>CM076711.1:60814786-62064786 GCA_038501285.1 Penstemon eatonii | reverse complement strand
ACACTGAAAGAAGCTGTCAGGACCATTATAGCTGAAGCTAAGCTGCCTCAAAGATTTTGGGCAGAAGCAACAAATACAGCATGCTTTACCCAAAACAGATGTATGATCAACAAAAATCAGAACAAGACTCCATATGAAGTTTGGAACAACAGAAAACCAAACATTCATTACTTTAAGATTTTTGGTTGTAAATGTTTTGTATTGAATAATGGGAAAAATCACCTTACTGCATTTGCAGAAAAGGCTGATGAAGCTGTCTTTGTAGGATACTCAACTGTTAGTAAAGCTTACAGAGTTTTTAACAAAAGAACATTACTAATAGAAGAATCTATCCATGTAGTATTTGATGAGCCAAGTCAATCTTCTGAAAAGAATCAAAGTGTTAACCAAGATCTGTCTACTGATTTACAGAAGTTAGACATTGGAAGAAATGAAGAATATGTTCCCATCATACTACCTAATCTCAGTTCAGCTGCTAACTCAAGTGCTGTTCAAAATCACAGTGCTGATTGTCTAACAGACGAGTTGCAAACAGCTGACAGACCAGAGACTGTTCAACAGACTGCAAATGTTCAACAGACTACTACTGGAACTCCAACAATAGTGTTGCAAGATCAAGACAGAGGACAACATCCTGATCTGCAACCTGATCTCAGATGGCTCAAGAATCACCCACCTGAGTTAGTAATTGGTGATCCTTTAGATAGAGTGAAAACAAGACGAGCTGCTGCACAAGATGCTATGTTTGTCACATTTCTATCTCAAATAGAGCCTAAACAAATTGAAGAAGCTCTAAATGATTCCTTCTGGATTGAAGCTATGCAAGAAGAGTTGAATCAATTTGAAAGGAATGAAGTCTGGTACTTAGTTCCTAGACCAAGTCATCAAAGAGTCATTGGCACTAAATGGGTTTTCAGAAATAAGATGAATGAAGATGGTATTGTTACCAGAAACAAAGCAAGATTAGTGGCCAAAGGTTATTGTCAAGAAGAAGGAATTGACTTTGATGAGACTTTTGCACCAGTAGCAAGACTTGAAGCAATCAGACTGTTTCTAGCCTATGCTGCCTACAAGAACTTCACTGTCTATCAGATGGATGTGAAGTCTGCTTTTCTCAATGGAGAATTGCAAGAAGAGGTATATGTTGAACAACCTCCTGGATTTGAAGTCTATCAAGAAGAGGACAAGGTATATCGTCTGAAGAAAGCCCTCTATGGACTGAAACAGGCTCCAAGAGCATGGTATGATACCTTATCTGATTTTCTTTTAATTAAAGGATTTCGTAAAGGTAAGGTGGATAAAACCTTGTTTACAATTGAATGGGAAAATCATATATTACTTGTGCTGCTGTCTCCAAAAGTAACTTTTGGACCATCCACAGCAACTGCATCAGTCAGCTCATGTATGCTTCCACACATGTGTCTTGAACATCCACTGTCCAAGTACCAAATCTTCTCTACTTTACTCCTACTCCTAATCCTAGCCTACAAAACAAAAGTAAAATTGTTTTAGGTACCCTTATTGAGAGGGTCCTGAAGGATTAGTTCCACCTTTGACAACCCAAGATGATGAAGTCTTAGGCTTCTTAGGCTTCTGAGTTTTGACAGGAGCATGAACAGTTTCATTTTTATCATAAGTATCAGATAAGTCATGTTGATGATCAGTATGATAAGAATAATGTTCATAAGCAGGGTAAGGTGCATGATATGCAGGATATGCATGCATTGGATGAGCAGGGTAAGGTGCATAGTAACCTGGAAATTGAGGTGCATGATACATAGGATGATATGCAGCAGGTTGCACATAATATGACTCATTTCCATACCAAGCATTTTGATTTTTCTTGTTTTTATGCTTCTTTGGTTTACTAGATGCTTGCTCAATAGATTTTGACTTAGTTTTACCACTAGTCTGGTTGACTTTAGCTTTATCAGCAGACTTCTTAGTACTCTGCTGTTTGGTCTTACTAGTCTGATTTCCTACACTAGGCTCTTTGCTCTTTTTAGCCTTAGGAGATTTCTTCTCCTTTAACACATTCTCAGTTGAGGTAGGTCTAGCAGTTTGAACATACAGAATGACCTTTCTATTGTCAGCTGATATGAATTTTTCAGTATGGTTCAACTCTTGCTTATCCTGTTCTAAAGGCATCTTCTGTTTACTAGATGTATGCGTGGATACAACAGATGATTTTTCATGAGACTCAATAATCTTTTCAAGTTCCATGATTTTTCCTTTATAAACCTCACACTCAGCTTTCAGAGATTCATGTTCTTGCTCAAGCTGTTTATATTCAGCTGATTCTCTTGGCTTTTCAGCTGTGAGTTTCAGTGAACTATTTTGCTCTTTTAGCAATATCATCTCTTCCTTAAGCTTTTTGTATGCTTCAGCAATACCAGTATTGTTAAGCATCATTTGTTCAAATGAATTAAATAATTCATTGTTAAGAGGAGTTACCTCATCCTCAGAGTCATCAGATTCCTTTGCCATTAGACAGAGGAGAGCAGGTTTTTCTTCATCAGACGATTCTTCATCAGACGTGTCTGAATCTGAATCAGATGAGTAGACAGCAGCCAGCTTTTCTGCTTCAGCCATCATTGCCTTGCCTCTCTGATGCTTTCTTTCTTTTCTCATTTTCTTCTCCTCTTCATTGTACTTTTCTGCTTTTGGATATGGGCAGTCTTTGATGAAGTGTCCCAATTTCCTGCAGTTGTAACACATTAGTTTTGCTTTATAATCATCTTTTTCTTGAGAAGAAAAGTTAGGTTTAGAAGTAGAAGCATTGTTGTATTTGTTCTTCATTTTTCTTTTGTAGAACTTCTTGAAGTTGTTCATCAACAGTGCAACATCTCCAGCAGTGTACTCCTTCTTATTGAGTAATGTGGCTTCATCAGATGAGTCCACTTCTATACTTCTTTGGGCTGGTCTTCTTTGATTTTCAGCAGCAACCAGTGCAGCTGTGGGTCCTGAAGTTGAGGTTTCTTCAATTCCCATTCTTGGCAGTTTATACTCATAAGCCTTGAGTACGGAAAACAGCTCTGTAAGAGAAATCTTGCCCAGATCTCTTGATTCTTCCATTGCTGTCACCTTCATGTTGAACTTGGAAGGTAGGGCCTTCAGTACTCTGACGCTTATCTCTTTGTCAGTGAAGGTCTTTCCCAGCTTTAGAACTTCATTCAGTGTTCTGGTGAATCTGGTATCCATCTGATCAATGGTTTCTCCAGACTTCATCTTGAAGTTGTCAAGTTTTTCCAAGGCAACACTTAGCTGATGCTCCTTTATTGCATCATTGCCTTCGCTCATGTCTCTGACTTTGTCCCACATCTCCTTTGCAGTCTTGCAATGTTTGACCTTGTCAAACCGATCATTATCCAGGGCTTTAGTCATGATGAATCTCCCAACTTTGTCTAGATTGTAAAGCTTTATTTCTTCTGGAGTCATCTCATGAAGGTCTTTTTCCACAACCGTATCAACTTCATTGATTTTTATGGTCTTTGTGAATCTGAATGGACCTTTAATGATACATGTGTACATGTTGTCATTATAAGCAGCTAGAAAAATCTCCATTCTGATTTTCCAGTCCTCAAAGGACATACCAGCAATGTGGGGAACATGGCTAATACAATCCATTTTTCAAAAAGTTTTGATTTTTCAAAAAGATGCTCTTTTGAAAAGTTTTAAAAACCTTTGAAAAACACTTGGATCAAGCTCGTTGATCAGGCAGCTGATTCTAATGAACCACCTGCTCTGATACCACTTGTTGGTCCCAAGTGGTCAGAAGAGGTTTAGAGGGGGGGGGGGTGAATAAACCTCTTTAAAATTTTTCTTTTATTTTAACTTTAAAACTTTGTTCTAATCGAACAGACTAAGCTGATCAGATTAGTAAGTTACAATTCTGTTCGTGAACAAATCTTTGAACAGTTTTGTTGACCACTCGTCTGATAGTTACTTAGCTGATTTTGCTGAAATCAGTTTTAATACTTAGAGTACTTGCAGGGGATCTTCAAAGTGTTTTTCACAAGTAGTCTTAGCAGTTTGAAAAATGTTTCCCCAGTTTTGTAAACTCCTTTTGAATCCTTTTTCAAACAGTTAACTTAATGAGTTTTATGCAATCAGTAAATATGCAAGTTTAAGAACAATGTAAAAACACAAGTAATTTTTATAGTGGTTATATGGATTTGAATATCCTTTAGTCCACTCTTCCAGATCACTTAGATTCTGGGTTATACTATAATCACAAAGATTACAATATTTCTCCACTTATACCTAGACAACTAATTAAAAGGCTATAAGCTCGCAATAGAAAATCACTAAGAAATTCTACTCTCTGAAGTTTGATCACTCACACAGATGGATCACAACTCCGCACAACACTCTTGTTTACAAAATCACTCAGAAGATGTATTTTTCTTGATTCTTCAACTCTGCTTTCGTCAACAAATGACTCAGCTGATGAGTGAGCTGTTCTTGAGACTTAAAGAATTTTGCTTCGAAAATTTCTCAGAGATTGTGTTGCTTGTTTCTTCTTCGTCTCTTTCAGCTATTTATACTTGAGTTTTGAAAAATGTCCGTTGAAGAGAGACAAGATTCAAATTCCTCGAGTACTGGTCCTTAATTTCCGCGAACGGCTCTTTTGCAGTCTGTCCGTACTGTAAACAGTAATATTCTGCAGGCAGCATTAAATGCGGCATTAAATGCACTCGGCTGATGCGAAGCAATTCTTCAATCATTTGTCTTTAATAACCTTGTACTTCAGCATTTATTACACCAAGGGGCATTTATTACCGTTGGGAAGACTTTATGATCCTTTCCACTTGGCTGACGAAAGTGCAAGTCTGATGGCGACCTCGACTGATCTCAAACTTGAACAAATCTGATTTGAGTCGGCTGATCTTCATCAGTCTGGTGACTTTTCTTCAGCAGATCAGAAGTCTTGGACCTTGAAACTTTGACTCTTCTGATGTCTTCTTTACTTAGTCAAAATTCCTCCAAAGGGATCATCAGCTAAGGTACTCCATACTTAGCCAATTTTGAAGTTTTGGAATGCATCAAAACCTCCCTTCTAAATTTGTATTCAGTGCCTTCATCTTCATCCTTATCCAACAATATAGTACCTCGATCTGAAAAGTGGTTGAAATATGTATTTTTCTGCTTCTTTATCAGATTGAAGGCATTCACAAAGTAGCTCATAACAGTCAATTCTTCGTTGATTGTTATTCTCCTCTTCTTCAAATTCCATTACATGAGGTTTTACAATGCTTTCTAGGTCCCCTTCCACTCCAGAATTCGTAGTTGTGCTAGTATTGCAGGGCACCTTTGATTGTTTTGTTTCACTAGCTTGTTTCTCATCTCCCCCCGTTTTTGTGGGATGTCCAGATTGACCGAACTTATCAATGTCGTCAGTTGGGCTCTTATCATTTGCATCTCTTCAGTAATGACACTCAAATTACCAATGTTTCCGCTACTCGACAAGTTGATCATTAGGTTCTCCAAACCTGTGAGTCTTTGGTATATTATCACAAATACCTTGCACAAAAATTGCATAACTCCTTCATTTTGCTTGCCGGTAGCATCATTAAAAGAGATATTTGATTTCTTTGTAGGAACACTCCAATCCTAGACATGAAATATGTTAAATAAATGTGAAATTTGTTAAATTAATGTTGGTTGATAATCTGTTGATAATCTATTAATCTATTTGATACGTACAGTTTTATTGAAGAAGCCGCCCTTGTCTGTGAACAATTTTATCATTTCACTTGTTTGTTGTTGATCCCACCTCTCTATGTACGAAATGTTATGTAAATTGCTCCCGTCACGAACCAAGTACTTTTCCGACAAAACCGAAAGGAACACCAACTGCAATAACATGTGAACATAATTTGTTAAAGCTCATTAGTAACTTCACATATAATTAAAATTTGAAAAAACATCGAACTTACCTTCAACAATACGATGCATCCAGTTATATACTTCAAGTTCTTGTCTTTGTATGTTTTGACACCCTCAATAAGTTTCTCCAAAACATACTCTCCCCAGTTGTACGTTGACATGTTGTCCAAATCAATTAGGAGTTTCAAATTTTCCATATCTAATTTGTTCCCATACCGGGGGAGAAATATTGTAGTAAATAAAAGCATCATTTAGAGTACTTTGAACTCACGGCCATGTGTAGTACATCTTGATATTCTCGATACTAATCCAGACAAGTCCATATGCTCTTCATTATCATTTTGTGCAAACAATATGCTGAACATTTTCTTACCCCCCCTTTCCAATTTCCTTAATGGACATTCCAGTAATAGGGATTCCAAATGCATCACCAACCGTCTTAGTGTTGATGGGAATATCTCTACCAAACAAGCTCAATACACTTGTACTAGTGTCGAAGCTTCTAATTAAGAAGTGTAGTATATTCTTATCCATAGATTTAATACGAGTTTGGGTGAAGCTACCAAAGCCCATCAACCTAACTGCGTTTAATTGTCTCTGACTTAGCTTCTCATTAACCTCAATTATTTTAGGGAGCGAGGTTCTGTGTTCAGCCTTTAAAACCTGATCATTTGAAATTAATACACTAATTATGCTTAGGGGAATCGAGAACAATATTAGTATGGTAAGGGGGCCAAAATGCAATGTCCCGAAATAGAGTCCGTGCCTATGGTCCTTACCTGTGGGTCCAAATCAACATTGTCTTGGGGATTTTCTTTTGAGGGAGTTCCAGGTGTACTTGGCTGCTATTATAACAAATACAAACAAAAACAAATAAGTCTACGAATATTCATTTGAGGGAGTTCTTCACATCAATATAGTGCATTTAATCTAAAATTAAAACTGACTTCATGTGGGATGCAAGCGTTGGCCCTTAATCTTGATTTCCCGAAGCGTGAAGTACATCCTTCTTTATCAACATCCCATTTACTAGTATTAGGTGGTGACATTCCTTTACACATGGGTGGGGGCATTCCAAACATGGGTGGGGGCATCCCAAACATAGTAGGTTTCACTGATGGAGGGGAACATATAGGATCTTTCCATTTTACTCCAGCCCGTGCACTCCCACTTTTACATTTAATATCTAGGATTGGAGCATCCGACTTTCTTTTTTGATTGCTCTTGTCCCTGTAATAAATCAATAAATGTGACTTGTCCCAAAAAAAAAAAAAATACATCCAATATTTAATACTACACATAAATGTGACTTACATCAATTTTAATGCTTTCTGGTAGCACTCCTATTATGTTTGAAGTGGTTGGTTGTGCTTCTTTAATGGCTTCTTCTTCTCCTCCTATTCTTTATTTTCAAATATTATGGTGGTTGTGTATATTCATCAAAAGCAGCCCCGACTGAATTATGAGTAGACAACTATGAATTTAATTAATTATACCAGTGTGTCAATGACATCAAAAGCAGCCCCGATTTGAGACATTTACTAAAGGTTTTTATTTCGGGTGTACTATAAAATATTGTAAAATAAATATCATCGACAAAAATGGGAAGGTTTATTCAGCCTTTCACCACTTCATGCAAACTTGAGCAGACCTATTTTGGTGATTGACATTAATTGCAAAGTTAATAGCGGGAACTTAAAAAAATTGGCTTCATTCATTCGGGTTACTTTGATACTACACCTTTGGATTGATCCCATCCTCTCTTTGGCCGACACCTGGCAAGTGGAAGCCAACTCGTTCTGTTCTAAACAGTGTATTAAAATTATTTTCTTTTTAAATAAAATCTTGCATATGTGGCTATAAATTCGATAGCAAATTAGTAATATGTATGTAATTATTTTAAACAAAATCTTGCATATATACTAAAATTATTTTCTTTTTAAATAAAATCTTGCATATCTTGCATTCTTGGTTTCTTGTAATTAGTTAAATTTCCCCAAAAAAAAATTAGAATACATTTGGAACAAGTTGTAAATTCAAGAATAAAATAATATTTGGGTTTTGATGAATAAAAATATTTAGAATAAATTTTGAACAACTTCGGCTAATTTTTTTTATAAAATAAAATTCTTTATGGGTCGGGTTTAGGGGGATCCGTCCCGACCCGATCGGGAATTTTACGATTAAGTCCATTTTTCGATGACACCATGTCCTCCGTAACAGTCTAGTATAAGGGCATGTGACACCATGTCCTCCGTAACGTAAAACACATAACGATTTTTGAAAATTTTACGATTAAGTCCCGTTTTCGATGAAACGGTCTAGTATAAGGTCATGTGACACTATGTCCTCTGTAACGTGAGAACACGTAACAATTTTTGAAAATTTTACGATTAAGTCCCTTTTTCGATGAAACGGTCTAGTATAATGTCATGTGACACTATGTCCTCCGTAACGTGAGAACACATAACGATTTTTGAAAATTTTACGATTAAGTCCCTTTTTCGATGAAACGGTCTAGTATAATGTCATGTGACACTATGTCCTCCGTATCGTGAGAACACGTAACGATTTTTGAAAATTTTACGATTAAGTCCCTTTTTCGATGAAACGGTCTAGTATAAGGTCATGTGACACTATGTCCTCCGTAACGTGAGAACACGTAACGATTTTTGAAAATTTTACGATTAAGTCCCTTTTTCGATGAAACGGTCTAGTATAATGTCATGTGACACTATGCCCTCCGTAACGTGAGAACACGTAACGATTTTTGAAAATTTTACGATTAAGTCCATTTTTCGATGAAACGGTCTAGTATAATGTCATGTGACACTATGTCCTCCGTAACGTGAGAACACGTAACGATTTTTGAAAATTTTACGATTAAGTCCCTTTTTCGATGAAACGGTCTAGTATAATGTCATGTGACACTATGCCCTCCGTAACGTGAGAACACGTAACGATTTTTGAAAATTTTACGATTAAGTCCCTTTTTCGATGAAACGGTCTAGTATAATGTCATGTGACACTATGTCCTCCGTAACGTGAGAACACGTAACGATTTTTGAAAATTTTACGATTAAGTCCCTTTTTCGATGAAACGGTCTAGTATAAGGTCATGTGACACTATGTCCTCCGTAACGTGAGAACACGTAACGATTTTTGAAAATTTTACGATTAAGTCCCTTTTTCGATGAAACGGTCTAGTATAAGGTCATGTGACACTATGTCCTCCGTAACGTGAGAACACGTAACGATTTTTGAAAATTTTACGATTAAGTCCCTTTTTCGATGAAACGGTGTAGTATAATGTCATGTGACACTATGCCCTCCGTAACGTGAGAACACGTAACAATTTTTGAAAATTTTACGATTAAGTCCCTTTTTCGATGAAACGGTCTAGTATAATGTCATGTGACACTATGCCCTCCGTAACGTGAGAACACGTAACGATTTTTGAAAATTTTACGATTAAGTCCCTTTTTCGATGAAACGGTCTAGTATAATGTCATGTGACACTATGTCCTCCGTAACGTGAGAACACGTAACGATTTTTGAAAACTTTACGATTAAGTCCCTTTTTCGATGAAACGGTCTAGTATAAGGTCATGTGACACTATGTCCTCCGTAACGTGAGAACACGTAACGATTTTTGAAAATTTTACGATTAAGTCCCTTTTTCGATGAAACGGTCTAGTATAAGGTCATGTGACACTATGTCCTCCGTAACGTGAGAACACGTAACGATTTTTGAAAATTTTACGATTAAGTCCCTTTTTCGATGAAACGGTCTAGTATAATGTCATGTGACACTATGCCCTCCGTAACGTGAGAACACGTAACGATTTTTGAAAATTTTACGATTAAGTCCCTTTTTCGATGAAACGGTCTAGTATAATGTCATGTGACACTATGTCCTCCGTAACGTGAGAACACGTAACGATTTTTGAAAATTTTACGATTAAGTCCCTTTTTCGATGAAACGGTCTAGTATAAGGTCATGTGACACTATGTCCTCCGTAACGTGAGAACACGTAACGATTTTTGAAATTTTTTCGATTAAGTCCCTTTTTCGATGAAACGGTCTAGTATAATGTCATGTGACACTATGCCCTCCGTAACGTGAGAACACGTAACGATTTTTGAAAATTTTACGATGAAGTCCCTTTGTTGGTCCCAAGTGGTCAGATGAGGTCTAGAGGGGGGGGGGGGTGAATAGACCTCTGAAAATTTTTAAACTTAAAAACTTTTCAATCTTCTGCCAGCAGACTAAGCTGATGAAGAACAGTAAGCAGACTGAGCTGATCGTGAACAAATCTTGAACAACAGACTGACCACTCTTCCTACAAATACTTAGCTGTTTTTCAGCAAAACAGTTTTCCAAAGAGTATACTTGCAGCGGATTGTTTGAAAATGTTTTTCACAAGTAGACTAAGTTCTTGAAAGATTTTATCCCCAGTTTTGAAACTCCTTATAAAATCTTTTAATAATTCAAAGTGTTTAAATATGCAGTCTTTTGAAATATGCAAGAAAAACTTAAATGCAAGATAACACAAAGAATTTTTATAGTGGTTATATGGATAAAAATCCTTTAGTCCACTCTTCCAGATCACTTAGATTCTGGGTTATACTATAATCACACAGATTACAATATTTCTCCACTTATACCTAGACAACTAATGAAAAGGCTATAAGCTCACAATAGAAGATCACTAAGAAATTCTACTCTCTGAAGTTTGATCACTCACAAAGATGGATCACAACTCCGCACAACACTCAGCTATTACAAGATCACTCAGATCGTAAATTTTCTGTTTTCTTCAACTGGGTTTCTGTCAACAGATGACTTCCACCAGACGAGTGAGCTGTTTGAGCTTTTTGAGACTTAGAAAAATTCTGCTTCAAGAACGAAATCTCTGATTGTTGTTGTGTGTCTCGCTCGTTTAAATCAGCTCCTTTTATACTTGAATTTGAAAATAAGACCGTTGAAGCAAATCAAATCTTCAAATCCATAGCCTTAGCCCGATTTCAGAACGGCTACCTGCTACAATACTTTTTCTGTTGTACTTTCCTGTAGCTGCATTAAATGCACTCTGCTGATACAAGGTTTTCTTCAATCATTTGCCATTACTACCCTTCTCATACAGCATTAATTACTCCAAGTGCATTTATTACCGTTGAACTCTTCTCATGATCTCTTCTACTCTGCTGATCAAAACGACTCTTCTGATAGACACTCTGCTGATCAAACTCTGAACTAATCTGATTTGAGTCAGCTGATGGTCTACTCTTCTGTTTGCTGTTTCAGCGTGAGATCACTAGTCTTCTGGGCTTTGAACTTTGAACTCTTCTGTTGTCTTCTTCACTTGTTCAAAATTCTTCTAAGGGAACTAAGTCTTCCATACTTAGCTGATTATGATGTTTTGGAAATCATGAAAACCTTCCCTTAATTTCTTGTCTTCTTTGTGCTTTGATCTTCATCTTCATCCAACAATTTCCCCCTTTTTGATGATGACAAAACTCCAGCTAAGTACCTGTACCGAAACTAAAGTTCTGATCCTCAAAAATTTCTTAGATAGAAATAGTGTGTTGGATTCAAACTTGCAATTTTATAGATATTTGAACTGATTACATATTACAAGTGTTGAAAGATGAAAAGTGCAAAATACTTTAAAAGATTACAAGGAAAAAGAGAAATCTAGCCTAAACTAGTCTTCTTCTTTCTTTTCTTCTTCAGCTTCCTTGTCTTCTTTTTCAGATTCTTCATCAGATAGTTTGGAAGTTTCAGCTTCCAATTCTTCAAAGAATCTTTTCCTCAACAGCTCTATCTTCTTATGCTTGACATCAGGATCAAGCTGTTCTTCAGCTGAGTCTTTGGCAGCAGCTATCTCTTTATCAGACTTAGCTTTTGCTTCAGCTTCAGCATTGTCAGCTTCTTCTTCTTCTGTGATCTTCTCATCTGTTTGTCTGCTTGTTTCTTCCATATTTTTATCATTCTCATCAGCAGATTCTTCCAACACTTCAGTTTCTTCAGCACCCTCTTGATTTTCTTCTTCTCTTACAAAAGAAGTTCCAACTCTTATTTGTCCAAATACCCTTTCTTCCCCCTTTTTGTCATCATCAGCAGGGTAGATTGGATATTGTGGCAAGGCTGGGGTAATCTGAAGTGAGTCACAAAGAAGTTTGATGTTTTCTTCCATGGCATTGATTTGAGCTTGTTGTTTGAGTTGATTGGCCTTAAAATCTTTCATTTCTTTGAGCAAATTCTCTCCTTGATCACCCAATTGGATTTGAGTTCCTAAAATCCAATTTGATGAAGCAGTGAAGTTTTTCATCATATTTTCCATGACTTCATCTTCTGCTTGGAGGGCCGTTTCAACTGTTTCTTCAATTCGTCTCCAACCATCAGCAGTGCTCTGAGTCATTCTTCTGAGTATGTCCATATCTTGACAAATGGACTTAACATTTTGAGCAGTGTCTTCTATCAGACCGGTTGGAACAGCAACAACTTTCTGACTTGGTTGACGTACAGCCAACACATCTGCTGTTAACTCCTTCTTCATTTCCTTCAGTGAATTTGATATCATTTGCTGAATAGAATCCAACAAAGATGTTTGTGCAGCCTGAGAAGTGGAAGGAATATCTGTTGGCATAGGAGGTAGAGCAAGAGGTGTTTCTCCACTAGGTTGCTCTGCTGCTTGAATCATTTGTCCAAGAGACTGATCTGCTGGACCAGAAGTAGACTCAGCTTCCTTGGCCTTATCAGCATGACTAGGAGTGCTTTCCTTCTCCTTAGTCTGATCATCTTTTTCAACAGCAGCCTCCTTTTCTTTGATCTGATCAGTTGGAATAGTTTCTCCTTTCTTTGATTCATCAGCTGTGTCAGACTTGTCACCCTTTTCTTTGTTCTGATCAGATGGGTCAGATGTACCCTCTTTGTTCTTTTGTTGATCAGAGGACTCTTCTTTTTCTTTATCAGCAGGGGACTTGATCTTCTTAACAGTCTCAACTGTTTTCATCAAACCTTCATTATCAACAGCAGACCTGTGAGAAATCGATGTAAAATTGTCAAGAGGAATAAAAGGTGAGTATGGTTCCTCAGGTAGCTCTTCAAATGGTTTGATGTTTAGACCATAGACAATGTGCTTGATGTTAGGAAGAGGGACTAATGAGCTGGGTTGTCCCTTTAGCTTCCTAGACTTCTTTGCCCAAAGCTCCATTGCTTGAGCAATAGCCAACTTGATTGATCTTTCCTTGAGATCTACTGATTCATCAAAATCCTCAGAAATAGACTCAAAGATCTTCTTTGCTTCAGCCTTGACTATGTGACTTATTCTTAATCTTAACTTGTCCAGAAAGAATTCTGAGTCAAGTGCTTGGATTAAGGATCCAGTTTCAAGCCACTTCAGCACCCAGGCTTCTTCAGCAGTGAAGGCTTTCCACTTGACCATTTCAGCTGGACTCTTTGTCAGTCTGAATTCTCTCCATCTGTTGTATCTTATCTTTTCAGCATTGAATAACGTCAGATGGTTGATTCTTTCACCTTCAGCATCCAACCTCTTAAGGAATTCTTCAAAGATGGCAGGATCATCCCTGACAATCTCTAAAGACAATCTAATCTCTTCCCTTCTTTTTGGCTTTATCTTTGGTGCAGGCATAGCTGGTATTGGTTTGTTAGGATCTCTTTGTTCACCAATAACTATTCCACCAGTGTGCTTTGGTCCATGAGCATCCTTGGTGCTTGCTTCAATAGGAGCAGCTAACTCTGCTGCCTCAACAGCATCCCTTTGCTCTTGAGTCATCTTGCTGGCCTCTTCTTCCAGCCTTTTTAATTCTAGGCTTTTCAGCCTATCTTCTTCTGCCTTTTCTGCAGCTATCCTTAGCTTTTCAGCAGCATCTTGTCTTTTCTTTTCAGCAGCAGTTAGGTATGTTGCAATCTTACCAGTCCTTTTTCTCCTTGATTCAGGACTTTCAACTGCTTGAAGAGGGGTTGCAGCAACTGGAGTAGGATGCAACAAGAGTGCATCTCCTTCATGTGTTGTACTAGTCTGCTGTGCTCCTTCAACTTCAGCAGATAGTGCAGCAGATGAGTCTTCTGTAGATACTCCAACAGTGGAAACAATTTCAGTTTCAGCAGCAGCAGCTTTAGCAGCCTTGACAGCAGGTTCTTCAATAGTTAATGGCCTTTCTGCTTCTGTTGTTGTTCCTCTTACTGTTGCAACTGGCTCCTCAGAGAAAGTGACCTTTCTCTTTGCTTTGGACTTAGGAATTTTTATAGTAGGTTTCTTAGATTGGGGAGGTCCCCTTGCTTCACTCCTAGTCCTCAATCTTTTCAACCTTTGAAGAGGAATTTCTTCCTCAGATTCAGTTCTTTCAGGAGAGGAATCAGTCTTCATTTGCTCAATCTCCTTGGTGAAATCCTCAATTATCCTTTCAGGAACTTCAGCTTCAGGTTGTGCTGATCCAGCTTCAACAGCAGACTGTGCTGTTGGCTCAGCAGATTGACTTGTCTGACCCTCCTTCTTGCTTTTCTTAGAAGGAGTCTTTTTGGATTTTGCAGTAGCCTTTCTTTTTGGAGCAGCCACTACTTTTCTCACTGGTTCATACAGCTTGAACTCTTTGCTACCGTGAGTGGACTTTCCACCACCCATAGGGCATTGCAGGGATGCAAACAGATTACTAAGTAAGATGGCATGAGAATGCCTTTTATCGCTCAGTAGCTCATATACGTGAGCAGCCCAGTTAACTTTCAGTCCGTAGTATATACAGACCATGGTGTAGTACCTCCTCCTAGGTAACCCATCTAAAGAGCTTGTGCTGCAATCCAGCACCTTCGCAATAATATCCGCGAACCTCTGATACTCATTTCAATTGAGTTTTCATTAGAGCCCCAGTCATCTCTTCTCCCTATTTCGCACAAATTTTCCAAAACTCTTCCTCTTTCTCAGACCCTAGGTCTGTCACATCTCCTCCCTTATTTGTCAATTTGTAAACTTCACTTAAAACAACAGCAGAAACAGCAATTTTCTTACCATCGATAACAGCAGACATAACAGTTTCATCATCGTTGAACTTCCTGGTCGTGTAGAAGTGATATACGTCTTCTAAGTAGACCCTGTCTTCGTGTGCTTCCAGGACTGGAACTAAAGATGCCTCTTTAATTTTCTCCATGAGTGAGCGCATCAGATCAGTACCAGAGAAGTGAAATTTGCTGTAGTTTAGGTATCTTCCGTCAATAATCTTTTCCATTTCTGAGATTAGTGAGTAGAATTCTGCAAAAGCAATAAACTTTCGAAACAGGAGAGTTTGAGGGTTAGAGAATTTGAGAGTGTTTGAGTGCGTAAGACGACTGTGCTGTTCAGATCGGACTTTATAGGTTTCCTTTAGTTAGGTTTCCGTGATTGATCTGAACCGATGATCTAATCTGACAGTTTTTAATCGTGTGGATGGGAGTTACGGATTTCAATTTTATTATTTTAATGTCAGATGGGCGGGAAACTCTATCGACACTAATCTGTTACTTATAAAAGCGCGTTTCTAAGGATACGTTTTATGACCATGCTTATATAAGATATCAGATGAGTAGAGTTTAACTTATCTGACAGACGAGTGAACTGTTATCTGATATTACTAGAGAAAGCCAATAGCTAGTAATCTTCCTCTGCTGTTTGTCAATCCAGCAAGATAAAATAATCTTCAATCTTCAAGAATTAAGAACAGATCTTTTGATAATCATAACTTCAACTAACTGACATTAACAAATTTCATCTTTAGAACAGAAGTACCACTAGTCTTACACGTTCCCCCTGTCTTTAAGAATTCATGAGTTAACTAGTCTGTTGAAAATTAATCCTTGAATACAGTAACGGATAATTAAGCTGTTGAACTTCAGTCTTCTGATGAGTTCCCCCTCAGCTTATGCATCCAAATTAAGTAGTCCTAGCTCAGCTCTTAGAGTTGAAAACCTTACTTCACTTAAAGGTTTTGTGAAAATGTCAGCAATCTGATTGTCTGTATGAACATACTCAATCATAACATTGCCTTTTTCCACATGATCTCTAATGAAATGATGCTTGATCTCAATATGTTTAGTCCTTGAATGACTTGTAGTGTTCTGAGTAAGAGAGATTGCACTTATGTTATCACAGTAGATTGGAATTCCACTGATCTTGATGTTGTAGTCTTCCAGTTGATGCTTCAACCAAAGTATTTGTGCACAGCAAGCTCCAGCAGCTATATATTCAGCTTCAGCAGTAGATATAGAAACTGAAGTCTGTTTCTTACTCATCCATGAGATCAGACGACTACCTAAGAACTGACAGACACCTGTTGTGCTTTTTCTGTCAATCTTGCAGCCAGCAAGGTCTGAATCTGAATAACCAATAAGTTCAAATCCAGATTCTCTAGGATACCACAATCCCAATTCTTGAGTGCCTTTAATGTATTTCAATATCCTCTTGGCAGCTAAGAGATGAGATTCCTTGGGGTTTGATTGAAATCTTGCACAGACTCCAACTGAGTACATTATATCAGGTCTACTTGCTGTTAGATACAACAATGAACCAATAATGCCTCTATATTTGGTTATGTCCACTGATTTGCCATCTTCATCTTTATCCAAACGAAGACTTGTAGACATAGGAATGGTAGATGTTGAGCTAGTTTCCATACCAAACTTTTTGAACAGATCTCTTGTGTATTTTGCTTGGCTGATGAATATTAACTTGCAACCCAAGAAAATAGTTAAGTTCACCCATCATGCTCATTTCAAACTTATTCTGCATCAGCTTGGAGAACTTATCACACATCTGTTGGTTAGTTGAACCAAAAATAATATAGTCCACATATATTTGCACAAGTAATATATGATTTTTCCATTCAATTGTAAACAAGGTTTTATCTACCTTACCTTTACGAAATCCTTCAATTAAAAGAAAATCAGATAGGGTATCATACCATGCTCTTGGAGCCTGTTTCAGTCCATAGAGGGCTTTCTTCAGACGATAGACCTCGTCCTCTTCTTGATAGACTTCAAATCCATAAGGTTGTTCAACATATACCTCTTCTTGCAATTCTCCATTGAGAAAAGCAGACTTCACATCCATCTGATAGACAGTAAAGTTCTTGTAAGCAGCATAGGCTAGAAACAGTCTGATTGCTTCAAGTCTGGCTACTGGTGCAAATGTCTCATCAAAGTCAATTCCTTCTTCTTGACAGTAACCTTTGGCCACTAATCTTGCTTTGTTTCTGGTAACAATACCATCTTCATTCATCTTATTTCTGAAAACCCATTTAGTGCCAATTACTCTTTGATGACTTGGTCTAGGAACTAAGTACCAGACTTCATTCCTTTCAAATTGATTCAACTCTTCTTGCATAGCTTCAATCCAGAAGGAATCATTTAGAGCTTCTTCAATTTGTTTAGGCTCTATTTGAGATAGAAAAGTGACAAACATAGCATCTTGTGCAGCAGCTCTTCTTGTTTTCACTCTATCTAAAGGATCACCAATTACTAACTCAGGTGGGTGATTCTTGAGCCATCTGAGATCAGGTTGCAGATCAGGATGTTGTCCTCTGTCTTGATCTTGCAACACTACTGTTGGAGTTCCAGTAGTAGTCTGTTGAACATTTGCAGTCTGTTGAACAGTCTCTGGTCTGTCAGCTGTTTGCAACTCGTATGTTAGACAATCAGCACTGTGATTTTGAACAGCACTTGAGTTAGCAGCTGAACTGAGATTAGGTAGTATGATGGGAACATATTCTTCATTTCTTCCAATGTCTAATTTGTGTAAATCAGTAGACAGATCTTGATTAACACTTTGATTCTTTTCAGAAGATTGACTTGGCTCATCAAATACTACATGGATAGATTATTCTATTAGTAAAGTTCTTTTGTTAAAAACTCTGTAAGCTTTACTAACAGTTGAGTATCCTACAAAGACAGCTTCATCAGCCTTTTCTGCAAATGCAGTAAGGTGGTTTTTCCCATTATTCAATACAAAACATTTACAACCAAAAATCTTAAAGTAATGAATGTTTGGTTTTCTGTTGTTCCAAACTTCATATGGAGTCTTGTTCTGATTTTTGTTGATCATACATCTGTTTTGGGTAAAGCAGGCTGTATTTGTTGCTTCTGCCCAAAATCTTTGAGGCAGCTTAGCTTCAGCTATCATGGTTCTGACAGCTTCCTTTAGTGTTCTGTTTCTCCTTTCAGCAACACCATTCTATTGAGGGGTTCTAGCAGCTGAATACTCATGATGTATTCCTTTGATGTTACAATACTCTTCAACAGTAGAGTTTGTAAACTCTGTCCCTCTATCTGATCTGATCTTCAATATTTTGATACTCTTCTCATTCTGGATCAGTTCCATCAGATTGGTAAGATGTTCCTTGGTTTCACTTTTCTTCTTCATGAAAATCACCCAAGTATATCTTGAATAGTCATCCACAACAGCTAGGCAGTATTTCTTTCCACCATTGCTGACTGGATCAATGGGTCCAAATAAGTCCATATGTAGCAGCTCCAATATTCTTTCAGAAGATTGATGTTTCTTGCTTTTGAAAGATGACTTGATTTGTTTACCCTTCTGACATGCGTCACATAGCTTGTCTTTGCTCATGACTGCCTTTGGAATCCCTTCTACCAAATCATTCTTGATCAATCTGTTTATGGTCTTGAAGTTTAGATGATTCATTCTCTTGTGCCATAGCCAACTGACTTCACTTGGTGCAGATGCCACCAAACAAACACTTGAATTCTTGTCAGCAGAATTCCAGTCGACTATGTAGATATTTCCCTGTCTTCTTCCAGATAAAATTACCTTCTTCGTACCAATCTGTTCAACATAGCATTTATCTGTTGAGAAGATGACTGAATATCCTTTGTCACAAAATTGACTTATGCTCAGCAGATTATATTTGAGGCCTTTAACATATGAGACGTCAGATATCTCAATGTTTCCTTTGATAACTCTTCCTTTAGCTACAATCATGCCTTCTTTACTGTCTCCAAAAGTAACTTTTGGACCATCCACAGCAACAGCATCAGTCAGCTCACGTATGTTTCCACACATGTGTCTTGAACATCCACTGTCCAAGTACCAAATATTCTCTACTTTACTCCTACTCCTAATCCTAACCTACAAAACAAAAGTAAAATTGTTTTAGGTACCCTTATTGAGAGGGTCCTGAAGGATTAGTTCCACCTTTAACAACCCAAGATGATGAGGTCTTAGGCTTCTTAGGCTTCTGAGTTTTAATAGGAGCATGAACAGTTTCATTTTTATCATAAGTATCAGATAAGTCATGTTGATGATCAGTATGATAAGAATAATGTTCATAAGCAGGGTAAGGTGCATGATAAGCAGGGTATGCATGCATTGGATGAGCAGGATATGGTGCATAGTAACTAGGAAATTGAGGTGCATGATACATAGGAGGATATGCAGCAGGTTGCACATAATAAGACTCATTTCCATACCAAGCATTTTGATTTTTCTTGTTCTTATGCTTCTTTGGTTTACTAGATGCTTGCTCAATTGATTTTGACTTAGTTTTACCACTAGTCTGATTGACTTTAGCTTTATCAGCAGACTTCTTAGGACTCTGCTGTTTGGTCTTACTAGTCTGATTTCCTACACTAGGCTCTTTGCTCTTTTTAGCCTTAGGAGATTTCTTCTCCTTTAACACATTCTCAGGTGAAGTAGGTCTAGCAGTTTGAACATACAGAATGACCTTACTATTGTCAGCTGATATGAATTTTTCAGTATGGTTCAATTCTTGCTTATCCTGTTCTAAAGGTATCTTCTGTTTACTAGATGTATGCGTGGATGCAACAGATGATTTCTCATGAGACTCAATGATCTTTTCAAGTTCCATGATTTTTCCTTTATAAACTTCACACTCAGCTTTCAGAGATTCATGTTCTTGCTCAAGCTGTTTATATTCAGCTGATTCTCTTGGCTTTTCAGCTGTGAGTTTCAGTGAACTATTTTGCTCTTTCATCTCTTCCTTAAGCTTTTTGTATGCTTCAGCAATATCAGTATTGTTAAGCATCATTTGTTCAAATGAATTGAATAATTCATTGTCAAGAGGAGTTACCTCATCCTCAGAGTCATCAGATTCCTTTGCCATTAGACAGAGGAGAGCAGGTTTTTCTTCATCAGACGTGTCTGAATCTGAATCAGATGAGTAGACAGCAGCAAGCTTTTCTGCTTCAGCCATCATTGTCTTGCCTCTCTGATGCTTTCTTTCTTTTCTCATTTTCTTCTCCTCCTCAGTGTACTTTTCTGCTTTTGGATATGGGCAGTCTTTGATGAAGTGTCCCAATTTCCTGCAGTTGTAACACATTAGTTTTGCCTTATAATCATCTTTTTCTTGAGAAGAAAAGTTAGGTTTAGAAGTAGAAGCAGGCCTTGAGTACCGAGAACAGCTCTGTAAGAGAAATCTTGCCCAGATCTCTTGATTCTTCCATTGCTGTCACCTTCATGTTGAACTTGGAAGGTAGAGCCTTCAGTACTCTGACGCTTATCTCTTTGTCAGTGAAGGTCTTTCCCAGCTTTAGAACTTCATTCAATGTTCTGGTAAATCTGGTATCCATTTGGTCAATAGTTTCTCCAGACTTCATCTTGAAGTTATCCAGCTTCTTCAAGGCAACACTGAGCTGATGCTCTTTTATGGCATCATTTTCTTCACTCATGTCTCTGACTTTGTCCCACATCCCCTTTGCAGTCTTGCAATGTTTGACTTTGTCAAACCGATCATTGTCCAGGGCTTTAGTCATGATGAATCTCCCAACTTTGTCTAGATTGTAGAGCTTTATTTCTTCTGGAGTCATCTCATGAAGGTCTTTTTCCACAACCGTGTCAACCTCATTTATTTTTATGGTCTTTGTGAATCTGAATGGACCTTTAATGATACATGTGTACATGTTGTCATTGTAGGCTGCTAGAAAGATTTCCATTCTAATCTTCCAGTCTTCAAAAGACATACCAGCAATGTGGGGAACATGGCTGATACAGTCCATTTTTCAAAAAGTTTTGATTTTTCAAAAAGATGCTCTTTTGAAAAGTTTTGAAAACCTTTGAAAAACACTCGGATCAAGCTCGTTGATCAGGCAGCTGATTCTAATGAACCACTTGCTCTGATACCACTTGTTGGTCCCAAGTGGTCAGATGAGGTCTAGAGGGGGGGTGAATAGACCTCTGAAAATTTTTAAACTTAAAAACTTTTCAATCTTCTGCCAGCAGACTAAGCTGATGAAGAACAGTAAGCAGACTGAGCTGATCGTGAACAAATCTTGAACAGCAGACTGACCACTCTTCCTACAAATACTTAGCTGTTTTTCAGCAAAACAGTTTTCCAAAGAGTATACTTGCAGCGGATTGTTTGAAAGTGTTTTTCACAAGTAGACTAAGTTCTTGAAAGATTTTATCCCCAGTTTTGAAACTCCTTATAAAATCTTTTAATAATTCAAAGTGTTTAAATATGCAGTCTTTTGAAATATGCAAGAAAAACTTAAATGCAAGATAACACAAAGAATTTTTATAGTAGTTATATGGATAAAAATCCTTTAGTCCACTCTTCCAGATCACTTAGATTCTGGGTTATACTATAATCACACAGATTACAATATTTCTCCACTTATACCTAGACAACTAATGAAAAGGCTATAAGCTCACAATAGAAGATTACTAAGAAATTCTACTCTCTGAAGTTTGATCACTCACAAAGATGGATCACAACTCCGCACAACACTCAGCTATTACAAGATCACTCAGATCGTAAATTTTCTGTTTTCTTCAACTGGGTTTCTGTCAACAGATGACTTCCACCAGACGAGTGAGCTGTTTGAGCTTTTTGAGACTTAGAAAAATTCTGCTTCAAGAACGAAATCTATGATTGTTGTTGTGTGTCTCGCTCGTTTAAATCAGCTCCTTTTATACTTGAATTTGAAAATAAGACCGTTGAAGCAAATCAAATCTTCAAATCCATAGCCTTAGCCCGATTTCAGAACGGCTACCTGCTACAGTACTTTTTCTGTTGTACTTTCCTGTAGCTGCATTAAATGCACTCTGCTGATACAAGGTTTTCTTCAATCATTTGCCATTACTACCCTTCTCATACAGCATTAATTACTCCAAGTGCATTTATTACCGTTGAACTCTTCTCATGATCTCTTCTACTCTGCTGATCAAAACGACTCTTCTGATAGACACTCTGCTGATCAAACTCTGAACTAATCTGATTTGAGTCAGCTGATGGTCTACTCTTCTGTTTGCTGTTTCAGCGTGAGATCACTAGTCTTCTGGGCTTTGAACTTTGAACTCTTCTGTTGTCTTCTTCACTTGTTCAAAATTCTTCTAAGGGAACTAAGATTTCCATACTTAGCTGATTATGATGTTTTGGAAATCATCAAAACCTTCCCTTAATTTCTTGTCTTCTTTGTGCTTTGATCTTCAACTTCATCCAACACCCTTTTTCGATGAAACGGTCTAGTATAAGATCATGTGACACGATGTCCTCCGTAACGTGAGAACACGTAACGATTTTTGAAAATTTTACGATTAAGTCCCTTTTCCGATGAAACGGTCTAGTATAAGGTCATGTGACACTATGTCCTCCGTAACGTGAGAACATGTAACGATTTTTGAAAATTTTACGATTAAGTTCCTTTTTCGATGAAACGGTCTAGTATAATGTCATGTGAAACTATGTCCTCCGTAACTTGAGAACACGTAACGATTTTTGAAAATTTTACGATTAAGTCCATTTTTCGATGAAACGGTCTAGTATAAGGTCGTGTGACACTATGTCCTCCGTAACGTGAGAATAACGATTTTTGAAAATTTTACGATTAAGTCCCTTTTTCGATGAAACGGTCTAGTATAATGTCATGTGACACTATGTCCTCCGTAACGTGAGAACACGTAACGATTTTTGAAAATTTTACGATTAAGTCCCTTTTTCGATGAAACGGTCTAGTATAATGTCATGTGACACTATGTCCTCCGTAACGTGAGAAAACGTAACAATTTTTGAAAATTTTACAATTAAGTCCCTTTTTCGATGAAACGGTCTAGTATAAGATCATGTGACACGATGTCCTCCGTAACGTGAGAACACGTAACGATTTTTGAAAATTTTACGATTATGTCCCTTTTTCGATGAAACGGTCTAGTATAAGGTTATGTGACACCATGTCCTCCGTAACGTGAGAACACGTAACAATTTTTGAAAATTTTACGATGAAGTCCCTTTTTCGATGAAACGGTCTAGTATAAGGTCATGTGACATTATGTCCTCCGTAACGTGAGAACACGTAACGATTTTTGAAAATTTTACGATTAAGTCCCTTTTTTGATGAAACGGTCTAGTATAATGTCATGTGACACTATGTCCTCCGTAACGTGAGAACACGTAACGATTTTTGAAAATTTTACGATTAAGTCCCTTTTTCGATGAAACGGTCTAGTATAATGTCATGTGACACTATGTCCTCCGTAACGTGAGAACACGTAACGATTTTTGAAAATTTTACGATTAAGTCCCTTTTTCGATGAAACGGTCTAGTATAATGTCATGTGACACTATGTCCTCCGTATCGTGAGAACATTGTTGGTCCCAAGTGGTCAGAAGAGGTTTAGAGGGGGGGTGAATAAACCTCTTAAAAAATTTTCTTCAAATTTAACTTTAAAACTTTCACTCAACTGAACAGACTAAGCTGATCAGATTAGTTAGTTACAATTCTGCTCGCGAACAAATCTTTGAACAGCTTTGTTGACCACTCGTCTGATGGTTACTTAGCTGATTTTGTTAAAATCAGTTTTAATACTTAGAGTACTTGCAGCGGATTTTCAAAGTGTTTTTCACAAGTAATCTTAGCAGTTTGAAAAACGTTTCCCCAGTTTTATAAACTCCTTTTTTTTTTTTAACTCTTTTTCAAACAGTTAATCTTAACGTGTTTTTATGCAAACCGAAATTATGCAGATTTAAAAGCAATGTAAAAACACCAGTAATTTTTATAGTGGTTATATGGATTTAAATATCCTTTAGTCCACTCTTCCAAGTCACACAGATCTTGAGTTATACTATAATCACAAAGTTTACAGTATACTCTGCTTGCGTCGAACAACAAATGAAACGACCACAAGTTCGCAATAGGAAATCACACAGAAAACCTATTCTCTGAAGTTTGATCACTCACAAAGATGGATCACAACTCCGCACAACACTCTTGTTTACAAAATCACTCAGAAGATGTATTTTTCTTGATTCTTCAACTCTGCTTTCGCCAACAAATGACTCAGCTGATGAGTGAGCTGTTCTTGAGACTTAAAGAATTTTGCTTCGAAAATTTCTCAGAGATTGTGTTGCTTATTTCTTCTTCGTCTCTCTCAGCTATTTATACTTGAGGATTGAAAAGTGTCCGTTGAAGAGAGACAGGATTCAAATTCCTCGAGTACTGGTCCTTAAAATCCGCGAACGGCTCTTTTGCAGTCTGTCCGTACTATGAACAGTACTATTCTGCAGGCTGCATTAAATGCACTCGGCTGATGCGAAGCATTTCTTCAATCATTTGTCTTAAATAACCTCGTACTTCAGCATTTATTACACCAAGGGGCATTTATTACCGTTGGGAACACTTCATGATCTTCTTCACTTGGCTGATAAAAGTATAAGTCTGATGGTGAGCTCGGCTGATCTCAAACTTGAACAATTCTGATTTGAGTCGGCTGATCTTCACTAGTCTGATAACTTTACTTCAGCAGATCAGAAGTCTTGGACCTTGAAACTTTGACTCTTCTGATGTCTTCATTACTTAGTCAAAATTCCTTGATAAGTTTATCAGCTAAGTTACTCCATACTTAGCCAATCTTTGAAGTTTTGGAATGCATCAAAACCTCCCTTATCAAATTTCCTTTAGTGCCTTCATCTTCATCCTTATCCAACAATTTCCCCCTTTTTGATGATGACAAAACTTCAGCTAAGTACCTGTCAAATACCTATGCTAAAGCTTGTAATCCTCAAAATTTTCTGAGATAGAAAAAGTATATTGGATTGAACTTGACTTTTTATTGATTTTGAAAAAGTATTACATGTACAAGTTCATCTGATGAGATTTCTGAAGAAATAGATAAAGTAAACTGATTGCAATGAATTTATAATTTATAACTGTCAGCTTCTTCATCTGATCCTTCAAGCACTTCCTCATACTCATAAGATGATTCTTCATCATCTTCTTCATCAGCTTCTTCTTCCAAGATTGCTTTGGCAGCTTCCATTTTCTCCTTAAGTTGTTGTTCTCTAATAAGCTCCATTGCTTTCCTGGCAGATTCAGTATTCTTGTACTTGGTAGTTTCTTTTTCAATCTTTTCTTCTTCTTCTACCTTTCCAAGCTTTTCAGTCTTGTCAGCTGTTTCTTCAGTTTCCTTGGCTTCAATAGTTGCAGCAGCAGTTTCCTCCTTAGTTGGTTCTTCAGCAGCAGATTCCTTTGCTGGTTCTTCCCTTTTATCTTCCCCCTTTTTGTCATCATCAACTCTGATGACATTGGAAGGTACAACAGCAGGGTTGAGAGCAACTGTTGGAATCTTCACTCCAGCACATAAAGCCTTTAGATTCTGATTAACAACGTCGTGACTTGCTGTTAGATGATGAATATCAGTGCTGATGATGTCAGTCTTGTCATTGAAGTAGTCAATGTTAAGGTTGATAGTTGCAATTTCATTCTGAACTTCCTGTGAGGCCTTTGCCACTTCTTGCAACATCCCTAGATTGATTTCCTTCTCTTCCTTACTGACTTGAATGAAGGTTGCAGTCAGATCAGCAATCTTGTGCTCAGCTGTTTTTAATGCAGTGTGAAGGTGGTTGACATCACCCTTCACATCTTCTACGTTCTTGTTCAACTCTCTCAAACTGTGCACTAACTGCAGTGAATTGTCTTGAGGAATTGGAATACTGTTAATTTCTTTCTTGATGATCTCTTCTGTTGATCCTTGAACAGTTTCCAGCTGAAGTCTGTTGGTTTCTGCCAACTCTGCTTTGAGTTCAACCTTCAGCTCCTCCTTAACCTTCATTAGCTGTTGCTTGTGCTTATCTTCCAGTTCCTTTAGTTGGTTTTCCATAAGCATCTGGATTGCTTCCATCAGTGATGAATGTTGATCAGCTGATGAAGCAGAAGCATTAGCATCAGCTTCCTTCTCTTCAGTCGCCTGTTGAACAGGGACTTCTTCCATATCCGTCATCTGATGATCTTCAGAAGTCTTAGCTTGCAGCTCAATAGCTAAGGACTTATCAGCTTCCTTGTGTTCATCAGTGACATCATCGTAAAATAAGTTAGTGATGGTGCCATCATCATTGAAGCAAGTTGTTTGTCTGATTTGCCTCACAATGATCCAGGGGTTAACAGGAGCATTGTTGCCCTTTGGCACTTCACTGAACTCTTTAACTTCCTTGCCAAAAATTATCTGCTGAATGCTTGGCAGTAGTGGCAATTCACTTGAACAGCCTTGCTGATATTTTGACCTTTTTACCCATCTCTTCAGGGAGGTCATAACAGCAAACTTAATTGCCCTTTCTTCAGCATCTTCAGACTTTTTCTTCTTATCAGGCAGGGTGCTTTTAATCTTCTTGATCTCCTCCAATGCAAAGCCTTTTGGCATAACTATGCATGACATCTTCTACATAGCTGGGATCAAGGGCCTTTTGAATGGAGTTTGTTTTCAGCCAAGTTAGAACCCATTGTTCTTCATCAGCCAACTCCTTCATACTTTGAAGTTCTGTTATTGACTTGTTCAGCCTATTGTCCCTCCAACTGATATACCTTGGCTTTTCTTGGTTGAACAGAGTCTTCAACATAAGCTTCTGATCATAGTATGCTAGAGACCTCTCAAATTTCTTGAAGAGCTCCTTATCAGCATACACTATTTCAAAGGCTCTTCGAACTTCAAACTTTTCCTTTGATTTGGTTTTGGGGGCAGGCAGTAGTATCTTTTTCTTGTCTTCTCCATCTTTGCCTTCTCCAATCTTGATGCCACCTCTATGGACAGGTCCATAGGCATCAACTTTGCTCAATTCCAAAACCATTTCCATTTCAGCATCCTCAGCAGCTTTCCTTTCTGCTTCAGACATGCGCCTTCTGGCTTCATCCTTTGCTTCTTGAGCTTTGCTTAGCTCAAGTGCCTTCTTTTCCTCAGCTTCATCTTGCTTCCTTTGTTCAGCTTCCTCTCTTGCCTTCTTATCTGCTTTAGAGATTTTCTTTCTCTTAAGCACTATCTTCCTTTTTCCTTTATCAATAGGAGCAGGAGCTGGACCAGCAGATGATAGGGGAGCAGCAGCAATAGGATAAATGATTTGGATATCTGGATCTTCTTGAGATTGAACAACCTCAGCTGTTGGTGTGACTTGACTTGGCTGTTGCTCATCAGCTTTGTCAGCCACAACAGTCTTAACTGTTTCAGCAGGCCTTTCAGCAGCTTCAGGGTCTTCCCTAGCTACATTTTCCAAGTTTGTTGGTTCTTCTATAAAGGTCATCTGCTTTCTAGCAGATTTCTTGGTTCTTCCTTCACGGTAGGTAGTTGTAGCTGTATATCTCTGTTGACTTCTTGTTCGTTGAGAGATACCTTCAGCAGGCCTCTCTGCTGATGGAGTTCTTGATGGTGATGCAGGGGATCCAGTCCTTACATCAGCAATTATGTTTTCAACAATTTTAGTGGCTTCAGCAGCAGAAGTCACTTTCTCCATCTGCTTGGTTTCTTTCTTCTTAGGCTCATCAGCAGCCTTCTTCTTTTTAGTCTCAACAGCTAAGCTGGCTGTTTTGACTAACCTCCTTTGCCTTTTGGCAGGAACCTCTTTTGGTTCCTCAACTTCAGCTTCTTCAGGTTCTCCAGCCTTCCTCTTTTGAACAGGCATGTACTTGGACAATGCCTTGGATTTGTGGATCTCCTTTCCATTCTTTGTTTCACAGCCCAGTTTTGACAACATATAACTGAGTGTGATTCTGTGGTTGGTGGAGGGGCCTTTTCCTTTCTTCTCATCAAGAAAATCAGCCAATATGTACCAGACTATGATTGACCAGTTGACCTCCAGTCCATAGTATATGGCAGCCATGATGCTGAACCTCTTCATGGTAACAGCATCCAGTGAGAATGTGCAGTTCTCAATCAGCTTAGACACCATATCAGCCATCCGCTGATATTCATCCCTCAGTTGTCTCTTCCTTATGTTTCCAGACATTACTTCTCCCTCCTTGGCGCAGATCGCCCAGAATTGTTGGTGCTTATCTTCCGTCAGTACAGTGACGTCATGTCGTCCACTGTTAGGAAGCCCAAACATCTCGTGCAGAACAGCAGGAGTAATAGTGATAGATTTACCTCCCACTGTAGCCTTAATCTCCAGTGTGTTGTAGTCAGCTTTCGCTGTGTTGTAGTGTTGGTCCCAAGTGGTCAGAAGAGGTTTAGAGGGGGGGTGAATAAACCTCTTTATTAATTTTTCTCAAATTTAACTTTAAATCTTTACTCTTACTGAACAGACTAAGCTGATCAGATTAGTAAGTTACAATTCTGTTCGCGAACAAATCTTTGAACAGTCTTGTTGACCACTCGTCTGATAGTTACTTAGCTGATTTTGCAGAAATCAGTTTTAATACTTAGAGTACTTGCAGCGGATTTTCAAAGTGTTTTTCACAAGTAATCTTAGCAGTTTGAAAAATGTTTCCCCAGTTTTATAAACTCCTTTTAACTTCTTTTCAAACAGTTAACTTAACGTGTTTTTATGCAAACAGAAAATATGCAAATTTAAAAGCAATGCAAAAACACAATCAATTTTTATAGTGGTTATATGGATTTAAATATCCTTTAGTCCACTCTTCCAAGTCACTCAGATCTTGGGTTATACTATAATCACAAAGTTTACAGTATACTCTGCTTGCGTCGAACAACAAATGAAACGACCACAAGTTCGCAATAGGAAATCACACAGAAAACCTATCCTCTGAAGTTTGATCACTCACAAAGATGGATCACAACTCCGCACAACACTCTTGTTTACAAAATCACTCAGAAGATGTATTTTTCTTGATTCTTCAACTCTGCTTTCGTCAACAAATGACTCAGCTGATGAGTGAGCTGTTCTTGAGACTTAAAGAATTTTGCTTCGGAAATTTCTCTCAGAAAGTGTGTTGCTTGTTTCTTCTTCGTCTCTTTCAGCTATTTATACTTGAGGATTGAAAAGTGTCCGTTGAAGAGAGACAGGATTCAAATTCCTCGAGTACTGGTCCTTAAAGTCCGCGAACGGCTCTTTTGCAGTCTGTCCGTACTGTAAACAGTACTATTCTGCAGGCAGCATTAAATGCACTCGGCTGATGCGAAGCTTTTCTTCAATCATTTGTCTTAAATATCCTCGTACTTCAGCATTTATTACACCAAGGGGCATTTATTACCGTTGGGAACACTTCATGATCTTCTTCACTTGGCTGACGAAAGTATAAGTCTGATGGTGAACTCGGCTGATCTCAAACTTGAACAAATCTGATTTGAGTTGGCTGATCTTCACTAATCTGATAACTTCACTTCAGCAGATCAGAAATCTTGGACCTTGAAACTTTGACTCTTCTGATGTCTTCATTACTTAGTCAAAATTCTTTGATAAGTTTATCAGCTAAGTTACTCCATACTTAGCCAATTTTACGAAGTTTTGGAATGCATCAAAACCTCCCTTATCAAACTTTCTTTAGTGCCTTCATCTTCATCCTTATCCAACAATTTCCCCCTTTTTGATGATGACAAAACTTCAGCTAAGTACCTGTTGAATACCTAAACTAAAGATTGAAATCCTCAAAATTTTCTGAGATAGAAAAAGTTTATTGGATTGAACTTGACTTTTCATTAATATTGAAAATGAGTTACATGTACAAGTTCATCAGATGAGATTTCTGAAAAAGTAAACTGATTACAATGGATTTTGCAATTCCTAACTATCAGCTTCTTCATCAGATTCAAGCACTTCTTCGTATTCATAAGATGATTCTTCATCATCTTCTTCTTCATCAGCTTCTTCTTCCAAGGTTGCTTTGGCAGCTTCCATCTTCTCTTTAAGTTGCTGTTCTTGAAGAGCTTTCAAAGCTTCCATAGCTTTCCTGGCAGATTCTGTATTCTTGTACTTGGTATCTTCTTTTTCAATCGTTTCTGATTCTTCTACCTTTCCAAGATTATCAGCCTTGTCAGCTGTTTCTTCAATTTCCTTAGCTTTAATAGTTGCAGCAGTAGTTTCTTCCTTAGTTGATTCTTCAGCAGCAGATTCCTTTGCTGGTTCTTCAGCAGCAGTTTCTTTAGCTGGTTCTTCCCTTTTATCTTCCCCCTTTTTGTCATCATCAACTCTGATGACATTAGAAGGTTCAACAGCAGGGTTGAGGGCAACTGTTGGAATCTTTACTCCAGCACACAAAGCCTTCAGATTCTGATTAACAACGTCGTGACTTGCTGTGAGATGATGAATATCAGTGCTGATGACGTCAGTCTTGTCATTGAAGTAGTCAATATTAAGGTTGATAGTTGCAATTTCATTCTGAATCTCCTGTGCAGCCTTTGCTACTTCTTGCAACATCCCTAAGTTGACGGCCTTCTCCTCTTCACTAACCTTGATGAAGGTTGCAGTCAGATCAGCAATTTTGTGCTCAGCTGTTTGCAGGGCAGTGTGAAGATGATTTACATCACCCTTCACATCTTCTACGTTCTGGTTCAGTTCTCTTAAGCTGGTCACTAACTGCAGTGAATGATCTTGAGGAATAGGTATATCATCAATAGCCAATTTGATAGTGCTGGCAGTTAGAAGGTGCGCTCTCTCCGTCTGTTTAGTGTTTGATTCAATCACTTCTTCCTTTATCTTCTGTAACTGCAGACTATTCCTCTCTTCCATCTCTTTAATTTGATTTTCAATAAGTAATTGGAAAGCTTCCATCAATGATGAGTGTTCATCACTTGATGAAGTAGAGGCATCAGCATCCTTTTCCTCAGTCGCCTGTTGAACAGGGACTTCTTCCATGTCCGTCATCTGATGGTCTTCGGAAGTCTTAGCAGTCAGCTCAATAGCTAAGGACTTATCAGCAGATTTGGGCTCATCAGTGACATCATCGTAGAACAGATTAGTAATGGTTCCATCATCATTAAAGCATGTTGTCTGTCTAATCTGTCTTACAATAATCCAAGGGTTAACAGGAGCATTGTTACCCTTAGGGACTTCATAGTACTGTTGTACTTCCTTGCCAAAAATGATTTGCTGGATACTTGGCAGCAGTGGCATATCACTTGAACAGGCTTGCTGATACTTTGACTTTTTAGCCCATCTCTTCAGGGAAGTCATAACAGCAAACTTGATTGCCCTTTCTTCAGCATCTTCAGATTTCTTCTTTTTATCAGGCAAGGTGCTCTTGATTTTCTTGGCTTCCTCCAGTGCAAAGCCTTTTGCATAGCTATGCATGACATCTCTCACATAGCTGGGATCAAGAGCCTTTTGAACGGAGTTTGTCTTCAGCCAACTTAGAACCCAACGTTCTTCATCAGCTAACTCCTTCATGCTTTGAAGTTCAGTGATGGACTTGTTCAGCCTGTTGTCCCTCCAACTGATATATCTTGGCTTTTCTTGGTTGAACAGAGTCTTCAGCATCAACTTCTGATCATAGTATGCTAATGACTTCTCAAATTTCTTGAACAATTCCTTATCAGCATAGACTATCTCAAAAGCTTTTCTGACTTCAAACTTGTCCTTTGACTTGAGTTTGGGGGCAGGCAGTAATATCTTCTTCTTGTCCTCTTCAGTCTTGCCTTCTCCAATCTTGATGCCACCTCCATGGACAGGTCCATAGGCATCAACTTTACTCAATTCAATCACCGCAGCCATTTCAGCATCCTCAGCAGCTTTTCTTTCTGCTGCAGACATGCGTCTTCTGGCTTCATCCTTTGCTTCTTGAGCTTTGCTTAGCTCAAGTGCTTTCTTCTCTTCAAGCTCATCCTGCTTCCTCTGTTCAGCTTCTTCCCTTGCTTTCTTATCAGCTTTGGAGACTTTCTTTCTCCTTAGCACTATTTTTCTTTTGCCTTTATCAGCAGGGGCTGGTCCAGCAGATGATATGGGAGCAGCAGCTATAGGATGGATGATTTGGACATCTGGATCTTCTTGAGGTTGAGTAACCTCAGCTGTTGATGTGACTTGACTTGGCTGTTGCTCATCAGCTTTGTCAATCACAACAGTTTCAGCAGGCCTTTGAGTAGCTTTAGGATCTTCCCTTGCTACATTCTCCAAATCCGTTGGTTCTTCTATAAATGTCATCTGCTTTCTAGCAGACTTCTTGGTCCTCCCTTCACGGTAAGTGGAGGTAACAGTATCTCTCTGTTGACTCCTTGTCCTCTGAGAAATACCCTCAGCAGGCCTCTCTGCTGATGGAGTTCTTGATGGTGATGCAGGGGATCCAGTCCTTACATCAGCAATTATATTCTCAACAATCTTAGTGGCTTCAGCAGAAGTCACTTTCTCCATCTGCTTTGATTCTTTCTTCTTGGGCTCATCAGCAGCCCTCTTCCTTGTAGTCTCAACAGCCAAACTTGCTGTTTTGACTAATCTCTTTTGCCTTTTGGCAGGAACCTCTTTTGGTTCCTCAACTTCTTCTCCTTCAGGCTCATCAGCCTTCCTCTTCTGAACAGGTAGATACTTGTTCATTGCTTTGGACTTGTGAATTTCTTTCCCATTTGTCATAACACAGCCCAACTTTGATAAGAGGTAACTTAAAGTGATTCTGTGGTTGGTGTAAGGGCCTTTTCCCTTCTTCACTTCCAGAAAATCAGCAAGTATATACCATATTATTATGGACCAGTTTACCTCTAGCCCGTAGTATACGGCAGCCATGATGCTGAAACGCTTCATTGTGACAGCATCTAGAGAAAAAGTACAATTTTCAATCAGCTTAGACACCATATCAGCCATCCGCTGATATTCATCCTTCAGCTGTTTCTTTCTGATGTTGCCAGACAACATCTCTCCTTCCTTGGCGCAGATCGCCCAAAACTGTTGGTGCTTCTCTTCAGTCAGCACGGTAACTTCGTGTCTTCCAGACTTGGGCAAACCAAACTGTTCATGAAGAACTTGTGGAGTGATGACAACAGATTTGTCACCCACTTTCGCTTTGATTTCTAGTTTGTTGTAGTCAGCTTTTGCCGTTCCGTAATACTCCATAACCTGGTCAGTCCAGATTATTCCCTCATTGTATTCCATGAAATTTACCAACTGTGCCGATTTGAATTTTTCCAACAATTCTTTCATCAAGCTTGTACCAGACTGATAATAGGATTCATAATCTAAGAACATACCTTCAGCAGCCATTTCAATCTGTCGAAAGTTAGAGAAAAGGAAAGGATTTTTGCAGAAAACTTGTTTAAAATTTTCTCACAATTGCTTTTGAAAGTTTAGGGTGCGTAAAGAGCTACTCGACTGATCAGATGAGGATTTATAGAGTTGGGGTTTTTCGGTTTCCGTGATATCTGCCAACCGTTAGATCCGTTTTTCTGTCAGTACTGATCGTGCGGCGTCAGTTACGACCTTTCAAATTCAAAAGATATTTAATGAAGAGCGGGAATATGTACCGCCCAACAGTTACTTATAAAAGCGTATTTTGAATAAAACGTTTTAAATAGTTCCGCTTTTATTAAAGTAATCAGATGAGTATAATAAACACTTATCTGATGGACTAGTGTCCTGATGACAATGCTGTTTATCAGAGAATGCCAATAGCTGATAACCTTCCTCAGCTGTTTGTCAATCCAGCTAGATAAAATAACTTCAATCTTCGATAGTTGAGTCTTCTGATGGAAACATAACTTCAACTAACTGTCATTAACAAATTTCATCTTTAGTTCAGAAGTACCGCTAGTCTTACACGTTCCCCCTGAGTTTAAGAATTCATAAGTTAACTAGTCTGTTGAGAGTTAATCCTTGAAGATAATAACGAATTACTAAGCTGTTGAACTCCAGTCTTCTGATGAGTTCCCCCTCAGCTTATGCTTCCAAATTAAGTAGTCCTAACTCAGCTCTTAGAGTTGAGAACCTTACTTCACTTAGAGGTTTGGTGAAGATATCAGCAATCTGATTATCAGTATGAACATACTCAATCATTACATTGCCTTTTTCCACATGATCTCTAATGAAATGATGCTTGATCTCAATATGCTTAGTCCTTGAATGACTTGTAGTGTTCTGAGTAAGTGAAATTGCACTTGTATTATCACAGTAGATTGGAATTCCACTGATCTTGATGTTGTAGTCTTCTAGTTGATGCTTCAACCAAAGTATCTGTGCACAACAAGCTCCAGCAGCTATATATTCAGCTTCAGCAGTAGATATAGAGACTGAGGTTTGCTTCTTACTCATCCATGAGATCAGACGACTGCCTAAGAACTGACAGGCACCTGTTGTGCTCTTTCTGTCAATCTTGCAGCCAGCAAGGTCTGAATCTGAATAGCCAACTAGTTCAAATCCAGATTCTCTAAGATACCACAATCCCAATTCTTGAGTGCCTTTAACATACTTCAATATCCTCTTGGCAGCTAAGAGATGAGATTCTTTGGGGTTTGATTGAAATCTTGCACAGACTCCAACTGAGTACATTATATCAGGTCTGCTTGCTGTTAGATACAACAATGAACCAATAATGCCTCGGTATTTGGTGATGTCTACTGATTTGCCATCTTCATCTTTATCCAAACGAAGACTTGTAGACATAGGAATGGTAGCTGTTGAGCTAGTTTCCATACCAAATTTCTTGAACAGATCTCTTGTGTACTTTGCTTGGCTGATGAATATTCCATCAGGCAACTGTCTAACTTGCAATCCAAGAAAGTAATTAAGTTCACCCATCATGCTCATTTCAAACTTATTCTGCATCAGCTTGGAGAACTTATCACACATCTGTTGATTAGTTGAACCAAAGATAATATCGTCCACATATATTTGCACAAGTAGTATATGATTTTCCCATTCAATTGTGAACAAGGTTTTATCTACCTTACCTTTACGAAATCCTTTAATTAAAAGAAAATCAGATAGGGTATCATACCATGCTCTTGGAGCCTGTTTCAGTCCATATAAGGCTTTCTTCAGACGATATACTTTATCCTCTTCTTGGTATACTTCAAATCCAGGAGGTTGTTCAACATACACTTCTTCTTGCAATTCTCCATTGAGAAAAGCAGACTTCACATCCATCTGATAGACAGTGAAGTTCTTGTGAGCAGCATAGGCAAGAAACAGTCTGATTGCTTCAAGTCTTGCTACTGGTGCAAAAGTTTCATCAAAGTCAATTCCTTCTTCTTGACAATAACCCTTGGCCACTAGTCTTGCTTTGTTTCTGGTGACAACACCATCTTCATTCATCTTATTTCTGAATACCCACTTAGTGCCAATTACTCTTTGATGATTTGGTCTTGGAACTAAGTACCAGACTTCATTCCTTTCAAATTGATTCAACTCTTCTTGCATAGCTTCTATCCAGAAGGAATCATTGAGAGCTTCTTCAATTTGCTTGGGCTCTATTTGAGATAGAAATGTGACAAACATGGCATTTTGTGCAGCAGCTCTTCTTGTTTTCACTCTATCTAGAGGATCACCAATAACTAATTCAGGAGGGTGATTCTTGAGCCATCTGAGATCAGGTTGCAAATCAGGATGTTGTCCTCTGTTATGATCTTGCAACACTACTGTTGGAGTTCCAGTAGTAGACTGTTGAACAGTCTCTGATCTGTCAGCTGTTTGTAACTCGTCTGTTAGACGATCAGCACTGTGATTTTGAACAGCACTTGAGTTAGCAGCTGAACTTAGATTAGGTAGTATGATGGGAACATATTCTTCATTTCTTCCAACGTCTAACTTCTGTAAATCAGCAGACAGATCTTGATTTACACTTTGATTCTTTTCAGAAGATTGACTTGGCTCATCAAATACTACATGGATAGATTCTTCTATTAGTAATGTTCTTTTGTTAAAAACTCTATAAGCCTTACTAACAGATGAGTATCCTACAAAGACAGCTTCATCAGCCTTTTCTGCAAATGCAGTAAGGTGATTTTTCCCATTATTCAATACAAAACATTTACAACCAAAAATCTTAAAGTAATGAATGTTTGGCTTTCTGTTGTTCCAAACTTCATATGGAGTCTTGTTCTGATTTTTGTTGATCATACATCTGTTCTGGGTAAAGCATGCTGTATTTGTTGCTTCTGCCCAAAATCTTTGAGGCAGTTTAGCTTCAGCTATCATGGTTCTGACAGCTTCTTTTAGTGTTATGTTTCTCCTTTCAGCAACACCATTCTGTTGAGGGGTTCTTGCAGCAGAATACTCATGATGTATTCCCTTCATGTTACAATACTCTTCAACAGTAGAGTTTGTAAACTCTGTCCCTCTATCTGATCTGATCTTCAATATTTTGATACTCTTTTCATTCTGGATCAGTTCCATCAGATTGGTAAGATGTTCCTTGGTTTCACTTTTCTTCTTCATGAAAATCACCCAAGTATATCTTGAATAATCATCCACAACAGCTAGGCAGTATTTCTTTCCACCATTGCTGACTGGATCAATGGGTCCAAATAAGTCCATATGCAGTAGCTCCAATATTCTTCCAGATGATTGGTGCTTCTTTTCTTTGAATGATGACTTGATTTGTTTACCCTTCTGACAGGCGTCACAGAGCTTGTCTTTGCTCATGACTGCTTTTGGAATCCCTTCTACCAAATCATTCTTGATTAATCTGTTTATGGTCTTGAAGTTTAAATGATTCATCCTCTTGTGCCATAGCCAACTGACTTCACTTGGTGCAGATGCCACCAAACAAACACTTGAATTCTTGTCAACAGAATTCCAGTCAACTATGTAGATATTTCCTTGTCGTCTTCCAGATAAAATTACCTTCTTTGTACCAATCTGTTCAACGTAGCACTTATCTGTTGAGAAGATGACTGAATATCCCTTGTCACAAAATTGACTTATGCTCAGCAGATTATATTTTAGGCCTTTAACATAGGAGACGTCAGATATCTCTATGTTTCCCTTGATTAATCTTCCTTTAGCTTTAATCTTGCCTTCTTTGCTGTCTCCAAAAGTGACTTTTGGACCATCCACAGCAACTGCATCAGTCAACTCATGTATGTTTCCACACATGTGCCTTGAACATCCACTGTCCAAGTACCAAATCTTCTCTACTTTACTCCTACTCCTAATCCTAACCTACAAAACAAAAATAAAATTGTTTTAGGTACCCTTATTGAGAGGGTCCTGAAGGATTAGTTCCACCCTTGACAACCCAAGATGTTGAAGTCTTAGGCTTCTTAGGTTTCTGAGTTTTAGGAGCATGAACAGTTTCATTTTTATCATAGTTATCAGATAAGTCATGTTGATGATCAGTATGATATGAATAATGTTCATAAGCAGGGTAAGGTGCATGATATGCAGGATATGCATGCATTGGATGAGCAGGGTAAGGTGCATAGTAACTAGGAAATTGAGGTGCATGATACATAGGATGATATGCAGCAGGTTGCACATAATATGACTCATTTCCATACCAAGCATTTTGATTTTTCTTATTCTTATGCTTCTTTGGTTTACTAGGTGCTTGCTCAACTTGTTTAGACTTAGCTTTACCAACAGACTGGTTCAATTTAGCTTTATCAGCAGACTTCTTAGGACTCTGCTGTTTGGTCTTACTAGTCTGATTTCCTACACTAGGCTCTTTGCTCTTTTTAGCCTTAGGAGATTTCTTCTCCTTTACCACTTTCTCAGATGAGGTAGGTTTAGAGGTTTGAACATACATAATGACCTTACTATTGTCAGCTGATATGAATTTTTCAGTATGGTTCAACTCTAGTTTATCCTTTTCTAAAGGTGTCTCCTGTTTCTTAGATGTATGCATGGATGCAACAGTCGACTTATCATGAGACTCAATGATTTTCTCAAGTTCCATGATTTTTCCTTTATAGACCTCACATTCAGCTTTCAGAGATTCATGCTCTTGCTCAAGCTGTTTATATTCAGCTGATTCTTTTGGCTTTTCAGCTAAAAGTTTCAGTGAACTATTTTGCTCTTTTAGCAAGTTCATCTCTTCCTTAAGCTTAACAAACTCTCCAGCAATAGTAGTATTATTCAACATCATTTGCTCTAGAGAATTAAACAGTTCATTTTCTTGAGGAGTTACCTCATCCTCAGAGTCATCAGATTCCTTTGCCATCAGGCACAGGAGAGCAGGTTTTTCTTCATCAGACGAGTCTGAGTCTGAATCAGATGAGTAGACAGCAGCTGGCTTTTCTGCTTCAGCCATCATTGCCTTGCCTCTCTGATGCTTTCTTTCTTTTCTCATTTTCTTCTCTTCCTCAGTGTACTTCTCTGCTTTTGGATATGGACAGTCTCTTATGAAGTGTCCCAATTTCCTGCAGTTGTAACACATCAGTTTTGATTTATAATCCTCTTTATCTTGAGAAGAAAAATTAGGTTTAGAAGTAGAAGCAGCATGATTGTATTTGTTTTTCATCTTTCTCTTATAGAACTTCTTGAAGTTGTTCATCAATAATGCTACATCTCCAGCAGTGTACTCCTTTTTGTTGAGTAGAGTGGCTTCATCAGATGAGTCCACTTCTTTGCTTTTCTGTGCTGGTCTTCTGGTGTTTTCAGCAGCAACAAGTGCAGCTGTGGGTCCTGAAGTTGAGGTTTCTTCAATTCCCATCCTTGGCAGTTTATACTCATAAGCCTTGAGTGCGGAGAACAGCTCTGTTAGAGAAATCTTGCCCAGATCTCTTGATTCTTCCATTGCTGTCACCTTCATGTTGAACTTGGATGGTAGAGCCTTCAGTACTCTGACAGAAATCTCTTTGTCAGTGAAAGTCTTTCCCAGCTTCAAAACTTCATTCAGAGTTCTGGTGAATCTGGTATCCATCTGATCAATGGTTTCTCCAGACTTCATCTTGAAGTTGTCCAGCTTTTCCAATGCAACACTGAGCTGATGCCCTTTAATAGCATCATTTCCTTCACTCATGTCTCTGACCTTGTCCCACATCTCCTTTGCAGTTTTGCAATGTTTGACCTTGTCAAACCGATCATTATCCAGGGCTTTGGTCATGATGAATCTCCCGACTTTATCAAGATTGTAAAGCTTTATCTCTTCTGGAGTCATCTCATGAAGGTCTTTCTCCACAACCGTATCTACTTCATTTATCTTTATGGTCTTTGTGAATCTGAATGGACCTTTAATGATACATGTATGCATGTTGTCATTATAGGCAGCAAGGAAAATCTCCATTCTGATTTTCCAGTCCTCAAAGGACATACCAGCAATGTGGGGAACATGGCTGATACAATCCATTTTTCAAAAAGTTTTTATTTTTCAAAAAGATGCTCTTTTGAAAAGTTTTGAAAACCTTTGAAAAACACTCGGATCAAGCTCGTTGATCAGGCAGCTGATTCTAATGAACCACCTGCTCTGATACCACTTGTTGGTCCCAAGTGGTCAGAAGAGGTTTAGAGGGGGGGTGAATAAACCTCTTTATTAATTTTTCTCAAATTTAACTTTAAATCTTTACTCTTACTGAACAGACTAAGCTGATCAGATTAGTAAGTTACAATTCTGTTCGCGAACAAATCTTTGAACAGTCTTGTTGACCACTCGTCTGATAGTTACTTAGCTGATTTTGCAGAAATCAGTTTTAATACTTAGAGTACTTGCAGCGGATTTTCAAAGTGTTTTTCACAAGTAATCTTAGCAGTTTGAAAAATGTTTCCCCAGTTTTATAAACTCCTTTTAACTTCTTTTCAAACAGTTAACTTAACGTGTTTTTATGCAAACAGAAAATATGCAAATTTAAAAGCAATGCAAAAACACAATCAATTTTTATAGTGGTTATATGGATTTAAATATCCTTTAGTCCACTCTTCCAAGTCACTCAGATCTTGGGTTATACTATAATCACAAAGTTTACAGTATACTCTGCTTGCGTCGAACAACAAATGAAACGACCACAAGTTCGCAATAGGAAATCACACAGAAAACCTATCCTCTGAAGTTTGATCACTCACAAAGATGGATCACAACTCCGCACAACACTCTTGTTTACAAAATCACTCAGAAGATGTATTTTTCTTGATTCTTCAACTCTTCTTTCGTCAACAAATGACTCAGCTGATGAGTGAGCTGTTCTTGAGACTTAAAGAATTTTGCTTCGGAAATTTCTCTCAGAAAGTGTGTTGCTTGTTTCTTCTTCGTCTCTTTCAGCTATTTATACTTGAGGATTGAAAAGTGTCCGTTGAAGAGAGACAGGATTCAAATTCCTCGAGTACTGGTCCTTAAAGTCCGCGAACGGCTCTTTTGCAGTCTGTCCGTACTGTAAACAGTACTATTCTGCAGGCAGCATTAAATGCACTCGGCTGATGCGAAGCTTTTCTTCAATCATTTGTCTTAAATATCCTCGTACTTCAGCATTTATTACACCAAGGGGCATTTATTACCGTTGGGAACACTTCATGATCTTCTTCACTTGGCTGACGAAAGTATAAGTCTGATGGTGAACTCGGCTGATCTCAAACTTGAACAAATCTGATTTGAGTTGGCTGATCTTCACTAATCTGATAACTTCACTTCAGCAGATCAGAAATCTTGGACCTTGAAACTTTGACTCTTCTGATGTCTTCATTACTTAGTCAAAATTCTTTGATAAGTTTATCAGCTAAGTTACTCCATACTTAGCCAATTTTACGAAGTTTTGGAATGCATCAAAACCTCCCTTATCAAACTTTCTTTAGTGCCTTCATCTTCATCCTTATCCAACATGTAGTACTCCATCACTTGATCAGTCCAGATCACTCCCTCATTATATTCCATGAAATTTACCAAGTTCGCAGATTTGAACTTCTCCAAAAGTTCTTTCATCAGAGTCGTGCCAGATTGGTAGTAGGAATCATATACGAGAAACATACCTTCAACGGCCATTGTTAATCTGTTGAAGGTTAGGAAAAACAGAGAGAAATTTGCAGGGAATTGCAGGTAATTTTCTCACAGGTACTTTTGAATGCTTAGAGTGCGTAAAGAACGACTCGACTGATCAGATGGGGATTTATAGAGTTGGGGTTTTTTGGTTTCCGTGATATCCGCCAACCGTTAGATCCGTTTTTCTGTCAGTGCTAATCGTGCGGCGTCAGTTACGACTTTTCGAATTCAAAAGATATTTAATGAAGAGCGGGAATATGTACCGCCCAATAGTTACTTATAAAAGCGTGTTTTAAATAAAACGTTTTAAATAGTTCGCTTTTATTAAAGTAATCAGATGAGTAACATAAATACTTATCTGATGGACTACTGTCCTGATGACATAGTTGTTATCAGAGAATGCCAATAGCTGATAACCTTCCTCAGCTGTTTGTCAATCCAGCTAGATAATATAACTTTAATCTTCGATAGTTGAGTCTTCTGATGAAAACATAACTTCAACTAACTGACATTAACAAATTTCATCTTTAATTCAGAAGTACCGCTAGTCTTACACGTTCCCCCTGAGTTTAAGAATTCATAAGTTAACTAGTCTGTTGAGAGTTAATCCTTGAAGATAATAACGAGTAACTAAGCTGTTGAACTTCAGTCTTCTGATGAGTTCCCCCTCAGCTTATGCTTCCAAATTAAGTAGTCCTAGCTCAGCTCTTAGAGTTGAAAACCTTACTTCACATAAAGGTTTAGTGAAAATATCAGCAATCTGATTGTCTGTATGAACATACTCAATCATTACATTGCCTTTTTCCACGTGATCTCTAATGAAGTGATGCTTGATCTCAATATGCTTAGTCCTTGAATGACTTGTAGTATTCTGAGTAAGAGAAATTGCACTTGTATTATCACAGTAGATTGGAATTCCACTGATCTTGATGTTGTAGTCTTCTAGTTGATGTTTCAACCAAAGTATTTGTGCACAGCAAGCTCCAGCAGCTATATATTCAGCTTCAGCAGTAGATATAGAAACTGAAGTCTGTTTCTTACTCATCCATGAGATCAGACGACTACCTAGGAACTGACATGCACCTGTTGTGCTCTTTCTGTCAATCTTGCAGCCAGCAAGGTCTGAATCTGAATAACCAGTAAATTCAAATCCAGATTCTCTAGGATACCACAATCCCAATTCTTGAGTGCCTTTAACATATTTCAATATCCTCTTGGCAGCTAAGAGATGAGATTCTTTGGGGTTTGATTGAAATCTTGCACAGACTCCAACCGAGTACATTATGTCAGGTCTGCTTGCTGTTAGATACAACAATGAACCGATAATGCCTCTATATTTGGTTATGTCCACTGATTTGCCATCTTCATCTTTATCCAAACGAAGACTTGTAGACATAGGAATTGTAGCAGTAGAGCTAGTTTCCATACCAAACTTCTTAAACAGATCTCTTGTGTATTTTGCTTGGCTGATGAATATTCCATCAGGCAACTGTCTAACTTGCAATCCAAGAAAATAATTAAGTTCACCCATCATGCTCATTTCAAACTTGTTCTGCATCAGCTTGGAGAACTTATCACACATCTGTTGGTTAGTTGAACCAAAAATAATATCGTCCACATATATTTGCACAAGTAATATATGATTTTCCCATTCAATTGTGAACAAGGTTTTATCTACCTTACCTTTTCGAAATCCTTTAATTAAAAGAAAATCAGATAGGGTAACATACCATGCTCTTGGAGCCTGTTTCAGTCCATATAAGGCTTTCTTCAGACGATATACTTTGTCCTCTTCTTGATAGACTTCAAATCCAGGAGGTTGCTCAACATACACTTCTTCTTGCAGTTCTCCATTGAGAAAAGCAGACTTCACATCCATCTGATAGACAGTGAAGTTTTTATAAGCAGCATAGGCAAGAAACAGTCTGATTGCTTCAAGTCTTGCTACTGGTGCAAATGTCTAATCAAAGTCAATTCCTTCTTCTTTACAATAACCTTTGGCCACTAGTCTTGCTTTGTTTCTGGTGACAACACCATCTTCATTCATCTTATTTCTGAATACCCACTTAGTGCCAATTACTCTTTGATGACTTGGAATAGGAACTAAGTACCAGACTTCATTCCTTTCAAATTGATTCAACTCTTCTTGCATAGCTTCTATCCAGAAGGAATCATTTAGAGCTTCTTCAATTTGCTTAGGCTCTATTTGAGATAGAAATGTGATAAACATAGCATCTTGTGCAGCAGCTCTTCTTGTTTTCACTTTATCTAATGGATCACCAATCACTAATTCAGGTGGGTGATTTCTGAGCCATCTAAGATCAGGTTGCAGGTCTGAATGTTGTCCTCTGTTGTGATCTTGCAACACTACTGTTGGAGTTTCAGTAGTAGTCTGTTGAACATTTGCAGTCTGTTGAACAGTCTCTGGTCTGTCAGCTGTTTGCAACTCGTCTGTTAGACAATCAGCACTGTGATTTTGAACAGCACTTGAGTTAGCAGCTGAATCAAGATTAGGTAGTATGATGGGAACATATTCTTCATTTCTTCCAATGTCTAGCTTCTGTAAATCAGTAGACAGATCTTGATTAACACTTTGATTCTTTTCAGAAGATTGACTTGGCTCATCAAATACTACATGGATAGATTCTTCTATTAGTAATGTTCTTTTGTTAAAAACTCTGTAAGCCTTACTAACAGATGAGTATCCTACAAAGACAGCTTCATCAGCCTTTTCTGCAAATGCAGTAAGGTGATTTTTCCCATTATTCAATACAAAACATTTACAACCAAAAATCTTAAAGTAATTAATGTTTGGTTTTCTGTTGTTCCAAACTTCATATGGAGTCTTGTTCTGATTTTTGTTGATCATACATCTGTTTTGGGTAAAGCATGCTGTATTTGTTGCTTCTGCCCAAAATCTTTGAGGCAGTTTAGCTTCAGCTATCATGGTTCTGACAGCTTCCTTTAGTGTTCTGTTTCTCCTTTCAGCAACACCATTTTGTTGAGGGGTTCTAGCAGCTGAATACTCATGATGTATTCCTTTGATATTACAGTACTCTTCAACAGTAGAGTTTGTAAACTCTGTCCCTCTATCTGATCTGATCTTCAATATTTTGATGCTTTTCTCATTCTGGATCAGTTCCATCAGATTTGTAAGATGTTCCTTGGTTTCACTTTTCTTCTTCATGAAAATCACCCAAGTATATCTTGAATAGTCATCCACAACAGCTAGGCAGTATTTCTTTCCACCATTGCTGACTGGATCAATGGGTCCAAATAAGTCCATATGTAGCAGCTCCAATATTCTTTCAGAAGATTGATACTTTTTGCTTTTGAAGGATGACTTGATTTGTTTACCCTTCTGACATGCGTCACAGAGCTTGTCTTTGCTCATGACTGCTTTTGGAATCCCTTCTACCAAATCATTCTTGATTAATCTGTTTATGGTCTTGAAGTTTAAGTGATTCATTCTCTTGTGCCATAGCCAACTCACTTCACTTGGTGCAGATGCCACCAAACAAACACTTGAATTCTTTTCAACAGAATCCCAGTCGACTATGTAGATATTTCCTTGTCTTCTTCCAGATAAAATTACCTTCTTTGTATCAATCTGTTCAACGTAGCACTTATCTGTTGAGAAGATGACTGAATATCCTTTGTCACAGAATTAACTTATGCTCTGCAGATTATACTTTAGGCCTTTAACATATGAGACGTCAGATATCTCTATGTTTCCCTTGATTAATCTTCCTTTAGCTTTAATCTTGCCTTCTTTGCTGTCTCCAAAGGTAACTTTTGGACCATCCACAGCAACTGCATCAGTCAACTCATGTATGTTTCCACACATGTGCCTTGAACATCCACTGTCCAAGTACCAAATCTTCTCTACTTTACTCCTACTCCTAATCCTATCCTACAAAAAAAAAAAATTGTTTTAGGTACTCTTATTGAGAGGGTCCTGAAGGATTAGTTTCACCTTTGACAACCCAAGATGTTGATGTCTTAGGCTTCTTAGGCTTCTGAGTTTTGACAGGAGCATGAACAGTTTCATTTCTATCATAATTAGCAGATAAGTCATGTTGATGATCAGTATGACAAGAATAGTGTTCATAAGCAAGGTAAGGTGCATGATAAGCAGGGTATGCATGCATTGGATGAGCAGGGTAAGGTGCATAGTAACCTGGAAATTGAGGTGCATGATACATAGGATGATATGCAGCAGGTTGCACATAATATGACTCATTTCCATACCAAGCATTTTGATTTTTCTTATTCTTATGCTTCTTTGGTTTACTAGATGCTTGCTCTTTAACAGACGACTTAGCTTTATCACTAGTCTGATTAGTTTTAGCCTTATCAGATGACTTCCTAGGACTCTTCTGTTTAGGCTTACTAGTCTGTTTTTCTACACTAAGCTCTTTGCTCTTTTTAGCCTTAGGAGATTTCTTCTCCTTTACCACTTTCTCAGATGAGGTAGGTTTAGAAGTTTGAACATACAGAATGACCTTACTATTGTCAGCAGAAATGAATTTTTCAGTATGGTTCAATTCTAGTTTATCCTTTTCTAAAGGTGTCTCCTGTTTGCTAGATGTATGCATGGATGCAACAGTTGACTTATCATGAGACTCAATAATTTTCTCAAGTTCCATGATCTTTCCTTTATAAACCTCACATTTAGCTTTCAGAGATTCATGCTCTTGCTCAAGCTGTTTATATTCAGCTGATTCATTTGGCTTTTCAGCTAAAAGTTTCAGTGAACTATTTTGCTCTTTTAGCAATATCATCTCTTCCTTAAGCTTAACAAATTCTCCAGCAATAGTAGTATTATTCAACATCATTTGCTCTAGAGAATTAAATAGTTCATTATCTTGAGGAGTTACCTCATCCTCTGAGTCATCAGATTCCTTTGCCATCAGGCAGAGGAGAGCAGATTTTTCTTCATCAGACGATTCTTCATCAGACGTGTCTGAATCTGAATCAGATTAGTAGACAGCAGCAAGCTTTTCTGCTTCAGCCATCATAGGGCTGAAAATCAAACCAAGCTACTCGATACTCGACTCGAGCTCGTTCGATAAAAGCTCGTTTGAGCTCGGTTCGTCACACTAATCAAACAAGCTTGAACATCTTTTTTCGTTCGATAACTTTTGAAGCTCGGCTCGAGCTCGACTCGATAAGCTAAAAATTGAAAAAACACATGTAAAATATCAAGCTACTCGATACTCGGCTCGAGCTCGTTCGATAAAAGCTCGTTTGAGCTCGGCTCGATTGAAAATCAAACCAAGCTCAAACACAATATTTCAAGCTCGATAAAAATCGAACCAAGCTTGAACAGTGTGTCGTTCGGTACTACTCGGCTCGATTACAGCCCTAAGCCATCATTGCCTTGCCTCTCTGATGCTTTCTTTCTTTTCTCATTTTCTTCTCCTCTTCAGTGTACTTTTCTGCTTTTGGATATGAGCAGTCTTTGATGAAATGTCCCAATTTCCTGCAGTTGTAACACATTAGTTTTGCTTTATAATCATCTTTTTCTTGAGAAGAAAAGTTAGGTTTAGAAGTAGAAGCATTGTTGTATTTGTTCTTCATTTTTCTCTTGTAGAACTTCTTGAAATTGTTCATCAACAGTGCAACATCTCCAGCTGTGTACTCCTTTTTGTTGAGTAGTGATACTACAAGAAAAACTGGTTTCAACGACAATGGTAATTGGTTGCTGAAAGAGAGAAAATGGTTGCTAAAAGCTGCAGCGACCAAGACGCGGTTGGTCACTTATAGTGGCTACTAAAAGTCCGCAGCGACGACTTACTAATTTGGCCGCTATAAACGCTTGTTTTAGCGACCAAATACTATCGGTCTCTATTGATATCACCATTAGCAACAATAATTTTACTCGCTAATGTAAACTTTCATGGTCACTATAGCATCCTCTTGGTAGCTGTTGCTATACAGATAGCAACCACAATCTATCTTTAGTGACTAACCAAACAATGGTCTCTAAAATTACGAATATTAGCAACAATTTAATACTTGCTAATGTGAGCTTTCATGGTCACTATATCATTGTATTTGTAGCTGTAGCTATATATATAACAACCACATGATTTGGTTGCTAAAGAATGATCTTTTAAAAACCATGTCGTTCTGCATAGTAGCCATAGGACTTTGGTTTGTAAGATATGAATGTTTAGTGTCCAGAAAATGTAGTTATTCATTGTTAATAATGAAACAACTGTGATTAATATCATGAAAAATTACAAAGAATATACATTAATGACAATTGAATCCAAAAAGATGTTTCTCAATCTCAAGATAGTTGTGCCTAAGGAGTTATAACTAACTATTAATATTAATCATGGAAAAAAATTACACTGCACGATTTCTATGTGAAAAATAGAACAAATCTCCTAGGCTTCGTCGGTCTAGCATCATGCTATGCTGATGGCGCTCCTGATAATTTATTAATGAATCATGAATTGGTGCTTATATAATACTCCACTGCTCAAGATGTGGGAATATAGTCGAGCTAATGCCAAGGATTCCTCTTTCTTGTTTCGCTTCTTATTTAGCTAGTTGTGGATCTAAATCGCTTCTTATTTGGCCAATGTATGCTGCAGTTCTTTGAGGTACAAATTCTTCCATTCCATGACCATTATAAGTGACTCTCCCCGAAGCCTAGAAAATTATTTTGTTTGCATCAATTAGAAACATGTTGGAATTCTACAAAATTAAGATCATACATGAAAAAGTAAGTAATATATCTTACCTTTAAAGATGGATCAAGCTTTCCAGCCAGTCAGGCTAGTATTGTTTTCTTGAAAAGCATATGATCAACTAACATTTAAGCACATCACCATAAAATTAAGACAAATATAACTAATGGTACAAGGTAGTATTGTTTTCTTGAAAAGCATATGATCAACTGACATTTAAGCACATCTCCATAAAATTTAGTCAGTCAGGCTAGTATACAAATAAAATTAAATTTATAGACCATCCACATATTAGACCATTGATAATGTAACTCTACCAACATCCACATATTAGACCATTGATAAACTAAACAAAGAACAAACTGAAATGTTAGAAAGCTAATAAGCCCAAATGGACATTTGGTGTGTAGGTGGTGTTTAATGCATTTCTTAATCCATGGTCAAGCTTACAGAAGTCAGAACTTTGTGCATTTAATCAGGTCATATGAAATCATTTACCATAATTATAATAATGTTGAATCATGGTGTAACAATAAATTTTCTTTCAAATCGTGTACAAGAATTTCAAACTAACCATCGCCACAACCATGTATATTTAATTTTTCTCCACCATCCCTCCAAGAAAAAGGTATTTTAGTCACTCTTATATTTCCTCTCTTCTACTCTGCAATATGGAGTATATCATTTTTCTTTTTCATTTCAACGGAAATAATTTAATTCTTCTTATTGTTTAAAAAAATTGAAAATATTGTACAGGAGTTAGGTAACCTTATTACCACATTTTTCATCAATAAACTTTATATTTCTACTACAGATTCAAGGGTTTTTTCGTCTCAACTTTAGTATCATAGATATGAAATAGATCTAGGAAAAATGAACAAAGGGAATTACCTCTACAATGTGTTGTATTTCGGGCTGGGCTGGGCAGCGGGTTCGGGCAGCGGCGGAGTGAGCTGGGGAACTCACGCGGGTCTGGGCAGCGGTGGCGTGAGCAAGGGTCGTCACGAAGGTCTGGGCAGCGGGGTCTTGGAAACGGATTCGGTCAGCGACGGCGTGAGCAAGGGAACTCACGCGGGTCTCGACAGCGGCGGCGTGTGGTCACGCGGGTCTGGGCAACGAGGGTCTGGCGGTGGTGGGAGAGATATGGAGAAAGGCTATGGTGGGAGCTAGTGAGGAAGCGGCGGATGGAAATTTGAAGGAGGTGAATTGAAATTAGGGCAATAATACTTCATTTCAATTTTTTGGTCATTTTGTATTTATTTTTTTAATCTTAAATCATTAATCATTTTTAAATTAGATGTCTCGATTCACAAATCGTAACGTTAATTGATCAAAATCGAAATTATTGACCATAAGGTTATGTACATTGAGGTTATTCGAAATCAGATTTATCAATTCTTGATTTTTTAACGTTAATTGATCAATATCGAAATTATTAACCATAGGGTTAAGTACACTGAGATCACCAAAAACAAAATTATTGACCATAGGGTTATATACATTGAGGTTATTCGAAATCAGATTGATCGATTCTTGGATTATTCTCACATTCATGAGATTATTCGCAATCAGATTGATTGATTTACGATTTGTAACGTTAATGACAAATTGTTGACCTTAGAGATATGTACATTGAGGTAATTCAAAATCAATTTCATACTTGGCTCGAAAATTTAATTAAAATTGTAGGTTATATATATGGTTATATATATAGGTACATTGAGGTAGGTTACCAACAGGTGATTGGTCTAGTGGAAGGGACTAGTCACTACAAAGTAGCGGACTCAGGTTCGAATCCCTGTTGGGAGAGGTTCCCACTTTATGTGCCCAACGCGCCTCGAAAGGGATTAAACGCTTGGAAAAAAAAAAAAAAAAAAGGTTACTCGCATCAGATCAATTGACCAAAATTCAGTCCATATTGAATTTATAGTTAAAAAAATATTTTTTTAGAACCAAATGCAAAATAAAAATTAAAGATTGAATTGTTTAATAAGCAAATTTAGAATCACGGCTAAATGCTATCGGAAAAAGTCAATGAATTCATTTTTAACTATATTTTTAGCAACTAGTTGAAACTTGTTGCTATAGTATTTTTTGAGTGACCATCTCAAATTTTGTTGCTGTGAGTAGAGTTTTAGCAACCATCCGAAAGTTGTTGCTATGAGTATAAATATAGAGACCATTTTTTTGCTAAAATGGTTGCAGAAGATCTTTGTGTATTGCCACCATAAAGTTGCTTGCTAGAAACATCAGTGTTGGTTGCTATTCTCATATCAAATTTCCAGCTACCATTGACAGCAACCAATTGTTTATTGGCTGCAGAAGCATTGACGGAACTTGATTTTAGCAACAAATTGGTTTTTGGTTGCAGAAGAAACATGTACAGCGACCATTTCGATTTCATCGCTGAGAATTTGGTCGCTAAAGCCAATAATTCTTGTAGTGCTTCATCAGATGAGTCCACATCTTTGCTTTTCTGTGCTGGTCTCCTGGTGTTTTCAGCAGCAACCAGTGCAGCTGTGGGTCCTGAAGTTGAGGTTTCTTCAATTCCCATTCTAGGCAGTTTATACTCGAATGCCTTGAGTACAGAAAACAGCTCAGTAAGAGAGATTTTTCCTAAATCCCTTGATTCTTCCATTGCTGTCACTTTCATGTTGAACTTTGGGGGTAGGGCCTTTAGTACTCTGACAGTGATCTCTTTGTCAGTGAAGGTCTTTCCCAACTTTAAAACTTCATTCAGAGTTCTGGTGAATCTGGTATCCATCTGATCAATGGTTTCTCCAGACTTCATCTTGAAGTTGTCAAGTTTCTCCAAGGCAACAGTGAGCTGATGCTCCTTTATTGCATCATTGCCTTCGCTCATATCTCTGACTTTGTCCCACATCTCCTTTGCAGTTTTGCAGTGTTTGACCTTGTCAAACCGATCATTATCCAGGGCTTTAGTCATGATGAATCTCCCAACTTTATCTAGATTGTAAAGCTTTATTTCCTCTGGAGTCATCTCATGAAGGTCTTTCTCCACAACCGTATCAACTTCATTGATTTTTATGGTCTTTGTGAATCTGAATGGACCTTTAATGATACATGTGTACATGTTATCATTATAAGCAGCAAGGAAAATCTCCATTCTGATTTTCCAATCCTCGAACGACATACCAGCAATGTGGGGAACATGGCTGATACAGTCCATTTTTTTTTTCAAAAGGTTTTGATTTTTCAAAAAGATGATCTTTTGAAAAGTTTTGAAAACCTTTGAAAAACACTTGGATCAAGCTCGTTGATCAGGCAGCTGATTCAAATGAACCACCTGCTCTGATACCACTTGTTGGTCCCAAGTGGTCAGAAGAGGTTTAGAGGGGGGGTGAATAAACCTCTTTAAAAATTTTCTTCAAATTTAACTTTAAAACTTTCACTCAACTGAACAGACTAAGCTGATCAGATTAGTTAGTTACAATTCTGCTCGCGAACAAATCTTTGAACAGCTTTGTTGACCACTCGTCTGATGGTTACTTAGCTGATTTTATTAAACCAGTTTTAATACTTAGAGTACTTGCAGCGGATTTTCAAAGTGTTTTTCACAAGTAATCTTAGCAGTTTGAAAAACATTTCCCCAGTTTTATAAACTCCTTTTTTTTTTTAACTCTTTTTCAAACAGTTAATCTTAACGTGTTTTTATGCAAACAGAAATTATGCAGATTTAAAAGCAATGTAAAAACACCAGTAATTTTTATAGTGGTTATATGGATTTAAATATCCTTTAGTCCACTCTTCCAAGTCACACAGATCTTGGGTTATACTATAATCACAAAGTTTACAGTATACTCTGCTTGCGTCGAACAACAAATGAAACGACCACAAGTTCGCAATAGGAAATCACACAGAAAACCTATTCTCTGAAGTTTGATCACTCACAAAGATGGATCACAACTCCGCACAACACTCTTGTTTACAAAATCACTCAGAAGATGTATTTTTCTTGATTCTTCAACTCTGCTTTCGTCAACAAATGACTCAGCTGATGAGTGAGCTGTTCTTGAGACTTAAAGAATTTTGCTTCGAAAATTTCTCAGAGATTGTGTTGCTTATTTCTTCTTCGTCTCTCTCAGCTATTTATACTTGAGGATTGAAAAGTGTCCGTTGAAGAGAGACAGGATTCAAATTCCTCGAGTACTGGTCCTTAAAATCCGCGAACGGCTCTTTTGCAGTCTGTCCGTACTATGAACAGTACTATTCTGCAGGTAGCATTAAATGCACTCGGCTGATGCGAAGCATTTCTTCAATCATTTGTCTTAAATAACCTCGTACTTCAGCATTTATTACACCAAGGGGCATTTATTACCGTTGGGAACACTTCATGATCTTCTTCACTTGGCTGATAAAAGTATAAGTCTGATGGTGAGCTCGGCTGATCTCAAACTTGAACAATTCTGATTTGAGTCGGCTGATCTTCACTAGTCTGATAACTTTACTTCAGCAGATCAGAAGTCTTGGACCTTGAAACTTTGACTCTTCTGATGTCTTCATTACTTAGTCAAAATTCCTTGATAAGTTTATCAGCTAAGTTACTCCATACTTAGCCAATCTTTGAAGTTTTGGAATGCATCAAAACCTCCCTTATCAAATTTCCTTTAGTGCCTTCATCTTCATCCTTATCCAACAAACATGTAACGATTTTTGAAAATTTTACGATTAAGTCCCTTTTAGGGTTTAGGGTTAGGGTTAGGGTTTAGGGTTAGGGTTAGTGTTAGAGATTAGGGTTTAGGGTTAGGGTTAGAGATTTACAGATTTAGGGTATTGTGGATATAAAGTCCGCCCGCTGCCACATTCTGAACTTTTTCAATATCTTCAAATCCATTCAACAGTCAATATTTTAACTCTTTACTCTTCTTTATCACAAATTTGAGCCATATGTCTTCCAATAGCTCTTCCACATCCACAACATATTGGCACTATGGTGAGAGAATTCCAGTCGTGAGATGTGAGTGTGGACATGCTTTAAAATTAGTTACCTACTGGGAGAAAGATGACCCCGGTAGAAGGTTTCACAGATGCCCAAACTATGGGGTGAGTTTCATCTTTTGTTCTGAAAATTGATATATTGAAAATGACATTGGCTGTATCTAATTTTGATTCAATTTCAGACACCATCAGGTTGTGGTTTTTTTCAGTGGTATGATAGTAGCGTTTGTGAAAGAGATAGAAAAATAATTCCTGGACTACTAAACAAAATTAATAATTTTGGAGATGAAAAAGTGAAAGGCACGAATATGCTCAGGCTTTTGGAGACAGAGAAGCGTAAGCATAAAGAGAAATTGCAGTTGTGGAAGATGAAGACTAATATTTACAAGTCAAAATTCGAATTATGTGAATCTAGATTGAAGAAAGCAAGTTTGGCAAGTGCCCTATTTCTAATTGTTTTGGTATTCGTGTTCCTGAATGGTACTGGTGTGAATTTGAATTCCAAACTTATGCAGCTTAATTGATGTTTGGATTGTAATTCAGATTGTGTCGAGTTTTTGGATTGTGTGTTTGTGTTCTATGTCTAGCATAATTGCTTGATTTTTAAATTTGAATTATAAAATTTATGTTACTCGACTAATACATAGTTTTAATTCTAAAAAGTCAACACAAATTATTAATGTCACATAAAATATTTACATAATTAACTTTCGGAATAAAAATTCAACTGATACAAATTCCATAAGACTTTTTAAATAAAGAAGGCACTTATTAATAATTCTAGTTAGATCCGTATGAAGAAACGGATGATGAACCGGATGAAGAATCGGATGAAGAACCGGATGAATAATGTTTACGCCGATAATAATTACGAGGTGGCTTATAGGGCTTGATTATGTCGGACGGTAATATGGCGAATCCATTCAACGAGTCTTCATTGAACTTTCTAATTGCCTTCCTGATTAGCATTTCGTCCCGGCGAGTTTCGTCCCGGCGAGTTTTTGGCATTGGCACTCTATGGGTAGATGTTTTATCTGGGATTGAGTGTAAATTTTTATTTCCCTTAACCCAGCTGACTGAAAAATGTCGAAGAGGGGCACAATATCTTCATCACCATTGATGCAGCGTAGTCCTTCACGTAAGTGTGTATTTGGTAAGCGGTACCAAATACCTGCCGGTACCGGAAGTTTCATCTTTAAATGTGCATCAACGAGGTGGTAGTAGTTGAAGGTGTCTCTATCAATTTCACGCACCCTACATTTCCTAAACTTTTCATACTCAATGCCTCGTTTGTCTTCTACAAAGACTCCTCCGGTACCAATCAACAACGTGTACATATTTTTCTCCATTATAGGGGTTATGGCACAAAAATAAGGTTTTTTTAGACAAAAAAAAAAAGGTATGAAAGATGGGATGTAGGAAAGATGGGATAATTTCTGCAGAGTACGTTTTCCAAATAAGTCAATTTTAGTGATAAAGGAAGAAGTTTTCCGAATAAGTGGTCTGTATCTATTTGCAGAAGTATTTTTGGAATTCGCGTTGCCCCCATTAACGTGATTGTGGATTTGTTTGTCAAACTTCTTGATTTGTATCAGACCTCGAGACAATGAATCTACTCCCTCCGTTTCCCAATGCAGCCCTCTTAATTATAAAAATAACTTATATATATAATATATATTATATATATGTATATAAATAACGTATATAGATATATATTATATAAATGTATATATATATATATATAACTTATCTTATATATCTTATCTTATAAATTTAGAGTTTTTTTTTGTCAAATAATTAAATGATTGCTACAAGCTTAAAGGTTTTCAAATTTCAAATCGAATTTAGTAGCTTATTAATTGATTTCCTAAACTCATGCCCCAAAATAATGTAATGAAGCCACTTATATATATGTAATGTTATTATAATGTAACATCAATATGTTTTTAAGTAAATATTTCATCTAGACTGGTTAATTTTGTATTACTTTTTTTTTAAAATTAAAAGTGATAAATTTATCTTAAAATTGTTAACTATGTTAACTGAATTTTATAATTATGTTAATTAAATATTTGTTATGAATATATTCTTTTTTTCTTATGACTGTTAATTAAATATTTCTTACGACTATACTTTTTTTAACTATGTTAATTAAATTTTATGCTATAATCAGTTATGAAAAATAATTTAAACATGTAACACAATTAACTCAAAATCTTAAATAGCATTTTTGGGTATATATATATATATATATCTGTGTGTGGGTATGTGTATATATATAGGCCAGAATACCAAATCCCGAATAAAATATTATACACAATATCCGAAATATTTACTCAATCAAAATATTATAATACGGAGTAATGATGACATGAAGCGTGTGCAGCAATTTTCTGAATCCGGATTTCGTGTGAGAATATTTGCAGTCGGCTAGTCAAATCCAAATTCACTTTTTTTTTAAAATTTTGTTTTGTGCGACGGTATTCTAAAAAACTGAACCGTCGCTTATATACAATATTAAAGTGAACGCGGCTGTATCTTGTAGTGTGACGGTTCATTTTATAAAACTGAACCATCGCTTATATTAACTGAACGGTTCATTTTACCAATTAGTTAGGCGGGTCGATTTAATGAAGAGGTGGGTCGGTTTAATAACGAGGTGGGTCGGTTTTTATACTCTTATAAATTGGTTAATCTTTTTCATATCGTCATGCACCTTTACAAAAATTATCCCATAAAAATGTTTTCCAAAAAAAGACCATATATTAGCCCACTTCAGTCTATGGACTATTAAGAAAATGAGGAAATTGACCCCGAGGAATTTGAATTGGAATCTTCCGAGTTTTTTCTTTATCTACAAAAATATTTTGAATTGAAGGTTGATGCAACTATACCTCACTGTCCGGATACTGGCTGTTTATTGAAAAAAGAAAAACAATGGAGCTTTTCTGATTTGAGCAGCATGTGAAGGGGAGCATGGTTGGTGACCTGTTAAAAAATGCTCGTCATCAAGCCATTTTCAAATTAATTGAATCTGTAAAAAATGCTGAAAAGGAGATATCTCTTAGCATTCCGTGCTTTTCAACGACGGTTGTCTATGTCTGGCCTCTTACTGCCATTGTATATTATTATGAAGGTGACTTAACAATTATGACATCTCCTATCGTCCAGGAAAATTTAAAAGAGAATAATGTTGGCCCCGTCAACGTTCGGGAAGTTTGGGGAACCAAACAAATGGGCCGTACCGGTTTTCATTTGGTTGACTTTTCTGGGGACATGGTTGGCCTCCATAATGCCCTTTTGATGAACCAATCCTTCAAGGACGTCTGTTGTGGAAGGGAGAACTTTCTGAGGCTGTTCAAAGAATCTGGAGGAAAGGTGAGGGGTAAGATGTATGGTTGGCTTGCAACCGTAAGTGATACAGTGGAGCTTCCCGGACGTGTGATTGAGAAATTAATGCACCAGAAATCATGCCTTACCGTTGCTGAGGCTCAAAAAATGGGTTCTAAGGAGGTTGGCTGCTCGGGCGGATCTTTAGGTGGTTGTCCGGGTGGATCTTATTAAGGTTGTGGTTGGGTGAGTCTGTCGGGTCGTTGTTGTTTCAAGGAAACCTTTAATTTATTCTCTATATGTTCTGGCTGCTATGTTTATTTTGTTAATTATGTTTTTTATTTTGTTAATTATGTTTTTTTATTTTGTTAATTATGTTTAATTAAGTAAGTTTTTGTGAAGTTTTAAATCGTTTAATATAAATTTTTGGTATTTTAATTGTTTTTTTAATTATTGTCTGTATTTAATTTGCATTTTGTGATTATTATTAAGTATTTTATGCTACCAAAATTTAAAGAACCCTAATATCGAATTACTATCAAAGAGATAAAAAATGCACCTAAAAAAAATTATAAAAGCTGAGTGTAATATTGAAGTCTAAGGAACACATAGTAATATCGAATTATTATTAAGAGAAACTCACCTTAAAAAAATATATTTTTACTAAAAACAAATAAAACATTGAAATATTATTTTCAAGCTATTACGATTACATATTTTATATTCACATTAAAAAATTGTATGAATCCTGGAAGTTATTACGATTACATATTTATATTCATATTTCCATATTAGAAAATGTATCTTTATTAGTTATATATACATAATAATTCAAAGTTGTTAATATATAAATGAATAATTGAAATGAAGTGATGTAATAATTATTTAAAAGTATCTAGTGGGAATGTATAACATTCAACATTGGCCCCACAAAATTTTAAGGTTTTTCTAGGTTCTTTCAAACAGAGGGAAAAAAATTGTAGGAGATACTAAAAGCGGCAGTTTCAATTTATTTTAGTAAGTTTTGTTTTTTCTTTTTCTATTATAAGTTACCTTAGTTAGTTGATTTGGTTAAATTAATGATGTATAGTTACCTTGTAGGAAAAATTGTGGACCACATGGTCTAGGAGTTGGGAGTTAAACTCCTAGACCAGGTCCGTGCAAGACTCTCCCATATAAAGAGCTCATTTAGTGTTTGCTTTTGTTAGAAAATTTATAATTTTTCAGTCTACGTTGGCAATCCTATCAAAATTATTCATCCCCTCAAAATGAATCCTTCAACAAAAATACCAGAATACGTAAGCCCACTTCAATCTCTTGTATATACTGAACTTGAAGAGATTCCCGTTGAAGAGTTCAGATGCGAGACCAGAGAATTTCTAAAATATCTTGAACAAAATTACAACTTAAATGTTGACCAAACCATCACCCACTGTCCTGATACTAAGTGTATGGCTGAAAAAGAAAAACGATGGGGTCTCTTGGACTTTGAACAACATATTAAAGGCCAGATGAGAGGAAAGTTACTCACTAACGCCCGTCACCATGCCATAAGCATCTTCTTGGAACGGGAAAAATATGGTAGGAGACAAACTTCATTTACTGCCAGTTTATCAAACTCTGTCGCGTATATCTGGCCACCAACGGGAATTGTTTATTATTATGTTGATGATTTGTCCGATCAGACTTCTCTCACTGTGAAAGAATATCTTACTAAGAAGATGCTAGGCCCGGGTGATACCCGAGAGGTATTCACCCAGAACAACACTGTGAAAACTAGCTACCATCTTGTTGATTACACAGGAGATATGGTTGGCTTGCATGATGCCATGATGTTCAATCAGTTTTTTGTTAAAGAAGGGCGTGGTAAGGCTGAGTTAATGAGATGTAATGGAGTTTGTGCAAAAGGGATGTTTGGTTGGATTGCAACGAAGGAAGATCTTTTCTTAACGGATTCTATGTGTGAGAAATTGATGGACAAGCACACCATTCTCACGGTTGCTGCTGCCCAGTTATTTCCTTTCGGTGCCTGAAGATGGATCAGGAATTTAGGATGTTAAATTCTTCTATTTTATTTTATTTTCAAGTCAATTGGGTTTTAATTTGTAATTTTAATGTTGGTTTTTTTTTGTTTTGAATGTTCAATGTTGAATGTTGAAAGTGCCTAACTATTATTAAATTGCTAATTAGTTATAGCTTTATATAAATGATAGAGAATTTAAGAGAAATGACCTTTTAAAAAAAATTATTTATAAAATTGACCCTCCCTATTTTCTTTTATTTTTCTTTTATTTTTTTAAATCAAATTTTTAATTAAAAACCTAAATCATGTTGTTTACGTGATTTGAATATATTTGACGTTAGATTAATTAATGAGGTTTAAACATTATGATAAGAAATAGTATTTAATAAATTGGACCTGCTTTAATTAAATAAACATCCAAATTTAGCTTACTATGTACATGATGGAATTAGGTTGCGTGTTCCATTCCAATCTAGGGTTTCATTAAAAAGAGGCAACTGGATCTAGTCTGAAAAGTTTTAGGGTTTCAGAACTCACGCAGGATTAATGATGCCCAGCTGTCCAAGTCGTATTAATTGATGCCCAGCTGTCCAAGTTGTCTTAATTGATCTGTCTTCTTCATATCCTTTTTCATATACTAGACACAAAACAAAACCAAACCCTCTGTCTTTCATCTTGATTCTTCACGTTGAAGAGATCGGGCCAAGGCAACAAGGAAAAAAAGGCAACAAAGCAATTATTTACATAATATTTGAAAATTTTATAAGCTGTTTTTTTTTATATATATATATATATATATATATATATATATATAAACTTATGTGATTTTGTGTTATATAAACGCAGATGACCAAAAGGATGGTTGTAGGCATGAGGTTTTTTATAAAAGGAATTGATTCTCGAGCTCAAAAGGTATGATATTTAGTCACGTTACCTATCTAGGGTTTAGGTAAGATATCTACTGAAGATTTCTTATTCATGATTATATCAGGCATTGGATCTCCCTCAAGAGTTTGTTTAGTTGACGAGGAATGAAATTGTAATGAAGGCTTTATTTAGAACTACTGGTTTGACTCATACTAAAGCAGTAGAGGTTACTAAAGTTGGAATTGATTTGATAAAGAGAAAGTTCAAGTTTTGTGGAAGGGATTTTGAAAATTGGTTGCATATTTATTCTGTCGGACGAGATGATATACTTTTTTTTGAATATCTTGGTTATATGAAATTTAATGTAACTATTTTGGGACCTTCCAAAATTGATAAGTTTCTAAAGAGGATACCGATAAAGTTTTGTACAGGGATGACTGAAGATTATGAATCAAAATTGGTAATTTTCGTCTCTTATTTTTTTATACACCAATCAAGTACTTTGCTAATGTTGGCCCATGTGCAGATGTTGCCTACTGAATTTTCTGGATTTTTGAATATCGAAGATGGCAGTGTTGTTAATGCCAATGTTATTACACGTTGGGGGATTTGGAGGATAAATCTTCAAAAGAACAATAGTATAGCACAATTTTTTGGACCTTGCTGGATCGATTTTGTGCAAGAACTATGGTTGGATGAGAACTCTGTACTTTTCTTTGAATATTGTGATAATTTGACATTTTTGGCTTTTGTGTTTGACGAATCTTGTTGCGAGCTTCGGTCCATGCTGAACGGAAAGGTTTTTATCAAAGGTAAACTAAATTATTTGATTTTTTTATCAAAGGTGAAGTAAATTATTTGATTTATTATCAAAGGTGAAGTAAATTATAATAAATTTATGAAATTGTAGAAGAACCCGAGGAGATGGAGACAAAGGTTGTTTGCCCCTGTGAAACTGAAACTCCAGTTGAGACGATCGTGGAACTCCCACCCCAATCAGATGTTAGAGGAGGCATTACGAGTCCTTATCAATTTGAAAGAACCATCCAATATTACAACACCAAAAATTGTAAACAAGTCTCAATTTCGCGCCTTGTATGTTTATTTAACATTTCAGTGTTTTACAAATTGATTAATTTCCTTATATTATTAATTAATAAACTTTATATGCTTATCTATATTATTAATTAACATTTCACTTTTCATGCAGGTTATTCCCCCGACAACATGGAAGCCACTCAAGCTCCAAAACAAGATAATAGCTGTTTTGTGTGTCTTTGGGTGTAGAGATATGTTTTGGGAAGCAGAAATCAAGTTTTACAAAAACGGACAGCGGCGTGTGGCAATAACTCATGGGTGGGATTCTTTTTGCAACGACAATAATATTGACCTAGGGGATCATTGTCAATTTGATATTTTAGATTTAGATTATGCTCATCAAGATGGTCGTGTTGTACTAATTTCTGTCAAGACTTTGCATGTTTGTTAGATTTTATGATGCATTTTGAAATCTGGTAGTTAATTTTCTAATGAGGTATTGTGGATATTTTGGCTGCTCAATTTTTATCAATTTGTGGATAACTTTAGTAATTTTTTTGAGATGAATTTGTGAATAATTTGGATGTTAAATTATGCTGGGATTAGTCGATAATTTTCTAATGAATTTTTGTGGATATTTTGGCTGATTAATTTTGATCAATTTGTGGATAACTTTAGTAATTTTTTTTCAAGCATTGACAAACCCGCCTTCCTTCTGTATTGAGATGAATATGTAAATAGTTTGGATGTTAAGTTATGCTGGGATTAGTTGATGATTTGGATGTAATTATCATCAACTTACATATTGTTATTATTGTCCCAATACATTAGCAACAAACAACTGGAACTAGGATTAATAGAGAAGTAAGATTTTTTTTCCCTATATGGATCATTAAATCCTTGAAACCATATGAAGTCATTTAATTCGCAAATACATGACATTATGAATTACGTGACATTAGGGCTTCTACTTTGTGTCCTTCGCCTTTTTATGTTGTTTTTTGTTGAGGTTTTCATCGCCTTCACAACATGTTTTACTAGGACACGTGGTACTTTTATGGCCAGGCTCCCTAATTAAAATGAAAAATTTAACAACTTAGGATAAAATTAATTTGAACATATATGAAAAAAAAGGTTAAAGATGGGATTAATATAATCATATACCCGCATGCGCCACATTTCTGCTTCACTGCCTTTGGAGCTCCCCTTGACTTAATCCTCGTAGGATCATGAACTTCAGGATATTTGGATAATTTGACTGGATCATTAATATCATCAAATTTATCACAACCATTTTCAGTTTCCAGCTTTCCCTTTTCATCTTCCATATCATCAATATAAGCTTTCTTCGCCTCTTCTGCAACCGTTCTAATACGCTTTAAGGACATGTTGTTCACTGATTCAGATTGAGAAGCATTTACGCAAAGACTAGAACTCTCATTGTAAAGTCGCAAGAATCTCTGCCTTTGGGGTTCTATCAACGGAGCTGTCTTTGGTATGATGTCTAGCAATTCATGTCCAATATTTTTTGTCCACCTCTCAAATATGCAAGGGGATGGAATCTTAAAGATCTGCATAAACTTGAAACTCGAAAATAAATGCCAACATGGCAGGCCCTCAGACTCTAACATTTTACACTCACATTCAAATGTTCCAGATTCCCAATCAATTCTTACACACACCCGTTTAGAAATTGCCTTGCCATACCGCCCAAATGTGAAATGGAATATTCTATCATCTTCGTTCCTTGCTGATTCAAGCAAGAGTGCTTGTTCCTTCATAATTTCCCTTTGAACCACATAAAAAACCATTTCAGTGTGCAGATGTCAAGCATGAATCTCAAGGTTCGGTATTGCAGTGAACACAGGTGGTGGTTTACTGTCGACTCGCTCACATGATTCTTGTTTCTTTTTAAAAGATGATCTACATTTATCAAGCCATTCGTGGAAGTGCATAAGTAATTCTGCAATCCTGTAGGATTTTCTACCCCCACTCTTAAGATGGGCATTGGTTGATTCGGCTCTTTGGGTGCTTCTAGTCCTTCCTAGGGGTGTTCATTAACCCGCCGAACCCGACCGACCCGTCGAACCCGACCCGACCCAACCCGAACCCGACGGGTTATAAACTTAAAAAACTTAAAATGGGTTATAATTTGGCCCACCCGAAAGCCACGGGTCGGGTAGCGGTTTTAAGTGTTAAAAAACACCCCTGACCCGACCCATTAATACATACTCCATACAATTTCTCTCACCCAGCTTCACTTTCTTTCACCCCGCTTTCAACAAAATAATTAGGGATTCTTTTCATCTCTTCTCAAATTCAATTCATCCTTCATTTTCAACATAAGCCGCCTCTTCTACGGGTGCTCGAACTCACGCCGCCCAGCCGCTGCCCTGCTCGAACTCACGCCGCCCAGCCCGCCGCCCTGCTCGAATTCACGCCGCCCAGCCGCTGCCCTGCTCGAACTCACGCCGCCGAACCCACAGATCGAATTTGTGCGACCCTCTCAGCCCAATAGGTGATTTATTTCTTCCTTGGTTAATTTCTTGAATTGTTAGGCCTTCTTGATTTGAATTGAGCAGTCTTGGTGTTTAGTACTTTTCTTGTTTTCTTTAATTGCATTTGTTGGACGGGTGGGTTTTTCTCTCTTTATTCATGAAATCAAAGGAAATACTTGTTATCTCTATGTTTATCTATACATTTGGAGTGAAAATTTGGGGATTTAATGGATTAAGATGATGACTGTTGAGTGGGGATTTAGCAAGCTAGAATTAGTGGTTATCTGCTTTATTTAGTTGATAAAAAGATTACATATATATGGATCTTGGAGGATCATTTGGACAATTATATGTCAACTTGGTTTTAGTATCCCTTAATGACCCCTTATTAGAACATCTGGAAAATAGGAATGAAGGAAAAACAACAAAATAGTTAAAAGACAAACAAATATGAAGTTGGTTAGGATTGATATTACAGTAGTTCTTAGACAAAGAATTACTATTATAATATTATTCAACACTCTGCAGGTGTAGTGAAGTGCCAGTAGTTCTTAGACAAAGAATTACTATTATAATATGTTCAGTTTAAATTATATTCTATTAATGGTTTCCATTTTATTGAAGCTATTAATGGTTTCCATTTTATTGAAGCTATGTTCTTAGACTTGTAGTTTTATGAAATGTCATTGTTTTTGTGTGACCCGCCACCCGCCCGCCAACCCGCCCGCACCCGCCTCACCCGAACCGTGCGGTTGATGAAATTAAAAATGCGGGTGCGGTTTGAAGTTTTGGCAACCCGCATGTGACGGGTCGGGTTGATTTTTTCATCGTCACCCGCCAAAACCCGACCGCGTTCACCCCTAGTCCTTCCCATAAAATAGCCGCGAAAATATGCCTCGCACCATAACTCCTTTTTAGAATATATATCAATAACCCATGGATGGTTTTCTACGCAATTATCTTGGATCAACTTTATCCAAGCTTGCTCAAATTCTTCGATGGACCGATTCTTCTTGAGTAGCTTTCCAAAGCCAGTTGTAAATGACGGGATACAAACTTTGTTCTGGGCATTACACTCTGAATGCCAGCTGCATAATATGTGCTTTGCATCAGGATACACATTTTGGATAGCTGCACGCATAGCTGCATCTAGATCGGTGTGGATTGATAATGGAGCTTGACTTCCCATTGCTTCATTGAACTTCTCCAACAACCATGTATAAGAATCAACAGTCTCATTACATAACATGGCAGCGTCAAATATGCATGTGCTCATATGGTTGTTTATACCAGAGAAAACAACAAAAGGAAAACGATAAGTATTTGTTTTGTGGGTACTATCAAATATAAGTACATCACCAAACAACTTATACTCAGCTCTTGAACAACCATCCGTCCAAAACAACCTCTCTAGAGATTTGTCCTCATTTGTTGTGTACTCGACTATCAAATCTTTATCATGTACCCTCAAGCCTTCCAGGAAAGAAAGTGCAGTGTTCACATCTTCCCGCCTGATGAGTTGCATTCTGCTTTTATGCAAGAAATTGTATCCAACTCTCCTATTAAAGGGTAATTGGGATGTTCCTCCTTCACATCTCTCCAAATAATTGAGGACTTGACAAGTCCTAACTCCAGATTGAGTCAAACCATTTAACAATGCCTTATGAGCTGGTGACATATACCTAACATTTATGAAAAATTATCTTAATCAATATATCAACTTACAAATTTCACACACATTAATTAAACATAAACCCATTGTCCTAAAATTAGTACCTGTTACACTTCAACCGTTGCTGTGTTTCACAAGTTTCCAATTCATGGTTGTGTTGGGGTGAAAAATAGTGTTGGATGAGGATGGAGATGAAGTGCAAAGAAGTTAAGAAGATAAGGGAAGGTTTTGATGATTTCCAAAACGTCAAAATCAGCTAAGTATGGAAAGCTTAGTTCCCTTAGAAGAATTTTGAACAAGTGAAGAAGACATCAGAAGAGTTCAAGATTCAAAGCCCAGAAGACTATTGATCTCGTGTTGAAACAGCCAACAGAAGGGTAGGTCATCAGCTGACTCAAATCAGATTAGTTCAGTATTTGATCAGCAGAGTGTCTATTAGCAGAGTTGCCTCGATCAGCAGAGTAGAAGAGATCATGAGAGAAGTCCAACGGTAATAAATGCACTTGGTGTAATAAATGCTGCAAGAGAAGGGTAGTAATGACAAATGATTGAAGAATATTCTCGGATCAGCAGAGTGCATTTAATGCAGCTACAGGAAAGTACAGCAGAAATAGTACTGTAGTAGGGAGCCGTTCTGAAATTGGGCTAAGGCTATGGATTTGATTTGTGACTTCCTTCAACGGTCATATTTTCAAATCCAAGTATAAATAGAGCTGAGTTCGAAGAGAGACAAACACAACAACATTCCGAGATTTCGTTTTTGAAGCAGAACTTTTTTCTAAGTCTCAAGAAGCTCGAACAGCTCACTCGTCTGGTGGAAGTCATCTGTTGACAGAAACCCAGTTGAAGAAAATAGAAAAATACAATCTGAGTGAATTTGTATTTAGCTGAGTGTTGTGCGAAGTTTAAATCCATCTTTGTGAGTGATTTAACTTCAGAGGACAGGTCTTCTTTGTGATTTCCTATTGTGAGCTTATAGCCTTTTCATTTGTTGTTTAGGTATAAGTGGAGAAATATTGCAAACTGTGTGTTTATAGTATATCCCAGAATCTAAGTGATCTGGAAGAGTGGACTAAAGGATTTAAATCCATATAACCACTATAAAAATTCTTTGTGTTAATTTGCATTTAAGTTTTCTTGCATATTTTGAAATTGCATAAGTTTACACTTTGAATTATTAAAAGATTTTAAAAGGAGTTTTAAAACTGGGGATAAAATCTTTTTAAGGACTTAGTCTACTTGTGAAAAACACTTTCAAATTATCCGCTGCAAGTATACTTTTGATAAAACTGTTTTGTTGGAAAACAGCTAAGTTGTTATAAGATAAGTGGTCACTCTGCTGTTCATTTACGATCAGCAAAGTAAGCTTACTGTTCTTCATAAGCTTAGTCTGCTGACAGAAAACTGAAAAGTTTTTAAGTCAAAAATTTTCAGAGGTCTATTCACCCCCACCCCCCCCCCCCTCTAGACCTCATCTGACCACTTGGGACCAACAAGTGGTATCAGAGCAGGTGGTTCATTAGAATCAGCTGCCTGATCAACGAGCTTGATCCAAGTGTTTTTCAAAGGTTTTTAAAACTTTTCAAAAGAGCATTTTTTTTGAAAAATTAAAACTTTTTGAAAAATGAACTGTATCAGCCATGTTCCCCACATTGCTGGTATGTCGTTTGAAGACTGGAAAATCATAATGGAGATTTTCCTAGCTGCTTATAATGATAACATGTACACATGTATCATTAAAGGTCCATTCAGATTCACCAAGACGATAAAGATAAATGAAGTTGATACCGTGGTGGAGAAAGATCTTCATGAGATGACTCCAGAAGAAATAAAGCTATTTAATCTGGATAAGGTCGGAAGATTTATCATGACTAAAGCCCTGGACAATGATCGGTTTGACAAGGTCAAACATTGCAAAACTGCAAAAGAAATGTGGGATAAAGTCAGAGATATGAGCGAAGGAAACGATGCCATTAAAGAGCATCAGCTGAGTGTTGCTCTGGAAAAGCTGGACAACTTCAAGATGAAATCTGGAGAGACCATTGATCAGATGGATACCAGGTTCACCAGAACTTTGAATGAAGTCTTAAAGCTTGGAAAAACCTTCACGGACAAGGAGATAACCATCAGAGTGCTGAAGGCTTTACCTCCAAAATTCAACATGAAGGTGACAGCAATGGAAGAATCAAGAGATCTGGGAAAAATCTCTCTTACAGAGTTGTTCTCAGTACTCAAGGCGTATGAGTATAAACTGCCTAGAATGGGAATTGAAGAAACCTCAACTTCAGGACCCACAGCTGCATTAGTTGCTGTTGAAAACACAAGAAGACCAGCACAGAAAAGTAAAGAAGTGGACTCATCTGATGAAGCCACACTACTCAATAAAAAGGAGTACACAGCTGGAGATGTTGCATTGCTGATAAACAATTTCAAGAAGTTCTACAAGAGAAAGATGAAGAACAAATACAACAATGCTTCTACTTCTAAACCTAACTTTTCTTCTCAAGATAAAGACGATTATAAGGCTAAACTAATATGTTATAACTGCAGGAAATTGGGACACTTCATCAAAGACTGTCCATATCCAAAAGCAGAAAAATACACTGAGGAAGAGAAGAAAATCAGAAAAGAAAGAAAGCATCAGAGAGGCAAGGCAATGATGGCTGAAGCAGAAAAGCTGGCTGCTGTCTACTCATCTGATTCAGATTCAGACACGTCTGATGAAAAATCTTCTGATGAAGAAAAACCTGCTCTCCTCTGCCTGATGGCAAAGGAATCTGATGACTCTGGGGATGAGGTAACTCTTCTTGATAATGAATTATTCAATTCATTTGAACAAATGATGCTTAACAATACTACTATTGCTGAAGCATATAAAAAGCTTAAGAAAGAGATGATATTGCTAAAAGAGCAAAATAGTTCACTGAAACTCACAGCTGAAAAGCCAAGAGAATCAGCTGAATATAAACAGCTTGAGCAAGAACATGAATCTCTGAAAGCTGAATGTGAAGTTTATAAAGGAAAAATCATGGAACTTGAAAAAGTTATTGAGTTTCATGAGAAATCATATGTTGCATCCACTCATATGTCTAGTAAACAGAAGATGCCTTTAGAACAGGATAAGCAAGAATTGAATCATACTGAGAAATTTATATCTGCTGACAATAGTAAGGTCATTCTGTATGTTCAAACTGCTAGACCTGCTTCACCTGAGAAAGTGGTAAAGGAGAAGAAATCTCCTAAGGCTAAAAAGAGCAAAGAGCCTAGTGTAGGAAAACAGACTAGTAAGCCCAAACAGCAGAGTCATAAGAAGTCTGCTGATAAAGCTAAACTGAATCAGACTAGTGGAAAAACTAAGTCGTCTGTTAATGAGCAAGCAACTAGTAAACCAAAGAAGCAAAAGAATAAGAAAAATCAAAATGCTTGGTATGAAAATGAGTCTTATTATGTGCAACCTGCTGCATATCATCCCATGTATCATGCACCTCAATTTTCTAGTTACTATGCACCATATCCTGCTCATCCAATGCATGCATACCCTGCTTATCATGCACCTTACCCTGCTTATGAACATTACTCTTATCATACTGATCATCAACATGACTTATCTGCTAAATATGATAAAGATGAAACTGTTCATGCTCCTGTCAAAACTCAGAAGCCTAAGAAGCCTAAGACATCAACATCTTGGGTTGTCAAAGGTGGAACTAATCCTTCAGGACCCTCTCAATAAGGGTACCTAAAACAATTTTATTTTTGTTTTGTAGGTTAGGATTAGGAGTAGGAATAAAGTAGAGAAGATCTGGTACTTGGACAGTGGTTGTTCAAGGCACATGTGTGGAAGCATACATGAGCTGACTGATGTTGTTGCTGTGGATGGTCCAAAGGTTACTTTTGGAGACAGCAAAGAAGGCAAGATTGTAGCTAAAGGAAGGTTAATCAAACGAAACATAGAGATATCTGACGTCTCATATGTTAATGGCCTAAAGTACAACCTTCTGAGCATAAGTCAATTTTGTGACAAAGGATATTCAGTCATCTTCTCAACAGATAAGTGCTATGTTGAACAGATTGGTACAAAGAAGGTAATTTTATCTGGAAGACGACAAAGAAATATCTACATAGTCGACTGGAGTTCTGCTGATAAGAATTCAAGTATTTGTTTGGTGGCATCAACACCAAGTGAAGTCAGTTGGCTGTGGCACAAAAGAATGAATCATTTAAACTTCAAGACCATAAACAGATTGATAAAGAATGATCTGGTGGAAGGGATTCCAAAAATAGTCATGAGCGAAGATAAGCTCTGTGACGCATGTCAGAAAGGGAAACAAATCAAGTCATCATTCAAAAGCAAGAAGCACCAATCTTCTGAAAGAATCTTGGAGCTGCTACACATGGACTTATTTGGACCCATTGATCCAGTCAGCAATGGTGGAAAGAAATACTGCCTAGCTGTTGTGGAAGACTATTCAAGATATACTTGGGTGATATTCATAAAAAAGAAAAGTGAAACCAAGGAACATCTTACTAATCTGATGGAACTGATCCAGAATGAGAAAAGCATAAAAATATTGAAGATCAGATCAGATAGAGGGACAGAGTTTACAAACTCTACTGTTGAAGAGTACTGTAATATCAAAGGAATACATCATGAGTACTCAGCTGCTAGAACCCCTCAACAGAATGGTGTTGCTGAAAGGAGAAACATAACACTAAAAGAAACTGTCAGAACCATGATAGCTGAAGCTAAGCTGCCACAAAGATTTTGGGCAGAAGCAACAAATACAGCCTGCTTTACCCTGAACAGATGCATGATCAACAAAAATCAGAACAAAATTCCATATGAAGTTTGGAACAACAGGAAGCCAAACATTCATTATTTTAAAATTTTTGGTTGTAAATGCTTTGTGTTAAACAATGGGAAAAATCACTTTACTGCATTTGCAGAGAAGGCTGATGAAGCTGTTTTTGTAGGATACTCTACTGTTAGTAAGGCTTATAGAGTTTTAACAAAAGAACATTGCTAATAGAAGAATCCATTCATGTAGTATTTGATGAGCCAAGTCAATCTTCTGAAAAGAATCAAAGCACTAATCATAATCCGTCTACTGATTTACAGAAGTTGGATATTGGAAAGAAAGAAGAATATGTACCCATCATACTACCTAATCTCAATTCAGCTGCTAACTCAAGTGATGTTCAAAATCACAGTGCTGATTGTCTAACAGACGAGTTGCAAACAGCTGACAGACCAGAGACTGTTCAACAGACTGCAAATGTTCAACAGACTACTACTGAATCTCCAACAGTAGTGTTGCAAGATCAAAACAGAGGACAACATCCAGATTTGCAGATGGCTCAGGAATCACCCACCAGAGTTAGTAATTGGTGATCCCTTGGATAGAGTGAAAACAAGAAGAGCTGTTGCACAAGATGCTATGTTTGTCACTTTTCTATCTCAAATAGAGCCTAAACAAATTGAAGAAGCTCTTAGTGATTCCTTCTGGATTGAAGCTATGCAAGAAGAGTTGAATCAATTTGAAAGGAATGAAGTCTGGTACTTAGTTCCTAGACCAAGTCATCAAAGAGTAATTGGCACTAAATAGGTTTTCAGAAATAAGATGAATGAAGATGGTGTTGTCACCAGAAATAAAGTAAGATTAGTGGCCAAGGGTTATTGTCAAGAAGAAGGAATTGACTTTGATGAAACATTTGCACCAGTAGCAAGACTTGAAGCATTCAGACTGTTTCTAGCCTATGCTGCTTACAAGAACTTCACTGTCTATCAGATGGATGTGAAGTCAGCATTTCTCAATGGAGAATTGCAAGAAGAAGTGTATGTTGAGCAACCACCTGGATTTGAAGCTTATCAACAGGAAGACAAGGTGTATCGTCTAAAGAAAGCTCTCTATGGACTGAAACAGGCTCCAAGAGCATGGTATGATACCCTATCTGATTTTCTTTTAATTAAAGGATTTCGTAAAGGTAAGGTAGACAAGACTTTGTTCACAATTGAATGGGAGAATCATATATTAATTGTGCAAATATATGTAGACGATATTATTTTTGGTTCAACTAACCAACAGATGTGTGACAAGTTCTCCAAGCTCATGCAGAACAAGTTTGAAATGAGCATGATGGGTGAACTAAATTATTTTCTTGGTTTGCAAGTAAGACAGTTGCCTGATGGAATATTCATCAACCAAGCAAAATACACAAGAGATCTGTTTAAGAAATTTGGTATGGAAACTAGCTCTACTGCTACTATTCCTATGTCTACTAGTCTTCGTTTGGATAAAGATGAAGATGGCAAATCAGTGGACATAACCAAATACAGAGGCATCATTGGGTCACTGTTATATCTAACAGCAAGCAGACCTGATATCATGTACTCTGTTGGGGTTTGTGCGAGATTTCAATCAAATCCTAAGGAATCTCAGCTCTTAGCTGCCAAGATAATACTGAAGTATATTAAGGGCACTCAAGAATTGGGATTGTGGTACCCTAGAGAATCTGGATTTGAGCTTATTGGATATTCAGATTCAGACCTTGCTGGCTGCAAAATTGATAGGAAAAGCACAACAGGTGCTTGTCAATTTTTGGGCAGTCGTCTGATCTCATGGATGAGTAAGAAACATACCTCAGTCTCTATATCTACTGCTGAAGCTGAATATATAGCTGCTGGAGCTTGCTGTGCACAGATACTTTGGTTGAAGCATCAACTAGAAGACTACAATATCAAGATCAGTGGAATTCCAATCTACTGTGACAATACAAGTGCAATCTCACTTACTCAAAACACTACAATTCATTCAAGGACTAAACATATTGAGATCAAGCATCACTTCATTAGAGATCATGTGGAAAAAGAGAATGTAATGATTGAGTATGTTCATACTGACAATCAGATTGCTGATATTTTCACTAAACCTTTAAGTGAAGTAAGGTTTTCAACTCTAAGAGCTGAGCTAGGACTACTTAATTTGGATGCATAAGCTGAGGGGGAACTTATCAGAAGACTGAAGTTCATCAGCACAGTCATCCATTATCATATTCAAGGATTAACTCTCAACAGACTAGTTAACTTATGAATTCTTAAAGTCAGGGGGAACGTGTAAGACTAGCGGTACTTCTGATTAAAAGATGAAATTTGTTAATGACAGTTAGTTGAAGTTATGTTATCAGAAGATCTGTTCTTAATTCTTGAAGATCGAAGATTAAATTATCTTGCTGGATTGACAAACAGCAGAGGAAGATTACTAGCTATTGGCTTTCTCTAGTAATAACAGATAACAGATCACTCGTCTGTCTGATAAGTTAAACTCTACTCATCTGATATCTTATATAAGCATGGTTATAAATCGTATCTTTAGAAACACGCTTTTATAAGTAACAAATAGGTGTCGATAGAGTTTCCCGCATGTCTGACGATAAAATAATAAATTTCAAATCCGCAATGCTTACCCGCACGATTTAAAACTGTCATATCAATCTTACGGTTCATGTTTATGACAATAATCAACACCAAAAGAAACCTATAAAATCCGATCTGAACAGACTAGTCGTCTTACGCACACAAAATTTCTAAATTCTCTAACTCTCTAAGCTCTCTGTTCTCTAGCTCTCTGTTTTCTACAGATTTTCATCACTTAATCACAAAATGGAGGTCATTGAAGGAAGATATCTAAGCTATGACAAATTTTACAAATCTGGCACCAATCTGATGCGAGAAATCATGAAGAAAATCAAAGAAGCATCACAAGTACCAGTTCTGGAAGCTCATGAGGAGCGAGTGTACCTTGAAGATGTTGATGACTTCTATAGCAACAGAAAACTCAACACTGAAGGAACTACTATGACTGCTACTGTCGGAGGGAAGAAGATTTGTATTTCGGCTGCAGTGTTAAGTGAAGTGTACAAACTGACGAACGAGGGAGGAGATGTGACAGACCTAGGGTCTGAAAAAGAAGAGAAATTCTGGACAATTTGTGCTAAGGAAGGGGAGGAGATGACAGGAACCCTGATGAAGACTCAGTTGAAAGATGAGTATCAGAGGTTCGCTGACATCATTGCAAAGGTACTGGACTGCAGTACAAGTTCTTTGGATGGTTTACCCAGAAGGAGGTACTACACCATGATTTGTATATTCTATGGCTTGAAAGTAAACTGGGCTGCTCATGTATTTGACCTATTGTGTGATAAGAAGGTCAAGTATACTATTCTGTTAAGTCATCTGTTCATGAGCCTAGGATATCCAATGGGAAATGGAAAGACTATCCATGGTGGAAAGGAATTTAAGCTGTATGAGCCTGTTAGAAGTGTGGGTACTTCTAAGAGAAAGGGCCCTGCAAAAACTGCTAAGGTTCCTGCAAAGAAGAGCAAGAAGGCTGGTCAGACTAGTATGTCTGCTGATCAAACAGTAACCACTACTGTTGAAGCTGGATCGGCACAGCCTGAAGTTGTCATTCCTGAAAAGGTAATTGATTACTTCACCAAAGAAATTGAGCAAATGGAGACTGGATCATCTCCAGAAAGGACAGAATCTGAGGAAGCTGTCCCTGTTCAATCCAAAAAGAGAATGAGGACAAGGAGCACTGCAAGAGGACCTCTTAGACCTGAACCTTCAAAGAATTGCCAAGTCAAGGGCAAAAAGAAAAGTAACATTCTCTGAAGAACCAACAGAAACAGTGAGGGAGATATCAGCATCAGCAGAGAGACCTGCTAATATTGAAGAACCTGCTGAAGACTCATCTGTTGCACTATCTGCAGAAGTTAGAGAAGAACAGCAGACTAGTACAACAAATAAAGGGGATGCACTTCTTCTGCACCCTACTCCTGTTGCTGCCACTCCACTTCAATCAGTGGAGAGTCCTGAAGCAAAGAAGAAAAAGACTGGAAAAATTACAATTCCTTATGTCACTGCTGCTGAAAAGAAGAAGCTAGATGAGGCAGAAAGGAAAAGAAAGGCAAAAGAAAAGGCTGAAGAAGATCGCCTTAAGGCCCTGGAACTCAAGAGACTGATAGAAGAGGCCAGTAAAATGACTCAAGAGCAAAGGGATGCTGTTGAGGCAGCAGAGTTGGCTGCTGCTATTGAAGCAAGTACTAAGGACTCACATGGTCCTAAGCATACTGGTGGCATTGTAATCGGTGAACCAAGAGATCCCACCAAGCCTATACCAGCCATGCCTGCTCCAGCAATAAAACCTAAAAGAAGAGAAGAGGTCAAACTGGCACTAGAGATTGTCAGAGATGACCCTGATGCTTTTGAAGAGTTCATCAAAAGGTTGGATGCTGAGAATGCAAAGATCACTCGTCTGACGATGTTCAATAAAGAAAAGATCAGATATAACAGATGGATAGACTATCGTCTGACAAAGAGCAAAGATCAAATTGCAAGCTGGAAAGCCTTTGCTGATGAAGAAGCCTGGGTGCTAAAGTGGCTTGAGACAGGTTCTCTTACTCAAGCATTAGACTCAGAGTTCTTTTTGGACAAGTTAAGACTGAGGATCAGTCAAGTTGTCAAAGCTAAAGCAAAGAAGCTTTATTAGTCTGTTCGTGAGGAGTACGCTGAAGATGAAAATCTTAGGGAACGCTCAATAAAGTTGGCAGTTTCCCAGACAATGGAAACATGGGCCAAGAAGACTAGGAAGATGAGGGGACAACCAAGCTCCATGATTCCCCTTCCCAGTCTGAAGCAGATTGTCTATGGCCCTAATATAAACCATATGAAGACCTTCCTGAGGATCCAGTATCCACGTTTATTCCACTTGCTGATTTAACTTGGATAACTCATAGGTCTATTGTGGATAATGCAGGTTTAATGCGGACAGTTGCTACTGTTAAGAAGGTTCAAGAACCCCCTGCTGATAAAGATAAAAAGAAAGAAGATGCTTCTGATTCTACCGAAGAAAAAGAAGGGACTTCTAATGATGCAGATCAAAAGAAAGCAAAAGAGGGTGCATCTGACCCTACTGATCAGATCAAAGAACAAGAAAAAGATGGTATTTCTGATCCTGTTGATCAGAACAAAGAAAAGGAGGAAACATCTGAGCCAGCTGATAAGGAAAAGGAAAGCTCTCCAAATCCAGCTGACCAGATTAAGGAAAAGGAAGTTATCTCTGATCAGACTAAGGAGAAGGAAAGCACTCCCAGTCAAGCTGATGAGACCAAGAAAGAAGACCCTGCTTCTGGTCCAGCAGATCAGATAACTGAAGAAACAACCCCTGCAGCAGATCAAATTGCTGAAGAGGCCATTCTTGCCTTACCTCCAATTCCATCTGAAGTTGCTTCTACTTCTCAGAACTTACAGCAAACATCTCTGTTGGATTCAATTCAGCAGATGATTTCAAAATCAATGAAGGAAATGGAAGAGAAGTTAACTGCAAATCTGTTGACTGTTGTAAGTCAACCAACTCAGAAAGTTGCTGCTGTTCCAACCTATCTGATAGAAGATATTGCTCAGAATGTCAAATCTATCTGTCAAGATATGGATATAATCAGGAGAAGAACTCAAAGCACAGCTGCTGGTTGGAGAGATATTACAGAAACAGTTGAAGTGGCCATTCAAGCTAAGGATGAGACATTAGAAAATATGATGAGAGACTTCAAGGCATCTGCTGATTTGCTGCTGGCAACTCAAATTCAGTTAGGTGATCAAGGTGAAGTTGTTCTCAACAGAATGGATGCTTTTGAGGCCAATCAACTTAGACAACAAGCCCAACTGGATGCCATGGAAGAGAACATCAAACTTCTCTGTGACTCACTTCAGATCACACCAGTCTTACCAAAATATCCAATCAACCCTGCAGATGATGACAAAAAGGGGGAAGATAGGGTACTTAGGGAAGATAAGGTACCTTCTGATGAAGAAGACAATGCTGAGTTAGAAGGAACTGAAGTTCTGGAGGAATCTGCTGAAAATGAAAAGACTGATGAAGCTAATGAAGGCACAAGCAGACCATCAGATGAGAAGATCATAGAAGAGGAAAAAGCTGAAGAAACTGAAGCTGAAGCTGAAGCAAAAGCTAAGTCTGACAAAGAGATAGCTGCTGCTAAGGACTCAGCTGAAGAACAGCTTGATCCTGATGTTAAGAAGAAAAAGTTGGAGCTGTTAAAACAGAAGTTCTTTGAGGAATTGGAAGCTGAGACTTCCAAACCTGCTGAAGAAGAAGAAGAAGACAAGGAAGTAGAAGACAAGACAGTAGACTAGTTTAGTCTAGGTTGCCTATGCTTGAAAATCCTTGTAACTTACTTTTTGTACATCTCATCTACCAAACTTGTAATATGTAATCTTTTCAGAATCTATAAAATTATTCAAGTTTGAAATCCAATAGACTATTTCTATCTCAGAAATTTTTGAGGATCAAAACTTTAGTTTAGGAACAGGTACTTAGCTGAAGTTTTGTCATCATCAAAAAGGGGAAAATTGTTGGATGAGGATGAAGATGAAGTGCAAAGAAGTTAAGAAGATAAGGGAAGGTTTTGATGATTTCCAAAACGTCAAAATCAGCTAAGTATGGAAAGCTTAGTTCCCTTAGAAGAATTTTGAACAAGTGAAGAAGACATCAGAAGAGTTCAAGATTCGAAGCCCAGAAGACTACTGATCTCGTGCTGAAACAGCCAACAGAAGGGTAGGTCATCAGCTGACTCAAATCAGATTAGTTCAGTATTTGATCAGCAGAGTATCTATCAGCAGAGTTGCCTCGATCAGCAGAGTAGAAGAGATCATGAGAGAAGTCCAACGGTAATAAATGCACTTGGTGTAATAAATGCTGCAAGAGAAGGGTAGTAATGACAAACGATTGAAGAATATTCTCGGATCAGCAGAGTGCATTTAATGCAGCTACAGGAAAGTACAGCAGAAATAGTACTGTAGCAGGGAGCCGTTCTGAAATTGGGCTAAGGCTATGGATTTGATTTGTGACTTCCTTCAACGGTCATATTTTCAAATCCAAGTATAAATAGAGCTGAGTTCGAAGAGAGACAAACACAACAACATTCTGAGATTTCGTTTTTGAAGCAGAAATGTTTTCTAAGTCTCAAGAAGCTCGAACAGCTCACTCGTCTGGTGGAAGTCATTTGTTGACAGAAACCCAGTTGAAGAAAATAGAAAAATACAATCTGAGTGAATTTGTATTTAGCTGAGTGTTGTGCGAAGTTTAAATCCATCTTTGTGAGTGATTTAACTTCAGAGGATAGGTCTTCTTTGTGATTTCCTATTGTGAGCTTATAGCCTTTTCATTTGTTGTTTAGGTATAAGTGGAGAAATATTGTAAACTGTGTGTTTATAGTATAACCCAGAATCTAAGTGATCTGGAAGAGTGGACTAAAGGATTTAAATCCATATAACCACTATAAAAAATTTTTGTGTTAATTTGCATTTAAGTTTTCTTGCATATTTTGAAATTGCATAAGTTTACACTTTGAATTATTAAAAGATTTTAAAAGGAGTTTTAAACTGGGGATAAAATCTTTTTAAGGACTTAGTCTACTTGTGAAAAACACTTTCAAATTATCCGCTGCAAGTATACTCTTGATAAAACTGTTTTGTTGGAAAACAGCGAAGTTGTTATAAGATAAGTGGTCACTCTGCTGTTCATTTATGATCAGCAAAGTAAGCTTACTGTTCTTCATCAGCTTAGTCTGCTGACAGAAAACTGAAAAGTTTTTAAGTCAAAAAATTTCAGAGGTCTATTCACCCCTCCTCCCCCCCCTCTAGACCTCATTTGACCACTTGGGACCAACAAATAGCTCACCTTGTATAATCCATCATTAATATCGTGAGCTACTCGAAATCAAGCTTTACATCCACACCTTCTTGTATCTTTACGTCGTCGTGAAAAATGATTATTTGAAGGAGGCGGGTATCCGGCCCGATTGCATTCCCAATGTCTATTCTTCACAATATTATTTTTTCCAGTTTTCACATGACACTTACGAACATCGAACCCCATTTTTCTACCATATTCAATATAAAAACAGTCAGCATCTTCAATAGAACCAAAACTTATTTCGTGTATCTTGTTGCTGTGAAGAAGCTCCAAATTGCGGTTGAAATTTCTAGTTTCTGTATCACAGGAGGAGAAATTATTCTCACCGTCTGAAGATATATTTTCCTGCTCCTTCATATTATAGTTGTTCTTTTCCTCGGTAGATGAAGCAAAATCAAAATCTTCTTCACACCTGAACTCCATTTGCAAAAATTCCAGAAAATTGATTGAAAATCTTTTGCCCTGACAAGAAAATTGAGGGAGAAGGGTTGGAGGAGACGGGGAAGGGTGAAAGCTTGTCTCGGCGGCGGCAGTCCGCTTGGAGGAGACGGGGGAAGGGTTTTGGTTGAGTGGGTGGGTGAGGGGCGATGGAATGATGGGTGTTTTAAATTAATTATTCTGTTATGTTTTTTTGGAAATTGATGAGGGCAATATTGAAAAGGTACCTAACTTTGCAAATTGAAATCTTTTTTTTTGAACTGAGTACGTCAGTACTCTCAATAGTATGTCAACCTACTGAACCGGTTGCCTTGATCTCCAAATTAATGGTTCAGATTAATCACGTGTGTGTCTAGTGGTCGGATTGGGGGTACCTAACTTTCGCCCAGTACGTCGCGTCCGACAAAAATAAACGCCCAAATATCTATATACATATAAAAGTACGAGTTCATGAAAAAGAATTTCTTGAATTTTTTGTGAAGACTAATATACTCATACTTAAATTCTACACTGATATTTAATATAAATGGCAAAACAGGAAAAGCTTGAAGAAGTGTACTTCTACCTAAACACAATATAAGTCAATGTTTATCAAATAGTTATCATCAAAAGAAAAGGAAAAACTATACTTCAGTTCAACATATCTAGATATACCGCCAGGGATAAATTATTAGAGCTCAAAAGATTCTTCTTATTTAATCAAATGATTTCTTCCTAATTAAAGATTATTAATTAAAAAATATATATATATACTTCAATTAGAAGAATTTTTCCAACCTGATAAAATTAAGTTGTTGTCAAGAAATTTCATCATCAATTAAGAAGCGGAGAATCAAAATTTAAGCTACACTATATTTAATCATACTTTTGAAGATTAACCAACAATCTTTAAATAGATAATCAATTCTTGTATGGATCACGTTGGAATTAAATTCATGGAATAGTGAGTTAGATAGAAGAAAAAAGAGTTAAAGACAAAAAATATGGTGCAATTGATAAAATAACATTGAAAATCGACACAAATCAGGCAAGACCGAGAAAAAAATTAATGATATTGGCTAAACATGGGATAACAAAAATAAAGGATCAAATCGATAAAAGAACAAAAATAAAAAAATCGAGTTAAAAATTGGCAAATAAAAAACGTGAAATAAGTGAGAAAATAGATTAAATCAGCAAAAATAAGTAAAAATGAGTTAAAGAAATGGTTAAAACCGGTGAAAACGGGTAAATTTTGATTAAGAAAATATGGTAAAATTAATGAAAAATGAGTTGAACAAAAAAATGGTAAAATTGATAAATCAACGAGATAAATCGGATAAAAATGGGTAAAATTGATAATAGATGAATTGATTACCAAGTGGATAAAACCGTCTAAAATTTGGCTAAAACGGAGAGAATGTGTGAATTGATTAACAAATGAGATAACCCAAATTTTTTTTGTGAAATCGATGAAATATTGTGTTAAAATAGAAAAAAATGATAAACTTAGTGTAAAAGCGGATAAAAAATTTCTTAAGAAATTATCTCTTATTAAATAACTTTAAAAATCACTTTCATGCTGATGCGGGAGTAATTTCAGAATATGTTCTAGCACAAAGGGTGACTTTGAATGATAGTATTTTCTGATTCACGATGAATTTTAAGGTGAGTGATATATGGTTAGAAAGATATGGAAGTCTAGTTTTCAGAACAATAAGCTGTTTACGAAATGAAGGTCTATGGAAAGAGTTATGACTATTTTACTAAAGGCTGCTAGACTGCACTCGGGAAACAACATTATTTATGTCTTTTGGTATTTCTAAGAGTTTTACTTGGTTATTTTCGAAATATTGTAATTGTTATAAGATATTAAGGTCATGTTTAATAATTTTATGAGTCATTGTCAATATTATGTATTTTCTAGAATAGGAATATGTGAAGTCATTCAAATTGTTATTTCCTATGTTTTGGAAGGGTGTTCCAATACTCCTATTTAAACCCCTTCCAAATGAATAAATAATAGATAAGTTGAAGTTTAAAAATTATATTTGTTTGCAAGTGTTCTTGCATTAAGAGTGAGTGATTCATCTTTTACAAGTGAGTGACTTGGTCGCGTCGAGTGATTCCGCGATTAGTAGCGTCGAGTGAGTCCGCTACCGCCGGTTGAGTGATTCCCGGTCATCTATCCCTTCATATCCTTTACGTTGCGGGTTTCGGCTTGCATAAAGTGGTATCAGAGCGGTTCACGCCGTTCTTGCTCGTACACTGATTAAACAACATGTCACATCGTGATATAAAAGATGTAGAAGATTTCGATATCTATGCCGAGATTGGAGAACTTCGAAAATTGATATTTCAACTTCTTGTCATAAGGCCAAACTCTATGTCTCGAAGTGGAGAGAATAATTATCAAGTTCAAGAACATGAAGTTGATAAACAACGTGCGAAGGAAACAATTGAAATTCATAATTCCAAGACGAAACAAGTCGTTGAAGATGAAGATAGTCCCTTATTTGATGAAGAATTAAAAGATCTTTGCTCGCTCTTTGGTGAAGAGATTGACAAAGAAGATGTTGTATCCTATGGTGAAGAATTTTACAATGGACCTCCAATATATGATGAATATAAGGATGGAGAAGAAAACGATACATATGAAGAATGTAATGAACCATTGAATTGTCACACTTTAAATGCAACGTATTTTGAAGATGATTCTTGGCTAAGCAATACATTTTTTCATACCAAATACAATTCGGATCTTGGTACAAAGGATTGTGGCGTTCTAGTTAGCTTCTCTTTCGACACAAATCCTCAAGATGACATTGATTTTGTCATTGGTTCATTAGCTGATCATGGAATTATATTCAATTCTTTATACAGGCATGCCAATTGGTTGAAGTATTTCAAGTCCCCGTTAGTATCCTGCCGAAATGCATATTCTTTTATTGCACTACTGAAATTCCTATTTACATTAATTAAGATGTTGATCAAAATTAGAGGAAGAATATTCTCCTACCTTGGAGTCATGATTCGAGAATTATTTGACAGTTGGAGTACAATATATCCTAACAAAGCATGTAGTTATTGGTATTATATTTAGGACCCAAATGTTGTGCACATAGGGGAACTTAAAAATGCTTGGAACTCGAGAGAAGAGCTGATAACCACTCATGCTTCATTTTGTTTCGATCTCAACATGAACTCGAGGGCGATTTCAGTTTTCAAGCCGAGGAGAATGATGCAGGAGCAATTTCAGAATATGTTCTAGCACAAAGGGTGACTTTGAATGATAGTATTTTCTGATTCGCAATGAATTTTAAGGTGAGTGATATATGGTTAGAAAGATATGGAAGTCTAGTTTTCATAACAATAAGCGGTTTACGAAATGAAGGTCTATGGAAAGAGTTGTGACTATTTTACTAAAGGCTGCTAGACTGCACTCGGGAAACAACATTATTTATGTCTTTTGGTATTTCTAAGAGTTTTACTTGGTTTATTAACTTATTTTCGAAATATTATAATTGTTATAAGATATTAAGGTCATGTTTAATAATTTTATGAGTCATTGTCAATATTATGTATTTTCTAGAATAGGAATATGTGAAGTCATTCAAATTGTTATTTCCTATGTTTTGGAAGGATGTTCCAATACTCCTATTTAAACCCCTTCCAAATGAATAAATAATAGATAAGTTGAAGTTTAAGTTAAATTATATTTCTTTTCAAGTATTCTTGCAATAAGAGTGAGTGATTCCTCTTTTACAAGTGAGTGACTTGGTCGCGTCGAGTGATTCCGCTACCGCCGGTTGAGTGATTCCCGGTCATCTATCCTTTCATTTCCTTTACCGTTGCGGGTTTCGGCCTGCATCACATGCTATATGAATAAAACAAAAGTGCTATATTGATTAAACTGAAAAACTTATAATTGGTTTAAGAAAAGATAAATATATAAAAAACTTATAATTGGCTTAAGAAAAGATAAAAATATAGAAATGGTTATAAAAAATGATAAAATCAATGAAAAAATGGGTTAAATAGAGAAAAACAAGTTAAAGCAACAAAAAAAAATGGTGCAATTATTATAGCGGGGACAACAACAAAAAAAAGGGTAAAAACGATGTAAAAATTAATGAAATTGGTTAAACTCAGGATAACAAAAAATTGGATCAAATAGATAAAATAACGAGAACAATCAGATGAGTTAATTAGCAAAAAAAGATTAAATATGTGAGAAAATAAGTTAAATACAATTGACTAAAATTGGGTTAATCTGGAGAATGAGTGAATTGATTAACACATGAGATAAAATCGACTAAATATGGGCTACCGGAGAGAATTGGTGAATTGATTAACAAATGAGATAAACCACAAAAAATGGATAAGAAATAGGATAAAATTGGTGAAAATAGGTTAAATTTAGCGAAATAATAAGTATAATCAACTAAAATTGTGTTAAAGCAGGGAGAATGAGTGAATTGATTAACAAATAGGACAAAAAAATGGCTGAAATTGGTGAAATAACATGTTAATATAACAAAAAGAAAATATGTTAAACTCAGTGTAAAAGCAGGTTTTATCGATAAAATATCTTTATCCGACAAAATTGAGGAAAATTAATAAAAATGAGTTATATTGGTTAAAAAATGAATTAACATGTAATTGAAAATGGATGAACACCGTAAAAGACAGGTATAACCGGCAAAACTAATGAAATCGATAACCAATGAAAAATGGTTTAGTTGGATATATCAGGGTAAAAATAGGAATGAATTGATGTTGTTCATTCGTTCAAACAATAGTTTTAGAATAATACATATGTATACGCATAGTTAATTATAGTTAATTTTTAATTTTCAAGTTTTAGTTTTATGTATTTATGATCTCAATTTTGATTTATGGTAACATCATTCATAAAATTATGTAGTATGTCTCTAAGACAATAATATGATGAAAAATCATTATATGATGCAACTAAAGAAGGAAATTAATTAATTTACGTACACTTTTCTAGTAGTATAAAATATATAAGATTTACTTTTACACATTTGAACTTTAACAGCGCATCGGATCGATCATGATAACCATAACATCGCACCCAAGGGCGGACCTACATAGGGGCTAGTGGGGTCTATAGCCCCCACTCAGATTTAGAATATATATTTGTTAGTAGTATTCTTAACATAAGAAATGTGTTTGTTTGCTGGATGGGGACTTAAAACTACAGGATGAGGTCAGGTGTTCGACCCTGGATGCTTCCTTCCTTGCATTTGTTTTTTCATTTTCTAAGTAGTATTGTTCAAACTAATATATATTAGTTTTAGTAGTATTCTTAACATAAGAAGTATAATTGTTTGTTGGATGGGTACTCAAACTATTGGATGAGGTCAGGTGTTCGACCTTGGATGCTTACTTCCTTGCCATTTGTTTTTTCATTTTCTAAGAAGTATTGTTCAAACTAATTTATATTAGTTTTAGTTACATGAAAAATGCATTTGTTTATTGGTTTGGTTATAGATGTTTATCAACATTGTCTTGAGTTCAAATTTCAGGAGTGTCATTTCCTTTGTTACTTATTTTATAGTTTTTTTTTCTTAACAATTATTCTTTTAATCTATTTTATTTTATCAACAATTGTTCATTTAGCTTATTTTTATTTCTGAACATTTGTTCTTTGATATTTGTTATTTCTTAATATTTTTTTAATTTTATTTCCTTTTTAATAATAATCAAGAGAATTCGATTTTTTTAATATACAATTTATTTAATACATTACTACATAAACCCCATCCCCCCCCCCCCCCCCCAAAAAAAAATATTGATCTAGCTTTGCCTCGGCTATGTACATATTTCAGAAAACTAAAAATCGGTGCGATTAATTGTGAATAACATTGGTGTCATCTGAAATTGTATTTCGATTATTTAATTTATCCTAGAACCTTATAGCCCCATGTATTAAAGTTTCACTTTTACGTATGTTTCAGTCAATTGTGTGTTAGAAACTTCTTGAGATTTTTCGAAATTTTTCGAGAAATTTTATAAAGGATTGTAAATAAAAAGAAAATATGTTAAATTATAAACTACTCTATATTATCGTTTTGGTTAACTCAAATACAAAAACTTTTGGTGTTTTCGAGGGAAACTTATCAAAAATTTGATCTATGCTTAGCCCCCACTGGCCCGAATTCCTGGATCCGCCCCTGATCGCACCGACCCAAAATCGGTTGGTAAATCGAAAAAACTTTTACTGGAAGACTGTTAGGTAAAATTCCAAGCTAAACAGGCAATGCAGCCGAGTTGTTCGACAAAATTCCTGAGTAAAACCATTTTTGAATGATAATTCTGAAAAAAGAAGTGAAGCGGCAATCTTCATCCTGGAATATGAATTTGTAGTTCAGTTTTAGTTCCTTTTTTATATAGTTTACGATTCTTGGAGTGGATTATGTCAAATTTTAAGATTATTTTCCTTGGGCTTCTTGAATGTTGTATCATATACTAATGGCTTTTTGAATCAAGAATCTGGAGATGAACCGGAATCATTATGCCTCATGGATGATGCACTAATCTGGTGCTATTTCATCTCCCTCATCTCTTAGTTTTCAGTTTTAATTTGTTTGAACTTGTTCTGGTAAAGTTTCAGATGATATATAGGGGTGATTTGCAGAGGATATAAACATGGTGACCTTCATTGAAGCTGTTAAGTATTTTGATATAAATATGGTGACCTGATTCTAGGAATTTGATAGTTATGCCCATCCCGCATTTTTGGTTTTCTGCTAAAGTAATTTGTTGTTCTTTTGATAGTAATGCACAACCTCCTGTTTTCATTTTTAAATGTTGCACGGATACGGATACGTCGATACTAATACGACACGACACGGATACGGCGATACGAATTTTTAAAATTTTACTGGATACGAATGTAAAAAAATATAAATTTATATATTTATGCATATTGAAATAAGTAAAATAATATATGCATATATTCATACATATCGAAAAAAATCCAGTTAAGTTTCATAAGTATTTAATTGCATAATTTTTAGAAAAAAAAAATTATTTAGTAATTTAATACTACTAATTATACATAATGTTCATTATTTTATTATGTTATATCAATATGTCCCATTAAATTATCTTGTATTGCAGTTGTATATAATACAAATTGTGATTTGACGCCTTACATTGTTCTTACCAATTGTGATGACTTAGCAAAATTCAAAATATAAAATGTGCTGGATACGTCTAAATAAGTATCTGATACGTCTCGCCACGTGGAGTGTCAAATGCGTATCCCACAAGTATCCGAGGAGTATTGTATCCGAAAAGTTTCCAACACGACATTTAATAAATTTTCGAAGTATCCGTGCTTCATAGGATAGTAATAATTCCCCAATAAAATAGTCAACTAGGCCAGAAATTGCATAGGAAGTTTCCTTTGGTCCATCTGTTGATGATATGATCAAAAGGTTTAGTTCAGATTTAAATTGACAGATCTTGTTGGTCATGCTTAGGATATAATGTCGGGTACCCACCTAACTAAAACAAGTTTTGGGTATGAAAAATCAACACCCGTCAAATTGGGTACCCGACCCGATCCCAACCCTAATGAGAGCTTGATTTCCATATTTACAATTTGCTCCGGAAAATTTTGTTGCTATAAAGTGTAACCACTTATAATAATTGTAATTGATAAATAAAGTGCAATTGTATTTGAATTGTGAAAAAAAAAATTTAATTTAACATAATTCTATCAAATAATATATAATTTTTAACTAATGTAGAGATAGTTTTTTTTTTTTATGGAAAATAGTGCAGAGATAGTTTAAGATATATAAAAGTACAGAGAATATATTTCAAATTAACAATTATGGATAAAATTGAAAAGTATAGCCCTTTTTTTCCCACATGAACAATTGCCAATGGTCTTTTAATAGTTTTAATGGCAAGAATTTTAATAGTGCAGGTGAATGATTAGAAAGAATTGGACAATGGATATATGTAAAATTAACCCCAAAGCTAAATGTAAAGATTATCCTTCAAAGTTGACGAGTTCAAATTTAGCTTCAAATTTTGGAAGACCTTTTTTGTTGAGGAATAGTATAGCTAAAATAGCAAAACTTGGAGATGGTATAAAATTGGGGAAATTGTTTTTTTTAAACATGGGATAGACCTACTTGTAATTTTGGTACCATTAGATATAAAAATGCAAATTTGGTATCATAGATTATGTTTTCATTGCAACTTTAGTATCAAACTTAATTTTTCCCCAAAGTTAATGATAATTTAATCCCTATGAAATACAAATGTTCAGTTTACCCCCTCGTGGTTTTAAAAGGGCATTTTACCCCTCAAATTTTGTAAAAGTTTCACGTTGCCTCCCTCATATTTTTATAGGCAGCATTTTATCCACTTTTATTATGATAATGTGAAATTTTACTCCTGGTTATGATAAATGTGGCAATTTATCTCCCTATATTATAAAATAGTTTGCATGCCTACTCTCAATTTCGGCAAGTGAGTTACAATCTCCAGCTGAAAGGGGTAAATTGCTTCATTAAAATTTTTATTGGGGTAAATTGAATTTTTTCCAAATTATGGAGGAATAAATTGAACATTATGCATTTCATACGGGGTAAATTGCCATAACTTTGTAGAAAAATTGGGTTTGGTACCATAATTTCAATGAAAATAGTACCATTTCAAAGGTATCAAAAGTGCAAGTTAGCCTATCCTATGGTACCGAAAAAGCAATTTCGAAACCTTGATAAATTCAGAATAAAATCACATAAAAACCAATAAGAACAACTGAAACAGAAACAAAGCAGGAAAGGGAAATTGAAATCCTCACTCTGAGTCAAGCTTCTTATTTGAGTGATCAACCAATGCAGGAAAAGGAAAAAAGAAAAAGCGAAATATGAAGAAAAGAAGAGAAGAGCTTCTAAACCTGCCTTTTTGGTACATCTGATATTTATAACTGAAGAAGCAGTTTCTCTTTTGACCATTCAGGGTTGGTGATGAATGATGATGACTTTAAGGACGTCATTTCCATAATCCCTCTGTTCTTTCTCAATTCGGACAGCAGATAAGCTAGCCCCATAGCTGCATTCATGCAACTCAATCATCTCTAATGTAGGAATGCAGCCTATTTCTTCTGGAATCTCCTCCAGGTCTATGCAATGACGCAAGACTAAGAGCTCAAGTTTAGGGAAATGATCGCTATAAGTTATCCAATTCTTGATATATACCGAATTAAGTTTCAATATCTTCAGCTCCTGGAATTCGTGTTCTTTTGTCTCCCATTCTTCTCCCCCAAAGGCATAATTGTCTAATTTGAGAACCTGAAGATTTGGCAATTTCCCTACTATCGATATATCTGCCCAAGACAACCCAATTCCGGATAAAGCCAATTTTGTGATTGTTTTGGGGAAGTTAACCTTTGTTTTTTCACCCTTGAAACTACGGAGGAATTTCATTGTGAGTGATTCGAGCTCAGCAAGGAAAACGAGATCAGGGAATACTCTTTCGTTACATATGCATTTGAGTTTGCGGAGACGAGGTGAACAACTCAAGATATCTTCATCCTTGTGATCAACAATGCGAACAAACGAAAAGGTCTGTAGGTTATTTTTTTGAGAGGTATCGCAATCCTTATCAAATATTGCTTCGCTTCTAAGGTGAAGATGTCTCAACTTCAAAAATTTTAAAATGAAGGATGGTACATAAATTTTCGTTATGCTGTCCACACGGAGAAATTCTAGGTTGACCAGGTTGCCTATTGCTATTGTTTCGGGCATCCTGTCAACAGCCAAGTACCTCAAACGGAACAGCTGATCAATTCTTTTCAGCTCAACCTCAGTGGTATAATGCGCATTCGCAGATGTCGGCAGATCCAAAACCCTAACGAGTTTCATTTGCGAAAAAGATGACTGTGGGTCTGAAAGATGGCCTAAGAAGGAACGACAATGTAGTCCAAATGGTGTAGAGTAGGCTAGAGGCTTGGAGTGGATACATAGACGATTGTGTTTCTGGTACACTGAGAAATGACTAAAGAAAAAAAATAAAGTTAGTAAGGGCCCCATATTATAATTTAATTTTTTTCAGCAAAGTTAATCAAAAATCACTCTATAAGATGAATATAGTATTTCATTTGGTTATATGAGTAGGAAACTAATTCATTCATATTTATACTACTATAATTTGAGGTAGAATACGGCAGAACTTTAAGAAAAAACTTGTAGTGATAGGATCAAGTAGACATGCTGAAGAGATATAGACAACTAGAGTCATGAAATTGATATGGAAACTTACTCTTTGATAGTCGTCATGAAGTTTTCTTTTTGAGCTCTTTTTATGCACATGTCACGCACAAGATAATAAATGGTGCATGTTTTGACTCCACCAGTGGATCTGCATTTGGTAATTGACAATAAGCTTCTATTTATCAGGATCATAAGATATTCTTCAGCCACCTGCTCTAGGCTTTTGTCTTTCTCTTTTTGTATAAATCCTTCAGCAATCCACAACCATATTAGCTTCCGTATTGGGATCTCTGTGTCTTCTGGAAATGCTCCTAAATAGAGATAGCACAATTTCAAATGATCTGGCAAATGTTTGTAACTAAGCTCCAATACTATATCCATGTAGTTGAAGGGATATTCAGCGGGAAATACTAAAGTTTCTTCCACTTCTTGCCATAAACCTTTTTCCATTCCAATGTTTGCTAGAATTCCAGCTATAACAGCTACTGGAAACGGTAGTCCATTGCATTTTCTTGCAATTTTCTTTCCGATGTCTACCATTTCAATGGAAAGGGAAGTTTCTTGACGGAACACCTTCTTTTTTAATAGCTCCCAACATTGATCCACCGACAGTAAAGGAAGTATGTGAATAGTGCTAGTACTTGGCACTATATCTATGTTACGGCTAGTAAACATTATTCTGCTTCCGTTTGTATTATCTGGAAAATATATCATAAGATCTTCAAATACATTTGAATCCCAAACATCATCGATAACTACAAGGTATCTCCTTCCATATAAAGTCTTGTAAATCCGTCCAATCAATTCTTCATCATTCTCTCTATAGTTTTTCCCTAGCTCGGATGACAAAGTCAATAGTAGCTTTGTCTTCTGGTATTTTTGAGAAGCAGTACACCATGCAAGTGTATCAAAGTGTCCAATAACTGCCCTATCACTGAATAATTTCCTTGTTAAAGTTGTCTTACCAAGTCCAGCCATCCCACATATGGAAATAAGTTGTAGTGTTTCTGCTCCTCCTATAAGCTCATCCAGAATCTTCATTTTCTCATCCTCGAATCCCACTACAATAGTTTCAGTTGCCACATATTGTGATGATACATTGGAATAATGTGCGGAAGTTGAAGCTTTATCGTCATAGATCATATTGATTGCTTCGGTTTTCCCAATAACCTCATGAAACTTCTGGACGATATTAGGGAGTCTGAGGGTCAAATACCAAGAAGGAACATTTCCCACCACAAATGAGTTGATGAGATATTCAGCTTCATATGCTAGATCTCTAATTTGAATTACACATTCTTTCAATTCTTCACTCCGAGTATCGTGTGGCACATATATACTCTTGAGGAAAGATCGTGCAGACACTAGCAAGTTATGAAGTTTACTTGTTTGATCCATCAAGGTATCAATAGATTCCATTCGGTGACTTACCATGTTTTCGAGATCATCAATGAGAGAGTCAACAATGAAGAGTGAATCAATGACATCATTCTCTGGAGTGGGATTTGCACACATAGGCAGCTTCCCGTATTTGAGGCAGTGCTCTTCGATATTTGCATTCAAGAGCTTAAATTTTTCCAACATATCACATATGCCATGAGAAACTATACTGGCCTTAATTGGACGAGTGGCAAAAAAACAACAACAAATGAACTTTCCTGCTTCATTGGCCAGCTCTTCAAATTTTGCCAGGATATCCTCGACTTGCTGGAGCTGAGTGCAGTGAAATGGTTTATCCCCAAGATAGGTAAGGAGAAATGTCAGCTCCTTCTCAAGTGGGTCGTATCGATCTTTAATAACCCAAAGTTGATCTGGTACAGTATTCAGTATTTGAAGGAGGAAATGGATAAAACCTGCCAAAATTTCATTTGGCATTGAGATTTTGTCTATATCAGAAAACTGCTGTTGCAGCTTTGGGACCTTGAAGAAGATCTTCTCTGCCTCTGGCATGAAAGAGTTAGCAAACATTTCCGATATCTCTTGCTCTATTCTCCCTCTCCTCATGTCATCTTGGGTGGACCTATATTCTGTGGCCGCAAATTCAAGATGCCTTATTTTTTCACTCAGTATGTTATAAGGCCCGGAGTCTGAACAGAATTTGAGAACATAAGAGACAACGGTTAAACAGGTTCGACCATTCCAAGTCGACTTATTAGGAGGTTCCTTTTTGCTTTGTAAGCTCCAATACTCCGACAGATTTACAATGGAGAGGGCTGTCACTATGGCTTCCCCTCTTTGATGTTGGACGATGGATTGAGAAAATATATTAGCTGGATCATATATTTCCATATCTACTATATATATATATATATATATATATATATATATATATATATATATATATATATATATATATATATATATATTATATAGTGAATTTAGTTAAACAAAGAGCTATAAGCAGTACTTATGTGATTGAGAAAGTATCATAGCAGAACATATATGTATACTTATCGTATTTGAAAGAGTTCAGGCTATAAGTAGGGGTGAAAGTCGATCCTGAGTTACTCGACATTCGGCTCGGATTCGTTTGTGAACTTCCTTACATATCCGAGCTCGAACATAATTTCAGGCTCGCCTGAGTTTTCGAGGCGACTACTACGGACAGCAATAAGTTGGATTCGACATGTTCGTGAACTCGGTTGAGGTATGTATCCAGGTTTGTTAATTGAAGCTCTGTTAATGGAGTTCCCAGATCTGTAAATGGAAGGTCGAGTTCCCCGTGTTTTGTTGGGAGTAGGTGAATGGAAGTTTGGGTTGACTAATGGAGGGTCTGTCAATATTGGAGTTTCTTTGTTTTTCTGTTGGGAGTAGGTGGAAGTTTTGGGTTGGGTAAATTATTTACTCAGTACTATTTATTTGTTGTATGAAATGAAATTTCTTTTTTAACTATTTTTACTTGTCTTTCACTTTTCTATATACAAATAAAAGTACGAGTTCAGAAAATAGAGTTTCTTGAATTTTTTGTGAAGATTAATATACCCCTACTTAAAAGATAATTATTAAATTAATTAAAATAAGAAAAAAATAGGAAAAAGAAGTCTACTCCAATATGAACACTTCAATATAAAACTAAATAAAGAGGTATAATTAAACATGAAGTCTTATTATAATATTTATTTCCTACATAAACTCATAAACTCCTAAAATCTAAAATGATCTCTTACATCAACTTTTATAATTTATTATTTATAATCTAAGTACGTAATTTTTGTTTGGCTAAAGAAGTCAAATATAAACAATATCCAAAAGTATCAAGACATGCATAACCGCGAATAATCAAGACATGAAGAACAGGTGGATTCGATAAATACAAGTGAAATAGATGAAATTTTTGGTGCAGTCGGTGATACTCAAATTTTCATTGAGCTCTTTTCATGGAAAGCGGTTGAAATCGATAAAAGTCGGTTAAAACATGCAAAAATGATATAAATTTTTTTGGGTCAAATTGGTGAACACTAATAAAGTTGGTGAAAAACGAGTGAAACAGGTAAAAAGACGTCTGTGAAATTGATAACAAATTGGTGAACACTAATAATGTTGGTGAAAAATGAGTGAAACAGGTAAAAAGACGTCTGTGAAATTGATAAATATATATGCATTGAAATAACTTTGGATGAAATTCATGAAAACCGGATAAGATCGATGAAATTAGTAAAAAAACGGATGACATCGTTTAAAATGGGTGAGATCAGTGAATCGGGGAACATAAGTAAAATCAATGAAAACATTTTAAATCAATTAAATATGATATGAAATTGGTGAAAAAACATGTAGATCAGTGAAAAAACTTGTGAGTGAAAACGAATAAAATCTATAAAAATAAAAATAAAAATAAAATAGTTTAACAAAAAAAAAAAAAAAGAACGGTAGAAAATGGTTTAAACCTAAAAAATAAAAGAAATCTACGAAAAATGGAAAAAAATAATGAAAGTTGGTTAAACCGATAAATTAAATGATAAATCGAAGAAAAATATATTAAATTGATGAAAAGATAATGAAATCAGTAAAAATACGGGTTAAGCCCCTGAAAAAATGGATTAAACTTATGAAAATATGTGCTCGAATTTTCATGGAAAACAGGTTAAATCGGTTAATTAAAATTGGTGAAACGATAAAAGTTGGCTAAAGCATGTGAAAATGATAAAAATTTGGATGAACACTGGTAAAGTTGGTGAAAAACGAATAAAACCGGCGAAAATGCTCATGTAAAATTGATAAATGCATATGGAATTGAATAGCTTTGGATGAATTTCGTGAAAATCGGACAAGATCGGAGAAATTAGTGAAAAACAGATGAAATTGTTGAAAATGGGTGAAATTATTGAATCAGGAAAAAATGTAAAGTCGGTGAAAACATGTGAATTCAATGAGATGTGAGGTGAAATTGGTGAAAAAATATAAATCAAATGAAAAAACGTGTGAATTAGGTGAAAACGAGTGAGATCTTTAAAAATAAAAAATAGTTTAACTAGCAAAAACTATGTTAAACCAATAGAAAATGCAAGGTTTACACCAGAAAAATATAAGAAATCGACGAAAAATGAAAAAATAATGAAAATAGGTAAATCGATAAAAGAATGGATAAATCGATGAAAAAATATTTTTAAATCGATGCAAAATGAATGAAATCGGTGAAAAGATGGGTTAAACCCGTGAAAAGAATGAACTAAATAATTTTGTTATGATCATATTTAAAAAAAAAAAAGAATTACAAGATCTTATGAACAAATCAATCATCAAATTATATTTGATTATTAAAATTTTAAGTCATCATTTTTTTTATGGATTAATAATTTTGATAATAAATAAATTGAATATTAGTCTTTAATTTGTGTTATTTTTTTTGTGATATGACAAAGTTAATTTTGTTATAATTTATAAAATTTACTTATGAAATTAACTAGACACGTACAACGTACGTGCACTTTTCTAATTAATATAAAAAGATTGCAATTTGCATGTACAATTATTCTTCTTCAACTATTTTTAGTTATTTACCATTGAATTAGATATTACTTTACAATTCAAATAAGGGTATATTACTATTCAAGAAAAAAAGTTTAAATTATTCACATTTTTATAATAAGTATTGATTGATATTGATTTTATTTCTTTCTCTAAATCCTATAATCCATGCACATCATTCGATTTATATCCTTCCTAGTCAAGGGTTCCTCTGACACAAGAGGAATTTTAGCATTACTAAGATTAGTTTTGAAACTTATAATAAAAACTACATTTTCATAATAGATAAATCAATTATAGTAAAAGTAACAATTGTACTATAATCAATTATTTTAAAAGTAATTATGCAATCACTAGACCAAACTAGCCCTAATACATTTAAGGCGAAATTACAAAAATGATCCCAAACTAATCACTAATTTTCCAAACTATATCAATTTGGCGATTTCGTCCGGTTTTATAATATTTTTGTGGAATATCGTTCCACCGTTTGCGCATTTGTCTGTTAAATTACCACATGGCTGCTTAAGTAGAATTTTTTTCCAATATGACCTTTTAGATAAAAGCATTTTCAAAATGACTCAAACTGAAAAGTATTTCGTTAAATGTACCTTTTGTAAAAAATCGCAGCTGCCAACTGCGATTCTTGAAAAAATCGCAATTGACAACTACGATTCTTCATTTTTACGAAATTATGGAAAATAAAATAAAATAAATAAAAAATTAGCAAAAATCGCAGTTAGCAACTGCAATTTTGCTAACTGCGATTTTTGATAATTTTTTTTCTCTGATAAAATGGCTTAATTTACCAAAAAACGTAGTTGCTAACTGCGCTTTTTGGTAAATTTTTTTTATTTTATTTTCCTTAATTTCGTAAAAATGAAGAATAGCAGTTGTCAATTGCGATTTTTTGAAGAATAGCAGTTGGCAACTGCGATTTTTCACAAAATATACATTTAAGGAAATACTTCTCAGTTTGAGTCATTTTGGGAATACTTTTATCTAAAAGACCATATTGAAAAAAAATTCGCATAAGTGTCATGACGTGGTAAATTTTAACATGAATAATTATATAATATTGCAGAGTTCATCCAAACTAAATACAAGATTGAACCGTCATTTTCATTAAATTAAAAATTTAATATTGAGACAAAATTCGTACAAAATGGTAAATTACGGGACGAAATTCGGCGAGTTGATATAGTTTGGGATGAAAAATCAAAATTAGTGATTAGTTTAGGACGATATTTCAAAAAAATATTAAATTATGGGCCAAAATTCGATGAAGTCATATAATTTGGGACGAAAATCCAAAATCGCTAATTTATTTGAGACGTTTTCTGTAATTTTATTAATTTTTAAACAAGATGAATTCAACCGGAATTAAATAAGAAAAAGTAGTAAGAAAAGGTAGCCCTAGTCTAAATACCGTGGATTGAGCTTCAAAACACGCCCATTCTTCATTGGTTGTTCAGGTCTAGGCTCAATATAAAATTATAAAAATAGTTTTGTAAATATATTGAACACAAATTTAGTCATTTAATTTTCATCCATTTTCAATGTTAGTCTTACTCATAACAATTATGTCCTCTAACTTTCAATAAGTTTTTCATAATGGAATCACAAATTTAGTTCTCTAACTCTAATAAGCTTCAAATTTTTTCTGCAATTACAAACTAATTCTTCGATAGTAGGATTAAATTTGTAACTGCAGGAGAAAATTAAAACTTAATAAAAGTTAAAAGTTTGTTATGCCTTAAAAATTTGCTTTAAGATGATTCTAGTCTTCTAGAACTTGATTAGGTCAGTTTTCCAAGCAACCTAAAACTTAGATTTTACAAGCAAGCAGACACTAGCTCTAATTTCATAACGAAATGGTTCACATAAAAACAACTCCAATCTATTATAATATGATTTTTTTTTATCACATTTCAAGCTTAAAAACAATCGTGAACATTATTTGCATAGCGTAGGGGTGACAAATAGGTAGGTTGGGTCGGGTAAAAAATGGGTCTAACCAAAACGAGTCATTTTAAGTGGGTCGCAAACAGGTCATGTTTTGAATGGATGGGTCATTAACGTGTTTGGGTCGGCTCTTTTATTTTTAGTAGTGTAGTTTGTTTTCTGTTTTGTTGATTGCATATTCAAGTATAGTTAACTTAGACTAATTTAACACTCTTGTTTGCGTAAAATTCGGTCTGGCTTGTCTCGACGTGTACATGACTCGATATGATGTAAAATAAATGTTGGCGTGTCAATGTTTGTGCATGCAAACATAACGATTTAAATTGGACATATTGATATCAGTATAACAATATAATTTAAACGTCCTGCTAAGGACATACTGACATCGATGTAAAATATCCTGATAAGGCTGATTTCTAATCAATTGATTGTGGCGGAGTTGGCAAACACTACCCCTAGTTCTTTTTCATGCCTACCTGGCCGCAGAACTTAAAAAAGTTATGATAACCTTTCTGAAATGCCAAAGTTTCATAGCCAATTGATGGCTTACTCGATACATCAATAAATTAGCAAATCAGTAATTGAGTTGACAATCAATCAGTTTAATTTGTATCGACTTGGCTTCGAAGACATAAACTTAACAGACCATGCATCAATGAAAATCCCTTGACATAAAACATACTTTAATAAAAACAAGAGAGGTGGGCCAAATACTTCCATATATCAATTAAATGTAAAATAAATACACGAGTCTTAGCCTACAATGAGTTCCCCGATTTCCAAATATTACAAAGTATGCAAACCATAAATAGGCTCCTATGTTGGCATATAATTGCCAAAACGAGCTGATGATCCTTTTAACTCTTGAAAATTACTCCTTGATTGGCAAATAAACCCACCAAATGAGTTGATGTATAAATCAGTGCAAACTAGCTGACGTAAAAGTAACACTGATGGCAGAGAACCACCATCAATGGATCGCCCAACCTTGACAGATCGCTACCAATCGGGCTTCTATCTAGCAGGTGGCCATCGGAAAGGGCATCTATTGAGCAGATGGCTACTCAACAGATTGCTATCAGGCAGATGGCTACCTGACAGCGAGCCCATCAAGCATATGGCTACTTGTTGAGGTTGCCATGTAACTACGTGGGACTTACATGACGTTTGCAGCGTACTATTTTGCTTGAGATCTAATGGTTTCGCTCGAGACAGCTTTGCTAACGGCGGAAGCAGCTTTGCGGCTTACTTTGAGATGCGGCTGCTGAACTTCAGGCGGCCATGTCCTGCTGGTTGCTGAGGATTGACGATTGATGTCAAGGAATTGGTAATGCTGACTGACTTGACAGAAGCAGCGTATGCTGGACTTGCAGGGAGGTGTTGAGCCGATTCAGTGATGACTGAAAATTGTTGATTGATTGAGCTGTGTGTGTCGCGTATGGCCGTCCTCCTCGTATTTATAAGCACTGCGGAAACCGATCGGCTGATCCCACTATCCCCACTACTTTCACTTTTCTCCACTTTCTCCACTAATGGTGGTTATTTTCCTCAAGTGCACATTCTGCAATTTTTAGAGATATGCAATTTGATTTGAATTCAATTTTGATAGCATTTGTAACCAACTAGGAAACCATTTAGGAAGGTGGTTGTAATTAACTTAGCTTGGCCATCTATTTACATGGCTTTTATGACTTATCTCTTACTTTAATTAATTATCTTCATAATTAATTAAATGGCCCTTTCCACTAATGGGCCGATTTCATCAACTGGGATTTTATATCGGCTGCCTGATGTTTGGGCCATTAATCTTTGTTCCCTAATTATAATTAATTATCCAATTAATTACTTGGCTATTGACCCTAATTATTATATGGGCCAATCCTTAATCTTTGGCCCATTCAATTAATTAATTAACGTAATTAACCAATTAACTCTCATTTAGCCGTGGCCTACTTGGGCTAGTTTGGCCTGCTCATATTTAACAATGGTTTGGCTCTATTAATCAATTAATCTTCTTTGGGCCATGAATTGATTTATTTATCTATTAATTAATTCATACTTGGTCATAATTAATTTTTAATGTAACCGTAATTGGGCTTGATTTCGAATTGGGCCTGTGACCCGTTTTGATTTCGATCGGATCAGTTTCCGGACCAAAGTGGGTTCGACCCGGTTCTTGTTCGTTCGGTCCTATTATTTTCGGCCCATTATTGTTTATCGGCCCACCATCGAGCTAATATTCCTCAATCAATTGAGGGTGATTTTTCAGGTACAAACAATGCCCCCCGTAAGTCGTATCTGATGAAAATTAACTGATGAGAAAATTTTATCAGATAAGACTTAGTCTTTGAATTTTTCCTCTTATGCTCGATATTAATTAATTCAAGCATGCCCTTGAATTTATAGCTAGCCATAATTAGCCAACTCTTCAAGACATTGGCTTTATTGGGATTCTCAAGAGTTTCCCTAGCCACTCAATTTTTTTGCCAAGTGTCAATTCCCCCTTTTTCTTTTTCCCCCTTTTCGGCTATTATCTTTTTTCATGCCTATCAATTGATAAGTGATTGGTCTCCAAGAGTGCAATCACACTCATACTCTTCCCAAGAAATCTACTTTTCTTTAAAAACCCCTTTTCACACTCAAAACCCCTTACTTCTCTCTTTCTTCTCCTTCTTCACGAGAAACCCCAACTTCCCCAACTCCTCCATTGCCGAAACATTCAAGCTTTTTCTTCCCCAAACTATGTTGGCTGATCGCGGAAATCGAATGGATATGCATATCCTCACCCAAAGTCTTCAAGAAACCCCCTATGGAACCACAATCGGTCCATTCCATTCGGCCGCCGACATCCCTCCGGCCATAAAGCACCCTATCATCTACCCCCAAGAATCTTTACCTTTCTCCGAAAGCCCCACTACCTTCTGATCTATGGCCCGCTGATGGCCATGGGCAAGTTCTACGATCCATTTGGAGTGGCTCGTATGGTGTTAACGCGTAGAGAAGACATTTGCCCCTGTTTGGCGTCTTTGCGGCATTTACGAGGCGATCCAATTTTGCAAGACGGGTTTGTTTTTGAATCTCCCTCTTATTCGAGCTGCCTTACAACTTTGGTGCAAGGCCGATAATACTTTCCATTTTGCTTATGGTCCGATGACGCCAACTCTCTTGGATATTTTGGCCATCAGTGGCCTCGGACCCACCGGATGTTATGTCGACCCACAGCCCTCTGCCGGAGATGATGCATATCACTTCCCCGCGGCCTCGATGAGAGTGGCACTGCCTTGTCAAATTACGGACATATCATTGGCAAATACAAAGATTTGGCCGACACCGTCGAGGTATCTCATGTTGAACATGTCCACTTTCTTACACTGTGGTGGTCGAGATATATATTTTGTACCTTTGTCTTGTTTGTGACCAAAGAATATAATGCCATAGCTATAAGTCTTGCTAGGGGTGAAAAAGTGGCTCTAGGCCCTGTTGTGTTTTCGAGTTTCTGCGCAGGTGTCGAGGGCTTTCTGGCATCGAAGTGTATTTTCTTACAGGGGCCTATCTGGCTGCTCCAAATATGGCTGTTTGAGTACTTTCCCGATTTATGTGCATTCAACAATGCCCCAATTGAGAACGAGATATATGCCAACTTCGTGGCTCGACAGAAACTGCCACCCTGCAACTTTTACTATTTCTTTTCTCGGTTTTAAAACAAAGTTAAGGGCCCCGAGCAGAATCTCTTGGTCTTCTGTTCCACGATGTTATCGGTCTACTCTCCCTCGATGTCAGCTGATCACCAGAGGGATTATTAGCGGATGTGGGCCAGCTTCTTGACATCAATAGATATCCCTGCCGGTTTCAAGGTCACTGGGGCCAAGGAAGCCACAGAACGGAAACCTCTTGAATGCTCCGTTTGTTTTATCCGGTGGATTACGTGGCTCGACAGTTCGGCCTTGTAAAGATGGTCCATCGTTTTGGTATATCTCTTGCTGATAGGAATGAAAATTTTGTTGAGCTGACGAACATGGATGTTTATGATGAGATGTGGAAGTGTTGGCATACAGCTCGTGATGCTTTTATTTTCCGATCCTACATCCCTAACCCTGTTAGCTCTCCTGATTTTATCAAGTGGTGGGACGGCTACCTTGTCCTCACTCATCCGTCCACTTTTCATGCTGCTGCGGCCAAATTCACTGTCCCCAATCACCCCGAGATTATCTCTTGTGATGGCCCATTTCTTGAGCCATCAGCTGCTGCATCCGTCAAGGGCGTCTAAGAAAGGTAAATTGGCTATCATTTCTCGTTTTGAAAAGTTTTACAATGTGACTTGGGATCCCGATAATAGGGATAAAATGTATGAGGAGGCTGTTGCTAATTTTGAGTTATTGAAAAACGATAGGATAGGTAGGGCCATGTTGGCTCATTCTAAGTTAGCCAAAAAACGGGAGGGGGGTGGGTCCTGGTGCGGTTCCTCCCTGGTATACTTTTTACAAACCCTTTGGCCCTTCTCTCCCATTGCTTCCTGATCTTATCAAGCCATCTTGGCCTGTGGCTCCGGCTTCTGTCCCTATTACGGGTACTAGTTCTCAGTCTCATAGTCATAAGTCCCATGTTTCTTTTACGGGATACCACGCTGATGACCACCAAGTCATGTCCAAGATTTATATTCTGTGTGAATACAAGGATGGGGGTACCATTGCCCTTGATAAACCAGGTAGATTTCTTTGTTTTTCTTTCTTGATCATTGTTGCGTAGTGACATGTTTGTCTCTTTGCAGGAAAGAAGCCGTTTGCCACTCGGGCTGGTAAGAAGAAGGTTGTCAAGGAGCCTGCCATTCCTTTCGATGTTCCTTTACAAATTATTTGTCCAAAGGCCCCCTCTCCCACTGTTTCTCAATCGATTCAAGAGGCTGAAGCTCACTCCTCGGCTGACAAGGTAACTGACCCCCCTGTCATGTATATCCGACGTTCTCGTCGGCTCTTTCGCCAAGAGGTGGCACTAGTGCCATAATCATGAGCAGTTCTGACGAGGAGGTAGTCCCTGCTAACTTAACTTATTTTATTTTTGAATTTACATTAATGTTTTCCCTTTTTTGTCAGGAGGTAAGCTCAAAGGGGAAGCGTCGACCCAGTAAGGTTGATCCTCCAGCCCGCAAGAAAGTCAGGACACTGGCTGTCAGCTCATCTGATAGTGATGACGACGGAGACAGATTCCAAAGAGTAGAGATCCCACCTCCTCGATCTCCTAAGGCTAGGCTAGAAGATCCTCCTATTGACACCGTTGTTGATGAAGGATCAGGGGAAATAGCCTTTCAACAGCCTAAGCCTCTAATCCCTTCACAGACTGTTCCTGTTACGGATACGCCTATTTCTGCTCCCCCTCCTTTGAATGTGGTTAGTCTTATCATTGCATTGTTTTTTATCTCTTCGTTCCCATTTGCATGGCATTTATCCCGTTTTGTTTTTAATTTTCAGACCCCCCGTCTGGCCAGGCCATGGACAGTTTGCACAGGCTTGCTCAATCATTGGCTCAATTTGCTAGCACCCGAGCCTTATCCTTTAGCTCGTCTCCTCAATCCCAATCGGCTGCTTCAGAGCAATCAAGCCATGCCATGTTCTCTCCTGCCGAAATTGCTCATCTCAAAGAGGTGCTGTCGAACTACCAGAGCCAGTTCCTGGATGTCCTGATGATCAATATGGGACCTTCCCATAATGACCTGATGAGCAAGCTCTCACCTGCCAAACTTCTAAGTGACAAGGTGGCCTTTTACTCCAACTTCGTGCAACAGTTCAATCAGATGAGGAGTGAATTCAAGGATAATGATCGGGCCATCAAGGCCAGAGCTTCTTTTATGTCTCCTCTTAGAACCTTCATTTCCATGTTCGATGAGCTCTATGCCCAGGGTTCCAGTCTTAGTGACTCACTTAGCAACCTTAAGGGCTCGGAGGCCAATCTGGTTGCGGCCATGGAGGAAATTCAGAGACAATTGGACATCGTGCGAGGCAAGATCATGGCTGCTTCCGCAGAAGCCGAGTCTATTACTGATCAGCTTGCCAACACAAACGCCTTGATTACTGAAGCCAAAGCTATTGAAGATCAAGTGGGTGCTCAGGCAGCGGCCACTGCAGCTGATCAAGCCAGAATCGAGACGGCGCTCAAGGGGTTTCTTGGCTGATTCACACAAGACTTCTTTCAGTAGACATAGATTTTATGGCCTGCGAGCCATTATTATTGGCGTGTGTGCCAAGTAGTTTTAGGACTTTGTTTTGTATGGCCTGATGGCCAATGACTATTCTTATTTCATTATTTCCCTTGATGCAATGGCATGACGACCAGAGACTAGTTTATTTTTGTTTCCTTAGTAAAATTTCTTTTCGCTTGGTTTATCTTGTGTTTACTTCAAAACCGAAATCAAATACCACTAAGCACCAGAAATAAAATCCATTAAGTTTGCAACTAAAAAAAAACTTGGAAAGAAAAACACAAGACTTCACTGTCAACAAGACTTAGAATCAAATCGGACCAATGACAATCAAAGTAAAAATGCCTTTCTGAAACAACTTGAAATCGAGGAAAACAAAGACTTAATTAATAAAAATCGAAGTACTTAGGCGAAATTTTGGAAATAAATGCAACAACTAATATTACTTTAAAATTTAGTTTAACAAACAGAAAGGAACACGAAAACAAGACTAAAAATAAACCTAACTTATATTTACAATGGTGGATGAAGATGAAGATAGAGTGGGCTGAAGTTAAAAGATTTAAGGGAGGTTTTGATAATTTTCAAAACACATCAAGATCAGCTAAGTATGGAAAACTTAGTTTAAAACCCTTAGAAGAATTTTGACCAAGTAAGAAGACAAATCAGAAGGGTTAAATATTCAAAGTCCAGAAGACTACTTATCTGCTGAAGGGAAGAAATCAGACTGGTGAAAATCAGCCGACTCAAATAAGATTTGTTCAAGTTTGAGATCAGCTCTGCCCACCATCAGACTTGTACTCTCATCAACCAAGTGGAAAGGATCAAGAAGTCTCCCCAACGGTAATAAATGCCCCTGGAGTAATAAATGCTGAAGTCCGAGGATATTAATGGCAAATGATTGAAGAAATACCTCGTATCAGCTCGGTGCATTAAATGCTGCCTGACAGAAAGTACAGTCTGCAGTACTGTCACTGTGCAGAGAGCGTTCGCGGAAATTAAGGACCAGAAACCAAGAAATTCAAACTGTGTCTTTCTTCAACGGACACTTTTTGAATATGTGAGTATAAATAGCTAAAAAGACGAAGAGAAAAAGAGCTACACACACAACAACTGAGAGATTGATTTCAAAGCAAAATATTTTCTAAGTCTCAAGAAGCTCAAGAACAGCTCACTCATCAGTTTTGTCATTTGTTGACTTAAGCAGAAGTTGAAGATCAAAGATATATACATTTTTCTGAGTGAAAAACTGTTAGAGTGTTGTGAGGAGTACTTATCCGTCTTTGTGAGTGATAAGTTTCTACAGAATATGTCTTCTTTGTGATTTCCTATTGAAACTTGTGGTCGTTTCATTTGTTGTTCGACGCAAGCAGAGTATACTGTAAACTGAGTGATTATAGTATAACCCAAGATCTGTGTGACTTGGAAGAGTGGACTAAAGGATTTACATCCATATAACCACTATAAAAATCCTTGTGTTTTTACCTTGCATTTTCAACTTGCATATTTTCAGTTTCCATAAAAACACTTTGATAAAACTGTTTGAAAAGACTTTTAAAAGGGTTTGTTAAAACTGGGGATAAAATTTTTCAAACTACTAAGTATACTTGTGAAAAACACTTCAAATATCCACTACAAATATTCTGTTATTAAAATTGATTTTGACTAAATCAGCTAAGTGACTATCAGATTAGTGGTCAACCAAGCTGTTCAAAGATTTGTTAGTGATCAGCTTCGTCAGCTTACTGCTCTGTAACAGCTTAGTCTGCTTACAGTTAAGTAAAAGTTTTAAAGTTAAAATATGATTAAAATTTTGAAGAGGTCTATTCACCCCCCCCTCTAAACTTCATCTGACCACTTGGGACCAACAAGTGGTATCAGAGTAGGTGGTTCATTAGAATCAGCTGCCTGATCAACGAGCTTGATCCGAGTGTTTTTCAAAGGTTCTCAAACTTTTTCAAAAGAGCATATTTTTGCGAAATAAAAACTTTTTGAAAATGGACTGTATCAGCCATGTTCCCCACATTGCTGGTATGATTTTTGAGGATTGGAAGATCAGAATGGAGATCTTCTTAGCTGCCTATAATGATAAAATGTACACATTTATCATCAAAGGTCCATTCAAATTCACCAAGACTATAAAGGTTGATGAAGTCGACATAGTGGTGGAAAAAGATCTGAACGAGATGACAGCTGAAGAAATCAACCTGTTCAATCTAGATAAAGTTGGCCGTTTCATCATGACCAAGGCCCTAGACAATGACAGATTTGACAAAGTCAAGCATTGCAAGACTGCCAAAGAAATGTGGGATAAAGTTCATGATATGAGCGACGAAAATGATGCCATCAAAGAGCACCAGCTGAGTGTTGCTCTAGAAAAGCTGGACAACTTCAAGATGAAGTTTGCGGAAACCATTGATCAGATGGATACAAGGTTTACAAGGACACTGAACGAAGTTCTAAAGCTTGGAAAAACATTCACAGACAAGGAGATAACCGTCAGAGTGCTGAAGGCTCTACCTCCAAAGTTCAACATGAAGGTGACAGCCATGGAAGAGTCAAGAGATTTGGGAAAGATCTCACTCACCGAGCTGTACTAAGTACTCAAGGCATATGAGTATAAACTATCTAGAATGGGTGTTGAAGAAACCTCAACTTCAAGTCCCACAGCTGCCCTGGTTGCTGCTGAAAATCCCAGAAGACCAGCCTACAAAGGCAAAGATGTGGACTCATCTGATGAAGCCACAATACTCAACAAAAAGGAGTACACAGCTGGAGACGTTGCATTGCTGATGAACAACTTCAAGAAGTTCTACAAAAGAAAAATGAAGAACAAATACAACAATGCATCTACTTCTGACCCTACCTCGTCTTCTCAAGATAAGGATTCTTATAAATCCCAAATGATGTGTTATAATTGTAGGAAATTGGGTTATTTCATCAGAGACTGCCCATATCCTAAAGCTGACAAGTACACAGAAGAGAAAAAGAGAATCAGAAAAGAAAGAAAGTATCAGAAAGGCAATGTGCTGTTAGCAGAAGCTGAGAAGCTGGCTGCTATCTACTCATCAGATTCAGACTCAGATACTTCTGATAAAGAGTCTTCTGAAGAAGAGAGTCCTGCTCTTCTTTGGCTGATGGCCAAGGAATCTAATAACTCTGAGGACGATGAGGTAACTCCTCTTGAAAATGAATTATTTAATTCATTTGAGCAAATGGTAGTTAATAATACAAGTATTGTTGATGCATTTGCTAAGCTTAAGGAAGAGATGATATTGCTAAGAGAGCAAAACAGTTCACTAAAACTTAAAGCTGAAAAGCCAAAAGAATCAGCTGAATATAAACTGCTTGGGCAAGAGGATGAATCTCTGAAAGCTGAATGTGAAGTCCATAAAGGAAAAATCATGGAACTTGAAAAGATAATTGAGTCTCATGAAAAGTCATCTGTTGCATCCACTCTTATCTCTAGTAAACAGAAGACACCTTTAGAACAGGATAAGTTAGAACTGAACCATACTGAAAAATTTGTATCAGCTGACAATAGTAAGGTCATTTTGTATGTTCAGACTACTAAACCTGCTTCACCTGAGAAAGTGTTAAAGGAGACGAAAACTCCTAAGGCTAAAAACAACAAAGAGCCTAATATAGGTAAACAGACTGGTAAGTCCAAATAGAAGAGTCCTAGGAAGTCTTCTGATAAGGCTAAAACCAACCAGACTAGTAAAACTAAGTCGTCTGTTAATGAGCAAGCATCTAGTAAACCAAAAAAGCATAAGAACAAGAAAAATCAAAATGCTTGGTATGGAAATGAGTCTTATTATGTGCAACCTGCTGCATATCCTCCTATGTATCATGCACCTCAATTTCCAACTTACCATGCACCATATCCTGCTCATCCAATGCATGCATATCCTGCTTATCATGCATCTTATTCTGCTTATGAACATATACTTATCATGCTGATCATCAACAACATAGCAAATCTGATGAACGTGATGAAGGCAAAACTGTTCATGCCCCTGCTAAAACTCAGAAGCCTAAGAAGCCTAAGACTTCAACGTCTTGGGTTGTCAAAGGTGGAACTAATCCTTTAGGACCTTCTCAATAAGGGTACCTAAAACAATTTTTATGTTGTTTTGTAGGTTAGGATTAGGAGTAGGAGTAAAGTAGAGAAGATCTGGTACTTGGACAGTGGTTGTTCAAGACACATGTGTGGAAACATACATGAGCTGACTGATGTTGTTGCTGTGGATGGTTTGAAAGTTACTTTTGGAGATAACAAGGAAGGCAAGATTGTAGCAAGTGGAAAGCTGATCAAAGGCAACATTGAGATATCTGACGTCTCTTATGTTAAAGGCCTCAAATACAATTTACTGAGCATAAGTCAATTTTGTGACAAAGGATATTCAGTCATCTTCTCAACAGATAAGTGCTACGTTGAACAAATTGGTACAAAGAAGGTTATTTTATCTGGAAGACGACAAGGAAATGTCTACACAGTTGAGTGGAATTCTGTTGACAAGAGTCCAAGTATTTGTTTGGTGGCATCAACACCAAGTGAAATCAGTTGGCTGTGGCACAAAAGGATGAATCATGTGAATTTCAAGACCATCAACAGACTTATCAAGAATGATCTGGTAGAAGGAATTCCAAAAGCAGTCATGAGCAAATATAAGCTCTGTGACGTCTCTCAGAAGGGTAAACGAATCAAGTCATCATTCAAAAGAAAGAAGCACCAATCATTTGGACGGGTCTTGGAGCTGCTACATATAGACTTATTTGGACCCATTGATCTAATCAGCAATGGTGGAAAGAAGTATTGCCTAGCTGTTGTGGATGACTATTCTAGATACACTTGGGTGATTTTCATGAAGAAGAAAAGTGAAACCAAGGAGCATCTTACAAATCTGATGGAGCTGATCCAGAATAAGAAGAGCATGAAGATATTGAAGATCAGATCAGATAGAGGGACTGAATTGCAAACTCTACTGTTGAAGAGTATTGTAATGCCAGAGGAATCAGCCATGAATACTCTGCTGCCGAAACCCCTCAACAGAACGGAGTTGCTGAAAGGAGAAATAGAACTCTGAAAGAAGCTACCAGAACGATGATAGCTAAAGCAAAGTTGCCTCAAAGATTTTGGGCATAAGCAACAAATACAACATGCTTTACCCAAAATAGATGCATGATCAACAAGCACCAAAACAAGACTCCATATGAAGTTTGAAACAACAAGAAGCCAAACATTCATTACTTTAGAATTTTTGGTTGTAAATTCTTTGTTTTAAACAATGGGAAAAATCACCTTACTGCTTTTGCAGAGAAGGCTGATGAAGCAGTATTTGTAGGATACTCTACTGTTAGTAAAGCTTATAGAGTCTTTAACAAAAGAACTTTACTAGTAGAAGAACCCATCATGTAGTATTTGATGAACCTAATCAATCTTCTGAAAAAGAATCAAAGTACTGATCAAAATCTGTATACTGATTTTCAGAAATTAAGTGTTGCAAGAAATGAAGAGTATATACCCATCATACTACCTAATCTTAACTCAGCTGCCAACTCAAGTGCTGTTCAAAATCACACTGCTGATTGTCTAATAGAAGAGTTGCAAACAGCTGACAGACCAGAGACTGTTCAACAGACAACTGCTGTCCAATAGACTACTACTGGAACTCCAACAGTAGTGTTGCAAGATCAAAACAGAGGACAACATTCAGATTTGCAATCTGATCTATGATGGCTCAAGAATCACCCACCAGAGCTGGTGATCCTTTGGATAGAGTAAAGACAAGGAGAGTTGCTGTAAGTGATGCAATGTTTGTCAGCTTCCTATATCAAATAGAGCCTAAAAGGATTGAAGAAGCTCTTAATGATTCAAACTGGATTGAAGCTATGCAAGAAGAGCTGAATCAATTTGAAAGGAATGAAGTATGATACTTAGTTCCTAGATCAAGTCATCAAAGGGTAATTGGCACTAAATGGGTATTCAAGAATAAAATGAATGAAGATGGTGTTGTCACCAGAAACAAAGCAAGATTAGTTGCCAAGGGTTATTGCCAAGAAGAAGGTATTGATTTTGATGAAACTTTTGCACCAGTAGCAAGATTGGAGGCAATCAGATTGTTTCTTGCCTATGCTGCTCACAAGAATTTCACAGTCTATCAAATGGATGTGAAATCTGCATTTCTCAATGGAGAATTGCAAGAGAAGTTTATGTTGAACAACCTCCTGGATTTGAAGCTTATAATGAGGGAGACAAGGTGTATCGTCTGAAGAAAGCTCTCTATGGACTGAAACAGGCTCCTAGAGCATGGTATGATACCCTATCTGATTTTCTTTTAATTAAAGGATTTCGTAAAGGTAAGGTAGACAAGACCTTGTTCATTATTGAATGGGAAAATCATATATTGCTTGTGCAAATATATGTGGACGATATTATTTTCGGTTCAACAAATCAACAGATGTGTGACAAGTTCTCAAAGCTGATGCGGAACAAGTTTGAAATGAGCATGATGGGAGAACTTAACTATTTTCTTGGTTTGCAAGTAAGACAATTGCCTGATGGAATATTCATCAACCAAGCAAAATACACAAAGGATCTATTCAAGAAATTTGGTATGGAAACTAGCACTGCTGTTAATGTTCCAATGTCTACTGGACTTAGCTTGGATAACTATGAAGATGGCAAATCAGTGGACATTACCAAATACAGAGGAATTATTAGGTCACTGTTATACTTAACAGCTAGCAGACCTGATATAATGTACTCTGTTGGGGTCTGTGCGAGATATCAATCAAATCCTAAATAATCTCATCTCCTAGCTGCCAAAAGGATACTTAAATATCTTAAAGGCACTCAAGATTTGGAATTATGGTACCCTAGAGAATCTGGATTTGAACTTATTGGTTATTCAGATTCTGACCTTGATGGCTGAAAATTTGATAGGAAGAGCACAACAGGTGCCTGTCAATTTTTAGGTAGTCGTCTGATCTCATGGATGAGTCAGAAATAGACTTCAGTATCCATATCAACTGCTGAAGCTGAGTACATAGCTGTTGGAGCTTGCTGTGCACAAATATTATGGTTGAAGCATCAACTAAAAGATTACAATGTTAGAATCAGTGGAATACCTATCTACTATGACAATACAAATGCAATATCTCTTACTCAAAATACTACAAGTCATTCAAGGACTAAGCATATAGAGATCAAACATCACTTCATAAGAGATCATGTGGAAAAAGGAAATGTCATAATAGAAAAAGTTCATACTGATAATCAGATCGCTGACATCTTCACGAAACCTCTAAGTGATGCAAGGTTTTCGACTTTCAGAGCTGAACTAGTTCTACTAAATTTGGATGCATAAGCTGAGGGGGAACTCATCAGAAGACTGAAGTTCATCAGCTTACTCATCTTATTATCTTCAAGGTTAACTCTCAACAGACTAGTTAACTTATGGATTCTTAAAGTCAGGGGGAACGTGTAAGACTAGCGGTACTTTTGATTAAAAGATGAAATTTGTTGATGAAAGTTAGTTGAAGTTACGTTTTCATCAGAAGATCTGAAGGTTGAAGATTAATTGTCTAGCTGGATTGACAAACATCTGAGGAAGGTTATCAGTTATTAGCTTTCACTGATAATAGTCTGTCATTAGGACACTAGTCCCATCAGATAAGTATTTAAGTTTACTCGTCTGACCAGTTATGTAAAAGCTCTGTTGTTTTAAAAACGTATTATTCAAAAACGCGCTTCTACAAGTATACTGAGGCGGTTCGCATTCCCGCCTGACATTTAATGCTTTTTGAATTTTGAATCGCGTAACTGACGCCCCACGATCAGATCTGATCAACTCAGTCACTCTTTACACACCCAAAAATATTCAAAGGCATTTGTGAGAAATTCTGCTTTCATTTCTGCAAAATTTCTTGTGTTTTCTCTAATCTTCTATAAATCGAAAATGACTACTCAACAAGAAGCTAAAGCTGAGGGTATGTATCTCGTGTATGATACATATCATCATTCTGGCACTCCTGTGATGAAGGAAATTTTGGAAAAATTCAAGGCTGCCACTCTTGTAAAATTCATGGAAGCCCATGAAGAAATGGTCTGGAAGGACCAAGTAACGGAGTACTACAATGCAAAGGACGTTGTTGATTTGGAAAAACGAGAAATCAAAGCTACTGTCGGCGGAAAAGCAGTCGTCATCACTCCTGCTTTGTTGCACGAGAAATTTGGGCTATCAAATGAGGGAAGATTTGATGTGTCTTCTATGGCAGAAGACAAGATACAAGAGTTCTGGGCAATCTGTGCCAAGTAGGGAGAAGTCATAACTGGAAATATAAAGAAGAAGCAGCTGAAGGATGAATATCAGCGCATGGCTGATATGGTTTCTAAGCTGATAGAGAACTGCACATTCTCTTTGGACAGTGTCACTATGAAGAGATACTGTATAATGATGGCTATTCACTATGGCTATGAAGTGAACTGGTCAGTTGTGATCCAGTACATTCTGGCGCACTTTCACCAGAAGAAGCAAACAAATCACAGGATTACTCTAAGTTATCTGTTTCATCAGCTGGGATGCGGTATGATCAATGGGAAGGAGATTCACAATGCCAAAGCTATGGCTACATATCAAGCTGTTAAAGGAGTAACGAAAAGGAAAAATGATGAGGAAGAGGCTGAGGAACTCAAAGACAAGGTTCTTGCCAAGAGGCAAAAGAAGTCTGTTCTAACAGCAAAACCATATGTTCAAGCCAGAACAGACAGAAAGAAGTAAGCTGCTGATGAGCCAAAGAAAATGGCTCCCAGTAAAAAGTCTAAGGCATCTGTTCAAACAGCTGAGCCAGCTGTTGAAGCCAGAACAGATGAAACTGCTGCAAAGGATGTTGCTGATGACGTAATCAATCAGACAATAAGGGAGATAAAAGAAATGTCCCATGCTTCACCTTTCAGGACAATATCTACTGAACCTGGAGAAGTTGTTGCTCATAGAACAAGGAGTCATATAAAGGACACATCAACTTCCCACCCTGTTCCAGTAGGAAGGGCAAGGAGAACAATAAGGAAAATGATGACCTTTATTGAATCTCCTACTGAACTTTCTGACTTAGTCAGACAAAGTCCTCAATCAGCAGAGAGTCCTGCTGGAGCTTAAGGAGAGTCTGTTGCTGCTGATCAAACTTCTCAATAGACTGCTTCAACTGCACCAACAGCTGAGGTCTCTCAACCTCAAGATGATCTTGAAGTGCATATCATCGAACCTGTTGTAGTTGCTTGCATCTGCTGCTCCTGAACCTTCTGCTACCCAAGAAGCACAGACAGTTGACAAGAAGAAAGGCAAGAGAAAAATTGTCATCAAAATGAAGAAAGTGTTTGCTGCTGACAAAAGAAAGAGGGAAGAAGCAGAGCAGAGGAAGAGGGATGATCAAGAAGAGCAAAGGGTTATTGAACTTAGCAAAATCGGGGCTGAAAAAGTAGAGCAAAGAAGAAAAATGTTTGAAGTTGAATGCAATGCTGCTGAGGATGCAGAATTAGCGCTTGTGCTTGAGCTCATCAAGAAAGACGCTCATGTTCCTAACGTAGCTGGTGGCATCAAGATTGGAGAATCAATGAACGTAAAGAAGAAAATGCCTGCTAGTGAAATACCTGAGAAGAAAAGGTTTGAAGTTAGGAAAACTTTTGATATTGTTAACACTAACCCTGCTGTTTTCAAAAGATTTGAAGCAGCCCCGGCTCACATTGATATGAAACTTCAACGTCAAACCCTGTTCACCCTAGAAAAGGAGAGATATATGAAGTGGAGGGATTACATGATGACAAAATCTGTTGAAGAAGTCCAGAGCTGGAGTGAGCTTGCTTTTGAGGAGAAGTGGGTACTCAGTTGGTTGCAAACCTCTTCAATCACTAAAGCACTGGATCCTAATTTTGTCAGAGATCTGATGCATAAATATGCACAAGAAGCTGTTATTGCTGAAGCCAAAACCATCTCTGATGCCTTGCCAGCCAAGAGAAGAAAGAAAGATGATCCCATCCAAATGGCTGTGCAAATTGCTGTTCATACTGCCTTGGAGAAATGGACTGAAAGATCAAGATATGAACCAGGTTCTCCAAGTGATCTGCCTGCTCTGCCTAGTGTACAACAGATCACATTTGGCAAGGAAATGAAAGATTGTTGCCTAAAGTGAAGACACCAGTTGCTTGAAGTCTACCTGTTGTAAGGAAAATCCGCCAGACTACTGTCTACACTGATGAAGGCATTATTGTTAATAAAATCTTTGAAGATGTCACAGATCAGACTGCTATTGTAGAAAAGCCCTTAGCTATTGAGTGGACTGCTAAGGAAAAGCCTGAAGAGGAAGCTGATCTGAAAGACACTCCTGTTCAACAGGAAGAAGATCATACTGCATCACCCTCAATTCCAACAGCTGATATGCACTCATCACTGATGGAAGCCTTCCAGATGATGCTTGAAAATTCCTTGAAGCAAATGGAAGGCAATACTCTGAGGATAAGTATTGAAGATGTCAAAGCTGATGTTGATCATCTTCATGCTGCCTTGAAAAGAAATGAAGATAGCATTGCTCATCTGACAAACACATTCATCAAAGTTGCTGATGAGGAGACTATAAAGAATCATTTGTTGGTAGAAGAAGTTCACAAAACTGCCACCAAAATTGATGAGGAAATTTCTACATTGCAACTCAACATTGACTACATCAATGATCAAGCTGACAACATCACTACTGCTCTTAATCATCTCACTTCAAGCCAAGACTTAATGAACCAGAACGTCAAGACCTTGTGTGCTGCTGCCAAGATCCAAGCTGTTGGACGCAACCCTCCTGTTAACCCTGATGATGAAAAAAAGGGGGAAGAGAAAAGGGAAGAGACAATTGTTCAAGCTGCTGAAGTAGACTCTGCTGCTGCTCAAGAGAAACCAGAAGAGACAGAGAACCAAGCACTTGAAGATAAGGCTGAAGGAAATGGAGAAGCTGAAACCAAGGAAACTAATGCTGCTGAAAGAGAAGGAAAGGTTGATGGCAAAGAAACTGATGCTGAAGACTCTGAAGAATAACCCAAGGAACCAGTTTAGTCTGATAAAGAATTGGCTGCATCTAAGGAGACTCCTGAAGAGCAATTGGAGACATCCACCACGTACAAGAACTTGGAGCGTTTAAAGAGAAGAATTGATGAGGCAGAAGAGAAGGCCAAGCGTGAAACAGAAATGAAGCAGAAGATGGAAGCTGCCATGGTAAATCTGCTCGCTGATGATCCAATTGATGAAGAAGATGATGATGATGAATCAGAGTATGAATATTATGAGGAAGTTGAAGAAGTAAGTGAAGAAGCTGATGATTAGAATAAATTATTTATTGTAATCAGTTTACTTTATTTTCCTTTCAGTTATCTCATCTGAAAGACTTGTACTTTGTAATATCTTTCAATCATTTATAAAAGTTCAAGTTCTTTTCCAATATATATTTCTATCTCAGAAATTTTGAGGATCAAAACTTTAATATAGGTAACAGGTACTTAGCTGAAGTTTTGTCATCATCAAAAGGGGAAAATTGTTGGATGAAGATGAAGATATAGTGTGCTGAAGTTAAAAGATTTAAGGGAGGTTTTGATGATTTCTAAAACACATCAAGATCAGCTAAGTATGGAAAACTTAGTTTAAAACCCTTAGAAAAATTTTGACCAAGTAGGAAGACAAATCATAAGGGTCAAATATTCAAGGTCCAGAAGACTACTGATCTGTTGAAGGGAAGAAATCAGACTGGTGAAAATTAGCCGACTCAAATCAGATTTGTTCAAGTTTGAGATCAGCTCTGCCCACCATTAGACTTGTACTCTCATCAGCCAAGTGGAAAGGATCAAGAAGTCTCCCCAACGGTAATAACTGCCCCTGGAGTAATAAATGCTGAAGTCCAAGGATATTAATGGCAAATGATTGAAGAAATACCTCGTATCAGCTCGGTGCATTAAATGCTGCCTGACAGAAAGTACAGTCTACAGTACTGTCACTGTGCAGAGAGCCGTTCGCGGAAATTAAGGACCAGAAACCAAGAAATTCAAACTGTGTCTTTCTTCAATGGACACTTTTTGAATCTGTGAGTATAAATAGCTGAAGAGACGAAGAGAAAACGAGCTACACACACAACAACTGAGAGATTGATTTCAAAGCAAAATATTTTCTAAGTCTCAAGAAGCTCAAGAATAGCTCACTCATCAGCTTTGTCATTTGTTGACTTAAGCAGAAGTTGAAGATCAAAGATGTATACATTTTTCTAAGTGAAAAACTGTTAGAGTGTTGTGAGGAGTACTTATCCGTCTTTGTGAGTGATAAGTCTCTGTAGAATAGGTCTTCTTTGTGATTTCCTATTGCGAACTTGTGATCGTTTCATTTGTTGTTCGACGCAAGCAGAGTATACTGTAAACTGAGTGATTATAGTATAACCCAAGATCAGTGTGACTTGGAAGAGTGGACTAAATGATTTACATCCATATAACCACAAAATCCTTGTGTTTTTACCTTGCATTTTCAACTTGCATATTTTCAGTTTGCATAAAAACACTTTGATAAAACTGTTTGAAAAGGCTTTTAAAAAGGTTTGTTAAAATGGGGGATAAAATCTTTCAAACTACTAGGTATACTTCTGAAAAACACTTAAAATATCCGCTGCTAGTATTCTGGTATTAAAATTGATTTTGACTAAATCAGCTAAGTGACTATCAGATTAGTGGTCAACCAAGCTGTTCAAAGATTTGTTCGCGATCAGCTTACTGCTCTGTAACAGCTTAGTCTGCTTACAGTAAAGTAAAAGTTTTAAAGTAAAAGTTTTAAAGTTAAAATTTGATTAAAATTTTAAAGAGGTCTATTCACCCCCCTCTAGACCTCATCTGACCACTTGGGACCAACAAATGGTATCGGCGCACTAAAGTATTCTTGGCGCCGTTCAATTTCCAACTCCAAGGCCCGTTGATGTTCCAGACACACTGTTCCCCATAGGGTTGGTCTGAACTTTTTCAAGTATCTTCCATTGATAGGGTCTCTGCAAAGATTCCCATCTGGCCTTTTCAAGATGTAACCTCCTCCTCGAGTTATCGAGAAGACTTTATATGGTCCTTGCCACGTTGCACTCCACTTGCCATACTTTTTCTCACATTGATGAAGTGGCAAGACTGTTCTCCAGACCATGTTCCCGATATCAAACTGTTTCCTCCATATCTTTTTATCGTAGCATCGAGCAACTAGCCTCTTTTGTGCCTCAATTTTGTCTAACGCGGCAACTCTAATTTTATCAAGTTCTTCGAGCTTCTGGAGCATACTTTCTGTGTATTCTTCGGGTGTCAGCTCATTCTATTGCATCACCCGAAGTGATCAGACGTATATTTCCATCAGTAGTACGGCATCATGTCCATAAGTCAATTTGTACGGAGTGGTGCCAGTACTTGTTCTTTTGCTTGTCCGATAAGCCCACAGTTCCTCAAACACCATAATATGCCATGCTCTTGGGTTTTCCTCTATCATATTTGAAACGATGTCCTTAAGGACTCGATTTGAGGCTTAAACTTGGCCATTCCCTTGCGCATAATAAGGTGTTGAATGGACCAACTTAAAACCCATTATCTGGCAAACTCCTTTATCTCTTGACCAACAAACATTAGTCCGTTGTCAGTGACAATGGTTTGTGGCAGACCAAACCTATGTATGATTAAGTCCTTGATGAACTTCGTCACTTCGGCCTGATTGGCCTGTTTGAGTGGTTTGTCATCTACGCACTTGGTGAAGTAATATATGGCTACAATGATGTATCGATGGTGTTTGGATGACGATAGGTGTATCTCCCCGATTATGTCGATGGCCCAACATCTAAAAGGCCATGGCTTGATTATTACGTTCATCTCCTCGATGGGGATCCTCTGGATTACCCCAAAGCGTTGGCATTTTTCACATCCTTTTGCTAACTGCACACAATCTCCCACCATTTTTGGCCAATAATAGCCATATCGGCGCAAGTCATGCTAACTTGTGTCTGTTTTGATGGGCACCACAGATTTCTTCATGTGCCTCTATCATAATTTTCATGGCTTCCTGTTGATCGACGAACAACAGTAATACACCGTCATGGCTTTTTCTGAATAATTGATCCACAATCAGAACATAGTCGACGGCCCTAAGCCTTGTTTGTCGGGATGTTTTATCGGATGGATTAACTAGACACTTTTTGATCGGCTCTCTCCAGTCATCGGGATCCTGAAATACACTTAGTACAGTTAGAATGTTGTCCCGATACATAAATGATGGACAGTGTCGTCGCCTGACGACATAATGAGACTCATCGACGTCATCAGGAAGATCAACACTTGTCGCCAATTGGGCCAAACTATTGGCCTCACTATTATGCCCCCTTGTTACATGATAACAAGTGACATCAGCAGATTCTGAAAGTAAAGACATCGCAGTCAGGTAATATTGGTCAAGAGTAGGATTTCGGCATTTATATGTACCTTGGATTTACCTGATAACCAACTGCGAGTTCCCGATGATGGTAACGGATTTGACATGTAACTCTCTTAGCATTTCTAGTCCAATAATTAATGCTTTGTATTTGGCCTGATTATTGGTGCATTGAAAATCAAATTGTATAGACAACTTAGTTTTAACATCAGACGGTGAAATCAAAACAATACCTGCCCCACAGAGTCTGTCGGTTCTTGACCCATCAAAAGCCAGTGTCCATGGCTAGATCTCTACTGTCATCACCAGTTCCTTTAGAATGGTCTGATCAATGTCAATACACTGATGGTCAACTAAGAAATCAGCCAATGCTTGGCCTTTGACTACTTTTTGCGGTACATACTGCAATTGATACTACATCAACTTGATAGCCCATCGGCCGATCCTTCCTCTCATTACAGGCTTATCTATCATATACTTAATAACATCAATACTAGAACTTACTAACACTTTAACATGCAACATATAATGACGTAACTTCTTACAAGAGAAAAACAGTGAAAAACATACCTTTTCTATCGGTGTATACCTCTGTTCCGTTTCTGACAGATGTCTGCTCAAGTAGTATATAGCCCGTTCAAATCCACTCTCATCGTCTTGTGCCAAAAATCCGCCGACAGTATCTTCTGTGGCAGATATGTATAATTTCAAGGGTTTCCTCTTAAAATGCCTGCTCATGCTCCGTTTGCCAGCAAAATTCTTCCTTGTCTTTCAGCTTTAACAAAGGTGAAAAGACCTTCGCTTTCCCAGCCAAGTTTGATATTATCCTCCTTAGAAAGTTGACTTTGCCAAGGAATTGTTGTATTTCCTTATTTGTAGACGGAGGTTTGGCTGTCAGGATAGCCTTGGACTTGTTCTTATCGATCTCAATCCCCTTACGATGCACTAAAAAGGAAGAAAATTGGTTGATACAACTGCAAAAACACATTTCAAGGGATTAAGTTTCAATTTATGTTTTCTCATTTTGGCAAATGACTTTGCCAAATGTGGCAAATGTTCTTCATAACTGGCCGATTTAATCACAATATCATCAATGTAAATTTTAATAAAGTCATCGATGTACTCACTGAAAATGCAGTTCATGGCCCGTTGATAAGTGGCTCTAGCGTTTTTAAGTCCGAATGGCATCACTTTCCATTGGAAGGTGCCTATTCCCCCTGGGCACTGGAAAGCCAACTTTGGTACGTCGTCCATGGCCACAAATATTTGATTATAGCCTGCACTTATGTAACCGGCAGTAAAAAACATATTGTCAGTGGCAGGATCTATCAACATGTCCGCCATTGGCATCGGATACTCATCCTTAGGAGATGCAAGATTTAGGTCCCTGAAAATGATGCATATCCTGATCTTGCCATTCTTTTTCATTACGGGCACCACATTGGCTACCCACTCTGGATATCGGGCCACTTCAATGAAACTGGCCTTCAACAACTTCTCGATTTTTTCCCAGATCAGCTGACAGACTTCAACTAACTCTCTGCTTAGTCATGGCATCTCGTCATAGTTCCAGGCAAAGCAATCTTTGTATTCTTTCAATACCAGAATCAACTGTTCTTTCTGGCCATCATCTAGCAATGCGCTGATGTAGGTTGGCCAATGGTTCGGTTCCCAACTCAACCTCGATGACAGGATCTTGCACTTGAATCTTTATGTCATCAAGCTTGGCTGGCGCCGTTCCCAATTTTTCCAATCGAATTTCATCGCCATCTGATATTGGCATTTCTTCCTCGAAGATAAGATCGCCTGTATAACATTCGGCTACATAAGCTCTAAATTTTCGAATCAAATCGAAGCATTCTTCCTGTTCTGGGCCGATGATAACGATCTCGTCAATTTCAAGTGGTTCGGCCTTATCGACCGATGATTCCTTATCATCAGTGTAAATCATAAGGACTGATTGTTCTGTTCTTGTGGCCCCTCTTCCTTGACGTTGCAGGGCCGGCTTAACTCCTTGGCGAGATAGGTCATTTCAAGCTGAGTCAGTTTCTTGCCCGAGGTGACTTCCATAGGTCGTACATATTTGTCATGTCCAACGAACCTATAAGGTCCCACATCTTCTCGATAATATGCCGCCTCAACGGCATTGATCTTTGCAGTGAATGGCCTGTTGTCGGCCATTATGATTTCAGGTTCGGCAGCATCTCCCAAAATTAACAAACATTGATGTAAAGAGGACGGCACACACAAAGCTGAGTGAATCCAGTCTCTCCCCAACAATGCATTGTAAGATGTGGCAGCGTCTACCACGAAGAAAGCGATCTTTAGGCTAGTCTTTTCAATTTTTACCTCGACAGGTAAGATTCCTAATGTATCAGCCTTCCCTCCAGTAAATTTGTTAACGATCACCTTCGTTTCCATCAGGTCTTCACTAACCTTGCCTAACTTGTACATAGTAGATGCTGGCATGACATTGACTGCGGCCCCGTTATCGACCAGCATTCTATCAATCAGCTTCCTGTCGATATGTCCCAATATATACAATGGCCTGATGTGTCTTGCCATAAAAAATGATGGTTTCTGGAATATGCTCTCTACCTTCTTGTCCCAATCGGTCTCCTTTCTGTCATCGACCGATATCATTTCCAGGTCCTCTGCCATTTGAACAACTGTCATCCCTTCATCCCAGAACCCATCAGTAAAGTATTACAACTCATTTTCGTCGAAATCGATGAGTTCAGAGTCCACTGCGTTACACTCCATCACCGTCGAGCCGATTGTCGGCTGACTAGTACCAGCATCTTCTATTTTCTTTACCTGTTCTTCGACTTCCCGGCCAGATTTTGCCTCATCCTTCTTGCCATCGATCTCAGCATCAATTTCTGCAAATTTGGTTATGAGATCCTCCTCATCCTCATCGACCAACAATTCTAGCACAATGCCCGTTTTGGCTTTCCCTGGGGACTGCCATTTGAAATCGGCCATTTGTTTGGTACTTTTGGCTTCTTTTGTTTCCTGCTTAAGTTTCAATTCCATATTTTGTGGTTTCTCTGCTTGATGTTTCATCGGAGCCTTTCCCTTAGCTATTTCCATTTCATTCCTTTGACGTAAGTAACGTCGATATTTTGTCCTGGTCATTTGATTGACCCTTCGATTTCCAGGGAACTTTGGATGTCTTACAGATACCCATCGACCTACCTATGTATTTGCAGGGGTATGAATAGTACGCGGCCTGGATTGGCCTGGCGATGTTGTTTTGATTGACGGGCCGTAGGTCCTGTCTCTGTGATTGGCTGTCGATCTGACCGGCCTGACTGGTGATCTATCAGGTGATCTCTCCCTGATCTTGTTGCTATGACTGGTGCCCTCCTGCGATTGTCGGGGCACTTTTGGTGTGGTCTGATCTCGGCGTTGCTCCACCGATGGTGGTATTATCTGTACTACCATAGGTGCCGGGACCGGAGGTGTTCCCATTGGTCGATATTGCGGCATGACCTGCGGTTGCGGCATTGCCTGATATGGATATCCCCCTGGTGCGACACTTGGCCAAGACATGTATTGGTCGTATATCCCTGGGTTGACAAATAAAGGTACTGTTGCCAAATCGGATTGACATCTGGCACACAAACCCATTTCTTTATTGACTTCTGAGGACGAGTAGCGTAGGTCCCCTTCCACGTATAACTCCTCTGTCGGATATGTGATTGTTATCACATTTATCCCTACCTCGTTTTGTTGGGAGTGATTGCTATCAACCGTCATCGGCTTAGTGATCTTCCAATCTAGGGCAAATCTTAAAATGCCCTTATCGAGATGATCTTGTACCATCCACCTGAAAACTAGGCATTCATTGGTAGAGTGAGTCCACACATCATGGTATTTGCAATATGTTTTACCTGAGATTTTCATTGGCGATGGTATCACGTGGTCTTCTTTCAGCCTGAGAATTTTATCGGCCAACAGTTGATCAAATATGGCCTCATTTTTAGATACGTCAAACGAATGGCGCCTCTCCCTGTCCGTCTTGTATTCAACATCTCTTCTCACTAAGTTGTTTGGTACTTTGATTGTCGGTTGAGGCTCTTTTGGCTTTGTGAGAGCCTGACAAACAGTATTCTTTGGATAGACCACTTCAGCCAACCTGATTTCAATACCTGGTTCTTCTATCGGTCTGTTGATCTGCTCCTTATTTGAATCAGCCATCCCTACTTGGTAGTAGTTTCCTTTGGGCTGTCGACCATTTTCGTCTCTCAGCACTCGTTCATATCGGACCGCATGATCGGTCAACTCAAACAGGTCTTCATGATATTGAGCCAGCATGATCTTCCTTAGCTTGAAATGCATGCCATGGATGACAATTCTGATACATTCTTTTTCCGGCAAAGGTATGGCGCAGAAGCCTCTGGCCCTGATGAATTTTTTCATATACTCCTCCATTGATTGTCCTATCAACTGTTTCATGTTTGATAGCTCGATGACAAAGACCTCAAGCGGGGCTTGATAGTGGTTCATCACAAATACTTTCCCCATGGATGGCCAATCAGGGACCGATCTTGGCTTTAAGTTGGCGTACCAGTGGAACGCCATGCCGGTAAGAGAGTTAGGGAACAACTTCAACTTCAATTCATTAATCAAGTTGCCACATTCCAAAGAAAATCGAGTCAGATGCTCGATGGCAGATTGAGACCCTTCCCCTGAAAATAGAGTGAAGTTGGTTGCCCTGTAGTTCATCGGGAATGGCACTTGATTGATATACTCAGGATGAGGCTTGTTATACCTTGATGCCCTATTCCCTTGTCTTCGTACGAACATTTCTTGAGCCTGGTTTACTGTCAAGAGGTCCTCCTGACCCTCTACGGCTCGATTTGTTCTTTTGTAGGCTGATGACATGGCCTGATGTCCCTCTGGGCCATATCCCATGGCCTCTGATCGTTCTTCTTTGGACCTGTCTCCGAGTCCAGGCGGTGATACCTGGTTCTGGAGGTACTTCCTTTCTTGTCAGGGACATTAGTTTGTCCATTGCCCTGTTTGTAGGGCCTTTCATCTCTTGATCCACTTCCCCCGTTCTGTATTGCGGGGCCTTTGCCTTTGTCAGTAGAAGTTTTGTGCAGCCCAGTCCAGGCTTGCATCTGTATTCCGTTGACAAGGGTATTGATGCTATCAGCGAGCATACACATATTTGATTCTAGATGCATCAAGGAAGTATTTACAATATTGCTGGCTTTAGTATTGGTCTGACTGGCTGCAGTGGCTGAGCCTAGCATGTTCTCGAACTTACTGACAACATTTGACCATTCTGCCTGTTTGGTCTCAAGGTCCCTGGTGAAGTTGCGAAACTCTGCTGTCAGTTCTTTTATCTTGTAAGTCCCTTCCATAGTTAGCGGGACAGTGGATAGGTTTTCCAGATAATGCGTTAGGTCAGAGCGTTTCCTCGTCAAGCTAGATCGAGACTTTCGCGTTATCTGTGGTATCATCTGACAACAGCAAAAGATTAATCGTTTAGCATCAACTGATTGACTTTTTGGCAAAAAGATTATCAAGTCCCACCGGGCGTGCCAAAATATTGTTTGCGTAAAATTCGGTATGGCTTGCCTCGACGTGCAAATGACTCGATATGATGTAAAATAAGTGCGGGCGTGCCAATGTTTGTGCGTGCAAATATAACAATTTAAAATTGGACATATTGATATCAGTGTAACAATATAATTTAAATGTCCTGATGAGGACATACTGATATCGATGTAAAATGTCCAAATAAGGCTGACTTCTAATCAATTGATTGCGGCGGAGTAGGCAAACACTACCCCTAGTTCTTTTTCATGCCTGCCTGGCCGCAGGACTTAAATAATTTATGATAACCTTTTGGAAATGCCAAAGTTTCATAGCCAATTGATGGCTTACTCGATACATCAATGAATTTGCAAATCAGTAATTAAGTTGACAATCAATCAGTTTAATTTCTATCGACTTGACTTCAAAGATATAAACTTAACAGGCCATGCATCAATGAAAATCCCTTGACGTAAAGCATACTTTAATAAAAACAAGAGAGGTGGGTCAAATACTTCCATATATCAGTTAAATATAAAAGAAATACACGAGTATTAGCCTATATTACAAATATTACAAAGTATGTAAAACCGTAAACAGGCTCCTATGTTGGCATATAATTGACAAAACGAGCTGATGATCCTTTTAACTCTTGAAAATTACTCCTTGATTGGCAGGTAAACCCACCGAATGAGTTGATGTGTAAATCAGTGCAAACTAGCTGACGTAAAAGTAACAATGATGAAAGAGAACCACCATCAATGGATCTCCCAACCTTGGCAGATGGCTACCAATCGGGCTCCTAACCAGCGGGTGGCCACCGGAAAGGGCATCTATTGAGCAGATGGCTACTCAATAGATTGTTATCAGGCAGATGGCTACTTGATGAGGTTGCCATGTAACTACGCGGGCACTTATATGACGTTTGCAGCGTACTACTTTGCTTGAGATCTAATTGTTTCGCTCGAGACATCTTTGCTGACGGCGGAAGCAGCTTTGCGGCTTACTTTGAGAGGCAGCGGTGCTGAACTTCAGGCGGCCATGTCATGCTGGTTGCTGAGGATTGACGATTGATGTCAAGGAATTGGTAATGCTGACTGACTTGACAGAAGCAGCGTATGCTGGACTTGCGGGGAGGTGTTGAGCCGATTCAGTGATGACTGAAAATTGTTGATTGATTTAGTTGTGTGTGTCGCGTATGGCCGTACTCCTCGTATTTATAAGAACTACCGAAACTGATCGGCTGATCCCACTATCCCCACTACTTTCACTTTTATCCACTTTCTCCACTAATGGTTTAACTGGGCCATGAATTAATTAGAAGACTTAGTCTTCTAAATTAAAGAGGGCCATGGCCCATGTAGGAGAGAGGAAACCTAATCTTAATAGGACTAGGTTAAGGAGATAACTATAAGTAGCTTACTTGTAGTTATTTTTCACACAACTCCATAAGAAAAAATTGAGCAGAGCAAAAATTCTCTCCCTCTCCCCACCAGATCGGCCGAACCCTTCATGTGCTTGGAAGAATTTTTCGTTTTTCGATCTTGTTCCAAAATCGTTCCTAAGTCCTAGATCTTAATATATCTTGTGTTCTAGTCGATCAAGATATATTATTTTCGTGTAATTGTGGTGTATCAATCCGTAGAGGCGCAACACGTGGGGCGCTGCTGCAGAGCTTGGATCGATTCTTGCTGGAGGAGAAATCAGAGTTCGTTTTGCTGACTAAGGATTTGCAAGGAGATAGGTATAACGTGTAAACTTATACTATCGTTTTATTCATATTCATATATATACAACTAGAGAATATCCTGGCAAGATTCCGTAAGAGGTCCTGAAAATTTTATATTCCGTTGTGCCTATGGCTGTTTATCTTATCGAATCCCAACACTGACGATGATATAACCTGTTCATAAATAAAAAGAGCAACATGGTATCAAAATAGACCAAGAATTATCATATATTTCAAGTTAACTATAGGACCCCTAACTTTCATTTTCGTCGAAAATGCCTTCCAACAAATTGCAGATTAACGTGAATTCTGTAAATGTATGACCAACTAGCCTTACATAGTTCAAATTATTTTGGAAGTTAAATTCATCATAAATTACTTTGAGGTACAACGTCATGTAATCATGTAGTATCAGTGGTGTTTTGCCTCACAGTTGAAACCATATGACTGGGAGGCAAAAGCTGCTATAACTTCGAGGTGCAAATGTTGTCTGCCCTCTGAACATATTTGTGGAATCAGTCACACAATTCCCAGAAAAAAAGTTGAGGCCTACTAAATTCAAATAACACATTGAAGACCATAAAGTATGAATTCAACTACCTTAAATTAGGTCCTTAGTCAAATAACTCTACGCCTATTTATCAAATAACTCTCAAAACGATTAATCCCACGCAAAATCAGTAATATTGAAAAATGAAATTAGGGCATGCACATTAAAGCAATGACATAAATTGATTTTGATGGCCATGAAACCAATTGCAACTAGCAGTCCTTCAAATTCCACAATTCAACACGGTTCCTAGGGTTTTCCATCCATCACATACTAATCCAACAAAACTCGGGGAAACCTAATTTACAATATAGGTGCATATAGAAATAAATCCCTAATTTAGGAAAACACTTACAGCGGGTCCGTTCATGTTCTTGTGGATATTGTAGAATTATATTGAAATTACTGCATAGAGATGTCAACAAAAGTCACGATTTGGCCGGAACTCGTATCTCTCCAGAGCGCCGGATATGGCTTTCGCGTGGTTGTTTGTTTACAACCACAGAGATGGGGAAGGGCTGTGTATGGATTTTTTGATTTAGGGAGGTGTATGGGTTTATGGTCATATTTTTTATAATGAATATTGGTGTGTTTTTTTGGTTTTTTTTTAATTGGTTAAAAAAATACATTTCTCATCTGCTAGGAACGTTAAATGTATCGGAGTCAATTGCGAATTTTTTTTTAAAAGTAACCATTTCTTGATTTACGAATGACTTACAGTTACAGACACTCTTTGTTCTCCTTTCGAAGTAAGTTGTAGGCGAAATTAATAAAAAAATTCCAAGTTGATTCACGATGGTCTTACAATCACCGACACTTTTACTTCTCCGTTGGGAGTAATTTGTGACAAAAATGTTCAAAATCATGTTTAATCGATTCACGATGGAGTTACAGTTACCTACACTTTTACTTTTCCGTTGGGAGTAAGTTGTGACAAAAATATAAAAAATCGGATGTAATCGATTCACGTTCGAGTTACGGTTACCGACAATCTTACTTCTCCGTTTGGAGTAAGTTGTGGCCAATAATGTATAAATTCACGACTAATCGATTCACGAGGAACTTATAGTTACCGACGCTCTTACTTCTTCGTTCAGTGTAAGTTCTGACCAAAATTCTAAGGATAATCGTATTGGTGTATTTATTTTTACACACATTTTAAAATTTTTATTATCTTAACGATGTCTTAATTATTACCTTAAAATATTTAAAAAAATGAATTAGAAAAATAATGACAAGTTTAGCACTTGAAAAAATTAAAATTATATTTTCTTGATCCAATTAGTGTAATTGATTTTCACCTGGATTCTTCCCCGCAATGAGAAGTAACACTTACAGTAGTATTAACTCCTCCGTAAATTAAAACTAGTTATTCGACAATCTATTATAAAAAAATTTGTATATTTGTCCTCGGTAAATCATGACAAATATCTAATATTGAAAAGGCTATTTGGATCCGGAAAATAAGCAAGAAATTGAAGTATGAATTTTCAAAATTTATTTGATTGTCAATTGATAGTATTATTATTATTTCTACAAAATTATTATACAATCAATTTATACTATTGTTTAACCCTGTTAAAGTCACGAATATTACTTTAATAAATATCAAAAAGGACATGAATGTTGGTACCCCAAGTTTTAACGTATGGGGATATTACGCATCAGAATATACTTTAAAATTGTAAAATTGCAATGTTTATACATTAAAGCTTTTTATGATAAAGCATCACCCTTTGTCATGACCTAGTTATTATCACATGAATCGAAATATATTTTCAAACTACACATGGAGTTTTACATAACTTATAACATTTACCTTGTAAGTAAATAGTCATTTAAGATTTTGGGGAGAAACTATAATATATAACATGTTTTAAAGTCCCCTAATTTAATATTGTCCTGGAATATCGTCCGCAACTAAAAATTTGTAATTAATGGAAAATACGTTTGATTCTTGTAATTTGTTTCCATCGAATTCTGCAGTATCAGTTTGTTCTCACGTTAAATTATTATTGTACATAGTTGCAATTCTAATTGAAACCTAAGACCGAATCATTTAACCCAGGAATTCGAGATGGAGTAATATTATCGAAAAAAATCACCAATTACACTTTCTCAGTTGTGTTTTAAGATGCCAAAAACACCATCCATTAAATACAAGGATATCTTGACTTCCTGAACAGTTGTCCAACATAATCATACGTCCAAAATATAACATTGAAGCAGTATTTTGCGAGCCACGCATCATCAAAAACATACTGATTAAGAAAACCACATTCATCTGTTAATTACCAGTCGACGGACATGTATACTTTGGAGTCATTGCTGGGCTCATGGACAGGGGGCATGAGAAGCTGGAATTTAAGTGTTTCACCAATTCTGAACCGAAGATCTGATGCAAGTTTGGTCCAACCTTCAGCCAGTGCTACACGTGTTGTTTTGTATCCCGTCTTGTAAGGACGAATCTGGAGATCCCACCTTAGTTCATCGTCACGTGGAACGCAGATCACTGCTATAGTCTTCCTATCCAGGTGATGTTTTTTCCACTTGTCCACTGGAAAGTACTGCAACAATTTGTTTAATATGGAGAAAAACATGTTATTACTAACATTGTTACATAAAACAATGAATACATATGATCTAGACCATATAATTTGCTATACCATTCGTGGAAGTGTCTTTGTACAATAATTAGGAACCATATGTTTCCTTATGGTCATCGTCCAGTAATCCAATACATTTTCTGGAACTGGAGGCTGATCATCCACCTAGTCTTCAGCAGTCTCGCCATTGGATACATCCATTTCATCATCCTCATCATAACGAATTTTCCTAAGTTTAGATACTACACGATGAGGTCTCTCTCCATTACACAGGCACTTGAAGACATCGGTTCCTTCTTCAACTATAGAAAGGGATAAACCATTCAACTGGATTTGTAAATAAATATGAGATTTTTATTGGTAAAGTAATACGCATCCATATGGTTTTGGTTCATCACCTTTCACAAATAGCTTTCCGTTTAGATTGAATGGTTGTTCACATCTTGAATGGATTTTGAAAACTGTTGCTGTGAAATCCCCACTTCCGTGATAATCCATTTGAATTATTGATGGCCTACGCAGATCGTCGGCATAGTAGAATGAATACCAACCAGAGGGGTATTTGCAATAATACAGGGGTACTTGCAATGTTATATGCATTTTCCACCCAGAGATGCATTTGCAATTTTCCAGGGGTATTTGTAATTTTACATCAGGGGGTATTTGCAATTTTACATGGGATATTTGCAATTGTATAGGGGGTATTTGCAATAATACAGGGGGTACTTGCAATGTTATATGCATTTTCCAACCAGGGGTGTATTTGCATTTTTTACAGGGGGTATTTGCATTGTTATATGCATTTTGAGCAACAATTTAATCTATATAAATTTCAAGGAATACACGTTTACATATTTGGCAGCATATTTTCTTAATGTTGTTCTCATTTTCAGAGTTGTGAAGTCATAAATTTTCTTATGTATTTAGTTAGACGTTATTTTTAGAGTTCAATTTTTTGAGATGTTTAAGATTGTTTGAAAAGTTGTATTGATCTCTCAATTTCTATCTCTTTTGTGTTACTTTCTTGAATCGAAATAATTTGAATAACAATTTAACTTTTTTTTTGGGGTGTGTTTATTTAGGTTATTATCCTTCTTTATTTTGGTTCTCAATAATTATATTTTGTGGCTTTTGGTGAAAGATTTTTGGTGACATGGAATTCGATTACACATATTTGTATTTGTAATGAAATGTAGAGATACAATTTTAAATTATGATTAGATATAATTTGTAATATTTATGCAGAATCTTTATGCAGTACATTTTAACCCGTCTTTTTAATGAAAAATGTGTATAATATCATAATGAAAAAATTGTTCATGATTCCACACAATTAAATTTAATGTAAAATAAGATTATATTGGGTGAAAGGTGCACATATTAAATTTGTCCTTATTAATTTATTTTTATTAGTTACATAATTGAATTGAAATGAGATGAATAAGAAAATTGCTTGTTTCTCTTGGCTAAGTGATGGAGTTAAAATAGAGTTAAAAGGAAGGAAGAGAATTGAATATTTAATTGAGGGAAAAATATAGACCACATGGTCTAGGAGTTTACTTCTGAACCGGGTCTATGGAAGAATCTTCCATCCTTTGGGTCACATTTTGTCCACATTAAATATAATGATCTTGGTTTTATTTAAATGTTCATTACGTACCTTTGGAGTTTTAATAAACGTTTATTTGTAAAAAAAAAAAAATCATAATATTGATAAGAACAAGTGTTACGAAAATATTTCCCCTATAGTGATATATGTGTACTCAAATTAAATATGTAAACATAAAAGTTTCTTAACCCATCTGGTTAGGATATTTAGTGAATGGACGGGACGGGAGATTCAGGCTCGAAATCTTTGTGCGGCCGTATGTGTTTTAATTATCAAAAATAAAATATGTATTATAATCTACCTGTCATGAGATTCGAACTCGGGACACATATGTGTTTTAAAATTATATGATTACAAGAGCAATTCTACTCAACTTGTGATGAGATTCGAATAAGGGACCATGTAGAGAACTTCAATCACAATAAAAATACTATGCAATAGTATAAAGTATGAGTTCGCATTCCGAACATATATGAATAGACCTAATATAATTTCTAGAATCAACCATATTTGTCAATTTTGCTAATCTACATTATTGACAGCCTATCTTTTTCTCATTGGAGTCTTGCAGCATGGTAAGAACCTCTTCCACGTTACTTAGAAGAAGTGCGCCATATATATACAGTGATAGAAAAGGTAGATATCACTGTAATAACCTTGTCAGATCGACGGATTCAATATGAAAATATCTTCCTTTGTACATAATGGATCAAAAAATAAGGACTAGTCTAGGTAATTCACACAATTCCTAATCTAAGTATTGCTCATGTCAATTAAAGCGGTTCCACTAGAACTTTTATTACCGGGTATACCTAAAAGTAGGTTATTTAGTATGTACCATAATACGCGTGAAAACATATAAAATGACGAATAATTTGGAACCGGAGTAGTATTATCAAATTAAGTATTTAATTTTAAAATTAAGAAGAGACGATAGAGCAGCATCTAGGATACACACATAAAGCCAAAATTGTGTCTTCTGAGTGTACCATTCTTAGTGTACCAAACTTGAGTACTAGGAATAAGTATTATTGTGTAGGTATAAATTGTTACAAATTAGCAGATTAGTAAGATAGGAGAAAATTATAAGAGATAATTTACTTTAATTTAAATCATGTTTGAATTTATGTGAAATAGGATTAAAATTTATTAAGTCAATAAAAAACCCCCTTTCCACGAATAACTCTAAAAATGATTTAATTCCCGCTCAGTTCTCAGATTTTCCTCTCGAACTAGGGTTAAGTCACCAAATCCAGTACCTCTATCTTATGGGAAATCAGCTTAGATATCACACAGTTTGCTAAATAGTTGTGATTTGCACTAGGGTAATCTTCATAAGCCTACTAATCGAGCATCATCCCGACGGAAGCAACAAGAATCGAGGTGACTGGTCTCAATAATTGTTAATTCAGACGTATTATGCCATTTTATGAAGTTTAATGAGTTTTATGTTGTTTTGATGGAGTCTATTCGTGAAAAGTATAAAGTATTTATGGTCTAATTTTTTAGGATCTTTATGTACTCCGTATTATATATGCTGGAATAATATACATATATAAGTGTAACTAGGTCCAGTCTGTTGCTCAACACACAATCTATTTGTTAAAATTGAACTTTATTGATTGTATAACATGGTTGTAGTTTTATATAGATGATAATTAATTGTTTATGTTGTTTGAATTTTCAGCTTATTAACAGTTTGAGTTAGGTTGTTTGTGCAAAATGAAAAGAGCATCGATGGCTTTGGGAATGCGGTTTTTCGTAAGGATTGAAGATAACTTTGAGTACCTGTTTGTAAGTTCTTAACGGTTTTATAGAGTATAATTTCATTGATTTCCATTTTAAAATCTTTTACAAATACGGTATATTATTGGTTCTGTGATATGGTTTGAGACACCTGTGAAGTTTTTATGATAAGTCGTTGCATTCAGGTTACATTTTGGTGAAATGAACACCCTTACGTTCGTTTAATAACCTATTTATTACAAAGTTTAGATATGTCTTTCTTGTAAACTAAACCTGGTTATAGATACCAAAAACCATAAGATTTTGTATGTCCATAGGACGAAGACCCCCATGAAGGATACATGTGAATAATAAAAAATCAGAATCTTATTACTGGTGTTGTATTGAGATATTAGTTATTCTTCACATTTTCTTTTAGTTTGAGAATTCAGATGTACTCAAACGTGAGTTGATGATACAACATCTTCAACAAATTTTGTTTCCCTAATTATTATCTTTGTACCATTAATTATTATATGCGTTTTATTCCACAGCATATCCGTTTGAGGAAATATATAATGATTGAATTCGATAAAATATTTGATACTTGCAGAAAATTCCACAAGTTCTTCTAGATCACGCTGAGAACGAGCTAAAGCCAAAAAGCAAAGTAAAATTGAGGTCCCATAACTGGACATATGATTGCAGAATCATCCTGAGAGGGGGATTTCTTATATAGGTGGGGATGCAATTCAGACAATGGCAACAGACTTCAGCTTCCTAATTGATGAATTAGTTTTCTTCGAGTACATGGGGAATGCACAATTTCAAATATTTGTTATCGACAATTTCAAGTTCTTGGAGAAGCGTGGGGACAATTATTTTGACAGTCCAAGGCGTTTCTGTGTGAATAAGAACTCGTATAACAGTGATTTATTGGTAAGATACAAGACACATAATTCTTGTATTAATAGGTTGTGCTTATATGACATGCAATTAAATGATCATACCCATATTTCTTCAAGCGCAGTTTTTTCCTCTTCGTGTTGCTGGTTTATGGGCCCCTGTGGAACAAGCTTTGTAAATAATCAAACCCGCCTTGGGACGTGGAATGTAGAGCTCGTTAAAGATGAAAGCCAAACCAAATTGAGAGGACAATGTTGGAGGTATTTTGCTAAAGCACACGACATAAACAGTTCTTGCATAATCCAGATGGACTATATATACACTCGTAAGATATTTACAGCAACCATTTACCAGGAGTCATATTGCGAGGCATGTAACATGATTGATGGGAAACTGTTCGGACAAGGTGATGTGTTTAAACAAATTACATGCTTGTTCTCAATTATTGATAAACATGTGATTGTAAAAATAAGTGAACAGCAAATATGAAAGGCTAATATCATTTCTGTATTGCATAGTTCATCAAGGATCTGAACAATATAAGTGTCTGTGCATGTCAATGGAGCCTACTCAGACGATGCGAATTAGGGAACATCTTCAACATCCTCAATCACTCAATAATGTCCCAATTCGTGTAATAAATATATCCGATGATGATGATGATAATGATGAGCCGATACATGATGACACTGGTGATGATGTTACCAATATCAGCCATGGCAAAAAATTGGATCACGAGGCACCAATTAATACAAAACAGGTTCAGTTAGCAGACCACCAGGCTTACGGTGCACAACTCAACGCTCCTCTTGAGAGTTGGGTGAATGTGATCCTTAAACACAATCTCCCCATACCCTCAAGAAGATTTGTTCCAATGCTGGTACGTATTTGAGTTTCGTAATTAATTAGGCTTACTTAGGGATCTTTTAAACTTGGTTCTAACCTCCGATAATTAAGGCTCAAAATTTCAAATGGATTGTTGCTGTACTTTCCTACCCACATATGGATAAAACATCACTTGGATTACATGAAAATGGCAGAAGTAAAAGTGCAAGGATATGCTGGAAGGACTTGGAAGGTTAAGGTGCAGAGCTACAAACGTGCAAAAAGCAGGAATACAAGTGTTGTTGTATTAAATAAAGGGTGGGGCTTACTTGCAACAGATATAAACCTGAGGGTGGGCCAATATATTGAATATCAAATTCTAAGGGTCCAGAGTGAAACAATGTACATGGCCTTGTTACCTAAATAGGTCATATTTTAAATCAAGGATTTCGAAAGTCCTGAAATGTGAGGTGTTTAATGAAGATATTGTTTGTTAATTTAAGTGGTGGACAATTTTTTTGTTTAGGTACTGATTTGGCAGCATGTTAAATAAGATTGTGTCCTTGTTTTGTTATTAACTGCCTAGGATAGTTGTTATTAAAAGGAAAAAATTGAAATTTGTGTTCATGTATTTAACATTTATCAACCGAGCATTATTGGATTTAGTATAAATGCTAATGTATAAAGAAAACTATTTTAAGTTTGGAGTGGGAGGATAGCTATATAGAAATTATTAGTTCCATGTAATACAACAAACATTTCTCATTACTGATCAAAATAAACATGCATTGATAGACCATTTAAGAGTATACATCTGTTGTATCCCAGCTCAAAAAGACCAGAGTAATACAAGAACTCAAAAATGGTTTGCTTTTATATTTTTTGAGCATAAACAGGAATCTTATTACTAATGATAAAGTTATTGTTTTGTCCTATAAGAGGATGACCTGTATGAAATCCAAAAACATAGTTTAAAATCATGGATATTGATGCATAATTGATAGAAATGGATAACAAAATAACAAGTTGGTATAGGTGCATAATTGTTATGTCTTATTCATAAAATACATCGTAAAGCCGGTATTTGTGACAGTTTCTTCCTCGTCCGATGTAGCATAATCAAAATGGAAATTATACCCTTCCTCAATCCCTGGTGGAACATCTGTAGAGAATTTTTCAGGAAGGAAGCAACCTTTATAGCAACCATTATCCACACAGTACCAAAAGAGTTTGTTCCAATGAGGGACCTAGGACACACAAGAAAAAACATTAGTAATTTCCTAAGGAACTACTAATTTGTAAATATCCTAATAATAATAATATTAATTTGCAATTCCACAACATGTATTAACGAGACATACGGAATGTACCTTGCAAAGGTTGTGTGGGTTTCCAACAACTATCAACAAAGATTTGGCTCGGGTAAGAGCAACATTGATATGTCTTGGATTGTTCAAAAGTCCCGGGTAATGTACTCTGTCAAAGTCCTTATGATGTAATGCAGAATGGACAGTAGATATAATAATAACGTCTCTTTCTTGTCCCTGGAATTGTTCGACACCTCCTATTTCAATGTTGGTTATATTACATGTGTTGAGTGCACCTCTGATTTTCAGCATCTGCTGCCTGAACGGTGTTATAACTCCAACATCTTCCTCATGATATCCTTTCTTTTCAATCAGAACTCTAATAATATCCAATACTCCGCTAGCCTCGTATCGATTGAACCATGACAGGTTACTACTTTCTTGCTCCTCCAAACCAAGCATGCCTACGAAAAGCAAAGGATAATCTATATTTGGCAAGAGGTCATCCATGGATGTTGTGAAACATGAGTTTTCCTCTTTGCATGTCATGAATCCTCGATGATAAAACCATCGCGAAGTAAAGCGACTTAATGCAGGATGAGTCCGATAATCTCTAATCAAATTGGTCGTAACAATGTTATTTCCATTACCATACAACTCGCACATTAAAAGTCTCTCCATAAATGAAGTCCCTAGTCCACTGATTACAGCCTCATTGCAGAATACTACATGACCTAGCTGCATAGGATCCACGGCAAGAACAACAACAATATTATTCGAGTAAAGACGGGATAGTGGAACCATTGTCTCCAGCTCTGAAGCATGGGCGTTGTCATCCAAGAAAATGTGTGAGAAGTGGCCTTTCTTAATGCCTTGTGCGTAGAGAAGAGATGAAGTTGCATATGTTGATATAACAATTCTATAATTCTCCAGGTCAATAAGTGAAGGACACGTCAATTTGCAATCTTCTACACGGCAAAACCCAACCAAATTGGGGTCCACATCTTCACAACAATGTGATAAGGCATTGAGCCTAAAGATACTAGTCTTAATCATTCTTGACCCCTCACTAATGAGTATGTCCAGTAAACGGTCAGCTGCATTGTTGGAGGTTGAATAGACTAGAATACGAGCTTTTAGCTGTGACTGGTAAATTTGAAGGATAGATTCGATGAGAGTCGTCGTCTTGCCTGTGCCCGGCGGACCATGAATTATATAAGGGGAACCTTCCTTGTAAGCGAGGATCGTCTGAATGGCCCTTGTTTGCTCTTCATTCAGATTGCAGGATATGGGCACGAAGGGTGCAGGTTCGACTTGTCTCACGTTGAAAAATTGTTCAAATATTTAGCAGCCTCAACTGCTTGACGCAACAAACGCATATGACTTCGGTTAATGGTGAAGCTTACATTATACATGTTACTCTCGCTGTGAATTTTAACAAATTGAGTGTCAAAGCATAAGATTATTTTATGAACCCCTACTCGGTGAATGGAGCCCTGTACAACGAAACACATAAATTCAGCTTCGAACATTCGTGATTATATAAATACAGCACTTAAAAAACTGGTAACATTATGTACTTTGAGGGATAAAGATGGATGTGAGCTTAGTCAAAGGCAAGATTAAAAAAAAAGGCCATAGCATTATATGTCAATTGTTGAATTAACTAAGGAAAATTGATAAGCAAAGTAAAATCTTGATCAAAATGTTCGAATGTAACAGGAAAATTCATAGTAAGCAACCACTATATTTAAGAGTAATGGGGATAAGTAATTGTGTTAAAATTTTGGAATGCACCTTATAAGCCTTTGCATATTTATGCGCAGAAGCAAGCTTTACATATATATGGTCCCCATTAACAAGTGTTGGCCTTTTCTCGGGTAAACCTGGGACCTCAAGAGACAATAAATGTTCTTCAATTCTCCGCATGGTGACATATTCCATATCATATGCCCGCATGTCTTCCTGCAAAAAACCATAAAAAAACCCTTTCAAATGAATACTATAACACGGGCAGTTTAGAGATGAATGAACACAAACCTCCATTTTTGTCTCTTCCATTTCCAGCAAAGTTTTGAAGAATCGAACGTAATTTTTTCTGGTTAGACCCTCATTTATTATAGCGTCCCTTACAAATGCTGAACTTGTAGAGCAACTACTTGAGCCCTCGGAAGGACAGGGTCCGGCAACGAATTCATTCCTTGCTCTATAATATGGACTCGAAGAAGACAAAGACAATGATACCTCATCTTCTGCCAACACAAATATAGTCTCGTCACCAACACTGGTGTGCACAGCGGCTACGTGCAAGCCCATTTTCTTAGGTTTGCACGATAGCCAGAAGGAGAAATCTTCATCCGTTCTCAGTACTCTACCATCTAATGAAGAAATTTCCCTAAAATCTTGGATATATTGTTCATTAGAATTCACACTCGGTGGCTCCATTACGGAAAGTGTGAAGGAATTTTCAGGTTTTGAGTCATAAATATTGATTGACCATATATCCAATGGCTCTGATGTAGAGTTTTTTAGAATAATCGAATCAAACATGGTTTCTCCTACCAATCCTGATTGAGGTTTTCCATTAACCAAGGGAAATGGAATAGATACATTCACTATCTGGCTCTCATTGGAAGGGTTGTATCTACATACCGAGCCAAAGTTCTGGATATCATCAAAATTAATATGCCCTTTCTGTCCACTAACAGCGTACTCATCATCCGATTCATCATGAATAGTTCCCATCGATGACTGAATAAAATAGGAAACAAGTCAATGCCACCCTCTTAGTTCTAACAGAAAACAAGTCATGTGTGTATGAAAGATAACAATGACAGAAATCCACTTCATAAATGATAATAAAAACATCGTAATGCTGCAAAACATAGTGACATATAAATTAAACTCAGGCCCTCAGATGGCCACTTCTACCAAGTTACGTGGAGAAGCATCACAAAGTTGTCCAATTCCAAAAGTAAACATGTTGTTGCATGCCTAAATCAATTGCATATATATACTCCACAACAGCATGAATATCTAATCAACCAAACATCAGAAAGCAAAGCTAGCAGGCACAAGACTAAGTTTAATTTGCTATTTTGGAAAATGGGGGGAAATTTTTAAGGATGGAAGATAAGACTTGATCAAGGATACATGTTCAAGGTCAGATTAACAATATTTCATTAGTTTAATATTTCAATAGACTCTAGGTGCATTCTCTTGAAAATTGAGAGTATAAATTTCAAATCACAAGGACTATCTGGAATAGTTCCTAAATTCAACAATATTTCTGATACTTCCAACACATTTAGTAGAGCCAAACAGAGATTCAGTGGTCATTACACAAACCTGACCAGAATCAACCATGCTACTTCCTAGTCACCGTTTCTTCAACAAAAGAAAATGTAACGATGAAATCCAATTAGTGTTGATGTTGGTTGAACAACGGAGACGCACAAGTTTACAAGTTGGTGTGTAATCTATAATGGATGGATTTGAAAATGGGGATACACTGTAGCCTGAGTTGGGAAGATGTTACTGTAGATGTCTTGGGAAGATGAAATGGTCATGTGATATTATTTGATCTTGAAAAGACACAACACTTTGTGTAACTGGAATTGTACTTATCCAAAAAAAAAAGTGTAACTGGAAATGGTGGGAGAAATAAATAATTCTTGTAAAACATAGGGGCTATGTTGCGATTATTACGGATACAATATACTAATACGACACGATACTGGTACGTCGACGCCTAGTTTTTAAAATTTACTGGGTACGATACGACATGGATACGACTATAAGTATAAAATTTAAATATTTATGCATATTGAAATAAGTAAAAATAATATATGTATATATTCATACATATTGAAATATAACAAGTTTAGTTCATAAGTACTAAATTTCATAATTTTTAGAAAAAATAAATATATTGTAACTAATTTAATACTATTAATTATATGTAATGTTCATTGTTATATTATGTTTTATATAACATGTATAGACAAATTAATAATCATGACCCAAACTATATTGAATATATTGAATAATGTCAATAAATCGTGATTCCCAAAATACAGATTTTTTGATGATTTTAGGTGGGGTGCTACAATTATCTAAAATAAAGGCAAAATTGCAAAAATCATCCCAAACTAATTAGTGATTTTAGATTTTCGTCCCAAACTATTTAACTTGGCGAATTTCGTCCCGTAATTTAATATTTTTTTAGAATATCGTCCCACCGTAATTATAAGACGGAAATTGCGCATTTGCCGATGAATTATCACATGGCTGCTTAAGTATCATGACATGATAAATTTTAACATGAATAATTATATAATATTGCAGAGTTCGTCCCAAACAAATTACAAGATTGAACCGTCATTTTCATTAAGTTAGAAATTTAATATTGGGACTAAATTCATACAAAATGGTAAATTATGGGACGAAATTTGGAGAGTTGATATAGTTTGGGACGAAAAATCAAAATTAGTAATTAGTTTGGGACGATATTCCAAAAAAATATTAAATCACGGGACGAAATTCGCCAAGTTAAATAGTTCGGGACGAAAATCCAAAATCACTAATTAGTTTGGGACGTTTTCTGCAATTTTACCTAAATTCAAAAATAGGAATTGTTCCATTCATAAGCAAGCTCTTACATGCAGATAAAAATACACGATCATATATCTGCCCAAAAATATAGAAGGTCCAATTCCTAAATTATTATAAATCGTTCATGAATCTATCTACCACTGTCTCCAAAGATCACGTCCCTTCAGTCTTCAGATACATCTGCCAAATAATAATCATGACCCAAGCACTTGCACACGCCACTTCGTTTCCCTTGCTTTTGCATAATAAATACTGCTCGGCTTCCAAAGTAAATCACTTTATACCTTGCCCTTTTTTTTTTTTTTTTTATCTCCATCTCCATCCTAGCAGTACAAACAAGAAGGAGAGAACATGAGCACCAGGTAAATTTCAGATGCCTAAGGAGGTAGATTATGAGATATATATATATATATATATATATATATATATATATATCTACTATTATAAAAGCATGAATATTTCTTAACTTTTTTGTGAAGACTAAAATACCCCTATTTAAATTGTAAAGTGATATTTAATTAAATAGTAAATATATAAAAGAACAAAAGTAATTGAAGATGTATATTTAGACATGAAGTCTTATTATATTTTTCTCCTACATAAACTCCTAAAATTTATAAATTCTCTTTTACATGAATTTTTGTAATTTTAATCTTAAGAAAACACTATTATTTTAAATAGCCCCTAAAATATATATAAAAATTATTATATTTTAGCATCAGTATTTATTTAAGTAAGAAAATGTTAATTTAAAGAGTTAGTACAATATAAGTCATAAACACTCTAAAATAAATCAAATATAAAATATGAAGAATATTCAATAATTTCAATACATGCATAACCTCTATGTAATTATTTTCATGAAAAGAAAGGTGAAATTCGTGGAAAATGGTAAAATAGATAAAATATAATCATTGAAACATGTGAAATCAATGAAAATTTGGGTAAAATTGGTGAACACTGGCGAAGTTGATGAAAATTTGGTTGAAACTGATTAAAAAAAAAAACATTGAAATCGATGAAAATTCGTGAAAAAAAGATGAAACCGGTGAAACGACAACAATAGTGAAAAGCAGGTGAAATCGATGAAAACGTGTCAAATCAATAAAAATTCAGGTGATATTGGTGAAAAGAACATGTGAAGTCAGTGAAAAAAATGTGTGAAGTAGGTGAAAACGGGTAATATGATAAAAACGTTTGAATCAATAAAAAAAAATTAACAGACTAAATATGGTGAAACCGGTAGAAAATTAGTTTAAAACGGATAAAACAAGAGGACAAAATTGTAAAAACAATGAAATAAGTTATAACTGATAAAAATGGGTAAAACGATTAAAAAAAACTAAATTGGTAAAAATGAATAAAATCGGTAAAAAAAAACATGTTAAATCGGTGAAAAATGAATTAAATAGGTTAAAACGGGTTAATTTACTTTATTTTATGACACAATAAAATTAATTTTACTCTAACTTACAAAAAATACCAATGAAATTAACTAGACACATACAACGTGCACTTTTCTAGTATACATATATATGCATACTGGATAATATTTTATTTTATGATTTGTTATTGTTAAATTCCTTGGGGTATTATTCTATCAAAGTCACTAAATATATGGGTTGTCTGAAATTGTTCAACTTTGGGTGTGTTCTGTTTTCTCTCAAATCCTTCTCACGTTACTGCTGGAGTTGTTTGCTTATGCTTCTAGAATCATTATCCATTCCTAATTTTTCAAAAGGTTTCAAGAGATTTTATTAAAGTATAATTGTTCTACTAAGTTAAACCAGCGGGTATTATGTAGATTATTTAATTCTGGAGTTACTTTTGTTTATAAATTGGGAAGAGTTACTTTTTTATATAAATTCTGGAGTTTCTTTTCTTTTTGAAAATTTGGAGTATAGGTTCGATTTAATACATGCATTAATTGTGGGAAGATATGAACCTTTTCAAATACTTATATGGTTCATTCTCTTGGTAGATAAAATAGTGATATAGTAATGCTTAAAAGGCTCAACTATGAGCTATTCCAGGCAAGCCCTGACATTTATTTCTTTTTTATAGTTACAATCTGAATGGTTCATTCATACTTCATTCTGTTAATATTGATAGAGAATTCTAAAGACTGTGGTTAACCATATACAAAGTTATAGTTTCTGGGATATGTACTATATATAGGAAATGTAATTTTTCTAGCCTTAAGGTGATGCAATAAATCAAGAATACTAGTTCTGAGTTGATAAAGGTTTGCCTCACATGCTAATATTATTGTATTTACTTTTCTTGACTGCAAAAGATCCAGTAGCAAGACATAAATATGTGATGAGAGAATTTCACTTTTGATACCACAATTATACCTACTTTAGGGATTTAATACCACAACTATTTATGTCGACACATTTGATACCATATCTCAATCAACTTTACACATTTAACACTTCCGTCAAATTAATGACGGAACTGTCACGAGATTGTCACGTGCCCGTTAGTTCTCGTGAAATCTGAATTGAGAATTTCACTTTTAATACCACAATTATAGGATTTCATACCACAACTATTTATGTCGACACATTTGATACCATATCTCAAATCAACTTTACACATTCAATACTTCCGTCAAATTAATGACGGAACTGTCATGAGATTGTCACGTGCCCGTTAATTCTCGTGAAATCTGAATTGAGAATTTCACTTTTGATACCACAATTATAGGATTTCATACGACAACTATTTATGTCGACACATTTGATACCATATCTCAAATCAACTTTACACATTCAATACTTCCGTCAAATTAATGATGGAATTGTCACGAGATTGTCACGTGCCCGTTAGTTCTCGTGAAATCTGAATTTGGGGGGAGACCCATTCCAGGTGGCATCGTTTTTGGGGGGAAAATTGCTATGTCAGCTGCCCCAATTTCATTACATAAAAGACGGTCACATATGTAGAGCCCTAATTGTCTTCCTCTTCATTCACAATCACAAAAGCAAAAATGTCTTCCTCTTCAAATGCAAACTCCAGGTGTTATTTCAGCGTTGGAAGGGTGTTGAAGTGTTTTTGTCAAGAAACCACCATTCTCAAGACTTCTTAATTACAAGAATGGAATCTCCTACCTGGATTCTCGTTTGTCCAAGAAGTCTTGAGAATTGTGGTTTCTTGACAAAAACACTTCAACACCCTTTCAGTGCTGAAATAACGCCTGGAGTTTACAGTTGAAGAGGAAGACATTTTTGCTTTTGTGATTGTGAATGAAGAGGAAGACAAAGGGCTCTGCATATGTGATCGTCTTTTATGTAATGAAATTGGGGCAGCTGACATACCAATTTTCCCTCCAAAAACGATGCCACCTGGAATGAGTCTCCCCCCAAATTCAGATTTCACGAGAACTAACGGCACGTGACAATCTCGTGATAATTTCGTCATTAATTTGACGGAAGTATTAAATGTGTAAAGTTGATTTAAGATATGATATCAAATGTGTCGACATAAATAGTTGTGGTATCAAATCACTAAATAGGTATAATTGTGGTATCAAAAGTGAAATTCTCAATACAGATTTCACGAGAAATAACAGGCACGTGACAATCTCGTAACAATTCCGTCATTAATTTGACAGAAGTATTAAATGTGTAAAGTTGATTTGAGATATGGTATCAAATGTGTCGATATAAATAGTTGTGGTATCAAATCCCTAAAGTAGGTATAATTGTGGTATCAAAAGTGAAATTCTCTCAATATGTGATACTCATGTCTTTATATCATAAACTTTAGATAACTTTTTAAGGAGGTTTGGTTTAGTGAAGCAAATGGCTATGCAAGGAGGCCTTTTACCAACTTCTGCTGCCGCGAAAGTTGGTCCTGATACCAGTATGAATAATCTTTTCTCTTATTTTGTTGGTTGTTGAGCTCTTATGCTCATACACTGACAAAAACGCATATAATAAACCAGAGCTTGTTCTGTGGATTGACTCTATGGTTTATAATAAAAATTAGTTCTCTGAATCCCAAAATACTTGTGCATAATTGTCTTCCTTGGGTTGGAGGTGTAATGCATTAGCTCATGTTTCTCCTCCACATTTTAACTATAATTTTTATGTGCTTATTCATCTTCATCATGCATGTATCTATATCACTATTTTATAATCCATTATGTGTTAACAATTCATTTTTGTATCAAATACAACAACAACATGAGGATCGTATGGACAGAGGAGGAGATCGCTGCAATCATTGACTTGTTGGTAGATGAAGCTTTCCAAGGAAACATCCATTACAGCCAGGGGCGGATCCAGGAATTTGGGTCATGGGGGGCTAAACTTATACACAAAAAAAAAAGTCAAACAGTTAAACATAAAGTTTATATTATTCACGTAAAAACCCAAAATATCTACATATTTACTTTAATAATTGACCACGGCAGTTTTTCATCTTTTGAAACCGGTCCATGATAGCATCATTTGAAATACTACTAAATATGTCTCTCTCTATAAAGACAACTAAACTATCATTTAGCCATTGATCGCTCATTGGGTTACGAAGTCGATTCTTTACTATCTTCGTAGCTGAAAAAACTCTCTCCACTGATGCAGTTGCAATGGGTAGAATAAGCGCCAATGTCACAAGTTTGTAAACCACTGAGAATGCGACATGTCTTTTAGTTGCAACCATCTTCTTAGCAAGATCACCAATCCCTTTCAAACTAGAAATATCACCACTTGATCGAACATCCCTAATATAATTTTTAAGTTGATTGGGAGGAGCCGAGAGTTCAAGAAAAGAAAAGTCATTTGGATAAAATTCGGCAAGACGAACAAGTTTTCCTTTGTCAAAAGCTTCAAAGTGATTGGATGGGTTTAAACATGCAACACAAAGAAGCAACTCCGTGTTTACTTCATTGACACGGTTGTTCAACTTTTGCAATTGTCTATCTATCACCGAATTGAATCTCTCAACTTTGTAATGATGTTCGATAGTCACTTGTTCAATCCTACACTTTGACCTCCCATATGGAACATAAACATTACTCATTAAAGGAACTTCAATTTCATGTTTAGAACAAAAAGAAGTAACATCCTCCAACAAAGTTTACCATCCATCATCTCTTGTCTCTTGAAGACGATCTTTAGCTAATTTGACTAATTTCATAGCATTCACTATATCTTGATATTTTCTTTGTAAAGCTTGAGACAAGTCATTAGTGATCCCCAATATCGACGCCATCAAATGTAAATTGAAGACAAAGGAAAAGGATTGCAATATTATTGGGACTTACAACTGGAAGAGTAAGTTATTGTTAAAGTGGGTATATTAATTGGACTTGAAATTATATTTGGGCTATTGGGCGAATATATTAAATTTTTGTTAAAAAAAATTACAACACATATATATAAAAAAAAAATTACAGGGGGGGCTATAGCCCCCCCTTGCCCCTATGTGGATCAGCCAATGATTACAGCAAGGAGAATGAAGAGGCTTTTCAAAGCATAATTCCTAAACTTGAGGCTATGACAGGGAAGAAATTCACAATCGGTCAATTGTATAGGAAATTTATTTCCTTGCACTATCGGTACTCCCTTTGGGAAAAGGCAAAAAACTGTGGTTTTGTGCGATGGGATCAAAACGAGAATGTGCTTGTTAGTAAGGAGGAAACTTGGGAGACTCTTGTAAAGGTATAAGAATTTCAAATTTCCAATGATATTCTATTTTGCAATTATTTGTTCTGATTTTTACTTTACTTATGGTATAGAGCACGCTCCATCGCGATTGGGCACGTATGTACCGTCATGAAGGCGAGAGATATTGGTGGGAATTTAGCGTAATCTTTGCTACTAAGTTTCCATTAGATGAGATGAAAGTGTTACCAAATCAGGTGGTGCCGGATAGCCGAGAGAGGGAAAACGAGGGGGACAGCGATAACAACGATAATAAAAGGAGGAGGACTGCTTAGGGGGTGGTGTGGGAGGTTATAACCCGTGGACATGTTTTTAATTTAGTACTAAGTATTTTGGGAACTATTTTGTATGAACTATCTTGGCTGTTACTTTTGAATTTCTGTTATGGGTTAGGTTTATGTTGAATGCTGATTATATATAGATATTATGTTTGTTATTATAAAATGTGATCATTTATTTTGAGTTTTTGTGTTAACTTTTATATTTGATGTAGTGTAATTCAATGGCCTGAACATGGTGCTCAATGTCTCTAGTTTAATCACTAATTTAATAGGGAATTGATTGATAATAATTTTTTTATAATAAGCTGTGAAAAGTAGATCTCCCTTTGGTAATTCAAGTGTGTGCGGTAAGGTTACTATGAACTGATTTTGTATGAAGAGGCCTATAAAGATGTATTATTGATTAAACATCTAATTTCTATACATTAATGAATTGAATGAATTAAAACCAAAAGGAAGGGACATAAGTCGGCAAAGAAAACTAGTTCTAAATACGCAAATACGTTTATCTACTGTTTTGACTAACAAACAAAATTACAACTCTTCAATCTTGAGCACATTCCATATTTGTTCAACTTCATGAGTTTCCTTCTAATACATTAACGCATCAAAAATCCTATATCCATTCTCCATAATACCATATGTCCCCCCCTCCCCCCGCAGAGTCGATCAGTCCTCCGAAAATAACAAAAATCACAAAAACTTCAAGGGCTAAATAAAACCTCAATCCAAAAGCTAATATGAAATAAAAGGGAACAGAGAACATTTCAACACTTGAACATTTTTATTGAAAGGGAAGACATAGATTCTTGTTTACATGATACAAGTAATTTTCAAGATTTTAAAACTATACAGAGACCATATACTCATCCTACAACCAACTCATGATTCTTCTTTTATAATAGTGGATCAACTTTTTCATTGTTCAATTACTCTAATCTCAGGACATCTTATAAATAGTCTAATTCGGAGAAAACGGGAACTTCGGTTGCATAAACGGAACACTTCTGGATGTGGCCACCTACCAGAAAATGATTGTAGTATAAATTAGCACTTATCTACAAATTATGCATATTATCCCAAAAATAAATAAGACTTACAATTTCTTGTTGCCACAACAAAGTTGTGTTTGGTCCAAATACATTTTGCCCACCAAAGCTATTCATCCTAATTGCATCAGGACCCATTGCCTGGGGATACATTGGCGGCAAACCTGGGATTGGCGATACATTAAACACAAGATGCAACCTATGGGGATATTAGAGATTGACTCAAATTTATAGAATGTACCATATGACCCCAAATCCTGAAAACTGTTGAATTGCATTGAAGGTGGTCTGTTTTCTTCTGAAGTGAAATCTGCAAATTCATTTGAAACATCAACACTAGTGCTTTTCTCTTTTGGGGGTGAAGATACCTTCTTCTTCTTATTCTTTTTTTTGTTCTTCTCACTATTTTTCTTTTCTGCATCTCCAGTGCTGGGTTTTTGTACCTCACAAGTAGTAGATTTATGCTCAGGAACACTACAAAAGGTCCAAAAAATTATAAGTATAATGGCTGGAAAAATACGTTGTATGAAATACTTTCTAGGAAATGCATTGAAGGGCATACCCACAAATCCCACACTTTTGTTTCCTTCCACCAGTTGCTCCCTTAGTTTTGTTACGGCAAGGATCAACAACCTTCTCAATAGGTGGGTCATCAGGTCCTGCAGCAGATGTGCATGTGTCATCCTTTTGCAAATTTTCGGACGGAACACTACCACATTGGGATTGCATCATTAATTCGTCCTTGGCCATATTAGCTACGTCCCTCATGCGCTTCATGGAGCTGGAAAATACTTTTTCAGATTGAGATGACACGACAGACATGAGGAGAGCTTCTTTACTTAATAGACCAAATCTTTGTTGCTGTATGTTGTTAATGTTGGGATATGGCTCGATTTGTCAGACAACAAAGTGCGGAATTTAAAATTTTTCGAGTCATCCAATGGTCCCATAAAAGAAGTCTCCATATTATGTATACAAAAACTTAAACAAAAACGCACACAATGAATTAACAAAGGGGGTTTTTGCGATATACCTCACCACAGGCAAGGTGGTGGAAACCTCCGGCTTCGTTTTTGAATCTGATCTGGTTCACAGGAGTGATCCAAGTGTCTCACCTCCAGGGATAGTCCACACCAATTGGATTCTGGCAACACCTCAAGATCTTAGGCTCAGAACTCGATTCAGGAGATTTGTTATTGCAGGATTGTGTTGAATCTCTTGACAGATCAAGATCTAACACAATGGAACAAGGAGATGGCGGCGGCGGCTCCAAGGAGCCCACGGCAGCAGGTGGCGGCGGCGGTAGCTAGGGTTTCTAGCTAGGAGGGGCGGTGGTTACTTAGGGCAAAAGGAGGCTAGGGTTTTTCTTTCTAGGTGTTACCCATTTGAGCTCTAGTTGTGCTCTATTTATAAACTCCTTCTGACCTAGGTTTGCAAGACTCCTTATGGGCTTTAATTAATAGAAGCCCATGTCTTGCAATCCTTTATTTAATTAACTACTTTAATTAAATGCCCAGTCCATTTAAATCATTATTTCTTTTGCATAATTAATTAGCAACTCAATTATTAATTAAGTTAGCCAATTAATTAATCTCCCACTTGAATTAAATACTTTTAATTCATTTAATTGATTTAATTACCTTTAAATCAATTAATTCCTTTCATGTCCTTTTATAACAGTCACCGTCCAATTGTATTGTGTGTGACCCTCTGGGTTCACCATCAATTGTCAGCAGGCCCACGAATCCTTCGTGATTTAATTTATGAACAATAAATTGTTCCGGTCAATTAAACAACCTTTAATTGACCACTCCTAGAATTAAATCCTCTATTAATTCAGGAGTACCCACACTTCATGGTCGATGTCTAGCCACAAGCCCATGAAGCCCAATTTCAGGTGAATTGATATTTGTGAACCTCGTCTCATATAATTGCCATGTACATACGGTCCTTCTATCGACTAATATTCCCGATCAAGACTTAGGGTGTGTGAATTGATCGGCACCTCTAAATTTGTCTCGATAGCTATACTTTCTAATTCAGGATAATATACCTTTGTGACCTTCTAAATTTGGAAACCCCTTTCCAAATCCGTCACCGACTGCGGCCGCAGATTCCTTGGATATATTATCTAAGAATCGTATAGGAAATTCTCTCACTCATTACAGTGAGTCAATAGATTCCATATCGGTACTAACCACTCGCGTACATGTCCATACGCACCCAACCTAGGCATGTTATGACCAAGCTACGTGGCCTATACCTAGATCTAAGTACGCACTTTCATGCACCGAATTCGCCCTAGTACCTCAAGTCTAAGGACTAAATCGTACACTATTATATTCCTTGAGAAACATCCCATCACCGATATGCGTCATGCGCTTCCACAATGGGTTTCTCTGTTCGGGTCGTTCGATGCGTTCAATCTTCCATTGAACCACCTACTCGTATGCACTGGACTCAAATTCCTTGCTCATGAAACACTACAAATTCACTCCATGTGAATCATGCATACTCGTACAAGTCTTTGCGATTCCTACGATACCCCGTCTCGTTTTGGAATCTATGACTTGGAACACTTTTAAGATTACGACCTTTGAGACTGTTTCATGATTGCACTCAGTACTGAAGTGAATTGTCCCATAGTCAAATGTAATCTAAGGGTTTCAACCAATCGCTTAAATGTATTCGCGAAAGATGAAGTTGGCCATTGTTTATCCTTATACATATATAAATAAACATGCGTATTATTATAAAATCAAAGATCGTTTCATACAGGATAGATCTATTACAAGCTAACAGAACTGGCTTGCAGGGCACTATCCTATCAATCTCCCATTTGCCCTAAAGCCATTCACCTATGGTTCTAAAACCCATCTTCTCTAGATGACTATCGAACGCCTTTTGTGAAAGTGGCTTAGTTAGTGGGTCAGCTACGTTGTCTTCCGATTTGACATACTCCATGTGCATGTCACCTCTACCAATGATCTCCCTGATCACATGGTATTTCCTCTGTACGTGTTTGGATTGATGGTGTGATCTCGGCTCCTTCACTTGAGCTATCGCCCCGTTGTTGTCACAGAAGACGACTACAGGTTCAGCAGTGCTAGAAACAACATCCAGTTCTTGGATGAAGTTTTTCATCCATACACTTTCTTTTGCTGCATCTGATGCTGCAATATATTCTGCTTCTGTGGTTGAATCAGCAGTGGTAGATTGTTTACAGCTCTTCCAACTGACTGCTCCACCATTGATGCGGAATATGTATCCAGAGTTGGATTTGAAGTCATCCACGTCAGACTGGAAACTCAAATCAGTGAATCCTTCAAGTTTCAGTTCTCCACTACCACCGTAGACCAAAAACATATCCTTAGTCCTTCGCAGGTACTTTAGGATTGCTTTTACGGCAGTCCAGTGCTCTTCGCCTGGATTTGACTGATAGCGGCTCGTTACACTTAGAGCGTGTGCTATGTCTGGTCGAGTACACAACATTGCATACATTATGCTCCCTATAGCAGAGGCATAAGGTATGAGAGACATTCTCGTCTTTTCTTCGTCAGTTGTAGGGCACATAGACTTAGAAAGAGAGATACCATGTCTCATTGGAAGCAATCCTCTCTTGGATTCTTTCATCTTGAATCTTTTCAAGATTGTGTTAATGTACTGAGATTGTGAGAGTCCTATCATCTTCTTCGATCTATCCCTATAGGTACGTATTCCCAATACGTAAGATGCGTCTCCCATATCTTTCATAGAGAACTGCGCGGATAACCACGCTTTAGTCTGCGCTAACATTTTGACATCGTCTCCGATCAGTAAAATGTCATCGACGTACAAAACAATGAATTGTACCGTGCTCCCACTATTCTTCTTGTACACACAAGGTTCATATACATTTTTTATGAAGCCAAATGCCTTGACCGTCTCATCAAATCGTATGTTCCAGGTTCGGGACGCCTGTTTGAGGCCATAGATTGACCTTTGAAGTTTACACAATTTGTGCTCACTTCCTTTGGACGCAAAACCTTCAGGTTGTTGCATAAAGATCTCCTTGTCAATGTCTCCATTGAGGAAGGCGGTCTTTACGTCCATTTGCCATATCTCATAGTCATGCCATGCGGCAATGGCAAGCAATATCCGAATGGATTTGGACATCGCTACGGGAGAGAAGGTTTCCTCATAGTCTATTCCAGGCCTTTGAGAATACCCCTTCGCCACTAAGCGTGCCTTGTGAGTTAAAACCTCTCCATTCATTTCAAGCTTGCGCTTGAAGATCCATTTGCATCCTACAGAGATAGTTCCCTCAGGTGGATCGACCAAGGTCCAGACCTTGTTGGAATGCATGGAATCCATTTCGGATTGCATGGCTTCGAGCCACGCACCCGAGTCTATGTCTAACATCGCTTCTTGATAGGTCCTTGGATCATTATCACCTCTTTCATTTTCGTGAATGAAACCAAATCGCTCTGGCTCCTTATGAATTCGATCAGACCTTCGAAGAGTAGGTGTACTAGTAGGTTCAGTAAATTCTGGTTCAGCTCCCACTGTTTGTGGGGATGGGTCCGATTCCTGGACTTCATCAAGTTCTACGATTGTCCCATTTCGGTTGGTGAGGAAATCCTCTTCCAAGAAGTGGGCGTTCCTAGATACGAACGTATTACGTTCTTTAGGATCGAAGAACAGGTATCCAATGGATTCCTTTGGATACCCCACAAATTTGCACAAACTAGATCTACTATCTAGCTTATCTCCCTTTTTGTTCTTTACATACGCCGGAGATCCCCATACTCGTAAATACGAATACACGGGTGCTTTACCATACCATATTTGGTGCGGTGTCGTTGGCACTGACTTCGAAGATACTATGTTTAGTATCTTCGATGCAGTTAATAGGGCTAAGCCCCAAAACAAAAAGGGAAGGTCAGCGAAGCTCATCATGGAACGAACCATGTCTAACAAAGTTCGGTTCCTCCGCTCGGACACTCCATTGAGTTGGGGCGTCCTAGGGGGAGTTCGCTGGGCGAGAATTCCATTCTCCTTTAGATAATCAAGGAATTCTTGGCTTAAGTACTCTCCACCTCTATCAGAACGAAGTGCTTTAATACTATGTCCAAGTTGATTCTCAACTTCCATTCGAAACTCTTTGAATTTCTCAAAAGTTTCGGATTTGTGTTTCATAAGATACACATATCCATAACGACTAAAATCGTCGGTGAATGTTACAAAGTAAGAGAATCCTCCTCTCGCATTGACACTCAATGGTCCACAAACGTCAGTATGGATTAAATCCAACATTTGCTTGGTTCGCTCGGGATTCCCTGTGAAGGGTGATTTGGTCATCTTTCCTTTGAGACAAGATTCGCAAGTTGGGAGTTCATCCAAGTTCTTTATTTCAAGAGCCTTAGAAGAAACCAACTTTTGAATCCTACTCTTGGAAATATGTCCAAGTCTATCGTGCCAAAGTTGTGGAGTTTGATTATCATATTTTCTTTTCCTAGATTGAATGTGCATGACGTCGGATTTAACAGGTTCTAGGGAATAAAGACCATCCATCAAAGTACCACGAGCATACATTAAACCACCTTTAAATATGCATAAATATCCATTTTGAATGGAAAAATTAAAACCATCAATGTCTAGCATTGGTATAGAAATGATGTTCTTAATTATCGTTGGTACGTACAGACAATCCCTTAAAACCAAAGTAAAATTTCCTAAAACCAATTCGACGTCCCCAATAGCCTCAGCGGCGATCCTAGCTCCGTTTCCAAAATGCAGGATTCTATCCCCGGGCTTCAGGTATCTTACTGCTCCCATCACCTGCAAATCATTGCAGATATGAGAACCTGCTGCGGTGTCTAACACCCACGATGCATAGTTAATAGAAATATTAACTTCAACCAAGAAAATACCTTTGGCTACCAATTTCATCTTTAGGTAGTCTGGGCAGTTCCTTTTCCAGTGCCCTGCTTTCTTGTAGTGGAAACATTCGTCTTCTGGGCTTTTGCGCTTCTTTTCAACCACCTTGGTGATTGCCTTCGAAGAAACACTTTTCTTCTTCTTCTTACCTCTCTTAGGCTTTGCAGCCTTTGATTGGTGTGCAATCATTACCGACTTCTCTTTCTTGAGAGTCGATTCTGCCGTTACCAACAAATTGGTCAGTTCGTGAAGAGCGAGGGTTCTATCCTCCATGTTGAAGTTCAACACGAACTGGTCAAAAGAACGGGGCAGCGTATGGAGGAGGAGGTCAGTGCTAAGATCAGCGTGCAAGTCTACTTCCAATCGCCCCAGTTTTTCAACTAGGTTGATGAAACGTAGACAGTGATCCTTGACACTACTTCCCTCAGCCATCTTGAGATAAAACAACTCCTTAGTGGTCGCGAACCTTTCGGTACGAGACCTTTCTCCAAACATCTGTTGGAGGTGGAGAAGTATATCTCTAGCAAGCGGTATTGCAGCATGCTGTTTCTGCAGTTCATTCGACATTGAGGCTAGCATGAGACATCGAACCTGAAGATCATCATCAACCCTTTTAGCATGGGCGGTTCGTTGTTCCTCACTAGCTCGTGCTGCAGGTGCAGCAGGCATAGGTGTGTCGAGCACATAGCTTCGTCGCTCGGAGTCGAGGACAATTCTGAGATTTCTCAGCCAGTCAACAAAGTTTGAGCCATTCAATTTGTTTGCGTCGAGGATAACAGATAATGGATTCTTAGACATTGTACTTAATATCTACAAATGGAAAGAAGACAACATTTAGCTAACTGATCTTATGCCTAATACTTATAATTATCGAATTTGGACTTGTTTTCGAAAAAGTTCTCCCACTATTTTATCGAAACAATCACCCCTTTGATTGCTCGGGAATTCTAATTCCTAGTAGGTCTTGACGTCCCAGCAGCAATTAATTGCACCCACGACTCGTGGCCATACAATCAACTCTCCAGGTAGGTATACTTTTACCAATTGTGACACCTCACAACCTTCAAGCTATTTTGCCTCGGTTTTCACATTTATCTAGCACTGCTACATCATAAATGCTACTAATCGTTAAGTAACACCCATCAATCGTGATAAGCAACAGGCCCGGTCGTGACTTCTCCGTAACTAGTTATCGGTCGATCCTCACATCCCGACCAGTCCTTATCCTTGTCGAGTTTAGTTAAAAACAAGAGTCAAGGAGTTTCGTGTATTGTCCCTTTCTTTGACTTGGGTGCCAGACTCTGGATCACCTTTATCAATAAGTAGACAACATACACTAGTTCCTATTGATGGAAGGCTTGGATCTTTAAAACTTCATTTTAAATGTACCCAATAGACTTAATATTTAATTCGAGAGGGGGTTTTCTGGTTTTGAAAGTTATGTTAACTCTCCTCGAGATCTCACCGATTCAATTATGCTTTATCTTTTATTACGATCTAGATTCTAGCGCGCAGCTAAATATAAATCGACAAATAAATAAAAGCCATACAAGCCTAGCATGCATACTACCACAATATGTTTTCGATCGGGAGCCTCCTATGTGGGCCATCATCGAGCCAATGATGTTGGCCCAATTGGTCAATCTAAAGGGTTCTCAAACAGGCCCTATGCTATTACACATTGTACCATGCATACATGGCCTTCTTATCTTCTTGGGCTCCCACCTTGCTTGTAAATGGGCCTCCATCCTAAACTAGGAAAGCAGTAAAGCCCTATTCTATTACAAAGGCTCAAAGTGGCCCAAAAACAATAATAGGCTCGCAGGCCCAATAAAAACCAAGCAATAAATTAAACCAATCACATCTACCCTAAGGTCAAGGCTCGTCTCGATCGAAAACCACGTAAACAGTTCACGTAGAGCAAGAAACATGTAAACATCTTTTACTTTCTTCTACCTTAATTTTAAAACATCCTTTTAAAACTATCTTCCTATGATTCTTGCTTTTTAGTCACTACTAATTATGACAAAATAAATATCCGGGTAAACAAAAAATTAATTTTCTGCTCAATTTCAGAATCTGTTTTTTTCAACTTTTGAAAATTGCATTTTCGCCCCTCAACTTTGGAAAATTGCACTTTGACCCCAAAACTTTTAAAAGGTTACAAAAACACCCCTGGGCAGTTTCGGGCAGCAGACCAGAAAATAAAATTTTGAATTTTGAAAATTTTCGATTTTCAAATTGACCCCTCAAGTTTCGGTAATTGCAAAACAGCCCCTAAGTTTTCAGAAATTGCAAAACGACCCCAAAACCGTGCGACCAGAATTGCAAGAACAGTCCAGAATTTTCAGATTTCCAGATTTCAAAAATTTCGAATTTCAGCCCCAAAAACCCTAATATGCGATTTTTGCCTCAAAAAGTCCTGAAGTTTACAAAAACTATAAAAACGCCACAGATCTTGAAAAGCAGTTTTACCCAATGATAGATCTAGTCATAACAAACAAGAATCAACTTACAGAACATAATTATCACGTGTTCTCATACATATAATTAAACATATACGGTGAACACAATTATGTTCAGGCTTTTGTATAATAATAATGGAGTTGGTTCTGATACCACTGTTGGGATATGGCTCGATTTGTCAGACAACAAAGTGCGGAATTTAAAATTTTTCGAGTCATCCAATGGTCCCATAAAAGAAGTCTCCATATTATGTATACAAAAACTTAAACAAAAACGCACACAATGAATTAACAAAGGGGGTTTTTGCGATATACCTCACCACAGGCAAGGTGGTGGAACCTCCGGCTTCGTTTCTGAATCTGATCTGGTTCACAGGAGTGATCCAAGTGTCTCACCTCCAGGGATAGTCCACACCAATTGGATTCTGGCAACACCTCAAGATCTTAGGCTCAGAACTCGATTCAGGAGATTTGTTATTGCAGGATTGTGTTGAATCTCTTGACAGATCAAGATCTAACACAATGGAACAAGGAGATGGCGGCGGCGGCACCAAGGAGCCCACGGCAGCAGGTGGCGGCGGCTTAAGGTGGCGGCGGCGGTAGCTAGGGTTTCTAGCTAGGAGGGGCGGCGGTTACTTAGGGCAAAAGGAGGCTAGGGTTTTTCTTTCTAGGTGTTACCCATTTGAGCTCTAGTTGTGCTCTATTTATAAACTCCTTCTGACCTAGGTTTGCAAGACTCCTTATGGGCTTTAATTAATAGAAGCCCATGTCTTGCAATCCTTTATTTAATTAACTACTTTAATTAAATGCCCAGTCCATTTAAATCATTATTTCTTTTGCATAATTAATTAGCAACTCAATTATTAATTAAGTTAGCCAATTAATTAATCTCCCACTTGAATTAAATACTTTTAATTCATTTAATTGATTTAATTACCTTTAAATCAATTAATTCCTTTCATGTCCTTTTATAACAGTCACCGTCCAATTGTATTGTGTGTGACCCTCTGGGTTCACCATCAATTGGCAGCAGGCCCACGAATCCTTCGTGATTTAATTTATGAACAATAAATTGTTCCGGTCAATTAAACAACCTTTAATTGACCACTCCTAGAATTAAATCCTCTATTAATTCAGGAGTACCCACACTTCATGGTCGATGTCTAGCCACAAGCCCATGAAGCCCAATTTCAGGTGAATTGATATTTGTGAACCTCGTCTCATATAATTGCCATGTACATACGGTCCTTCTATCGACTAATATTCCCGATCAAGACTTAGGGTGTCTGAATTGATCGGCACCTCTAAATTTGTCTCGATAGCTATACTTTCTAATTCAGGATAATATACCTTTGTGACCTTCTAAATTTGGAAACCCCTTTCCAAATCCGTCACCGACTGCGGCCGCAGATTCCTTGGATATATTATCTAAGAATCGTATAGGAAATTCTCTCACTCATTACAGTGAGTCAATAGATTCCATATCGGTACTAACCACTCGCGTACATGTCCATACGCACCCAACCTAGGCATGTTATGACCAAGCTACGTGGCCTATACCTAGATCTAAGTACGCACTTTCATGCACCGAATTCGCCCTAGTACCTCAAGTCTAAGGACTAAATCGTACACTATTATATTCCTTGAGAAACATCCCATCACCGATATGCGTCATGCGCTTCCACAATGGGTTTCTCTGTTCGGGTCGTTCGATGCGTTCAATCTTCAATTGAACCACCTACTCGTATGCACTGGACTCAAATTCCTTGCTCATGAAACACTACAAATTCACTCCATGTGAATCATGCATACTCGTACAAGTCTTTGCGATTCCTACGATACCCCGTTTCATTTTGGAATCTATGACTTGGAACACTTTTAAGATTACGACCTTTGAGACTGTTTCATGATTGCACTCAGTACTGAAGTGAATTGTCCCATAGTCAAATGTAATCTAAGGGTTTCAACCAATCGCTTAAATGTATTCGCGAAAGATGAAGTTGGCCATTGTTTATCCTTATACATATATAAATAAACATGCGTATTATTATAAAATCAAAGATCGTTTCATACAGGATAGATCTATTACAAGCTAACAGAACTGGCTTGCAGGGCACTATCCTATCAGTTAACACTTTTAGTCTCCGGAATTTTCGTTCTCAAAACAGTCCCCGTCTCTTTTGACCATCTACGTTTTACAATGTTGTCTGGGAATTTCTTCAATCTAAGGTTCTTAAACGTTGATATAATGTGTCTACATGGTACACCTTCTGACTCAAGCTTGAAGCAATCACATTCAAACTTTGAAATACTTGGATCAACTATCACAGTGTAATTTGAAACGTCATTTTCCTTCTCCTCACTAAATACAAAGACATCATTTCCATCCATGTCTTTGCTCCAGCTTTCACACAAAACACCTTGTTCATCCCTTATCTCCTTCCGGATGATGAAGTAGATCCTCAAGGTGTATAATCTAAGAGTTTGCTCATCAAAGCACTTCAATGGACTATCTCTTACTCTCCGATTATCTAGCTCAGATTCCTTCTGAATGATTATGAAATCACTCCTAAGACGTTAAAGCGTAAGCTCATAATGACTGATAAAATCAGTAATGGTCATTTTGCGGTCGACACTTAACTTAATCAGGGCATTTACTGACACTTAACTTAATCAGGGCATTTACTGATTCAGCTCGTTGTGTGGTAGTCATCATGCTCATAAACTGCTTACGAAAATAAGCTGCTGCCCACCTATCTCTGATTTCATAAGTAGCAACCACCCATTTGTGATTGGATAAATCATGCTTCTCAACCATATTAGACCAAGCATACTCGAACTCTTCTACGTAGCACTTGCGATCATCCAACGAACAAAACTTGTTGCAAAAAGTCGAATTTCTAATATTTTTTCGAACATTACGACATAAATGCCAGCTGCATAGCCTATGCCTTGTACCAGGAAATTCAAAAACAACAGCAACATGCATAGCTCCATCTTGATCAGTTAGAACAGCTTCGGGAATTTTTCCTCCCATCGCCTCTAAAAAGGTTTGCAAAACCCATTGATACGTTTCAATCGTTTCATCTTGAATAATGGATGCACCAAATATGCATGTAGAACCATGGTTATTTACCCCAGAAAATATCACAAGCGGATACATATTGGCATTTGTCTTGTATGTACTATCAAAAGCCAAGATGTCACCGAAAGCTTCGTACTCAAACCTCGATGAACCATCTGCCCAGAAAAGCCTAGTAAGTATGCCTTCATCATCCACACAATATTTGCAAAATAGTCTATCATTTTTTCGATCCTTGAACTTTTTAATAATTGTGTTCAAATCGCATTTTCTAATTATTTCAGCTTGTAGCTTATTTATCCAATTGTATGCGGTCCTTCTTCTAAAAGAAAGTTTCCCAGGACCTCCAGCCAATTGCTCCAAGTAATGTATCACTTGGGATGGCTTAAATCCAATGTTCGTCATCAAGTTGGGAGTAGCCTTGTCCGAGGAAGACAAATAGCTGATCAAAAATACAAATCAACTAACAATTAATCAAAAACTTAGCAAAAAGATTATGTAAATAAATTCAATGTTAATAAATAATTTACCTCTTCATACATCCATGTAGCTCGTGATTGTGCTGACTAACAAAAGTAGAAACCACATATTTTCCAGAATTATTGTCCAGCACAACACGGAAAATAGCTTTGCATCCACACCTGGTCAAAGTTTTAACTTCTCTTAGAAGAGGTTCTTCTTTTGAACTGCGGAACCCGTTTCGATTACAAACCCATACCCTGTTTTTTACTAATTCTCCATTCTTTTGCACACTACGTCTTCGAACGTCAAAGCCTTCAGATTTTGCATAAGCCTTGTAAAACTTTTCAGCATCGTCAATGCTATCAAATACTAAACTGCTTATCAACTCATCTTTCAAAATTAGTTTAAAAGAATCAATTGAATATGGTACTTCATCTTCACTAGGCCCATTTCTATCATTTAAGTCATTCAAATGTGTACAACAACATGGAACTCCATCTTGGCAATGCATTTCTAAAATTAAAATACACATGTAATGGAGAGAATTTAGTATTCACAGAGTTATCAAATATTGACGACCACATACCCATTCCTTGTATAAATGCAATTTAAAGCACACAACTGATTAGAAAAATAGAATAATTGATGTTGTGCCAACCCAAATTACAATTTCTCCACAAAATATATCCACAGGGCCAACGATATTACAATATCTCCACAAAATAGATCAGTGCCAACAATACTACAATATCTCCAAGTATTAAACTCTTCAAATTTAAAACATACAAACAAAATATTAAACTCCATAAGTTAAAAAACACAACCAAATATTATATGTATTCAGAAAATTTCCGCAAACACAACTCTACAATGACTCCAAATATTAAACTAATAAAGAATATGTTCTAACCTGGAACTTGGAAACCTTTATTTTAAATTGAAGAAACAAAAATCAAGCTCAACATAATGACCCAAATAAGTGAAAATGCTCAAAATCTTCGAACCCTTCAACTAAGAGAGGTTGCTCATCAATGGTTGCTCATAAGAGAGGTTGCTCATCAATGCTCGGTCGGAGTTTTAATATGGAAGGCAAAGAAATTGTAATGTGGAACTGTGGAAGACTGGGAAAGGGGAAATGGAGGTAGATGACGATCGTTAAGTGCAGAGAGAGAAAGAATTGGGGGAGAATTGGGGGAGAGGGAAATAAAGAAAATAGTGTTTTTAATTTGAGGGTATTTTAGACATTTAAGAGGGAAACCTGGGTACGTACACCACGTATAGCCCAAGGCAAAATGTTGGTGACTCTTTATGATAGAGAGTCACCTTAGAGCATCCCTACTCTGTTGTCTAACTTACTCATTTTGTTTCCATTTGTGTAGGAACTTTGACGAAAGATCGGAAGCAAGTATTAAATGTGAAGCGGTGCATTGCAAATTAAATAAACAAATATTAATCTTTGTTTGATCAGATATTCTTTAATTAGATTTTTCTTTATTGAGTATTTTTTTTCTATTAATAATTAGAAAACATAATGTAGTCTCTAGTTTTATGTTAACACGGATAAAATCATTTCTGACTATGTTTTTGCTTATATATAGATCCTTAGTGTTGTCAATGGGGTTAATTTGTTGATCCCTGATCAAGATTTGGTCCAATATTTCTCCGATTAAGGATTCGATGAATTTGATCCGAATAGTAAGATTCATAATCCGAAATAGATTGAGCTAATAAGAACCAACTTCATCCAATCTCCCGACTCCGATAACATTTTTTTGTCCAAAATATGTAGTTTTTTATTTATGTATACAATACAATAAAAAAAAACATTTGTCATTCTATAAGAAGCTCAACTCTATTAAATAATAATCCATAACAAAAGTACAATAATTTCATAGCATTATCGTAGCCACCATCTATTAAGAAGCTCAATTCTATTATTTGATACCATCTCTTACAAATATTGTTGCACTTAAAACCATAACTTTGCGTCTCAGAAACCTCCTTTTGCATTCTGCAGCCTCTTCTTTTGATTTAATTAATTACCACGTTCCTAAAAGCTTGATAAAAAGTCAAGAGGAAATATGTCACCAACAAGCTCAATCAGTTGGAGAAAGGATTAAGATTCAGCCCATGTAATTTTTCGAGTTTCGTTTCTAAATCGAGCTTATATCGGTTTTGTTAATATAAGCAAAAATAGCTTGACATATAAAATATTTATATTACCGAAACACGTAAGAATAAACTACTAGTACTTAATAAATGTATATATCATTAAATAATATTTTAACTGAAAGATTGAGTTATTTGTCCACCATTTTTAAGATAAGTTTGATTTATTTGAACATGCAACATAGTTTTAAAGTCTCAAGACTCCAATTTATTGACCTTTTGTGTTAACTTTTTTTTAAAATCTTTAATTAAACTTTTTTCTTTTGGGTTTTGGCCTTCAGTACTTAATTGATATACTAATATATATGTGACTTGACATTATAACTTTTTGTAAACTTTACTTATTTCAAAATAAAAATAGTAATTAGTAACTATAACTACAATACAAATAAGTAATCATAATATCTAAAATAATTATATGTTCAGGCTTTATTAAGGTTGAGCCGTGTTAGGCTCAAGCTCAACTCATAAATAGATCGGGTTTAATAATGGCTCAAACTCGATCCAGCTCACAAATAATTAGGTTCGAGCCAATTTTAATTTGGTCTAACCATCGGGCTTTGGGTCGAACCATCGGGCTTCGGATAAGTCCGACTCAATTGACAGTCCTAACCTCATTAGGGGCCACCTGGGTTCAAGTATGATTTTTGTTTAGTTCGTTCAAATTCAATTCGAGTCCGTTCAGATTCTCCAAACCCGCTATCAAATTCGAGATCCAAAAAACAAAAATTGGATCCATCTCGCAACCATTATCCTCCATCCCATTTACAGATTTTAACCTCATGAATCACCTATTTGAAATTGTTTCTTGGGAATGTTGCCGAAAAAAGTGGAAGGCTTAACTCTTTTTTGCAAAATATAAATGACTAGAACTAATACATCTTGAGGAACAAATTAAGCAGAATATAAAGAGAAGATAACAAGTTAAATTGGTTAAATGAAATTGGTGAAAGATGAAATCAGGAAAAATTAGTTAATTCGATAAAAAAATCATTCAAATAGATGAAAATTGGTGAAAATATGGATTAAATTAATAGAAAATATTTTAAAATCGATGAAAAATAATCATAAATAAATTTAATCGGTTAAAAACAATTTAAAATTCAAGAAGCCCAAGGAAAATAATATCCAGATTATTGATTTCAAAAAGCCATTAGTACATGATACAACATTCAAATAATCTTAAAATTCGACATAAATACGCCATTGCAGGTGATTTTCCACACCAAGAATAGTAAACTATATTAAAAAGGTACTAAATTTAAACTACAAATTCATATTCCAGGATGGAAATTGCAACTTCATTTCTTTTTTCAGATTTATCCTTCAATCTATGGTTTTAATAAGGAATTTCTTCGAACAACTCGGCTGCATTGCCTATTTCGCTTGAATTTTACCTAACAGTCTTCAACTAAAAGTTTTTTCGATTTACCACTAAGCCGATTTCGGGTCGGTGCATGTTGTTGTGGTTATTATGACGGATCCGGTGCGCTGTTGAAGCTCAAATGAGTAGAAGTAATAATCATTATCTTCTTGACCGATCGTTATACATTGATTATTATTATGCATATTAAATAAATCTATATATTTTATACTATATTTTGGCAAAATTATAAAAATCGTCCCCAACTAATCACTGATTTTGAATTTTTGTCCCAAACTATTCAACTTGGCGAATTTCGTCCCGTAATTTAATATTTTTTTGGAATATCGTTCCACCGTTAATTATAAGACGAAAATTGCGTAATTACCACATGCTGTTTACGTGTCATGACGTGATAAATTTTAACATGAAAAATTATATAATATTGTAGAATTCTTCCCAAACTAATTACAAGATTAAACCGTCATTTTCATTAATTAGAAATTTAATCTTGGGACTAAATTCATACAAAATGGTAAATTATGGGACGAAATTCCGCGAGTTGATATAGTTTGGGACGAAAAATCAAAATTAGTAATTAATTTGGGACGATATTTCAAATAAATATTAAATTACGGGACGAAATTCGGTGAGATAATATAGTTTGGAACGAAAATCCAAAATCACTAATTAATTTGGAACATTTTCTACAATTTTACCCTATATTTACTTGTTAGTTTTATTTTATTAAATGGTCCACTAACCTCATTTTACTACAAGTTTTAAGGTTGGGACTCTTCATATGATTGATTTTAGGTTGATACTTAAAGAATATGTTAAAGTCTTGTAACTTACAAGGAAGTGGGTTATGGAGGTCATGATGGTTGGCCTTTCACCTTCTTGTAACTCTTACATTTAGTGGCCATCTACTCTCATCTATAAAAGGAGATACAACCACTCCTCAAAGCTACACCAAAATAAAAGAACCAAAAGTGTTAGCAAACTTCCATTATCTAAAAGTGTTCTAAGGTTGTGTCATTTGGATAGAAAGAGAGGAGAAGGTGAGTTCACTAGAAAGGTTATACAAGTGAGGAGATAACAAGTTTAATTTGAAGGATTACTTTGAAGCAACGTCATATCTTGAAGACTCCATGGCGAACGGTATACCGATAAACTCTCGTATCCTAATTATATTTATAATATGTGGTAATTGATAAGCATATTGTTAAAGTTTTTTCGCATAAAGTTTAATAAAAGTCTTTCAATTGGTATCAGAGCGGGTTCGCTTCCTCGCGAGGATATTTTTTGATTTACAGTACCTCATTTTTTTTAGTGTCATAAAGTAGCTTGTTTCTCGGTACAGTATAGGTATGATATTTTATAACTCATAATAAGTTTCCAGAACATGATTAAGGTTATTGTCAAAGAAGAATTGAATTCTTTAATCCTCAAATATGTAACCGGCAAACAGTTGAATGTTAAAGTTGTATATGTTGATTAAATCATTGTGCTAATTGTTGTAAGCACTTATATCATGATCATTACTTGTTTATCTATGGACACTACTAGCATAACAGCCCTTTATCACAGTCCGTTTGTACAGCCAGTAAAATATGAGAAAAATTATTTGAAGAAGTAACCTGTTAAACAGGTAATAGGTAACACAACTAAGATTGAAAGCATTAAATAAGGTTGTACAAAAGGCTGTGAAGAAATGGGCTGTTATATAATCATTTTCCTTTATCTATCCATCCAGATACTTTATCAATTAATGAAAAGTTAATTGAATATGTATTATGGGACCTTTAGGCTTACCTGATTTATTATAACATGATATATGAAAGTATTAATATACTAGCCTTGTGATTTGACGTTACAGTAAATTTGCATATTTTTATAGTTTTGTGAAATGTTTTACATCGTTTTATATTATATATAAAACTTTATGTGTAAATTTTATGTGATGAATTGTTCTATACAGTTTTATATTGTATATAAGACTTAATGTGTAAAATTTTGTGCATATAAAAATAACTTTCATAATACGATAATAGAATATTATTAGTTAAATCTTGTATTTTGTAAAATATTTCTAATCTTGTAGTTGCCAAAGTGACCTTGGTTAGTGAAATTTTACAAATATAAAGATTACATAAAAGTTTTATCACTTAGATGATATTAAGGACAATAATATTCTTGATTGCGGTCATAATTAAAAGATGGGGGCTCAGCCCAAAGGAGAGTCACTTTTAATTAATTATGATTCGGGTAGGGTAGTATAATTTGTATTCACCTAACAATTAAAATTGAATTCCTAACAAGACTAATTGCATGGGTGAGATAAAATTATATTAGACCTACTTAGGTGTTATATTAAGTGATTTACACCTATAAAGAGTGAACAATAGATATACTACTTTTCGCCCAAAGGAGAAATTGTAGTGATGTCAATAAGTTCATCTTAATTGACTTTAAATCTCAGTATGAGCATTAGTCTAATAATTTACCTTATTATATTTGTTGCATCTTATTTCAGCTATTACTCCTGCTTTCACTACAAAAAAAAGCATTTTATGTGACGAAATATTTCGTCATTAAACACAAGTTTTTCGTCACGACAGGTTTACGTGACAAATAAATTCATCGCAAGGTTCGTCACATAGGCCCCGTCAAATAAAGTCTGATGTGACAAAACTCATATTCGTCGCGTAAGAGTGCGACGAAATTTTTCTCGTCACAAAAAAATACTGTTTCGCGACGATAGATTTGTCACATATGCTCAAAGAAATTGTCACCGAAACTGGGTTTCGTCACAACAAAGATGATTTTGACAAAGCTTTATGTGACAATTTTAGTTGTCGCATAAAAAACTAGCCTGTTATGACAAATTATTTTGTCACAAAAAATGTTAGTCCGAAATTCTTCACATCTTTTGTGACAATATATTTTGTCACAAAAAATAGCCTTTATGAGAAACTATTTTGTCACAAAATATATTAATTTAAAATTCTACAAATGCTTATATGACAATATAATTTGTCACTATAAATTTTACCATTAATGAACCTAATAGAAATTAAAATTTACATTTTTCACCTCATTGGTAATTAAATTAAAACAGTAATATTACAAAAACTAAAATCGATTATCAAAATGACAATAACAACCAACTTACATAGTCTTTTAAGTTAAAAAATGACAATAATATTCATATTCAAGCGTATATCTCACCAACTACATTAAACAAAATGATAGCACTTGTCAACAACCTACTAAGATTCACAAAAAGGAATTCAAAAATAAATTTTTGAACCCAAACTTCCAAAACTCGAACACATGTTAATTTCAATATCCTGAACTTCTAGCATTTGAAGCCTCTAAACATAGCTCCACCACGTTTTTCATTAGCTATCCAAAGTAGCAATAGTATTTTCTGCATGAAGACCACACTTTAATTAGTAAAACACATAACATAGTTAAATAGATTCTACCTTATCCCATTAATAATATCAAATAGCAAATTATTCATTGAGCTTTCAAAGCCAACAATTCATATCAAATCCAAATAGACGAAAAGATGACTATTGAGTCCTATTGTTTATTTAACCCCATATAGAACATTCTCTACCACCAAATTATGCAAATAAAAGATAATTATGTTATCCAAAACCTCATCCATTTATGTCACGAAGTACGGGTAACAATATTTGGACTTAAATAATTTGAATCCATGACTCACAAAACAATCTATACATATATGAAATAACGGACTAACTTCATAAAACTTAATAATCAATTAATTAACATGCATGTAAGTGATCAGCCCCAATATCTAAGATTTAATGATTTCCCAAACTCCTTACACTTGAAGATTAAATCGACAAATAGTATGTATTCTTACCATGTACAATTTGGTGTAGTATTGTTGCCTTGCATCCTTAACCAAAGTTGTTGCATTTGTTGCATTTATTCAGCAGAAGAACGGTCAGTACTCAACAGCCAGAAGAGAATTATTTCGCCATAGTTCTTATATTGGTTGACCTTTAGGAAAAATCTGATCTTTAAGCCACATGTAAATGGGAACCAGAACATAGTAAGTTGCTGCCATAGCACCAACAAGAAACCGCATGAAAAATACAACTGGGTTTACGGGTTTTGATACATCCTCTTCCTCAGGACCAAGCTGCCAAAAAAAAATCATATTCAGTGAACTTTTATAAGATTTAGTGATTTACCAATATCAACTAGTAGTGTAAAACCTTCAGTTTAAATACATGAATATCTTTGTTGATTTTCATAAAGTAAGCTTCAGAGAAATCATCCATCAATTAATCGACCGCATCTCACAAAGATTAAGGACTTGTTTTCAAAAGATTAAAGAAAGCGGTTTCTTACCTTTAAGCTTTTGAAAAGCTAAATATGACATAAATATTTGGAATTTCTACTAGAACTCCTGCTACAAGAAAAGCTAGAAGCAAAAGGTTCTAAGAAAAGCAAAAGTGGTTGCTAACATGAGAAATCCATAGTTTTTAAGATCAACAACAAGTGCTTTCTTATCTTTTAACTCAATTGCCACCTGCAACATACAAGAAAGTCACAAAGTAATAACAAGAGAAAAACGGAGACAAGTTGAGAATCCAAAACTATGTAATTCATGCTACATATGTCTAGATAAACTTTTGGTAGTTTAGCAGATAAAATAGAGCTCCAATATCCAGCAAAAAAGAACGGTAAGTAGCATAACGAGCCTAACCGCTCACCCATATTAAATAACGACATTTCATGTAACAATCTTGCAATATACCTTCCAGCAGATAAATATACCTATGGAAAAACATGAGTATAATGCAACCTAAAAGAAAGTCAATTTAACGAACACCTTACACTCAACAATATACCTTCCAGCAGATATATATCTATCAGCATAATCGGTTTCGAACGGAAGATCCTCAGCATCCCCTTCAATTATTTTACATTCATTCAGTGGCTCCTTCTCCTTAGCTTTTGCAAGTTGATGAGGAGACTGATCAAGAATTGTAACATTTTTTGCATCAACGTGTTTAACTATCCCTAGAGTAGTGAACCCAGTTCCGCCGCCAACATCCACCACCGTCAGATCCGGGCTGTTTAAATCGGCCGGCTCCAAAGCTGAATCGGCCGGGCTATATTCTTCCTTCTCAATTTATGAAATAAAATCACTCAATCGGCCGGGCTATATTCTTCCTTCTCAATTTAGTGAAAACTCACCTACAAATACAAATGTGAGAATCGTGAAATTAAAAATAAGCTTAGAAAGGGATAGTAGATGGAATGAATTCCAGAATGTACCAACAAAGTAAACTTAATTTCAATGGGAATCATTTCTTGAGAGAGCAATTTCTTGAGAGATAGAAGACGGCATTTTGGGGAAGAAAACAATTGGAAGATTTTACTTATCTCAATATAAGATTTAAGGGACAAAACAGTAATTTTGTGATATAACAATGAAAAGGAGGGAAGGAATGAAAAAAAACCGGGAGCTTTTTTTGGGTAATGTAAATTGAAATTTTCATTAATTGATTAAAAAAGTTAAATTAAATTAAAATGACCCTTGATCATTATAAAATAATCGGCTCTTGTATATAGTCTACTAACATGTGTTATTAATTATAATTGAGTTAATAGCAATTTACCGGTGTGAAACATATATAAATTACCGGGAGGAGAGGGGTAAAGTGGTTTTTCTCAAATCACAAAAAGGTAAATGAACATTATGAGTATTCCTCTCAAAAAAAAAAAAAAAAAAAGAACATTATGAGTATCATTTGGGGGAGGGGTAAATTGCCATTAATTCATTCCTTTAGAAAAAATATTTAATAAATTTGATTCAACTATCATTCAAATATAAGTGAAAAATAGTATGATATGAAATAAATTAGAATCAAAAATCACATTGTGCATAATTTGAATTGGCCATGCATTGGTATGTTATCTATTGGTGTAGCCGAGAGCTGCAATACATCACTCACTAGTAATTACACCTTAGTATTACTGTGATACTCACCCCGCCTAATATAAATATGAATAAAACTAAGGGAAAATTATTTTTTTGGTATCATAGGATAGGCTGACTTGCACTTTTGGTACCATTTGATATGAAAATGCAAATTTGGTACCATAGGATAGGTTTTCATTGCAATTTTGGTACCAAGCCCAATTTTTCTACAAAGTTAATGGCAATTTACCCCCTACTAAATGCATAATGTTCAATTTAACCGCTCCTAGTTTAAAAAAGAGCATTTTACCCCTTGAAATTTTGTAAAAATTTCACATCGCCTCCCTGATATTTTTAAAGGCGGCACTTAATCCACTTTTATTATGATAATGTGATTTTTTACCCATTGTGTTATGATAAATGTGGCAATTTATCCCCCTGTGTTAAATAAAATAGTTTGCATGCATACTCTCAATTTCGGCAAGTGAGTTACAATCTCCGGCTGAAGGGGGTAAATTGCTTCATTAAAATTTTACAAGGGGTAAATTGATTTTTTTCAAATTAAAGAGGGATAAATTGAACATTATGCATTTCATAGGGGGTAAATTTCCATTAACTTTGTAGAAAAATTGGGTTTGATACCAAAATTGCGATGAAAACATATCCTATGGTACCAAATTTGCATTTTCGTATTCAATGGTACCAAAAGTGCAAGTCACCCTATCCTATGGTACCAAAAAAGCAATTTTCCCATAAAAGTAATTAAAACTTACAAATCCATATTAAATGTCTGACCAATTTTTTCACTAACATCGTCGATCGATTTAACCCCTTTTATATATTAAATCCATTAAATGTTAAAGTGGCCAAAAATAAATGTTTAAATCGATTAAAAAATGATATACTATTAATCAATTAAAATTGGTGCAAATTGCAATATATAATTGATATGATATGCATTTAAGTAGGAAAATTTAAATTTTACGTAGTTATTAGAATTCAATTATGTAAAATCTTAATACTTACATGTGCACACCACAGAATTTAAGGTCATAGCTTAAGTGATAATAGTCTAATTCTGTCACATAAATAAAAGGAAAAATTAGAAATGAGGGAACCATTATTCTAGATAACAATTTTTTAATTTAAGAGAATTTAAGATAGGAGGGAAATTTTTGGAGGGAATAAAACAATTTCATGTGACAATAAATATGTTTGTCACATAAGTTGAAGGTTGTGTGACGAAGTCAAACATTGTCGCAAGAAACATCAGTTTATGTGACGAAATAAAAATATGTCGCATGAAGTCTTTCGTTTACGTGACATTATGAGTTTTGTCACATAAGATACAATTTTGAGTGGCGAAATTAATTTTTGTCGTTTCAAAACTTCGTTTATGTGACAAAGTTCACCTTTGTCACATAAAACATAAGTTTATGCGACGAAATGACAAATCGTCACATGAATTCTTATTTTATGTGATGAAAAACACAGTCGTCACGATAGACAAATATCTTGGGACGAATTTCAGATTCGTCACAAAAAAATTGTCACATAAAATGCTTTTTTTTGTAGTGTTTATTGCACTCGCATGCTTCTGGTATTGCAACTCTTAATGGAACAAATTTCTCTAAATGGTACGAACAAATCCAATTCACCTTGGGTGTCATGGATCTAGACTTGTCATTGGTTACGGATAAGCCAGAGGAATCGGCTGAGGTTACTGTGAAGGAAGCCTGTAATAGGTCTAACAGGCTTAGTCTAATGTTTATTCGCATGACCGTAGCAAATAACATTAAGACTTCACTTCCCGCCGAGGTTGACAATGCCAAGGACCTGTTAGCGGCTATAAAAGACCGTTTTAAATCAGCGGATAAGTCGCTAGCAGGAACACTCATGGCTGAATTGACCACCATGAAATATGATGGTGATACAGGAATTCAGGAACATATCCTGAATATGGCTGATAAGGCTGCTATGCTTGGAACTCTTGGCATGAAAGTAGAGGAGCCATTCCTCGTGCAGTTTATACTCAACTCACTTCCTCCTAAGTTTGGCCCATTCAAACCACTATAAAGAGAAGTGGAATATGAATGAGCTGAGCAGTATGTGTGCTTAGGAGAAAACGAGGTTGAGAAATGAAGGACGCCATCTTGCACTGGCTGCAACTCATGAAGTAAAGAAGAATAAGGGAAATAATGTGAAGAAAGGAAACAGAAATACACCAAAGAAAGGAAATGAGCCTAGGGAAAGTAGCCAGGGTCATGAAAAAGTTGTCAAATGCTACTTTTGTGGCAGAAAGGGACATCTGAAGAAGGGCTGTGAAAAACGCAAGGCCTGGTTCGCAAAGAAAGGTACTAATCTTTCTTTTGTATGTTATGAATCAAATCTTGTTGAAGTTCCTTCTAATACTTGGTGGATTGATTCTGGAGCAACGACTCATATCACAAATTCTTTGCAGGGATTCCTTACAACCCGGAAACCGGAGGAAAGTGAAAAGATCCTGTATATGGGGAACCGTCACAAATCAAATGTGGTACTAGTAGGCACATATCGCCTCATCTTAGAGACGGGTCACCAACTGGATCTTCAAAACACTTTTTATGTACATTCGATTTCTAGGAATTTAGTTTCTCTGTCTAAACTAGATGTTTGTGGTTATTCCGTTGTTTTCGGTTGTCAAAAACTCAATATTATGATCAATAAAGTTATTGTTGATTTTGGTGTTTTATGTGATGGTTTATATAAAATATCTTTAAATTATGAGTTTGCACAATCGTTATTAACTTCACAATCAGAAGTTGGCTTAAAACGTAGTCTAACTAATGAAAATTCTTCAATTTTGTGGCATAGACGTTTGGGGCATATCTCCAAGGAAATATTGGAAAAGTTAGTAAAGTCTGGAGTCTTGGAAAATCTAGACTTTACTGATTTTCATATTTGTGTGAATTGCATTAAGGGTAAGCAAAAGGGTGCCACAAGAAGTAAAGAACTTCTTGAGTTAATCCATACAGATATCTGCAAACTACCTATTCCATGTTTTAGTGGAGAAAGGTATTTCATCACTTTCATCGATGATCTGTCTCGTTATGGTTACATCTATCTAATTCATCAAAAGTCTCAGGCCGTTGACGTCCTTGAGGTGTTCATTACGAAGGTCGAAAGACAATTAGATAGTAAAGTTAAAATTGTGAGACCAGATTGCGGTGGAGAGTATTACGGTAGATATGATGAGTTGGGACAACATCCTGGCCCATTTGCAAGATTATTAGAAAAGCGGGGTATTTGTGCTGAATACACAATGCCTGGAACGCCACAACAGAATGGGGTTGCTGAACGGCGTAATCATACTCATATGGATATGGTTAGGAGTATGTTAAGTTATTCAACTGTACCTATTTCATTGCGGAGTGAAGCCTTAAAGACCGCAATGTATATCTTAAATCAGGTTCCCAATAAATCGGTTCCAACAACTCCCTACGAGTTGTGGACTGGCAGGAAACCCAGTTTAAGACATTTACATGTTTGGGGTTGTCCAGCGGAGGCTAGAATCTACAATCCAAATGAAAAGAAATTGGACCCACGAACAATATCTGGATATTTTATTGGATATCCATCAAAGTCAAAAGGGTACAGATTTTATTGTCCTAACCATAGTACGAGAATAGTTGAAACTGGCAACGCTAAGTTTTTAGAGAATGGTGAATTTAGTGGGAGCCGTGAATCGAGAAAAGCTGAAATTGAGGAAGTTAGAGTGGATATTATACCACCTTATCTCTCTCGAGATAATGTTGTTACTCAACATGTACAACAAGTTGAGGAAAATGAACAACTTATCGATTCACCACTTCATGGAGATGTCACCATTGACGACGTTAATGTAGAACCACCACAACCGGTAGCTTTGAGAAGATCTCAAAGGGAAAGAAGATCTGCCATAACAGATGACTATGTGGTGTATCTACAAGAATCTGATTTTGATATAGGTATTCAAAATGATCCAGTTTCATATTCACAAGCCATAAATAGTAAAGATTCTGATAAGTGGATTGATGCCATGAATGAAGAGTTGAAATCGATGGATCACAATGATGTCTGGGATCTTGTCGAATTGCCTAATGATAGTAAGAAAGTCGGTTGTAAATGGATCTTTAAGACCAAACGCAACGCTAAGGGCAATATCGAAAGATTTAAGGCCAGACTAGTGGCCAAAGGTTTTACTCAGAAAGAAGGCATTGATTATAGGGAGACATTTTCTCCAGTGTCTAAGAAGGACTCTCTTAGAATCATTATGGCCTTATAATTTGGAGTTACATCAAATGGATGTGAAACTTCTAAATGGAAATTTAGATGAAGATATCTATATAGACCAGCCTGAAGGGTTCACAAAACAAGGACAAGAACACTTGGCTTGCAAATTAAAGAAATCTATTTACGGGCTTAAACAAGATTCCAGACAATGGTATATTAAGTTCAATGATACCGTAACTTCCTTTGGATTTAAAGAAAACATTGTTGATCAATGTATTTATCTAAAGGTCAGTGGGAGCAAATTTATATTCTTAGTCTTATATGTGGATGATATTTTGTTAGCAAGTAGTGATCTTGGTTTATTGCACGAAACCAAGAATTATCTTTCCACAAACTTTAAGATGGTTGATATGGGAGAGGCAAATTATGTTATTGGCATAGAGATCTTCAGGGATCGATCTCGAGGATTGCTGGGATTGTCTCAAAAAGGATATATTATTCGAGTTTTGGAAAGATTCAATATGCAATTATGTTCAGCCACTAATGTGCCTATCACAAAAGGTGATAAGTTAAGTGAAAAACAATGTCCAAAGAATGATTTGGAAAAGGAGAGAATGATATTGATTCCATATGCATCAGCTGTTGGAAGCTTGATGTATGCACATACTTGTACTAGACCAGATATCAGTTATGTTGTAGATGTACTTGGTAGGTATCAAAGTAATCCAGGTATAGATCATTGGCAAGCAACAAAGTAGGTTATGAGGTATCTCCAAGGAACAAAGGATTATATGCTCATATATAGGAGATCGGATCAATTAGAGGTTGTTGGATATTCAGACTCGGATTTTGCTGGCGGTCAGGATAGTAAAAAGTCCATTTCGGGCTTTGTATTTCTATTAGTTGGTGGAGCTATCTCGTGGAAGAGTGTAAAACAAAGCATCACTGCTTCTTCCACGATGGAGGCCGAGTTTGTTGCATGTTTTGATGCTTCGAGTCATGCACTGTGGTTGCGGAATTTTATCTCAGGGCTTAGGGCTGTTGACTCAATTGCTAAGCCACTGAAGATATATTGTGATAATACCGCAGCAGTTTTCTTTTCAAAGAATGGAAAGTACTCTAGTGGATCCAAACACATGGATCTTAAGTAGTTAGTTGTTAAAGAAAGAGTCCAGAAACAACAAGTGTCAATTGAAAATTTAGGTACCACTCATATGATCGCCGATCCATTGACCAAAGGATTGCCTATAAAGACTTATAAATAACATGTTATTAGTATGGGTCTTTTAAGCAATCCATGACAGTAATAAGTGGTTATCAATAAATTGTCATTTGCTTAAATTATTGTTTCTGTTTAATTTCCTGTTTCCAATTATGTGTACACATGTTATGTTTGGATTTTATAAAACAGGATATGTCTTAACAAGACAAAATTAAAGGGGCAATTATGGACTAGAGTAGTAGAAGTTGCTAGTGGTGTAATACATGGAAGGAAATATGATAAACAAAAGTCATATGACCGCTATGATTCACATTAGTGACTTAGACTATATCTAGTGTTAAAGTATACTATTTATCTATGTCAACCTTTGTTTTTATCTAAAATCGTGATCACGTGTCAAATTTTTTTTTTTTGAAGAGTCCGATAGAGTCATTTTTTTTTTAACTTAATCGGTTTAGTGGACCAAGTGGGAGAATGTTAGTTTTATTTTATTAAATGGTCCACTAACCTCATTTTACTACAAGTTTTATGGTTGGGACTCTTCATATGATTGATTTTAGGTTGATACTTAAAGGCAGGGGCGGATCCAGGAATACGGGCTAGTGGGGGCTAAACATAAATCAAATTTTTAATAAGTTTATCCCGAAAACATCGAAAGTTTTTGTATTTGAGTTAACCAAAACGAGAATATAGAGTAGTTTCAACTTTAACATATTTTCTTTTTATTTACAATTTTTTCTGAGATTTCTCAAAAAAATTCGAAAAATCTCGAAAAGTTTCTAATATACAACTGACCGAAACATACGGAAAAAATGAAACTTTAATACATGGGGCTATAAGGTTCTAGGATATATTTCATAATCGAAATACAATTTCAGATGACACCAATTATATCCACAATTAGTCGTACTGATTTTTAATTTTCTGAAATTTGTACATAATAGCAAAGGCAGAGCTAGATCAATAATTTTTTTGAGGGGAGGGGGTTTATGTAGTAATGTATTAAATAAAACGTATAATAAAAAAATTGAATTCTCTTGATTATTATTAAAAAGGAAATAGAATTAAAAAAATATTAAGAAATAACGAAAATCAAGGAACAATTATTTAGAAAGAAAAAAAAGCTAAATGAACAATTGTTGAGAAAGAAAACCAAATTAAAAAAAACAATTTTGAAAAAATAAAATAGATTAAAAGAATAATTGTTAAGAAACAAAAAAGACTATAAAATTGAGTAGCAAATGAAATAACACTCCTGATATTTGAATACAGGACAATGTTGATAAACATGTATAATCAAACCAATGAGCAAATACATTTTACATGTATCTAAAACCAATATAAATTTATTTGAACAATAATTCTTAGAAAAGGGCAAAAACTAAAAAAAGTGGAGGGAAGGAAGCATCCAAGGGTCGAACACCAGACCTCTTCCATGAGTTTGAATACCCTATCCAGTAAGGAATAGAGCAACTATGTCATAGAGTACTACTTAGAAATATATATTCTGAATCTGAGTGGGGGCTATAGACCCCACTAGCCCCTATGCAGGTCCGCCCGTTAAAGAATATGTTAAAGTCTTGTAACTTACAAGGAAGTGGGTTATGGAGGTCATGATGGTTGGCCTTTCACCTTCTTGTAACTCTTACATTTAGTGGCCCTCTACTCTCATCTATAAAAGGAGATACGACCACTCCTCAAAGCTACACCAAAATAAAAGAACCAAAAGTGTTAGCAAACTTCCATCATCTAAAAGTGTTCTAAGGTTGTGTCATTTGGATAGAAAGAGAGGAGAAGGTGAGTTCACTAGAATTGTTATACAAGTGAGGAGATAACAAGTTTAATTTGAAGGATTACTTTGAAGCAACGTCATATCTTGAAGACTCCATGGCGAACGATATATCGATAAACTCTTGTATCCTAATTATATTTATAATATGTGGTAATTGATAAGCATATTGTTAAAGTTTTTCCGCATAAAGTTTAATAAAAGTCTTTCATTACTTACTATATAATTCAAACATTCTCGTATATGGACTTAATTACCTCGAGTGACTTCATTTATGTTCATAAATATTTTTTATATGAATCAAATTTTCTTTTATGGAATGCGAAATTTAAGCTATATTGAATTCCACTATTATGAGTCCCGAATATGGCATATAATAACAATGAATATATATGCATGCCATAATTTTATGAATTTCTATAAGATTTGGTGAATTGTAGAATTATGGAAGTTATTGTGAAAATAAAAAGAGAAAATATGGAACACGAATTCAGGTAGAATATTTAGTAGATATATGTACTACTATTGAGATTTTATTTCCTTTAAATATGTTAGGACTTGTAAGTATAAATAGGAGTGGTTGTGTTTACATGAATAATGTATGTGATCAAAAATAGTTCGAGTTTTTTTTTTGTGTGCCAACTTTTTATTTGTCTTTTTTCTTTATATTAGAAAATGGATGAGCAACTCTGCCACGTTCCTTGCAGTAATCAATTATACAATAGTGTTCTTGAGGTAGAAAACAATTAATTAATTAATCATGAATCTTAGAGTTGTTATTTTATAATTGGAAAAGTAGGATTTTGTAACTCTTATTAATTGACTACTCTACCTACTAATTAATCTAGTTTTTATTTGTTTGCTAGGTGAATGTTCCGCGAAGTATGTTATTTCATGTTGTATCAGTTAAATGTATGCATTCAGGTATTTTTATTTTACACTATATATAATTAATTCTTTTATATATGGGCTAGCATGCTTCTTTGATCTAAGGTTTCTGAACATTGCTTCTTTAATTTGAGGAAATCAATGTTTTCGTAATACTAACACTGGATCTTTTATAACCTATAATTCTTCTCTATATAAGTCATTGGTATGATATCTCTATAGTCTCAAACTATCAATTAACCGAAAAATAAATATATTACGAAAATCTCTAGAAAATCAAAATAGAGAGACCTTAGTCACTTCAATGTTTGTTATTATATTAATAAAGATCAACTAATTTTTTTTAATTGTCAAATTAACTTGAATATTAATTTCAGGTTCATACTTCAACTCAATATGGAACTAACTTCAGTTCCTCTTCTAACTGGAACAACAATATCGAGCCGAGAACGAGGCCCCAACGAGGCCCGGGAACTGTTTTTCCACAGTTTTATGGAGTAATAATTATATCTTAATTTAATTTTTATATGTAGTGATTGTTGAGGATATTAAATTCTAGTTGGATTATTTCTATTATTAAATAAATTCTTGCTAAAAATTATAGTACTTACTATATTTTCAGTGAGGAGATTCCAAGAATTATGGCAATTAATCCAGGTGTCACCCGGAGAGAAGCATTTCTTACTGCTTCAGAAAATGTAAGTGAACGTGTGTGCGCGCACGCACACACACACATATATATATATGAGAGAATTTCACTTTTGATACCGTAACTCAACCTACTTTAGGGATTTGATACCACAACTTTTTCTCCCGACACATTTGATACCATAACTCAACCTACTTTAGGGATTTGATACCACAACTTTTTCTCCCGACACATTTGATACCATAACTCAAATCAACTCGACACATTTGATACTTCCGTCAAATTGGAAACGGAATTGTCACGTGATTGTCACGTGGCCGTTAAAACTTTGCACATTTGATACCATAACTTATCTTGACTGATAATTTTACCCCATAACATTTCAGGTTATCAAAAAAGCCCCACATCTCCAAATTTAGTGACGATTTTAGTCCACATTGTTGCAAAATTTCCAAATTGACTCGAATAAGACCACGTGCTGACCAATTTAGAACTTTACACATTTGATACCATTACTTATGTTGACTGATAATTTTACCCCATAACATTTCAGGTTACCAAAAAAGCCCCACATCTCCAAATTTAGTGACGATTTTAGTCCTCATTGTTGCCAAATTTCCAAATTGACTAAAATAAGATTACGTGCTGACCAATTTAAAAAAATCTACTTATTTTATTTAAATAACTAATTTAATTTATAAACAATATTAATAAATTAAATAATACATTAACATAAATATCACCAAAATTAAGAAAATATATTCTTTTTAAATATAAAATTTATATAATAGAATTAATATATTTAATATATTTAATATATATTAAAATAATAAATTATATAATTTAAAACTATTTAATATTTATTAAAATAATAAATAATAAATAATTATAATTTTAAAAAAAAAATTCCCACCCCATCCATCCACCCCTCCCCTACCCCCAGATTCCCAGGCCGCCGGTGGCCTGGGTCTTCTGTCCCAGGCCAACGCCGGCCTGGGACCGAAGATCCCAGGCCGGCAGTGGCCTGGGATCGAAGAACCCAGGCCGGCGGTGGCCTGGGACAGAAGACCCAGGCCGCCGACGGCCTGGGAATCGGGGGGTAGGGGGGAAGGGTGGGGAGGTGGTGGGTGGGGTGGGGATTTTTTTTTAAATTAAAATTATTTATTATTTAATATTTTAATAAATATTAAATAGTTTTAAATTATATAATTTATTATTTTAATATATATAAAATATATTAATTCTATTATATAAATTTTATATTTCAAAATAATATGTTTTCTTAATTTTGGTGATATTTATGTTAATGTATTATTTAATTTATTAATATTATTTATAAATTAAATTAGTTATTTAAATAAAATAAATAAAATTTTCTAAATTGGTCAGCACGTGGTCTTATTCGAGTCAATTTGGAAATTTGGCAACAATGTGGACTAAAATCGTCACTAAATTTGGAGATGTGGGGCTTTTTTGGTAACATGAAATGTTATGGGGTAAAATTATCAGTCAACATAAGTAGTGGTATCAAATGTGTAAAGTTCTAAATTGATCAGCACGTGGTCTTATTCGAGTCAATTTGGAAATTTTGCAACAATGTGGACTAAAATCGTCACTAGATTTGGAGATGTGGGGTTTTTTTGGTAACCTGAAATGTTATGGGGTAAAATTATCAGTCAAGATAAGTTATGGTATCAAATGTGCAAAGTTTTAACGGCCACATGACAATCACGTGACAATTCCGTTTCCAATTTGACGGGAGTATCAAATGTGTCGAGTTGATTTGAGTTATGGTATCAAATGTGTCGGGAGAAAAAATTGTGGTATCAAATCCCTAAAGTAGGTTGAGTTATGGTATCAAAAGTGAAATTCTCTCATATATATATATATAATTTTATTCCTCTAATATTTGAAGGTAATGAGTTGTGGAGTTTTTTTGTTTTTTTTCGTACAGTTCGAAAGGTACTATCGAGTTTGAGTTGACTAACAACAAAGCTACAAAAAATTAATAAGGTAAATGCTATGAATTTAATTCACTACCAATTATTTCTTAATGGCCTGTTAGAAATTCTGATTTATTCTACATAAAATTTCGTTTATTTTTTATTCCTCTAACTTTTAGCTCGAAATCTGGCTTCAAGTTTAATTTGAAAATTAAAAAGACAAAAGAAAACTAATCAATTTTACCTTAATGCTATTAAAAGCAGTATCTAATGCTATTAAAAGCAGTATTTAAGTGTTAATATTTTTATATAATTCTTTTACATTAGATGATAATATTTATAAAAAATAATTTTATTTAAAAATATAAATCTTATTTGGTGATATAAACAAAAGATATATAAAAGTGAAAATTTATGATAGTGAAACAAAAAAATTTATATCGAAGAGTACAATTAAAGTTGCTAAATAGACTTTATGTCTATACTCTATTGTCTACTTATTTCTTTTGTTTTCATTTGCAGGAACTAGATGAATGATCAGATCATCAAAAGCAATTATAAAATGTGAAGGGTTGCGTTGCTAATTAAATATACAAACATCAATCCTTGTTTGATTAGAGATTCTTTAATTAGATATTTCTTTTTAGTATTTTTTTCTATTAATACTTAGAAAACTTAATGTAGTCTCTAGTTTGATGTTGACACTGATAAAATAATTTTTTGACTATATTTCTACTTATATATTGATCCCTAGTGTTGTCAATTGGGTGGACATTAATTCACGTAGGATCCAAATTTGGTTCGATTAATTAGCATGTTTATCCAATTAATGATTTGATCTGATTACCAAGATCTATATATAATTCTAAATAAATGGAACAAATATATATCTAGTTTGATCCGATCCGTTAGAGATCCGAATTTGATAGCATTATATTGAATATGTAGTTTTTTTTAGGGGGGCTAAAATTTGTAGTTTATACCATATTTTAACCAACAGAAACAACAAGAAGAAAAAAATGTCATTCTATAAGAAGCTCAACTCTATTAAATAATAATCCATAAAAAAAAAAGTAAAATAATTTCAAAGCATTAGACTTCATATTGTAAGCTCTTCGCTACATCTACAGGACTAAAACAAATAATAAATAGAATATAGCCACCATGCACAGTCCTATTTGGTTTCCGGAAGTTAGAAACAAACCTTTCGTTCTTTTTCCTTTCCTCGAGTTATAATTTGATATGAAAGGCGTCCGACACATAAAAGGATAATGACCAAGATTTCCTGGCCTTGCTCATTTTATTCCCAAGGTATCTGAATCCATGAACTGCACCAGCAGTCAATAAACCTGCAACTGCTTGTCTTGCACTTGAAACCATAACTTTGCGTCTCAGAAACTTCCTTGTCCACTCTGCAGCCTCTTCTTTTGTTTTAGTTACCACGTTCCTTAAAGCTTGATAAAGTCAAAAGGAAATAAGTCACCAACAAGCTCAATCAGTTGGTGAAAGGATAAAGATTCAACGACTGAGCATTTTTTTTCTTTTAAATAATAAACTATAACGGATTCATCGAATACATTCTTGTTTCCAAGCTCAATTCCCATATGAAAAACTGAAATTTTTATAACGCAAACACCACAAGTCCACATCCGTGAATGTCCTGAATGTTTTTTAAGCTTGAAGCATGGAATGATTATTAATTTTCTTAGAGATCCTTCAAATAAAAGTATCAAGCACCTAGAGTCATAAGGTTCACTGCCCATAAAATGAACAACTATCAAATTGACGATGTAATGGTTTTCTGTCTCATCACTGCCCATAACGCCCGCTGAGGTTGAATGTCTTCCATTCAACAATGTCCTGAAGCAAGTCATGCATTCGAACAACTCAATACTTGAACATCTGGAGAGCGTCTTATGTTAAAATTCAGCAGCATAATGCAAGTACAGACCAAGATAAAAACAAGAGACAGAGAATCAGAATCTGAGAGTGTTCAAGTAGAACTCCAGTCTCCAGTGCATGGTCGAGTACCTGCTGGTTGTGAGGAACAAAGGGATTGAATTGTACGCCAACACCAATATCATCTGCGACTTTGGTAATCTACCAAAACAAACTTAATGTCCTAACAACGTAAAATTGAAAATCAAGAGAGGAGGGACATGAAGTAGCACCAGCCGTGCTCCACCAAGGTGCACCATCCATGATGCGTAATGTTCCGGGTTCATCTCCAGATTCTTGATTTCAAAAATCCATTAGTACATGATACAACATTCAAGAAGGAAAACAATCTTTAAAATTTGACATAAGTACCTGAGTGTGCCATTGCAGGGGATCTTCCATACCAAGAATGTAATCAATCATGGATGTCTAAAAAACCAAAATTAACATAAGCATTACTTACTATGTCATGTAAGAATAGAAAACTATAAAAAAAGGGTACTAAAATCATACTAAAAATTCATCTTCCAGGATGAAGAGACCTTGTCAAAATTGTTTGGATGAAGGGAGGAATCATAAATACAGAAAAATTCAACTGGGGATAGACTTTCCAGCAAATCTGTCGCTTCACTTCTTTTTCCAGATTTATCCATTTAACCAATGGTTTTACTCAGGAATTTCGTCGAACAACTCGGCTGCATTACCTATTTCGCTTGGAATTTTACGTGTAGTCGTCCTAAATGTCTTCAAGCAAGAATTTTTCGATTTACTAATTATTTTCAGATCCATTTTTCAATTTGAACTTTTTTTCCCTTCTTTCTATGCTAAACTAATAAATTTGGGACTCTTAATGTTTTACTGTTTTAGCAGAATGCCTGGATGTCTCTAATTAATTAGTTTGAAATTTTCATTGTCTATATTCATTTTGTTTAATTATTATCGATGTAGGTATAAAGAGACACATCCATTTTCATTTCAATGAAATCTATATTAGTTTCCTTTTTAGGTGGTGTGAAACGCAAATGTTTTTATTGGTAGTAATAGTCGACTAATTGAGTAAACATGCTGATTTGATTTGATTTATAGTTGAAAATAAATTCGGAATTGATTTGTAGGGTTTGTTTAAGATGATTTAACCGTTTTTCGTTGGGTAAGATTAAATCAATACGATGTATTTTAGAGGTATGATTAAGTATGATTATGGGGCTCTGTTACTTTATTCCGGATGGATCGTTTTCAAGGAAGAACTATTATGTGAAGAACAGTAAGTAACAAGACGATGAGTGAGTAAATAGTATAGCAAAAGCTTTTCTATTCAATATGAGATCAGATTGCCCAAGTATAGAGGCGTAAGCTCTGATTGTGTGTTTTAATACAATGTTTAACTAGGTATTTATATGATGCTAACCCTAGCTTTACAAGGAAACATAATCCTAATAGGACTAGGCGCGCTTTGTAATCCACTTGGCAATCGGATATTACTCTTGGTCGTTGAGGATTGATATCGTAGATCGGACTACGCAGCTGCTTATTGAATTAGCCTTCTGGTCGGTCCGAACTTATAAAGATTAGTCATTCCGATTATTATAAAGCGTATAAAATAGCCCCCATCAGTACTCCCTCACTTCTTCGAGCGTATATGTAGTAGAAGCTCGTAGAAGTAGATGGTCGATTACGACTGTATTTTCTATGAATTGTGCTTCGTTAAAAACCTTACTAGGAAAAAACCCTATGGGAAAAAATCCTAAGTAAGGAAAAGAGTGCTACGCCTCATAGATAGTCATTTTGTCGTTTCGATCTCGAACCGCTACGTGTCTCTTTGGGGAAGCGTTTCGTCTTTTGTCGTTTGGCGGGAATGCGATCAGCCGTGAGAAGTTCGAAACGTCTTTTCATCTCTCTTTACAAATAGGTGATCGTTATCTCAGTCATTTTTTACTTTCTACTTCCCATATTTTCGCAGTCATTTTCTTACTCGGTCATTTCTTTCCCAAGTTGCTTCTATCGACTCATATTCTTTGAGGATCCCGAAAATGGCTTCAATTTCAAGAAAATCTTCCATGTCTTCCAGGGAGAGAGTCACTCCTATTATCGAGGAGGAGGTACCCCCGAGCCCTTTGACTGAGCAGACTGAAGTGACCGAATTCAGTGTTCCGGACAAGGACACTTTTATCGTGCAGATTATATCCGATACGGACGTTGCTGCCAGGGCCAAGAAGGGCAAGGGTACGGTTCCTCAAATTTCTGAACCGATCGAAGACCTTGCTTGGGCTTATACTGAGGAAACTTTCCACGAGGTCGTGGATAATTATGCGAAATATTTTCCGGAAGGTTCTGAGATTATTCTTCCTTCTCCTTCTGATAGGGTTACTTCTCCGCCGGAGGGTTGTCGAGCTTTTTACACAGCCCATTTCAATTACGGTCTGCGTCTTCCCTTGTCCGCCCTTTTTCTTGACATTTTGAGAATATTCAATGTATCCTTGACTCAATTAGTCCCAAATTCAGTGGCCTTTGTGGTGTGTTTTTCCGTTTTGATGATAGCGAAAGGATTCCAGCCATCTATTCGTAATTTTACTCAATTATTTAGTTTTAATATTTCTAGTTCTTCCAACCACGGATACTTTTTCGCCAGCCAGAAGACTAGTCGCTCTATCTTTGACTCCCCGGTTTCTAGCAATCCTTCTTGGAAATCTCATTTTTTTTTCGTACAACCACCTTCTCATCTTCGTTTAGCGGATGGTTCAACTGAGCCATTCTCGTGGGACCATGAGTCCAAATGGATTTATGGTGGTCGCTTGGCGACTGGCCATTTTATCCCTGACGACCCTAATTTGATTAGTGAAATCCAGGCTATGCGTGCCAACAAGTACCAAAGTGCTCTTCTTATTGGCGAGGCTTATCTCCGTAAAGCGGGATTGAGTCCTCATACTTTCCCAATTTCTTCCCCTTCTCAATCGCTGGGTAAATATTTTATTTCAGCATCGAGTCATTATAATTCCTTTTAGCATTATGTCTAATTTTGACTTTGTTTCATTTTTTAGTTCTCATGGTAGAAAATTATCGGCGCTCCTTTAAGGGAAAGATGGTTTTGTCTAAATCCACTAAAACCATAGAGAGTCTCCCTATTGAGCAGAGAGCGTCCCGAAAAAGAAAATTGGAATTAAGCCACGATTCTGAAGATAACAGAGAGGAATCTCCTAATTCTTCCCAAGAATCTCCTGTCCGTCAGGGGACGGGACCTGGTTATCCTCCTCTCCAACTTCGAACTTCCCTAGGCATACGTGGATGCCGCAGCTGGTCGATGCCTCATCCCAACGATAAACCAGTGGAGAGAAAAAGGTGTTACTATGGTCGTTCTGGCGAGGATCTTTCTCTACTTGGTGAGAATCACCCGAAACCCACTCTTGTCGAGATGATCGAAGATCATTTACAAGGGAAAAGAGCTGCTGGCTATCCTGAGAATGATTCTTTGGTTCATGATGAGAGCGAGAATGCCGTTGATAAGATGACTCGTGTTCTTCTTTTCGGTGTCTTCACTCGTGATATGAACAAGCTCCTTCGGAAGGATCCTTTGGAGAAATTTCAGAGAGCTTCTCTCTACGTTGAGAAGGTTATTCGTCGTTATGTATCCCCGTTCATTGTTTAGCCTGACGAATTCTTTAACTCACGAATTCGTTTTATTTATTTTTCAGACCAAAACTTGCTTAGCTTCGTACGCCTATGAAGCTTCTCTCTGGAAGCAACAATGTGAATTTTTGGACGAGAGATACAAAGCATTGCTTCAGAAAGCTTCTGGTTCAGAGGCTGGTCCTTCGACATCCTCTTCTTTCCCCCTTCCGATCATAGAACCTCAGGCCATGGGGACAGAAGACCAAGAGACTATGAATAAGGTTTTGGAGACTTCCCGTGCTCAAGGGCAGGTTGATCAGTTGACCAGGAAGTTGGAAGATCATCAACTTCAGAGTGCTACTCGGATTAGCGAGCTGGAATCTCAGGTACTAAGTCTCCAGGCCACTTTGGAGGAGTATGATAGGGATCTTCCTCTTAGCAGACTCAAAGATCGCTATGGTAGGAATCCAGATGAGAGGGTGATTCGAGAGTTTCTTAGTTCTCCCGTTCACACAGCTTTGGTGTATCGAATGGTTAGTCCGCTCCTTGAGAGTACTTTTAAGAAGGCAATTCATCAGCTGGTTGCCCTGGAATTAATTGAGGATCGTCGAATGGAATACTTCAAGGCAGCACACGTCAGCCTGAATCGTTAGGGCGAGGAGTACTCTCCTTCTGAGCTACCAGACGTTATATACAAACAATTTCCATTGGCTCGTCTTGTCGAAGAGTTTGGGAAACCGTTGTCGATTCCTCCTTCGGATATCAATGATAAGGTCGACAATAATTTTATCGATCCAGAGGACGAGGAGGCAGTGAGAGAAGGAGCGAACGAATGAGAGGTCGTTGGTGATCAGGGAGTTCCAGATGGCGACCAGGTTGTGTGAAGTGGGGAGCGATCCATCGATCTAGGAAATAATCTTTGTGATAATCAACATAACTTGATTTGTAATATTACCTTTTTATTCTTTTGTACAATCGACGATTCATATTCTGAGACTCCCGTTATTCCTTCTGAAGCTTTTCCTGTAATTAGTTCAACTTTTATTCAACAAAATTTTCCCATTTCTGGTGAGGTAGAAAGGAGGCCCTCCCCTAGTCGGGTGGCCTTCGGTGATATGTCCAATGTGGAGCAAACTTTTAATATACCCGTTTCTTCAGGTATTTCTTCTTTTGAGCATGGCTTACATGAGCATGTTCCAGATAACTCCGTTCCTTCCTCTACTTCTACTGTTCTGGTTGTTGGCGGAAGCCAAGTGGATGTTGCCGCGGGGGCAGTTAGCGGAGATTCCTCTTTGAATCCATCCATAACACAATCTGTTTCTCAGGATTTTTCGGACTTTTTGTTCACTGATACCACTGTTACGACCACTTCTTTTGAAGCCGGCGGGCCTTCTGGAGGTCGGACAGGCTCTAGGTCCGGTCGGCGGACCGTTATCTCCGCTTCGGGCAAGGAGACCTCGGTGAGTCCTAGCGAGAGGGAATCCCCTCGTGAGTTAGATGACCGTTGTATTCTTGAGCAAGTTAGGGATATAACGGAGTCAGGGGTTCCTCGGCCTGATCGTATTCCCCTTGATAGTGAACTGCCCGGCTCTCTTGAACCCGATGCTTTGTCCTGGGACTTGGGCCTGAGCACTATCTTGCTCGGTGAGTTGAGGAAGCACGCAGGTACTTCCAACGTTCGCCTCGTTCAGTCGCTGGTTAAGTTATGCGAGCAGGTAATCATGTTTCTGACTGTATTTCTTGCTTTATTTTGATTACTTTGTTAGGTATGACCTTTTTCTTTTTCAGGCCAAGTATTTCGCGCTGCAGCTAGGTGTGCAAAATGACGATTTGTGGCTCAGTAGGGGGGGCCAGAAACGTCGTTTGGATTCGGAGACCGCGAAAGTCGAAGGGCAGAACCTCCAGCTGCAGCTTCTCAATGATGACCTTCAGAAATTACAAGAAGAGAGGTTTGTCCTTGAGAAGGAGAAAAGCGACTTGGTTCAGGCTCTCGCCCTTGCAGAGGAGTCTCGTCGGCAGGCGTATGAACAAGGTTATGATGCTGGTTATCTAAAACGTCAGGAGGAATTGATGGCGTTTGTGGGTAACATGACTCCTCGATGATAGAAATAGTGTCCTGCAAGCCAGCTGTATGGCTAGTATTTATTGTAATAAATGCGGAACTATTCAATTTCGATTAATAAATGCACTTTATTAAATGGTCATCTTTATCTTATGTAATAATTATCTACGCATAAGGATAGAAGTCCTTAGATCACAGGGCTATGGGACAACCCGTGGACTGATCTCCAAGGCCGTGATCTAGAACATATTCAAGAGTCGTAGAATCCAATTGAGATGGGACATCATTGGATTCGGTTAGACTCTCACTATTGTGTATACTCCGATGAACTGGAGGACGCTGGGGTCCACGAGCGTGATTGGGATAGTCGATACACATAAGTGGGTGGCTTGCTGGGATGGCAAGCGCACTGAATACCCCAATTAGGAAATAACTCATCATGGAAGCGGTAGTCGCATATCGGGGTTGAAGTTATTCCATATTTATAATAGTATACGAGGAACGATCCCTAACTACTTGAGGTGATAGGGTTTATCTGGTGCGAGAACGTCTATACTTTGATATGAGTTCCGACTGACTGGGGATCACCAGAAAGTCTCTGTGGACTCATGTTGGGTATAGAGGAACTCGTATGCAGATTCATATCATCAACAAATGATCCATTGACCCGACTTGATAGATTGGAAATTCTCCTATGAATTTCTGTGAGAAATTAATTCTGGTAAAATCCTTGGCCAAGGTATCTGACGACTTTATGTAAGTAGCTCATAAAGATTAAGTCAAAGAGAATTTATTTCGAGACCAGAGTACATAAGGTCAAGACAAAAGAAAAGGGAATCCGATGAAAAGACCATACCCCTAAGTCTCGACTGGGAGATTGATCGATGGAGAGATTATGTTGTATATGGAAATTATAAATGATAAATGGTTCACTGAATTAATTCACCAGTGATTGGGCTCCATGGGCTTGTGGCTGGACATCGACCGTGGAGTGTGGGAGAATTCCCAAATTGGCAGGGGTGCTAATTTTGGAATGGTCAATCGACAGAGTGTTCGATTGATTTAGAGTAAGTCTTACTCGAATAATTAAATAATATTTAATTATAACCCACGGCCAATTATGTGGTGAACCTACGGGGGCATACACAATACATAAGTAGCGAAAGCGAGGAAATAAGAACGACCGGGTCGACTGGGTCGACTGGGTGAAAAATCGACTGGGTCGATTATTATGGGTAGGTCGACTGGGTCGACCCAATTGGAACAAAATTGGATCCAATTGGAATTGGATCAGGATCATAAATTAAATTGGAATTTAATTTGTGGATTAATTAATTAAGTTGGATTTAATTAATTAGAAGGGATTTTAATTAAATGGGCTTAGAGTCTGATTTAATTAAATGGGAGATTAAGTTAATTAATTGGGCTATTTAATTGGGAGATTAAATAAAGCCTGGTCAAATTAATTAACTGGGCCATGAATTAATTAGGAGACTAGGTCTTCTAATTAAAGAGGGTCATGGCCCATGTAGGAGAGAAGAGCCCTAGTCCTAATAGGACTAGGTTAGGGATATAACTATAAGTAGTTATCTTGTAGTTATTTTTCACACAACTCCATAAGCAAAAATTGAGCAAGAGCAAAAATTCTCTCCCTCTCCCTGTGTGATCGGCCGAACCTCTTCCTGTGCAAGGAAGAATTTTTCGTTTTTCGATCTTGTTCCGAATCGTTCCTAATTCCTAGTTTATAATATATCTCGTGTTCTAGCTGATCGAGATATATTATTTTCGTGATATTGTGGTGTATCAACTCGTAGAGGCGCAACACGTGGGGCGCTACTCAAAAGGTGTGGGTCGATTTTGCTGGAGCAGAATTCAGAGCTCGTTTTGCTAGCCGAGGATTTGCAAGGAGACAGGTATAAACGAGAAAACTTATACTGTCGTTTATTTATATTCATATATATACAACTAGAGAGTATCCTGGCAAGATTCCTTAAGAGGCCCTAAAAAGTTTTATATTCCGCTGTGCATAGAGCTGTTTATCTTACCGAATCCCAACAGTGGTATCAGAGCCAACTCTAGGCTTTGTATATATATGAATTTGCAAATTCTGTGTTTTTAAATCATATGTTTGATTTATGTGGCTAGTTCTTTAACTTTGCATGTTATAGGACGTATGTTTAATTAACTTGGAGTTAATGTTTAATTTTGGATTCGAAAATTTTATCATGTTAGTTTTATTTTTGGATTGGGATTTAATTGACTGGGTTTGTTTAATTAAATCATAAGTAATCGAAGAAACAAAAAAAAATTATTTTTATTGGATCCAACCGCGGTGGCACGCGGCGGTGCGCGGCAGCGCACCGCCGCTGGGCGGCCACCGCGTGCTGCTGCCCACGGCAGCGTACGAACAGCACGCTGGCCGCGCGAGCAGCGCACGGCAGCAGCCTACGGGCTGCCAGCCGTGTGCTGTCACGCGCAGCCGCGCGCTGCCGCACGCTGTCACGCGCAGCAGCGGCTGCCGCGAACAGCCACGCGCGGACTTCGTGTCCACGCGTATGTTGTCCACGTGGCAGTCTTCGATTGGCCTCGTCTGGTTGATTTTTGGTTGGACTCTAATTATGCCTATTTTGAAAGTCCTGAAAATCTTGGAGAATTTTGGAAGATTAGGAAACTTGGAGTTTTTGGATAAGGTAGTTATTTTGTTAGACTTAAACACTACCTTAATTAACTAATCTAGTCAAAATAGGATTATCTTGATGAATCTTGGAGATTTGGGAATTTTGGGAAACTTAGAGTTTTGGATAAGGTAAGAATCTTAGAGATTTAGATTACCTTAATTAACCAATTTAATCAAGATAAGAATTGTAGATTACTTAGAGCTCAATTAAGAGCTAATTAATCTTAGAGATTAATTGTTAATTCAAAAATTAATTAACTTGGATGAATATTTGCGAATTAAAATTAATGAAGCCGGTAAATTTACATTTATGCCCTTATGTGAATTTATGCATGTTCTTGAGTGAATGTGTGGATTGATCGATTTTGCCCTTAAGCCCTGTGTAGTTTTTGGTTTATTTATTTTTGGGTTGTAATTAAATGGGCCTGATTGGTGCCCTTGCTTGCGCAAACAAATGTAATAGAATAGGACCATTTAAATTATGTAAGCTAGGCTTAGATTAGGCTTGGAGCCAAGAAGACCTCATGAAGACTTGGAGATCCGCATGGAGGCCCATTTACCTTGGTGGACATGGAGGCCCAATTCATTACATGGAGGCCCAATCAAGCTGGATATTACAAGAAGGCCCATGATGTATGGGTTTGAAAATTGTAATAGTTTAGGACATTTAATTTCCACCCTAGACTGACCAATTGATTCATCACTTGGCTCGTGATGAATCGCATAGGATGGGCGATCGATCAATCATATCCTGCTAGGTGACGTATGTTTACTACTATGTCATGCATGCTTAGAATAGATCACGTAAACAAGATAAGCATAATCTGATGAGATCTCGCACAAGAAAACTTTAAAACCTCCAATTGAACTTAAAATTCAATTAGAATATTAAATCGAATAACGGGCGCATAAGAATAGTGTCTATGGTCCGAGCCTATCCAATTACTAGGTCTTAGGCATATTGTACGAATATATCTCGATGTCTCACGAGTCGTGGGTGATAAAAATAGTGTCCTGCAAGCCAGCTGTATGGCTAGCATTAATTGTAATTAATGAGGAACTATTCAATTTAGATTAATAAATGCATTTTAATGGTCATCTTTATCTTATGTAATAATTATCTACGCATAAGGATAGAAGTCCTTAGATCACAGGGCTATGGGACAACCCGTGGACTGATCTCCAAGGCCGTGATCTAGAACATATTCAAGAGTCGTAGAATCCAATCGAGATAGGACATCGTTGGATTCGGTTAGACTCTCACTATTGTGTGTACTCCGATGAACTGGAGGACGCTGGGGTCCACGAGCGTGACTGGGATAGTCGACACACATAAGTGGGTGGCTTGCTGGGATGGCAAGCGCACTGAATACCTCAATTAGGAAATAACTCACCATGGAAGCGGTAGTCGCATATCGGGGTTGAAGTTATTCCAAATTTATAATAGTATACGAGGAACGATCCCTAACTACTTGAGATGATAGGGTTTATCTGGTACGAGAACGTCTATACTTTGATATGAGTTCCGACTGACTGGGGATAGCCAGAAAGTCTCTGAGGATTCATATTGGGTATAGATGAACTCGTGTGCAGATTCATATCATCAACAAAGGATCCATTGACTCGACTTGATAGGTCGAGAAATTCTCCTATGGATTTCTGTGAGAAATTAATTCTGATGAAATCCTTGGCCAAGGTAACTGACGACTTTATGTAAGTAGCTCATAAAGAATAAGTCAGAGAGAATTTATTTCGAGATCAGAATGCATATAGTCGAGACGAAACAAAAGGGAAACCGATGAAAGGCCATACCCTTAAGTCTCGACTGGGAGATTGATAAATGGAGAGATTATGTCGTATATGGAAATTATAAATGATAAGAGGTTCACTTAATTAATTCACCAGTGATTGGGCTCCATGGGCTTGTGGCTGGACATCGACCATGGAGTGTGGGAGAATTCCCAAATTAGCAGGGGTGCTAATTTTGGAATGATTAATCGACAGAGTGTTCGATTAATTTAGAGTATTAATTGCTCGAGTAATTAAATAATATTTAATTATAACCCACGGCCAATTATGTGGTGAACCTACGGGGGCATACACAATACACATGAAGCGAAAGCGAGGAAATAAGAACGAACCAGTCGACTGGGTCGACTGAGTCAAAATCGACTGGGTCGATTAAATGGGTGGGTCGACTGGGTCGACCCATGTGGAACGAAATTGGATCCAATTGGAATTGGATCAAGATTATAAATTAAATTGGAATTTAATTTATGAGTAAATTAATTAATTAGGATTTAATTAATTAATGGAATGATTAATTAATTAAACTTGGAGTTTGAATTAATTAATTGGGAGATGATTTAATTAATTAGGCTATTTAAATGGGAGATTAAATAAAGCCCTGAAAGATTAATTAATATGGGCCATGAATTAATTAGAAGACCTAGTCTTCTAATTAAAAGGGGCCATGGCCCATGTAGGAGAATTAGTATCCTAATCTTAGAAGGATTAGGGTATGGGGAGATATCTATAAATATGAGACTAGGTCTCATATCTCATACACAACTCTACAAGAAAATTGAAAAGAGCAAAAATTCTCTCTCCCTCTCCCTTGTGATCGGCCGAACTACTCTTCCACTTTGGAAGAATTTTTCGTCTTTGTTTTTCGTTTCAAAGTCGTTCTAAAACCTAGATATTAATATACCCTATGTTCTAGTCGATTAGGATATATTAATTTTCGTGATATTGTGGTGTATCAACTCGTAGAGGCGCAACACGTGGGGCGCTACCAAAAGGTGTGGGTCGATCAACCGGGGACAGAATTCAGAGTTCGTCTAGCCAACTTGGATTTGCAAGGAGATAGGTATAAACGAGAAAACTTATACTATCTATTTAATTATATTCATATATATACAACTAGAGAATATCCTGGCAAGATTCTTTAAGAGGCCCTAGAAATTTTTTATATTCCGCTGTGCCTAGGGCTGTTTTTCTTACCGAATCCCAACAGTGGTATCAGAGCCAACTCTAGGCTTTGTATATATATGAATTTACAAATTCTGTGTTTATTAAGTCATATGTTTGATTTATGTGGCTAGTTCTTTAACTTTGCATGTTATAGGACGTATGTTTAATTAACTTAGAGTTAATGTTTAATTTTGGATTCGAAAAATTTTATCACGTTAGTTTTATTTTTGGATTGGGATTTAATTGACTGGGTTTGTTTAATTAAATCATAAGTAATCAAAAAAAAATTTTATTGGATCCGACTCGCGGTGGCACGCGGCGGTGCGCGGCAGCGCACCGCGGCTAGGCGGCCACCGCAAGCTGCTGCCAACGGCAGCGTGCTGGCAGCATGCTGGCAGCACACGCTGCGCGCAGCAGCAGCCTTCGGGCTGCTGTTTACGCGCTGCTGTGCGCGGCTGCTCGCTGCCGCACGCAGCCGCGTGCAGCGGCTGCTGCCGCAGGCAGCTCACGCGCCGCCTTGGTGGTCGCGCGTGGGCTGTCCTACGTGGCAGTCCTGATTGGTCTCGACTAGTCGTTTTTTGGTTGGACTCTAATTCTGCCTATTTTGAAAGTCCTGAAAATCTTGGAGAATTTTGGAAGATTAGGAAACTTAGAGTTTTTGGATAAGGTAGTTATTTTGTTTGACTTAAACACTACCTTAATTAACTAATCTAGTCAAAATAGGATTATCTTGAAAAATCTTGGAGATTTGGAATTTTGGGAAACTTAGAGTTTTGGATAAGGTAAGAATCTTAGAGATTTAGATTACCTTAATTAACCAATTTAATCAAGATAAGAATTGTAGATTACTTAGAGCTCAAGTAAGAGCTAATTAATCTTAGAGGTTAATTGTTAATTCAAAATTAATTAACTTAGATGAATTTTTACGAATTAAAATTAATGAAGCCGGTAAATTTACATTTTTGCCCTTATGTGAATTTATGCATGTTCTTGTGTGAATATGTGGATTGGTCGATTTTTCCCTTAAGCCCTGTGTAGTTTTGGTTTATTTATTTTATGGGTTGTAATTAAATGGGCCTGATTGGTGCCCTTGCTTGCGCAAACGAATGTAATAGAATAGGCCATTTATTTTCATAAGTTAGACTTAGTTTAGGCTTGGAGCCGAGAAGGCCCATTTACCTTGTAGGACATGGAGGCCCAATTCATTACATGGAGGCCCAATCAAGCTGGATATTACAAGAAGGCCCATGATGTATGGGTTTGAAAATTGTAATAGTTAGGACATTTAATTTTCACCCTAGACTGACCAATTGATTCATCACGTGGCTCGTGATGGATCGCATAGGATGGGCAATCGACCAATCATATCTTGCTAGGTGATGAATGTTTACTTTTTCGCAAATTATTCTATGATGTATGAGATGCATGCTTAGGATAGAAAACGTAAACAAGATAAGCATAATCTGATGAGACCTCGCACACTTAGAAACCTCCAATTGAACTTAAAATTCAATTAGAATATTAAATCGAATAACGGGCGCATATGAATAGTGTCTATGGTCCGAGCCTATCCAATTACTAGGTCTTAGGCATATTGTACGAATATATCTCGATGTCTCACGAGTCGTGGGTCGAGCTATAGGAAGATAATATGTCTATTGCCTCGATGCACGAGAAAGTGCCAAGGGAGGGGATAGCAAGGTTTTAGGCGTTGTCTCACGAGTCGTGGGGCGTCTAGGATTGAACTATTTCTCTTCACGAGTATTGGACATGATTTAACGCTAGTAAATATGGATGTCTCACGAGTCGTGGGTCCATATCGAAAAACGAGGCTAAAAGAACTTAAGGGTTAGCTGCGATGGTTAACCGTTGACGTAGTCGACCACCAAGTGGATCAAATAGTATGGCCAACGAGTCGTGGGTACTAGGAGATTGCATTTGGGCCTTAAGCCCGCTAGGATATTTTAAATTCCCGAAACTTATGTGGGGGCATAAGTTTGGCCAACGAGTCGTGGGTACTAGGAGATTGCATTTGGGCCTTAAGCCCGCTATGATATTTTAAATTCCCGAAACTTATGTGGGGGCATAAGATTTTGATTAAAATAGTGGGAGTAATTTACAAATAAAATCCATGTTTGTAAATTGTGCATTTTAAATTAATCTTTCGCATATTTATTTTCTTCTATCGTTGTTTTGTAGATATAATGTCTAAGAATCCGATTTCCATCATACTTGAACATAACAAATTGATTGGACCAAACTTCCATGACTGGGTCAGGAACCTTAAGATCATTCTCGCTTCTGAAAAGCGAGGTTTTGTCCTTGATGGGCCCCCTCCCGAACTTGCTAAGGATGCCGACGACACTGAGAAAGAAGCTGTTGATTTATGGCTTGACGATGACTTGCAGTCACGTTGTCTCATGTTGGCATCCATGTCGAATGAACTTCAAAAGCAGCACGAGCATATGAAGTCTTCTTTTGAAATCTACACGCACCTGAATGGTCTATTTGGGGTGCAAAGTAGATATGAGCGGTATGAAACTGCTAAGACTTTGCAACAAACGAGGATGGCTGAGGGTACTGATGTTCGATCTCACTGCATCAAGATGATTGGGCTTATTGAAAAGCTTGGTCACCTTGACGTAAAGATGGACAAGACCTACTGCCAGGATATAATCCTCCAGTCGTTGCCAAGATCATTCGAGCAATTCGTAGTGAATTACAACATGCACAAGATGGATGTTGAACTTCACGAGTTGGCTAATATGCTCGCCACTGCCGAGGCTTCCATGAAAAGAGAGAAGCCAGTGATGGTTGCTACCTCGACCCAATCCAAGTCCAAAAGGACAAAGAAAGGGAAAGGGAAAGGAAATGCTTCTTCAAGCAAAGGCAAAGCACCATCTGGGCCCATAGGGAAGGGAAAGAAGCGTAAAGCTTCGTCTGGTGAACAGAAATGTTTCTACTGCAAGAAACCTGGACACTGGAAGAGGAACTGCAAAGAGTTCTTGGAGAGCTCGAAAGGTATATTCCTTGTTGAAGTTAATTTATCAATTAACTGTGCATCATGGGTGCTAGACACTGCTTGTGGTTCTCATCTTTGTAATGATTTACAGGTGATGGGAGCAACAAGGCCACTTAAGCCAGGGGATTGGATCCTAAGATTTGGCAATGGAGCTAGAGCTGCTGCTGAGGCCATAGGCGAAGTGGAGTTAGATTTAGGTGGTTATAAATTAGTCCTTAGGAACGTTCTTTATGTACCTGGTTTAGTGAAAAACATTATTTCCATTCCTGTTTTGGATAATGAAGGTTTTAATTTTACAATTAACAAAGGTTCCTTTTCGTTATTCATGAATGATAATTTGTTTTTCACTGGTACATTAAAAGATGGACTATATACCATTGAGCCACCTAAGTTAGTTATGCACGTACAACAAAACAAAAGGAAACAAGATAATGAAATATCTGCCCAATTGTGGCACGCTCGACTTGGACATATTTCTAAGTCAAGGATTCAAAAGTTAGCATCTTCTGGCGCGATTGAAATCAATCGCATTGATGAAATGCCAACATGTGAACCATGTCTAAAGGGTAAAATGGCTAAGTTGCCGTTTAAGGGAAACCCTGAGCGAGCCAAGCAAACATTGGACTTGATACATACTGACGTATGTGGACCACTAAGGAAAAGCGCCCGAGGTGGCTATGACTACTTCATCACTTTCACTGACGACTACAGTCGTTATGGATATGTGTTCTTGTTGAAACACAGGTCTGAAGCCTTTGAGCGATTCAAAGAATTCAAGATGGAAGTAGAGAATCAACTTGGTCATACGATAAAGGCTCTTCGTTCTGACCGAGGTGGAGAATTTCTTAGTAACGAATTTCTAAATTATCTTGTAGAGCATGGAATACTATCGCAGTGGACTCCTCCTGCAACACCCCAATTAAATGGAGTAGCAGAGAGAAGGAATCGAACCTTGATGGACATGGTTCGATCCATGATGAGTGCCACTGATCTTCCTCTTTCTTTTTGGAGACATGCTCTCCTCACGGCAACGAAGATACTGAACATGGTACCTTCTAAATCCGTAGAAAAGACACCATATGAATTATGGTTTGGCAAGACACCCTCATACGCATTCATGCGCATATGGGGATCTCCCGCTTATGTTAAAAAGCTAGTGGGAGATAAATTGGAAACTAAATCCACTTTGTGCAAATTCGTGGGGTATCCGGAAAACTCAATAGGATACGAGTTCTACGATCCTACAAGACAAACTACGTTTGTCTCGAGGAACGCTCACTTCTTGGAGAAGGATTTCTTGGTTGACAAGAAGGAAAATAACGTAGAACTATATGAGGTCACTGAAGCTGAAAAGGCCTTAGAGGTCGATCGAGCTGACCCGTCACCACAGGCAGTGGGAGAACATGAGCATGAAAGTGCACCGGAAAGTACACCAATACTTCGTAGGTCAGAAAGACAACGTAGAGAACCCGAAAGGTACTACGGTCTTGTGCATGAGACTGGACAGTCTCTAACCGACCCAAGGACTTACGAAGAGGCTATGCTAGACATAGACTCGGGAAAGTGGCGTGAAGCCATGGAATCCGAATTGGACTCCATGCACTCAAACAAGGTCTGGGCCTTGGTAGATCCACCAGTGGGAGTGACTCCCGTGGGTTGCAAGTGGATCTATAAGCGAAAGCTTGGAGTGAACGGAGAGGTAATAACCTACAAGGCACGACTTGTGGCAAAAGGATACACTCAAAGACCAGGTATTGACTTTGAGGAGACCTTCTCGCCCGTCGCAATGCCCAAATCCATTCGGATCATGCTAGCCATAGCAGCGTGGTATAACTACGAGATATGGCAAATGGATGTAAAGACTGCCTTTCTCAATGGGAACATTGACAAGGAAATCTACATGGAGCAACCAAAAGGATATGCATCCAAAGGAGATGAACACAAGGTGTGCAAACTCCAGAGGTCCATTTATGGACTGAAGCAAGCTTCCCGAAGTTGGAACATTCGTTTTGATGAGACAATCCAAACATTTGGATTCATCAAGAACATGTTCGAACCTTGTGTGTACAAGAAGATCAGTGGGAGTTCAGTTGAATTTTTGGTACTTTACGTTGACGACATTCTTCTCATTGGAAACAATGTAAAAGCATTGTCGGAAACTAAAGCATGGTTGTCTACACAATTCTCAATGAAGAATATGGGAGAAGCATCCTTTGTACTAGGTATAAGGATCTACCGAGATAGATCAAAAGGACTGATGGGCCTCTCCCAATCCCAGTACATAGATAAAATCTTGAAAAGATTTAGTATGGAAGAATCCAAGAGAGGATTGCTTCCAATGAGACATGGAATTGCACTCTCTAAGTCTATGGCCCCAAAGACGCCTGAAGAGAGAAGCAAAATGTCTCGAGTACCATATGCATCCGCGATAGGAAGCATAATGTATGGTATGCTATGTACGAGACCAGACGTAGCGTACGCTCTAAGCGTTACAAGTCGCTACCAGTCTGATCCAGGTGAGCAGCACTGGATAGCCGTAAAGGCAATTCTGAAGTACCTGAGAAGGACTAAAGAATTGTTCTTGGTATACGGTGGAGGAGAATTGAAATTGGAAGGCTATACAGACTCGAGCTTCCAATGTGATGTAGACGATTTCAAGTCGACATCAGGATACGTGTTCTGCCTCAATGGTGGTGCGGTTAGCTGGAAAAGCTCCAAGCAAGAAACAACCGCGGATTCAACCACCGAAGCAGAATACATTGCCGCGAGTGACGCAGCAAAGGAAGGTGTTTGGATGAGGAACTTCATCCAGGAATTGGATGTGATACCTAGCATTGCTGAGCCCATTACTATCTTCTGCGATAATAATGGGGCAATAGCGCAAGCAAAGGAGCCGAGATCTCATCAGAAATCCAAGCACGTACTGAGACGATACCACGTGATAAGAGATATCATTGGTAGAGGAGACATTAAGATGGAACGTGTCGACTCTGAGGATAATACTGCGGACCCGCTAACGAAGCCACTGCCTCAAAAGGCGTTTGAGAAACATCTGCTGAAGATGGGACTCAAGAACATGAAAGACTGGCTTTAGGACAAGTGGGAGATTGATAGAAATAGTGTCCTGCAAGCCAGCTGTATGGCTAGCATTAATTGTAATTAATGAGGAACTATTCAATTTAGATTAATAAATGCATTTTAATGGTCATCTTTATCTTATGTAATAATTATCTACGCATAAGGATAGAAGTCCTTAGATCACAGGGCTATGGGACAACCCGTGGACTGATCTCCAAGGCCGTGATCTAGAACATATTCAAGAGTCGTAGAATCCAATCGAGATAGGACATCGTTGGATTCGGTTAGACTCTCACTATTGTGTGTACTCCGATGAACTGGAGAACGCTGGGGTCCACGAGCGTGACTGGGATAGTCGACACACATAAGTGGGTGGCTTGCTGGGATGGCAAGCGCACTGAATACCCCAATTAGGAAATAACTCACCATGGAAGCGGTAGTCGCATATCGGGGTTGAAGTTATTCCAAATTTATAATAGTATACGAGGAACGATCCCTAACTACTTGAGATGATAGGGTTTATCTGGTACGAGAACGTCTATACTTTGATATGAGTTCCGACTGACTGGGGATAGCCAGAAAGTCTCTGAGGATTCATATTGGGTATAGAGGAACTCGTGTGCAGATTCATATTATCAACAAAGGATCCATTGACTCGACTTGATAGGTCGAGAAATTCTCCTATGGATTTCTGTGAGAAATTAATTCTGATGAAATCCTTGGCCAAGGTAACTGACGACTTTATGTAAGTAGCTCATAAAGAATAAGTCAGAGAGAATTTATTTCGAGATCAGAATGCATATAGTCGAGACGAAACAAAAGGGAAACCGATGAAAGGCCATACCCTTAAGTCTCGACTGGGAGATTGATAAATGGAGAGATTATGTCGTATATGGAAATTATAAATGATAAGAGGTTCACTTAATTAATTCACCAGTGATTGGGCTCCATGGGCTTGTGGCTGGACATCGACCATGGAGTGTGGGAGAATTCCCAAATTAGCAGGGGTGCTAATTTTGGAATGATTAATCGACAGAGTGTTCGATTAATTTAGAGTATTAATTGCTCGAGTAATTAAATAATATTTAATTATAACCCACGGCCAATTATGTGGTGAACCTACGGGGGCATACACAATACACATGAAGCGAAAGCGAGGAAATAAGAACGAACCAGTCGACTGGGTCGACTGAGTCAAAATCGACTGGGTCGATTAAATGGGTGGGTCGACTGGGTCGACCCATGTGGAACGAAATTGGATCCAATTGGAATTGGATCAAGATTATAAATTAAATTGGAATTTAATTTATGAGTAAATTAATTAATTAGGATTTAATTAATTAATGGAATGATTAATTAATTAAACTTGGAGTTTGAATTAATTAATTGGGAGATGATTTAATTAATTGGGCTATTTAATTGGGAGATTAAATAAAGCCCTGAAAGATTAATTAATATGGGCCATGAATTAATTAGAAGACTTAGTCTTCTAATTAAAAGGGGCCATGGCCCATGTAGGAGAATTAGTATCCTAATCTTAGAAGGATTAGGGTATGGGGAGATATCTATAAATATGAGACTGGGTCTCATATCTCATACACAACTCTACAAGAAAATTGAAAAGAGCAAAAATTCTCTCTCCCTCTCCCTTGTGATCGGCCGAACTACTCTTCCACTTTGGAAGAATTTTTCGTCTTTGTTTTTCGTTTCAAAGTCGTTCTAAAACCTAGATATTAATATACCCTATGTTCTAGTCGATTAGGATATATTAATTTTCGTGATATTGTGGTGTATCAACTCGTAGAGGCGCAACACGTGGGGCGCTACCAAAAGGTGTGGGTCGATCAACCGGGGACAGAATTCAGAGTTCGTCTAGCCAACTTGGATTTGCAAGGAGATAGGTATAAACGAGAAAACTTATACTATCTATTTAATTATATTCATATATATACAACTAGAGAATATCCTGGCAAGATTCTTTAAGAGGCCCTAGAAATTTTTTATATTCCGCTGTGCCTAGGGCTGTTTTTCTTACCGAATCCCAACAGTGGGTCGAGCTATAGGAAGATGATATGTCTATTGCCTCGATGCACGAGAAAGTGCCAAGGGAGGGGATAGCAAGGTTTTAGGCGCTGTCTCACGAGTCGTGGGGCGTCTAGGATTGAACTATTTCTCTCCACGAGTATTGGACATGATTTAACGCTAGTAAATATGGATGTCTCACGAGTCGTGGGTCCATATCGAAAACCGAGGCTAAATGAACTTAAGGGTTAGCTGCGATGGTTAACCGTCGATGTATTCGACCACCAAGTGAATCAAATAGTATGGCCAACGAGTCGTGGGTACTAGGAGATTGTATTTGGGCCTTAAGCCCGCTAGGATATTTTAAATTCCCGAAACTTATGTGGGGGCATAAGATTTTGATTAAAATAGTGGGAGTAATTTACAAATAAAAATCATGTTTGTAAATTGTGCATTTTAAATTAATCTTTCGCGTATTTATTTCTTCTCTCGTCATTTTATAGATATGATGTCAAAAGAGCTTAGAGCACTTAGAGATTTGTCCATCTCATCACTTGAACGTAATATTTTAACTGGACCCAACTTGCATTTCTGGACGCATAATTTGAATGGATTATTTGAAGCTGAAAACATATCCTATGTTTTGTCTGTGCCACCACCCATTACTATTTCACATGACGTTCCTGATGAGCTCCGTAAAAGCATCACCAAATGGAAATTGGATGATGGCTTAGCTCTTGAATACATGTTGGAATATATGTCACTTGATCTGCATTTGCAACATGAGCATATGGCATCCGCGAAAGAGATTCTCTCGAATCTCAAATTTCTTTATGGGATTAGAGATGGTCGTCGTAGATTCGCGATCACGAGAGAACTCTTGCAAGCAAGAAAGAGAAGGGAAACTCCTGTCGGAATCCACGTACACAAGATGATTCGACTTCTGTCTGAACTCGATGATATGGGTGTCGTGATGGACAATGATTTCCGAGTAGATCTCATTCTACAATCTCTTCCTAGATCATATGACCGATTTATCGCGGACTTGAATCTCCAGAGGCGAGAGATTACTGTACATGTCCTGCGACAAATGCTCGAGGAACACGAAGCTTCTTTTGGAAAGAAAGCGAGGGTTGGCGAAAGGACTGGACGGCGTTCAAAACCAAAGCAAATGGAAACCAGAGCTCCTTACTGCACAAGGTCAAGGGAAAGGATTAAATTCGAACCTATGGAGAGTTCGAACAGGTATATTCCTTGTTGAAGTTAATTTTACAATTAACTGTGCATTTTTGGTGTTAGACACTGACTGGAGTTCTCATCCTTGTAGGTGATGGGAGCATTAAAGAAACTGGAGCCTGAGGATTGGATCCTTGAATAAGGCAATGGAGCTGGAGCTGCTACCAAGGCCGTAGGCAAAAGTAGATTTAGGTGGTTTGATAAAGTCATTAGGAAACTTTCATTTATGTACCTAGTTATTAATGAAAAACTTTTTATTCATGTTATTGAATAATGTTGATTTTAATAAAAGCTCCTGTTTTAGTTTTTCATTTGGTACATTGAATTATTGACTTTACATCATAAAACCGCCTAAGTTGGTCATGCACATACAACAAAACAAAAGGAAACAAGATAATGAAATATTTTCCCAATTGTGGCACGCTCGACTTGGACATATCTCTAAGTCAAGGATTCAAAAGTTAGCATCATCTGGCGCGATAGAAATCAATCGCATTGATGAAATGCCAACGTGTGAACCATGTTTAAAGGGTAAAATGGCTAAGTTGCCATTTAAGGGAAACCCTGAGCGAGCCAAGCAAACATTGGACTTAATACATACTGACGTATGTGGACCACTAAAAAAAAGCGCCCGAGGTGGCTATGACTACTTCATCACTTTCACTGACGACTTTAGTCGTTATGGATATGTGTTCTTGTTGAAACACAAGTCTGAAGCCTTTGAGCGATTCAAAGAATTCAAGATGGAAGTAGAGAATCAACTTGGTCATACGATAAAGGCTCTTCGTTCTGACCGAGGTGGGGAATTTCTTAGTAACGAATTTCTGAATTATCTTGTAGAGCATGGAATACTATCGCAGTGGACTCCTCCTGCAACACCCCAATTAAATGGAGTAGCAGAGAGAAGGAATCGAACTTTGATGGACATGGTTCGATCCATGAAGAGTGCCACTGACCTTCCTCTTTCATTTTGGGGACATGCCCTCCTCACGGCAACGAAGATACTGAACATGGTACCTTCTAAATTCGTAGAAAAGACACCATATGAATTATGGTTTGGCAAGGCACCCTCATACGCATTCATGCGCATATGGGGATCTCCCGCTTACGTTAAAAAGCTAGTGGGAGATAAATTGGAAACTAAATCCACTTTGTGGAAATTCGTGGGGTATCCGGAAAACTCAATAGGATACGAGTTCTACGATCCTACAAGACAAGCCACGTTTGTCTCAAGGAACGCTCACTTCTTGGAGAAGGATTTCTTGGTTAACAAGAAGGAAAATAACGTAGAACTGGATGAGGTCACTGAAGCTGAAAAGGCCGAAGAGGTCAATCAAGCTGACCCATCGCCACAGGCAGTGGGAGAACATGAGCATGAAAGTGCACCAGAAAGTACACCGATTCTTCGTAGGTCAGAAAGACAACGTAGAGAACCCGAGAGGTACTACAGTCTGCTGCATGAGACTGGACAGTCTCTAACCGACCCAAGGACTTACGAAGAGGCTATGCTAGACATAGACTCGGGAAAGTGGCGCGAAGCCATGGAATCCGAACTGGACTCCATGCACTCAAACAAGGTCTGGGCCTTGGTAGATCCACCAGTGGGAGTGGCTCCCGTGGGTTGCAAGTGGATCTATAAGCGAAAGCTTGGAGTGAACGGAGAGGTGATTACCTACAAGGCGCGACTAGTGGCAAAAGGATACACTCAAAGACCTGGAATTGACTTTGAGGAGACCTTCTCGCCCGTCGCAATGCCTAAATCCATTCGGATCTTGCTGGCCATAGCTGCGTGGTACAACTACGAGATATGGCAGATGGATGTAAAGACTGCCTTTCTCAATGGGGACATTGATAAGGAGATCTACATGGAGCAACCAAAAGGATATGCATCCAAAGGAGATGAACATAAGGTGTGCAAACTCCAGAGGTCCATTTATGGACTGAAGCAAGCTTCCCGAAGTTGGAACATTCGTTTTGATGAGACAATCCAAACTTTTGGATTCATCAAGAATATGTTCGAACCGTGCGTGTACAAGAAGATCAGTGGGAGTACAGTTGAATTTTTGGTGCTTTACGTTGACGACATTCTTCTCATTGGAAACAATGTGAAAGCATTGTCCGAAACTAAAGCATGGTTATCTACACAATTCTCGATGAAGGATATGGGAGAAGCATCCTTTGTACTAGGTATAAGGATCTACCGAGATAGATCAAAAGGACTGGTGGGCCTCTCCCAATCCCAGTACATAGATAAAATCTTGAAAATATTTAGTATGGAAGAATCCAAGAGAGGATTGCTTCCAATGAGACATGGGATTTCACTCTCTATGTCTATGGCCCCAAAGACGCCAGAAGAGAGAAGCAATATGTCTCGAGTACCATATGCATCCGCGATAGGAAGCATAATGTATGGTATGCTATGTACGAGACCAGACGTAGCGTACGCTTTAAGCGTTACAAGTCGCTACCAGTCTGATCCAGGTGAGCAGCACTGGATAGCCGTAAAGGCAATTCTGAAGTACCTGAGAAGGACTAAGGAATTGTTCTTGGTATACGGTGGAGGAGAATTGAAATTGGAAGGCTATACAGACTCGAGCTTCCAATGTGATGTAGACGACTTCAAGTCGACATCAGGATACGTGTTCTGCCTCAATGGTGGTGCGGTTAGCTGGAAGAGCTCCAAGCAGAAAACGACCGCGGATTCAACCACCGAAGCAGAATACATTGCTGCGAGTGATGCAGCAAAGGAAGGTGTTTGGATGAGGAACTTCATCCAGGAATTGGATGTGATACCTAGCATCGCTGAGCCCATTACTATCTTCTGTGATAACAATGGGGCAATAGCGCAAGCAAAGGAGCCGAGATCTCATCAGAAATCCAAGCACGTACAAAGATGATACCATGTGATAAGAGATATCATTGGTAGAGGAGACATTAAGATGGAACGTGTCGACTCAGAAGATAATACGGCGGACCCGCTAACGAAGCCTCTACCTCAAAAGGCATTTGAGAAACATCTGCATAAGATGGGACTCAAGAACATAAAAGACTGGCTTTAGGACAAGTGGAAGATTGATAGAAATAGTGTCCTGCAAGCCAGCTGTATGGCTAGTATTTATTGTAATAAATGCGGAACTATTCAATTTCGATTAATAAATGCACTTTATTAAATGGTCATCTTTATCTTATGTAATAATTATCTACGCATAAGGATAGAAGTCCTTAGATCACAGGGCTATGGGACAACCCGTGGACTGATCTCCAAGGCCGTGATCTAGAACATATTCAAGAGTCGTAGAATCCAATTGAGATGGGACATCATTGGATTCGGTTAGACTCTCACTATTGTGTATACTCCGATGAACTGGAGGACGCTGGGGTCCACGAGCGTGACTGGGATAGTCGATACACATAAGTGGGTGGCTTGCTGGGATGGCAAGCGCACTGAATACCCCAATTAGGAAATAACTCACCATGGAAGCGGTAGTCGCATATCGGGGTTGAAGTTATTCCATATTTATAATAGTATACGAGGAACGATCCCTAACTACTTGAGGTGATAGGGTTTATCTGGTGCGAGAACGTCTATACTTTGATATGAGTTCCGACTGACTGGGGATCACCAGAAAGTCTCTGTGGACTCATGTTGGGTATAGAGGAACTCGTATGCAGATTCATATCATCAACAAAGGATCCATTGACCCGACTTGATAGGTTGGGAAATTCTCCTATGAATTTCTGTGAGAAATTAATTCTGGTAAAATCCTTGGCCAAGGTATCTGACGACTTTATGTAAGTAGCTCATAAAGATTAAGTCAAAGAGAATTTATTTCGAGACCAGAGTACATAAGGTCAAGACAAAAGAAAAGGGAATCCGATGAAAAGACCATACCCTTAAGTCTCGACTGGGAGATTGATCGATGGAGAGATTATGTCGTATATGGAAATTATAAATGATAAAAGGTTCACTGAATTAATTCACCAGTGATTGGGCTCAATGGGCTTGTGGCTGGACATCGACCGTGGAGTGTTGGAGAATTCCCAAATTGGCAGGGGTGCTAATTTTGGAATGGTCAATCGACAGAGTGTTCGATTGATTTAGAGTAAGTCTTACTCGAATAATTAAATAATATTTAATTATAACCCACAGCCAATTATGTGGTGAACCTACGGGGGCATACACAATACACAAGTAGCGAAAGCGAGGAAATAAGAACGACCGAGTCGACTGGGTCGACTGGGTGAAAAATAGACTGGGTTGATTATTATGGGTAGGTCGACTGGGTCGACCCAATTGGAACAAAATTGGATCCAATTGGAATTGGATCAGGATCATAAATTAAATTGAAATTTAATTTGTGGATTAATTAATTAAGTTGGGTTTAATTAATTAGAAGGGATTTTAATTAAATGAGCTTAGAGTCTGATTTAATTAAATGGGAGATTAAGTTAATTAATTGGGCTATTTAATTGGGAGATTAAATAAAGTCTGGTCAAATTAATTAACTGGGCCATGAATTAAGTAGGAGACTAGGTCTTCTAATTAAAGAGGGCCTGTAGGAGAGAAGAGCCCTAGTCCTAATAGGACTAGGTTAGGGAGATAACTATAAGTAGCTATCTTGTAGTTATTTTTCACACAACTCCATAAACAAAAATTGAGCAAGAGCAAAAATTCTCTCCCTCTCCCTGTGTGATCGGCCGAACCTCTTCCTGTGCAAGGAAGAATTTTTCGTTTTTCGATCTTGTTCCAAATCGTTCCTAATTCCTAGTTTATAATATATCTCGTGTTCTAGCTGATCGAGATATATTATTTTCGTGATATTGTGGTGTATCAACTCGTAGAGGCGCAACACGTGGGGCGCTACTCAAAAGGTGTGGGTCGATTTTGCTGGAGCAGAATTCAGAGCTCATTTTGCTAGCCGAGGATTTGCAAGGAGACAGGTATAAACGAGAAAACTTATACTGTCGTTTATTTATATTCATATATATACAACTAGAGAGTATTCTGGCAAGATTCCTTAAGAGGCCCTAAAAAGTTTTATATTCCGCTGTGCCTAGGGCTGTTTATCTTACCGAATCCCAACACTCGAATGGGTGCTTCTGCTAGTCGTCCCGGTGATGGCAACCCGTCTCAGTGATCTGTTCTGACTTAGCTGTTAATGTTGGAATGCTTTTCCTTTTTTCTTTTTTTTTTATTTTGTAGGCCCCAACCTTTATGTGGTTGTCGTGGCTAAATATTTTGTATGCAAAGCAAAATTAATGATAATGAAGATCTATTTTTTTACCAGATTCATGCCTTGATTGAGTTCAGCCAATAGATATATTTTGATAAATTATGTCCTGCCGAATTTATCGTTATAAATATAAATTTTCCAAATAAGCAGGAGATTTTAGCAGACATATCTGACATCAATTTGCTGGGAGATTATCTTTTGTTTGAAAAAGTAGCTCGTTCTGGCTTAATCAGTCTTGAACAGCTGAATGATGTAGTGTTTGCTCTGCAAATCAATCTTTAATCAAGTATAAGAACTCAATTTATTGAATAATTGTGAAGGAATGTTTAGCGCTCTTGTCGATGATCGACCGATATTTTGTAGAATAGTCCATTTTCCACGGACATCTTATATAAGGGCGTGGTCATTTCCTCTGTTTAGCATTATGCCCTTTGTTTTCAAGTCTAAGTTCGTAGAAAGAATATGGTCCCACGCATCCTCTTAAAATTCATGTTTCTTTGCACTGACTGTGAGTTCCATGTTCCTCAAATAAAGCAATCAGTGCACCAATATGTCAATCTTTTGGTGTGGGAGGAATTGGAAAATGTAGAATCAATAGTCAGATCTGACTTGTTCAGACCCCCTTAAACAATTCTTTGGAATGTTAGGCACTGACGATTTTGTAGGCTGGAATGTTAACAATCCGTCCTCTAATTTTCACGTCAAATTTCTTGTACTCCAGTGGAGGTCCATTATAGTCAAGTAAGAATCTACTTTTTGATATATGAGGTAGTGACGACCTCGTTCGCTGGAATACGAGATTTTATATTTTTAAACGAACTAGTACTTGTTCCACTGGTGCAAACTTACATGTCTTTATCGAGGATCTCTTATTTATCATCAAGCGATAAGGATCTCTAAGTACGCAAGGCTTCAGATCTTTTTATTATTGTATTGATCGCTTCGATCATGATTCTTCTTTACAGTCGAATAGTCTTCTCGACCACAGAGGTACCGTTCCAACTTACCCGCATTTAAAGGAGGAAGTCAAATGGTCGCGGTTCTTTTTCTCTCAGATCTTGTTCCAACCGTCGGATCAACTTTATCTATGCCTATACATAGGTACGCAGTTTTCATTTCTCACTTACAATTCTCAAAAGGAATGGAACTATCAGTTTCTTTGAGTTACACCTTGCCCACTGATCCCATAATATTCAAAAAGTCACATTATCGTGATTCATTTTCGTCATAATAACTCAAATGTCAACTGCCTTGTACTAACAGGTCCCATTGATGCCCTACCTTGTACTGACGGGTCCCATGAGGCCTCAACCTTTGTCTTTTCAGGTTTGAGGTCCGTGGTTTTCTATTTGCACATGGAGGGTTCATATTTACCAGGCACCCCTGCTCTTCGATGTTACCTCCGGAGTGATAGACCGCCGGGGTGTGCTGGTAAATTTTAACTTTCACGACGGCCCTGAAGAGATGCTTCTTTAGAGTAAAAATCAACCCTAATGTAGAAGCAGTATCTCGTTGTGGGTGAATGAGTATTGCCGGTCATCTGGCTGGTAATGGTCATTTCGTCTGGAAGAACATTTGATCTTCAAAGCCCGGCCATCGAACTAAAGAAGTCGACCATCCTGAGCAGCATGCTTCTTAGGTGGTTAATCACAATTATCGAGGCACTAGGGAGGAGATTGATGTTTCCGTGGACATTGTCGTGAAGATCACCGATCCATAGGATAGGATTATTTTATCTAAACAGTTGTAGCGATTTGTAGAAAGTTCTTTGTACTCTGATCGAAACTTCGTATGTAATTTGATACTTGTTCTCAGAACTCGAATGAATAAAACTTTTTGTATTATTACCTCGATATTTTTTGTTGTTGATTTCTTCTCAACCTGTTCTTATTTATTATCGATATCCAGAAGCGATGGCTGTTGCTCGATTTATACTCAACTCTTTTTTTTTTTAGACTTAGGTTTTTATACCAAGACCTTTTTTTGATCGTTAGCCATGAGATCGAGGAGCGTTTATTGAGCGGATCAATTTATACTCAATTCTTTTTTAAGACTTAGGTTTTTATACCAAAACCTTTTTTGTTCGTTAGACATGAGATCGAGGAGCGTTTATTGAGCGGATCAATTTATACTCAACTCTTTTTTAAGACTTAGGTTTTTATACCAAAACCTTTTTTTATCGTTAGACATGATTCGAGGAGCGTTTATTGAGCGGATCAATTTATACTCAACTCTTTTTTAAGACTTAGCTAGGTTTTTATACAAAAACCTTTTTTGATCGTTAGATATGAGATGGAGGAGCGTCTATTGAGCGGATCAATTTATACTCAACTCTTTTTTTAGACTTAGGTTTTTATACTAAAAACCTTTTTTGATCGTTATCGAGGAGCGTTTATTGAGCGGATCAATTTATACTCAACTCTTTTTACTTTAGATCGAGGAGCGTTTATCGAATTGATCGATTTATACTCAACTCGTTATACATTTGATCGAGGAGCGTTTATTGAGCGAATCAATTTATACTCAACTCTTTTTACTTTAGATCGAGGAGCGTTTATCGAATTGATCGATTTATACTCAACTCGTTATATATTAGATCGAGGAGCGTTTATTGAGCGAATCAATTTATACTCGACTCGTTATACTTTAGATAGAGGAGCGTTTATTGAGCGAATCAATTTATACTCAACTCGTTATACTTTAGATAGAGGAGCGTTTATCGAAATGATCGATTTATACTCAACTCGTTATACATTAGATCGAGGAGCGTTTATTGAGCGAATCAATTTATACTCAACTCTTTTTACTTTAGATCGAGGAGCGTTTATCGAATTGATCGATTTATACTCAACTCGTTATACATTAGATCGAGGAGCGTTTATTGAGCGAATCAATTTATACTCAACTCTTTTTACTTTAGATCGAGGAGCGTTTATTGAATTGATCGATTTATACTCAACTCGTTATACATTAGATCGAGGAGTGTTTATTGAGCGAATCAATTTATACTCAACTCGTTATACATTAGATGGAGGAGCGTTTATCGAATTGATAGATTTATACTCAACTCGTTTTGATACTTCGCCTTTAATTCAAGTGAACCTTAGATTTGGTTTTTCAAAATCGTAATAATTGATAAAATTCTTGAGAAGGAATCTCAAGCCAAGGCCTTTATTACAACAAATAAAAATAAAACGGACTAAATCAAAAGAAATTAATCAGAACAATTTGCTAGGATTCATTTTCCATAGTATTTTCTTAAGTTGACTGCATTCCAAGTTCTTGGTAGGGTTGTTCCGTCCAAGTGTGCAATTTTGTATGAACATTTCTTTCCAACACTAACGACAATGTATGGTCCATCCCAATTCTGTTGTAATTTCCCCCCGTGCTTGGATACCTCTACCTTTTTTAGCACCAAGTCCCCTTCTTTGAAGGTTCGTATGCGTACCTTTCGATTGGAAGCTTTCTCTATGTTTGATTTAGCAACTTGCAATTGTACGACAGCTTTTTCTCTTAATGCTTCTGTCAAGTCGATATCACTTTCTCTTGCCTTTTCGTTTTCCTGATTATCATACATTTCAATTCTTGGTGTTGGAATTAGTGTTTCGACTGGAATTACAGTTTCCGAGCCATATACTAGACTGAATGGGGTCTCCCCAGTCGAAGTTCTGACTGTCGTTTGATTAGCCCAAAGTACTCCTGGGAGTTCATCCAGCCATCTTCCTTTGGCTGCCCCTAATCTTTTCTCCAAAGATTTTATTATTTCTCGGTTCGCTACTTCAGTTTGTCCATTTGCTCTTGGATGTCCAACTGAAGTGAAGTTTTGCTGAATTCCTAGTTTGGTACACCATTCCAATACTTGTTTTCCCGCAAATTGGGTTCCGTTATCAGAAATCAGGATCCTCGGGATGCCAAATCGACATACTATGAATTTCCATAGGAAGTTGATCACTTGGAATTGAGTTATTCGAGCAAGGGCGATACATTCTATCCATTTGCTGAAATATTCGACAGCGACTAGAACATATGCTTTCTTAGAGCGGGCTACTGGGAAAGGTCCCACGATGTCCATTCCCCATTGATCAAATGACCAACATACCGGTATTGGGTGCATGTTTTCGGCCGGTTGATGACTTATATTTGCATGAACCTGTCAATGATGACATTTTTGAACGTATTGCATGGCATCATCGTTGATGGTAGGCCAATAATAACCCGTTCGAAGGCATTTTAAGGCTAAGGCCCTTGCTCCGCTGTGATTTCCCGCTTCTCCTTCATGTACCTCTCGAAGGACGTCGTTGGTTTGAGATTCGGAGATGCATCTTAGAAGGATTCCCGACGCTGATCTTCGGTAAAGTTTTTCTTCTATCAATGTGTATTTTGGAGCCCGATATTTTATTTTTCGAGCTTCGTTCGGGTGAGGCGGTAACTTTCCTTCTCGAAGATAGTATCATCGGATTCATCCAATTTCTTTCAGCTTCTTCGATTTACATCATCTCAGCGACCGGTGTCTCGTCGATATCAATTGCTGGTGTATTGGAAATTAACTAGTTGATTACCCTTTCAGTTTTACCGTCGTAAGACCCTGTAAATCTAGACAGTTGATCGGCCCATTTATTTTCTGACCGTGGAATGTTCTGTATCCAAAAAATTTCGAATTTCTCAGCCAAGTATTTGACCATATTAAATTATTTTGCCTCGTATAGACCTTCTATTTGTCTTTGTACTAACTCTGAATCGGTTAATACCTTAAGACTTTTTATGTTGGCCTTGATTGCCATTTCCATTCCTGCGATCAGTGCCTCATACTCTGCTTCATTGTTTGTTACCACGAAGTCCAATGTTATCGCATAATTTATATCTTCCTTATTTGGTCCAGTAAAGTTGATTTATGCTCCTCTTCCTTCTCGGCATGAAGCGCCGTCGACATGCATCAGCCATGTTTGATTTTCTATGATCATGATACCATTATCATGACTGGTCGATTCAGTATGTTCAGTTGTCTGTGTTGGAGTTTCTAACAGGAAATCAGCTAGTACTTGTGCCTTAATTGCAATTCTTGGTTTGTATTCGATTTTGAACTGACCTAGTTCGATTGCCCATTTGATCAATCTTCCAGAGGCTTCAAGTTTTGCTAAGACCTGTCTTAGCGGTTGGTTGGTTAGCACCACAATTTTGTAAGTTAAAAAGTAAGGTCGGAGTTTGCGTGCCGTCACGACTAAGGCCAAAGCGAATTTTTCTATTTCCAAGTCGTTCTTCTCCGTCCCTTGTAGTAATTTACTTAAGTAATAAACAAGCTTATGGTCCACGCCTTCTACCTTTACTAAGACTGAACTAATTGCCATCTCGAAAATTGATATGTAGATGTATAAAGGTTCTCCCTCAGTCGGTTTGGCCAACAGCGGGGGAGTCGTCAGGTAATCCTTTAGTCGGTCGAATGCCGCCAACTGATTTAACCGTTTTTCGTTGAAACTGATCAGCTGATCCTTCGGTGGTTTACTTTATAGTGTCCACACTTCTTTCGGGTATTTTAAGCTTCCGACTATGGACCTGGTAGTCTTACGACGAGCATTACGACTGTCCCCGCCGGCCGGTCCTCCTGAGATCGTATGAATGGTGCCGTTAATCTGATCATCGTTCAACTCCTGTGGAGGACCATTATTAGGGGACCCTCTTTGGGAGTTCCTTCTTTGGTTATTATTCCGAGGACTCCGACTTCTTCCTCTCTTGCGGTTATTTCATTCTAAATAGTCGTCTAATTTTCCTTGTTCGATTAGTTTTTCAATTTCTTTTTTAAGGTGAAAACAATATTCGGTACGATGCCCATGTGCCCGGTGATATCTACAGTATAACTCATAGTTCCGTGCACCTGGCCTCGGCTGAGCGATTCTCTTCGCCGCCGGGATCCAATTATTCCTTTCCAGTACTACCAAGATTTCTTCTATCGAAACGGTCAGCCTGGGGTATTCTACTTGGTTAATTCGGCCGATCTAGGTCTTTGATAGACATTAGGTCGTGTGTCTTGATCGTTCCGATTGTACTCTAGTCGTTGGAAGACATTGCCTCTTCTGAAGAATCGTTCATAATCGGTGGATTTTTTAGCAGGAACTCTATCTTGCCGCTTGGAGCCGGAGACGGGAGCTTTATTTTTATTCTTATCTTTAAAAGAGTTCATCTCCTCCGGGGTCATATATTTTGATGCCAAAGTCATAATATCAGCAAACGTTCTTGGTTTCTTTCTACGGAGTGCATTTCCGAATTGCCAATTCTTGGCGAGATCGAAGAGAATGGAGATTATGTAATCGATATTTGGGGAATCGATTTTGAGTAATTCCACGTTAAACCTCGCCAGCCAGTTCCGAAGGAATTCACCCTCTTGTTGATAAATAGTTCCTAGATAGCTCATCGGTAGTTTCTGTCTCTTTTGGCTGGCGAACTGTTGTGTCAGCTTGTTGCATAATTCTCGAAAGCTGAATATAGAATTAGTGGGTTGCTTGGCGAACCAATCTAAAGCGAGTCCTTCAAACGTGGTGACCATTAATTTAGCAGTGAATTCTGCCGAGTGAGCATATAAGTTCATTATGTTGGTAAAGCTGAATATATAGTCATCTGGGTCGGTAGTTCCGTCATATCTGGGTAGTCGTCCCGGAACCTGTCCCGATGACTGGGCCTCTTTTATTTCCTTGCAGAAGGAGGAGCATGCCGCTAGGCTCTCTTGGAGTTTCGTGCTTCTAGCCCATGGATTCTGAATAGTTCGGAGTCGTTATTCCAGAAGTTCTTGTACCATCCTTTCGATTTTTCTTTCCGAGAATCGCATAGTTCGTGGTTGATTAGGAATTGCGTCGCCTACGTTATCCTCGATGGGGATTATGGTATGTTCCTTTGATCCGGTGCGTACCGGTTGCGGCCTTCTTCGATCCGCTTTGCTTCGGACGTTCTTATCGGAGGGTTTTGAATAGCTCTTTTGCGGACTGTGCAGCGATCGTTGCTCACTCGCCGGGCTGTTAGCCTGCTGCGAGATTTGATCGACCTGCCTTGGTGTCCTTTGAATGGGATTTGCTCTAGTGGATCTAGGGTTTCTAGGAACCTGCTCGGGTGGGAGTAATTCCCCTGGGCAGAGTGAACTAAAGAGCATAGCGATCTGTCGTAGCTTTTCCCGAGTGTCTGACAGAGGGACTGGGATTGCTGGAGCCACATGGTCTTCTGGTATTACATTGGCAGGGATCCCTTGTGGTTCCTCCTGATTCGGAAGCTGCTCGTTCTCCTGCTGATTGTCATTAAGTATAGGGGTGTTGTTGTCAGTATCGCCCTGTTGACCCTCAGATGTGTTATGCGGGTTGGTTGTGTTACTTTTTGCTCCGTTACGAGCGCTCTTCCTTGGGCGAGCCATATGTCGATCGAATAATTAACCTAGCCCCACGGTGGGCGCCAACTGATTTAACCATTTTTCGTTGGGTAAGATTAAATTAATACGATGTATTTTAGAGGTATGATTAAGTATGATTATGGGGCTCTGTTACTTTATTCCGGATGGATCGTTTTCAAGGAAGAACTATTATGTGAAGAACGGTAAGTAACAAGACGATGAGTGAGTAAATAGTATAGCAAAAGCTTTTCTATTCAATATGATATCAGATTGCCCAAGTATAGAGGCGTAAGCTCTGATTGTGTGTTTTAATACAATGTTTAACTAGGTATTTATATGATGCTAACCCTAGCTTTACAAGGAAACATAATCCTAATAGGTCTAGGCTTTGTAATCCACTTGGAAATCGGATATTACTCTTGGTCGCTGAGGATTGATATCGTAGATCGGAGTACGCAGCTGCTTATTGAATTAGCCTCCTGGTCGGTCCGAACTTATAAAGATTAGTCATTCCGATTATTATAAGGCGTATAAAATAGCCCCCATCATAAGATGATACAAGTGTAAATGAGTGGAGTTATGTCAAACGACATATTATTTTAAGCTTGATTTAATTTTTGTATGGGTTGAAATTGTGTTTGAGCTTGCTTTAATTGTGAGATAAATCAAGTTGAAAGGAATTTTCTCGAACGAGTCCGAGTCGAGTATCAAAATGCTTGATATTTTTTAACGTATTTTGTCAGATTTAGCTTATAGAGTCAAGTTCCAAACTAGTTTACATAATTATCAAACAAAAAAATGTTGTCAAGGAATGAGTTTAAATCATGAAGCATTGTTTGATTTTTAGCACTTGGGACAAAATAAATTTGTCTTTATTTTTTTTAGATGTCGAATAGCTTATATCAGAATCTTTGCAATAATTATAAAGTTACCATCATAAACTAACAAATGACTATAAAATAACCAACATTGTTGAAAAATGGGACCTTAGGACATCTCTAGCGGTGGGCTCGAGCACCCGTGAGGACCGGGGTAGGGCAGCTGGCGGTGCAGTGCAGGCTGGGAGGCGGGGCGGGCGGGGAATGACGATCAGGGTCGCGTGAGGGAATGGGAAAGAAAGAGGGAGAGTGCCCCTCTGTAATTCAGGTGGCGCCACTTGTCACCACCTGTTTGGTTTCTTTTTTTTAATTGTTTAATTGCTTTTAATTATAATAAAATGTAATAAAATTATTTTAATTATTTAAACTTTGTAATTAAAATTTGTAATAATCGTTAATATTGGAATAAAATTTGTAACATTTGTTTTAATTTGTTGCAATTAGAATGAAATTAAAATATTATTATTATTATTAATTTTAATTACAATTTTAATTTACAATGGTTTAATAATAATAAAATGAAATAATGGTTTTAATTGTTTCTTATATTTAAAACAGAGGTACTTAAAATTTGTAAATAATTTGTTAATAAATAATTTTGATTATAATTACTATTCTAATAATATAATGATTTTATAAGAATAAAATTAAAATTTTCTCCTAAATTAGAATTAAAATTACTTGAAAATATAATTAAACCCTTAGACAAATAATTTAAATTAATTCTTAGAGTAAGAAATATCTAAAAACATATTATATTATTAAAATTATTATTATTACTATTATTAAAATCAATATTAAAACCATAATTATAATGGTGAGAGTGGAGAAAAAGTTAAATTGGAAGAATTTGAAGTTATGAGCCCTCATTAAATTTATATGACACTAGTGATCTAATTAATAAAATTTCAAATATTCATATATAGAAAATAAAATAGTTTAAATTTACTCATGTAATGCGGAATTGAATAGAAATAGCTGAATAAGTACATACCCATTTTTTCATATGCACTTGAAGATGTAAATACGATTAAGGTATAGTGAAAGAAGAAGTTTTTCTAAAATTAGATTTCATGAAATTTGAGTGTATATAAAATACCACATCTTAATCATTAAAATAATCAACATAAAATCTGGACCATAATTTTCTTTTAAATATCCAGTGATGACATGGTATAGTACATTTTGAAAAAATTTAACATCTATTAAATTACATAAATAACCTTACAATATATATTTACATATTTGAGCATGTCTTTCCAATTCTTTTTCTTTCCATCTTTGGATCTTCAACGACCATCATCTTCCCCAACCAAACTCCACCAACCCCCCAGGTAGTAACGCGGAGAAAAGGAAACGACTTCCACCACATAATTTTAATTATTTACAGACCTTGATACAGGGACGGACCTAGACGACTTTCGTTGGGGGGGCCGAAGATTTTTTTGGTAACAAAATCTTGGTATTTTTTCAATGTTTTGATAAAATAATAAAAATTAACTTATGGTAAAGTAATACTATTATTTTATTTAAAAACAAGTGAAAAAATATATTTTTCATATTTCAAGTATACGGATCTTTAAACACTCAAAACAGATGTTTAAGATGCAATCTAACTGACCTAAAAACAAATAAATGTTTAACCAAGTCATATAAATGTCGAATGTCCAATTAATATGTATAATATACTGTTAAAATCATATTCCGACTTCTGTAAATATAATATAATTATGATCTCATAATTCAATAAAATTATATCTACTAAAGAACTTGAATCTTGCACAAAGACAAAATCCATGAGAAACATCAATTATTGAATACTTTAAAAAGGAAAAACTAAATAAACTTTAGGGTGAAATAAAAAAAAATATAATAGTGCATGAGTAGATGTGTTTATGTCAATTGGAATATATATAAAAAGAAGTAAATATAATAGTGCATGAGTAGATGAGTCCAATTGACATATATATATATATATATATATATATATATATATTTATATATCTCCATAAAATTGAAAAACATTAATCTTAATAAAGAGAGGGCCAAAGAAAGCAATTAAATCTCCACAAAGAATGGAGAGGGAAAAATATTAATTCTGCATGAAATAAAAGAAAGTTAGTAGGCCAAAAAGGGAAATTAAATATCAACAAAAAGAGGTTAAAATAAATTCAGCAAGGGAAATTAAATATCAACAAAAAAAGGTTAAAATAAATTCAGGTCCCCAGAGGAGTCGAACTCCCCACCTCTAGCTTTCCTCATGATGCCTAACCACTTTACCAACAACAAATTCATGTTAATATTTACATATATATAGTATAAATATACTTTTTTCTGGGGGGACCATGGCCCCCCCCAGTCCCTCTTGAGGTCCGCCTCTGCCTTGATATACTGACTTCAATGTAGAGTCAAATTAGCTACTTCATTTTTGAAAGAACATCATGTACTTAGTAGAAATGTCATCGATCCCCGGCCACTTCATTTCACAGTACTGTAACATGCATATCAGCATATGGTCATTCTTCTCCAGTCCATTTCAAAGTTCAAACCCATTCATATCCTCATTTTGTTAAACAAGTAAGAAGAAGGAATTTCATATGATAAAATTGAAGAAGAAGAACAAAGGAGAAAAGGAGAATGTGCGATAATTTCAAATCAATTTAGGGAGATTAACATTTAATGTTGCCGATTATTCTGTTGTATGTTTTAGCCATTTTTCTCACCTGTAATTTACTAATTTACCCTTGTATTGTTAATTATAAATAGGCAGATGTAGGTACACACAGTTTATTTTTCTCTAATCACTTGTAATTAGTTTCAACTACTAATACAAAAGTTTTCTTTCAATTTTCTCTCTGCAAATTATATACATATATGTATACAAAATTATATACTAACATGGTATCAGTAGTAGCTATCTAAATTCTTCATAATCGCTGCATCTTCATTATCATCAACAAATCTGCTTCTGCAATCAGTCCACATTCAAGTGCCATTCATCCATTCACCAGATTCAACTCGGGTACATTCTTTTCATCATCATCTCTGTCCCAATTTTTTTTTGTCATATTCTCCTTTTTATTCAAGATTCACTATAATTTCATTCAATCTCTAAATTCTCATACAAAAACACATCCAAGATCCTTTTTCCCATTGTTTCCAGTCACAGATCATCTTCCAGAACTTATCCTACAGTCAAAACTCCTCTCCCTTTTTCTTCTTTCTCATCAAGAAATTACTTACAGTCATCCTCCTCTGTTCTTCCATGGATACAACCAGTTCTACCATTGACTCAGTCTCTCCTGTCATCACATCCACTCGCACTAGGGCTCAAATTGAAGATCCTAGCAGTCCATATTATTTACACCCTGCAGATGGGCTAAGCATCTCATTAGTATCTGAAAAATTAACAGAAAACAACTACCAAACATGGAGTATTGCTATGGAATTATCACTAGAAGTCAAAAACAAGTTAGGATTTATTGATGGCACTCTTTTACCACCCACAAATGATCATATCCTTCAAAACTATTGGGACAGAAACAATAAGCTTGTCATCACATGGCTTCTCAATTCTTTGTCTAAAGAAATCCATCACACTATACTTTATCATACATCTGCAAGAGATATTTGGATTGAATTGAAACAGAGATTCCAACAGGCCTCTGGTCCAAGAATGTATCAATTGAAAAGAGATCTTATGGCTATCAAACAGCAGAATCTGTCTGTTACTACCTACTTTTCAAAATTAAAAATTCTTTGGGATGAAATTACAAACTTCAGACCCAAATGTACGTACATGTGGTTTATTCGATGATTATTTTGAAAAAGAATATCTCTTACATTTTCTTATGGGATTACAAGACTCTCAAGCACCTACCAGAAGCCAAATTCTACTCATGGAGCCACTACCCTCTGTTACTAAAGCTTATGCTCTTGTTACTCAAGAGGAAACCCAGAGATCCATTCAAACTTACAATCCACCAACTGATTCTTTAGCCTTTGCTGCCAGAACTGGACCTTCCTATCCCACTCCCAGACCACCATTCAATCCATATCAATCTTTTACCCCTCCTAGACCGACTACACCAGCTTTCAGAAACCCATTCAATACCAATTACAGAAGGCCCAACAAACCCTTCTGCACTCATTGCCAGATGTCTGGCCATACAACAGACACATGCTTCAAGATACATGGATACCCCCCAGGTTATAGACCACCTAACACTACTAGACCTCAACAACAACCTGTATCAAAGATCAACTCAGTACAATCAGACACACAGAATGAGGATTCAACAAAAGCCAACCTACAAGAATTCATGCAACAATTGTCTCCAGATCAAATACATCATCTATCTCACCTGTTCTCAAATCAGTTAAGTGGTTCAACCCATTCAACCCAATCAGACACATCCACATCAAATACATTTAATCTCACTACCAATACATGTATGTCTTCTTTACTTAATCTCACTAAAAACTTAGCATTCACTCACAATTGGATTATTGATTATGGAGCTACAAGCCATATTTGCAATAATCTTAAATTTTTTCAATCTTTAAAACCTATTACTCAGACTTCCATTACTTTGCCAAATAATTCAATAATTTCTGTGCATTTCAAAGGTCCAGTACAACTAAACTCACACATTAATCTCACAAATGTTCTTTTTGTTCCTAATTTCAAATTCAACTTACTTTATGTTCCTGCTCTTCTAAATTCTTTACCTTTAAGTATTACCTTCACACCTACTTATTTTACTATTCAGGAACTACAGTCATTGAAGATGATTGGCAAGGGTGAACTATCTCATGGACTTTATATTCTTCAACCTTGCCTTCCTTCTAACTTTTCTTATGTTTGTAATAATGTTTCTATGATCACTTGGCATAATAGATTAGGTCATCTTTCCATTGATAGACTCAACTCTTTACAATCTATTTTAGGTCTTAAATATGTACCTTCTTTTAATAAACAGCCTTGTGATATATGTCCTATGGCCAAAATGAAAAATTTACCTTACAATATCAGTATATCTAAATCTACAAAAAATTTTGATCTTGTTCACTGTGACATATGGGGACCTTACAGTGTCACTTCACATAATGGTTACAGATTCTTTTTAACCTTAGTAGATGATTACAGCAGGTTCACATGGGTGTATCTACTTCAACACAAATCTGATGTTTCCAGTATATTACCTAGATTTATTTCAATGATTCAGAATCAATTTAAGTCCACTATTAAAACCTTTAGAAGTGATAATGCCAAAGAATTGCTGTTTACTGACCTATTTGCAAAATTAGGAATAAATCACCAATTCTCATGTGTAGAAACACCACAGCAAAATGCTGTGGTGGAAAGGAAACATCAACATATATTATCTATAGCTAGATCATTGTTATTTCAATCTAAGTTACCTATTCACTATTGGAATGAGTGTATTGTTAACTGATGTCTTCATCATGAACAGACTCCCTTCACCCATACTACAAAATCATTCTCCCTATTTCAAATTCTTCAATACTGATTATGATTATCAATTTTTTAAAGTGTTTGGTTGTCTGGCTTATGCCTCAACCTTAAAGAATCATAGATTAAAATTTGATCCTAGAGCTAGAAAATGTATTTTTATTGGCTATTCCCCTGGATATAAAGGTTATAAGCTTTTAAACATTGCTAATTTTGAAATTTTCATATCTAAAAACACTATTTTTCATGAACATGTTTTTCCATTACATGATCCTACTGTCTATAATACTTTTATTAAAGATACCTCACTTGTTACTCCTATCCATACCATATCTCCATTTTATTTTGATGATTTTACCCACTCACATTCTGAAATACCATCTATCTCCAATCCTCCCCCCCCCCCCCACCCCCATCTCCCCCATCTACTCAACCTCCTGTTACTCTCAGAAAATCCTCTAGACAGATTAAGCAACCTAATTACCTAAAGGATTATCATTGCAACACCAGTATCCAAACCAACACCTCTAGATATCCTATATCTCATGTATTAGACTATTCTTCTATTTCTAAATCCCATCATCAATTCATATGTAATATCACTAATTTTTCTGAACCTACTAGTTACAAGCAAGCAATCAAAAGTGAAGAATGGATAGAAGCAATAAAAACAGAGTTGCAAGCTATGGAAAATAACAATACATGGAACATAGTTCCTTTACCACCAAATAAAAATCCTATTGGGTGCAAATGGATATTCAAAATCGAAAGGAACCCTGATGGTAGTGTAGAAAGATTTAAAGCTAGGTTAGTTGCCCAAGGTTTTACACAGCAAGATGGCATAGACTACAATGCTACATTTTCTCCAGTAGCCAAACTAATTACTGTTAGGATCCTACTAGCTCTTGCCATGGCTAAGAATTGGGACTTACATCAATTAGATATCACTAATGCATTTTTAAATGGTGATTTACATGAGGAAGTTTATATGCAATTACCTAAGGGTTATTCTACCAAATATAATAATCAATCAGACCACTCTCCTACATTAGTATGCAAATTAAACAAGTTCATCTATGGACTTAAACAGGCCAACAGACAATGGAACAACAAATTGACAGAGGTACTTGCTAACATGGGTTTTTCCCAATCCAGGTCAGACTATTCACTATTTACTTCTGGCACAGGTATGTCTTTTATTGCTATTCTAGTATATGTAGATGATATCATTGTGGTTGTATCTAACACCGCCCTTATATGTTCCATTAAGAATAAGTTAGGTACTATTTTTAAGTTAAGGGATTTAGGTAAATTAAAATACTTTTTGGGTATTGAACTAGCCTATTCCCTTAAAGGCTTGATAATTTCACAAAGAAACTATGCATTACAACTTTTACAAGACACAGGTTACCTTGGCAGTAAACTTGTATTCTTACCTACGGACCCAAAATGCCAAATTGGAAATGATGACTCAAACTTACTATCTGACCCTTCTCCTTACAGAAGATTAGTGGGTAGGCTTATTTATTTAACCATCACAAGACCTGATATTACTTTTGCTGTTAATAAGTTAAGTCAGTATCTTTCTAAGCCTACTCAAGCTCACCTAACTGCTGTTCACCACTTATTAAGGTATATTAAATCTTCTCCAGGTCAAGGCTTGTTCTATGCTAAGGATTCAAATTGTTCATTATCAGGGTTCTGTGATTCAGATTGGGCTTTCTGTTTGGATTCAAGGAGGTCTTCTACAGGCTACTGGACCTACCCAGGAAATTCAATTATCTCATGGAAATCAAAGAAACAGCCAACAGTGTCTAAATCATCTGCTGAGGCAGAGTTTCGTGCTTTAGCATTAATCAATAGTGAAATATTGTGGATAAAGGAGGTGCTTAAAGACTTACAGATTGAGCAGCAGACCCCTCCTCCCATTTTCTGTGACAACATTTTTGCTCAACACTTGGCCAAGAACCCTGTCTTCCACGAGCGATCAAAACACATAGAAATTGATCTTTACTTCATTCGCGATCATCTCCAGCAGAAGCACCTTGCTCTGATTCCAATTGCATCTTCATCCCAATTGGCGGATATTCTTACTAAAGTCATACCTCGTCCACAATTATACCATATTCTTGTTGGGAATCGAACATGACCCGACCCGAGCCGCAGCGGAAGCGGGTAAGGTTTTAAAAAATTTGGGTGGTCTTTCGATTCAACCCAAGAATCCATATGCATAATATAAACCGAATATAAACCAACCATAGGGGGTTTAGGATTTTACCTTACTTCACTTGGTAGTGATTGAGACTTTCCAAGCAAGGCGTGGCCGAACTTCTTTGGCTCTCGGAATCAGGAAATTCCAAGTGGTTCTTCGAAAGCTCCTCCAAAGAAAACAACACACAAAGAGTCTTTAAGAAAAGAACTCCTCTAAAGAAAGTCCACACTTCACAAGTCTTACAACCTAGAAAGAATTTCTTAGGCTGAGAACTTGAAATTCCTTCGTAATCTATTGAAGTTAGATTGGAAGAGAACTATTACTTAATTCTACTAACTTGAAAGGAAGTATAAAGAAGAAGAACTTTTATTGCAATGACTAAGTGTAAGTAAATGAAAAGCTAGGGCCTCCTATTTATAGAAGGACTTACTTCATCACTAAGCTTTCAACAAAACTTAGTTGAGAAGCTATCCACAAAGCTTATCTGATAAGCTTTGTCATCAACCCTATCCGATAAGGTATATTCCTAGCATATCTTATCCGATAAGTTTTGTCATCAACCTTATCCAATAAGGTATATTCCTAGCATATCTTATCCGATAAGGTATATGCCTAGCATATCCTATCCGATAAGCTTTGTCATCAACCTTATCCGATAAGGTATATTCCTAGCATATCCTATCCGATAAGCTTTGTCATTTACTTAGTTGAGAAGTTTCGTACTTTTCTTAGCTGAGAAGTTTCGCACTTTTCTTAGCTGCGAAGTTTCGTACTTTTCTTAGTCGAGAAGTTTCGTACTTTTCTTAGCTGCGAAGTTTCGTACTTTTCTTAGCCGAGAAGTTTCATACTTTTCTTAGCCGAGAAGTTTCATACTTTTCTTAGCCGAGAAGTTTCGTACTTTTCTTAGCTGCGAAGTTTCGTACTTTACTTCTCCTGGAAGCTATCTACTTAGCTTCTCTCAGAAGCTTTGTAGTTAGTTTCTCCAAGAAGCTTTCTACTTAGCTTCTCTCAGAAGCTTTGTAGTTAGCTTCTCCTAGAAGCTTCTCTTAATTAATTAGTCCTACTAATTAATCTCATTCTTCTTCTTAATATCTCTTTGATCAATGGTTTAGTTAAGTAAACTCATTTGCTTAACTAATCAAGTCTCAATTAATTAATCTAATTAATTAATTTGTTCCAATCTTTGTTAAACTCTTTTAACAACATCGTTTAATAATGAATTCAATATTCTGGTTGCATCCTGTGAATATTATGTGTGACCCCTTAGGTTCACCGTTAGCTAGCCGTGGGCTCACAACACTTTGTGATTTAATTAATGAATAATTATTATAATTATTCCGGTCAATTAAACAAATTTAATTGACCACCTTAGAACTAATCTCCATTAGTCCATGGGTACCCACACTCCATAGTCGATGTCTAGCCACAAGCCCATGGAGCCTACTTAATAGGTGAATGTTGTTCATGTGAACCTTTCTTTTTATGTTTTCCATGTAGGTCCTTTCATTGACCAACCTCCCGATCAAGGCCTGGGATATGGTAGTTGATCGGTTTCCCATAATACCTCGATTCTATGTATCTTATTCATAATTAGATTCCCTTGTGACCACAACTTTGGAAACTCCTTCCCAATTGTCACATACCATGCGCATGGATTTTATCAATAATCTAATACTTTAGAACACATAGGAGATTCGCTCGACTCATTACATCGAGTCAATGAATCCTATATTGATGTCATCAGTCTCCATGTACGACTACCTATACCCAACGTAAAACCACATAGACCCGCTAGTAAGTGGTCGGGAAATACATCAAAGTATAAGCACCCACACATGAGATTACTCTAACCATCTCAAGTCGAAGGACTAATATCCGTACACTAGCATAAATGAGGGAATACTTTGTCACCGATGTGCATTTTATGCCTCCAAGACAAGATTCTCTCGGTGGGGCGTTCGGTGCATTTGTTCTACAACAAACCACCCACTCGTATACACTGGTATCCACATACCGGCATCCATGGAAACACAACGCCTTCCAACTATTGGAACATGTATATCTGTGTGAGTCTACCCGATCCCATCGATGTCCTGTCTCAATGGGTTCTATGACTCAGAACAATTTTAGATCACGACCTTAGAGGCTTATTCCATGATTGGATCGATGCCATGCCCATAGTCATTCGTGATCTAAGGACTTCATCTAATTGTTGATTGATTACAATTAATGAATATGGCCAATAAAATATTATTAATCAAAATCAGATTGTTTTTACAAGAGTAGATTACAAGTCATTAATTGGCTTGTTGGGCACTACCCTAACAATTCTAAGCAAGCTGGGTATACGAAATGTATACTTACCAGCTTGTGGAGGGGTGTTAAACAAGAAAAAAGAAGGAATTTCAGATGATAAAATTGAAGGAATTAACATTTAATTTAGTCGGTTATTCTGTTGTATATTTTAGCCGTTTTCTCACATGTAATTTACTAATTTACCCTTGTATTGTTAATTATAAATAGGCAGATGTAGGTTCAGTTGTACACACAGTTTATTTTTCTCTAATTACTTGTAATTGGTTTCAACTATTAATACAAAAGTTTTCTTTCAAATTTCTCTCTGCAAATTATATACATATATGTATACAGAATTATATACTAACACATTTCTTTCCAGATGCCCAAATCTCAAATTTCCAGTCAATTTCGTCCTAAAAGTTTCTCCTTTTTCGTTCATTTAACTCATTTTTCAGTCATAACCCAATCTTGTGGCTGATCTTATTAATACAATCACGATGGCGAGTCTTTTAAGCCGTCGACCGGTTTAGTCGGGGAGAGAGTGATTGATGGATGTGTTAGAGATTTTGGGGAGAGGGTATATATGTCTTTATAAGAATAAATGATTTGATAATAATATAAATTGGGACACGTGTCATTATGTAAAGGGCTATCTCACATGCTCCTCATTTGACAAAAATTTATTTTAGACAATTTCCAATTTATTTCGGTCAAGTAAGAAGATTGCGGTAATATCGGACATCATTACTCTGTTTCATATTAACTATTAAGGGCCTGTTTGTTTGGCCTTTGGGAGAGTGGTTTGAGAAAGTGGTAGAGGTTTGAAAAATAATCTTAATTTGCGTAATGTTGTTTGTTTGAGTTTTGTGAGAGTGATTTGATAAAAAAAAGTAGGTGTAGATTTTTTTGGTAGGTTCGAGTTAATTAATTAGGTGTAAGATAGTGTAAAACTTTATGTCACATCAGTTAGTTATGGAAAATTCTAGGGTGCCGCTACGTTAGGTGCCGCTAGTTATAACCAATAGAAATGAGACATGTCATTAATTAGTAATTTGTTAAACAAGTTATCAACATGTCATAATAATATTACCACAATAAGTAGTACTATACCACAACAAATGATATTATATTATATATTTAGTAGCATTAAATAGTAATTATTTTCTAATAAATTATGATGAAAATAAATAAATGAATGTTACAATAATATTTTAAAATAAATAATATGTAATTTCTTTTGAATAATTAATACTAACTTTGGAAAAATTGCATAAATCACCTAATATAGAATAAATATTACATGGCGTGTGATCATTATATGGGGTTAATATTAGGGCTGTCAATGGGGCGGAAATCAATCCGGATCCGTTCGAATCTGGTATGATTTATTAGGATAATTGTCCAATTAGATATTCGATGGACCTGATCCGATTATAAAGATCCGTAGTCCGAAACTCATGAAGCGGACATGGATTTAGGTCGATCCGATCCGTTAAAGATCCGTATCCGACACTAAATAAAAAGAAAGATCTATATACATATTTTTTTATAAAAGTAAGTATCATTAATAATATTTCACCGTCAATTTAAGAAGATAGTAATTTATAACTCATTTATAAATTTATTTAAAACAATATTTTCATTCTACAAATATAAATATAGTAAAGAAACTTTGAACATGTGAACTAAAATCAAATAAAATTGAAAAGTTAATAAACTTGTTTTAGGAAAAAATATTAATTTAACTTTTTAAATGAAAATTTATTGGATCAAAAAAAGATTCGATATCCGGCTAAATCCGATCAAGATCCGTTGGATTCAAAAATCTCGATCCGAGCCCAATTCGAGCAAGATCCAAATTCGACAGGATTCAATCCGATATAAATGGAGCCGAATCTGGATGAGGCTGATCCGACCAGAATCCGACCCATTGACAGCCCTAGTTAATACTATATAATGTGTGTCGTACTATCACATGTGAATTATACCATATAATGTGATGCACATTTCGTTGTAATACCACCTAATGTGGAATAAATAATACATAATGAGGGGTCATACTAAATATATGGATTAATACTATGTAATGTGAACATGTACTGTCACATATGAGTTATAACATAGAATGTGATACAAATTGCATGATACCACTTAATATGTAATACATACTAAATGATGTGTGGTCATATTGAATATATGATGTTAATACTATGTAATATGAGTCCGCACTGTCATATATAATTTATACCATAGAATGTGATACACATTGCGTGGTAATATCACCTAATTTGGAATAAATACTACATGATGTAAGGTCATACTAAATATTTGGGGTTAATACTATGTAATGTGAGCATGTACTGTCATATGTGAGTTATAGCATACAATATGATAAACATTATGTGGTAATACTATAATTTAATTTACTGGTGTATATATTATATGTAATATATGTTGTGTTTTGTAAAATAATGAAAAATAAAGTAGATTAATTTTTATATTTTAAGCGGCCGCGTGAAATGAGGGCAGATTCTTCTACAGACCCTGGACCATCTATACTTTTTCTTCCTTATAAATATTCTTTTACACAATTATCAAATATTTCCTATCAAAATTTTATTGTACACTACAAAAAATATATATTTTTAAAATATTAGATGACAAAGTGATAAGAATTTAAATATTCTCACTAAAATGGTGTACATAGACACATTAGTGACAAGAAATGTAAAAAAGTTGGCACTACTATTGATATTTAGTGACATCCCATAAGTGACAATTAAAAAGTTGTCACTATGTTGTTATCAATAGTGATAACTTAAGTTCCATATACTTGTCACTCATAGCTATTAGTGATAATTTGAAAATATAGTTTGTCACTAAATATATGAAAAACGTGACAATTTCAACAATGTCACTTAATATTTTATCACTATATTTCATTTTTCTTCTAGTGGTGATTTTTTATATATTATGTATTTTTCGTAATCGTTCAATGTTGTTGTGCTTATGTGTTTATTTATTTTTGAAGATGTGAATTTAAAAATTTATTGTGTCATTTTATATTATAATTTATGAAATAATTAAGATATATATTTTTTATAAAATTAATTTAAACATTAAACCATTTTAAAGAAGAAATAATGCATGGAAAATGCAAGTTATAATTTTAATAGAAACAAATATCACAACACAAAATATATATAATGTTGTTTTAATTGAATAAGAAAATTTTAGTGATTAATGAAGAAAAAAAAAGAAAAAAAAAGAAAAGAAATAGAAAATATAGAGAAAAAACATGGATCACATGGTCCAGGTCATGTCCCTTAAATGAGAGAGAGAGATGATAGAGTAGTGTACGCATAGACTTTTTTCTTGGTCAAAATGGGCTGCAGTTCAATTTTTGAATTTTTGGAAGTTGGTTTCGGAAATAATCTCCTGGGAAATGAATTGAGTTGTTTGTCTTGCATTTCCGAAATGGGAAATAATTTTTTCAGATGCAAGACAAACAGAGCATTTTACACTATTAATTCAAGTAAATTTAAAATCAACAAAAGCTAAAAGAAATAAGAAACAAAGGTTGGACTGGATTGGAGCGATCTGATTAACCCATAAATTCAGGCCCATAATTGATAATACCATGAAAATAAGAAAATGTATTAAAATAAGTAGTCAGAAAACAAAAGTCATTTTAAAAAGGTCGCAAATAGGTCGTGTTTTGAATGGATGGGTCATTAAACGTGTTTGGGTCGACTCTTTCAAAATAAATGTAATATACTAATTATTCAAATATAGTTAACTTAGATTAATTTAACAATCTAATAAATAGGTGTGTTCTCTGGCTTATATTTCTCTCTGGTTTTTGACTGACTTATTTCAACAGATAGCTTTTGATTATTAAAGAAAAGGAAATTAAAAAAAATGTATAGAAAAGTATTGTCGTTCATAGACTAGAAGGAAATACTTTTTACTCTGAAAAAATGAAAGGAAATACTTTTAACCCTTGAGATAATAATTGGGAATTTTGCTTTTTTAGTATGATAGGATAGGTTAACTGGCTAACTTGCACGTTTGGTATCATTGAATACGAAAATGCACATTTGGTACCATATGATATGTTTTCATTGCAATTTTGGTACCAAACCCAATTTGTCTTAATGGCAATTTACCCTCTATAAAATGCATAATGTTCAATTTACCCCTTTATAATTTGGGAAAAAATCAATTTAGCCTCTTTAGCCGGAGAGTGAAACTCACTTGCCGAAATTGAGAGTAGACATGCAAACTATTTTATAACATAGGAGGATAAATTGTCACATTTACCATAATACAGGGGATAAAAATGTCATATTATCATAATAAAAGTAGATAAAGTGCCGCATATAAAAATACCAGTGAGTCGATGTGAAACTTTTACAAAATTTCGGGGGGTAAAATGTTTTTTTAACCACGAGGGGGTAAATTGAATATTATGTATTTTATAGAGGGTTAAATTATCTCTAACTTTGGGGAAAATATGGGTTTGGTACCAAATTTGTAATGAAAACTTATCCTATTATACCAAATTTGCATTTTCTTATCCAATTGTATCAAAATTGCAAGTAGGTCTATCCTATTGTAAAAAAAAACAATTTTTAAGCTATACAAAGGCATATTTTTAAATAGCCCGCGCTATGACTTTGTGCTATGCGATATAACTTTGAAGGGATGGTCTATTATGGCTCTCTTCTCATAGAGAGTCACCAACAACATTAATGAACTCCAATTAAATTTTGACAAGTGTCCGGAGTACAACTCCACCAAAATCATTTACAACCCCAACTAATAACATAAATTCCGGTTATACCCTTAATATTTAATATGTAAAATATCCAACATAACCTTTTATTTAAATTTTGTTTTTAAAGAAAATACAAAATACAGCAGCTCACCTCACCTTCATCCCACCTTGCCGAAACCCTATTCCCCTCAAATCCTCATTCTTGATGCTTCCAAGGTTCAGTCTTGCACACAATAACACAGAGCAGTAGTAACAAAATTAAATTACAGTTAGAAGAGGAGAATGTTAACCCACTGCACTTTTTCATCTCCTTTTCAACACTGTGACTCCACCACCACCACCATTTTTATCCCAAATCTAACACCAAGAAACAAGAAAAGTTGCCCAATTTCTTGTCAGTTCTCAGTTTTTCGAGGAAATGAAACATCCCTTTGTTACAATTCAAGGAATCTTGTTAGAAGGAAATTCAAAATCCCAACGGCCTGGGGTCTATTGGGTGGTGGGGCTCGACGGGGTTGGTGGGGATTTGGGTGGTTTATTTTTTTCTTATTTCTTATAAATTAATTTGAATTTATTATTACACAGAATTAAATTATTTTATCATATCAAAATCAAATGAAGACATCGACAAACGGCGGAGAGCTTTTCTCAGCTCACTGGTGCGGCTAGAATGGCGGCCGCCGCTGTCTGGTCGCACGGCGGGGGTGGTGGTGGTGGTGTGGGTTGGGATTTGGAAAAGGGTTGGAGTTGGGAGAAATTTGGGAGAGAGAAGAAATGTGAAGGGTATTCTAGTAAAATTGAGTTTTTTTGTTTTTTTATTTGAGGATAATAATGTAAAATTATTATTTACAATGTATTGATTATTAGATTTTTGGATGTAATACATAAAATATGGGATGATACATATTTGTACACAATCAAAGAATAGGATAAATCTTTTATTTTATTTAAGGGTTGAGATTAATTTCTCACGGTGACTCATATTTGAGGTGAGAGTGACAATAGAATATCCCAACTTTGAAAGCCTTCGAAATTCGAGTCATTTGCAAAAATAGCCTTATGGCTTTTTTAATTTGCAAAACTAGCTTTATGAATGTTGCCTTTGCAAAAATAGCCTTCCTTAAATTATGTTATTAATTAACTTTAAATTAACTGAAAAATTACAAAATAATTCGGAATTTTTGTCACTTGTCACTTGGACGCCCAAGTGACAAGCGGCAATAATGCCGCTTATCACTTGGGCGTCCAAGTGACAAGCGACAAAACTGCGACATTTGTCACCGGTCGCTTGGAGGTCCAAGCGACCGGGTGACATTTGAAGATGAGTATCTTCAAATATCACCCGGTCGCTTGGACCTCCAAGCTCCCGGTGACATTTGAAGATAAGAGTATCTTCAAATGTCACCGGGCGCTTGGAGGTCCAAGCGACCGGGTGACATTTGAAGATACTCATCTTCAAATGTCACCGGGCGCTTGGACGCCCAAGTGACAAGCGGCAGTAATGCCGCTTGTCACTTGGGCGTCCAAGTGACAAGTGACAAATTGCAATAATTGTCACTTGTCACTTGGACGCCCAAGTGACAAGCGGCAGTTTTGTCGCTTGTCACTTGGACGCCCAAGTGACAAGCGGCAGTAATGTCGCTTGTCACTTGGGCGTCCAAGTGACAAAAATTCGTGATAAAAATTTAAAGAGTTTTTTGTAGTTAGAAAAATTTTGAAATTTGAATTGAGAGTTGGAAATGAATTTTATAGGTGTTTTGTATTATTATTAGATTAATTGATTAATTAGACTTAATTGTGTTTAATTAGATTTAATTGTTATTAAAACCAAGGAAAAAAAAAAAAAAAAAAAAGGCTAGTTTTGCAAAAAACATTTGGGAGAAGGCTATTCAGCCAAATATCCCTTCGAAATTTCCTGAAATAATGTTCAAGGGGCAAGGTCATTTATTAACTTGCGGGGGACACATACAGGTTTTTTCAGTTATAGGAGGGGTGCGAAAATGGAAAACATATTGGGTTTTTTCAGTTATAATTTTCTGCACCTCAAATGTTTTATCTTAATTTTTTTTTGTAATCTTATTCTTTCTAATCATGAACTGTTGTGTAAATTTTAGTATCCTTGAAATTGGAAAAGCTGGAGTAGAATTTCATCCATCACTAAACTCCTACAAGTCAGATCGCGTATGGCCTCTCAGTTTAGATCATGAAGCTGGGCACGGGCACAAACAACCATCAAGAGGACTTAAAAGTTCATTTGGGGCTCTGCGAGCTGATATAACCTTTATCAAGGCGTTTAGGCAGCACTTTCTATCAACTGATGATATGATGGCAAAAGAAGTTGTGTATCCCTTTTGTCGATGTCTTCTTTAGCAACATTTTCTAACCTTATAAAATTGATTTCAAATTTAAGAAAAATGGGAAGTTCCTACTTTGTTTAGAACATTTCTGGATCCTATTGCGTTATATAATTTAAATCATTTGCACGATACTAATGTACCTTCCTTTCATTGAACTTGTGAAACTTTAACCAAAGGAACAGGATAACAACTCGGGTGTCTGACAAAGATCCAGGATATGTCTATCTTCTAGACTTAAATGTACCTCTTTATTATGATGGTTCTCCGTACTTGATAATGGACTCATTTGCTTAGCTGAATATAAACATACACTTTGGACTGCCGACTGTGATCCTGAAGGAGTATATGCTTTATTTGGTAAGTATTTTGCTTTATAATTCTTCGGAGTATTAGCTAATAAAATAAAATAATTTTCTTCCTTTTTGTTGGGCATGATTTCCTTGGTGTTTGGTCCGACTTTGAAGTACTACAATTCAAAGACATATATGTCTTTGTGGCATTTGCGCCATGCATGTTTTTGTCATTTGTGACCTTAATTCAGGAGAAGAAAACTGAAAAATGCTATCTTTTCGCAAATCTAGTGCCAGGAGCAATTATAGTTATTCGTTCACTTGATGATCATGCTTAAATAAGTCTTTGTTTGATGTTTCTATTTCAAGATAAATTTGTCATAGATTTTTTTGGATGCAAATCAGAACAACTTAACTATATATGTTGTAAAAGTGGTCAAACTTAATTATTCTTGAAGTGTGCATAAGATAGATCATAATGATCTTATCAAATGTATAAATTCTGTAAATTAAAATCAAGGTTTTTGTTGGTGTAGGAACTCATAATGGAGTAAAGGTACTGAATATGGAAACTGGAGCATCATCAAGGTTGTTTCGCTCTATGAATGATGTATTGTGCCTGCAGGTCGATCAGTCTGTAAGTATGCAAAAAATGCTCTTCATAACTTTGAACCCTTAATCAATCAGTAAATATTTCATCAAACAGAACATCTATGTCTTTACCATTTAGAGTTTATTTTTCAAATGTTGCAGGGGAAATCCGTTATTCTGTGTGGCCTGAGAAGTGGAGCAATTTTGAATGTTGATATTTGCGAGAAACCGGTGAGAGTTCTCCTTGTTAAATCATATTAGAAATAATAACTTTTGAAAATAGCACACTATGAATAACCTTCTTGAATCATTTTTATTAAAAAGAATTACTAATGCATTAGAAATACTAGGTTGTTCAAGCAGTTGTGTATGAATTTTTTGTATTCCATTCACCCCGTTCTTTTCTATCATTATCATTTGAAGTATGATTGATTTAGAATGTGATAAAAGTAGTAACTTCTATTGATTCAAACATTCTTACGTGGATATGATGTGAAAGTGGTAAGAGAGGTAGTTTTACCACCTTTCTGGAGTGTTGTGGATTTCACTCGACCACAATATCGATAATACTACGAGATGAAATGAAGTAAAAAATGCCGGGATAAGTTAATTTTCTTTTTTCTTATTAGGATTGTGTTTGTTTAACTGAAGTGATAAATTACGAAAATATGTTGTGTGATGTATAAATTTAGAATAATTTTTTCCTTCATTGGTCTTATATGCGCAGATAAAACAGGGAACACATATATCATTGCCTTCAACTGTTTGTTGGTGAGTAGAAGCTTTCATCTTATCTATGCAACTTCCCTTTTGCATCAACTGATTATGTATGTTAAAACTCTCTCTTTCTCCTTCAAAATGTAGCTTGAAATCACTTATTTGCGAGCAATATTTCTTGGCTAGCTCCATGGATGGATCGGTTAGTATTCTAGAACTTTTTATTTGTCTTTACGTACGTCCAATATTGAAACTCCGAGATATGTTCCAGTATAGCAAGATCTATTGGTGTCGGGATAAATATTCAGAATGGTATCACAAAATTAATGATTTATGTTTCTCCAGATTAGGCTCTATGATCGTCGTCTGACTGATAGGGGGCCTATTCAATCTTGTGAAGGCAATATAAATTCTCGAACTCAAATACAATTTGGAGTTGACCCATCAGAAAAAAGTTGTCATGTCAGGTGCACACGATTTTGATGCATACATTTAACTTTTGATTATTGAATGAATTGAAAACTGACTATCTGAAGTTCCTCAGGTGGAGAAGACTGTTATTTACGTTTCTGGAATATCAAATCGGGGGAGTTGCTCTTTAAAGAAAGATTCACGAATGCAGCTCCGACAGCTGTGTGCTGGCCTAGAAATAGAGGTATTGCCTTCTTTCTTCACATTGATTTTGATACTTGAATTTCAGTGAATAGAACATTATGGAAATATGAGACTTTATTCTTGTATGATATTAGTTACTTGAATCTAATAACCAAACATAAACTTAAATGTTATTCTCTAGAATTTATTGAATTTAAGTCATTGTATATTAGGGATTTTGTCATCTCGAATGGATACCGACCAAGTTTACAGAGGTTACTGGGAGGATTACTGTTGGGTGCGTGGCTGGGTTCAGCCGAAGGGATATTTTACATGGATTGGTTGTGAGTGATTGTAGTGCACTCGGACTTGCACAAGGTGCTTCCCTATTCGGTACAAGATCTTGATACCAATGAGCAAGATTGGTATTGTTTAAGGTAGTGTCAAGAATGATTATGGCCTGATGTGTGGGAGCAACCAGCCCCGCCACACCTTGCATGCACGCATGGTAATATATGTGAGGTAAGCATGTCTCGGCTTTCATGTTTATGTTCGCTCATGTAAATATGTGTACTTGTCGAAGGTTTTATTTCGTCGATTAAAATGTAGTTGATAGGCTTTGTGTGATTTTGAGTTGTTTAAGACTTAAGATTGAAAAGGTGATTTAAAAAGTTAAAATTATTGGATTCAAGTAATGTACGGAGATATAAGTTTGTAGTTTCAACTTAAATAATGGCGCATTTAGTTGTCTGATTTAAGAGGTGGGAAATGTAGGTAATTGTGAAAGTAAAGAAATTCTTAGTCATAGCGATTAATTCCGAAAGGTAACATAGTTATATGCGATGCAACTGAAATTTCTAGAAAAGTGATTAACTACGAAACATGTGTATACTTATGATGTGGTTTAGTGAAATTTTAGTTGTATGTCAAGAGTGTCATAGTTTAAAATGATCCATCGTGTCCTGATATTTCATTAACTTTGGTGAAAAATAAGGTTTGGTACCAAAGTAGCAATGAAAGCCTATCTTTTGGTACCAAATTTACATTTTTGTAATCAATGGTATCAAAATTACAAGTTGGTCTATCCTATGGTACCAAAAAGCAATTCCCGATTATAATTACATGTACACTCTGTCGATCTATTGACCCATTTTTTACCTGCCCAAACCCTACTCAACCCGCCTATTTGTCATCCTAGGGGTGTTTGCAGTGCAGTCTATTGAGGTTTTCTATTCGCCCAAACCCAACACAATATTTGCAGGTTTTTAATACTCTAGACCAAACCCAACACAATAAGTCTAGAGATTGCTTTTTGCGGTCCCTTCGGGTTCGGGTGGTTTTTGCGGTCTTAGCTTTTCCTATTTTAATGAAGTAATTTTTTTTTGGAGACTTTTCTTTAATTAATTACCACTTACTATTTTGTTATTATACTTTTATATAAGAATAAAATTCTTGAATGTTCCATAATCATATGAACTACTTTTTCATAATTTTTAGCTTTAATTTGCTAACCTATTTAAAATCTACATTCGCTATATAAAGATCAATAATTGTTATTGAAGTACAAAACCGAACAAGACTTTTTCAAACAATAAACAAAAATAGAAAATACTTTAATAATTGGTGGTTTATAGAATTTAACTTGAATTGTTAATAAATTATGTCAAGTAATTGTAGGGGATAAATTAGGCTTTGGGGTTGAGACGTACGGTAAATTAAAAGTATATATGTGGTTATATTATATTAAATAATAAAATTAATTTGTTATTTTATATGCGGTTGGGTGCTGTTTATGCGGTTTTTTAAAATATAAACTCAAACTCGATCATAATTTGTGATTTTTTTTACGAAGCTCAAAATCAACTCATTCAACGTTCAACCCACAAATTGCGATCGATTTGGTTTGGGATGATCGATTAGGGCGATTTGACGATTTTATTAAACATCCCTAGTCACCCCACGCTATGCAAATAAAGTTCACAATTGCTTTTAAGCTTGAAATGTGATAAAAAAAAATGATATTGTAATCGATTGGAGCTGTTTTTATGCGTTAGTTATGAAATTAGAGCTAGTACCTGCTTGCTTGTAAAATCTAAGTTTAGGTTACTTGGAAAACTAATATAGTCAAGTCCTAGAAGACTGGACTCATCTTAAAGCAGGTTATTAAGGCATAACAAAATTCGTCTTTTAATTTTTAAGTTTTAATTTTCTACTACAATTACAAATTTGATCCTATTATCGAACAAAAAGTTTGTAATTGAAAAAAAATTGAAACTTATCAGAGGGGACTAAATTTATAATTGCATGACGAAAGTTGAAGCTTATTGAAAATTAGAGGACGGAATTGTTATGAATATGACTAACATTGAAAGTGGATGAAAATTAAACGACTTAATTTGTGTTCAATATATTTAAAAAACTATTTTTGAAATGATCCCGAAGTTACAAAACTATTTTTGTAATTTTATATTGAGCCTAGAGCTGAACAATCAACGAAGAATGGGCGTGTTTTGAAGCCCAATCCACGGTATTTAGACTAGGGCTACCTTTTCTTACTACTTATCTTGTTTAAAAATTGGTAAAATTACAGAAAACGTCCCAATCGAATTAGTGATTTTGGATTTTCGTCCCAAATTATATTACCTCACCGAATTTTGGCCCGTAATTTAATTTTTTTTGAAATTTAGTCCTAAACTAATTACTAATTTTGATTTTTCATCCCAAATTATATCAACTAGCCGAAGTTCCTCCCGTCATTTACCATTTTGTATGAATTTAGTCTCAATATTAAATTTCTAATTTAACCCAATTTTTTTTCTTCTTTTTTGATAAAATGGCTTAATTTACCAAAAAGCGCAGTTGCTAACTGGGCTTTTTGGTAATTCTTTTTAATTTTATTTTCCATAATTTCATAAAAATGAAGAATTGCAGTTGTCAATTGCGATTTTTTGAAGAATCGCAGTTGACAACTGCGATTTTTCACAAAATGTACATTTAGGGAAATGCTTTTCAGTTTGAGTCATTTTGGGAAATACTTTTATCTAAAAGACCATATTGGAAAAAAATTCACTCAAGTGTCATGACGTGGTAAATTTTAACATGAATAATTATATAATATTGCAGAATTCGTCCAAACTAATTACAAGATTGAACCGTCATTTTCATTAGGGTAAATTACGAATATCCCTCTGAAGTAAGACTAAATTACAAAAATCCCCCTCACGTATTTGATAATTACAAAAATCCCCCTCGATTTAACAGAGTTTCATAAGCCCTAACGGAATCTTGAAACTGACCATTATACCCTTACGAAATTGAATTAAAAATAAAAAGAAAAAACTACCTGAAATTCGCCAAAAAATCTACCCCTGGATATGACCGTAATGCCCTTATGTCCTATTATTCAAAATAGGTAAGAAATACTCTGTTCATTTTTTCTTTTCCCGCTGGAGAGGAGACCTAATATGTTCATCTTCTTCTTCACGCCCAAGCCCTAATTCCTCCCCAACATCCTTCAATCTTTCATCTTCTTCAACGAGATTTCCAATCAGGTTCGACCAGGGGCTGTTCAAAGGTGATTATTTTGAACGTTGGACCTAGTTTCGCGACGGGCAGTACATGAAGGGTATGTATCTCATAATTCCACTCATTAATGTTAGTAAAATACGTTGAAATATGTATTTTGAGTTGATTTCTCACATTATTTTTCTGTTTTTGTTGTTAAATTAGGGTTCATATTGTAGAAGTTACGTATTTTTGAAAATTCTCAAACTACGTACACTAGTAGGGTTTTGTTTGGGTTTATATTGTATAAAATATAATAAGTTTGTTAAAATCCCCAAATTTTTGAGTTGATTTCTCACATGTTTTTCTGTTTTTGTTGTTAAGGTAGGGTTCATATTGTACAACTTACGTATTTTCATAAAAATTCAAACGTAATACACTATATGGGTTTTGTTTGGGTTTATATTGTACAAAATATAATGAGTTTGTTAAAGGAACACCAAATTTTTTAGTTGATTTCTCCCATTTTTTTTTTTTTTCTGTTTTTGATGTTAAGGTACGATTCATATTGTACAACTTATGTATTTTCAAAAAAATTCAAACAAAATACACTATATGGGTTTTGTTTGGGTTTATATTGTATAAAATATAATGAGTTTGTTAGAACCCCCAATGTTTTGGTCATAAAGGTTTACAATATTTTTATTAAATTTTGGATTTATTAAAACACTAATATTGATTTCTTTTTGTGCATTGCAGATGACTGATTTAGCATACACACTTATGTTAAACTATCTTAATGGTATAGTGAAGCTTGAAAATGTTGATCCAGATAGATACAACTATATTGATCTTTGTTTAGATATTAAAGAATCATTCCCTAGTATTAAAGACACTAATGCACTTAAAATTAGTTGTAGTGTTATTGGTGTTTTAGAGCTGATGGAAATTTCTACAGATAGAGATGTTATGCTAATGTTTTCTAGAAACGCAGCTTCTTCAAGATTTGATCTATTTGTAGAGTATGCATTACGTCAAAGTACAGATGCCGGCAACGAGGGGGATGATGAACATGAAGAGGATGAGGACAAGGAAGATGATGATGACATACACAGTGAGGGAAAATGAGTTGAAGATGGTGAGGGGGGTGGGGGTGCAAATGATGTAACTTTTGAGAAAGTAGAAGGAAATATTTTATAATTGCAAATTCTTGGGATCCTGAAACTGATCTATTTTATAAATTATTGGGATCAGTAAATTGCAAATTGCAAGATGGTGAGGGGGATCAGTTTCTTGGGAAAAGGAGTTACATCATTATAAAATTATACCCCCACAAAATGATGCAAAAGCTACCCTTTTACCTACAATTTACTCTAAAATTTTCCTAGGATTTTCCTATCAAATTGGTGGGGAAATATTTTCTTCACAAATTTTTCCTGCAGGAAAGTTGAAGGAAAATGATAACTTCCTTTCCTGCTATCCAAACAACAAGTGAGAGAAGAAAAAAAAAACTGACTTTCCTTCACTTCCCGGACAACCAAACAATACATTAGGGAAATACTTTTCAATTTGAGTCATTTTGGAAATACTTTTATCTAAAAGGTCATATTGGAAAAAATTCCACTTAAACAGCCATATGGTAAATTAACAGACAAATGCGCAATTTCCGTCTCATAATTAACGATGGGACGATATTCCACAAAAATATTAAAATACCAGACGAAATTCGCCAAATTGATATAGTTTGGGACGAAAATCCAAAATCAATGAATACTTTGGGACGAAAATTCAAAATTAGTGATTAATTTGGGACCATTTTTGTAATTTCGCCTTAAATGTATAGGGCTAGTTTGACCTAGTGATTGCATAATTACTATTAAAATAATTGATTATAGTACAATTGTTACTTTTACTATAATTGATTTATCTATTATGAAAATGTAGTTTTTATTATAAGTTTCAAAACTAATCTTAGTAATGCTAAAATTCCTTTTGTGTCAGAGGAACCCTGTCAAGGATATAAATCGAATGATGTGCATGGATTATAGGATTTAGAGAAAGAAATAAAATCAATATCAATCAATACTTATTATAAAAATGTGAATAATTTAAACTTTTTTTCTTGAATACTAATATACCCTTATTTGAATTGTAAAGTAATATCTAATTCAATGGTAAATAACTAAAAATAGTTGAAGAAGAATAATTGTACATGCAATCTTTTTATATTAAAGTGAAAGACAAGTAAAAATAGTTAAAAAAGAAAAAAAGGATAAAATCGGTAAAAAAACTTAAAGTAGGTGAAAACATGTTTAATAAATAAAAAATATAGGTGAAAAACATGTGAACTATGTGAAACGAGTGAAATCGTTAGAAGATTGGTATAAACCAGAAAAACAAAAGAAATCGACGAAAAGCGGAAAACTATGAAAAAGTAAATCGTATATTGAATGATAAAAAATTATTAAATTAAAAAAATAAAAACATACAAGTTGATAAAATGCAGGTGAATCTGATGAACACTGGTAAAGTTGGTGAAAAAACCGGTAACATTAAGAAAAAGTAGTCTAAAATCCTGAACGAAGTTTATAAGATCTCATGACTAAATCAGTCATCATTTTATACTTTATTACAACAATTTAAAGCCATCATTTTTATGTATAAAAATTTCATAAAAAGATAATTAAACATTAGTCATTAATATGAGTATTATTTTATGACATAATAAATTATTTTTACTTTAATTTATAAAATTGCATGCACTTTTCTAATAATTCAACCAATTTTATTCCAAACAATAAATAAATGGTACGAAGTAAATAATTTACTAAACCCAAAACTTCCACCTACTCCCAACAAAAAAACAAAGGAACTCCAATTGACGGACCTTCCATTAGTCAACTCAAAACTTTCACCTACTCCCAACAAAACACGGGGAACTCCATTGGCAGTCCTTTCATTTACAGATCTGGGAACTCCATTAACAGAGCTTCAATTAACAAACCTGGATACATACCTCAACCGAGTTCACGAACATGTCGAATCCAACTTATTGCTGTCCGTAGTAGTCGCCTCGAAAACTCAGGCGAGCCTGAAATTATGTTCGAGCTCGGATATGTAAGGAAGTTCACAAACGAATCCGAGCCGAATGTCGAGTAACTCAGGATCGACTTTCACCCCTACTTATAGCCTGAACTCTTTCAAATACGATAAGTATACATATATGTTCTGCTATGATACTTTCTCAATCACATAAGTACTGCTTATAGCTCTTTGTTTAACTAAATTCACTATATATATATATATATAGTAGATATGGAAATATATGATCCAGCTAATATATTTTCTCAATCCATCGTCCAACATCAAAGAGGGGAAGCCATAGTGACAGCCCTCTCCATTGTAAATCTGTCGGAGTATTGGAGCTTACAAAGCAAAAAGGAACCTCCTAATAAGTCGACTTGGAATGGTCGAACCTGTTTAACCGTTGTCTCTTATGTTCTCAAATTCTGTTCAGACTCCGGGCCTTATAACATACTGAGTGAAAAAATAAGGCATCTTGAATTTGCAGCCACAGAATATAGGTCCACCCGAGATGACATGAGGAGAGAGGGAATGGAGCAAGAGATATCAGATATGTTTGTTTACTCTTTCATGCCAAAGGCGAAGAAGATCTTCTTCAAGGTCCCAAAGTTGCAACAGCAGTTTTCTGATATGGACAAAATCCCAATGCCAAATGAAATTTTGGCAGGTTTTATCCATTTCCTTCTTCAAATACTGAATACTGTACCAGATCAACTTTGGGTTATCAAAGATCGATACGACCCACTTGAGAAGGAGCTGACATTTCTTCTTACCTATCTTGGGGATAAACCATTTCACTGCACTCAGCTCCAGCAAGTCGAGGATATCCTGGCAAAATTTGAAGAGCTGGCCAATGAAGCAGGAAAGTTCATTCGTTGTTGTTTTTTTGCCACTCGTCCAGTCAAGGCCAGTATAGTTTCTCATGGCATATGTGATATGTTGGAAAAATTTAAGCTCTTGAATGCAAATATCGAAGAGCACTGCCTCAAATACGGGAAGCTGCCCATATGTGCAAATCCCACTCCAGAGAATGATGTCATTGATTCACTCTTCATTGTTGACTCCCTCCTTGATGATCTCGAAAACTTGATAAGTCGTCAAATGGAATCTATTGATGCCTTGATGGATCAAACAAGTAAACTTCATAACTTGCTAATGTCTGCACAATCTTTCCTCAGAGGTATATATGTGCCACAAGATACTCGTAGTGTGGAATTGAAAGAATGTGTAATTCAAATTAGAGATCTAGCTTATGAAGCTGAATATCTCATTAACTCATTTGTGGTGGGAAATGTTTCTTCTTGGTATCTGACCCTCAGACTCCCTAATATCATTCAGAAGTTTGAGGTTATTGGGAAAAGACTCGTAGCAATCAATATGAACTATGACGATAAAGTTTTAACATCCGCATATGATTCCAATGTGTCATCACAATATGTGGCTACTGAAACTATTGTAGTGGGATTCGAGGATGAGAAAATGAAGATTCTGGATGAGCTTACAGGAGGAGCAGAAACACTACAACTTATTTCCATATGTGGGATGGCTGGACTTGGTAAGACAACTTTAGCAAGGCAATTATTCAGTGATAGAGCAGTTACTGACCGCTTTGATAAACTTGCATGGTGTACTGTTTCTCAAACATACCAGAAGACCAAACTATTAACTAAACTACTATTGACTTTGTCATCCGAGCTCGGGGAAAACTATATTTTGAGACTGACTGATGAAGAATTGGCTTTATGGATTCACAAGACTTTAAAGGAAAGGAGATACCTTATAGTTATCGATGATGTTTGGGATTCAAATGTATTTGAAGATCTTATGAGATTTTTTCCAGATGATACAAACGGAAGCAGAATAATGTTTACTAGCCGTAACATAGATATGGTGCCAAGTGCTAGCACTAATCACATACTTCCTTTATTGTCGGTGGATCAATGTTGGGAGCTATTAAAAAAGAAGGTGTTCCGTCAAGAACCTTCCCTTTCCATTGAAATGGTAGACATCGGAAAGAAAATTGCAAGAAAATGCAATGGACTACCGCTTGCAGTAGTTGTTATAGCTGGAATTCTAGCAAACATGGGAATGGAAAAAGGTTTATGGCAAGCAGAAGTAGAAGAAACTTTAGTACTACCTGCTGAATATCCCTTCAACTACATGGATATAGTACTGGAGCTTAGTTACAAACATTTGCCAGATCATTTGAAATTGTGCTATCTCTATTTAGGAGCATTTCCAGAAGACACAGAGATCCCAATACGGAAGCTAATATGGTTGTGGATTGCTGAAGGATTTATTCAAAAAGATAAAGACAAAAGCCTAGAGCAGGTGGCTGAAGAATATCTTATGATCCTGATAAATAGAAGCCTATTGTCAATTACCAAATGCAGATCCACTGGTGGAGTCAAAACATGCACCATTCATGATCTTCTGCGTGACATGTGCATAAAAAGAGCTCATAAAGAAAACTTCATTACGACCATCAAAGAGTAAGTTTCCATACTATTATTTCTATATCAATTTCATGACTCTAGTTGTCTATATCTCTTCAGCATGTCTTCTTGATCCTATTACTACAAGTTTTTTCTTAAAGTTCTGCCGTATTCTACCTCAAATTATAGTAGTATAAATATGAGTGAATTAGTTTCCTACTCATATAACCAAATGAAATACTATATTCATCTTATAGAGTGATTTTTGATTAACTTCGCTGAAACAAATAAATTATAATATTGGGCCCTTACTAACTTTATTTTTTTTCTTTAGTCATTTCTCGGTGTACCAGAAACACAATCGTCTATGTATCCACTCCAAGCCTCTAGCCTACTCTAGACCGTTTGGACTACATTGTCGTTCCTTCTTAGGCCATCTTTCAGAACCACAGTCATCTTTTTCGCAAATGAAACTCGTTAGGGTCTTGGATCTGCTGACATCTGCGAATGCGCATTATACCACTGAGGTTGAGCTGAAAAGAATTGATCAGCTGTTCCGTTTGAGGTACTTGGCTGTTGACAGGATGCCCGAAACAATAGCAATAGGCAACCTGGTCAACCTAGAATTTCTCCGTGTGGACAGCATAGCGAAAATTTATGTACCATCTTTCATTTTAAAAATGTTGAAGTTGAGACATCTTCACCTTAGAAGCGAAGCAATATTCGAAAAGGATTGCGACACCTCTCAAACAAATAACCTACAGACCTTTTCGTTTGTTTGCATTGTTGACCACAAGGATGAAGATATCTTGAGATGTTCACCTCATCTCCGCAAACTCAAATGCATATGTAACGAAAGAGTATTCCCTGATCTCGTTTTCCTTGCTGAGCTCGAATCACTCACAATGAAATTCCTCCGTGGTTTCAAGGGTGAAAAAACAAAGGTTAACTTCCCCAAAACAATCACAAAATTGGCTTTCTCCGGAATTGGGTTGTCTTGGGCAGATATATCGAGAGTAGGGGAATTGCCAAATCTTCAGGTTCTCAAATTAGATAATTATGCCTTTGGGGGAGAAGAATGGGAGACGAAAGAACATGAATTCCAGGAGCTGAAGTTATTGAAACTTAATTCGGTATATATCGAGAATTGGATAACTTGTAGCGAACATTTCCCTAAACTTGAGCGCTTAGTCATGCGTCATTGCATAGACTTGGAGGAGATTCCTGGAGAAATAGGCAACATTCCAACACTAGAGATGATTGAGTTGCATGAATGTAGCTATGGGGCTAGCTTATCTGCTGTCCGAATTGAGAAAGAACAGAGGGATTATGGAAATGACGACCTTAAAGTCATCATCACCAACTCCGAATGGTCAAAAGAGGAACTGCTTCTTCTGTTATAGATGTCAGATGTACCAAAAAGGCAGGTTTAGAAGCTCTTCTCTTCTTTATCTTTCATTTTTCCCTTTTCCATTTCCTGCTTTGGTTGATCACTCAAATAAGTTTCTTAAAAAAAATAAAAGCTTTCTGTATTGTTCTGCTGCTGTTATTGTTTTTTTATCTTGAGTTTTGGCTTTTCTATAAGCAGGGGACAAGAAGCTTGAGGTTCTACGATCTCCTCAGAAAGAGGATTTCAATTTCTCCTAAAAATAAATTAAGTTTGCCGTTTGTTTTTGTTTCTGTTCTTGTTCTTGACTTTTGTTGTCATTTTATTTCCGCCTGCTTTTTTCTCCGAGCAAATTACACTACAATCTGTTTAAGTCGTGTGAAATTTTTTTTTTTTATTTTGTATCTCAAGTTTCAGTCAAGGAACCCCTCCGTTATTCTTATTGCATAAATTCCCTCATGTTTCATTTTTTGTTATTATTTCAATTCCGTAAAATATTAAGTGATCTACTATTTTACCATATATGTTTGAAATAATTTTACATATATTAATAAATTAATTAAACATTTGTAAAAGGAAAAGAAGTTCACAAATATTAAAAGTTATTGCCTTATTGGTTTTTATATGATTTTATTCTGAGTTTATCAAGGTTTTTAAGTCTTGTTTTATTAATAAATTTATTTATGCTAGTAGTATGATGAAATTTTAGTGTTTATATCCTCTGCAAAAAGCATTCACAAATCACCCCTCCCCTGTATATTTTAGTGTACCGCAACACCAATAAGAGATGAGGGAGATGAAGTAGCACCAGATTAGTGCACCATCCATGAGGCATAATGATCCCGGTTCATCTCCAGATTCTTGATTCAAAAAGCCATTAGAATATGATACAACATTCAAGAAGCCCAAGGAAAATAATCTTAAAATTTGACATAAATACCTGAGCGTGTCATTGCAGGGGATTTTCCACACCAAGAACCGTAAACTATATAAAAAAAAGGAACTAAAATTAAACTACAAATTCATATTCCAGGATGAAGATTGCCGCTTCACTTCTTTTTTCAGATTCAACAATGGTTTTACTCAGGATCAGGAATTTCGTTGAACACCTCGGCTGCGTTGCCTATTTCGCTTGGAATTTTACCTAACAGTCTCCAAGTAAAAGTTTTTTCGATTTACCGACCGGTTTTGGATCGTTGCGATGTTGTGGTTATTATGATCGATCCGATGCGCTGTTAAAGTTCAAATGAGTAAAAGTAATTATCATTATCTTCTTGACTGATAGTTATACATTGATTATTATTATTATGTATATTAAATAAATCTTATATATTTTATACTATACTATATTTACTATATAATTCAAACATTCTCGTGTATAGACTTAATTACCTCGAGTGACTTCATTTATGTTCATATATAACTTTGAGTGAATTGCACTTTGGTCCCTCTTATGGTCTGACTTCATCACTTTCGTCTCTTTTAAATTTTTCTTAGCATATACATCCCTCTTATCAATATTGTGTATCACATTAGTCCCTCTTATCAATATAGTGTAATACATTTATCTCTCTTAAATTTTTCATAGCAGATTCATCCCTCTTATCAATGTAGTGTAACACATTAGTCCCTCTTAAATTTAAAATACATCCTAAAATAGAAGCAAAATTTCATTTTTGACCATATAAAGTGGCTGCTTTTCAAAATTGGCCCTTTATTGTGGTATCTCGATAATATATGTCATTTATTATGTCGTCGTTAACAACTTCAGTCCTTATCATCAAATTTTTTTAATTATCACCGGAAATCATCTATTTATGTCCAATCTGACTGAAAATTTAATTTTAGCAAAGAATATCATTCGTCAAGTGACACTTTAAGATTGAAAAATTCATGTTATGACTCCAAAATTTCAAGTCTAAATCATGTGATATGTCTATAACTTTAATTTTTATTTTAGATTAGAATTGTACAATGAAATTTGTATAAATTTGAGGCAAATGTGATGTGAATTTGACCCATTTATTTGTTTATAAATAAAAATAGGTATTTTCCATTTATGGGGGGAACGAACTTTAACCGTTTTTCATAAAAAAATTTAACTTTAATTTTTATTTTAGATTAGAATTGTACAATGAAATTTGTATAAATTTGAGGCAAATGTGATGTGAATTTGACCTATGTATTTGTTTATAAATGAAAATAGGTATCTTCCATTTATGGGGGAAACGAACCTTAACCGTTTTTCATAAAAAATTGAAGCTATAGACCTACCACATGAATTGGACTTGCAAATTGGATTAAGAATATGAAATTCTTAAATTTTAATTGGCACTCTAAAATTAAATTTTTCGATCAGATTAAAAATAAATTGGTGATTTTCGGTAAACAATTTAATTTTTCGATCAAATAAGACATAAATTGATGATTTTCGGCGTTAATTAAAAAAATTCGGTGATAAGGACTGAAATTGAAGACGATGACACAATAAATGACGTATTTTGTCGAGGTAACACAATAAAAGGGCCAATTTTGAAATGCTACCAATTTAGAGGGCCAAAAATAAATTTTACCTCCAAAAATGGATGTACTTTGGATTAAGAGGGACAAATGTGTTATACTACAATGATAAGAGGGACGAATCTGCTACGAAAAAGTTAAGGGGGATGCATGTGTTACAAACTTACATTACAATGATAAGAGGGACTAATGTGATACACTATATTGATACGAGGGATGCATCTACTACGAAAAAATTAAAAGGGACGAAAGTGATAAAGTCAAATCATAGGAGGGACCAAAAATGCGATTCACTCTATAACTTTTATATGAATTAAATCTTCTTTTATGGAATGCGAAATTTAATCTATATTGAATTCCAGTATTATGAGACATAAATATGGCATATCAATGACAATGAATACATAATTTTAATCAACAGGTGATTGATCTAGTGGAAGGGATTAGCCACTACGAAGTAGCGGGCTCGAGCTTAAATTTCTGTTGGGAGAAGTTCCCACTTTATATGTCCGACGCGCCTCGAAATGAATTAAACTCTTGGAAAACAAAAAAAAAAATACATAATTTTATGAATTTCTAGAAGATTTGGAGAATTGTAGAATTATGGAAATTATTTGTGAAATTAAAGGAGAAAAATATGGAAGACGAATTCAGGAAGAATATTTACTAGATATATGTACAATTATTGCGATTTTGTTTCCTTCAAGTATGTTAAAATTTGTAAGTATAAATAGGAGTAGTTTTGTTTACGTGAATGTGTACGTGAAAAATTGTTGGAGTTTCTTGCCAATCTTTTGTGTGTCAACATCTTACTTGTTCTTTTTTTTTTTTTTTTTACTTTCCTAGAAAATGGATGTGCAACTCTGCCGCATTCCATGCAGTAATCAATTATACAGTAGTATTCTTGAGGTAGAAAACAATTAATTAATTAATCATAAATTTTAGAGTTGTTAGATTTATAGTTGGAAAAATAGGTTTGTGTAACTTTTATTAATTAACTACTCTAAGGAGTATGTTGTTTCATATTGTACCAATTAAATATATGCATTGCGCTTATACATCCAATGTAACACCAGTTTAACACCAGCTCCAATTAAATATATAATTAATTCTTGTATATATAAGCTAGCATGCTTCTTAAATATAAGATTTCTAAACTTTTCTTCTTTAATTTGAGGGAATCAATGTTTTTATTATATTAACCACTAGATCTTTTTGATGTCACGTGTGTGTATATATATATATCGTACTTACATTTGATAACATATAATTCGTCTCTATGTTATTGTATTTTATTTTTATCATAATAAGAGTGAGTTTGGCCTAGCGATTCGAAAATTAATTATACGAGAATTAATTTTACTAAAATTGATTTTGATAATAATTGATTATGATAAAAATTAATTATAGAATAATTACTTTTGTATAATAGCTTTTGTAAAAGTAACACTTTAGTTGCTTCTAAAATAAGTTGATTTTTTTCTTCTCGAGATCCCAAAAGTAATTATAATCTTGGGGGCAAACATCATGAAAATCACGATTGAACAAGAGTAATTTTAATAATCGAGGCCAAACACTTCAAAAATCACAATAGAGATATAAAAGTAATTTTAAGAGCTCCAATCGCTGGGCCAAACTCACCCTAAAAGAATAAAGATAAACTAAGTACTAGAAATTATAAAGAGATTTTTTTAAATGGTCAAACTAACCTGAATGTTAATTTCAAGTTCATAACCATACTTCAACTCAATATGGAACTAACTTAGCTTCCTATTCCAATTGGAACAACAATACCGAGCCGAGAACGAGAACCAAGATGGAACAAGGCCCGGGAACTGCTTTTCACAGCTTTATGGAGTAATAATTATCTCCTAATTAATTTGGGAATATATTGATTGTTGTAGATATCAAATTTTGGTTGGATTATTTCTTCTTAAATTAAATAAATTCTTTCTAAAAATTATAGTACCTACCTACTACCTTTTCAGACAGGAGATTCCAAAAATTTTGTCAATTAATTCAGATGTCAACCGCAGATAAGCATTTCTTATTGCTTCAGAAAATGTAAATGAACACACACACAAACACATATATATGTCGACTAATCAATATTATTCTACAATTTAATTTTATTACATTAATATTTGGGGGAAATGAGTTGTGGAGTTTTTTCTGCTATTTTTTGTTTACAGTTCGAAAGGTACTTGATGTGTCCAAATTTTGTACCCCAGGGCAATTAAGAGATTACAATAAGTTGCATAAATAAGAGATTTGTAACGTATTTATCATAAACTCTCATAACGTCTGTAACGTCTTTGTATTTATTACTTGTAACGTCTTTCCTAAAAAGACTATTATACCCCTGTATGTACCTATAAATAGGTCGCCCTATTTCCGAACAGAAAGAACCGAATTCACAAGGAAAATTACAATACAAATTTTCTCTCTGTATCTGTGTGCAAATCTTACTTTATTATTGTGATGTTGTTATAGATTGAAGGGCTTATTCCTCCTTTGTCATGAACATTTTTATACAGCATCATAATTGGCGCCGTCTGTGGGAACGACTGGTCTGGGTCGTCGTTTTCAAGAGAAGTGGAGCGAAAAATAGACAAGTGGCCATTATGTTACTATCAAGAAGGAAAAGGGCACGATATTTATTATATTTTCGGCCCGAAAATTCGAAACAACCGCCTACCACTTTTCCAGTTCGATCGAACCTCTCCCTTCTCATCCTGTGTCTTTGTCTTGCTTCACATCTATGCTTCACGAGTTTGTAAATTCAAGCATCCATGAAATTCAAGGATCTCTATGATAGAAATAGTGTCCAACAAGCCAACTGTATGGCTGGCATTTAATGTAATAAATGAAGGAACTATTCAATTTTGATTAATAAATGCACTTTATTATATGGTCAACTTTATCTTATGTAATAATTATCTACGCATAAAGATAGAAGTCCTTAGATCACAGGGTTATGGGACAACCCGTGGACTGATCTCCAAGGCCGTGATCCGTAACATATTCAAGAGTCGCAGAATCCAATCGAGATAGGACATCGTTTGATTCGGTTAGACTCGCACTATTGTGTATACTTCGATGAACTGGAGAACGCTGGGGTCCACGAGCATGATTGAGATAGTCGATACACATAAGTGGGTGACTTGCTGGGATGGCAAGTGCACTGAATACCCCAATTAGGAAATAACTCACCATGGAAGCGGTAGTCGCATATCGGGGTTGAAGTTATTCCAATTTACAATAGTATACTAGGAACGATCCTTAAATACTTGAGGTGATAAGGTTTATCTGATACGAGAACGTCTATACTTAGATGTGAGTTCCGACTGACTGGAGGTTACCAGAAAGTCTTTGCGGACTCATGTTGGGTATAGAGGAACTCGTATGCAGGTTCATATCATCAACAAATGATCCATTGACCCGACTTGATAGGTTGAGAATTTCTCCTATGGATTTCTGTGAGGAATTAATTCTGGTAAAAAGGTATCTGACGACTTTATGAAAGTAGCTCATAAATATTAGGTCAAAGAGAATTATTTCGAGACCAGAATGCATAAGGTCAAGACAAAAGAAAAGGGAACCGATGAAAAATCCATACCATTAAGTTTCGACTGGGAGATTGATCGATGGAGAGATTATGTCGTATATGTTAATTGTAAATTATAAAAGGTTCACTGAATTAATTCACCAGTGATTGGGCTCTATGGGCTTGTGGCCAGACATCGACTGTAGAGTGTGGGAGAATTCCCAAATTGGCAGGGGTGCTAATTTTGGAATGATCAGTCGACAGATTGTTCGACTGATTTAGAGTATTTAATGCTCGAATAATTAAATGAATATTTAATTATAACCCGCGACCAATTATGTGGTGAACCTATGTGGGCATACACAATACACGTGAAGCGAAAGCGAAGAAAACTGGGTCGATTGGGTCAAGTAGATCGACTGGGTTGACCCAATTGGAGCAAAGATTGATCCGATTGTAATTGGATCAAGATTATGAATTAAATTGGAATTTAATTTATGAGTTAATTAATTGAGTTGGATTTAATTAATCAAAGGAAGATTTAATTAAATAGAATTAGAGTCTAATTTAATTAATTGGGAGAGTGATTAATTAATTGAGAAATTAAATAAAGCCTAGTTAAATTAATTAAAGTGGCCCATGAATTAATTGGAAGACTTAGTCTTCTAATCAAAAGGGCCATGACCCTTGTAGGAGACTTGGAGTCCTAATCTTAGGAGGATTAGGTTAATTAGACATCTATAAATAAGAAGCTAGATATCGTAACTCACACACAACTTATAAGAGCCAAAACCAAGTCAAGCAAAAACACTCTCCCTCTCTCAAAAATAGAATTCGATCGAACCCTTTTTCCATGTGGAAGAGTTCGACTTTTGCGATCCTTGTTCCAATCTCGTTCTCTAACCCGAGATCTTAATATATCCTGTGTTCTAGCCGATCAGGATATATTATTTTTCGTGATATTGTGATGTATCAACTCATAGAGGCGCAACTGAGGGAGAAAATCTGACTTTGTTCGTTGACTAGGATTTGCAAGGAGACATGTATAACATGGATCTTGTTATTAATGTCATTTAATTTAATATTCATATATATATATACATCTAGAGTAGTATCCTGGCAAGATTTCGTAAGAGGTCCTAAAAAATTATTAAATTCCGCTGTGCCTAGGGCTGTTTATCTTACCGAATCCCAACAGTGGTATAAGAGCCAACTCTGACTTTCTATATATATGAATTTGCAAATTCTGCGTATTAAATCATATGTTTGATCTATGTATGGCTAGTTCTTTAACTGTATATGTTTTAGGACATGGATATGTTTAACTTGGAGTTAATGTAAAATTTTGATTCAAAATTTTGTCATGTTAATTTTTATTTTTGGATTGGGATTTAATTAAACTGGATCTGTTTTAATTAAATCAACGAGTAGTCGAACAACAAAAAATTTGTTTTTGGATCCAACCGCGGTGGCACGCTACGGTGCGTGGCTGGGTGGCCACCGCGAGCTGCTGCCTACGGCAGCGTGCGAACAGCACGCTGGCCGCGCGTGTAGCACACGACAGCAACCTACAGGCTGCCAGCCACGTGCTGCCACCGCCTGCTGCTGCACGCTACCATGCGCAGCAGCGGCTGCTACGGGCATCCCACGCGCGGACTTCGTGGCCGCGCGTGTGCTGTCCACGTGGCAGTCTCCGATTGGCCTCGACAGTGGTTGATTTTTGGTTGGACTCTGATTCTGCTATTTTGAAAAATTCTGAAAATCTTGTAGATGTGTGAGATTAGAAAACTTGGAGTTTTGGATAAGGTAGAAATATTGGTAGATTTGAACACTACCTTAATTAACAAATCTAGTCAAAATAGGATTATCTTGAGAATCTTGGAGATTTGGATATTGAAAAATTTAGAGTTTGGATAATATAGGAATCTTGGATGATTTGGAACTATCTTAATTAACCAACTTAATCAAGATAAGAATTGTAGATTACTTAGAACTCAAGTAAGAGTTAATTAATCTTAGAGATTAATTGATAATTCAAAATTAATTAACTTGGATAATTTTTGTGAATTAAAATTAAAGGAGCCGGTAAATTTACATTTATGCCCTTATGTGAATTTATGCATGTTCTTGAGTGAATATGTGGATTGGTCGATTTTGCCCCTAAGCCCTGTGTAGTTTTGGTTTATTTATTTTGTGGGTTGTAATTAAATGGGCCTGATTGGTGCCCTTGCTTGCGCAAACAAATGTAATAGAATAGGGCCATTTTGTAAGTCATACTTAGTTTAGGCTTGGAGCCGATAAGACATCATGAAAACTTGCAGATCCACATGGAGGCCCATAACCTTGGAGGATGTGGAGGCCCAATTCATTAAATGGAGGCCCAATCAAGGAGGATATTACAAGAAGGCCCAACTTTGAAAATTGTAATAGTTAGGACATTGGATTTCCACCCTAGACTGACCAATTGATCAATCGCATGGCTCGTGATGAATCGCATAGGATGAGCAATCGATCAATCATATCCTACTAGGTGATGTATGTTTACTTATATTTGATGTATGTCTTGCATGCTTAGAATAGATCACGTAAACAAGATAAAACATAATCTGATAAAATCTTATGAATCCCACGAATCCATGACTATTACGATTAAAGTTGCTAAATTGATTTCATAGTGTTTATATACTCGGTTGTCTGACTTATTCATTTTGTTTCCGTTTGTAGAAACTTTGATGAAAGATCAGAAGCCAGCATTAAATGTGAAGCGGTGCATTACAAATTAAATAAACGAATATTAAACTTAGTTTGATCAATATTATTTAATTAGATTTTTCTTTATTGAGTATTTTTTTTCTATTAATAATTAGAAAACAAAATGCAATCTTTAGTTTTATCCAATGTTTTAAAAACAGGATCGGACATTGAATTGGTAGTTTTACTAGTTACTGATTAAACCGTTTTAACCACTGATCCGACCGGTGTGACGTCATTATAATATAATATTTTAATTTTAATTTTAATTTATGTAACCAACTTTTTAAAAAATATATTATTCATTTCTTCTAGTTTATTTCCATAAATATTTATCTCATGATCAATTATTTTCCTACAAAATTTGAGTTGAGAATGAATGATATGAATGATAGCAACAAAATTATAAGTATGATAACATGATATCAATGCAATAATTCAAATATCATGTTATCATACTTGTAATTTGAATTATTGAATTATAAAATGTATAATTTTGTCATTGAATTATATATAAAAGAAATACTTGAAGTTTGTGAAAAAATGAATTTTCTAATAAATTTAAAACTCAAATATATTTATATAACTTATTATATATAAGATTTTTTTGTTTCTTCTTGATTTTGTTTAATCAAAGTGAAAAATAGAAGAAGATATGAGAGTATTGTTGAAGTTTAAAGGTCGTAAAAGAGAAATAAAAATCCGCATGTAAAATTTTTATTTTTACAAGTGAACCAGTGGTTCAATCGGTTCACTGGTTCATTGGTTTTACGGTTTTTGACCGGTTTTTTTCGGTTCAAACTGGTCAGGAACAAAGCTGGTTTTGAAGGGTTAACCGGACCGAATTGGCAACCGATTATCGGTTAAACCGATCGAACCGACTGGTCCGGTCTAGTTTTTAAAACACTGGTTTTATGTTAACACCGAGAATATCATTTTTGACTATGTTTCTGCTTATATATAAATCCTTATTGTTGTCAATGGGGTTAATTTGTTGATCCATTGATCAAGTTTGGTCTGATACTTTTCCGATTGAGGATTCGATGTATTTGATTCGAAGTATTTGATTCGAATAGCAAGATTCATAATTCGAAATAGATTGAGTGAATATGAATCTAACTTGATCCGATCCGTTAAAGATCCGACTCCGATAATATTTTTTTTCCCCTAAAATATCTAGTTTTTAATTTATGTATACAATACAATACCAAAAAACGATTGTCATTCTATAAGAAGCTCAACTCTATTAAATAATAATCCATAAAAAAGTACAATAATTTCATAGCATTATCGTAGCCACCATCTATTAAGAAGCTCTTGGAACTTTTGCATTGATGCTTTTCGAAACACTACAACCAGGGACTGGCTCGCTTTGTTGTTTAAAAAGAATGGGACTCTTTTTCCTTTGGAAAGCTTAAAGGAGGATTTTTTAATTTTTGTTGTTTCTTTTTTTGAAACTATTTGGTTCCACCGAAATCAAATTGTCCATAATGGTGCTGCTTCTTCTTCACAGGTCCTCTCGCGGCGTATCCAAAATTTAGCTGCTTCGCATTTGAAGGCCCAAGAACACCTCTATCTCTCTTCTCTTTGCGTTGCCTCGATCTTGGGATGGAAACCTCCACGGTGCAACTGGATTTTAGCAAATGTTGATGCTTCTTTCAAAGACGGGAAAACTGTGTGGGCAATCGTCTTCCAAAATCACCTCGGCTCCATTTTGTTTGCTAAAGCGGCTGTCCTCCCTTGCCTTAATGCCTCTGTTGCTGAAGCTCATGCCCTTTTGGAAGCCTGTTATGCTGCAATCAAAGGTGGAGCTTGCTTTGTCCAATTTTGAAAGTGACTGTCTCTCAAACATCTTGGCAGTGGAAAAACAAAATCTGGAGCTGGACTGGGACAAAGCTTTCCTCATCAAGGAAATCCGTAGATTTTCGGGCGTGTTGGCCCAAGTGGAGATTTAAATTTATCTCTAGAAATGCAAACAAGGCAACTCACAATTTGGCCGCTTGGGCTTTTCGTTCGAACTTTGTTGATCCTCTTTTACCTTCGTCTTTACCTATTTCGATTTTTTGTGATGAGGGCTAACCTCTTGTCGAATGGAACAACTCTTTTTGCTAATTTTATGATATTTCTTTTACTTAAAAAAAAATCTATTAAGAAGCTCAACTCAATTATTTGATACCATCTCTCACAAATCTTTTTGCGCTTGAAACAGCTTGTCTTGCACGCGAAACCATAACTTTGCGTCTTAGAAAATAACCTTGACCAGGTTATTAACAGATTAAAGTCCGGACCGGGTCCAACTAAATAACCGAATAGAAATAGAACAGAACAATAAACCGGAAAATTAAATTACAATTCCTTGCCCTAATTTTGTTCCTTATCTTCATTCTTCCCAATTTCCTTCTTTGATTCAGATTCCTTAGTTGATACCCCCCCCGGAAGATGGAGTGTAGATATTTCGAACGCCCTTCTTGTGCAAAATAGCAGTGAGTTGAGGCTTAGAAAGTGGTTTAGTTAGAATATCAGCTAACTGCGCAACAAAGGAAATGGGGAGAAGCTTCAGATGATTCCTGTTGATGTGTTCCCAAACGAAATGAAGATCGATTTCTATGTGTTTGGTTCGTTCGTGGAATATGGGATTTTGTGCTAAATGGATGGCTGAGGCATTGTCGCAATACACGACAGGAGGTAACTTCAAATTTATTTTCAAGTCTTGTAGTAGTTGTGTAAGCCAAATGATTTCACTTGTAATTGCTGCTAGACTCCTATATTCTGCTTCGGCAGACGATTTAGAAACTGTTGCTTCCCTCTTTGCCTTCCATGATATTATTGAATTGCCTAGGAATATACAAAAACCCGTGGGTGATCTTCTTGAATCTAGGCAGGACCCCTAATCTAAATCACAAAAGCCAGTTAAGTTTAAGATAGAAGATTTAGCATAGAAAAGGCCTTGTCCTGGTGTGGCTTTTAGATACCTTAGTAAACTGACTAAGTTTGTGGACATCAAATGAAATGCCAGGTCTTGTTATGGTTAGGTAGATAAGTCTACCTATGAGTCTTCTATAAGGTGAGGGGTCATATAGAAGGTTGTGATATGTGGTTTTGAGGTTATATTTAGGATCCATGGGAATATTTACAGGCTTACTACCTAAGTAACCTGTATCTTTTAATAATTGTAATGAGAGATGATAAGCCCATTTTTAGAATATGCTAATTCAATACCTAAAAAATACCTCAATCTGCCTAAGTCTCTTAGCTTGAATATGTTGCCGAGTTTAAGTTTCATGTCATTAATTAATTGAGTATTAGGTCCAGCAATTAAAATGTCATCCACATAAACTAAAATAACTAAAAAAAGTAGAGTTAGAACCAAAAGTAAAAAGAGAGTAATCTGACCTTCATTGGTTGAAACCCATGGACAGTAAAACTTCAGTGAGCTTACTGTTCCACTGTCTACTGGCTTGTTTTAAGCCATAAATAGATTTATTTAGCTTACATGCTAGATTAGAAGACATACCTGTGAGGTTAGAAGAGGGAAGCGTGTAACCTTTAGGAAGTGTCATGTAGATGTCTTCCTCCAAGTCCCAATTGAGGAAGGCATTATTGATATCTAGTTGATGAAGATCCCAGTTGTTTGCCATAGCTAGTGCTAAAATAACTCTGACAGAAATGAGTTTGGCAACAGGGGAGAATGTTGATGTATAATCAATTCCTCCTGTTGTGTAAAACCTTGGGCCACTAATCTGGCCTTGTACCTTTCTATTGAACCATCAACATGAGTTTTAATTTTAAATATCCACTTGCAGCCAATGAGGTTCTTATTTTTAGGTAATTCAGTAACAGTCCAAGTATTGTTATTTTCTATTGCAGTAAGTTCTTCCTGAATAGCTGTTACCCATTTAGAATCTTTGATTGCCTGTTTATATGTATGTGGTTCAGAAATGGTAGATATATTATTTATGAATGCTTGATGAGATTGAGAGGTAGAAGAATAATCTAAAACCTTGTTAAGTAGATACTTTGTAGAGGTTGATTCAGATATATTGCATTGATAATCCTAGAGATAGGTGGGTGGTTTGTGTATTCTGGTGGACTTTCTGATAGGTTCAATAGGTGAGTTATCAATAGAAGGTGAGGGATTGGACGATGGATGGGTGTGAGGTATGAAATGATGATTGTTGGTAGAGGGAGAGGGGATAGGTTGATTGTTTGGAATGGGATCATACATGAAAAGGATTAGGTGTGGGAATGGATTGAGAGTTATCAGGATTAGTGAATTGATTAAAAATAAAAGGATCAGAAAAAGAAAAAATATTTTCATGAAAAACCACATTTCTTGAGTGAAAATATTATGATTTGAAAGGTTTAGTAGTTTATAACCTTTAATACCTGGAGTGTAACCTAGGAAGACACATTTGTGTGCCCTAGGATCAAATTTAGACCTGTTTTCCTTTAAAGTAGAAGCAAATGTAAGACATCCAAAAGTTCTAAAAGAAAAGTAATCCATTTGTTTATGAAATAATTTTAAAATAAGGTGAACAATTTTGTAAAACTGGAGTAGGTAATCTGTTAATGATGAAAACAACAGTTAATATACATTCTATCCAATATTGTAGAGGGATGTGAGATTGAAATAAAAGAGATCTAGCTGTATTTAAAATGTGTTGGTTTTCCTCTCTACCCTAGCATTTTGTTGGGGGTTTCCACACAGGAGTATTGGTGTAGGATACCTAAATTAGCAAATAAGTTTGAAAATGTGAGTTCTTTTGCATTATCACTTCCAAACTGTTTGATCTTAGCATTAAATTGTGTGTCAATCATTGTAATAAACTTAGGAATTATATTATGAACATCAGATTTAAATTTGAGTAAAAATACCCAAGTAAACCTAGTATGATCATCAACTAATGTTAGAAAATATCTGTAGCCATTGTAAGAAGTAATTTTGTATGGTCCCCATATGTCACAATGTATGATATCAAATGCTTGTGCTCAATTGGATGAACTGATAGGAAAAGGCAAATGTCTCTGTTTAGCCATAGGACAAATTTCACAATTTTTTTTATTATGATTAGAAACAGAAGGTAAATTCAGTACATGTTTGAGAATATGTATCCTATCTAAAGCAGGGTGTCCAAGCCTGTTGTGCCAAGCATCTATACTGATTTTATTACAAGAAACTATAGGAAGATTGTTTTGGTTCAAGATATACAGTCCATCCACTAGATCACCCTTCCCAATCTTCTTCAAAGAAGTCATGTCCTGAATATAAAAGTGATTTGACTTAAAAATGATACTAAGTGAGGTAGAGTCTAAAAGGGCACTAACTGAGAGTAAATTGAACTTAAAGAAAGGAACATAGAGAACATTGTGTAAAGAAATGTTTGAATCCAATAAAACAGTACCTTTAAAAAATACATTGATAATAGAATTGTTTGGTAGGGTGATGGTGGTGTGTGTAGCAGGGGATAGTGTAGTTAAATAAGAAAAAATATTTGAAATGTGATTAGAAGCCCCTGAGTCTAAAATCCAATGATTTTGAAAAACAAAAGAAGTAATGTTTAGAGATGTAGAAAGAGTACCTGTCTGAGTAAGTGCAGTGCAAGTGTTAGAATCTGTGGTCAGTGTAGGAGCGGCTAGTGTAGCTGGTGAAGTAGTTTGTGAATTTAACACAAGTGGGTAGCCAGGTGGGTAGCCATGGAGTTTGAAACAAGTGTTGGTTGTGTGTCCAACCATTTGACAGTGAGTACAAAAGGGTCTATTTTGTCTTTGGAAGTTTGGATTGAAAGAGGATCTGTAGTTTGGTCTAAAGGAGGTAGATTGGTTAGGAAAGGGTGGTCTGTAATTGGGGTTAGGGGGTCTGCTTGGAGTGGACAGATGAGAAGATTTAGTGGAAAAAGCCATTGTATTAAGAGTATCTTGAGATGGGGAGGAAGAGTTGACTGCCCTTTGGGTTTCCTCCTGTGAAACCAAGGCATATGCCTTTGGGACATCTGGTAATGGGTCCATCAATAGGAGCTGGCTTCTTGTATGTGAAAGTGAGTCTTGTAAGCCCATAAAAAAAATCATTAAGTAGAAATTTTCAAAGTATTGTTCAAGTAAGCCACGTGTACATCTTGGTCTGAAATTGCAAATTTCATCCCAAATAGTTTTGAGTTTAGAAAAGTAAACATTTACATAAAGTGATTGTTGTTGTAATTGGAGTAGATCTCTATGGAGTTGGAACATTCTTGGACCATTTGCCTGTTGAAACCTTTGTTTCAACTCTTTCCAAAGATCAGTGGCAGAGGTATGATTTTGAACAGTGTGGTTTATTTCTTTTGAAAGGGAATTTAGGATCCAAGTAATAATCAATGTGTTGTCGTTATCCCAGTAATTTGATAGAACAGGGTCAATAGAGGGTCTAGGGAGACTTTGATCTATGAAACTCAACTTGTTTTTGACAGTTAATGCCCTGACCATAGCTTTGGACTATGTATGATAGTTTTTGTCATCCAATTTTTCAGATACCAAGATGGCTCCTGGACCATCAGCTGGATGGAGATAGAAGGGATTGGATGGGTCTTCAATCTCTGGTCTAGGCCGAGAATAAGGTATAGGTGTAATGGTGGTTTCAGTGGGTTGATCTGAAGACATGGTGATAAAAGGGAAGGATAAGGTTTATATGGAGATGTTTAGACTGGAATCTTGGATCAAGAAAGATGTGATTTGCAGTGAAAGAAAGGAAAAAGAAGTAGAAGGAGAAAACCTGGAAGTTTTGATGATATTTGAAATCTGAGAGGAGATCTGGGAAAGGAAACTGATGGATCAGTGGAGTGAAGAGTGGATCTGCTGGATGTGAGTTTCTTTGATGGTGCTGTATATGAAAAAGACTGGATCAGAAGAGATGCAACAATGGCGGACAGTGGAGTGTGATGGCCGTGAAGAGAACTGGATCTATGCCGGACTGATGAATGGAATAATAGTCAGGAACAGAAAACACAATCAAGATGAGGATCTTGATGAAATTTGCAGCGAAAATTAGAGAATAATGGTTCAAGCTGATACAATGTTAGTAGATATAATATGCATATATTTGTATGTATATAAATTGTAAAGAACTTGAATATGTAAACTTGGAGAAGATGGATGTAAATAAATTGCAGAGAATTCTTATTATTGAATATTGAATCAAGTTATGATTCTGCAGTACAAAGGATGACAATAAATAGATATAATACAGGAGTAAATTAGTAAATAACCTATAACTAACTTAACAAACCTTGACCCGGTTATTAACAAATTAATATCCGGACCGGGTCCAACTAAATAACTGAATAGAAATAGAACAGAACAATAAACCTGAAAATTAAATTACAATTCCTTGCTCTAATTTTGTTCCTTATCTTCATTCTTCCCATTTCCTTCTTTGATTCAGATTCCTTAGTTGATAGTTGTACCAAATGTATCACAATTTATTAAAGTGATGTATCAAATGTGTTTTGAATATAAAGCGGTATACCAAAACGCGGAATTGACCTAAAACACAATACCAAAAATGCAATTCTCTCATAAAATAACCAACATTGTCGAAAATTAGGACCTCATCTTTACCACTAGTCTACAACATCACTTTAGACAAAATAAAATAAAATAAATAAATAAATATGAATTAACTGATTATGGAGATATTTTCTTCAATCTTAAAAAGGGGATGGGTTAAACACTAGTTAATAATATGTGTTTCGGTGTTTGGTAGCACTAGTGATCTAATTTAATAAAATTTCAAATATTCATATATAGAAAAATAAAATAGTTAAAATTTAATGATGTACTGTGGAATTAAAGTAGGAATAACTGAATAAGTAGGTGCCCATTTTTTCATACGCATTTGAAGATTTAAATACGATTACCTTTTTTTTTTTGTGGTACATTAAATACGATTACCGGATTAAGGTTGGTATAGTGAAAGAAGAATCATCCCAGTTTAATTCGGCCAGGTGGGAAGATTGCGATAATGTAGGACATCATTAATATTTAATATGTTTCATGTTAACTTGTTAAGGCATTTTATACCTGTTGATTCAAGTAAATTTAAAATCAACAAAAACTATAAGAAAGAAAGAAACAAAGGTTGAACTGGATTGGACCGATCTAATTAACCCATAAGTCAGACCCTTGTTACCATGAAAAAAAGAAAATGTGTTTAAATTTAGGGCTGAAAATCAAATCAAGCTATTTAATATTCGACTCGGGTTCGTTCGATAAAAATTTATTTGAGTTCGGTTCGTCAAACAAATCAAATAAGCTTGAACAAGTTTATCGTTTGATATCTAATGAAGCTCGGTTCGAGCTCGACTCGATAAGCTAAAGATTGAAAAAATACATGTAAAATACCAAGCTACTCGGCTCGAGCTTGTTCGATAAAAGCTCGTTTGAGCTCGGTTCGTTAAGAAATCAAATTAAGCTCCAATACAAAATTTCAAAATCGATAAAATTTAAACCAAGCTTGAACAACGTATCGTTCTATACTACTTGGCTCCTTTACAAAAAGATTTATTTCTCTTTTATGATTAACAAGAAAATGTTTTTGCATGTTAACGATCATATATTAAAATAAGCAGTCGAAAAAGTTAAAAAACTTTAACGAAAATAATTTGAGAATGGAGTTAGACTTGAGTTGTGGGCTCTGCTAGGCCTGGAAGAATGGGTCAGACACAACGTCCTGGCCCATCGTGACCCTTCTGGGTCCATCCAAACCCAACCATCTATTTACATTTGATTATTGGGTTGTGTTGGTTTAGGTTGAAACTAAAACTAAAAGGGTCTGTAATGGATCATTAACGGGCTAGCTCATTAAAAGGCAAACAAAATAATAAATGGGTCATTGGATCGACGGAGCGTACATGTAATTATTATCTAAAAGGTTAAAAGTATTTCCTTCCATTTTTTTTAGAGTAAAAAGTATTTTCTTCCATGAACGACAATACTTTTCTATACATTTTTTGGCATGTCTAATAACAGTTAATGTCGTAGAAAATTGTCGACAGTATTTCCACAAAATGCACTGAAATGATTTTTATTAATATTAATATCACCGGTTATATGGGTGATAGTTAGCCAGTTGTCTTTTATTGAATTGACCTAAAATTACAAATTAACCCTTTTTGAATTTGTAATAAAATAAAGTATATCTTCCCCAACCCACTTTCTTATGTAGAGAGAGGAATCTTCAACCCACTTCTTAAATGAATCATTTGCAAAAATGGCCTTTTGTCAATTTTTCTTTATTAAAATAACCTTATGAATGTTGAGTTTGCAAAAATGACCTCCACTTGATTAGCCTATTAGTTAGAGTTATAATTAAATGGAAAATTGCAAAAAGAAACCCAATAAAATTGATAAAATCAAAATCAAACCCTATTTCATTAAATTTTAAAATTTAAAATTGAACCCCACGAAATTTAGAAATTGCAAGATCAAGCCCCACTTATTATACCCCAATAAATTCAAAATATAAAAATAAACCCCACTAATCAAACCCCATTATATTCAAAAACTCAAAATCATACCCCCCCAATAAATTCAAAACATAAAATAAACCCACTAATAAAACCCTACTAAAAACCAAAACTCAAAAATAAATCTCACTCTCTCATTATAACAAAACAAACTTGATCTCTCTAACAAAAATTCTCTCAAATTCACTTCAAAGAAAATCTAGAGGAAGAATATCACAAGAAGATCAACATTTATGGTTAGTATTCGATCTTCTATTGCATTTTAATTGAAAAAACCGGACAAAAATTTATGTTTTGTTCTATTTTAAAATTTTAATTTTTCCACTTTTTTGGTCTTCTGTTTCCCGGAGACCAGGAGACCGGCTGGTCTCTTAGTCTCTTGGACTATTAACAATTCCAAGAGACGGGGAGACCAGTCTCCCCATCTCCTGGAACTGTTAACTCCAGGAGACCAGGAGACCGGCTGGTGTCTTAGTCTCCTGGACTGTTTACAGTTCCAGGAGACGGGGAGGCCAGTCTCCCTGTCTCCTTTAACTGTTAACTCGAGGAGACCAGGAGACTAGCTCGGTCTCCTGGTCTCCTCGAGTTAACAGTTACAGGAGACCAAAAACGTGAAAAAAAAATTAAAATTTTAAAGATTATTGTTTAGCTACTTTGTATGTTAATTTGAGTTGTTTATTTGTAGATATGGAAGGTAAAATTGTTGTATATGTTCGACACAATGGTGAGTGGAAGTCGGTGGACGACAACGATACGTGGAAATGGGTGGGTGGAGTTGATGATATAGCTACTTTGTATGTTGACATAATTATTAAGTATGAGGAATTATTGGATGCAATTTGTGAAACCATTGGTATTGATCAATATACCAATAAAATTGTGATCACGCGCAAAAGCGCGGAACAATTGCATCATTTGCACTTAAACAATGATGTATGTTTGGCGAGTGCTATGTACATTCATAGGAATAGAGATGAAATGATATTGTTCTTGGTGTATTTGTTTGATGGATAATATTATTGAAGTATTTGTTTGTTAGAGTAAAATACAAAATTTTTAAATTTTTTTTTAAGTTCAGTCTCCTGGGACCGGAGACAGGGAGACACGGCTCCCTGGCACGGACATGGCCGAGCCGGCTAGACACGGAGACAGGGAGACACCGCTCCCTGGCACGGACATGGCCGAGCCGGCTGGACACGGAGACAGGGAGACACGACTCCCTGGCACGGACATGCCGAGCCGGCTTGACACCTGGCACGGACATGCCGAGCTGGCTTGACATGGAGACAGGGAGACACGGCTCCCTGGCACGGACATGGCCGAGCCGGCTCGACAAGGAGACAGGGAGACAAGGCTTCCTGGCACGGACATGGCCGAGCCGGCTCGACACGGAGACAGGGAGACGGGGAGACACGGCTCCCTGGCACGGACATGCCGAGCCGGCTCGACATGGAGACAGAAAGACACGGCTCCCTGGCACGGACATGGCCGAGCCGACTCGACACGGAGACAGGGAGACACGGGCAATGAGTTTAGGTTAGGGTTAGGGTTTAGGGTTTAGGATTTATGATTTATGAAATTGCGAACATTTCGATAATGTATAACGAACCTAAACGTAACCGAATACTAACAATAACCATATTGTTGATTAAGTTAACGATTTTGACTTTACGTCCGTATAATTGATAATTGATCCGATTGTTGATCAATTTCCGAACTGTGAAGCTTTGGGTAATGTATAACGAACCTTATCGTAATCGAATACTAACAAGAACCATATTGCTGAGTAATTTAACAAATTTGACTTTACATCCATATGATCGATAATTGGCCCAATTGTTGATCAATTTTCGAATTGTGAAGCTTTGGGTAATATATAACGAACCTAATGGTAACCGAATACTAACAATAATCTTTTTCATCGGTTTTGATTGATTTCAAGATATTTTTCAACGGTTTAACCATTTTTCATTGGTTTTCATTAATTTTGATCCATTTTCCATCGACTATGAGACATTTTCACCGGTTTAACCATTTTTTCGATTTTGACCTACTTTTAACCGGTTTTAACCATTTTTCTACTTGTTTTTGCGCTATTTAACCATTTCACCGGTTTAATCATTTTTTCACCGGTTTAACCATTTTTTTTCGATTTTGAGCTACTTTTAACCCGTTTTAACCATTTTTCTACTTGTTTTTGCGCTATTTAACCATTTTTTATCGATTTAGCCATTTTTTTCGATTTTGAGCTACTTTTAACCGGTTTTAACTATTTTCTGCTTGTTTTTGTGCTATTTAACCACTATCACCGGTTTAACCATTTTTTTCGATTTTGAACTACTTTTAACCGGTTTTAACCATTTTCTACTTGTTTTTGCGCTATTTAACCATTTTCATCGGTTTAGCCATTTTTTTCGATTTCGTGCTACTTTTTTTAACCGATTTTAACCATTTTTCTACTTGCTTTTGCGCTATATAATCATTCTCATCGGTTTAGCCATTTTTTTCTACTTTTAACCGGTTTTAACCATTTTTCTACTTGTTTTTGCGCTATTTAACCTTTTTCACTGGTTTAGCCATTTTTTTCGATTTTGAGCTACTTTTAACCGGTTTTAACCATTTTTTACTTGTTTTTGCGCTATTTAACCATTTTCACCGGTTTAACTATTTTTTACCCTTTTTTTCGATTTTGAGCTACTTTTAACCGGTTTTAACCATTTTTCTACTTGTTTTTGCGCTATTTAACCATTTTCACCGGTTTAACTATTTTTTACCCCTTTTTTCGATTTTGAGCTACTTTTAACCGATTTTAACCATTTTTCTACTTCTTTTGTCGCCATATAATTTTGCCCTAAATATCACAATTGAAAATATAAATAAGACACGAATAATCCGAACATATAAATTATACAAAACCAGTAATTCTAATCCGAACATAGAAATAGTAATCATAATCCGAACATATAAATCATGGTAAAATGTGGCTCGTGGCGCGCTTAGACCTCCTCTTCTTTCGAAGATCGTATGGAGATCGTTCGAAAACTTTGTCTTATAAGGAATATCCTACAAAAAAGCCATAAGAAAGAAAAATGATTAGACTGGTGAAAATGATTAAATAGCGCAAAATAAGGAGAAAAATGGTTATACGTGTTAAAAGTACCTCAAAATTGAAATATAAGGTAAAAAATGGTTAAACCGGTGAAAAAAATGGTTAAAACCGGTTAAAAGTAGCTAAAATCGAAAAACAAGGTAAAAATGTTAAATCGATGAAAAATGGTTAAAACCAGTTAAAAGTAGCTCAAAATCGAAAAAAAGGTAAAAAATGGTTAAATAGCGCCAAAACAAGTAGAAAAATGGTTTAAATCAGTTAAAAGTAGCTCAAAATAAAAAAAAGGGTAAAAATGGTTAAATAGCGCAAAAACAAGTGGAAAAATGGTTAAAACCGGTTAAAAGTAGCTCAAAATCCAAGAAAAATGTAAAAAAATTGTTAAACCGGTAAAATAATGGTTAAATAGTGCAAAAACAAGTAGAAAAATGATTAAAATCGGTTAAAAGTAGCTCAAAATCGAAAAAAAAGGTAAAAATGGTTAAACCGATGAAAATGGTTAAATAGCGCCAAAACAAGTCGAAAAATGGTTAAAATCGGTTAAAAGTAGCTCAAAATAAAAAAACAGGTAAAAATGGTTAAACCGGTGAAAATGGTTAAATAGCGCAAAAATAAGTAGAAAAATGGTTATAACCGGTTAAAAATAGCTCAAAATCGAAAAAAGATAAAAAACGCTTAAACCGGTGAGAAAATGGTTAAACCGGTGAAAATTACCCGAAGACCCGACGAGACGCCCGTGCCAGGACACCCTGGCACGTCTCCTTGGTCCAGGGGATTGGGAGACTGGGCACCCTGTCACGGTTGGCAGGGTACCCAGTCTCCCGGTCCCCTGGACAACGGAGACCGGGCCAAGGTGTCCTGGCGCGGGCGTGTCCCCTAGTCTCCGGGTACGCGACTCGGCCTTGACATGGAGATAGGCACCTGACATGGTCTCCGTGGTCCAGGAGATGGGAGACAGGGCACCATGGCAACGGGCGGGCGTGCCGCCTGGTCTCCGGGCACGCGTCGACTCGGCCTGACAGGCACAAGACACGGTCTCCGTGGCCTAGGGGTTCGGGAGGCTGGGCACCCTGACATTGGGTGGGCGTGTCTCCTGGGATCGGATGCAGGGAGACTCGGCCTGACTGGCACAAGACACGGTCTTCGTGGGCTAGGGGTTCGGGAGACGACACCGTGGCACGGACATGGCCGAGCCGGTGTCTGAGCCAATACTCCTAGTCTCTCGGGCCTCCTACCAAGGAGACCGTGCCGTGCCATGGCACAGCCGAGTCTAGTCTCCTTGTCTCCGAGATTCGGGGACGAGGGGACCAAGTGGTCTTCCTGTCTCCGATTTCCAGGGGACGAGGGGACTAGGTGGTCTCCCTGTCTCCGTTTCCCGGGGACGAGGGGACCAAGTGATCTCCTTGTCTCCAGGTTACCGAGGACGAGGGGACCAAGGTATTTCTATGAAAAAATTTGAAAAAAAATAAAAAACTTAACAATTGCCGATTTTCTGGTCCATTTGATGCTTCCGGCACATCATGGATTATTTCAAAAGGAAGATATTCATTTGCCATTGCTTGATTTTGTGGTGAATTTGGGAGATAAATTTTAGGGATTTGAAGGTTTGAGAGGTAAATTTTAGAAAGATAAAATTTGTAAGTGAAATGGAGTGAAAATGAATTTGTAAAAGTTTGAGGGGTGTTTTATTTTTTGTTATTTTCAGTTGATTAATTAATTTATTTTAGTGTATTTAATTAGTTTTAAGTATACTTAATTAATTTTAATTGAGTTTAGAATTTAAAAAAAAGGAAAAAGAAAATAGGAGGTCATTTTTGCAAAGATACAACCCTTTTTGAATTTGTAATAAAATAAAGTATATCTTCCCCAACCCACTTTCTTCTGTAGAGAGAGGAATCTTCAACCCACTTCTTCTTTTTCCCCGACCCACTTCTTCTTCCCCAATCTATATAATAGATTTCAAGATTAGGCATACATGAGCAAAAACATGAATTTTTTGATTTTAATAGAGTTTTCTTTTCTACTTTTTTTAAATGGGTATGAACAAGAAAATTCTCAGATCCGAGAATACCATGAAACCTTCAAATTCGAAATTAAATCATTTATTTTAACTAAGCAGCAGTTGTCTTCTGTAAATGATTAAATGCTTGAAAAGCATAGATAGATATATAACATAATATTGCACAAGTTTTCAATATTTGTGTTTTCCGTATGTTGAAGATCGGCGACAGGTGGGGTGAGAGAAAAGAGGTGGCGTTGGGTGGGGGTGGAGGGTTAGGGGGTGGGGGGGAGTGGATTTTCTATCACAACTCGATGTCACGTCACACCAATAAATAAAAAACACGTGGCAATTTCACCAAAATCTGTATATGATTAACAACACACAATTAGTCCTTATTACTTAACAGATTTATGAGGTTTTGACGGCAAAAATGAAAAGGAAACTTTAAAGCAAGAAAAGTTGTGGCTGAGAGAAGGAAAAAAAAATCTTCCACCATAATTCAATCTAGCCATGATTCTTCCACCTTCACCATTCTTCTCAACCAAATTTCTATTTTTTCACTATCGGCTTCCATCTCCAAGCATCACTGACATACAATAATTTCGTCGGAGGTCGTAAAGTTCATACGGGTATGGATAGTTAAAATTGTCAATCAAGTGTTTGTTGAAATGTTTTATCAAATATGCTAATGAATATGCTTTAACCTGAAATTAAGATTTGTCAATGGTGCTGAATTTCATGTACATAAATATGTTTAAATTAATAATTCAGCACCATCAAGTGTTAATAGGTATGCTAGTTAAAAATTCTTGGACAAATTGATCAATGGTTATATCTGTTTTCATAGGTGGAAAAGGTATATTACATCTTTACATAGCTTTTGTCCTATTGCTTTAAGGATAACATACGTTTTGAAATGCTATATAGAGTTTAATAGTTTCTTTTTAAGAAAGAATTGAGTGTATAGAAAGGTTTTCACTTGTGCAGGTATAAAGCTGACTCGGTATAAACAAATTGACCTTGGCTCAGTATTATTCTTTTTAATGTAATTATAGTCGTCAATTTGTAATTCTTCTGCTGTAAATCTATTTTCTTATTTAAACTCTAACCTCATTGGTGTAAATATGTTGAATTGCTAATACATAATCATTTGCAGGTTAGAACAAAAAAGAGAGCCAGAGTGTTATTCCTATGCGCAATCTAGATTAGAAAACTTCAGCTGTTCAGGAGAACTCCGCGAGGAATTAAATAGATGAGATCAAATCGAAGAATATCAAAGTATGTTCCCGCATCCCTGGTTCTATCAAACTAGACCATTTCACTCCAGGGAGTGCTAATAAGCAAAACCGAAGTCAATTTTAAACTTTAACATCTGCTACTTTGGAAGAGATCATATACAAGAAAAAGAATCTACAATTGCTCCGACGATGCAGCGACAAACATTAAGCTCTATCATTCTTATTAGTCTAAAATAGTTGTAGGATAATGACTTGAACTGCCTTTTGATTTTAGCACATTATAATAACACTCTTACATCACATTTATTAAGAGCTTATGCTATTTCTTGAATTCCGGTGATATCTATCAATTATGAACTACGGCATTTATATTCATCATTTTTTAAATCCTTAAAGCAGTTTTATGATCTTTATTTCAATATACAACAAGTTGTAATCATAATTCATGAGACCGTTAATCAAGAATATTGGATTAAATGAGGTTGAAAAAAAAATATAAGTTTGTGGCTCTTATTATCAACACAAGTAGAAAGTTGAGAAGAATGGTGAAGGTGGAAGAATCATGGCTAGATTGAATTATGGTGGAAGATTTTCTTTCCTTTCTCTCAGCCGCAACTTTCCTTGCTTTAAAGTTTCCTTTTCATTTTTGCCGTCCAAACCTCATAAATCTGTTAAGTAGTAAGGACTGATTGTGTGTTAATAATTATATACAGATTTTGGTTAAATTGCCACGTGTCTTTTATTTATTGGTGTGACGTCAAGGTGTGACATTGAGTTGTGATAAAAAAATCCACTCCCGGTGGGTGGTGGGGGGTGGTGGGTGGTGGGAGGTTGGGTGAGGTGAGGAAGAAGCGGGTTATTTTGCAAATAAAGTAAAATAATTGTTTAGGAAAATACACTCTGGTCCAAATTTTCATATATATAATATATTACTTTCAAATTTTAATATATTCATTTATTAGTTTTAACTTAAATATAAATTAGATTTAATTCGATAATATTTGTGAACATAAGATTGATTATAATAATAAACTATAATCTTCAATTGTTTACTATTATAATATTTTAACTAGCTTATTCTCGTGCTATGCACAAACCTACATAATTTATTTTAATTTACATCAAAATAAATTATAATGTGTCGTGATCACTGCAATTTTCATGCATTTGAAAATTACAATTTGAAACTTTTTTACCGTGCTAGAAATATTTGTAATAGTATAATTTAATTAAAATGAATTTTCATATATATATATATATATATATATATATATATATATATATATATATATATATATATATATATATATTTCTTCATGAGATATGTACTATGGATGATTGACAATGCATAAATTAACTCAACAATATCATAATATAACTGATTAAAGTACCTATTATATTTAGTGTGAGTATAATGACTACCGTTTAAATTTTGGAAATAATTCAAATTACTATGTAGGTATTTGATTCATTACATTACTATTATTGTCATAAGAAAGAAAAAAAATTGTTCGAGAAATATCCTTATATTTTAATTTTTTTTTCTCACTACACCTCCAAGTTAGTGAAATTACACGCCCACACTCCAACTTTGGAAAATAATTACTCAAACTACCCCAAGGTGTATTGGATTTGACTACAAATATCATTACAACCTTAAAATAAAAATAAATGTAAATGAGAAAATAAGAAGAAGTTAAATTTAAGTTTCTCTAAATATAATATAGTTAATAGTTATAAATAATTTTGTATCATTTTATAATCATTTCAATTTGACGTTCTTGATTTACGCATTACTCCTCAAATCTTGCTTCCTTAAAATGCAATACTTAAACTTACTACTTTTGTTTTACTATATTACTCTTCTGAATAGATCTTATATATATAATTCATGATAGGGCTTTTACTTTAGTGTCTAAAGATTAAAGAAAATAAATTAAATTGCTAATCAACCATCAAGTATGAAGTATACAGAGAATTGAAAAAACTATTAGTATTTCAAAAATATATATTCCACGAAATGTTATAATATGAAAATGCAAACAATTGTTTACTGGACTTTACAAATATTTAACGTTCAAGAAATTCATTTCAGTTGAAATTCAAAAACATATAAAACTCTCAGTAGGTTATAATTGCATATATAATCACAGAAATATTGTTGTAATCAATCAAATATTTAAAATTTGATCGTTAATATTCTAAGTTCTATATTTTCTACATAATAAAAAGTCCTTCTAAACTTAAAAAGTTCTTTAATTTTGCCTACCCTTTCTACCATTTCAAATCTACACTTACTAAAAATTCCACCTCAAAAATAGTAAAAAGCCGAATATGGTTGATTATTTCCACATCTATAAATATTTTATATTTCTTTTCAGTTGATTTATGTTAATAACGTTAATATTTGGTGAAAGCTCTAAAGATACATGAAATGATACTTTTTATGACAACATTATCATTACATAATATATGGTTTATTTAGAGTGATATTTCTTACATAAAACAATTAAATAAACCTCAATTAAACCTAGAAATATTAATATAAAAGATAGACAAACATTAAAACGATAGGAGATCAACCTCTGAAAACATGAAATTGAGACTTTAGATTTGCACTTTCATAGTTATCAACCTACAAATAACTCAAAATATATATAAAGTTAGGATTTCATCACACACACACATATATATATATATATATACACACACACACACAAATTAGCAAGTTCTTTTACATAACCTAGAAATATTAATATAAAAAATACACAAACATTTAAACGGTAGGAGATCAACCTCTGAAAACATGAAATTGAGACTTTAGACCTGCACTTTCATACTTTTCATTTAGCAACCTACAAATAACACAAAATAAATATAAAGTCAGGATTTCATCATATATATGTTTACACAAAATTAGCAAGTTCTTTCACATAAAAATCGAATATAAACACAATAAAAATAATATTTGCGGTTGTAAAGCAGTGAAATATAAAAAAAACAATTAATATACCCCAATATTAAACCTAGAAATACTAATTTAAAAAATAGACAAACATTTAAACGGTAGTAGACCAACCTCTGAAAACATGAAATTGAGACTTTAGACACTTTCATAGTTACCATTTATGTTGGATAAGGATGAAGATGAAGAGCATTGAAGACATTTAGTAAAGGGAGGTTTTGATGAATTCCAAAACTTTAAATCTGCTAAGTATAAATTAACTTAGCTGATATCCCTTCGAAGAATTTTTGACTAAGTAAAGAAGATATCAGAAGAGTCAAAATTCAAGGTCCAAGACTACTGATCTGCTGAAGGAAAGAAATCAGACTGGTGAAAATCAGCCGACTCAAAACAGATTTGTTCAAGTTTGAGATCAGCTTAGTTCGCCATCATACTAGTACTTTCGTCAGCCAAGTGGAAAAGATCAAGAAGTCATCCCAGCGGTAATAAATGCCTCTGGAAGTAATAAATGCTGAAGTACAAGGCTATTAAAGACTAATGATTGAAGAAATGCTTCACATCAGCTTGGTGCATTTAATGCTGCCTGCAGAAAAGTACTGTTGACAGTACGGACAGACTGCAGAGAGCCGTTCGCAGAAATTAAGGACCAGTACCCGAGGATTTTGAAATCTGTCTCACTTCAATGGACATTTTTCAAACCTACGAGTATAAATAGCTGTAGAGACGAAGAGAAGAAACACACAACAACACAATCTCTGAGAAAAATTTCGAAGCAAAATCTCTTAAGTCTCAAGAACAGCTCACTCATCAGCTCTGTCATTTGTTGACTGAAGCCGACGTTGAAGATTAAAGATAAACATATTTTCTGAGTGAAAAACTGTTTGAGTGTTGTGCGAAGTATAGATCCATCTTTGTGAGTGATCTAACTTCAGAGGATAAGTTTTCTTAGTGATTTCCTATTGTGAGCTTACGACCAGATTCATTTGTTGTTTTGGCGTAAGTGGAGTGTACTAATTACTTTGTGTTCTTAGTATAACCCAAGATCTTTGTGACTTGGAAGAGTGGACTAAAGGATATTTAAATCCATATAACCACTATAAAAATTACTTGTGTTTTTACATTGCTTTCAACTTGCATATTTTCAGATTGCATAAAACACATTCAAAACTGTTTGAAAAGAGTTTAAAGGAGTTTACAAAACTGGGGATAAAATTTTCAAACTACTAAGTTTACTTGTGAAAAATACTTTGAAAATTCGCTGCAAGTACTCTAGTATTGAAAATCAGCCTTGTAAAATTACTGTTCGGTAACAGCTTGGTCTGTTTAAGTCAGAACAAAAGTTTTAAAGTTAAAAATTGTCAAAAAGTTTAGAGGTCTATTCATCCCCCCTCTAGACCTCATCTGACCACTTGGGACCAACAAGTGGTATCAGAGCAGGTGGTTCATTAGAATCAGCTATCTGATCAACGAGCTTGATCCGAGTGTTTTTCAAAGGTTTTCAAACTTTTCAAAAGAGCATATTTTGAAAAATTAAAATTTTTGAAAAATGGATTGTATCAGCCATGTTCCCCACATAGCTGGTATGAGCTTTGAAGACTGGAAAATCAGAATGGAGATTTTCCTGGCTGCTTACAACGATAACATGTACACATGTATCATCAAAGGTCCATTCAAATTCACCAAGACTATCACGGTTGATGAAGCTGAAATAGTGGTGGAAAAAGACTTAACAGAAATGACAGCCGAAGAATTAAAGCTGTTCAATCTGGATAAAGTTGGCCGTTTCATCATGACCAAGGCCCTTGACAATGATTGATTTGACAAATTCAAGCACTGCAAGACTGCCAAAGAGATGTGGGATAAGGTTCGTGACATGAGCGAAGAAAACGACGCCATCAAAGAGCATCAGCTGAGTGTTGCTCTGGAAAAGCTGGACAACTTCAAGATGAAGTCTGCAGAAACCATTGATCAGATGGATACAAGGTTTACAAGGACGCTGAATGAAGTTTTGAAGCTTGGAAAAACCTTCACTGATAAGGAGATAACCGTCAGAGTGCTGAAGGCTCTACCTCCAAAGTTCAACATGAAGGTGACAGCCATGGAAGAGTCCAGAGATCTGGGAAAGATTTCACTAACCGAGCTGTTCTCAGTACTCAAGGCGTACGAGTATAAACTGCCAAGAATGGTTGTTGAAGAAACCTCTACTTCAAGTCCCACATCTGCACTTGTTGCTGCTGAAAATCCCAGAAGACCAGCTTACAAAATCAAAGACGTGTAATCATCTGATGAAGCCACACTACTCAACAAAAAGGAGTACACTGCTGGAGATGTTGCATTGCTGATGAACAACTTCAAAAAGTTCTACAGACGAAAAATGAAGAACAAATATAACAATGCTTCTACTTCTAACCATACTTCTTCTTTTCAAGATAAGGATTCTTATAAATCCAAAATGATGTGCTATAATTGCAGGAAACTGGGTCACTTCATCAGAGATTGCCCATATCCTAAAGCTGAGAAGTATACAGAAGAGGAAAAGAGAATCAGAAAGGAGAGAAAGCATAAAAAGGCAAGGTGCTGGTAGCAGAAGCAGAAAAGCTAGCTGCTGTCTACTCATCTGATTCAGATTCAGACACTTCTGATGAAGAGTCTTCTGATGAAGAGAGTCCTGCTCTTCTCTGCCTGATGGCTAAGGAATCTGATGACTCTGAGGATGATGAGGTAACTCCTCTTGATAATGAATTATTTAATTCATTTGAACAAATTATGCTCAACAATACAAGTATTGCTGATGCATTTAAAAAGCTTAAGGAAGATATGATATTGCTGAAAGAGCAAAAAAGTTCACTGAAACTTAAAGCTGAAAAGCCAAGAGAATCAGCTGAATACAAACTGCTTGAGCAAGAGAATGAATCTCTGAAAGTTGAATGTGAAGTTCTTAAAGGAAAAGTAATGGAACTTGTTGGATGAAGATGAAGATTAAAGTGCAAGGAAGACAAGTAATTAAGGGAAGGTTTTGATGATTTCCAAAACATCATAATCAGCTAAGTATGGAAAGCTTAGTTCCCTTAGAAGAATTTTGAACAAGTAAAGAAGACATCAGAAGAGTTCAAAGTTCAAATCCCAAAAGACTAGTGATCTCACGCTGAAACAGCAAACAGAAGGGTAGACCATCAGCTGACTCAAATCAGATTAGTTCAGAGTTTGATCAGCAGAGTGCCTATCAGATGGGTTGCTTCGATCAGTAGAGTATAAGAGATCAAGAGATTAGTCCAACGGTAATAAATGCACTTGGAGTAATAAATGCTGTAAGAGAAGGGTAGTAATGACAAATGATTGAAGAAAACCTCGTATCAACAGAGTGCATTTAATGCAGCTACAGGAAAGTACAGCAGAAAAGGTACTGTAGCAGGTAGCCGTTCTGATTTTCGGGCTAAGGCTATGGATTTGAAGATTTGACTTCCTTCAACGGTCTCATTTTCAAATTCAAGTATAAAAGGAGCTGATTTCAACGAGCGAGACACACAACAACAATATGAGATTATACTTTGAAGCAGAAATCATCTAAGTCTCAAGAAGCTCGAACACTTCACTCGTCTGGTGGAAGTCATCTGTTGACAGAAACCCAGTTGAAGCTAAAATTGAAAATACATTCTGAGTGATTTGTATTAGCTGAGTGTTGTGCGGAGTTGTGATCCATCTTTGTGAGTGATCAAACTTCAGAGGGTAGGATTTCTGAGTGAATTCCTATTGTGAGCTTATAGCCTTTTCATTTGTTGTCTAGGTGTAAGTGGAGAAATATTGTCATCTTTGTGATTATAGTATAACCCAGAATCTAAGTGATCTGGAAGAGTGGACTAAAGGATTTTTATCCATATAACCACTATAAAAATTCTTTGTGTTATTTTGCATTTAACTTTTTCCTTGCATATTTCAAACTGCATAAACACTTTGAATTAATTGAAAGGTTTTAAAGGAGTTTTTGGAACTGGGGATAAAATCTTTTAAAGGAACTTAAGTAACTTGTGAAAAACACTTCAAACATCCGCTGCAAGTAAACTCTTAAGAAAACAACTCTGTTGATAAACAGCTAAGTATTTATAAAAAGAGTGGTCACTCTGCTGTTCTAGACTTGTTCTTGATCAGCGAAGTTATCTCACTGTTCTTCATCAGCTTAGTCTGCTGACAAAAGAGTGAAAAGTTTTTAAGTTAAAATTTTTCAGAGGTCTATTCACCCCCCCTCTAGACCTCATCTGACCACTTGGGACCAACAAGTGGTATCAGAGCAGGTGGTTCATTAGAATCAGTTGCCTGATCAACGAGCTTGATCCGAGTGTTTTTCAAAGGTTTTCAAAACTTTTCAAAGAGCATCTTTTTGAAAAATCAAAACTTTTTGAAAAATGGACTGTATCAGCCATGTTCCCCACATTGCTGGTATGTCATTTGAGGATTGGAAAATCAGAATGGAGATTTTCCTTGCTGCTTATAATGATAACATGTACACATGTATCATTAAAGGTCCATTCAGATTCACAAAGACCATAAAGATTAATGAAGTTGATACGGTTGTGGAAAAAGACCTTCATGATATGACACCAGAGGAAATCAAGCTATTTAATCTAGATAAAGTCGGAAGATTCATCATGACTAAAGCCCTGGACAATGATCGGTTTGACAAAGTCAAACATTGCAAGACTGCAAAGGAGATGTGGGACAAAGTCAGAGATATGAGTGAAGGAAATGATGCCATAAAAGAGCATCAGCTAACTGTTGCTTTGGAGAAACTTGACAACTTCAAGATGAAGTCTGGAGAAACCATTGATCAGATGGATACCAGATTCACCAGAACACTGAATGAAGTTCTAAAGTTGGGAAAAACCTTTACTGACAAGGAAATCACCGTCAGAGTACTAAAGGCCGTACCTCCCAAGTTCAACATGAAGGTGACATCAATGGAAGAATCAAGAGATTTGGGAAAAATCTCTCTTACAGAACTGTTTTCCGTACTCAAGGCATTCGAGTATAAACTGCCTAGAATGGGAATTGAAGAAACCTCAACTTCAGGACCCACAGCTGCCCTGGTTGCTGCTGAAAATCAAAGAAGACCAGCTCAGAGAAGTAAAGAAGTGGACTCATCTGATGGAGCCACACTGCTCAACAAAAAGGAGTACACTGCTGGAGATGTTGCATTGCTGATGAACAATTTCAAGAAGTTCTACAAGAGAAAAATGAAGAACAAATACAACAATGCCTCTACTTCTAAACCTAACTCTTCTTCTCAAGAAAAAGATGATTATAAAGCAAAACTAATGTGTTATAACTGCAGGAAATTGGGACACTTCATTAGAGACTGCCCATATCCAAAAGCAGAAAAGTACACTGAGGAAGAGAAGAAAATCAGAAAAGAAAGGAAAAATCAGAAAGGCAAGGCAATGATGGCTGAAGCAGAGAAGCTGACTGCTATCTACTCATCTGATTCAGACTCAGACACTTCTGATGAAGAGTCTTCTGATGAAGAGAACCCTGCTCTTATCTGCCTGATGGCAAAGGAATCTGATGACTCTGAGGATGAGGTAACTCCTCTTGATAATGAATTATTTAATTCATTTGAACAAATGATACTTAACAATACTGGTATTGCTGAAGCATATAAAAAGCTTAAGGAAGAGATGATATTGCTAAAAGAGCAAAATAGTTCACTGAAACTTTTAGCTGAAAAGCCAAAAGAATCAGCTGACTATAAACAGCTTGAGCAAGAACATGAATCTCTGAAAGCTGAATGTGAGGTTTATAAAGGAAAAATCATGGAACTTGAAGAAGTTATTAAGTCTCATGAGAAATCATCTGTTGCATCAAATCATATGTCCAGTAAACAGAAGATACCTTTAGAAAAGGATAAATTAGAATTGAATCATACTGAAAAGTTCATTTCTGCTGACAACAGTAAGGTCATCTTGTATGTTCAAACTTCTAAACCTACCTCAACTGAGAAAGAATTAAAGGAGAAGAAATCTCCTAAGGCTAAAAAGAGCAAAGAGCCTAGTGTAGGAAATCAGACTAGTAAGACCAAACAGCAGAGTCCTAAGAAGTCTGCTGATAAGGCTAAACTAAATCAAACTGTTGGTAAAACTAAGTCAAAATCAAATGAGCAAGCATCTAGTAGACCAAAGAAGCATAAGAACAAGAAAAATCAAAATGCTTGGTATGGAAATGAGTCTTATTATGTGCAACTTACTGCATATCCTCCTACGTATCATGCACCTCAATTTCCAAGTTACTATGCACCTTATCCTGCTCATCCAATGCATGCATACCCTGCTTATCATGCACCTTACCCTGCTTATGAACATTTTCCTTATCATACTGATCATCAACATGACTTATCTGATAATAATGGTAAAGACAAAACTGTTCATGCTCCTGTCAAAGCTCAAAAGCCTAAGAAGCCTAAGACATCAACATCTTGGGTTCTCAAAGGTGAAACTAATCCTTCAGGACCCTCTCAATAAGGGTACCTAAAACAATTTTATTTTTATTTTGTAGGTTAGGATTAGGAGTAGGAGTAAAGTAGAGAAGATTTGGTACTTGGACAGTGGATGTTCAAGACACATGTGTGGAAGCATACATGAGCTGACCGATGCAGTTGCTGTGGATGGTCCAAGTGTTACATTTGGAGACAGCAAAGAAGGCAAGATTGTAGCTAAAGGAAGAATAATCAAAGGAAACATTGAGATAGCTGACGTCTCATATGTTAAGGGCCTAAAGTACAACCTGCTGAGCATAAGTCAATTTTGTGACAAAGGATATTCAGTCATCTTCTCAACAGATAAGTGCTATGTTGAACAGATTGGTACAAAGAAGGTAATCTTATCTGGAAGGAGACAAGGGAATGTCTACATAGTCGACTGGAATTCTGCTGATAAGAATTCAAATACTTGGTGAAGTTAGTTGGCTATGGCACAAAAGAATGAATCATTTAAACTTCAAGACCATCAACAGATTAATCCAGAATGATTTGGTAGAAGGGATTCCAAAAACAGTCATGAGCAAAGACAAGCTATGTGACGCATGTCAGAAGGGTAAACAAATCAAGTCATCTTTCAAAAGCAAGAAGCATCAATCTTCTGAAAGAATTTTGGAGCTGCTACATATGGACTTATTTGGACCCATTGATCCAGTCAGCAATGGTGGAAATAAATACTGCCTAGCTATTGTGGATGACTATTCAAGATATACTTGGGTGATATTCATGAAGAAGAAAAGTGAAACCAAGGAACATCTTACAAATCTTATGGAGCTGATCCAGAATGAGAAAAGTATAAAAATATTGAAGATCAGATCAGATAGAGGGACAGAGTTTACAAACTCTACTGTTGAAGAGTATTGTAACATGAAAGGAATACATCATGAGTATTCAGCTGCTAGAACCCCTCAACAGAATGGTGTTGCTGAAAGGAGAAACAGAACACTAAAGGAAGCTGTCAGAACCATGATAGATGAAGCTAAGCTGCCACAAAGATTTTGGGCAGAAGCAACAAATACAGCCTGTTTTACTCAAAACAGATGCATGATCAACAAAAATCAGAACAAGACTTCATATGAAGTTTGGAACAACAGGAAACCAAACATTCATTACTTTAAAATTTTTGGTTGTAAATGTTTTGTTTTGAATAATGGGAAAAATCACCTTACTGCTTTTGCAGAAAAGGCTGATGAAGCTGTTTTTGTAGGATACTCTACTGTTAGTAAGTCTTATAGAGTTTTTAACAAAAGAACATTACTAGTAGAAGAATCCATTCATGTAGTATTTGATGAACCAAACCAATTTTCTGAAAAGAATCAAAACACTAATCAAGATCTATCTACTGATTTACAGAAGTTAAGTGTTGGAAGGAATGAAGAATATGTTCCCATCATACTGCCTGATCTCAACCCAGCTGCCAACTCAAGTGCTGTTCAAAATCAGATCACTGATTGTCTAACAGACGAGTTACAACCAGCTGACAGACCAGAGACTGTTCAACAGACTGCAAATGTTCAACAGACTACTACTGCAACTCCAACAGTAGTGTTGCAAGATCATAACAGAGGACAACATTCGGATCTGCAACCTGATCTCAGATGGCTCAGAAATCACCCACCTGAGTTAGTAATTGGTGATCCTTTAGATAGAGTGAAAACAAGAAGAGCTGCTGCACAAGATGCCATGTTTGTCACTTTCCTATCTCAAATAGAGCCTAAGCAAATTGAAGAAGCTCTCAGTGATTCCTTCTGGATAGAAGCTATGCAAGAAGAGTTGAATCAATTTGAAAGGAATGAAGTCTGGTACTTAGTTCCTAGACCAAGTCATCAAAGAGTCATTAGCACTAAATGGGTTTTCAGAAATAAGATGAATGAAGATGGTGTTGTCACCAGAAATAAAGCAAGATTAGAGGCCAAGGGTTATTGTCAAGAAGAAGGCATTGACTTTGATTAAAATTTTGTACCAGTAGCAAGACTTGAAGCAATCAGACTGTTTCTAGCCTATGCTGCTTACAAGAACTTCACTGTCTATCAGATGGATGTGAAGTCAGCATTTCTCAATGGAGAATTGCAAGAAGAAGTATATGTTGAACAACCTCCTGGATTTGAAGTCTATCAAGAAGAGGATAAGGTATATCGTCTGAAGAAAGCCCTCTATGGACTGAAACAGGCTCCAAGAGCATGGTATGATACCCTATCTGATTTTCTTTTAATTAAAGGATTTCATAAAGGTAAGGTAGATAAAACCTTGTTCACTATTGAATGGGAGAATCATATATTGATTGTGCAAATATATGTAGACGATATTATTTTTGGTTCAACTAATCAACAGATGTGTGACAAGTTCTCTAAGCTGATGCAGAATAAGTTTGAAATGAGCATGATGGGAGAACTTAATTATTTTCTTGGTTTACAAGTTAAACAGCTGCCTGATGGAATCTTTATAAATCAAGCTAATTACACAAGAGATCTGTTTAAAAAGTTTGGTATGGAAACTAGCTCTACTGCTAACATTCCAATGTCTACAAGTCTTCGTTTGGATAAAGATGAAGATGGCAAATCAGTAGACATAACCAAATACAGAGGCATTATAGGGTCACTGTTATATCTAACAGCAAGCAGACCTGACATAATGTACTCAGTAGGGGTTTGTGCAAGATTTCAATCAAATCCTAAGGAATCTCATCTCTTAGCTGCCAAGAGGATATTGAAATATGTTAAGGGCACTCAAGAATTGGGATTGTGGTATCCTAGAGAATCTGGATTTGAGCTTATTGGTTATTCAGATTCAGACCTTGCTGGCTGCAAGATTGACAGAAAAAGCACAACTGGTGCCTGTCAGTTCTTAGGTAGTCGTCTGATCTCATGGATGAGTAAGAAACAGACTTCAGTCTCTATATCTACTGCTGAAGCTGAATATATAGCTGCTGGAGCTTGTTGTGCACAGATACTTTGGTTGAAGCATCAACTGGAAGATTACAATATCAAAATCAGTGGAATTCCAATCTACTGTGACAATACAAGTGCAATCTCACTTACTCAGAATACTACAAGTCATTCAAGGACTAAACATATTGAGATTAAGCATCACTTCATTAGAGATCATGTGGAAGGCAATGTTGTGATTGAGTATGTTCATACTGACAATCAGATTGCTGATATTTTCACTAAACCTTTAAGTGAAGTAAGATTTTCAACTCTAAGAGCTGAACTAGGACTGCTAAATTTGGATGCATAAGCTGAGGGGGAACTTATCAGATCACTAAAGTTCATCAGCACAGTCATCCGTTATTATCTTCAAAGACTAACTTTCAACAGACTAGTTAGCTTATGAATTCTTAAAGTCAGGGGGAACGTGTAAGACTAGCGGTACTTCTGATTAAAAGATGATATTTGTTAATGACAATTAGTTGAAGTTATGTTTTCAACAGAAGATTAAATTTATGAAGATTGAAGAATCAATTTATCTTGCTGGATTGACAAACAGCAGAGGAAGATTACTAGTTATTGGCTTTCTCTAGTAATATCAGATATCAGATCACTCGTCTGTCAGATAAGTTAAACTCTACTCATCTGATACATTATATTAGCATGGTCATAAATCGCATTTCAGAAATACGCTTTTATAAGTAACAAATAGGTAACATTTGAGTTTCCCGCCTGTCTAACATTAAAATAATAAAATTGAAATCCGCAGCTCCCATCCACACGATTAGTAAACTGTCAGATCGATCCAACGTATCATATTAATCACGATAACCTAAACTATAGGAAACGTATAAAATCCGATCTAAACAGTACAGTCGTCTTATGCACTCATAAACTCTCAAATTCTCTAACTCTCAAACTCTCTTGCTTTCAAAAGTTTACTGCTTTCACAGATTTTCAATCAGTAATCTCAGAAATGGAAAAGATTATCGATGGAAGATACTTGAACTATAGCAAATTTCACTTCTCTGGTACTGATCTGATGCGCTCACTCATGGAGAAAATCAAAGAGGCATCTTTAGTTCCAGTTCTGGAAGCACACGAAGACAGGGTCTACTTGGAAGATGTTGCTCACTTCTACAAGACCAGGGAATTCACCAAAAATGACACTGTTATGTCAGCTGTTATTGGGGGTAAGAAAATCGCTGTCTCTGCTGCTGTTCTTAGTGAAATTTATAAGCTGACAAATGAAGGAGGGGACGTATCAGACCTTGGGTCTGAAAAGGAGGAAGAATTTTGGGGAATTTGTGCGAAGGAGGGAGAAAAGATGACTGGAACTCTGATGAAGACTCAGTTAAAAGATGAGTATCAGAGGTTCGCAGACATCATTGCGAAGGTTCTGGATTGTAGCACAAGCTCTTTAGATGGGTTACCTAGGAGGAGGTACTACACTATGATCTGTATCTACTATGGGTTGAAGGTGAACTGGGCAGTTCACGTTTATGATCTGCTGAGTGACAAGAGGGCTTCGCACGCCATTTTGCTTAGTCATCTGTTAAAGTCACTAAGCTGTCCTATGGCTGGTGGAAAGGCCACCTATCCCAGCAAAGAGTTTAAATTGTATGAGCCAGTCAGGAGTATGGCTGCTCCCAAAAGAAAGGCTTCTGCTAAGTCTAAAAAGACCCCTTCTAAGAAAAGCAAGAAGGAGGGTCAGACAAGTAAGTCTGCTGATCAAGCAGCAAGCTCTGCTGTTGAAGCTGGATCAACAGGAGCTGAGAATGAAGTTCCTGAGAAGGTGATAGATGACTTCACTGCTGAAGTTGAGAAAATGGATACAGGTTCCTCACCTGAAAGGACAGAGTATGAAGAAGAAATCCCACTTCAAAGACTGAAAAGACTAAGGACTAGGAGTGAAGCAAGGGGACCTCCCCAACCTAAGAAGACTACTGGAAGGATTCCTAAGTCAAAGGCAAAGAGAAAGGTCACTTTCTCTGAAGAACAAACCATCACAGTCAGAGAATCACCAACAGCAGAAAGGCCACTTGTTATTGAAGAGCCTGTAATTGAGGCTGCTGTTGAACAAGTTCAAGAGCCTGCTGCTGAAAAGAATGGAGAGTCTGCTGTGGAAGTTGTTGAACAGCAGACTGGCACAGCAAGTGAAGGGACTGTACCACTTATACATCCTGTCCCTGTTGCTGCCACTCCCATTCAAGTGGTTGAGAGTCCTGAGGCTAGGAAGCTAAGGACTGGAAAGATTGTGCTTCCCTACATTTCTGCTGCTGAGAAAAAGAAGATTGATGATGCTGAAAAGCAGAGAAAAGCTACAGAAAAGGCTGAGGAAGACAGGTTGAAAAGCCTTGAGCTTAAGAGGCTGGAAGAAGAAGCCATCAAACTTACTCAAGCAGAAAGGGATGCTATTGAAGCAGCTGAGTTAGCTACTGCAATAGAGGCCAGCACCAAGGACGCCCATGGTCCAAGGCAAGTTGGAGGAATAAGTATTGGGGAACCAAGAGACCCCAACAAGCCCAAACCAACAATGCCTGCTCCAAAGGTCAAATCTAAGAAAAGATCAGAAGTGAAATTGGCTCTGGAGATTGTGAGAGACAATCCAGAAGCATTTGATGAATTTATTCAAAGGCTGGATGCTGAGAATGCCAAGCTGACTCGTCTGACGATGTTCAATAAAGAAAAGGTTCGTTACAACAGATGGAGAGAATATCGTTTGACCAAGAGCAAGGAACAGATTAATAGTTGGAGAGCCTTCAATGATGAAGAGGCCTGGGTCCTCAAGTGGCTTGAAACAGGATCAATAACACAAGCACTTGACTCAGAGTTTTTCTTGGATAAGCTAAGGCTGATGATCAGCAAGGTTGCCAAAGCTGAAGCCAAAAAGATCTACAACTCTGTGCCAGAGGACTATGCTGAAAATGAGGATCTGAAGGAAAGGTCCATAAGATTGGCCATCTCTCAAACTATGAAAACTTGGTCAAGGAAGACTAGAAAGATGGAGGGACAACCAAGCTCATTAATTCCCCTCCCTAGTCTGAAGCAGATAGTATATGGTCCAGCAATCAGACCATATGAAGATCTTCCTGAAAATCCAGTGTCACCATTTATTGCCATTGATGATCTGACATGGATAATTCACAGGACCGCCTTAGATGAGGCTGGTAAAGTCCACACCATCACAGAGGTGAAGAAGATCAAAGACCCTGCTGTTGATCAAGGGAAAGAACAAGATAAGTCTACTGAGCAAGAAAAGAAAGACAAAGAAACAGAAGACTCATCTGACCCTGCTGATCAAAGTAAGGACTTAGGGGAGAAAAAGGAAGAAGAGACTGCTGATCAAACCGAGGAGAAGGAAAGCACTTCCAGTCATGCTGATGAAGCCAAAGTGCAGGAGATTGCCTCTGGTTCAGCTGATCAGACCACAGAAAATGAAGTTCTTGCCTTACCTCCTATTCCTATTGATGTTGCTTCTACTTCTAAAGTTTTGCAGGACTCCCTATCTGACATTTTCCAACAGATGATTGCCAAATCCCTGAAGGAAATGGAAGAAAGAATAACTGCAAACATTTTGGCTGCATTACAACCATCAATCCAGAAAGCTGCTTCTATCCCTGCTGATGCCATTGAAGATACTGCTCACAATGTGAAATCCATCAGACAGGATATGGATGTTATCCAAGCCAGAACCAAGAGCACAGCTGCTGGTTGGAGGGAAATTGTTGAAACTGTTGAGACAGCTATCAAGGCAGAAGATGAAACCTTGATGAATATGGGCAGATCCTTCAAAGCTTCTGCTGATATGGTACTTGCAACCCAATTTCAGCTGGGTGATCAAGGTGAAGCAGTTCTCAACAGAATGCATGCTATGGAAGCAAACCAGATAACTCATGCTGCTCAAGTTGATGTCATTCAAACAAATCAGCTAAGGCAAGGAGCTCAAATGGATGCCATGAATGAGAACATCAGACTTCTCTGTGATTCTCTCCAGATCACACCACTCTCTCCAAAATACCAAGTCAACCCTGCTGATGATGACAAAAAGGGGGAAGATAAGGTAGAAGAAGAGAAGACTGCTGAATTGGAAGAGACTGAGATGCTGGAAAAGTCTGCAAGTGAGAATGAAAATGAAGGAACCAGCAGACCAGCAAATCAATCAGACAAAGAAGAAGATAGTGAAGCTGAAGAAACTGAAGCTGAAGCAAAGGCCAAATCTGACAAAGAGATAGCTGCTGCTAAGGATTCAGCTGAAGAACAGCTTGACCCTGATGTCAAAAACAAGAACATGGAGCTTCTAAGAAAAAGGCTAAATGAATCAATAGCTGAGACATCTGAGCCAGCTGAAGAAAAAGAAGAAGAAGACAAGGAAAAGGAAGAAGACAAATGCTAGTTGAATCTACTTGTAATTTTCCTTGTAATTTTCTTTCATTTTGTACATCTCATCTGATAAGACTTGTAATCTATAATCCTTTCATATATCTATAAAATTGCAAGTTTTGAATCCAACGGATCATTTCTAACTCAGAAATTTTTGAGGATAAAAACTTTAGTTTAGGTACAGGTACTTAGCTGAAAGTTTTGTCATCATCAAAAAGGGGGAAATTGTTGGATGAAGATGAAGATTAAAGTGCAAGGAAGACAAGTAATTAAGGGAAGGTTTTGATGATTTCCAAAACATCATAATCAGCTAAGTATGGAAAGCTTGGTTCCCTTAGAAGAATTTTGAACAAGTAAAGAAGACATCAGAAGAGTTCAAAGTTCAAAGCCCAAAAGACTAGTGATCTCACGCTGAAACAGCAAACAGAAGGGTAGACCATCAGCTGACTCAAATCAGATTAGTTCAAATTTTGATCAGCAGAGTGCCTATCAGATGGGTTGCTTCGATCAGCAGAGTATAAGAGATCAAGAGATTAGTCCAACGGTAATAAATGCACATGGAGTAATAAATGCTGCAAGAGAAGGGTAGTAATGACAAATGATTGAAGAAAACCTCGTATCATCAGAGTGCATTTAATGCAGCTACAGGAAAGTACAGCAGAAAAAGTACTGTAGCAGGTAGCCGTTCTGATTTTCGGGCTAAGGCTATGGATTTGAAGATTTGACTTCCTTCAACGGTCTCATTTTCAAATTCAAGTATAAAAGGAGCTGATTTCAACGAGCGAGACACACAACAACAATCTGAGATTATACTTTGAAGCAGAAATCATCTAAGTCTCAAGAAGCTCGAACAGCTCACTCGTCTGGTGGAAGTCATCTGTTGACTGAGACCCATTTGAAGCTAAAATTGAAAATACATTCTGAGTGATTTGTATTAGCTGAGTGTTGTGCGGAGTTGTGATCCATCTTTGTGAGTGATCAAACTTCAGAGGGTAGGATTTCTGAGTGAATTCCTATTGTGAGCTTATAGCCTTTTTATTTGTTGTCTAGGTGTAAGTGGAGAAATATTGTAATCTGTGTGATTATAGTATAACCCAGAATCTAAGTGATCTGGAAGAGTGGACTAAAGGATTTTTATCCATATAACCACTATAAAAATTCTTTGTGTTATTTTGCATTTAAGTTTTTCCTTGCATATTTCAAACTGCATAAACACTTTGAATTAATTGAAAGGTTTTAAAGGAGTTTTTGGAACTGGGGATAAAATCTTTTAAAGGAACTTAAGTAACTTGTGAAAAACACTTCAAACATCCGCTGCAAGTAAACTCTTAAGAAAACAACTCTGTTGATAAACAGCTAAGTATTTATAAGAAGAGTGGTCACTCTGCTGTTCTAGACTTGTTCTTGATCAGCGAAGTTATCTCACTGTTCTTCATCAGCTTGGTCTGCTGACAGAAGAGTGAAAAGTTTTTAAGTTAAAATTTTTCAGAGGTCTATTCACCCCCCCCCCCCCTCTAGACCTCATCTGACCACTTGGGACCAACAGAACTTGAGAAAACAATTGAGTCTCATGAAAAGTCATCTGTTGCATCCACTCACATGTCTAGTAAACAGAAGACACCTTTAGAACAAGATAAGTTAGAACTGAACCATACTGAAAAATTTATATCAGCTGACAATAGTAAGGTCATTTTGTATGTTCAGACTACTAAACCTGCTTCACCTGAGAAAGTATTAAAGGAGACGAAAACTCCTAAGGCTAAAAAGAGCAAAGAGCCTAGTGTAGGAAAACAGACTGGTAAGTCTAAATAGAAGAGTCCTAGGAAGTCTTCTGATAAGGCTAAAACTAATCAGACTAGTGATAAAACTAAGTCGTCTGTTAATGAGCAAGCATCTAGTAAACCAAAGAAGCATAAAAACAAGAAAAATCAAAATGCTTGGTATGGAAACGAGTCTTATTATGTGCAACCTGCTGCATATCCTCCTATGTATCATGCACCTCAATTTCCAACTAACTATGCACCATATCCTGCTCATCCAATGCATGCATATCCTCCTTATCATGCATCTTATTCTACTTATGAGCATTATCCTTATCATGCTGATTATTATCAACATAGCAAATCTGATAAACATGATGAAGATGAAACTGTTCATGCTCCTGCCAAACAACAGAAACCTAAGAAGCCTAAGAATTCATCATCTTGGGTTGTCAAAGGTGGAACTAATCCTTCAGGACCCTCTCAATAAGGGTACCTAAAACAATTTTATTTTGTTTTGTAGGTTAGGATTAGGAGTAGGAGTAAAGTAGAGAAAATCTGGTACTTGGACAGTGGATGTTCAAGACACATGTGTGGAAACATACATGAGCTGACTGATGCTGTTGTTGTGGATGGTCCAAATGTGACGTTTGGAGACAGCAAATAAGGTAATATTGTAGCAAGTGGAAAGCTGATCAAAGGCAACATTGAGATATCTGACGTCTCTTATGTTAAAGGCCTCAAATACAATTTGCTGAGCATAAGTCAATTTTGTGACAAAGGATATTCAGTCATCTTCTCAACAGATAAGTATTACGTTGAACACATGGGTACAAAGAAGGTAATTTTATCTGGAAGACGACAAGGAAATGTCTACACAGTGGACGGGAATTCTGTTGACAAGAATTCAAATGTTTGTTTGGTGGCATCAACCCCAAGTGAAATCAGTTGGCTGTGGCACAAAAGAATGAACCATGTGAATTTCAAGACCATCAACAGACTTATCAAGAACAATCTGGTAGAAGGAATTCCAAAGACAGTCATGAGCAAGGACAAGCTTTGTGACGCCTGTCAGAAGGGTAAACAAATCAAGTCATCATTCAAAAGCAAGAAGCATCAATCTTCTGGATGAATATTGGAGCTGCTACACATGGACTTATTTGGACCCATTGATCCAATCAGCAATGGTGAAAATAAATACTGCCTAGCTGTTGTGGATGATTATTCAAGATACACTTGGGTGATTTTCATGAAGAAGAAAAGTGAAACCAAGGAGTATCTTACAAATCTGATGGAAAAGATTCAGAATGAGAAAAGTATGAAAATACTGAAGATCAAATCAGATAGAGGGACAAAATTTACAAACTCTACTGTTGAAGAGTATTGTAATTCCAGAGGAATCAGTCATGAGCACTCTGCTGCCAGAACCCCTCAACAGAATGGAGTTGCTGAAAGGAGAAACAGAACTCTAAAAGAAGCTACAAGGACAATGATAGCTGAAGCTAAGCTGCCTCAAAGATTTTGGGCAGAAGCAACAAACACAGCATGCTTTATCCAAAACAGATGCATGATCAACAAGCACCAAAACAAGACTCCATATGAAGTTTGGAACAACAGGGAGCCAACCATTCATTACTTTAAGATATTTGGTTGTAAATGCTTTGTTTTAAATAATGGCAAAAATCACCTTACTGCTTTTGCAGAAAAGGCTGATGAAGCTGTTTTTGTAGGATACTCTACTGTTAGTAAAGCTTATAGAGTCTTTAACAAAAGAATTTTACTTATAGAGGAATCCATTCACGTAGTATTTGATGAACCAAATCAATCTTCTGAAAAGAATCAAAATACTAATCAAGATCTGTCTACTGATTTACAGAAATTGAATGTTGGAAAGAATGAAGAATATGTTCCCATCATACTACCTGATCTCAACCCAGCTGCTAACTCAAATGCTGTTCAAAATCACAATGTTGATTGTCTAACAGACGAGTTACAAACAGCTGACAGACCAGAGACTGTTCAACAGACAACAAATGTTCAACAGACTAGTATTGAAACTCCAACAGTAGTGTTGCAAGATCAAAACAAAGGACAACATTATGATTTGCAACCTGATCTTAGATGGCTCAAGAATCACGCACCAGAGCTGGTGATTGGTGATCCTTTGGATAGAGTAAAGACAAGGAGAGCTGCTGCAAGTGAAGCAATATTTGTCAGCTTCCTATCTCAAATTAAGCCCAAACAGATTGAAGAAGCTCTTAGTGATTCAAACTGGATTGAAGCTATGCAAGAAGAGCTAAATCAATTTAAAAGGAATGAAGTCTGGTACTTAGTTCCTAGACCAAGTCATCAAAGAGTAATTGGCACTAAATGGGTATTCAGGAACAAAATGAATGAAGATGGTGTTGTCACCAGAAACAAAGCTAGATTAGTGGCCAAGGGTTATTGCCAAGAAGAAGGCATTGACTTTGATGAAACTTTTGCACCAGTAGCAAGATTAGAGGCTATCAGTCTCTTTCTTGCTTATGCTGCTCACAAGAATTTCACAGTCTATCAGATGGATGTGAAATCAGCCTTTCTCAATGGAGAATTGCAAGAAGAAGTTTATGTTGAACAACCACCTGGATTTGAAGCCTATCAAGAAGAAGACAAGGTGTATCGTCTGAAGAAAGCCCTTTATGGACTGAAACAGGCTCCAAGAGCATGGTATGATACCCTATATGATTTTCTTTTAATTAAAGGATTTCGTAAAGGTAAGGTAGACAAGACCCTGTTTACTATTGAATGGGAAGAACATATTTTGCTTGTGCAAATATATGTTGACGATATTATTTTTGGTTCAACTAATCAACAGATGTGTGATAAGTTCTCAAAGCTGATGCAGAACAAGTTTGAAATGAGCATGATGGGAGAACTTAATTATTTTCTTTGTTTGCAAGTAAGACAGTTGCCTGATGGAATTTTTATCAGCCATGCAAAATACACAAAGGATCTGTTCAAGAAATTTGGTATGGAAACTAGCTCTACTGCTAATATTCCAATGTCTACTAGTCTTCGTTTGGATAAAGATGAAGATGGCAAATCAGTGGACATAACCAAGTACAGAGGAATTATTGGGTCTCTGTTATACTTAACAACAAGCAGACCTGATATTATGTACTCTGTTGGGGCTTGTGCGAGGTATCAATCAAATCCTAAGGAATCTCACCTCTTAGCTGCCAAAAGGATACTCAAGTATCTTAAATGTACTGAAGATTTGGGATCCCTACAACAGGTGCCTGTCAGTTCTTAGGTAGTCGTCTGATCTCATGGATGAGTAAGAAACAGACTTCAGTATCCATATCAACTGCTGAAGCTGAATATATAGCTGCTGGAGCTTGCTGTGCACAAATATTATGGTTGAAGCATCAACTAGAAGATTACAACATAAAAATTAGTGGAATCCCTATCTACTGTGACAATACAAGTGCAATCAGCCTTACTCAGAATATTACAAGTCATTCAAGGACTAAGCATATTGAGATCAAACATCATTTTATTAGAGATCATGTGGAGAAAGGAAATGTCATGATAGAATATGTGTTTACTGAAAATTAGATTGTTGACATCTTCACAAAACCTCTAAGTGAGACAAGGTTTTCAACTCTAAGAGTTGAATTGGGTTTATTAAAATTGGATGTATAAGCTGAGGGGGAATTCATCAGAAGACTGAAGTTCAACAGCTTACTCATCTCATTATCTTTAAAGATTAACTCTCAACAGACTAGTTAACTTATGAATTCTCAAAGTCAGGGGGAACATGTAAGACTAGCGGTACTTCGGATTAAAAGATGAAATTTGTTGATGACAGTTAGTTGAAGTTATGTTTTCATTAGAAGATTAAAAGTCTTGAAGATTGAAAACTAAATTAACTGGCTGGATTGACAAACAGCTGAGGAAGGTTATCAGCTATTGGCTTTCACTGAAAACAGCTTTGTCATCAGGACAGTAGTCCTATCAGATAAGTATTTATTTTACTCGTCTGATCGCTTGTATAAAAGCTTACTGTTTAAAACGTTAAATTCAAAAACACGCTTTTACAAGTACTAAAAGGGCCGTACATATTCCCGCTCCTCATTTAATGCGATTTGAATTTGAAAGGTCGTAACTGACACCGCACGATCAGAACTGACAAGAAACGGATCTAACGGTTAGCTGGTATCACGGAAACCAAAATACCATAACCTCTATAAATCCAAATTTGATCAGCTCAGTAGCTCTTTACGCACCCAAATATTCAAAGAGCACTTGTGAGAAATTACTAGCAATTTTCTGCAAAATTCTTCTTGTTTCTCTAACTTCAAACAGATTCGAGATGGCTGCTGAAGGTATGTACTTAGTCTATGACTCATATACCAATCTGGTATCGATTTGATGAAGGAGTTGCTGGAGAAGTTCAAATCGGCTTCACTGGTAAATTTTATGGAGTATAACGAAGGGCTGATCTGGACTGACCAAGTGTTGGAATACTGCCGAACTGCTACTGTTGATTTCAGCACTCAGGAAATCAAGGCTACTGTCGGAGGTAAATCCATTGTTATTACCCCCACCCTTCTTCACGAGGCTTTTGGGCTTCCGAAAAAAGGACGACACGATGTCACTGTTCTGACGGAGGAGAAGCACCAACAATTTTGGGCAATCTGTGCCAAGGAAGGAGAGATGTTGTCTGGCAACATCAAGAAGAGACAGTTGAAGGACGAGTATCAGCAGATGGCTGATATGGTCTCAAAGCTGATTGAAAATTGTACGTTTTCTCTGGATGCTGCTACTATGAAAAGGTTCAGTATCATGGCTGCTATCTACTACGGATTGGAAGTCAACTGGTCTGAAGTAATTTGGTACATCTTGGCTAACTTCCACGAGACAAAGAAGGGCAAGGGTCCCCAGACCAATCACAGAATCACACTGAGTTATTTGCTATTCAAAATGGGATGTGAGGTCACAAATGGTAAGGAGATCCACTCTGCAAAGGCAATGTCCAAATACTTGCCTGTTACAAAAAGAAAAGCTGAAGAAGCTAATGTGGAAGAAGAGACTGAGGAACCTAAGGCTGTTCCTGCCAAGAGGCAGAGAAAACTTGTTAAAACCGCTGAGCTTGCTACTGCAACTTAAAAGAAGAAGGCTACTGGAGAGCCTAAGGAGAAAGATCCAAAGTAATTGAAGAAGGTGGCTGATAACGAAGCTGACAAGATCATAAATCAGACCACAACTGATGTCGAATATGTCTCCTGCATCACCTTCTAGAACTCGATCTGCTGAAGTGCCTGATGAGAATGTCTCTCATAGGACCAGAAGTCAAGTAAGGGATACTGCTGCTTCCAGAACTGTTCAGGGAAGAACAAAGAAGACAGCAAGAAAACAAATGACTTTTGTGGAAGAGTCCACTGAGCTGGTGGACTTAGTAAGAGAAAGTCCTCAGTCAGCAGAGAGGTCTATTGGAGCTGAAGAAGCTTCTGTTGCTGAACAGACTGATGCACAACAGATTACTCAAGCAAAGCCAACAGTTGAGGTTGCTAAACCTCAGGATGATCCTGATGTGATGATCATCCATCCCATTGCAGCTGCAACTCTTGCATCTGCTGCTCCTCAATCTGGCCCAGCCGACAAGGGAAAGAAAAAGATTCTAATTAAGAAGAAAAAGGTCTCTGCAGCTGACAAAAAGAAAAGGGAGGAAGCTGAACAAAGGAAGAGGGATGAGCTGGAAGAAAAGAAGGCATTAGAACTAAGCAAGATTCAGGAAGCCAAGGACGAAGAAAGGAGAAAAATGTTTGAAGCTGAAAGAAAGGCTGCTGAAGATGCAGAACTTGCTATGGTCCTTGAAATCAGCAAGACTGATGCTCATGGACCTGTTCATGCTGGAGGCATCAAGATTGATGAAGATAAAGCAGACAAACCAAAGATGCCTGCTGGTGAGGTCAAGCCAAAGGATAAGTATGAAGTAAGAAGTGCTTTTGACATCATCAATGCTAATAAAGCTCTCTTCAAAAGGTTTGAAAAGACCTTGGCTTATTATGACCAGAAGCTGATGCTGAAGACTCTGTTCATGTTGGATGAAGATGAAGATGAAGATGAAAGAAGTCAGAATTTAAGGGAAGGTTTTGATGATTTCCAAAACATCATAATCAGCTAAGTATGGAAAGCTTAGTTTCCTTAGAAAGATCTTTGAACAAGCCAAGAAGATATCAGAAGAGTTAAATGTTCAAAGGCCAGAAGACTAGTGATCTCTTGCTGAAAAAGCAAACAGAAGGGTAGGTCATCAGCCGAGTCAAATCAGATTAGTTCAGTATTTGATCAGCAGAGTGCCTATCAGATGGGTTGCTTCGATCAGCAGAGTGGAAGAGATCATGAGATCAGTTCAACGGTAATAAATGCACCTAGTGTAATAAATGCTGAAAGAGAAGGGTAGTAATGGCAAATGATTGAAGATATCCTCGGATCAGCAGAGTGCATTTAATGCAGCATTAAATGTGATGGACAGAAAAGTACTGTACACTGTACGGTTTGCTGCAGGGAGCCGTTTCAAAAGAACTGAAGGATGGATTTGAATTGTGACTTGCCTTCAACGGTCATATTTTCATCTCCATGTATAAATAGAGCTGAATTTCAAACGAGCAATATACACAACAACAATCAGAGATTTCGTTTTTGAAGCAGAATTTTTCTAAGTCTCAAAAGCTCGAACAGCTCACTCATCTGGTGGAAGTCATCTGTTGACAGAAGCCTAGTTGAAGAAAACAGATAAACATTATCTGAGTGATTTTGTAAAAGCTAAGTGTTGTGAGGAGTTGTGATCCATCTTTGTGAGTGATCAAACTTCGGAGAGTAGAATTTCTTAGTGATTTTCTATTGTGAGCTTATAGCCTTTTCATAAGTTGTCTAGGTATAAGTGGAGAAATATTGTAATCTGTGTGATTATAGTATAACCCAGAATCTAAGTGATCTGGAAGAGTGGACTAAAGGATTTTTATCCATATAACCACTATAAAAATTCTTTGTGTTATCTTGTATTTAAGCTTTCTTGCATATTTTGAAGTTAGCATATTTAAACACTTTGAATTATTAAAAGATTTTATAAGGAGTTTCAAAACTGGGGATAAAATCTTTTTGAGAACTTAGTTTACTTGTGAAAAACACTTTCAAACAATCCGCTGCAAGTATACTCTTTGAAAAACTGTTTTGTTGAAAAACAGCTAAGTATTTATAAGAAGAGTGGTCACTCTGCTGTTCTAGACTTGTTCTTGATCAGCGAAGTAATCTTACTGTTCTTCATCAGCTTAGTCTGCTGACAGAACACTGAAAAGTTTTTTAAGTTCAAAAATTTTCAGAGGTCTATTCACCCCCCCCCCTCTAGACCTCATCTGACCACTTGGGACCAACAAGTGGTATCAGAGCAGGTGGTTCATTAGAATCAGCTGCCTGATCAACGAGCTTGATCCGAGTGTTTTTCAAAGGGTTTCAAAAACTTTTCAAAAGAGCATCTTTTTGAAAAATAAAATCTTTTTGAAAAATGGATTGTATCAGCCATGTTCCCCACATTGCTGGTATGTCTTTTGAAGACTGGAAGATTAGAATGGAAATCTTTCTAGCAGCCTACAATGACAACATGTACACATGTATCATTAAAGGTCCATTCAGATTCACAAAGACCATCAAAATAAATGAAGTAGATACGGTTGTGGAAAAAGACCTTCATGAGATGACTCCTGAAGAAATTAAGCTTTTCAATCTAGACAAAGTTGGGAGATTCATCATGACTAAGGCCCTGGATAATGATAGGTTTGACAAGGTCAAACATTGCAAAACTGCAAAAGAGATGTGGGACAAAGTCAGAGACATGAGCGAAGGCAATGATGCAATAAAGGAGCATCAGCTCACTGTTGCCTTGGAGAAACTTGACAACTTCAAGATGAAGTCTGGAGAAACCATTGATCAGATGGATACCAGATTCACCAGAACTCTGAATGAAGTTTTAAAGTTGGGAAAGACCTTCACTGACAAAGAGATCACCGTCAGAGTTCTAAAGGCCCTACCTCCAAAGTTCAACATGAAAGTGACAGCAATGGAAGAATCAAGGGATTTGGGAAAAATCTCTCTTACTGAGCTGTTTTCTGTACTCAAGGCATTCGAGTATAAACTGCCTAGGATGGGAATTGAAGAAACCTCAACTTCAGGACCCACAGCTGCACTGGTTGCTGCTGAAAACACCAGAAGACCAGCACAGAAAAGCAAAGAAGTGGACTCATCTGATGAAGCCACTCTACTCAACAAAAAGGAGTACACAGCTGGAGATGTTGCACTGTTGATGAATAATTTCAAGAAGTTCTACAAAAGAAAAATGAAGAACAAATACAACAATGCTTCTACTTCTAAACCTAACTTTTCTTCTCAAGATAAAGATGATTATAAAGCAAAACTAATGTGTTACAACTGCAGGAAATTGGGACACTTCATCAAAGACTGCCCATATCCAAAAGCAGAAAAGTACACTGAAGATGAGAAGAAAATGAGAAAAGAAAGAAAGCATCAGAGAGGCAAAGCTATGATGGCTGAAGCAGAAAAGCTAGCTGCTGTCTACTCATCTGATTCAGATTCAGACACGTCTGATGAAGAATCGTCTGATGAAGAAAAACCTGCTCTCCTGTGCCTGATGGCAAAGGAATCTGATGACTCTGAGGATGAGGTAACTCCTCAAGATAATGAACTATTTAATTCTCTAGAGCAAATGATGTTGAATAATACTACTATTGCTGGAGAATTTGTCAAGCTTAAGGAAGAGATGAACTTGCTAAAAGAGCAAAACAGTTCACTGAAACTTTTAGCTGAAAAGCCAAAAGAATCAGCTGAATATAAACAGCTTGAGCAAGAGCATGAATCTCTGAAAGCTGAATGTGAGGTTTATAAAGGAAAAATCATGGAACTTGAGAAAATTATTGAGTCTCATGATGAGTCAACTGTTGCATCCTTGCATACATCTAGTAAACAGGAGACACCTTTAGAAAAGGATAAACTAGAATTGAATCATACTGAAAAATTCATTTCTGCTGACAATAGTAAGGTCATACTGTATGTTCAAACTTCTAAACCTACCTCATCTGAGAATGTGTTAAAGGAGAAGAAATCTCCTAAGGCTAAAAAGAGCAAAGAGCCTAGTGTAGGAAAACAGACTAGTAAGCCTAAACAGAAGAGTCCTAGGAAGTCATCTGATAAGGCTAAAACTAATCAGACTAGTGATAAAGCTAAGTCGTCTGTCAAAGAGCAAGCATCTAGTAAACCAAAGAAGCATAAGAACAAGAAAAATCAAAATGCTTGGTATGGAAATGAGTCATATTATGTGCAACCTGCTGCATATCATCCTATGTATCATGCACCTCAATTTCCAGGTTACTATGCACCTTACCCTGCTCACCCAATGCATGCATATCCTGCATATCATGCACCTTACCCTGCTTATGAACATTATTCATATCATACTGATCATCAACATGACTTATCTGATAACTATGATGAAAATAAAACTGTTCATGCTCATGTTAAATCTCAGAAACCTAAGAAACCTAAGACATCAACATCTTGGGTTGTCAAAGGTGGAACTAATCCTTCAGGACCCTCTCAATAGGGGTACCTAAAACAATTTTATTTTTGTTTTGTAGGTTAGGATTAGGAGTAGGAGTAAAGTAGAGAAGATTTGGTACTTGGACAGTGGATGTTCAAGACACATGTGTGGAAACATACATGAGCTGACTGATGCAGTTGCTGTGGATGGTCCAAATGTTACATTTGGAGACAGCAAAGAAGGCAAGATTAAAGCTAAAGGAAGAATAATCAAGGGAAACATAGAGATATCTGACGTCTCATATGTTAAAGGCCTTAAATATAATCTGCTGAGCATAAGTCAATTTTGTGACAAAGGATATTCAGTCATCTTCTCAACAGATAAGTGCTATGTTGAACAAATTGGTACAAATAAGGTAATTATATCTGGAAGACGACAAGGAAATGTCTACATAGTCGACTGGAATTCTGCTGATAAGAATTCAAGTGTTTGTTTGGTGGCATCTGCACCAAGTGAAGTCAGTTGGCTGTGGCACAAGAGAATGAATCACTTAAACTTCAAGACCATAAACAGATTAATCAAGAATGATTTGGTAGAAGGGATTCCAAAAGCTGTCATGGGCAAAGACAAGCTCTGTGACGCATGTCAGAAGGGTAAACAAATCAAGTCATCTTTCAAAAGCAAGAAGCATCAATCTTCTGAAAGAATATTGGAGCTACTGCATATGGACTTATTTGGACCCATTGATCCAGTCAGCAATGGTGGAAAGAAATACTGCCTAGCTGTTGTGGATGATTATTCAAGATATACTTGGGTGATTTTCATGAAGAAGAAAAGTGAAACCAAGGAACATCTTACCAATCTGATGGAACTGATCCAGAATGAGAAGAGTATCAAAATATTGAAGATCAGATCAGATAGAGGGACAGAGTTTACAAACTCTACTGTTGAAGAGTATTGTAATATCAAAGGAATACATCATGAGTATTCAGCTGCAAGAACCCCTCAACAGAATGGTGTTGCTGAAAGGAGAAACAGGACACTAAAGGAAGCTGTCAGAACCATGATAGCTGAAGCTAAACTGCCTCAAAGATTTTGGGCAGAAGCAACAAATACAGCATGCTTTACCCAAAACAGATGTATGATCAACAAAAATCAGAACAAGACTCCATATGAAGTTTGGAACAACAGAAAACCAAACATTCATTACTTTAAGATTTTTGGTTGTAAATGTTTTGTATTGAATAATGGGAAAAATCACCTTACTGCATTTGCAGAAAAGGCTGATGAAGCTGTTTTTGTAGGATACTCTACTGTTAGTAAAGCTTACAGAGTCTTTAACAAAAGAACATTACTAATAGAAGAATCTATCCATGTAGTATTTGATGAGCCAAGTCAATCTTCTGAAAAGAATCAAAGTGTTAACCAAGAACTGTCTGCTGATTTACAGAAGTTAGACATTGGAAGAAATGAAGAATATGTTCCCATCATACTACCTAATCTAAGCTCAGCTGCTAACTCAAGTGCTGTTCAAAATCACAGTGCTGATTGTCTAACAGACGAGTTGCTAACAGCTGACAGACCAGAGACTGTTCAACAGACGGCAAATGTTCAACAGACTACTACTGGTTCTCCAACAGTAGTGTTGCAAGATCAAGATAGAGGACAACATCCTGATCTACAACCTGATCTCAGATGGCTCAAGAATCACCCACCTGAGTTAGTGATTGGTGATCCTTTAGATAGAGTGAAAACAAGAAGAGCTGCTGCACAAGATGCTATGTTTGTCACATTTCTATCTCAAATAGAGCCCAAGTAAATTGAAGAAGCTCTCAGTGATTCCTTCTGGATTGAAGCTATGCAAGAAGAGTTAAATCAATTTGAAAGGAATGAAGTCTGGTACTTAGTTCCTAGACCAAGTCATCAAAGAGTAATTGGCACTAAGTGGGTTTTCAGAAATAAGATGAATGAAGATGGTATTGTTACCAGAAACAAAGCAAGATTAGTGGCCAAGTGTTATTGTCAAGAAGAAGGAATTGACTTTGATGAAACTTTTGCACCAGTAGCAAGACTTGAAGCAATCAGACTGTTTCTAGCCTATGCTGCCTACAAGAACTTCACTGTCTATCAAATGGATGTGAAGTCTGCCTTTCTCAATGGAGAATTGCAAGAAGAAGTGTATGTTGAACAACCTCCTGGATTTGAAGTCTATCAAGAAGAGGACAAGGTATATCGTCTGAAGAAAGCCCTATATGGACTGAAACAGGCTCCAAGAGCATGGTATGATACCCTATCTGATTTTCTTTTAATTAAAGGATTTCGTAAAGGTAAGGTAGATAAAACCTTGTTTACAATTGAATGGGAAAATCATATATTACTTGTGCAAATATATGTGGACGATATTATTTTTGGTTCAACTAACCAACAGATGTGTGATAAGTTCTCCAAGCTGATGCAGAATAAGTTTGAAATGAGCATGATGGGTGAACTTAATTATTTTCTTGGATTGCAAGTTAGACAGTTGCCTGATGGAATATTCATCAGCCAAGCAAAATCCACAAGAGATCTGTTCAAGAAATTTGGTATGGAAACTAGCTCAACTGCTACCATTCCTATGTCTACAAGTCTTCGTTTGGATAAAGATGAAGATGGAAAGTCAGTGGACATAACCAAATTTAGAGGCATTATTGGTTCATTGTTGTATCTAACAGCAAGTAGACCTGATATAATGTACTCAGTTGGAGTCTGTGCAAGATTTCAATCAAACCCCAAAGAATCTCATCTCTTAGCTGCCAAGAGGATATTGAAATATGTTAAAGGCACTCAAGAATTGGGATTGTGGTATCCTAGAGAATCTGGATTTGAGCTTATTGGTTATTCAGATTCAGACCTTGCTGGCTGCAAGATTGACAGAAAAAGCACAACAGGTGCCTGTCAGTTCTTAGGTAGTCGTCTGATCTCATGGATGAGTAAGAAACAAACTTCAGTTTCTATATCTACTGCTGAAGCTGAATATATAGCTGCTGGAGCTTGCTGTGCACAGATACTTTGGTTGAAGCATCAACTAGAAGACTACAACATCAAGATCAGTGGAATTCCAATCTATTGTGACAATACAAGTGCAATCTCACTTACTCAGAATACTACAAGTCATTCAAGGACTAAGAATATTGAGATCAAGCATCACTTCATTAGAGATCATGTGGAAAAGGGCAATGTTGTGATTGAGTATGTTCATACTGACAATCAGATTGCTGATATTGGGTGGTGGAAAGCAAACTCATGGTAGCAAAGAGTTCAAACTTTATGAACCAGTGAGACAAATAGTGGATGCTCCAAAAAGAAAGGCTGCTGCAAAATCTAAAAAGACCCCTTCTAAGAAAAGCAAGAAGGAGGGTCAAACAAGTCAATCTGCTGAGCCAACAGCACAGTCTGCTGTTGAGACTGGATCAGCACAACCTGAGGATGAAGTTCCAGAGAAGATAGTTGAAGATTTCACTAAGGAGATTGAGCAGATGAAGACTGACTCCTCTCCTGAAAGAACTGAATCTGAGGAAGAAATTCCTCTTCAAAGGTTGAAGAGATTGAGGACTAGGAGTGAGGCAAGGGGACCTCCTGCTGCCAACCCCCCTGCCAAGAGGATTCCTAAGTCTAAAGCAAAGAGAAAGGTTACTTTCTCTGTGGAACCAGCTGCAACTGTTAGAGAAACAACAACATAAGCAGAAAGACCTGTAACAATTGAAGAACCTGCTGTCCAAGCTGCTAAGGTTGCTGTTGTTGAAACTGAAGTTGTTTCTGAAGTTGGAGTGTCAACAGAAGACTCGACTGCTGCACTATCTGCTGATGTAGAAAAGGCACAGCAGACCAGTACAACACAAGAGGGAGAAATACTGTTGCTACACCCTACTCCAGTGGCTGCAACCCCTATTCAAGCAGTTGAGAGCCCTGAATCTAGAAGAAAGAGGATTGGCAAGACTGCTACTTATTTGACTGCTGCAGAAAAGAAAAGATTAGATGCTGCTGAGAAGCAAATGATAGCTGCAGAGAAAGCAGAATAAGAGCCTAGAGCTAAAAAGGCTGGAGGAAGAAGCCAGCAAAATGACTCAAGAGCAAAGGGATGCTGTTGAGGTAGCAGAGTTGGCTGCTGCTATTGAGGCAAGCACCAAGGATGCTCATGGACATCAGCATGCTGGTGGGATAGCTATTGGTGAACAAAGGGATCCAAACAAACCAATACCTGCTATGCCTGCACCAAAGATAAAGCCAAAGAGGAGAGAAGAAATCAGACTATCTCTTGAAATTGTCAGGGATGATCCTGCAATTTTTGAAGAATTCCTGAAGAGGCTTGATGCTGAAAATGAAAGAGTCAACCGCCTGACACAGTTCAATAATGAAAAGATCAGATACAACAGGTGGAGGGAATTCAGACTGACAAAGAGTCCAGCTGAAATGACCAAATGGAAAGCCTTTGCTGCTGAAGAAGCATGGGTACTGAAGTGGCTTGAGACAGGCTCTCTCATTCAAGCACTTGATTCAGAATTCTTTCTTGACAGGTTAAGAATGAGGATAAGTCACATAGTCAAGGCTGAAGCTAAGAAGATCTTTGAGTCTATCTCTGAGGATTTTGATGACTCAGTAGATCTCAAAGAAAGATCAATCAAGTTGGCTATTGCTCAAGCAATGGAGCTTTGGGCAAAGAAATCAAGGAAGTTAAGGGGACAACCAAGCTCAATGGTCCCTCTTCCTAACATCAAACACATTGTCTACGGGCCAAACATCAAACCTTATGAAGAGCTACATGAGGAACCTACATCCACTTTTATTCCTCTTGATAACTTTACTTGGATTTCCAACAGGTCAGCTGTGGACAATGAAGGAATGATGAAGACAGTTGAGACTGTCAAGAAAATTATATCCCCTGCTGATAAAGAAAAAGCAGAGTCTTCTGATCAACCAAAGCAAAAAGAGGGTACATCAGACCCATCTGATCAGAACAAAGCACAGGGTGATAAGTCTGATGCTGCTGCTGATTCAATGAAGGACGAAGCTACTCAAGCAGATCAGAACAAGGACAAAGAAGTTGCTGAAGGAGATGATCAAGCTAAGGAGAAGGAAAGCACTCCAAGCCATGCTGATAGTCCAGCAGATCAGTCCCTTGCATTAATGACTCAACCAACAGAGCAACTTATCAAAGAAACACCTGCTGCTACAACAGATATGCCTTCAACTTCTCAAAATGCTCAAACAAATCTGTTGGACTCCATCCAACAAATGATCACCAAGTCTTTGAAGGATATGAAGGAGGAATTAGCTGCAGAAGTGTTAGCTGCTGTCAAACAACCAAATCAGAAAGCTGCTGCTGTCCCAACCGATCTGATAGAAGATACTGCTCAGAATGTTAAATCCATCTATCAAGATATGGATATACTTAGAAGACGGACTCAGAGCACTGCTGAAGGTTGGAGACAGATTGAACAAACAGTTGACATGGCCCTCCAAGCAGAAGATGAAGTCCTAGGAAACATGATGAAAGACTTCACTGCTTCATCAAATTGGATTTTGGGAACTCAAATTAAATTGGGTGATCAAGGAGACGATCTACTCAAAGAAATGAGAGAATTCAAGGCCAATCAACTTAGACAGCAAGCTCAGATCAATGCTATGGAAGAGAACATCAAGCTTCTCTGTGATTCACTTCTAATTACACCAGTTGTGCCACAATATCCAATCAACCCTGCTGATGATGACAAAAAGGGGGAAGAAAGGGTATTTGGACAGAAGAAAGTTGGATCTTCTCTTGAAAAGGAAGAAGATAACCAAACTGAAGCAACTGAAGTATTGGAAGAATCTGCTGGCGACACTGAAAGAAATATGGGAGAATCAAGCAGACCAACAGATGAAAGAATTACAGAAGAAGAAGAGCAAGCTGAATTTGAAGAATCTGAAGCAAAAGCCAAGTCTGATAAGGAACTAGCTGCTGCCAAAGATTCAGCTGAAGAACAGCTTGATCCAGATGTCAAGAAAAAGAAGTTAGAGCTGTTGAAGAAAAGATTCTTTGAAGAACTGGAAGCTGAGACTTCTAAGTTATCTGATGAAGAATCTGAAAAAGAAAACAAGGAAGCTGAAGAAGAGAAGAAGGGAGAAGACTAGCTTAGACTAGATTTCTTTATCTTAAAATCCTTGTAATCTTTTAAAGTACTTTGCATCTTTTATTCTTCAAAACTTGTAATATGTAATCAGTTCAATCATCTATAAAATTGCAAGTTTGAATCCAACATACTATTTCTATCTCAGAAATTTTTGAGGATCAGAACTTTAGTTTAGGTACAGGTACTTAGCTGGAGTTTTGTCATCATCAAAAAGGGGGAAATTGTTGGATGAAGATGAAGATGAAGATGAAGATGAAAGAAGTCAGAATTTAAGGGAAGGTTTTGATGATTTCCAAAACATCATAATCAGCTAAGTATGGAAAGCTTAGTTTCCTTAGAAAGATCTTTGAACAAGCCAAGAAGATATCAGAAGAGTTAAATGTTCAAAGGCCAGAAGACTAGTGATCTCTTGCTGAAAAAGCAAACAGAAGGGTAGGTCATCAGCCGAGTCAAATCAGATTAGTTCAGTATTTGATCAGCAGAGTGCCTATCAGATGGGTTGCTTCGATCAGCAGAGTGGAAGAGATCATGAGATCAGTTCAACGGTAATAAATGCACCTAGTGTAATAAATGCTGAAAGAGAAGGGTAGTAATGGCAAATGATTGAAGATATCCTCGGATCAGCAGAGTGCATTTAATGCAGCATTAAATGTGATGGACAGAAAAGTACTGTACACTGTACGGTTTGCTGCAGGGAGCCGTTTCAAAAGAACTGAAGGATGGATTTGAATTGTGACTTGCCTTCAACGGTCATATTTTCATCTCCATGTATAAATAGAGCTGAATTTCAAACGAGCAATATACACAACAACAATCAGAGATTTCGTTTTTGAAGCAGAATTTTTCTAAGTCTCAAAAGCTCGAACAGCTCACTCATCTGGTGGAAGTCATCTGTTGACAGAAGCCTAGTTGAAGAAAACAGATAAACATTATCTGAGTGATTTTGTAAAAGCTAAGTGTTGTGAGGAGTTGTGATCCATCTTTGTGAGTGATCAAACTTCGGAGAGTAGAATTTCTTAGTGATTTTCTATTGTGAGCTTATAGCCTTTTCATAAGTTTTCTAGGTATAAGTGGAGAAATATTGTAATCTGTGTGATTATAGTATAACCCAGAATCTAAGTGATCTGGAAGAGTGGACTAAAGGATTTTTATCCATATAACCACTATAAAAATTCTTTGTGTTATCTTGCATATTTTGAAGTTAGCATATTTAAACACTTTGAATTATTAAAAGATTTTATAAGGAGTTTCAAAACTGGGGATAAAATCTTTTTGAGAACTTAGTTTACTTGTGAAAAACACTTTCAAACAATCCGCTGCAAGTATACTCTTTGAAAAACTGTTTTGTTGAAAAACAACTAAGTATTTATAAGAAGAGTGGTCACTCTGCTGTTCTAGACTTGTTCTTGATCAGCGAAGTAATCTTACTGTTCTTCATCAGCTTAGTCTGCTGACAGAACACTGAAAAGTTTTTTAAGTTCAAAAATTTTCAGAGGTCTATTCACCCCCCCTCTAGACCTCATCTGACCACTTGGGACCAACAGTTCACCCACGAGAAGCCTAGATAAATGAAATGGTGGGATTATAGGCTGAACCGATCTTTTGAAGAGCTTCAGAGTTGGAAGGAGTTAGCTGATGAAGAAAAATGGGTTCTAAATTGGCTAAGGACCGACTCTATACAAAAAGCCTTGGATCCTCACTTTGTAAGGGATGCTATGCATCAATACGCTAAGGACTATGCCATGGAGGAAGCCAAGATCATTCAAAACACATTGCCACAAAAGAGAAGAAAATCTGATGATGCTGTTGAGAGAGTAATCAACATAGCTACTATGACCGCCATGAAAAGATGGGCAGAAAGGTCAAGATATCAGCAAGGATCTTCAAGTGAATTGCCTCAGCTGCCAAGCATTCAACATATTACATTTGGCAAGGAAGTCAAGGATTATTATGAAGTGCCTAAGGGAAAGCCTGCTTTTCAAAATCCATGGATTATTGTGCGACAAATCCGTCAAACAACATCCTTTAATAATGACGGCACTATCACTAGTTTAATCTATGACGATGTAACTGATCAGCACAAAGCTGCTGATGAAACCTTAGCAATTGAGTGGAATGCTAAGGAATTAAGAGCCGATCAGGAGACATAACTGAAAGATGCCCTTGTCCACCAGGAGGATGAGCAAAGGGAAGCTGCTGCTACTTCTGCTTCATCAAGTGATTTACACTCTTCACTGATGGAAGCTTTCCAGATGCTGATGGAAAATTCAATAAAAGAACTGGAAGAGAAGAACAGCTTGCAGATGAAGAAGTTGCAACAGGAGTTGGCAGAGTCCAACAGATCACAGCTTGAGAGTATGCATCTCCTCACTGCCAAAACTATCAAAGATGCAATTGATAGTTTCCCTATGCCAGAAGATCACTCAAAACAATTGTACCAGAGCTTTGTTGAAATGAACAAGAACGTTGAAGATGTGAAGGCTGATGTCATCCATATTCATGGTGCCTTAGAAAGAACAAATCACCACATTGCTGATCTAACTAAAAACTTCATACGTGTCAGCGAAGAAGAGAAAGTTGTCAACATGGGTCTGTTGCATGAAGTAAATCAGGCTGGAACAGTTATACAAACTGAACTTGCCACTATGCAACTAAATGTTGATTGTATCAATGATCAGAATGACACTATCAGCACATCACTTCATCACTTAACCGCCAGTCATGATGTAGCAAATCAGAACTTGAAAGATTTGTGTACTGCCATGAAGATTCAGTCTGCTGCACTCAACCCTCCTATCAAACCTGTCAGTGTCACCATTTCTGATGATGACAAAAAGGGGGAAGAGAAGAAGGAAGAGCAAGCTGCTGAAGAAACTGCTGCAACTGAAGGTGATAAGCCTGAAGCTGCTGAAACAGAAGAAGGCAAAGACAAAGCTGCTGAAGAAACCAAGGATGAAGCTAAGGAAACGGCTCCATCTAAGGATTCTGAAGAAGAAAAATCAGAGCCTTACACTAAGTACAAAGATGAAGAGAGAATCAAGAGAAAAGTAGAAGACGCTGCCAAGGAACTTGAAAAGAAGAAAAAGATGGAGGAAGCATCAAAGGAACAAGAACTGAAAGCAAAAATGGAAGCTGCCAAACCTAATCTGCTCTTGGACTCTGATGATGAAAATGCTGATGAAGATGAAAAAGATGATGAAGAATCATCTCATGAATATGAAGAAGTGCTAGAAGGAACTGATGAAGAAGCTGATAGTTAGCATATATAAATCTGTTTGTAATTAGTTTACTTTATCTATCTTTCAAACATCTCATCTGATCAGAAACTGTAACTTGTACTTATCAGATTATCAATAAAAGTTCAAGTTTCTGTTTCCAACATATATTTTCTATCTCAGAAAATTTTGAAGGTCACAAACTTTAGCATAGGTAAAACAGGTACTTAGCTGAAGTTTTGTCATCATCAAAAAGAGGGAAATTGTTGGATAAGGATGAAGATGAAGAGCATTGAAGATATTTAGTAAAGGGAGGTTTTGAAGAATTCCAAAACTTCAAATCTGCTAAGTATAAACTAACTTAGCTGATATCCCTTCGAAGAATTTTTGACTAAGTAAAGAAGATATCAGAAGAGTCAAAATTCAAGGTCCAAGATTACTAATCTGCTGAAGGAAAGAAATCAGACTTGTGAAGATCAGCCGACTCAAAACAGACTTGTTCAAGTTTGAGATTAGCTTAGTTCGCCATCAGACTAGTACTTTCGTCAGCCAAGTGGAAAAGATCAAGAAGTCATCCCAACGGTTATAAATGCCCCTGGAAGTAATAAATGCTGAAGTACAAGGCTATTAAAGACAAATGATTGAAGAAATGCTTCGCATCAGCTTGGTGCATTTAATGCTGCCTGCAGAAAAGTACTGTTGACAGTACGGACAGACTGCAGAGAGCCATTCGCAGAAATTAAGGACCAGTACCCTAGGATTTTGAAATATGTGTCACTTCAACGAACATTTTTCAAACATACGAGTATAAATAGCTGTAGAGACGAAGAGAATAAACTCACAACAACACAATCTCTGAGAAGAATTTCGAAGCAAAATCTCTTAAGTCTCAAGAACAGCTCACTCATCAGCTCTGTCATTTGTTGACTGAAGCCGGCGTTGAAGATTAAAGATAAACATATTTTCTGAGTGAAAAACTGTTTGAGTGTTGTGCGAAGTATAGATCCATCTTTGTGAGTGATCTAACTTCATATTATAGGTTTCTTTAGTGATTTCCTATTGTGAGCTTACGGCCAGATTCATTTGTTGTTTTGGTGTAAGTGGAGTGTACTAATTACTTTGTGTTCTTAGTATAACCCAAGATCTTTGTGACTTGGAAGAGTGGACTAAAGGATATTTAAATCCATATAACCACTATAAAAATTACTTGTGTTTTTACATTGCTTTCAACTTGCATATTTTCAGAATGCATAAAACACATTCAAAACTGTTTGAAAAGAGTTTAAAGGAGTTTACAAAACTGGGGATAAAATTTTCAAACTACTAAGTTTACTTGTGAAAAACACTTTGAAAATCCGCTGCAAGTACTCTAGTATTAAAACTGATTTGAGCAAAAATCAGCTAAGTGATTATCAGATTAGTGGTTAACAAAGCTGTTCAAAGATTTGTTCGCGATCAGCCTTGTAAAATTACTGTTCGGTAACAGCTTGGTATGTTTAAGTCAGAACAAAAGTTTTAAAGTTAAAAATTGTCAAAAAGTTTAGAGGTCTATTCACTCCCCCTTCTAGACCTCATCTGACCACTTGGGACCAACAATTTATCAACCTACAAATAACCCAAAACAAATATAAAGTTATGATTTCATCATATTTACACAAAATTAACAAGTTCTTTTACATAAAAATAGAGTATAAACCACAATAAAAATAATATGTCCGATTGTAATGTTGGGATTCGGTAAGATAAACAGCCCTAGGCAGAGCGGAATTTAATAATTTTTTAGGACCTCTTACGGAATCTTGCCAGGATACTACTCTAGGTGTATATATATGAATATTAAAACGACAAGAATAATTAGATCCAAATTATACCTGTCTCCTTGCAAATCCAAGTAGCTAGGCAAAGTTGCATTTTCTCCCTCGGTAGAATCGATCCAAAGTCCTGCAGTAGCGCCCCACGTGTTGCGCCTCTACGAGTTGATACACCACAATATCACGAAAATTAATATAACTTAATCGACTAGAACATAGGGTATATTAATATCGAGGATTTAGGAACAACTTAGGAACAAAAATGGAGGACGAAAAATTCTTCCAAAAGGAAAAAGGGGTTCGGCCGATTTGGTTGGGGAGAGGGAGAGAATTTTTGCTTATGGAGTTGTGTGAAAAATAACTACAAGTTACCTACTTATAGTTATCTCCCTAACCTAGTCCTATTAGGACTAGGACTTTTCTCTCCTACATGGGCCATGGCCCTCTTTAATTAGAAGACTTAATTCATGGTCCAGTTAATTAATTTGACCAGGCTTTATTTAATCTCCCAATTAAATAGCCCAATTAATTAACTAATCTCCCATTTAATTAAATCAGACTCTAAGTCTATTTAATTAAAATCCTTTCTAATTAATTAATTAAATCCAACTTAATTAATTAATTCACAAATTAAATTCCAATTTAATTTATGATCCTGATCCAATTCCAATTGGATCCCATTTTGTTCCAATTGGGTCGACCCAGTCGACCCTTTCATTATAATCGATCCAGTCGATTACACACCCAGTCGACCCAGTAGACTCGGTCGTTCTTATTTCCTCGCTTTCGCTTCATGTGTATTGTGTATGACCCGTAGGTTCACAACATAATTGGCCGTGGGTTATAATTAAATATTATTTAATTATTCGAGCAACATATGCTCTAAATCAATCGAACACTCTGTCGACTGATCATTCCAAAATTAGCACCCCTGCCAATTTGGGAATTCTCCCACACTCCACGGTCGATGTCCAGCCACAAGCCCATAGAGCCCAATCACTGGTGAATTAATTCAGTGAACCTTTTATCATTTAGAATTTCTATATACGACATAATCTCTCCATCGATCAATCTCCCAGTCGAGACTGATCTTACGCGTTTTCGTGTGTTCGATCCAGTTAGTATGTATTGCGGTACAAATGCTAATAAATAGAAGGAAAAGATCAATAGTATTTGTATTCGAGATGATTGAGTACAAATTACAAGTATCGAGAGTCCTATTCGAGCATTACTGGATGCCATACAAGCTAGAGGGTGAAATACATACAAGCTAGCCTATGCTATTATTCCCAAGTAAGTCCGAGCAGCAGTCTCGAAGGAAGAGCTCCTGGGAAGTTGTGTCTTCGTCATAAATGCTAGGGGTATTTATAACTGTGATATTGGGCTTTCTAACATATTTGTAAGAGTACTTTCCTGGCCCGCTGACTTGGGCCTGGGCTCGGCCCAACAGTAGTCTTCGACCTCATATTCTCTTTATTGGCTCGGAACAGATCACTACATACCCTGCCTGGTTCGGCACTTCCGGGGACGGAAACTTGTGCTGTTCGATCCACATTGAGCTAGTAAAATTAGGTGATCCAAATTATCCCTCATCAATACTCCCCCACTTCTCGAGCGCATAGTGAAGCTTAAGCTCGAAGAAGTATAGGCTATATTGAACGCTGGGGCAACATGAGCCATTCGAAATACGTTTTTGGGCATGCCTCATTAAAAACCTAACTCGAAAAAACCCTTTGGGATAAAAACCGAGCTAGGGAAAAAGAGTGCATACCTTAGAAACAATATAATGGCGTGCCGTGAGATTATCCTTGTCGTCCATTGTTTACGTAAGACCTCTAGATCGGGAATTTCCTTGCCGTCAATTACTGAGATGATTCATTCAATTCCATAACGAATGCTTCCATAATTTTCCGATCGCAAAACAAGTATTGATGAAATATCATAGGAACAATTTCCAAGGAACGTTTCCCACATTTCGGAAGGTGAGGGATCTAGAATGCAATTCTCCGAAAAATAACTTTAACTTTTTACCCGGAGTAAGTTCAACCGTCGCGGTTACTTGGGGACCGGTTTGCAATTTTACCCTTTTAACCCCGTATATATATGTTGACTTATTAAAAATTACTCACAAATCGCATACTTTCTTGAGCTCGGAGTATTCAGGTCGAAGAAACAGCCGCTTTAGTATAATCGTTTCTTAGTTCCACAATGTCTAGTTCCAGAGGTCTGAAGGGAAAGAACAAAGTCGGAGAGGACCAAGAGTCCGATCCTTTGCTAAAGCTTGTCGACGATTATGAGGATGGAGAATTTCATCTAGAAGATGAGGATGCTGATCAAACCGAAGATTTAGAGGAAAACGTGGTCGAGAAGCATAGCATCGGCGAGGGCGCCTTCGTCAGGATTTTTCGACATACACCTCATCCTATTACAGTCACTTCAAACAGGTCAGAACTTCCTGCCCATCAAACTTCCTGTGGTTTATTTAAGAAGGATCGCGTTCATCTTGAGGCAGAGTTCGGGAAATTTCTCCCTAAGGGATTTTCGATCGTCATCCCTTCTTACACCGAGCGTGCGACCGAGCCTCCTGTCGGGTGTCAAGCTTTCTACGAAAAGCAATTTTCTTACGGTTTGCGAATTCCGTTTAGCCCTCTTTTGCGAAGCATTTTGACTTTCTTTTCGCTTTTCCCAGCTCAGCTTCTCCCGCATTCCATTGCATATATCGTAGCGTTCAGCGCTCTTATGGAAGCTAAAGGGGAGGAAGCCTCTTTCAGTAATTTTTGGCAAATATTTCGAATGGACCTGTGTAAGGGCTCGAATATCGGGTTCGTGTCCATCTCTCAACGATCGAAGCGGCCTATTCTTACGAACATAACAACGGATAAAAGTAAAGGATGGAAGAGGAGGTTCTTTTTCGTGAAAGGCCCTGATGTGCCCGTATCTGACGGTAGCTTGAAGACCAGACCATATCGGTGGGATGGCGTGAATTCTTGGTCATATGGTCCTCGCAGAATTAAGGAGAGACTCAATCATCGTCTGTCCGATGAATTTCTCGAGCTGCTACGGTCCAATCCTTATCAGACCATGCTTCTGGTCCAAGAAGGTGTATTGCGGCTGGCTGGGTTGAGCAAATATGACTATCCTGCCCCAATGATCGAATATTCTTTTCCCACTCTATCTTCCGAAGGATCCGTCAGCCGCTTAATGACCTGTCTGCCTCCGCCGCTTCGTCCCGTGCGCCTGCTTCTTTGAGTATGTTTTTAGTCTTCTCCTTATCTCAATGCGTGGCAGATTGATTCTTTTACTTTAATTTAACAAAATCTTGCATTTCCTTTCCAGGTCGAATTGTTGAGAGGTTTCGACTATCCACTGCTAGCTCAGTTGGAGATATGCCATTCTACTTCGAGTCGTCGCCGCACTTCGGAAAGAAGGGCATATGCGAGTAATTTAGGTGGAGATTCAGTTGAAATACCACTTACAGTTCCCGATCTGAGAGGGCTTGGTACTATGAGTTCCTTGAATTCTGCCACTGCTGGACCTCTCCGAACTTTATTTTCCCCCGATACTTCTATTCTTTCGTCCGTTGGCTATAATCAACATTCTTGGAACCGAATTCTGGGTGTCCAGGAGTACGAGAAGCTCCTTAGTCGAAAGAGGAATGCTGACCACCCGGGACCTTCTAGGAGGGTAAAGCCCTTTGGTGTGAGTTCTAACTCGGTTCCATGCCGAGAGGGTAGGTCGGAGCCAGATGTGGCAGATTTTATGGACGAACATTTTCGCGGTAGCAGGGCTGCTGGATACCCTGAGGACGTGAGTATTCAAACCGATCTGGATTCAGGTGGTGAGAATGAATTCGACAAAGCCACTAGAATTATATGGCTAGTCGGTTTAAGCGGGACATGCTGCTTCAAACCGTTAAAGGTAGTTTTGAGGTTCTGAGTGATTTCTCCCAGACGTATCATGAGGTAAGAATTTATCTTCTGACTATTTCTTCTTTCTTTAGAGTCTCTAATCATTCACTGACAACCAAAATTTTCTCATAGGTCGGGGATTTGTTCGCTCTTCAGACTTATCGCTTAGCATTGCTAGAGCAGGAGTCGCAAGATGCTCACGATGCATACGCACAAATTTTCGCTGATAATCAAACCCTTCGCTCTCAACTGGCAGAGAGTCAACGAGAATTGTCTGAAGCGAAGAAAGAGCTGGAGAGTATAAATAAGAAACGTTCTTCCTCTGTGGAGGATGAATTGTTATCAGTAGTTACGGAAAAGAGCGCACTCGAAGATGAGCTTGAGAGAATTAAGATCGAGCTTGAGAAAACCATGCAAGACTCAGCTCGCGCATATTCTCTGGGGGCAGAAGAGGCGGAAATCCCAGCCATACGAAGATTTCTTAGTTCCCCCGTTCTCGACCCTTTAGTTCGGAGAAGGATAGGTGGAATCCTTCAAACTATCTATTATAAGGGGGTTCAACAGTTGATTTCAGCCAATAGAATCCCAGACGAAATTGAGGAGTATCTTTTGTACATGAATCCCTTCAAAAATGCTGAAGGAAAAGACTATAAGCCTTCATCATTGCCCCGAGGAACTGTGAACTGGCAAAACCATCGTTTTGCTCCCTTAGTTGAGGAGTTTGGCATTCCAATGCCCAATCCTGATTTACTTGAGCGGGCCGACAACGATTCTCAATCTGGCTTAGGAGAGAATGAAGGTCAAAACATAGAGGATGGATCGGATGAGAAAGATGATCGAGCCTCATAGCGTTCCGATCCATTATGCAGTAGCAGCAAAGGTGACGGTGGTCCGAAAGATAGGTCCGAGCATGCTGGGGGGGGGGGGGCGATTCATAGCTTTGTAGTTAGGAATCAAATGTGTATATGTAACTCGTTTTTGTAACCGAACTTGTTTTCTTTACGATTTGATTCGCATGACTTGTAAATTCTAATTTTACAAATATTTAGACATCATCTGCCTTTCGTAGCTCGATATCTTTTCGTACTCTATGCTCGAAATCCATTTATTCCAAATATAATCTTTCTTAAAAGCCGCGTCGATTCCACTATCGTAATCGTAAGGTGTAGCGTCTATAAATATGAGGATCTCTTCAATTATTTACACACCTTAATTTTCAGGGATCGGAGCTCTTCCTCTATATTCTGCATTCAAATTTCTTAACTCATTTCCCTTTTATCATGGAAGAAATATTGGGCAAGGCCATCGACCCCAAATTGCTATTGGGTGGTTTGAAAAACAAAAATCCGTCCAAAGAGCAAAAACCAGCCAAGGAGGCCAAACCCTCCAAATCGTCTTCTAAAACCTCTATGTCCTCTCCCAAAGTTCTTAAGGGAGGGGAAAATAAGAAAGATAAAATCGTTTCATCGAAGCAAACTAAGGGCAACACAAGCAAGTCCATTTTGGATGAGGAGCTTGAGGTTGAGCTCGAGAGCTCTTTGTCGAAAATTGCCGACTCTCCGAGTGAAAAACCAGCTGGGCAGAAAACTCCCGTTCCCTCTTCGAACAAAAGGCCTTATTCCGACGGGGTCACTCCCATCGAGGCCTTGCAGAAGCTTGCCATCGGTAACAAGCCATCATCTGATGATTCTTCGGCCGTCCCCCCCACAGGAGGTTTGAGCAAGAAACCTAAGTTGGATATTGGTGGAGAAGCCTCTGCTGAATCCTTAAGAACTGGTAATGTTTCCGAACCCCGAGTTGACTTCGTTCCTCCGATGGTTACTCCTTCCCCGCCTAAAGAATCAAAGGACGGGTCCATTTCTAAAGTTGCTTTCGGGAATCCTGTGGATAGTCCGTTGCGGCTTGACCTCACTACTTCCGAGACCGACATGTCCAAGGAAAGGAATCTAGAAGAACTGTATCAATCTGGGTCGCACTTTCTGTTTCAGGTGCCATAAAATTTTTTATTATTATTATTATTATTATTATTATTATTATTATTATTATTATTATTATTATTATTATTATTATTATTATTATTATTATTTTTTTTTTTTTTTTTTTTTTTTTTTTTTAAACTTAGCCAAGCATTCACAGGCCGGACAAGATTTTCTCGAACTCAAGACGTTTGCTGAGCGAGAATCAAATCGGCATGTTGCTATTTCCCTCGAGCTGGAGAAGAAGAAAACTGAACTAGACCGTGTCCTTGAGGAGAAGCTTGCTTTAGAGAAAGAGAAGGTTGCTAAAGATCAGGGAGAAGAAGTTCACAAAAAAAGAATGAGGAGCTCGAGAAACTGAAAATTCTTCACGAGCAGGAGAAACAAGACTTCGAGCACCGTGAAAAGGAGGCTTACGACCGTGGATATGAGGCTCGTAATGCTGAGCTTCGGAAGATCTTCTCCGATAACAAGCTTCTCTAGATGTTGTCTTAATTTTTCCATGCTCGTTGTATTGCTATGCTGTTTTATCTATGTGTACCTATGAATAATTTCTGACATTTTATTTCTTGCCATTTGTAATGACTCATTTTTTCAACGATTGTATAGTTTTCCTATTTAATTTTGCATAATTTGATGTGTTCTTTTCATTTGCACCTGGCCTGCTTTCTTCGTTCGAAAATGCGATGGAGTTCATGATCTTCGATCTTGGTATAATACCCTTGCTTATTTCCCACATTCAATGACTTCCTTTTCCCGCTCAACTCCTCGGGAAGTGTAAGAGTCTTTTGATCTTGATCGTTCCTTTTTGTTTTCTGCTAACCGTTGGATTCTTTAAAGTCGCTTCTATAAAAGAGGTCCTCCATTCTGTATCTTTGTAATTTTATAGAATGCTGAGTCCTTCGATCATGCTAAGTACGAGATCTTGTTGCATGACTTATTATTTTGAGATTCGAGTTAGGACCTACTTTGTGGATTATGTGCTGACTGGTACTTTTAGTTCGACTAGGATATCTGCAGGCGAATGCTATTCCATCCTTGGAGGCCACTAAGCCTCATTGCTGACCACCCACGACCCGAGTAGCTCCCTCGACCTTTTATGGCTGAGGAGAGACTCAAGCATCAAGTTTTGCGAGGGTGTTCGGCGGTTTGTTTGGTTCTTCTCGAAGATGTGAGGAGGTGGTGCTTCGAGGATCAATGTCCTCAAAAAGTATTCACATTACACCTAGAAAAAGATGCACTACGCCTCTCCTTTTTGAAGAATCATAAATAAAGATAAAAGGCTGTCGGCTTGATGGGCTCCTTATTTTCGAGTAAGGACATTATCGTCCGCCGAAAATTTCTTAGGATTGCCTGCTCATGAAGGTCTTCTCATGTCTGGATATAGAGATTAGTTCTCAATGATATTTATAAGATTGTAAAATGTACTAGTGTCCAAGGAATTGGCTTGATATGTAATAGGAGTTGATATCTTTGTAACTTGTAATTGCTTGACGTATCAAACTTCGGAAATCATAATCTTTTGATTAATCTTTGCGATTGTTCTCAGATATAGTATTCCATTGATCTTGGTCATTCTTAGGTTTGTTACTGATGATACTTTCTTTACAAGCTATACCCATAATTTTTCTTTGTGGCTTTCTTCGATGACCGGAATCGAGATTGTAATAAATCCGAGCAGGACTATCTTTGACATTTTCTTCATTTACCGAAATGGTTCCTTAACTCTCGGTAAGCGAAACGGCCGGCGCATTTATTGCTTGTATCTCAGCCGTTAGCTCTAAATAAATCTGAGTCGTTGATCGCCCTTACCTTCTACTATATATAGTTCCGTAGTTACCTTCATATTTTTATGTTTCTGTAATTGTTTTGATCGACCGCATGGTCCAACTTTTACTTCCTTTGATCATTATGTCTCGTTTCTTATCCCCGATAAAATGGTTCGAGGTTCGAGTTTGAACTATTTTCCTTCATTACTTTGGCTGCCTCCAATGGCGACTTATTTCGACTTGGGTATCGACAGACGAAAAGAATTGCGACTGGGGTACAGGCAGGCGACCAGCTCTCTCTGATTCCAACCATTTGAGGCTGGTTCGTACTCCTGTATCCTCTCGCTCCATCCAGTCGGATAGTGGGTCGACTCGTGGGAGGAGTTTTCCCGCACTCGATCTCAACCTCTTCGAGATGCAATTTGAAGAGTGTTGCCTTCGGGTTAGGCAGGAATAATTCCAACTGGAGTTGCTTCCCTGTCTTCCGACCTAGTCCGGCGTGGAGCAATCATCGAGGAGGCGATGGATGAAGGGTAGAAATGTTCTCCTAGCCCCGCATCCCTTCTCTGATAACGAAAATATTCTAGCGAAGGGTTAATTATTTGTAATAGGATTGTAAAGTTTCAGCTTTACTCGATTTTCCTTATTGTATCCATGAATTCTCTTGTAACTGTTTCAAAGATCATGAATGAAATATTTATTTCCTTTGTCATTCTTACTTGTCAATCTGCAGATTTGTTTCTGTAAATAGCGGCTGAGCGTCCATTTCTTCGCCTCCAGAGTACGAACGAGAAGCGCTATTCTCTAGCGACTTTGATAAGTAATAAGGCAATAAAATATTAGCTTCTTTTAATGGTCGGACATCGACTATATAATCGACCTTTGATTGAACTTCGACTTTAAATATTCTGATATAAACGATAATTGACTTTCTTCGCCGATCTCATTTGTTGATAGAGTAATCGAAAATTAATAATACTTGGATAAAAATTGGCGACCTTAGCAGATCTCGATTGCTGTAGTCCGAAATAGAATATTATCGGAATTTTTGGATAGTCGATGATTTGCCCTTAGGGTCTTAGCAACAGCTTTCACCCATTTAATAATTTCGATCTAAGGGGCGTAGCAACGGCTTTCACCCTTAGTCGCTTCAGAGCATTTTTAGCCCGAGGGTCGCAGCAACGGCTTTCACCCATTTAATAATTTCGATCTAAGGGGCGTAGCAACGGCTTTCACCCTTAGTCGTTTCAGAGCATTTTTAGCCCGAGGGTCGTAGCAACGACTTTTACCCATTTAATAATTTCGATCTAAGGGGCGTAGCAACGGCTTTCACCCTTAGTCGTTTCAGAGCATTTTTAGCCCGAGGGTCGTAGCAACAACTTTCACCCATTTGATAATTTCGATCTAAGGGGCGTAGCAACGACTTTCACCCTTAGTCGTTTCTGAGCATTTTTAGCCCGAGGGTCGTAGCAACGGCTTTCACCCATTTAATAATTTCGATCTAAGGGGCGTAGCAACGACTTTCACCCTTAGTCGTTTCAGAGCATTTTTAGCCCGTGGGTCGTCACCCATTTTTATTTCTCGATCGAAGGGGCGTAGCAACGGCTTTCACCCTTGGTCGATCTTCGCGGGTCGTAGCAACAACTTTCACCCATTTTAATAGTAGATGGAGATAAATAGAGATTGATAATAGATGAATAGAGATCGAGAATATCGGAATATGACGAATTAATAGGAATTTTGGCGAAACGAACTTTTACTGAATAGATAACTTGCTCGAAATAAACTTTCATAGTCTTCTGCAATCATGAGAATAGATAAAACACATCGAGATAGCAGATAGTAAATAACCCTAGGACTTAATAAATAATCCCTCTGTCTTGATAAGAATATTCTGTCTCGCTGACTATCTGTCTTGTGACGAATGCGTTGTGTATATGTTCCAAATTTTGGTGAATTTGGTCTTTCCAAACGGTTCCTCATTTATCGGGAATTGCAACGGTCGACAAATCTTCTCCGTTCACTTCGCGAATTACCTGCCGTTGGATTCTTTTTGATTTTTGGCTATAAAAGGCTGGCATACCCTTTGAAATTATCTCATTCGTTGTACTGGCATTCTATTCGTCCGATCATGGTGATCAAGATCATCATTCAATTAACTCAACTATTTGAGCTCAGACTTCGAACAACTTTCGAGCAGATTAATCTTCAAGCGGGAGAAAGACTATCTCGACCTCGCTTAGAATATCGACAGGCAAATATAATTTCCATCTTGAAGGCCAATATGCCAGATTCATGGAGTCCGCAGGTTATCGCACAGGTCTTCGATTAGGGACCTGTTGCTACAATGCATTTAGGAAGACATATTGGGGAGAGGATGACGAAGAATATAGTTACCCGACAAACAGTGCTTTCGCCCCTTCGTCTTTGGAAAATCGTAAATAGGGTTAAAAGCCTGCAGGTCCAAAGGAGATTCCATGCTTGGAGCTAAGTTATTCCGAATAAGCGATAGGAGAGGAGACTGAAAATTTCATAGGATTGTAGAAAGTAATGGTGTTCTTATGTAATATATTGGCTTGAGCTATGCTCGAAATGTATCTCCCATATCTTTCCTTTGAAGTCTTGTATCTCTGTAATAATATTCCTGAAAGCCCTTTTCTTTTCCTTGTTGATAAAGTAAAGCATAATCAGATAAATTGTCATTTTCAATAACCTGATTTCAAACACCTAAAATTAATAAGGGAATAACCGAACAACACTTCCTCGAATGAGTATCAAACAAATATTTTGGTAGACCTAAAATTAATAAGAAGCACGTTGGAACTGATCTTTGGTAATGCCGAATTTCCCCAAAATTCTCGAACTCGAGAGCTTTTTCGAGTATACCGATAATAGCTTTATCAATTCGAATATTACTAGCTGGTTGTAAAATAGCTGATTCATTTCTTAAAATATCACGCATACAAGGGTTGAATTTTAGGCAAGTATTTACAATCCCGATGTTGTCCTCCGGATAGGGTAATAAGTAAAAATTTGTTCGAAAGAAGCTTTCGAATAAGCCCCTCTTTGCGCGTCGATAGATCGTCCGTTCTCCTATCCAAACAGGACCCTATTTCTCGGGAAACGTATCGGTCAGTTCATTTATTACGTATATCGTAACCGTCCGCGATCTGTTATCTTGGCCCTTGGTTCAAAAACTTTGCTGCTATAAATAGTTCCCCTTTGGTTACCTGATATTCTTCATTTTTTGCCATAATGTTTCGTCCGACCATCATGGATCGAATTTTGCCTTTGATTCGCATTATTTCCAAAATAAAGGAATTTGAGATAAGAATTCGAACCTTATTTTCCGACCCTGGTCCTTTTGGTGTAACCTTTTTCGCTTAGAATATCGACAGGTAAAAGAAATTGCGCTTAGAATACCAGCAGAACCTGTTTTCCTAGATATACCTTATCTGGGGCGGGTTAGAACTCCGGTTTTCTGGCGTAGTGTCTGACCGGGCAGCCGGTTAATCTCAGAGGAGTTCTTTAAGTCTGGAGGACCAGCTTCCTCGAGGGCTTTCTTGAAGTATAGTTCCTTCGAGCTCGCTTGGGGTGACTCCGTTGAGATAAACCTTCGCTGCACCGGTTCGGATCAAGCTGTAGATAATGATTGAGTTTAACAATCATTGTTTATCGACGAAGACCTAAGGTCGGTTTGGAAACCTGGAGGGGAGCTCCGATCCGGCTTTTATCCCGTATGAAGACGGATGTGCGACACGTGGCTAGTGATTGCCACGAAGAGTCGCTGCTGAGTTCTGCATCTGGAGCGATCTTAAGGAATGAAGACTGAGTATGTAACAAGGTAGAATTACTCGTAGAATTTGTAATGGGGTAGGAGTGATTGCATTGTATTCCTTGAGCTCGAACTTTATCCGAAGCTACGCCTGTAACTTGTTCTAAGAATATCCATAATAAAGCTTTATTTTCTGTTTGAATTTCCTTGTTTTATTCCTTTGTCTTTTCTATTTCTCCGATCGAATTTGAGTGAGGCTCGTTGGGACTTATAGTTATCGTGAAGTTATATATCCCTTCCCTTTGGGATCGAAAATTTCTTTTAGCGATCGAACAATAGCCCACCCTCGATTGCGACTTCGGGGACTTGTTGCCGTTGTACGGACATTTATTGATATTCAATTGCAGGATCCAATAGAAATCGTCATCGAGCAAAAGAATGAAATTACTTCTATTCCAACTGATCAAGAAAATCATCAGATAATCGATAAATAATAATTGATTTGCGTAATTTATTCTGAGATCACTAAATATGAAGATCGGAAAAATAAATTCCGAGCCTTAATAAGTTATAACTCCATAGACTTTCATGACCTTTTGACGTTGACCGATGATCAAGCTGATCGGACTAATTTAGTCTTAGCTAGTTGAGAACGATATCCGTGAAATTTATTCATTTATAAACAGAGAACTGAACATTTGTGGAAAATAAATCCAACGAAGGAGTAAATGAATTGGACAATCGCATAATAGAACCACCAATTCGAAGGTCGGAAATTAATTTCATAGGGCTTATCTTTGACCTTTGCTCCGCTGATCGGAGGATCGTCGCTGAAAATAAATGGCGGAGTCTCTGGTTAGTGAGTCGTACACGACAGATTGTCGGGCTCATTATCGACCGAATTCTGTGCTCCTGCTGCATGGGAAGGCTCTCCCCTGGTATACGTATTTCTTCTCGTAGTAGGCATATTTCGATCTAATACTCGAATAAGGCCCCTCGGTGGGCGCCAATTGATCTTACACGTTTTCGTGTGTTCGATCCAGTTAGTATGTATTGCGGTACAAATGCTAATAAATAGAAGGAAAAGATCAATAGTATTTGTATTCGAGATGATTGAGTACAAATTACAAGTATCGAGAGTCCTATTCGAGCATTACTGGATGCCGTACAAGCTAGCCTATGCTGTTATTCCCAAGTAAGTCCGAGCAGCAGTCTCGAAGGAAGAGCACCTGGGAAGTTTTGTCTTCGTCATAAATGCTAGGGGTATTTATAACTGTGATATTGGGCTTTCTGACATATTTGTAAGAGTACTTTCCTGGCCCGCTGACTTGGGCCTGTGCTCGGCCCAACAGTAGTCTTCGACCTCAGATTCTCTTTATTGGCTCGGAACAGATCACTACATACCCTGCCTGGTTCGGCACTTCCGGGGACGGAAACTTGTGTTGTTCGATCCACATTGAGCTAGTAAAAATAGGTGATCCAAATTATCCCTCATCAGAGACTTAAGAGTATTGTGTTTCATCGGTTTCCCTTTTCTTTCGTCTTGACCTTATGTATTCTGATCTCGAAATAAATTCTCTTTGACTTAGTCTTTATGAGCTACTTACATATAGTCGTCAGATACCTTGGCCAAGGATTTTATCTGAATTAATTTCTCACAGAAATCCATAGGAGAATTTCCCAACCTATCAAGTCGGGTCAATAGATCATTTGTTGATGATATGAATCTGCATACGAGTTCCTCCATACCCAACATGAGTTCACAGAGACCTTCTGGTAATCTCCAGTCAGTCGGAACTCACATCAAAGCATGAACGTTCGCGCACCAGATAAACCCTATCACCTCAAGTAGTTAGGGATCGTTCCTCGTATACTATTGCAAATTGGAATAACTTCAACCCCGATATGCGACTACCGCTTCCATGGTGAGTTATTTCCTAATTGGGGTATTCAGTGCGCTTGCCATCCCAGCAAGCCACCCACTTATGTGTATCGACTATCCCAGTCACGCTCGTAGACCCCAGCGTTCTCCAGTTCATCGGAGTATACACAATAGTGAGAGTCTAACCGAATCCGATGATGTCCTATCTCGATTGGATTCTACGACTCTTGAATATGTTCTAGATCACGACCTTGGAGATCAGTCCACGGGTTGTCCCATAGCCCTGTGATCTAAGGACTTCTATCCTTATGTGTAGATAATTATTACATAAGATGAAGATGACCATTTAATAAAGTGCATTTATTAATCGAAATTGAATAGTTCCTCATTTATTACAATAAATGCTGGCCATACAGCTGGCTTGCAGGACACTATTTCTATCATGTAAAACAGAGAAGTATATAAAAAAATAAATTAAATAAACCTCAATATTAGACCTAGAAATATTAATATAAAAAATAGTCAAACATTAAAACGGTAGGAGACCGACCTTTGAAATCATGAAATTGAGCTGCACTTTCATAGTTAATAACACAAAACAAATATAAAGTTAGGATTTCATCATATATTTAAGCATAATTAGCAAGTTCTTTTACATAAAAATCGAATATAAACCACAATTAAAAATATTATGTACAGTTGTAAAATAGTGAAGTATATAAAAAAAATACTTAAATAAACCTCAATATTAAACCTAAAAATATTAATATAAAAAATAGACAAACATTAAAACGGTAGGCGACCAATCACTGATTACTTGAAATTGAGACTTTAGACTTTCACTTTCATAGTTATCATTTATCAACCTACAAATAACACTAAACAAATATATAGTTAGGATTTCATCATATATTTATGCATAATTAGCAAGTTCTTTTACATAAAAATAGAATATAAACCACAAAAAAAAAAAGATATGTACAGTCGTAAAACGGTGAATTATATAAAAAAAAATTAAATATACCCCAATGTTAAACTCATAAATATTAATACGAAAGATAGATAAACATCAAAAAGGTAGGAGATCAACAATTGGAAATATAAAATTGAGACTATACATATTTTTCTAGTAGTGTGCACTTTCATATTTATCACCTGCAAATAACACAAAACAAATATAAAGTTAGGATTTCAAATATTTATACAAAAATAGCAAGTTCTTCATGTATTTTTTTTGAGACAACAAGTTCTTCATGTCTGAATATTTGTACATGTTGTGTATAACTTGGGTAAGAAGATAAGATATAAATAATATATATAAGATAGAGCAATGGCAAAAATTCGAATTAATTAGGTAATTAATTTCCATAACAATAGGCATTAATTAGTGGAGAAAAACGGTGCTTTTCTTGGTTAATGTCAATTATCACGGTCATGTATAGAGACAATTAAGCAATATACATTTTTGGGGAATGAATTTAGGCTAGCATAGTTGTTTGAATCTTAAATTATGATGATTACGCTAAAAAGGAAAAGATGTTGGTTAATATTGGAGAAGGTTTTGAAGATGACAAAAAGGCCATAATGGTTTTGAAGATTAAAAGGTTAAAAGGGTTGTCATCAACTAAGAACTTAAAAGCTTAGTGAAACCTATCTTAAGGGGTGGAAGCTATGTGACCGAATCAGCCGAGTGGGACATCAGATGGGCATCATCAGCCGAGTCAAGATAGCTGTGTTCATTCTTAAATCAGCAGAGTAGCCATCAGCCGAGTGATCATCAATAGAGTGATCATCAGCAGAGTACTCCCATCAGTGAAGTGAAGACGGTCAGTAAGTTACCCAACGGTAACATGCTGAGTGCATTAAATACGACTGACATAAAGCAGATATCCGTATAGTAGAGTGTACAGAACAACAGTTGCAAAGAGCCGTTCGAGAAATTGGGGACCAGTACTCAAGGACTATAGATTTCTGTCTCATCTTCAACGGGCAGAAATTCAAATCCACGAAGCATAAATAGAAGACAAACTGAAGATCGAAATGAGACTCGCACAATTCAGGATCACATCTATAGAGCAAGATCCATCAGTTGAGTTGTCTAATCAAAAGCAAAGTCATATGTTGACGGAACTAAAATTGTTGAAGAACAAAGATCAAATCTTTGTTTGTCTGAGTGACATTCAGCTGTAAAGTGAAGGAGTTTATATCCATCTTTGTGAGTGATATAACTTCGTAGTATAGGTCCTCTGAGTGATTTCCTATACTGAGAGTTGCGAGGAGCTGTTATCTATCTTTGTGAAGTGATAACACTCTGTAGAATAGGTTTTCTTTGTGATCGCCTATTGCGAACTTACGGCGTTCATTTGTTGTTCGGCGTAAGCAGAGTATACTGTAATCTTTGTGATTATAGTATAACCAAAGATCTTCGTGACTTGGAAGAGTGGACTAAAGGATTTTTATCCATATAACCACTATAAAAATTCCTTGTGTTTGATTACTTTTTTTTAACTTACATATTTTAATAAGTAAACAAACATTTAAAAGACAAAGCTTTTAAATTGAGGAATTTGCAAAACTGGGGTAAAACTTTGAAAGAGAAACTTGTTTGAAAAACATACTTGATATATCCGTTGGATACAAGTTTTGAAACTCTGAGTATATTTGAATCAGATAAGTGAAATCAGAAGATTGGTCAACTCTGATGTTCAAGCTTTGTGAGCAATCAACTTAGTAGTCTTACGCTTTCCAGATCAGCTTAATCTGCTGATAGAAAAGTTAGAGAAAAGTTTTTGAAGTTTATGAGATCTATTCACCCCCCCCCCTCTAGATCTCAATTGACCACTTTTGGGACCGACAAAAGAAAATTTACGTTATGGTGTTAGGAAACTGATTTATGAAATTCCAAAATTAAAGTCTGGTTTATAGGGATTTTTAAATCTTGAATTGAAAACAAGGAACCAACTAAAATCAATCATAAATTGATTAACTTGGAATAAATATTCCTTTGAACTTTCAATGTTTAGCCGAAAATATATCACTGATAAATTTTTTTCCATATAAACACATTGCCGAATTTATGATGGATTAACTATTCTTAAAATTCATTGGGTCAAAATTAAAACTTAACATATTAAATTTTTTAAAACAATAAAAAAAAATTCAAAATTCTAAGAAAAGAGAATTGAGTCAATGTTTCATGATGGGTCAAAAGACCATTCTCCTGTACATAAGATACTAGCCTAAAACACGTGCTATGCACAATTGAAATACACTAAAAAAGAAAAAAAAAATCTTTAAATAAAAGGCACTAAAAGGACATACAATCTTAAATTAATAGTCGTGTTGTATAAATCAAGATTAATAGTTAATGATTGTCATTCACAAAATCAAATATTTAAAGCATTAGTCCGAGATTCGTTTGAGAATTAAAAATTAACACCGTGTTTATTATGTCTTTTATGAATTTTTTTGACACTTTTGAAGATTCAAACAAATAAATATTTTTTGTTTCTAGAGATTATATCTCTTCTTTAGATTTAGGTCACATAATGCTCGAGGTGTAATAATACTACTCATATTTTCGTAGTTCGAGGTGTAATACTACTACTCATATTTTCGTAGTTGGTATAAAAAATAAAATAGACGGAGATGTAAAGCTAGGGAAAATAAAAAAGAAAAATGATAATTAAGATCTAACATTCTTAAAATAGTGATGGGGGCTATTTCGCACCTCTTATAATATCCGGATCGACTAAGGGTTATGGAATCGGTTCGACCAGACAAACCCATTCGGGAGCTTCTATCGACTTAAGAAGGAAGCGATCCACCTCAACGAGCAGGGTACAATCCGGACTCAAGTAGGACCAATGGGCCGAGTCCTATTAGAATTATGTTTCCATGTAACACTAGGTTAATTGTGATATAAATACCTAGTCAATCATTGTATTACACACATTGATGAGAAGGAGCTTACGCCCTAAAGTACTAAATAGTCTAAAGATTATTCAATAATAAAAGAGCTTTTCTCTTCATATTCATATTTGATGTTGATTACTTGTTGTTCCCTCAAAATTGTTCTTCTTTGAGATTGATCCATCCTGAATAAAGTAACAGAGCCCTTAAAATCATATATATTGAGAATCCCCAATAACTCATATTCACTGATATAATTTACCCGACGAAATTCGGTTAAATCAGTTGGCGCCCACCATGGGGCTAGGTTAATTATTCGATCGACATATGGCTCGCCCAAGGAAGAGCGCTCGTAACGGAACAAGAAGTAACACGACCAACCAACGTGATGCGTCTGAGGATCTACCAGCCAATACCGATAATAACGCCAGTGTATCCAACGACAACCAGCAACAGAATGAGCATCATCAGAATCAGGTGGAACCACAAGGGATCCTGATGCAGCGTACGTAGTGAGAAAGATGAATATAATCAATAAGCCGTTGATTCTTGAACAAGAATACCGCGAAATTGAGAGAAATGAGAATACTCAAAACTTGCATAAACTTCAAAAACTGATAAACTCCTCTAAGTTTACAATACTTAAATAAAACCCTAAAAGCATGAATAAACTAAAATTACTAAAAGGTCCTAAAATTATCAAAACTTATAAAAGACCTAATAAACTTTTAAATTAGGCTTTTTACTGCTTCTTTGTCAATCTCGAATCGCACTACACCATTCTCCTCAGGATGGAAAAGATTCGTCCTCGAATCTTTGTAGGAGTAAACCCTCCCTCGAATCTTGATTAGAGATGGAAAATAATACTTCACTAAATTAATAAGAGAATCAAGACTTGAGCACGACCTTAATGTTGAAGACTTGACGTACTCCACCAAAGTAGCATGATAACATACTGAATTAAATTGAGTTTCACCAAAATTAAATGTACCAATGACAAAATCGATGTCGTGTTGATATCCCATTAAAGAGATGTCAACAAGAGTTTCTTTATCCAAAGAATCTTCAAGTTCAAGGAGACTTTGACAATTTTTCTCAACCACCTCGAACACCATCGGCATATATGTCTCATGAGTATTTTCAACTATAGGAAGAAAGACATACTTTAATAAATCACTCTCTTCTCTTGTTGAGGGCTGTTTTGGATTGCTATCGTCAAAATGAAACACATCATCATCTTCGTCAGACTCATCATATATAGGGGATCCTTCATAAATTTCTTCGTCGGACTCATCATATATAGGGGATCTTTCAAAAATTTCTTCATCAAAAGATGGGGCATCTTCTGATTCATAATCCAAATCGTACTGTGGTTGTGGTTGATAAAGGGCAGCCAATCGTTGTGCCAATTGGTCTACCTGTTGACGTAACAAAACAATTTCGTCCCTACAAATTGCATCTGCGAGTTTTCTTGGCGCCATGATAACAGGATCTTACTGATTCTTGATACCACTCTGATGCAGCGTACGTAGTGAGAAAGATGAATATAATCAATAACCCGTTGATTCTTGAACAAGAATACCGCGAAATTGAGAGAACTGAGAATACTCAAAACTTGCATAAACTTCAAAAACTGATAAACTCCTCTAAGTTTACAATACTTAAATAAAACCCTAAAAGCATGAATAAACTAAAATTACTAAAAGGTCCTAAAAATATCAAAACTTATAAAAGACCTAATAAACTTTTAAATTAGGCTTTTTACTGCTTCTTTGTCAATCTCGAATCGCACTACACCAGATCCCTACTGGCACAATACCGGAAGAACATGTGGCTCTAACGATCCCAGTTCCCCTGTCAGATGCTCAGGAGAAATTTTGACAGATCGCTATGCTCCTTAAATCTCTCTCCCCGGAGGAATTACTCGTACTCGAACAAGTTCCTCGAAACGTTAGAACTACTAGGGTAAATACCACTCAAAGAACGCCGAGGCAGAACGATTAAATCTCTCAACAAGCTGACAGCCCGGCGAGCGAGCGACGCTCGCTACACAGTCCGCAGCAGGGGAATTCAAAACCCTCCGATGACAACGTCCGAAGAAAAGCAGATCGAAGGAGACCACAACGCAACGAATCAAAGGAACACACCATAATCCCTATAGAGGATGATGCTGGCGAGGCGATCCCGAATTGACCAAGAACAATGCGATTCTCAGAAATAGAAATCGAAAAAATGGAACAAGAACGACTCGAGCAACGCTTACGATCCGTTCAAAACCCGTGGGCCATAACCACAGAACTCCAGGAGAGCCTAGCAGCGTGCTCCCACTTCTGCAGAGAAATAAAAGAGGCACAGTCAATCGGACAGGTTCCGGGTAGACTACCCAGATACGACGGAACCACCGATCCAGATGACTATATCTTTAGTTTCACAAACATAATGAACTTGTATTCTCACTCGGCGGAGTTCACCGCTAAGCTGATGGTGACCACACTAGAAGGATTAGCTTTGGACTGGTTCGCCAAACAACCAGCCAACTCCATATTCAGTTTTCGAGAATTATGCAACAAGCTAACGCAGCAATTCGCCAGTCAAAAAAGACAAAAATTGCCGATGAGCTATTTAGGAACCATTTATCAACAAGAAGGTGGCAAGATTTAATGTCGAATTACTCAAAATCGATTCCCCCAATATTGATTACATAATCTCGATTCTCTTCGACCTCACAAAGAATAGGCAGTTCGAAAACGCCCTCAGCCAAAAACAACCAAGAACGTTCGCGGACATCATGAGCCTGGCGTCTAAGTATATGACCCAGGAAGAGATGAATTCTTTTAAAGATAAGAACAAGAATAAAGTTTCGGGTTCAGGCCCCAAACGGCAAGATAGAATCCCTACACAAAGATCCATAGATTATGAAGGGACATTTAGAAAAGGCAACGTTTTTCAGCGGTTGGAGTACAATAAGAACGATCAGGATAGACGACCTAACGTCTATCAAAGGCCTAAAACCGCGGAACCGGCAATCAAGAGCAGGATTAATCAAGTAGATCACTCAAGATTAACTATTCCGATAGAAGAAATCCTGCCCGTCCCGGAGAGGAATAATTGGATCCCGGAAGCAAAGAAAATCGCTCAACCTAGACCTGGCGCCCGAAACTATGAGTGGTACTGCAAATATCACAGGGCGCATGGGCACCGCACTGAAGATTGTTTTCACCTTAGAAGGGAAATAGAAAAACTAATCGAACAAGGAAAACTAGACGACTATTTAGAACGGGAAAACCGCAAAAGAGGAAGAAGTAGGAGCCCTCGGAATAATAATCAAAGGAGAAATTCCCGTCGAAAGTCACCCGAGGATGGCCCTGCGCAGGAGTTAAACCATGACCAGGTCAATGGTACCATCCATACAATTTTCGGAGGACCCGCCGGCGGGGATAGTCGTAATGCTCGACGAAGGACTGCTAGATCCAAAATCGGGGGCTTGAAATACCCAAGAGAAGTATGGACTCTAGAAAGTAAGTCATCAAACAACCAGCTGATCAGTTTTAACGAGGGCGAAGTACCCAAGAGTCTAGTTTGGGACACTAAAGAAGATAGCCCCGATTTCCCGATGGTGGTGTCGCTAGAAATAGCGAACTACAACGTCAAAAGAATCCTGATCGATAACGGAAGCTCATCGAATATCATTTCTAGAGAGGTCCTAGCCCAGATGAACTTGGTGCAAATAACATTCCAAAAGGTAGCTACACTGTTGGTGGGGTTTGGAGGATCAAAAATTGTTCCCAGTGGAACAATAACTCTGAGTGTCTCACTCGGAAAGAAACCATATCGAACAGTAAAACTGGTAAAATTTTTAGTAGTAGAAACTCCATTCGCCTACAACGCAATTTTAGGGCGACCTGCCCTCAACCTATTTCGAGCTGTTGTCTCAACTTATCATCAGAAGATAAAATTTCCGACCGACACAGGTATCGGGGAAATAGTAAATGACCATTGTATGGCATAGGATTGCTACAACACATCGTTAACTTTGAAAAACCCCCCTGAAGCAATTACCCCGAGCAAAAGAAAGCTCGAAGACGCTGTTGGTAGAAACGAGGTTGAAATCCCTAGCACTAACAGAATAGATAAAAAGGGAAAGGAGCCGCCGGATTTAGCCTTAAAACCACCAGAACATAAGGACGTCATTCTGGTACAGGGGGACTCATCGAAAACAACAAGAATAGGTACAGAATTAAGCAAGGAAGGGGAAGTAATGTTGATCAACTTTCTCAGAAATAATATGGATGTCTTCGCTTGGAGTGCGAATGACATCGAAGTGATTGACCCTCGAGTAATCAACCATTCGCTAAAAATCGACCCTTTAGCAAAACCAGCTAGACAAAAGAAGAGAAATCATAGGCCAGTGAAAGATAAAATCATCAAAGCAGAAGTAGAAAGACTACTCAAAGCAAAACAAATTCGGGAAATACACTTTTCGGAATGGCTATGTAATGTTGTTCTAGTAGCAAAAGGGGATAAAAAAGATAACAAGTGGAGAATGTGCAACGATTTTACCGACCTTAACAAATTGTGTCCACGCGATCCGTATCCGCTCCCGAGGATCGACTTACTAGTCGACTCAACCGCTGGCTTTGCAATCTTCAGCATGATGGACGCTTTCCAAGGTTTTTATCAAATATACATGAATGAGCAAGACCAAGAGAAAACTGCATTCATAACCGAGCAAGGAGTATATTGCTTCATAGTTATGCCATTTGGGTTAAGGAACGCCGGGGCCACTTACCAAAAGTTAGTAAACCTAATGTTTAAAGAATTAATTTGAGAAATAATGGAAGTCTACGTGGATGACATGCTAGTCAAAAGTATGAATGAAGCGGATCACATAAGACATCTTGATCGATGCTTCCAAATATTGAGGAAATACCGCATGAAGCTAAATCCCGCAAAATGCACCTTCGGTGTTAAATCGGGAAAATTCTTGGGCTATTTGGTACATCAACGAGGAATTGAGGCCAACCCAGAAAAAATTCGAGCAATAACTGAAATGAAGCCGCCCAAAACCATCTCCCAAGTACAAAGCTTAGTAGGGAAGATCGTAGCATTGAACAGATTCATATCCAAATCGGCTGACAGAAGTTTGCCTTTCTTCCAAACCCTTCGTAAGGCAAAAAACTTTGTTTGGACAGAAGAATGCGATCAAGCTTTCGACCAGCTAAAAGAATATCTAACGACATCCCCGTTGTTGGCCAAACCAACCGAAGGGAAACCATTATATATCTACATCTCGATCTCCGATGCGGCCGTTAGTTCAGTCTTGGTCAAAATAGAAGGTTTGGAACATAAGCCTATCTATTACTTAAGCAAATTATTACAAGGGGCAGAGAAGAACTACTTGGAGATTGAAAAATTCGCTTTGGCCTTAGTAGTGGCAGCACGAAAACTCCGACCTTACTTTTTGACCTACAAAATCGTGGTTTTAACAAACCAACCGCTAAGGCAGGTCTTAGCAAAGCCAGAAGCCTCTGGAAGACTAACCAAATGGGCAATCGAACTTGGTCAATTCGAAATCGAGTACAAATCAAGAATTGCAATTAAAGCCCAAGTATTAGCTGACTTCCTACTGGAAACTCCGACACAAGTGACCGAACCAATGAACAACCTTGACGACGATATATTGATCATAGAAAACTAGACCTGGTTAATGCATGTTGACGGTGCTTCGTGCCGAGAAGGAGGAGGTGCAGGAATCAACTTCACCGGACCAAATAAAGAGGATATAAATTATGCGATAACATTGGACTTCGTTGTAACAAACAATGAAGCGGAATATGAAGCGCTGATCGCAGGAATGGAAATGGTGATTAAGGCCAACATTAAAAGCCTTAAAGTATTAACTGATTCAGAGTTAGTATAAAGACAAATAGAAGGCCTATATGAGGCTAAGGAGTTTAATATGGTAAAATACCTCGCCAAAGTGAAGAAGTTGGCTGAGAAATTCGAAAGTTTCGGTATACAGAACATCCCACTCTCGGAAAATAAATGGGCTGATCAACTTTCTAGGTTCACTGGATCCCATGATGGAAAAACCGAAAGGGTGATCAACTGGTTAATCTCCAACACACCAGCAATCGATATCGATGAGACACCAGTCGTCGAAATAATGGAAATCAAAGAAGCTGAAGAAAACTGGATGACTCCAATGATAGACTATCTTCAAGAAGGAAAATTGCCACTTGAACAAAATGAAGCTCGGAAAATAAAATATCGGGCTCCAAAATATACGTTGGTAGAAGGAAAACTTTATTGAAGATCGGTATCAGGAATTCTGAAATGCATCTCCGAATCGCAAACCACCGATATCCTACGAGAGGTACATGAAGGAGATACAGGAAATCACAGCGGAGCAAGGGTATTAGCTTTAAAATGTCTCCGAACAGGTTATTATTAGCCTACCATCAACAACGATGCCATCCAATATGTCCAAAAATGTCATCACTGCCAAGTCCATGCTAATATATGTCATCGACCAGCAGAAAACATGCACCCAATACCGGTATGTTGGCCGTTCGATCAATGGGGACTGGACATTTTAGGACCGTTCCCAGCGGCTAGATCCAAGAAAGCTTATGTCCTGGTCGCTGTTGAATACTTCAGCAAATGGATAGAATGCATCGCCCTTGCCCGGATAACTCAGTTCCAAGTGATTAACTTTCTTTGGAAATTTATAGTATGTCGATTTGGCATCCCGAGAATTTTGATTTTTGATAATGGAATCCAATTCGCGGGAAAACAGGTAATTAAATGGTGTTCAAAACTAGGAATTCAGCTAAATTTCACTTCGGTCGGACATCCTAGAGCGAACGGACAGACCGAGGTAGCAAACCGAGAAATAATAAAATCTTTGGAAAAAAGATTAGGAGCAGCCAAAGGAAAATGGCTTGATGAACTCCCAAGAGTGCTTTGGGCCAATCGAACCACAGTCAGAACTTCAACCGGGGAGACCCCATTCAGTCTAGTATACGGCTCGGAAGCTGTTATTCCTGTCGAAATGTTAATTCCAACACCAAGGATTGAAATGTATGACGACCAGGAAAATGGAAAGATAAGAGAAAATGATATTGATTTGACTGAAGCTCTAAGAGAAAAAGCGGTCGTACGATTGCAAGCCACCAAATCAAATATGGAAAAGGCTTATAATCAAAAGGTACGCATCCGAACCTTCAAAGAGGGGGACCTGGTCTTGAAAAAGGTAGAAGTATCCAAGCATGTGGGAAAGTTACAACAAAATTGGGATGGACCTTACGTTGTCATTGGCATAGGAAAGAAAGGCTCATACAAAATTGCACACTTGGATGGAACAGCCTTACCAAGAACCTGGAATGCAGTCAACCTTAGAAAATACTATGGTAAATAAATTTTAGTAAAACATGCTGCTTTACTTTGTTTTATTTTAGTAAGTTTTATTCTTTGTAATAAAGGCCTTAGCCTACAGATCGATTATTAAAAAGATTTTTAGCGGTTTTTAATCAAGATTGAGTATAAATCGATTGATTCGGTAAACACTCCTCGCGATCCTACGATAAGTATTGGTCAAATTCAAAATACGAACGAGTCGAGTATACATTGATCCGCTCCATAAACACTCCTCGATCTAACTACAAACGAGTCGAGTATACATTGATCCGCTCAATAAACACTCCTCGATCTACTTTTAACGATTACAAGACTCTGGTATTGAAAACCTAAGTCTCAATAAAGCGAGTCGAGTATACATTGATCCGCTCAATAAACACTCCTCGATTATTTTTCAACGATTAAAAGACTTCTGGTATTAAAAACCTAAGTCTAAACTAAAGGAGTTAAGTAAACATTGATCCGCTCAATAAACACTCCTCGATTAAGTCTTCAAAAGACTTTTGGTATAAAAACCTAAGTCTACACAAAAACGAGTTGAGTATACATTGATCCGCTCAATAAACACTCCTCGATTATTTTTCAACGATTAAAAGACTTCTGGTATTAAAAACCTAAGTCTAAACAAAAAGAGTTGAGTATACATTGATCCGCTCAATAAACACTCCTCGATTATTTTTCAACGATTAAAAGACTTCTAGTATTAAAAACCTAAGTCTAAACTAAAGGAGTTAAGTAAACATTGATCCGCTCAATAAACACTCCTCGATTAAGTCTTCAAAAGTCTTTTGGTATAAAAACCTAAGTCTACACAAAAACGAGTTGAGTATACATTGATCCGCTCAATAAACACTCCTCGATTATTTTTTAACGATTAAAAGACTTCTGGTATTAAAAACCTAAGTCTAAACTAAAGGAGTTAAGTAAACATTGATCCGCTCAATAAACACTCCTCGATTAAGTCTACAAAAGACTTTTGGTAAAAAAACCTAAGTCTTCAACAAAAAAGAGTTGAGTATATATTGATCAGCTCAATAAACACTCCTCGATGAAAATCATAAATAAGATTAAAGCCGAATACAACAACAGGAAGAATGCAAGGAATAAAAATAAAGTTTAATTCATCTATGAACATGTAAAAGAGTTACAAAAGCTGAATTACAAAGTCTATATACGATTACATTGGTTTAGATAAAACGATCCTACACTATAGATCGGTAATCTTCACGACAATGTACACGGAAACATCAATCTCCTCCCTAGTGCCTCGATAGTGGTAACTGACCACCTTAGAAGCATGCTGCCCAGGATGGTCGACTTCTTTGGTTCGATGGCCAGGCTCTGAAGATCAATGTTCTTCCAGATGAAATGAGCATTACCAGCCAGATAACCAGCAATACTCATTCACCCACAACAAGATACTGCTTTTACATCAAGAGTTAAAACATTTTACTCTGAAGTAGCATCTCGCAAGGACCGTCGCGGTGAGCACTTTACCAGCACACCCCGGTAGTCTATCACTCCGGAGGTAACATCAAAGAGCGGGGGTGACTGGCAAATATGAACCCTCCATGTGCAAACAGAAACCACGAACCTCAAGTCTGTGAAGACAAAGATTGAGGCCTCATGGGACCCGTTAGTACAAGGTAGGGCTTCCATGGGACCCGTCAGTACAAGGCAGATGAAATTTAAGCCATTATGATATAAATCGCGATAATGTGACTTTTTGAATATTATGGGATCAGAAGGCAAAATGAAATCTAATGAAACTGAGATCTCCATCTTTTCTGAGAAAAAATAAAAGATATGGAAACTGCCTACTTATTTATAGGCGCTCGTGCAAATGATCCTACGGCTGGATAGAAATCTGATCAAGGGACGAAAATGCGACTTTTCGATTTCCCGTAATAAATGCAAGTAAGTTGGAACGAGACCTCACCGATCGACTCATCAAATCGGTGATAAAAGTGAAAGAAGATCGCTTCGATCAATGCACTAGAAAGCAGATCTAAAAGAGCTCCAGACTAGGAAAATTTACACACTCACATATGCTATTCGCTTGGTAAAAAAAGGAAAAAATCCCCGATATTACATCAAGATGTTAGCTCGACTAAAGGAATGAAGAACTTCGTAATTCGACCTATGAGGTCGTAACTGCCTCATATGTCACAGAGAATAATTATTAGCTAACCATGTTCGGACCTCATTTGGAATCCAAGAAATCTGACATGGAAATCAGGAGAATAGCCGTCATAACTCAAGATTTCAAAAAAGTCACTGCCTAACATTCCAAAGAATTGCTGAAGGGGGTCTGAACAAGCTAGATCTGGCTAATAATTCCAGGTTTTCCAATTCCTCCCATATCAAAGAAATGATATATTGATACACTGGTTGCTTTATTCGAGAAACAAGGAACTCACAAGCACTACAGAGAAACATGGATCTTAAGAACTTATCTCTCCACGATTGTGTAGTTTCAGAAAAAAGAAGAGCAGAGCTCAACAGTAGAAATAACAACGTCCTTAAATAAAATATCTTTAACTAAAAGACAAATTTACAAGGGACTGGTCGAACAGCGATGACAAAGCTGAGAATTTCTTTAAAATATTCGATCAACTATCTACGTGGATGCCTTGCTATTCATATTTTTATGTCTAACACGACTTCCGGAAGACCATAAGGGATCATGCTCGGTTGATCATCATTCTTATACTTCATTTTAAAGAATTTGATTTGCAGAAACAAACGTTGTATCATTCAGTTACTTAAATATTGATCAAGCAAGACTAAAGCTACATTTTCAAAGACTAGACGTCCTCCGAGAAGATCAACATGAGATAAGTATACTAATCTATACTGATTATTTCAAGAAGTTATATTTATGCATAACAGCAAGATATGAACAACAAAATATATCTACGGATTGAAATTCATCAAGGCATGGATTTGCCTGTAAAAGATCATAGTCTCAATTAAATCTACCCATACAAAAAGCTGCGGCCCAAGCACATACACAAAAGGTTGGGGCACTAAAAAAAATAAAAAAAAATAAGAAAAGAGAAGAAACTCAATGTAACAGCCAAGTCGGAATCGGATCAGCGAGAAGGATTGCTATCACCAGGACGCCTAGCAGATGCAATCTTCAGAGGAGTTAAGTTACCTGCAAACGCCATCAACTCCTCCTGACGCTTCAGATAACCGGCATCATAACCTTCCTCATAGGCCTGCCGTCGAGACTCCTCTGCTAGAGCAACAGCCCGAACCAGGTCACTTCTCTCCTTCTCCCAAGCAGACTTCTCTTCTTGCAATATTTTTAGGTCATCATTGGCAAGTTGCAGCTGGAGAGTCAGCCCTGTTGCCTTCGCCGTTTCCGACTCCAAACGACGTTGGTAAGCGTCCTTACCATTCCACAGATCGTCATTTTGCACACCCAGCTGGAGTGCAAAATATTTGGCCTAGAAAAGAAAAAGAATGAGAAAAACCCTCACACAACAAGACAATCGAAGTAAAAGTGGAAAAAAATAATCAAAGATGTGCCTACCTGCTCGCATAACTTCACCAGCGATTGGACAAGGCGAACATTGGAAGTACCCTCAACCTTCCTCAACTCACCAGGCAAAATGGTGCTCAGGCCTAGATCCCAGGACAAAGCGTCAGGCTCAACAGAGCCAGGAAGTTCGCTAGCAGAAGGGACGCCATCGGGGTGAGGAGTCTCCGACAGCATGATATCCTTAACTTGCTCAAGGACGCAACGATCATCTAACGGACGAGGTGATTCCCTCTCGTTGGGACTAACTGAGGTCTCCTTACCCGAAGCAGAAATAACAATTTGACGACCAGAACTTGACCCGATCCGACCTCCTGAAGGCCCACCAGATTCGAAAGAAGTGGTCATCACAGTAGTATCATTAAACAGATAATCAGGACAATCTTGGAAAATAGGTTGTGTTGCAGAGGGATTGACAAATGAGCCCTCATCAACTTGGCCTCCGCTGACGATCGGGGCAGTAGAGGTAGAAAAAGGAAGGGAATTAACAAAATCCCCTCCATGAAAACCATGCTCAAAGGAAGAAACGCCTGAAGAAACAGATATATCAAAAGTCTGCTCCATGTTGGACGAATCACCAAAAGCCACCCGACCAGGGGAAGGCCTACTTCCTACTTCAGTAGAAGAAGAAAAATTTGGTTGTAAAAAAGATGAACTAATTACGGAAAAAGGTTCAGAAGGGATAACAGGAATGTCGATCACCGACCTAGTATTAGAAGACGAACGAGGAGGTTCTATCGAGGGCCCCTCCGTTCGAGACTTTTTTAGTCTAGTATTCCTAGCGCTCTCACGGGAAGGACGCTTCGAAGTATTACCAAAAAGATTACTCATGGTCGGATTTTCAAAAAGTACAATTTAAATCTCGAGAAAGCTTATCGACGAGCTGAAGAAAGAGTATTCTGTTAAAGAGATAAGTATAGCGGTAAATAGCGAGTCAAGTTTTTTACCTTTTATATTTATACTATACGAAAAGACGCAATAGACCCAAAGAAAGGGCGCGAAACACAGAAATCAGCTTTGGAATAAACACTAGAAGTTGAAACGACATACGCATAATGATTACGGCGAAATTAATGACTTGTCAGAATTATTACAGAGAACACGAAAGGACGTGACGGTTAGAATACAAAATGTTTATTTAACAAAGGGGTGAAAAAGTAATATTACAATTAAACCTACAGTGAATAGTTACAAAGGTTATTTCAGAGATTCTCGATATTACACAGCTTGGTCGTTTTTCGGAATTTCTTGTTCATTACCGACATCTTCTTCCCCTGCTATGTCAATATCTTCTTCTTCTTCCTCTCGATCGATAAAATTGTTATCAACCTCATCATTAATATCTGAAGAAGGAATTGGCAATTATTTTCCAAACTCTTTAACGAGGTGAGCCAAAGGAAAGTTTTGATAAACGACGTCCGGAAGCTCGGAGGAGGAATATGCTTCGCCATAACGGTTCAGCCAAATATGTGCCGCTTTAAAATATTCCTTTCGACGATCATCTATCATTCCTAAAGCGACCAACTGATGAATTGCCTTCTTGAACGTATTTTCTAAGAGCGGACCGACCATTTGATTTACCAGCGCCATATGAACAGGAGAACTGAGGAATTCACGAATCACTTTTTCATCGGAATTACGACCATAACGATCCCTGAGTCCACTAAGAGGAATGTCCTTCTCATACTCCTCTAGTGAAGCTTGGAGACTTGATACTTGAGATTCCAACTCGCTAATCCGAGCAGTACTCTGAAATTGGAGCTCTTCTAACTTTCTAGACAATTGATCGGCTTGTTCTTGAGTTCGAGAAGTCTCCAGAACTCTGTCTATAATCTGCTGGTCATCAGTCCCCGTGGCCCGAGTCTCTACGACGGGAACAGAAGAAGTCGTTGAGGGACCGACCTCTGAACCAGAAGTCCTGCCAAGCAAAGTTTTATACTTCTCTTCCAGGAATTCACACTGTTGTTTCCAAATAGCAGTTTCATAAGCATATGATACCAAACAAGTCTTAGTCTGAAAGAACAAACGGAGTAGAAAGAAATGGATTAGCAAATTAAAATGATCCTCAAAGAAAATTACTTTATTAGCGCAATAAAAAAGATAACACATTTTCAGCATAAAGAGAAGCTCGCTGAAATTTCTCCAAGGGATCCTTCCGAAGAAGCTTATTCATGTCACGAGTAAAAACGCCGGACAAAAGAACACGAGTGGCCTTATCCACTGCGTTTTCGCTCTCATCATGGACCAAAGAATCATTCTCGGGATAGCCAGCAGCTCTTTTTCCCTCTAAATGATCCTCGATCATTTCAACCAAAGTAGGCTTTGGATGATTATTGCCGAGTAAAGAAAGATCGTTACCTGAACGACCATAGTAACTCCTTTTCCTATCCACCGGGTTGTCATTGGGATGAGGCATCGACCAGCTGCGACATCAACGTATACCCAAAGATGTCCTAAGCTGGAGAGGGGGATAACCAGATCCAGTTCCCAAACGAACAGGGGATTCTTGAGAAGAATCTGGAGATTCCTCTCTATTCTCCTCAGACTCATGACTCAACTCCAATTTTCTCTCCCGAGATGCTCTCTGCTCGATTGGAACGTTCTCTATTGTCTTGCTAGATTTAGACAACACCATTTTTCCTATTGAAGAATGTCGGGAATTTTCCACCATGTGAGCTGAAAAAGAAGCACGACCAAAGTCAGATTTTCTGCAAAAAAAGGGGTCATCTTAACACTATGCTGAAAGAAACACTTACCAAGTGAATCAGATGACGAAGAGATTGGAAAAATATGAGCACTCAATCCCGCTTTGCGAAGAAAAACTTCTCCTATAAGAAGAGCACTCTGATATTTGTTGGCATGCATAGCCTGAATTTCACCAATAAAGTGAGGATCGTCGGGAATAAGTTCACCAGTCGGATGGCGACCTCCGTAAACCCATTTGGAGTCATGATCCCACAAAAAGGGCATAGTCGAACCATTCGCCAAACGAAGATCTGACGGTGGACGAACAAAGAAAAAATGAGATTTCCAGGAAGGGTTGCTAGAAACTGGTGAGTCAAAAATTGCGCGACTAGGTCTCTGACTAGCGAAGAAATATCCACGATTGGAAGAACAAGAAATGTTAAAACGAAATAATTGCGTGAAATTACGAAAGGAGGGTTGGAATCCTTTCGCTATCATCAAAACAGAGAAACATACTACAAATGCCACGGAATTTGGGACTAATTGAGTCAGGGAGACACTGAATATTTTCAAAATATCAAGAAAGAGGGCAGACAACGGAAGACGCAGACCACTATTAAAATGGGCTGTGTAAAAGGCTCGACATCCCTCCGGTGGAGATGTAACCCTATCAGTAGGAGAAGGGAGAACTATCTCGGAACCGGCGGGAAAATATTTGGTATAATTGCTCACGACCTCAGAGAAACTATCCGCAGTATAAGCGCAAGCGAGTTCTTCAATCGGTTCAGAAATTTGAGGAGTTGTGCCTTTGCCTTTTTTAGCTCTGGCAGCGACTTCTGTATCAGATAGAACTTGCACCTTATAGGTATCCTCAGTAGGAACAACGAACTCAGAAACCCCGACCTGCTCGCCTAAAGGATTGGACTGTAGTACTTCCTCGATAGTAGGAGCGACACCCTCACTTAAAGACGAGGAAGATTTTCTCATAGAAGCCATTCTTGGAATTCTCGGAAGATATAAATCGATAGAAAGAATTACGGAAAGACAAACGACCAATCAAGAAAATGACTGCAAGATTAAAGGAAGCATAAAGTAAAAGAATGGCTGACATAAAAGTCACTTATTTATAGGAAAAAGTGAAAAGACGTTTCGAACTTCTCACGGCTGATCACATTCCCGCCAAATGGGAAAAAGTGAAACGCTTCCCCAAAGGGACACGTAGCGGTTCACAATTGGAACAAGAGAACGACTATCTTTGAGGCGTAGTACTCTTTTCCTTACTTAAGATTTTTTCCCACAAGGTTTTTTCTTAAGTAAGGTTTTTAACAAGGCACAATTCATAGAAATTACAGTCGAAATTGACTTTCTACTTCTACGAGCTTCTACTACATATACGCTCGTAGAAGTGAGGGAGTACTGATGGGGGCTATTTCGCACCTCTTATAATATCCGGATCGACTAAGGGTTATGGAATCGGTTCGACCAGACAAACCCATTCGGGAGCTTCTATCTACTTAAGAAGGAAGCGATCCACCTCAACGAGCAGGGTACAATCCGGACTCAAGTAGGACCAATGGGCCGAGTCCTATTAGAATTATGTTTCCATGTAACACTAGGTTAATTGTGATATAAATACCTAGTCAATCATTGTATTACACACATTGATGAGAAGGAGCTTACGCCCTAAAGTACTAAATAGTCTAAAGATTATTCAATAATAAAAGAGCTTTTCTCTTCATATTCATATTTGATGTTGATTACTTGTTGTTCCCTCAAAATTGTTCTTCTTTGAGATTGATCCATCCTGAATAAAGTAACAGAGCCCTTTAAATCATATATATTGAGAATCCCCAATAACTCATATTCACTGATATAATTTACCCGACGAAATTCGGTTAAATCAAATAGGATATTAGTATATTACAAAAATTAAGATAAAAAAAATAAGGAAAAAAAAACGTATTGAAGCTACATGATTTAAAGATATTAATCAACTTTTAGAGTTCACATATATGCTATATTTGTGTAAAATGAAAAAATAAATTCAAATTTTAATTATTTATTATTTGGAAATAAATACTAAAATAATGAAGAAATTCAATGAACAAATATGAAAAATTTAAATATGAATCACCTTTCATCATATTTCAAAAAATATGATGTTCAAGTACAATCACTAATTAATATTTATATAATATTTATTAAGGAAATATGAAGATAAATACTATGGAAAAATACTAAGATTTAAGATGCAAATAATCTACACATATGAAGTATTCTATGATAATAAAATACAATTAAATAAACCCAAAACATAAAAATCTTATACGAAAATCAATAAATAATAAATACATATGAAATTTAACTGAATAAACATAGAGTAGAAAAGAATACAAAAGATATTAAAATATGCGTGTTTTTATCACATAAGATCATAAAATTTCTGTTGGATAAGGATGAAGATGAAAGCACTAAAGGAAGTTTGATAAGGGAGGTTTTGATGCATTCCAAAACTTCAGATTTGGCTAAGTATGGAGTAACTTAGCTGATAAACTTATCAAGGAATTTTGACTAAGTACAAGAAGACATCAGAAGAGTCAAAGTTTCAAGGTCCAAGACTTCTGATCTGCTGAAGTAAAGTTATCAGACTGATGAAGATCAGCCGACTCAAATCAGATTCGTTCAAGTTTGAGATCAGCCGAGTTCGCCATCAGACTTGTACTTTCGTCAGCTAAGTGAAGAAGATCATGAAGTGTTCCCAACGGTAATAAATGCCCCTTGGAGTAATAAATGCTGAAGTACGAGGTTATTTAAGACAAATGATTGAAGACTTGCTTCGCATCAGCTGGGTGCATTTAATGCTGCCTGCAGAATAGTACTGTTCATAGTACGGACAGTCTGCAAAAGAGCCGTTCGCGGATTTCAAGGACCAGTACTCGAGGAATTTGAATCCTGTCTTTCTTCAACGGACACTTTTCAATCCTCAAGTATAAATAGCTGAATGAGACGAAGAAGAAACAAGCAACACACTTTCTGAGAGAAAATTTCGAAGCAAAATTCTTTAAGTCTCAAGAACAGCTCACTCATCAGCTGAGTCATTTGTTGACGAAAGCAGAGTTGAAGAATCAAGAAAAATACATCTTCTGAGTGATTTTGTAAACAAGAGTGTTGTGAGAGGTAGATATTCATCTAAGTGAGTGATATTACTTCAGAGAGTAGGAGTTTCTTAGTGATTTCCTACTGCGCACTTGTGGCCGTTTCATTTGTTGATTGGCGCAAGCAGAGTATACTGTAAACTTTGTGATTATAGTATAACCCAAGATCTGTGTGACTTGGAAGAGTGGACTAAAGGATATTCAAATCCATATAACCACTATAAAAATTACTTGTGTTTTTACATTGCTTTTAAACCTGCATATTTTCTGATTGCATAAAAACACGTTAAGTTAACTGTTTGAAAAAGAATTAAAAGGAGTTTATAAAACTGGGGAAACATTTTTCAAACTGCTAAGATTACTTGTGAAAAACACTTTGAAAATCCGCTGCAAGTACTCTAAGTATTAAAACTGATTTTAGCAATATCAGCTAAGTAATCTTCAGACGAGTGGTCAACAAAGCTGTTCAAAGATTTGTTCACGAACAGAATTGTAACTAACTAATCTGATCAGCTTAGTCTGTTCAGTTAGAGCAAAAGTTTTAAAGTTAATTGTTAAAAGAAAAATTTTAAAGAGGTTTATTCACCCCCCCCCCCTCTAAACCTCTTCTGACCACTTGGGACCAACAAGTGGTATCAGAGCAGGTGGTTCATTAGAATCAGCTGCCTGATCAACGAGCTTGATCCAAGTGTTTTTCAAAGGTTTTCAAAACTTTTCAAAAGAGCATCTTTTTGAAAAACCAAAACTTTTTGAAAAATGGATTGTATCAGCCATGTTCCCCACATTGCTGGTATGTCTTTTGAAGACTGGAAGATTAGAATGGAAATCTTTCTGGCAGCCAACAATGACAACATGTACACATGTATCATCCATTCAGATTCACAAAGACCATAAAAATTAATGAAGTAGATACGGTTGTGGAGAAAGACCTTCATGAGATGACTCCAGAAGAAATAAAGCTTTACAATCTAGATAAAGTTGGGAGATTCATCATGACTAAACCCCTGGACAATGATCGGTTTGACAAAGTCAAACATTGCAAGACTGCAAAAGAGATGTGGGATAAAGTCAGAGACATGAGCGAAGGCAATGATGCAATAAAGGAGCATCAGCTCACAGTTGCTTTGGAGAAACTTGACAACTTCAAGATGAAGTCTGGAGAAACCATTGATCAGATGGATACCAGATTCACCAGAACTCTGAATGAAGTTTTAAAGTTGGGAAAGACCTTCACTGACAAAGAGATCACTGTCAGAGTACTAAAAGCCCTACCCCCAAAGTTCAACATGAAAGTGACAGCAATGGAAGAATCAAGGGATTTGGGAAAAATCTCTCTTACTGAGCTGTTTTCTGTACTCAAGGCATTCGAGTATAAACTGCCTAGGATGGGAATTGAAGAAACCTCAACTTCAGGACCCACAGCTGCACTGGTTGCTGCTGAAAACACCAGAAGACCAGCACAGAAAAGCAAAGAAGTGGACTCATCTGATGAAGCCACTCTACTCAACAAAAATGAGTACACTGCTGGAGATGTTGCAATGTTGATGAACAATTTCAAGAAGTTCTACAAAAGAAAAATGAAGAACAAATACAACAATGCTTCTACTTCTAACCTAACTTTTCTTCTCAAGATAAAGATGACTATAAAGCAAAACTAATGTGTTACAACTGCAGGAAATTGGGACACTTCATCAAAGACTGCCCATATCCAAAAGCAGAAAAGTACACTGAAGAGGAGAAGAAAATGAGAAAAGAAAGAAAGCATCAGAGAGGCAAGGCAATGATGGCTGAAGCAGAAAAGCTGGCTGCTGTCTACTCATCTGATTCAGATTCAGACACGTCTGATGAAGAATCGTCTGATGAAGAAAAACCTGCTCTCCTGTGCCTGATGGCAAAGGAATCTGATGACTCTGAGGATGAGGTAACTCCTCTTGACAATGAATTATTTAATTCATTTGAACAAATGATGCTCAACAACACCAGTATTGCTGATGCATTTAAAAAGCTTAAGGAAGAGATGATATTGCTAAAAGAGCAAAATAGTTCACTGAAACTTTTAGCTGAAAAGCCAAAAGAATCAGCTGAATATAAACAGCTTGAGCAAGAACATGAGTCTCTGAAAGCTGAGTGTGAAGTTTATAAAGGAAAAATCATGGAACTTGAAAAGGTTATTGAGTCTCATGAAAAATCATCTGTTGCATCCACGCATACATCTAGTAAACAGAAGATACCTTTAGAACAGGATAAGCAAGAATTGAACCATACTAAAAAATTTATATCAGCTGACAATAGTAAGGTCATTATGTATGTTCAAACTGCTAGACCTACTTCACCTGAGAATGTGTTAAAGGAGAAGAAATCTCCTAAGGCTAAAAAGAGCAAAGAGCCTAGTGTAGAAAAACAGACTAGTAAGCCTAAACAGAAGAGTCCTAGGAAGTCATCTGATAAGGCTAAAACTAATCAGACTAGTGATAAAACTAAGTCGTCTGTTAAAGAGCAAGCATCTAGTAAACCAAAGAAGCATAAGAACAAGAAAAATCAAAATGCTTGGTATGGAAATGAGTCATATTATGTGCAACCTGCTGCATATCATCCTATGTATCATGCACCTCAATTTCCTAGTTACTATGCACCTTACCCTGCTCATCCAATGCATGCATATCCTGCTTATCATGCACCTTACCCTGCTTATGAACATTACTCTTATCATACTGATCCTCAACATGACTTATCTGATAACTATGATGAAAATAAAACTGTTCATGCTCCTGTTAAAACTCAGAAGCCTAAGAAACCTAAGACATCAACATCTTGGGTTGTCAAAGGTGAAACTAATCCTTCAGGACCCTCTCAATAAGGGTACCTAAAACAATTTTATTTTTGTTTTGTAGGTTAGGATTAGGAGTAGGAGTAACGTAGAGAAGATTTGGTACTTGGACAGTGGATGTTCAAGACACATGTGTGGAAACATACATGAGCTGACTGATGCAGTTGCTGTGGATGGTCCAAGTGTTACATTTGGAGACAGCAAAGAAGGCAAGATTAAAGCTAAAGGAAGATTAATCAAAGGAAACATAGAGATATCTGACGGCTCATATGTTAAAGGCCTTAAATATAATCTGCTGAGCATAAGTCAATTTTGTGACAAAGGATATTCAGTCATCTTCTCAACAGATAAGTGCTATGTTGAACAAATTGGTACAAAGAAGGTAATTTTATCTGGAAGAAGACAAGAAAATATCTACATAGTCGACTGGAATTCTGCTGACAAGAATTCAAGTGTTTGTTTGGTGGCATCTGCACCAAGTGAAGTTAGCTGGCTATGGCACAAGAGGATGAATCATTTAAACTTCAAGACCTTAAACAGATTAATCAAGAATGATTTGGTAGAAGGGATTCCAAAGGCAGTCATGAGCAAAGACAAGCTCTGTGACGCATGTCAGAAGGGTAAACAAATCAAGTCATCATTCAAAGGAAAGAAGCACCAATCTTCTGGAAGAATATTGGAGCTATTGCATATGGACTTATTTGGACCCATTGATCCAGTCAGCAATGGTGGAAAGAAATACTGCCTAGCTGTTGTGGATGATTATTCAAGATATATTTGGGTGATTTTCATGAAGAAGAAAAGTGAAACCAAGGAACATCTTACTAATCTGATGGAACTGATCCAGAATGAGAAGAGTATAAAAATATCGAAGATCAGATCAGATAGAGGGACAGAGTTTACAAACTCTATTGTTGAAGAGTATTGTAATATCAAAGGAATACATCATGAGTATTCAGCTGCTAGAACCCCTCAACAGAATGGTGTTGCTGAAAGGAGAAACAGAACACTAAAAGAAGCTGTCAGGACCATGATAGCTGAAGCTAAACTGCCTCAAAGATTTTGGGCAGAAGCAACAAATACAGCATGCTTTACCCAAAACAGATGTATGATCAACAAAAATCAGAACAAGACTCCATATGAAGTTTGGAACAACAGAAAACCAAACATTCATTACTTTAAGATTTTTGGTTGTAAATGTTTTGTATTGAATAATGGGAAAAATCACCTTACTGCATTTGCAGAAAAGGCTGATGAAGCTGTTTTTGTAGAATACTCTACTGTTAGTAAAGCTTACAGAGTGTTTAACAAAAGAACATTACTAATAGAAGAATCTATCCATGTAGTATTTGTTGAGTCAAGTCAATCTTCTGAAAAGAATCAAAGTGTTAATCAAGATCTGTCTACTGATTTACAGAAGTTAGACATTGGAAGAAATGAAGAATATGTTCCCATCATACTACCTAATCTAAGTTCAGCTGCTAACTCAAGTGCTGTTCAAAATCACAGTGCTGATTGTCTAACAGACGAGTTGCTAACAGCTGACAGACCAGAGACTGTTCAACAGACGGCAACTGTTCAGCAGACTACTACTGGAACTCCAACAGTAGTGTTGCAAGATCAAGACAGAGGACAACATCCTGATCTGCAACCTGATCTAAGATGGCTCAAGAATCACCCACCTGAGTTAGTAATTGGTGATCCTTTAGATAGAGTGAAAACAAGAAGAGCTGCTGCACAAAATGCTATGTTTGTCACATTTCTATCTCAAATAGAACCTAAGCAAATTGAAGAACCTCTAAATGATTCCTTCTGGATTGAAGCTATGCAAGAAGAGTTAAATCAATTTGAAAGGAATGAATTCTGGTACTTAGTTCCTAGACCAAGTCATCAAAGAGTAATTGGCACTAAATGGGTATTCAGAAATAAGATGAATGAAGATGGTATTGTTACCAGAAACAAAGCAAGATTAGTGGCCAAGGGATATTGTCAAGAAGAAGGAATTGACTTTGATGAAACTTTTGCACCAGTAGCAAGACTTGAAGCAATCAGACTGTTTCTAGCCTATGCTGCTTACAAGAACTTCACTGTCTATCAGATGGATGTGAAGTCTGCTTTTCTCAATGGAGAATTGCAAGAAGAGGTATATGTTGAACAACCTCCTGGATTTGAAGTCTATCAAGAAAAGGACAAGGTATATCGTCTGAAGAAAGCCCTATATGGACTGAAACAGGCTCCAAGAGCATGGTATGACACCCTATCTGATTTTCTTTTAATTAAAGGATTTCGTAAAGGTAAGGTAGATAAAACCTTGTTTACAATTGAATGGGAAAATCACATATTACTTGTGCAAATATATGTGGACGATATTATTTTTGGTTCAACTAACCAACAGATGTGTGATAAGTTCTCCAAGCTGATGCAGAATAAGTTTGAAATGAGCATGATGGGTGAACTTAATTATTTTCTTGGATTGCAAGTTAGACAGTTGCCTGATGGAATATTCATCAGCCAAGCAAAATACACAAGAGATCTGTTCAAGAAATTTGGTATGGAAACTAGCTCAACTGCTACCATTCCTATGTCTACAAGTCTTCGCTTGGATAAAGATGAAGATGGAAAATCAGTGGACATAACCAAATATAGAGGCATTATTGGTTCATTGTTGTATCTAATAGCAAGTAGACCTGATATAATATACTCAGTTGGAATCTGTGCAAGATTTCAATCAAACCCCAAAGAATCTCATCTCTTAGCTGCCAAGAGGATATTGAAATATGTTAAAGGCACTCAAGAATTGGGATTGTGGTATCCTAGAGAATCTGGATTTGAACTTATTGGTTATTCAGATTCAGACCTTGCTGGCTGCAAGATTGACAGAAAGAGCACAACAGGTGCCTGTCAGTTCTTAGGTAGTCGTCTGATCTCATGGATGAGTAAGAAACAGACTTCAGTTTCTATATCTACTGCTGAGGCTGAATATATAGCTGCTGGAGCTTGCTGTGCACAGATACTATGGTTGAAGCATCAACTAGAAGACTACAACATCAAGATCAGTGGAATTCCAATCTACTGTGACAATACAAGTGCAATCTCTCTTACTCAGAACACTACAAGTCATTCAAGGACTAAACATATTGAGATCAAGCATCACTTCATTAGAGATCATGTGGAAAAAGGCAATGTTGTGATTGAGTATGTTCATACTGACAATCAGATTGCTGATATTTTCACTAAACCTTTAAGTGAAGTAAGGTTTTCAACTCTAAGAGCTGAGCTAGGACTAATTAATTTGGATGCATAAGCTGAGGGGGAACTCATCAGAAGACTGGAGTTCAACAGCTTACTCATCACTATTATCTTCAAGGATTAACTTTCAACAGACTAGTTAACTTATGAATTCTTAAACTCAGGGGGAACGTGTAAGACTAGCGGTACTTCTGAATTAAAGATGAAATTTGTTAATGTCAGTTAGTTGAAGTTATGTTTTCATCAGAAGACTCAACTATCGAAGAACAAAGTTATATTATCTGGCTGGATTGACAAACAGCTGAGGAAGGTTATCAGCTATTGGCATTCTCTGATAACAACTATGTCATCAGGACAGTAGTCCATCAGATAAGTGTTCATTATACTCATCTGATTACTTAAATAAAAGCGAACTATTTAAAACGCTTTATTCAAAACACGCTTTTATAAGTAACTGTTGGACGGTACATATTCCCGCTCCTCATTAAATATCTTTTGAATTTGAAAAGTCGTAACTGACGCCGCACGATCAGCACTGACAGAAAAACGGATCTAACGGTTGGCGGATATCATGGAAACCGAAATACCCCCAACTCTATAAATCCCCATCTGATCAGTCGAGTCGTTCTTTACGCACTCTAAACTTTCAAAAGTACTTGTGAGAAAATTTGAGCAAGTTTTTCTGCAAAATCTCTTCGTTTTTCTCTCTAATCTCTGCAGATCTACAATGGCCGCTGAAGGTATGTACCTTGTGTATGATTCCTACTACAATTCTGGAACAATACTGATGAAGGAACTTCTGGAGAAGTTCAAATCTGCAACCTTGGTGAATTTCATGGAATATCATGAAGGAATAATCTGGACTGACCAGGTTATGGAATACTACAGCACGGGCAAAGTTGATTTCGATAAGTTGGAGATTACTGCTACAGTTGGTGACAAATCTGTTGTCATCACTCCTACCGTTCTTCACGAACAGTTTGGGCTCCGTAACAGTGGACGTCATGATGTCACTGTGTTAACTGAAGCAAAACACCAAGAGTTTTGGGCGATCTGCGCCAAGGAAGGAGAAATACTGTCTGGGAACATCAGGAAGAGACAACTGAAGGACGAGTATCAGCGGATGGCTGATATGGTGGCTAAGCTGATGGAAAATTGCACTTTTTCTCTTGATGCTGTGACTATGAAGAGATTCAGCATCATGGCTGCCATTTATTATGGATTGGAAGTCAACTGGTCCATGATCATCTGGTACATCTTCGCTGAGTTCTTTGAAGTGAAGAAAGGAAAAGAACCTCACACCAACCACAGGATAACTCTCAGCTACCTACTGTCCCATCTGGGATGTGTTATGAAGAATGGCAAGGAAATCCACAAATCCAAAGCCATCAACAGATATCTGCCTGTTCAAAAGAGGAAGGCTGATGAGCCAGAGGCTGAAGATGAGGAACCAAAAGAGGTTCCTGCCAAAAGGCAAAGGAAACTGGTAAAGACTGCTGATTTAGCTGTTGAGTCCAGAAAGAAGAAGGCTGCTGATAAGCCTAAGGAAAAGATTCCAAAGAAGATGGAGAAAGTGACTTCTGCTGCTGAAGCCACTAAAATCATTGAAAATATAGTTGCTGATGTAAGGACTGGATCCCCTGCATCACCATCAAGAACTCCATCAGCAGAGAGGCCTGCTGAAGGTATCTCTCAAAGAACAAGAAGTCAACAGAGAGATACAGCTACAACTACTTACCGTGAAGGGAGAACCAAGAAGACTGCTAGAAAGCAGATGTCCTTCATAGAAGAACCAACGGACTTAGAAAATGTAGCTAGGGAAGACCCTGAAGCTGCTGAAAGGCCTGCTGAAACAGTTGAGACTGTTGCGACTGACAAAGCTGATGAGCAACAGCCAAGTCAAGTCACATCAACAGCTGAGGTTGCTCAACCTCAAAAAGATCCAGACATCCAAATCATACATCCTATTGCTGCAAATCCTATATCATCTGCTGAACCAGCCCCTGCTGATAAAGGTAAAAGAAAGGTAGTGCTAAGGAAAAAGAAAATTTCCAAAGCTGACAAGAAAGCAAGGGAAGAAGCTGAACAGAGAAAGCAGGATGAAGCTGAGGAAAAGAAGGCACTTGAGCTCAGCAAAGCTCAAGCAGCTAAGGATGAAGCCAGAAGGCACATGTCTGAGGCAGAAAGGAAAGCTGCTGAGGATGCTGAACTGGAAATGGTGTTGGAAATGAGCAAAGTTGATGCCTATGGACCTGTCCATGGAGGTGGCATCAAGATTGGAGAAGGCAAAGATGAAGAAGAAAAGAAAAAGATACTACTGCCTGCCCCCAAAGTCAAGTCGAAGGACAAGTTTGAAGTTAGAAGAGCCTTTGAAATAGTATATGCTGATAAGGAGCTCTTCAAGAAGTTTGAGAAATCCTTGGCATACTATGATCAGAAGCTTATGTTGAGGACTCTGTTCAACCAGGAAAAGCCAAGGTATATTAGTTGGAGGGACAACAGGCTGAACAAGTCAATAACAGAACTTCAAAATATGAAGGAGTTGGCTGATGAAGAACGATGGGTTCTGACCTGGCTAAAAACAAACTCCATTCAAAAGGCCCTTGATCCCAGCTATGTAAGAGATGTCATGCATAGTTATGCAAAAGGCTTTGCATTGGAGGAGGCCAAGAAGATTAAAAGCACCTTGCCTGATAAGAAGAAAAAGTCTGAAGATGCTGAAGAAAGGGCAATTAAATTTGTTGTTATGACCGCCCTGAAGAGATGGGCAAAAAGGTCAAAATACCAGCAAGGTTGTTCAAGTGACTTGCCACTACTGCCAAGCATTCAGCAAATAATCTTTGGCAAGGAAGTACAACAGTTTAGTGAAGTGCCTAAGGGAAACAATGCTCCTGTTAACCCTTGGATCATTGTGAGGCAAATCAGACAAACAACTTGCTTCAATGATGATGGCACTGTCACAAATCTGATATATGAAGATGTCACTGATGAACAGAAGAAGACTGAACAAAAGAAAGATGAAGAGCCTCTAGCACTAGATTGGAATGCTAAAGACTCTGAAGATCATCAGATGACTGACATGGAAGAAGTCCCTGTTCAACAGGCGACTGAAGAGAAGGAAGCTGATGCTAATGCTTCTGCTTCATCAGCTGATCAACATTCATCACTGATGGAAGCACTCCAGATGCTTATGGAAAATTCACTAAAGGAACTGGAAGAGAAGCACAACCAACAGCTAATGAAGGTCAAGGAGGAGCTGAAGAATGAACTTAAGGCTGAATTGGGAGAATCAAACAGACTTCAGCTGGAAACTGTTCAAGGATCAACAGCAGAGATCCTCAAGAGAGAAATTAACAGTATTCCAATTCCTCAAGATAATTCTCTGCAGTTAGTGCACAGTCTGAGAGATCTAAACAAAAATGTTGAAGATGTGAAGGGTGATGTGAATCATCTTCATACTGCATTAAAAACAGCTGAGCACAAAATAGCAGACTTAACTACAACCTTCATTCAAGTCAGTAAAGAAGAGAAGGAAATCAATCTAGGGATGTTGCAAGAAGTGGCAAAGGCTTCACAAGAAGTTCAGAATGAAATTGCAACTATCAACCTTAACATTGACTACTTCAATGATCAGACTGACGTCATCAGCACTGATATTCATCATCTTACAGCAAGTCATGATGTTGTCAATCAGAATCTGAAGGCTTTGTGTGCTGAAATGAAAATTCCAACAGTTGCTCTCAACCCTACTGTTGCACCTTCTAATGTCATCAAGATTGATGATGACAAAAAGGGGGAAGATAAAAGGGAAGAACCAGCTAAGGAAACTGCTGCTGCAACTATTGAAGCCAAAGAGACTGAAGACACTGCTGACAAGACTGAAAATCTTGGAAAGGTAGAAGAGAAAGAGAAGACCGAAGAAGAAACTACCAAGTACAAGAACACTGAATCTGCCAAGAAAGCAATGGAGCTAATTAAAGAGCAGCAACTCAAAGAAAAGATGGAAGCTGCCAAAGCAATTTTGGAAAAGGAAGCTGATGATGAAGAAGTGCTTGAAGGATCAGATGAAGAAGCTGATAGTTAGAAATTATAAATTCATTGTAATCATTTTACTTTATCTATTTCTTCAGAAATCTCATCTGATGAACTTGCATTGTAATATCTTTTCAAATATCAATATAAAGACAAGTTCATTCCAACATATTATTTTCTATCTCAGAAAATTTTTGAGGATTACATTCTTTAGTTTAGGTATTCAACAGGTACTTAGCTGAAGTTTTGTCATCATCAAAAAGGGGGAAATTGTTGGATAAGGATGAAGATGAAAACACTAAAGGAAGTTTGATAAGGGAGGTTTTGATGCATTCCAAAACTTCAGATTTGGCTAAGTATGGAGTAACTTAGCTGATAAACTTATCAAGGAATTTTGACTAAGTACAAGAAGACATCAGAAGAGTCAAAGTTTCAAGGTCCAAGACTTCTGATCTGCTGAAGTAAAGTTATCAGACTGATGAAGATCAGCCGACTCAAATCAGATTTGTTCAAGTTTGAGATCAGCCGAGTTCGCCATCAGACTTGTACTTTCGTCAGCTAAGTGAAGAAGATCATGAAGTGTTCCCAACGGTAATAAATGCCCCTTGGAGTAATAAATGCTGAAGTACGAGGTTATTTAAGACAAATGATTGAAGACTTGCTTCGCATCAGCTGGGTGCATTTAATGCTGCCTGCAGAATAGTACTGTTCATAGTACGGACAGTCTGCAAAAGAGCCGTTCGCGGATTTCAAGGACCAGTACTCGAGGAATTTGAATCCTGTCTTTCTTCAACGGACACTTTTCAATCCTCAAGTATAAATAGCTGAATGAGACGAAGAAGAAACAAGCAACACACTTTCTGAGAGAAAATTTCGAAGCAAAATTCTTTAAGTCTCAAGAACAGCTCACTCATCAGCTGAGTCATTTGTTGACGAAAGCAGAGTTGAAGAATCAAGAAAAATACATCTTCTGAGTGATTTTGTAAACAAGAGTGTTGTGAGAAGTAGATATTCATCTAAGTGAGTGATATTACTTCAGAGAGTAGGAGTTTCTTAGTGATTTCCTACTGCGCACTTGTGGCCGTTTCATTTGTTGATTGGCGCAAGCAGAGTATACTGTAAACTTTGTGATTATAGTATAACCCAAGATCTGTGTGACTTGGAAGAGTGGACTAAAGGATATTCAAATCCATATAACCACTATAAAAATTACTTGTGTTTTTACATTGCTTTTAAACCTGCATATTTTCTGATTGCATAAAACCATGTTAAGTTAACTGTTTGAAAAAGAATTAAAAGGAGTTTATAAAACTGGGGAAACATTTTTCAAACTGCTAAGATTACTTGTGAAAAACACTTTGAAAATCCGCTGCAAGTACTCTAAGTATTAAAACTGATTTTAGCAAAATCAGCTAAGTAATCATCAGACGAGTGGTCAACAAAGCTGTTCAAAGATTTGTTCGCGAACAGAATTGTAACTAACTAATCTGATCAGCTTAGTCTGTTCAGTTAGAGCAAAAGTTTTAAAGTTAATTGTTAAAAGAAAAATTTTAAAGAGGTTTATTCACCCCCCCCCCCCTCTAAACCTCTTCTGACCACTTGAGACCAACAATTTCACAAAAGAATAAAAATATATTATTTCTATTATAAAATATACAAACACACACTAAATTAAAATATAAAAACCTTGTACAACATGATATTATAATCATAAAATGAGAAAAAAGTATTTATATAATTTCTTATGGAAGGAACATGTGATATATGATAGAATAAATAAAAATTAAAAGTTCAACTGAAATTATTTAAGGTTTAAAACAAATTAATCAGCTTGATTTGTTTATCTCACAAGACCAAAAGATGAAAACTAAAAACAAATGCAATGAAATAATAAATACAATTAAATAAACCCAAAACATAAAAATGTTGTACGAAAATTAATAAACAATATATATATATATATATATATATATATATATATATATATATATATATATATATATGATATTTAACTGAATAAACATAGTGTAAAAAAGAATACACAATATATTAAAATATGGGTGTTTTTATCACATAAGATCATATAATATTACAAAAGAAAAAAAATTAAATTATTTCTATAAAAAAAATATACAAACAAACACTAAATTAAAATATAAAAACCTTGTACAACATGATATTATAATCATAAAAAATGAGGAAAAAAGACAGAAAAATTGAAAGTTTAAAGCAAATTAGTCAGCTCGATTTGTTTATCTCACAAGACCAAAAGATGAAAACTAAAATAATACCGCAATGAAATAATAAAATTAAATTAAAAATACCCAAAACATAAAAATCTTGTACGAAAATTAGTAAAAAATAAATATATTTGAAATTTAACTGAATCAACATAGAGTATAAAAATAATTCAAAAGATATTCAAATATGCATGTATTTATCACCTAATATCATAAAATTGTATAAAAGAAAAAAAATTAAATTATTTCTATAAAAAAAATTATACAAACACACACTAATTAAAATATAAAAACCTTGTACAATATGATATTATAATCATTAAAAAATGAGAAAAAAGACAGAAAAATCGAAGGCTTATCTTGTATGATCATAAAACTAAAAAATATGAAACTATTTCTACAACAAAAACAATAAAATACAAATAACACGAAATTAAAATATAAAACCTTGTATAATAGTAAGAAATAAAAAGAAAAATAGAAAAATCGAAGGCTTCAAAGCTTCTCAAGTCATAGTTATGAAGAAGAAAACCATGACTTTCAAGGAAGAACCAAAGAGAATATGATATCCTGTATTCAAAAAAAGATGAATATAAAATAAACATCCTTATGAAAGGTAACTATAGCTTATTTAGGGGAGAAATTTTAGGAATTAATAAAGTTTTCTCTTATTTTTTAGGTGAAACTATATATGGGAGTATGTAATTACATGATTAGTACTAATTGACAAGAATTATGCAGATTATCGATATTATTACCTAAATGATAATATGTACAATATAAATTCATATAATAATTTCAACCAATCAAGAGTTTTCACAAAATAAAATAATTCAAAACTCTAGAAAAATAGAATTTTAGTCAAAACACTCAATTGGAGTCAACATTCACCCTTCATATATATATATATATATATATATATATATATATATATATATATATGTAGTAGCATATTCTCGTGCTATGCGCAACATAGCATTATACCTCAACTATTAAAAGTTCAATATTAGTAAACTTGGTTTATTGGTATAAGCAAAAAGGAGTATGATAATTTATCCCTATAAGATATGAATAATATTCAATTAACCCTCATATGATTTGAGAAAGAATAATTTATCCCCATATAATCATATACAAGTTTCACACTATCTTCCTGAAATTCTTAAACATAAAAAATTCGAATTGACAGTACTATAGGTTGACCCAATCAATATGTAAATGTGGCACTTTAACCCCATGTGTTATGATAAGTGTGATATTTTACACATGTGTTATGATAAATATGACACTTCACCCCTTGACACTCCCCCCCCCCCCCCCCCCCAATGATAAATATGACAATTGATTCCCTTACGGGTACTTTGGTCTTTTAAGAAATATTTTTTGTGGTCTCTTAAATTCGGAATGTGTTATACTCTTAGTTGGAAAGCGGTAAATTGCTCCTTTAAATTTTTCACATGAGGGGTAAAATGCTATTTTCCAAACATAAAGGGAGGGGATCAAACATTATGCTTTTCCCAGAAATTTAAATTTGCATTAACCCATTGAAAAAGTAAGAAAATGGTGTGTCAAATTCATAAATATGTTATGTTTAATTGAAAGGGAAAAAAACAAAGAAAAAAAAAGAAAGTACATTTTTTCTCATTCAAACGCACAGACTTATGTGATGTGAATTAAAATCCTAAAATTTTCAAAAAATGTGACCCATTTTGATTTATTATTGTACGTATCTAATTAATAAGCCTAAGATGTATAAATAATATTTATCTTAGTTGTGTACTTTCATGATTGAAATTATGGTACATAAGATAAAACATTAAAATGCAGGGTCAATATTTTAACTGAAATCATATACTATTCTTGAAATTCATTTATAAGTTTGTTTATGTGTGTGACCTTTTGACAACTATCACAGAAAAATAATTGTATAGTTTGACATCTCTTAATTTATTAACAAAAAATAAATAAAAGAATACATAGCACAATTAGCACACCACACCATATAAATGAGGCTGAAATTACATCACGTTTGAGTTATTTACCAAAAAAAAAGTAAAAAAATAAAAAAATAATTATTCGAAAGAATGTTGAATCTACATCACATTAAAGTTCATGTTTCCAATATGTCATGCATAATGCTAGTAAGTAACGGATATATTTATTTTTGTCCTATACGTGTGCATGTATAATGATTTTTTTGGGGTAATACTTGTAGGATCTTTGTTTGAGAATTACAGATAAGTTGTATGATGATTTTGACAGAAAAGCTTAAAGTGATCCAATTTCTAGCTATTTGCTAGAGACAATTATATAAACGCACCTTAAAATTTAATGAAATTACACATGTATTTCTTTTTTGGTTATGATTATAATTTAAACATCTCCTACTTTCGTATTTTCTCTTGTTAATATCATTTACTTTGTGACTTTATCCCTTAAATTTTTAGTAAAATTACAATAATTACCAACACATAACATGACGACTTGCTAACAAGTTTGACATGAGACCACAAAGTAGTGGTCAGTAGCGGTATATCCACGTGGGAGATTATAAAGTTTTAATAAATATGAGTAGTTTTATTAAAAGATTTAATTACATTTGGAGAAGAAAAAACATAATGCAAAGAGGAAAAAAGTATAACATGTACATCATAAAACTCACATAACTTACAAATTGTCTTAAAATCAATTTAAAATAACAAAATTGATCATTTAAAACTAAAAATAAAATTAACACATAGTGGATAAATTTGAAAAAAGAAAATAATTAATGGATGAATGTGTTCTTAAAAAAAATTAATGAAAAAAGATTACCAATAAAGTGAATATGAATAAGTAGGACTATTTTATCATGCCTTTCTCCATATCTATATACTTTTAGTTTTTGGTTAACATTTTTCTTTTTCAAAATATCAATGTTTATGTTTATAATTTGACTGAAAACCTATAAAAAAAATATCGATATGAATGATTTCAAAATAAGATTTAATCTTAGTATCTGATAAATTCAATGATTTACTTCCAAAATTATGCTACCAACCGAAAACTTACAATTCATTTAGTAGAATTGATCTTTGAGACTTAAACTCCCGAATATGATATTTCATTGAAAACTCTTTTTAGTAAAAAAAAAAGAAAATTAGATCAAAAGATGTGTAAAAATCCAATAAAAGGAAAAAAAATATAGAGAAACACAATAAATTTAATAATTGAAAAAAAAGAGATATGAAATTTAAACAATGTGCAAAGGCATGTAGATTGTAAAGTGTTATTCTGAGCAAAAGTTCAAGACGTTCAAACACGAACCTGAAAAGAAAAAAAGATAAATAAAAACATGGTTAGTCTATAATGTATAAGAAAGAAAAAAAAAACATGATTAAATAATTGAAGAAAAAAGGGATATGAAACTAAATAATGAGCAACGACATGACCAATTTTCTGAGCAAAAGTTTAGTTTAAGGCATGAACAGTGTTATTTTGAGCAAAAGTTGAAGACGTTCAAACACGAACCTGAAAAAAAAAAGATAAATAAAAACATGGTTAGTCTATAATGTAAAAGAAAGAAAAAAAATATGAAGAAAAAAAGTTGATTAAATAATTGAAGAGAAAAGGGATATGAAACTAAATCATGAGCAACGACATGACCAATTTTCTGAGCAAAAGTTTAGTTTAAGGTGTTCATGTTTATAATGCTCTATTCAAATACTAATTTCCGTAATTTTTTTTTTTTTTTTGAGAAAACCCGAGGGTAAAAATATATTAATGAGAAATATCAATGTTAACAAGATCACAAATATAACCGGGAAGGACAACAGTGTCCGAAAGACTAGTAAAAGCTAATTTCGCTAATGCGTGGGCCACTGAGTTGCTTTCTCTAAACACATGAGAGCATGAGAAGAAGTCAAGTGAAGCAGCTAACGAGAAGATGTCATCAAAGATCGCCCCCAAAGGATGAAATAACGTCCTGCTTCTATGGTTAGTGACAACGTTAACCACTGAGCAACAGTCGCCTTCTAACTCTATATTTCTCCACCCCATCAAGATTCCAAACTCCAAACCTTTTCTTAAGGCAAAGGCCTCGGCAGCTTCAGGATCCAAGTGAGCATTAAATTTTTCAGATTTCCAATGAACACACGAACCAAATTGATCTCGGATAATGATACCTATACCGAAGCAGCCATTGGTTCGATCAATTGCAGCGTCCACATTGATTTTAACATTTCCAGCAGCTGCAGGTTTCCATGACGAATTAGGAGGCCTGTTTTCCTTGAAGACGGTAATGCGAGAAGAGGACTCTTTGAATCTTTGATAAAAAATTTGGGAGAGAGAAATCAATTCATCCGGCAGGATTAGTTTATTATCCCAAAGCAATTTATTTCGCCCAAACCATATCCACCAAGCCAAGCAAACTGCAGCACCCAATTCAAAAGAATCCAAACAGGAAAAGAGATGGTTAAACCAATCACTAACCTCAGGAGAGTCATGCATATAATGAGTATATGGAATTCCGGAGAGAGCCCAACATTGTCTTGCAAAGGAGCAGCGTAGCAGGCAATGAAGAACCGTTTCCTCTTCAGATTCGCAGCGGAGACAAGTGTCTTCACATGGTACTTTCCTTCGATTCAGCGCACTACAGACAGGTAGCGAGCCTATGCAACAGGACCACATGAAATGCTTGATCTTTGGCGGGGTTTTTAAAGACCAAATACGGTTCCAAGTCGGATTGAGAGGGGAGCTGGTGCTACCGGACGATGAAATGGAAGATAACTCTTTAAAGAAACGGTGTAGTTTGTAGGCTGATTTGACCGTGAAAACACCATTGCGTTCAAAGTGCCAAATCATAATATCCGGGCTGTCAAAATTGCCGAGTGGGATGGAGAGGATAAGCCGAGCCTCATCGTTAAGGAACAAGTTTTCAACAAGTTCCCTATTCCAGAATCTAGAGTCTTGGTCAATCAAATCCGAAACCTTGGCGTTTTCCGGAAGAAGGCAAGGAGGCGATATGATCTTGAAAGAATTATCCCTAGGAATCCAATTATCACCCCAAATACAAATGTTGTTACCATTTCCTACTCTCCACCGTACCCCTTTTCTAATTAGATCGATTGAGTTCCAAATGCTGCGCCAAGTGAGAGAGGGTGCAGAGCCAAGTTGTGAGTCCAGAAAGTTAGTTTGTGGGAAGTAGCGGGCCTTCAGTATGCGACTTAACAGAGTATCAGGAGATGTTAAAATTCGCCATGCTTGCTTAGCAAGTAGAGCCACATTGAAGGAGTTCAAATCTCTAAATCCAATGCCTCCGTCCCTTTTGCTATTACATAACGAACTCCAATTTTTCCAATGAATTCTTTTAGTGTTGTTTTCATCCCACCAGAAGTTAGATATCATGGACTCGATTTCTTGTATGAGATAACCGAGAATCTTAAAACAGCTCATAAGATAGGAAGGGATAGCTTGAATGATTGCCTTAATCATGATTTCCTTCCCTGCTTTAGAGAGAGTACGCGATCTTAGGCTTTGCAGCCGAGCCCAAACTCGTTCGCGGATATAGTCAAAGACTTCTCGCTTAGATTTTCCGATGGAGAGGGGAAGACCGAGGTATCTGTCATGTTTTAATTCTCATCGGAGAGGAAGTACTTGAAGGATCAGCTCAATTAAACTCTCATCCATATTTCTTGTAAACACTACGCTTGATTTGTCAAAATTGATGCTCTGACCCGAGGCTGCTCCGTAAGCATGAAGAAGGTTGTTGATTCGGATAGCCGCCTCCTCCGTAGCTTGGCATAAAATAAGGGTATCGTCAGCGAATAAAAGATGAGAGACTGTAGGGGCTCCTCTGCAGATAGAAATCCCATGAATATGTCCTCGATTCTCCTCCTGGCTGAGAAGTGAGCTCAAGCTTTCTGCACAGAAAAGGAAAAGATAAGGGGACAGGGGATCTCCTTGGCGGATTCCCCTTCCCGGAGTAACAGCACCAAATTGAGCACCATTCAGCACAAATGAGTAGGAAACCGTAGTAACACATGTCATAATGATTTCAACAAATTGCGGGGCAAAACCTAGTCGGATCATTACAGCTCTAATAAACTCCCACTCAACTCTATCATAGGCTTTACTGAGGTCCAGTTTAAGAGACATTTTGCCTACCTTATTCTTATTATAATTTTTCAAAAAATGGTTAATCTCGAAGGCAACAAGAACATTATCCGTGATTTGTCTACCCGGAACAAAAGCAGATTGGTAGTCAGAGATAACGTTGTTCATAATGGGTTTTAAACGGTTAGCTAGTGTTTTAGAAGCAATTTTATAAAGAACATTACACAAGCTAATGGGACGGAAGTGGGTCATGTACTCGGGATTATTGCATTTAGGAATAAGGACGATATTAGTAAAATTACAAGAAGGATCAAAACTACCATCATTCAAAAAACCCAACACCCACTTAACAACGTCAGAACCAACAACAGGCCAAAACTTTTGAAAGAATAAAGGGGGGAAGCCATCAGGCCCCGGGGACTTAAGTGGGTACATAGAAGAAAGGGCACAGAATACCTCTTTAGCAGTGTACGGCTGAAGTAGGAAGTGATTATCATCGGAACTCACTCTCGATTCCAAAGCACCAAGGACCAGATTGATCTCTTCCCGAGACGGTTGGCTAGAAGTGAAAATATTACTGAAATAGTCTCCAACTACCCGATCAATATCTGCCGGCTTTGTGAACCAAGTGCCATCTTCATTTCTAACCCCCGAAATTGTATTCTTATCTCTTCTCCCCGAAGCTCGACTATGAAAGTATCTCGTATTGCGGTCCCCTTCTTTCATCCAGTGAGCTTTAGCCCTTTGTTGCCACATTTGTTCCTCCTTATTTAAAAGTCCTTCTAATTCCAAATACAACTTCTTTTCCTCCTCTCTTGAATTGTTCGAGACCGTCCCCAGATTTAATGCATGAATTTTCTTGCGGATCTTAGCAACTTTTTTCTGGACCCCCCCAAATGAATCCTTACTCCAAGTCTCTAATTTCTCCTTGCATAAATCGAGTTTTCGCCAGATGCACGAATCGGTAACAGAGGACTGATCGTCCCACAAGTTTTTAATAACCTCAGGGCATTCATTATTTTCCAGCCACATAGATTCAAACTTAAACCCTCTTCTGTTTCTCCCTTGCTGATGCAACTCACGGTCTAGAATTCTCAATAGAATAGGACAATGGTCCGAGCCCCCGAAACTCAGGTGTTCAACCTTACTAAGTGGAAATTTTTGCAGCCAGTTATCGGAGACGCAAGCTCTGTCAATTCTAACGCTAACAGTACGTGGAAACTCCCATTTATTTGTCCAGGTGAAGGGGGAACCAGAAAAACCGATATCTCGAAGGCCGAAATCATGGAGAGCAGTTCTAAAGTCTCGGAGTTGGTACCCAGGGGTACGAGTTGTAAGAATTTTGGGGGCATAATTTTAGCATATCAATTGTAAGAATCAGTTAATATATTTTTAAACTAAAATTGACTTCAAATTTGAAAATCCTTCAATCTTGTAACATGCATTTTTTATAGTGAATGAATTAAATTCCTATTCCAATTATATTTCCTTCTTAAAGTAAACTATTTTGGTGGCATAATTTTAGCATATCAATTAATAAGTTATAAGATAATTTTGAACTAAAATCGATTTAAATCTGAAAAACTTTCAAATTGTAGATAAGAGATTACCCAATCATTAATTTTTTGACAGTAAAAAAAACTCTAAATTCTAAGAAAAATGAATTGAGTCAAAGTTGTATGATTTGGGTCAAAAGATCATTCTCATATATATATATATATATATATATATGCCCGTGCTATGCACGGATGCACGGAACTATTTTAAGTTAAATTTTCTGAAATTATATATATGATATGTTATAGAATCATCAAATATGAAAACAACAACTTAAAATCTTTTACAAATTAATTATATAAACTACTAAATAAATAATTACTTGTTGTAAAAATACTACTTAATATAAGATCATATTTTAGAACAACATTTATTATAATACAAATATTTATATAATTATTTCTTGCAGTTATTTATCATATCCACATAAGAAAAAATTAAAAAAAAAATAATATGTAAAACAAAATATTGACCTTCATGAAGTCGAGGACATACATAATTAACTAAAGAGAAAAACAGAAAATGATAATAAAGATTATAAATTTATAATAGTAAATAATGACAAATTCTTTTGACAGTAAAGCACAAAAAATAAAACGTAGAATGTCAGTAAATAAGATTATTGTATTTAAACAAGGTACACCAAACATTTCTATGAACGTGAATTATACCAATAAAAAGTAGAAGAAATATGGAAAATAAAATTTTATGAGTGGATTTTTATATTGCTTTTCTTTTATGATAAAAATATGTAAGTACTGACTTGTGAGGCTATAACAATATTTAAACTTACAACATAAAATTCATGAAAACTTGAGATTATTATATATAAAAAGAGTAAAATTTAATATATTGTTAAATTGGTGTTGGTATGATATATGACATCTATCTGAAATTGGTATGATATATGACATCTATCTAAAATTGACCACTTCAAATAACTTGAAATGGATAAGTTAAACAAATAACAAACTTTATATTACACATCAATATAGTATTAGCCAAACTTTTTTAAATAATTCAAATAATAAAGAATCTCTATGTGCTAAAAAAATCAAAATTTTAATTCAACTCAATATTTACTTAATAAAAAATACTAATGGGAGTCAACATTATTATTCAAATGTGTGTTTGTATAGATAGACGTAAAACTATAATGACAAATGCAAAATAATAGGGAAAAAAGAAAGAAAGAAGAACTTGCAAAAATAAAAAAATGAAATAATCTAAAATCAAAACAAATCAATTTATAATCACGTTATTTCAAAAGATGAAACCCAAAAGAAAGAAGATGAAATTGAATCTATAACTATATTAATGACAACTGCAAATATTAATGAAACTTGTGAAAATAAAAATAAAATTATCTAGAATCAAAATAAATCAATCTATAAGCTCACTAAATCGAAATATGAAACCCGAAATAAAATCTATAAGAAAAGCAATGAAAAGTTCAAAATAAAAAAAAATTATAAATATTCAATTTAAAATAATATATCTAAAATAAAAAGAAATTAATCTATCATAAAATTATATCAAAGGGCTAAACATAAAAATAAAATTATCAAAATAAAATTAAATCAATCTATAGTCTCATTAAATCGAAGGATGAAACCCGAAATAAAATCTATAAGAAAAATAATGAAAAATGAAAAATAATAAAAAAAATTATGAATATTCAAATTAAAATAATATATCTAAAATTGAATGAAATTAATTAAATAAAAAAGCAAAACAAAAGAAGAACTGATAATATTAAAACAAAAACATCAATGACAAATGCACATATTACAAAAAAAATATGAAAATTCAAATGGCAAAGGAATAATATAAAATCAAATAAAATATCTATCATCAAATTAGGTCAAAAAAAAAAAAAGAGAAGCTGAAACTAATTCCACAAAAAAAATAGCGAAATATGAATCAAACAAAAACTAAAATATGGGTACGTATAAAATCTTGGAAAACACATAATAAATAATTATATTTTTCTAAAAATAGTTAAACCAAAACCAACCTAGAAAATGCCCGTCCCAGCACCAAACAACCCCTTATCATACTCCCTCAGTCATGGTTGGTTAGACATGCCGACCTGCTTATGTTGGCGCTCTTCGAGGCTACCAGTCATTGCCCGAAGGTAACTTGCCAGACAAGGACAAAGCAAGGCGACCCTCACGAGCTTAGTTAGAGTTGAGCGAATATAAATGCTTGGGTTATGGGTGTAATAATTAAATTTCTTAAGTCGCATATATAAGATCTACATAATAAAATTGGCATATTTTCCTCCATAGCGTGAAAGGAGAAAAAAAATAATGTGAGATTAAACAATTCATTATAAGCATAGTGCTAAGAAGAAGAAGAAATTATTCATTCATCTATATAATGCTCAAACAAAGTCCAGTATATATAAGAAATGTAAATCTTAAACTCAAAGAATTATGAAAAATATTGACTAAATAGAAAATTTATGTATTTTGGTGGGAATAAAATCTTGAATTAGAGAAAAGTTTTCTTTTATCAACTATGTAATTTATAGAATCGTAATTAAATTGATCAAATTTATTAGTAGTTAAAACGATATTGCATGAAGTACAATCTACTAAAAAGTAACATAAATATATAGAATTTAAGTCTCACATAATACTCCTATCTATAACATTTATTATCAAGTTTGACATAGATTTTGTATTAAAAGAAAAAAGAAATTATGTTTGACATGGATTAAGGACAAATAACTATCAACCGTATAATTAAGATTAAGGACAATTATCAACTAAGTATAACAAATTTGAAACAATTGCAAAAATATATAATGCAGCAACCTCAGTCATGTTTGTTGTTCTCGAACTTAGTCTTCTTCTTGCTGTTATTTTTGTTTCATGAAAGATAGACCTGACAAAATTAAACAAAAATAAAAGTTAAAAGTTAACCTAATGTGATTATTAGTTGAAGGAATTATAATACTATAATAACTCACTCTTAAAAGTAAAATATTGTACCTAATTTTTATTGATGTTTGAGTGGCATGTCGACGTTCAGGTTGAATTTTCTTTAATTGGGTTGGTTTCACAATGTATATTAATTGTACAACTGCTTCGATCTAATTAAGATTTTTTTTCGTTGTCTTTCTCAATTTTTTTGATGTTTGTTATACATACACATTCACACACTGATATAAATATATAAGCAAATATCAATTGATAATCTTAGACCATTCAAAAAAATCTAAACATTGTAAAATATATTGTAATAGAATGTAGGAATAAAATATGAAAAAAAATAAGTGCATTCAAACTGAAAAATTAACTTACATTACGCATCCAATACTCCCAATAAATTTATATGTCAATCATCTTATTTTCAATGGACACAAGCGTGCAATCAATATTCTTCATGTGCCTGAACATTTTAGTAGAGAAAAAAATTATGAGACATGAGAAGAGAAATAAGTGGGTGCATTGGATTTTTATAGATTAAAAGATGGATGTGTCACAATATATATATAGTGTAAAATGGGTTATTTTTTGCAAGCATAACCTATGGCTATACTCATGTGTAACGGCTTAGTTAATCATGTACTAATAAATATTAGATGAGTGAACAACTAATGAAAATTTCAAAAAATATGTTATAAATGTTATGAAAATAGTCATATTTTGATGGATGTTCATGAGGGAGTTTTGTAACTCCCATGAGACTTGTAACTCCTACAATTGTAACTCCCACCATTGAAGACAATTTGTAACTCTCATGTCTATTAATTCTTGGTTTTGTATTGGTCATGTAGTCCTATAAATAGAGGCCATTGTTATGTATTTGATGTGAAGAAGAATGAATAATATAATATATTATCTCCCTCCATTCTACATCGTTTTTTACATTCTACTAATTGCTTAGCTTTGTTGTTCCTTTTAGCTTAGTTTTATAACACGTTATCAGCACGAGTTGCTCTATATTTTGAATATAATAACTAGCTAATTGATCGACAGAAAAAAAAAGAGAAAAAAAAAAGAAATATGATCGAGATAAGAAGAAAGGTTTTGGTGGTACATGGTTAACCCATATTCAATTCTTTGGTAAGGCTGCATACGTGAGGCACAACAGGTATCTATATTATTATTTTAATTCATGTCTTTGTAGGTGATTTAATTGATAATCTAAACTCAAATTTCCAAAAGTGTCTGGAAAATGATTTTGTCAATTTTAAGGAAGCAAATATTTTTAAATATATATATATGTGGAAAGATAGAACGAGACTATACATTTACCCGATTTTTAAAACATGACAACGGAGAGTTATACTATGTTTATATACTTTGTCAAATGAAAAAGGCGGTTTACCTTTAGCAATGATATATATTTTTCTATTAAAATATTTATCAAGTATTTCGATGTGTTACCATTTCTTATTTACATCGTAACAATTAAGGGTTATTTGAAATTTATAATTTCTCATGATAGTTATGTTTTAAACAATGTTAAATAATTTATATTGTCATATCAAGAATTGAGAGTTCTACAATCGAAATATTTTGTTAGAACTAATTTCATAAACTCAAACTTGAAATTTTAAAATGAAAATATTATTTTGGGTATGAAAGAGGGTCTATGTGATAAACTCAAACCCGAAGATTTGAGTATATTTTAGCAAGATTATTTTAGGCTTGAAAGAAAGTCTAGATGATAAACTCAAACCTGAAGATTTGAGTATATATATTTATATATAATTTAGCATTCTATAGTGCTCTAAATATGAAAAATGTTATCAAGTTTGAGCTTCCTGCTCTTGGAATTCGCAAAATTATATGAAGTATTTTATTGACGATGAATTTCATCTAAATGAAAAGATCATCGAATTTTTTGTCATTAAAGAAAAAAAAAATTGGCAATAAACAAAAGATAAAGTAAGTGCAATGTTTTTCATTAGCCAATTCCGATTTGAAGGATTGAAATCTTAATATGTTGGAGTACCAATTGTTCTTAATTCTTTTGGAGGAACAATATAATTACAAAAATGTGGGTTACTCCAAAATGCTCAATAAGATTTGAATGATGGCATTTGAAGCTGCATCATATTATTAAATTTTGAAACAATCACTAAAATTGGCTGATATTTACAATTGATCACTATGAATATTAGCACCCGAATTTACAATATTTGAAATTGGTATATGATTATATTCCACGATTATGAAATTGGATCTCAATTGAGATATGTGGATATAAAATATCATAATTTTATGTTATGTTATGAAACGTTATTGAAGAAGCAATACTGAAAGAGAGGTTTCAAGAATACTCTTGACTTCTCAAATGATCTATATTGTTGTTGAATAATAAATTTTAAAATCATAACTCCCATCACACTAATTGATAAGCATTACCTGAAGTGAATGCGAATATTGATATAAACTATTCATTTTCAAAAAAAAAAACAAATGAAAATGATTCATTTCCAGAAGTAAATGAAAATATTACATTCCCTGAAGAGAATGTGATTAACAATATATATGACATGTTTAAGTCATAGTAAAATTGATATTATGCATTTCATAGAATGATTGCATTACTACCACTCGAAGTGAAACGGCTAATGTGGTAAGCAAAGAAAAATAAATGTGCATAAATTGATAACACTTATGAAGATGTGAAGTAAATGACATTGGACTTGAATATGTCGAATGCAAATGCACTTTCTGGATATTTTCTAAATATCTATTATGTAAAGAAAATGATGTTAATTTATCAAGGTCAAAAACATAATATTTTTGGTGACAAAATTGAATCACTTGAAATCACTAATATCATTTGGGTGATTTATTTTATTTAGACAAGAGGAGCTAATATTGAAAAGAAAAAAAAAATTGAGTCATTTGCAAAAATAGCCTTATGGCTTTTTCAATTTTTAAAAATAGCTTTATGGATGTTGAGTTTGCAAAACTAGCTTTCCATTTAATTAGTGTTTTAATTAAATGGAATATTGCCAAAAAAAAAAAAAAAAACATTTGGAGTAAGGCTATTCAGCCAAATAACCTAAAAAGATTCCTACATTTTTAACTTACTTGAATATCTATATATTTTAGTTATCCATTGACGTATCATTTTCTCAACTCTCGGGAGGTTTTATTTTAGTTGAATAAATAAAAATTTGGTAAAACTTATTATTTTCTAAACTTTATTCACATGGTTATATATATTGGATAATGATATTGATATGAGCATCACGAAGATGCACAATAATATACGCATCATTTTAGATGGATAAAATTTTGTGAGCATCCCGAAGATGCATGAAAAATGTGAGCACTGTAGAAGAATGGTGGAAATATTTATTTGGTTGACAGTGGGTCAACACACACGATTATTTGAGATAGAAAATATTCTTAAACTTCAAATTAGCAAAAGCAAATATTAGTACCACAAGATACTATAAAAGCTCCAGAAGAGCGGACAAATATAATATTGTCTGGATGAACAAATATATTATATGTGAAAGAGGTTTTGTACACTTTACAATCCAACATGAATTTGTTGAATTTCCAAAAGCATACGTCTTGATGAATGTATTGTCGAGTTTTAATATAAAAGTTATAAATAAGGGGAATATGAATATATGTGTACTACATCCAACATTCCATGCCAGACAAATATTGATGAATATATCCTATGAATATACGTGTACTACATCGAACATTCCATGCCAGACAAATATTGATGAATATATCCCAGTTTTCTCATAAAAAAAATGAAATATGCGACCATAACAATATAGTATCAAAATTTGTGTTGAACCAGCAGTTCATTGATCAAAATGGCATGATGAAGTTTACTATCGAGAGATAATTACAATGCGCCGAATAATTACGGGCATCTTTTAAAGAACCATATGATTCTTTATATATGATTATGTGTGTTGATTGCTCACAAAGAAATTAATTTGTAAGATCATCTTCTGTGAAGATTGGTCATGAATTTCAAACATATTTACGATGGTTTTAATGGATATATGTAGACTTATATCCACTTTTATGGACCATTTTGGTCATGTTAGACGCATTTTCTTATGGTCTAATGTATGCTTACTGTCAACTAGTATGGCTTTAGCTGAAATTCTTGCTCAAATTATAAGATTGATAGCAACGTTGCAAATTTTGTCAGGCTCAAAGCCTAATATTTTTAACTGAATTTTATGATTATGCGAATTATTTTCTAGTTTCTCCACCACTAGAACAAATATGGGTCAATACAGATGTGTTGGTTGATTTTTATTCCCCGACTGTAATCATATATCTTGAGCGCCTGACGAGGCAATATGGTTAAATCAAGATATGGTGATAATCATTTTGATGAGACAGTTTTCCCGCCGTTAGGGGGAGAATTGATGTCGGTTCATATTGAACGGCGTGAATGTACAATATTTATCTCATCTGGACCCACGCACAAATAATAATATGAGCAAGATTTGAAAATTGCACCAACATGGATTGAAGTCCTCAAAGGATAATATGATAGCACATTATAACCGCATTTAAAGAGAAGATTTACGATGGTGCAAAAGATAAGAGAAAATGGTACTTAAAGTACACATTCCTCCGGAAGAGGAAACTGTTTCAAAACAAAGCGCTATAAAATAAAATATGACTGATCAGTCCAACTCAAGAGATGCCCATGCATTAAGAGGCACATGAAACAGAACAAATGAATAGATCTCTTTAAGTTATTTGAAAACTCTAGAAAACTGGGATAGAAAGAAAAAAAAAATTTATAGAAAATATTTTTGCTCATAAGGTCGCAATAAAATTGTAAATCAGGATCTTGAACCTTGATCGATCGGTTGAATGAATGTCTAAATAAAATAATTGGCCAAATATAGAAAGATGCGATACCATATCGCTATGGACTAGAAGTCCGCACGCCTGAAGTCGTGAAAATCGATCATTTTGAAAGCTTATAGTATTTGGACTAGTAGTCCACACGCCTGAAGTCGTGAAAATCGATTGAGTACAATGAGTACTTGTATGAAAACAAAATGAGGAAAACAAAAATGTGGGAGACAAGGTACGACTTGTTGCACAAGATTTCTCACAAAGACTTGTAATTATTATGTTAAGACATATTCCCCCGTGATCGACGTAATCACGTTGCGGTATTTAATTAGCTTTGTAGTCTCTAAAAGACTAGACATGCGTCTAATGGATGTAGTTAACGCATATTTGTATGGATCACTTGATAGTGACGTTTACATGAAAATTCATGAGGGATTTAAGATTACTATAGCACAAAAGCAAATGTCTCATGGATTATATTTTATTAAAACTGCAATGTTCCTTGTACGGGTTAAAACAGTCTGAAGGGATGTGATATAATCGGCTCAATGATTACCTTTTAAATAAATGACTCATGGATAATCCAAGTTTTTCATGTATTTTTATCAAACGATTTGAAAATATATTTTCTCTCATTATGGTACACGTGGACGAGTTAAATCTCATGGGAACTCATGAAAGACTCACAATAACCGCAAATCATTTGATGAAAGAGTTTGAGATGGAAAATCTTGAAAAAATAATATATTTTCTCGGCCTGCAGATCGAGCATTTATCAGATAGAATCTTTGTCCATCAATTGAAATTTTATATTGATAAATATCATCAATTGAGCAGTCCCATGATTGTTCGATCTTTAGATATAAAGATAACTTATTTTCGTCATTTAAAGAACTAACTGGTCCTGAAGTACCGTATCTAAGTGCAATTGGAGCCTTAATATATCTTGTAAATTGTACAAGGCATGATATAGCATTCTCAGTTAATTTTCTTGCAAGGTTCCAATCCACAAGTGGTGGTTAATACATACGTTGTTTATCTTTCTGATCCGAATAAAAGTAGATCTCAAAGTATGTATGTATTTACTTGGGGTGGTGCTACGATATCATGACGATATATGTAACTAATTTTAGCATCCACTTATTCCTACCACTATGAAATTTTAGCATTGCACGAATCATGTCGTGAATGTTTATGGTTGAGATCTACGATTTAATATATTTTAGAATGATGTGAGTTGTTTTCCTTCCACAAGGAATACATTAATTATTATTTGAAAATAATGTTGACTATATCGGAGATGATATAAACACATATCACCTAAGTATTCTTCACCCACGAGCTTCGGATTAATGGTGATATTGACATTCATCAAATTAAGTCAAAGCATTGTCGACTACATCATTCATATAAATGGTCCACCTCATTGTATGCGTCAACTTGTGGACCTTGTGCCAACATCAGGGGGAGCGTGTCATCAATAATAATGTACGCACTGTACTTTTTTTCCTTCGCCCAAGTTTTGTCCCAATGGGTTTTCTTGGCAAGGTTTTAATGAGACAGCATTACATGCTTATTGACCCCATATGGGTGTGTACTCTTTTTTTCCTTGTTCAGGTTGTTCCCATTGGGTTTTTCTGACAAGGTTTTTAACGAGGCATATTCCGTAAAATTATGAATATCCAAGGGGGAGTGTTATGAAAATAGTCATATTTTGATGGATGTTCATGAGGGAGTTTTGTAACTCCCATGAGACTTGTAACTCCTACAATTGTAACTCCCACCATTGAAGACAATTTGTAACTCTCATGTCTATTAATTCTTGGTTTTGTATTGGTCATGTAGTCCTATAAATAGAGGCCATTGTTATGTATTTGATGTGAAGAAGAATGAATAATATAATATATTATCTCCCTCCATTCTACATCGTTTTTTACATTCTACTAATTGCTTAGCTTTGTTGTTCCTTTTAGCTTAGTTTTATAACAATAAATGCGTAATTACTAATTAGTTAGGGAAAAACTAATTTAAAAAAGTACTTTTAGGTGGTTCATATATGTATGCTTTATGTCCGTAAATTGTGCCACAAATTGAAGTTCAAATTTTGAATTGAGCTAGTTTGTGGAAAGAAATAATGAAGAAAATAAGTATTGCATTAAATATAGAATGTAACGTCAATTGCCAGCCAAAATTTCTTACTTTTATATTATGAAATATAAATATAGTCAATAGGCTTCTTAATTATTTTGAAAAGGGTATATGACATAAATTAAGCTAATCAGAACATTTTAAGAATTAAAAAAAATCAAAATTATGAAAAATTGGTATTGAGTCAAAGTTGTATGATTTGGGTCAAATTCGATTTCTTAAGACTAAATTTAAGAGATAATTAAGTTGATTATAACTTTAGCATGTTTTAAGAATAAGTTTAAGGAATAATTAAGTTCCTTAATTTTGTGCATATTATATATAGGAGTTATTACATTCATTGAACAATAAAAAAATTTAAAATTCTAGAAAATTAGGATTTTGGTCAAAACAACTAATTGGGGTCAAAAGACACCCTTCATGTAGGACCTCAGGCGCTACCACTTGCCCCAAAACCAATTGGTGTTAGGGAATGCGCATACCCTTCCCTTATAGTGCATTCACGCAAGCGCCCATGATATTCGATTGTGGCTCCACCCGCACACTCAGTTTGGATGCCACAGGACAATTTTTGTCACCCGCACACTTAGTTTGGGTGCCCAACAATCTCCCCCTCAGCAATTGCTCCTGCTGAGCACGTGACCTTGGCTCTGATACCACTTGTAGGACCTCGGGCGCTACCACTTGCCCCAAAACCAATTGGTGTTAGGGAATGCGCATACCCTTCCCTTATAGTTCATTCACGCAAGGGCCAACGATATTCGATTGTGGCTCCACCCGCACACTCAGTTTGGGTCTCCATCCGCACACTCAGTTTGGATGCCACATGACAATTACTGTCATCCGCACACTTAGTTTGGGTGCCCAACACTTCAAATATATATATGTATTAGATAGATTAGATTATATATATATATATATATATATATATAATATATATATAATATATATATATATATATATAGGATTATAATTGCATATTATTAATAAATAAATAGTATGCAAATGAAAGAACATTGTACGTGTTTAATTTATTAAATAAATGAGGTTACTAAATAATTTGTTAATATATTTATGATATTGATATTATGAATTGGTATAATTGCTCATTTTATTCAAGCCAGTTATTTTAATGAGGAAATTAAATCAACTAGAAAAGAAAAGAAAAGAAAAGTCTTCAACTTCCTTCACCGGTCTGGTGAAGGTATCTTCACCGGTGATGGAAGCTTCACCCCGTACCAAAATGAAGGCGGCAAAACTGCCACTGAACTCACCACAACCACGAACCCCAGCCACAAAATCCGCCACCATTTCTGCCTCACCAAGAGCCAACGCCACCACCATATTCTCCCACAATCACAATCTTCCAGTGGTTGTTAGCTGGAATTAGCTTGGGGATTTTGTTCGTCTTGTCATTGCGAACACACACTATAATCAATTTACCCTCTTCCCCAAACTAAAAGAAAAATTCATTTGCCAAAATCAATACCCATCTCCTTATGTGTGGTTCTTGTTCTTCCCCAATTTCTTACACTCAAAACAATAACTTTTTCCATTTTCTACATTGCAATGAATGAAAGCTCTCCCTATGTTGAGAAGGGACCAAGCTCAAGATGCTTCTTTGAAACCTCAGATCCGTAGCAAATGCATTAGTTTTTCAAGATTCAAAGAGTATTTTTTGAGTTTAAGTTCTCAAGTGGGATTTTTATTGGCTTCCACCACTGTAAATATCATAATGACATCAATGGAAGGTTGAAAAGAGTAGGGAAGAAGATGTAATTCCACAAAAATATGGTAGGCACAGAAGAAGATTGAAAATAGAATAAATTAACAAGGGTATTTAGGATAATTCGTACCATTCCAGCTGAACTTATATAGCAAGTTGCAAGTGATTTTTTTTGCCACGTGGCATTATTTGAATGGTGAACTATCAACAATTTAGCCAATCATAAACTGTTATTAGCCAACCCGTACATGTTTTAATTTCCCTTTCTCTAATATTCAAAATGTTGAAATAAGTCACACAAAAATCAGAGAAGAAACAAAGAAATATAAACCAAAAAACACACCTATTTAATAGAGTTGTTTGTACTCGAAAAATCACCCTCGATTGATCGAGGAATATTAGCTCGATGGTGGGTCGATGAACAGTAATGGGCCGAAAACAATATGACCGAACGGACAAGAACCGCGTCGGACCCACTTTGATCCGGAAACTGATCCGACCGAAATCAAAACTGGTCACAGGCCCAATTCAAAATCAAGCCCAATTACGATTATATTAAGAATTAATTATGGCCAAGTATAAATTAATTAATAGATGAATTAATTAATCATGGCCAAGATGATTAATTGATTAATAAAACAGGCCATGGTTAAATATGAGCAAGCCAAACTAGCCCAAGCAGGCCATCTTGGCTAAATGAGAGTTAATTGGTTAATTAGTTAATTGAATGGGCCAAAGCTTAAGGATTGGCCCATATAATAATTAGGGCTAATAGCCAAGTAATTAATTGGATAATTAATTACAATTAGGTAACAAAGATTAATGGCCCAAACATCAGGCAAACCGATTCATAATGGCCCATATGCGAATGATATAAAAGGTCAGTTGATGAAATTGGCCCAGTAGTGGAAAGGGCCATTTAATTAATTATGAAGATAATTAATCAGAGATAAGTCATAAATGCCACGTAAATAGCTGGCCAAGCTAAGTTAATTACAACCACCTTCCTAAATTTTCTCCTAGTTGATTACAAATATTATCAAAATTGAATTCAAATCAAACTGCATATCTCTGAAAATTGCAGAACGTGCAGTTGAGGAAAATAACCAAATTTTGACCAGGCTTTATTTAATCTCCCAATTAAATAGCCCAATTAATTAACTAGTCTCCCAATTAATCAATTTTGACTCTAAGTCTAATTAATTAATTATTCCTTTAATTAATTAAATCCAACTTAATTAATTAACTCGCAAATTAAATTCCAATTTAATTTATGATCCTGATCCAATTCCAATTGGATCTCAATTTATTCCAATTGGGTCGACCCAGTCGACCCACCCATAATAATCGACCCAGTCGATCATTCATCCAGTCGACCCAGTCGACTCGATCATTCTTATTTCCTCGCTTTCGCTTCATGTGTATTGTGTATGCCCCCGTAGGTTCACCACATAATTGGCCGTGGGTTATAATTAAATATTATTTAATTATTCGAGTAAGACTTACTCTAAATCAATCGAACACTCTGTCGATTAATCATTTCAAAATTAGCACCCCTGCCAATTTTGGAATTCTCCCACACTCCACGGTCGATGTCCAGCCACAAGCCCATGGACCCCAATCACTGGTGAATTAATTCAGTGAACTGTTTATCATTTATAATTTCCATATAGGACATAATCTCTCCATCGATCAATCTCCCAGTCGAGACTTAAGGGTATGGTCTTTCATCGGATTTCCTTTTCTTTTGTCATGACCTTATGTATTCTAATCTCGAAATAAATTCTCTTTGACTTAATCTTTATGAGCTACTTACATAAAGTCGTCAGATACATTGGCCAAGGATTTTACCAGAATTAATTTCTCACAGAAATCCATAGGAGAATTTCCCAACCTATCAAGTCGGGTCAATGGATCCTTTGTTGATGATATGAATCTGCATACGAGTCCCTCTATACCCAATATGAGTCCACAGAGACTTTCTTGCTGTTGGATAAGGATGAAGATGAAGGCACTAAAGGAAGTTTGATAAGGGAGGTTTTGATGCATTCCAAAACTTCGTATTTAGCTAAGTATGGAGTAACTTAGCTGATAAACTTATCAAGGAATTTTGACTAAGTAAAGAAGACATCAGAAGAGTCAAAGGTTCAAGGTCCAAGACTTCTGATCTGCTGAAGAAATGTTATCAGACTGATAAAGATCAGCCAACTCAAATCAGATTTGTTCAAGTTTGAGATCAGCCGAGTTCGCCATCAGACGTGCACTTTCGTCAGCCAAGTGAAGAAGATCATGAAGTGTTCCCAACGGTAATAAATGCCCCATGGAGTAATAAATGCTGAAGTACGAGGTTATTTAAGACAAATGATTGAAGATTTACTTCGCATCAGCTGGGTGCATTTAATGCTGCCTGCAGAATAGTACTGTTCATAGTACGGACAGACTGCAAAGAGCCGTTCGCGGATTTTAAGGACCAGTACTCGAGGAATTTGAATCCTGTCTTTCTTCAACGGACACTTTTCAATCCTCAAGTATAAATAGCTGAAAGAGACGAAGAAGAAAAAAGCAACACAATCTCTGAGAAATTTTCGAAGCAAAATTCTTTAAGTCTCAAGAACAGCTCACTCATCAGCTTAGTCATTTGTTGACGAAAGCAGAGTTGAAGAACCAAGAAAAATACATCTTCTGAGTGATTTTGTAATCAAAAGTGTTGTGAGAAGTAGATATCCGTCTAAGTGAGTGATATTACTTCAGAGAGTAGGAGTTTCTTAGTGATTTCCTACTGCGCACTTGTGGCCGTTTCATTTGTTGATTGGCGCAAGCAGAGTATACTGTAAACTTTGTGATTATAGTATAACCCAAGATCTGTGTGACATGGAAGAGTGGACTAAAGGATATTCAAATCCATATAACCACTATAAAAATTACCTGTGTTTTTACATCGCTTTTAAACTTGCACATTTACTGATTGCATAAAAACACGTTAAGTTAACTGTTTGAAAATCAATCAAAAGGAGTTTATAAAACTGGGGAAACATTTTTCAAACTGCTGAAACTACTTGTGAAAAACACTTTGTAAATCCGCTGCAAGTACTCTAAGTATTAAAACTGATTTTAACAAAATCAGCTAAGTAACTATCAGACAAGTGGTCAACAAAGCTGTTCAAAGATTTGTTCGCGAGCAGAATTGTAACTAACTAATCTGATCAGCTTAGTCTGTTCAGTTAGAGTAAAAGTTTTAAAGTTAAAATAAAAGAAAATTTTTAAAGAGGTTTATTCACCCCCCCTCTAAACCTCTTCTGACCACTTGGGACCAACACTGGCGATCCCCAGTCAGTCGGAACTCATATCAAAGCATAGACGTTCTCGCACCAGATAAACACTATCACCTCAAGTAGTTAGGGATCGTTCCTCGCATACTATTATAAATTTGGAATAACTTCAACCCCGGTATGCGACTACCGCTTCCATGGTGAGTTATTTTCTAATTGGGGTACTCAGTGCGCTTGCCATCCCAGCAAGCCACCCACTTATATGTATCGACCATCCCAGTCACGCTCGTGGACCCCAGCGTCCTCCAGTTCATCGGAGTATACACAACAGCGAGAGTCTAACCGAATCCTACGATGTCCTATCTCGATTGGATTCTACGACTCTTGAATATGTTCTAGATCACGGCCTTGGAGATCAGTTTACGGGTTGTCCCATAGCCCTGTGATCTAAGGACTTCTATCCTTATGTGTAGATAATTATTACATAAGATAAAGTTGACCATTTAATAAAGTGTATTTATTAATCGAAATTGAGTAGGTCCTTATTTATTACAATAAATGCTAGCCATACAGCTGGCTTGCAGGACACTATTTCTATCAATCTCCCACTTGACCTAAAGCCAGTCTTTTATGTTCTTGAGTCCCATCTTATGCAGATGTTTCTCAAATGCCTTTTGAGGCAGAGGCTTCGTCAGCGGGTCCGCAGTATTATCTTCTGAGTCGACACGTTCCATCTTAATGTCTCATCTACCAATGATATCTCTTATCACGTGGTATCGTCTTTGTACGTGCTTGGATTTCTGATGAGATCTCGGCTCCTTTGCTTGCGTTATTGCCCCATTGTTATCACAGAAGATAGTAATGGGCTCAGCGATGCTAGGTATCACATCCAGTTCCTGGATGAAGTTTCTCATCCAAACACCTTCCTTTGCTGCGTCACTCGCGGCAATGTACTCTGCTTCGGTGGTTGAATCCGCGGTTGTTTCTTGCTTGGAGCTTTTCCAGCTAACCGCACCACCATTGAGGCAGAACACGTATCCTGATGTCGACTTGAAGTCGTCTACATCACATTGGAAGCTCGAGTCTGTATAGCCTTCCAATTTTAATTCTCCTCCACCGTATACCAAGAACAATTCCTTAGTCCTTCTCAGGTACTTCAGAATTGCCTTTACGGCTATCCAGTGCTGCTCACCTGGATCAGACTGGTAGCGACTTGTAACGCTTAAAGCGTAGGCTACGTCTGGTCTAGTACATAACATACCATATAGTATGCTTCCTATCGCGGATGCATATGATACTCGAGACATATTGCTTCTCTCCTCAGGCGTCTTGGGGGCCATAGACTTAGAGAGTGCAATCCCATGTCTCATTGGAAGCAATCCTCTCTTGGATTCTTCCATATTAAATTTATCTGATTCCATGTCTCATTGAAAGCATCAGAGAGGCAAGGCAATGATGGCTGAAGCAGAAAAGCTGACTGCTGTCTACTCATCTGATTCATATTCAGACACGTCTGATGAAGAATCGTCTGATGAAGAAAAACCTGCTCTCCTGTGCCTGATGGCAAAGGAATCTGATGACTCTGAGGATGAGGTAACTCCTCTTGACAATGAATTATTTAATTCATTTGAACAAATGATGCTCAACAATACTAGTATTGCTGATGCATTTAAAAAGCTTAAGGAAGAGATGATATTGCTAAAAGAGCAAAATTGTTCACTGAAACTTTTAGCTGAAAAGCCAAAAGAATCAGCTGAATATAAACAGCTTGAGCAAGAACATGAGTCTCTGAAAGCTGAGTGTGAAGTTTATAAAGGAAAAATCATGGAACTTGAAAAGGTTATTGAGTCTCATGAAAAATCATTTGTTGCATCCACGCATACATCTAGTAAACAGAAGATACCTTTAGAACAGGATAAGCAAGAATTGAACCATACTGAAAAATTTATATCAGCTGACAATAGTAAGGTCATTCTGTATGTTCAAACTTCTAGACCTACTTCACCTGAGAATGTGTTAAAGGAGAAGAAATCTCCTAAGGCTAAAAAGAGCAAGAGCCTAGTGTAGGAAAACAGACTAGTAAGCCTAAACAGAAGAGTCCTAGGAAGTCATCTGATAAGGCTAAAACTAATCAGACTAGTGATAAAGCTAAGTCGCCTGTTAAAGAGCAAGCATTTAGTAAACCAAAGAAGCACAAGAACAAGAAAAATCAAAATGCTTGGTATGGAAATGAGTCATATTATGTGCAACCTGCTGCATATCATCCTATGTATCATGCACCTCAATTTCCAGGTTACTATGCACCTTACCCTGCTCATCCAATGCATGCATACCCTGCTTATCATGCACCTTACCCTGCTTATGAACATTACTCTTATCATACTGATCATCAACATGACTTATCTGATAACTATGATAAAAATGAAACTGTTCATACTCCTGTCAAAACTCAGAAGCCGAAGAAGCCTAAGACATCAACATCTTGGGTTATCAAAGGTGAAACTAATCCTTCAGGATCCTCTCAATAAGGGTACCTAAAACAATTTATTTTTGTTTTGTAGGTTAGGATTAGGAGTAGGAGTAAAGTAGAGAAGATCTGGTACTTGGACAGTGGATGTTCAAGACACATGTGTGGAAACATACATGAGCTGACTGATGCAGTTGCTGTGGATGGTCCAAGTGTTACATTTGGAGACAGCAAAGAAGGCAAGATTAAAGCTAAAGGAAGATTAATCAAAGGAAACATAGAGATATCTGACGTCTCATATGTTAAAGGCCTAAAATATAATCTGCTGAGCATAAGTCAATTTTGTGACAAAGGATATTCAGTCATCTTCTCAACAGATAAGTGCTACGATGAACAAATTGGTACAAAGAAGGTAATTTTATCTGGAAGAAGATAGGGAAATATCTACATAGTCGACTGGAATTCTGCTGATAAGAATTCAAGTGTTTGTTTGGTGGCATCTGCACCAAGTGAGGTCAGTTGGCTATGGCACAAGAGAATGAATCATTTGAACTTCAAGACCATAAATAGATTAATCAATAATGATTTGGTAGAAGGGATTCCAAAGACAGTCATGAGCAAAGACAAGCTCTGTGACGCATGTCAGAAGGGTAAACAAATCAAGTCATCATTCAAAGGAAAGAAGCACCAATCTTCTGGAAGAATATTGGAGCTATTGCATATGGACTTATTTGGACCCATTGATCCAGTCAGCAATGGTGGAAAGAAATACTGCCTAGCTGTTGTGCATGATTATTCAAGATATACTTGGGTGATCTTCATGAAGAAGAAAAGTGAAACCAGGAACATCTTACCAATCTGATGGAACTGATCCAGAATGAGAAGAGTATAAAAATATTGAAGATCAGATCAGATAGAGAGACAGAGTTTACAAACTCTACTGTTGAAGAGTATTGTAATATCAAAGGAATACATCATGAGTATTCAGCTGCTAGAACCCCTCAACAGAATGGTGTTGCTGAAAGGAGAAACAGAACACTAAAAGAAACTGTCAGGACCATGATAGCTGAAGCTAAACTGCCTCAAAGATTTTGGGCAGAAGCAACAAATACAGCATGCTTTACCTAAAACAGATGTATGATCAACAAAAATCAGAACAAGACTCCATATGAAGTTTGGAACAACAGAAAACCAAATATTCATTACTTTAAGATTTTTGGTTGTAAATGTTTTGTATTGAATAATGGGAAAAATCACCTTACTGCATTTGCAGAAAAGGCTGATGAAGCTGTTTTTGTAGGATATTCAACTGTTAGTAAAGCTTACAGAGTCTTTAACAAAATAACATTACTAATAGAAGAATCTATCCATGTAGTATTTGATGAGCCAAGTCAATCTTCTGAAAAGAATCAAAGTGTTAATCAAGATCTGTCTACTGATTTACAGAAGTTAGACATTGGAAGAAATGAAGAATATGTTTCCATCATACTACCTAATTTAAGTTCAGCTGCTAACTCAAGTACTGTTCAAAATCACAGTGCTGATTGTCTAACAGACGAGTTGCAAACAGCTGACAGACCAGAGACTGTTCAACAGACTGGAAATGTTCAACAGACTACTACTGGAACTCCAACAGTAGTGTTGCAAGATCAAGACAGAGGACAACATCCTGATCTGCAACCTGATCTGAGATGGCTCAAGAATCACCCACCTGAGTTAGTAATTGGTGACCCTTTAGATAGAGTGAAAACAAGAAGAGCTGCTGCACAAGATGCTATGTTTGTCACATTTCTATCTCAAATAGAGCCTAAACAAATTGAAGAAGCTCTAAATGATTCCTTCTGGATAGAAGCTATGCAAGAAGAGTTGAATCAATTTCAAAGAAATGAAGTCTGGTACTTAGTTCCTAGACCAAGTCATCAGAGAGTAATTGGCACTAAGTGGGTTTTCAGAAACAAGATGAATGAAGATGGTATTGTTACCAGAAACAAAGCAAGATTAGTGGCCAAGGGATATTGTCAAGAAGAAGGAATTGACTTTGATAAGACTTTTGCACCAGTAGCAAGACTTGAAGCAATCAGACTGTTTCTAGCCTATGCTGCTTACAAGAACTTCACTGTCTATCAGATGGATGTGAAGTCTGCTTTTCTCAATGGAGAATTGCAAGAAGAAGTGTATGTTGAACAACCTCCTGAATTTAAAGACTATCAAGAAGAGGACAAGGTATATCGTCTGAAGAAAGCCCTATATGGACTGAAACAGGCTCCAAGAGCATGGTATGACACCCTATCTGATTTTCTTTTGATTAAAGGATTTCGTAAAGGTAAGGTAGACAAAACCTTGTTTACAATTGAATGGGAAAATCATATATTACTTGTGCAAATATATGTGGACGATATTATTTTTGGTTCAACTAACCAACAGATGTGTGATAAGTTCTCCAAGCTGATGCAGAATAAGTTTGAAATGAGCATGATGGGTGAACTTAATTATTTTCTTGGATTGCAAGTTAGACAGTTGCCTGATGGAATATTCATCAGCCAAGCAAAATACACAAGAGATCTGTTCAAGAAGTTTGGTATGGAAACTAGCTCAACTGCTACAATTCCTATGTCTACAAGTCTTCGTTTGGATAAAGATGAAGATGGCAAATCAGTGGACATAACCAAATATAGAGGCATTATTGGTTCATTGTTGTACCTAACAGCAAGTAGACCTGATATAATGTACTCAGTTGGAGTCTGTGCAAGATTTCAATCAAACCCCAAGGAATCTCATCTCTTAGCTGCCAAGAGAATATTGAAATACATTAAAGGCACTCAAGAATTGGGATTATGGTATCCTAGAGAATCTGGATTTGAACTTATTGGTTATTCAGATTCAGACCTTGCTGGCTGCAAGATTGACAGAAAGAGCACAACAGGTGCCTGTCAGTTCTTAGGTAGTCGTCTGATCTCATGGATGAGTAAGAAACAGACTTCAGTTTCTATATCTACTGCTGAGGCTGAATATATAGCTGCTGGAGCTTGCTGTGCACAGATACTATGGTTGAAGCATCAACTAGAAGACTACAACATCAAGATCAGTGGAATTCCAATCTACTGTGATAATACAAGTGCAATCTCTCTTACTCAGAATACTACAAGTCATTCAAGGACTAAACATATTGAGATCAAGCATCACTTCATTAGAGATCATGTGGAAAAAGGCAATGTTGTGATTGAGTATGTTCATACTGACAATCAGATTGCTGACATTTTCACTAAACCTTTAAGTGAAGTAAGGTTCTCAACTCTAAGAGCAGAGCTAGGACTACTAAATTTGGATGCATAAGCTGAGGGGGAACTTATCAGAAGACTGAAGTTCAACAGCTTAGTTATCCGTTATTATCTTCAAGGATTAACTCTCAACAGACTAGTTAACTTATGAATTCTTAAACTCAGGGGGAACGTGTAAGACTAGCGGTACTTCTGAATTAAAGATGAAATTTGTTAATGTCAGTTAGTTGAAGTTATGTTTTCATCAGAAGACTCAACTATCGAAGAATAAAGTTATGTTATCTGGCTGGATTGACAAACAGCTGAGGAAGGTTATCAGCTATTGGCATTCTCTGATAACAACTATGTCATCAGGACAGTAGTCCATCAGATAAGTGTTCATTATACTCATCCGATTACTTAAATAAAAGCGAACTATTTAAAACGCTTTATTCAAAACACGCTTTTATAAGTAACTGTTGGGCGGTACATATTCCCGCTCCTCATTAAATATATTTTGAATTTGAAAAGTCGTAACTGACGCCGCACGATCAGCACTGACAGAAAAATGGATCTAACGGTTGGCGGATATCACGGAAACCGAAATACCCCAACTCTATAAATCCCCATCTGATCAGCCGTGTAGTTCTTTACGCACCCTAGACATTCAAAAGTACTTGTGAGAAAAATTACTTGCAATTCTCTGCAAATTTCTCTCTGTTTTTCTAACCTTCAACAGATTAGCAATGGCCGCTGAAGGTATGTTCCTCGTGTATGATTCCTACTACCAATCCGGTACAAAACTGATGAAAGAACTTCTGGAAAAGTTCAAATCTGCAAACTTGGTAAATTTCATGGAATACAATGAGGGAGTGATCTGGACTGATCAAGTGATGGAGTACTACAACACAGCAAAAGCTGATTACAACGCACTGGAGATTAAGGCTACAGTGGGAGGTAAATCTATCACTATTACTCCTGCTGTTCTGCACGAAACGTTTGGACTTCCTAACAGTGGACGACATGACGTCACTATACTGACGGAAGATAAGCACCAACAATTCTGGGCGATCTGCGCCAAGGAGGGAGAAGTATTGTCTGGAAATATAAGGAAGAAACAACTGAGAGATGAATGTCAGCGGATGGCTGATATGGTGTCTAAGCTGATTGAGAACTGCACATTCTCACTGGATGCTGTTACCATGAAGAGGTTCAGCATCATGGCTGCCATCTACTATGGACTGGAGGTCAACTGGTCAATCATAGTTTGGTACATCTTGGCTGATTTCCTCGATGTAAAGAAAGGAAAAGGCCCCTCAACCAACCACAGGATCACGCTCAGTTACCTGTTGTTCAAACTGGGATGTCCTATGCTGAATGGGAAGGAAATTCACAAATCCAAGGCAATGTCCAAGTACTTGCCTGTTCTAAAGAGGAAGGCTGATGAGCCAGAGGCTGAAGATGAGGAACCAAAAGAGGTTCCTGCCAAAAGGCAAAGGAAACTGGTCAAGACGGCTGATTTAGCTGTTGAGTCCAGAAAGAAGAAGGCTGCTGATAAGCCTAAGGAAAAGGTTCCAAAGAAAATGGAGTCAGTGACTGCTGCTGATCAAGTCACCAAGATTATTGATCAAGTCACTGCTGATGTCAGGACCACCTCACCTGCATCACCTTCAAGGACTCCATCTGCTGAAAGACCTGCTGAGAATGTCTCTCACAGGACAAGAAGCCAAATAAGGGATACTGCTGCTTCAAGACCTGTTCAAGGTCTGTCCAAGAAGTCAGCAAGGAAGCAGATGACATTCGTGGAAAAGGACACTGAGCTGACGGACTTGGTGAGAACAAGTCATGAATCTGCTGAAAGACCCCTTGAAGTTGTTGGGGCTTCTGTTGCTGATAAATCTGGTGCGCAACAGTTGACTAGTACCACATCAATAGCTGAGGTTGCTCAACCTCAAGAAGATCCAGATGTCCAAATCATCCATCCTATAGCTGCTGCTCCCATATCATCTGCTGGACCAGCCCCTGCTGATAAAGGCAAGAGAAAAATAGTGCTAAGGAAAAAGAAAATTTCCAAAGCTGATAAGAGAGCAAGGGAGGAAGCTGAACAGAGGAAGCAAGATGAAGCTGAGGAGAAAAAGGCTCTTGAGCTAAGCAAAGCTCAAGAAGCAAAGGATGAGGCCAGGAGAAGAATGTCTGAAGCAGAAAGAAAAGCTGCTGAGGATGCTGAACTGGCCATGGTCATTGAAAAGAGCAAAGTTGATGCCTATGGACCTGTCCATGGAGGTGGCATCAAAATCAATGAGGCTAGAGGAGGAGAAGAACCCCCAAAAGTAAAAATGCCTGCTGGGGAAACAAAACCAAAGGAAAAGTTTGAAGTCAAGAAAGCTTTTAAGATCATATATAACAACAAAGAGCTTTTCCAGAAGTTTGAAAAGTCCTTAGCCTACTACAATCAGAAGTTAATGCTGAAGACCATGTTCACTCAAGAGAAGCCCAGATATATCAGATGGAGAGACAATAGGCTGAACAGGTCCATCACTGAACTTCGGAATCTGGAGAATATAGCTGCTGATGAGAAATGGGTACTCGAGTGGCTAAAAACAGATTCTATCCAAAAAGCTTTGGATCCTCACTATGTTAGGGATGCCATGCATCACTATGCCAGGGAGTTTGCCCATGAGGAAGCCAAGTTGATTCAGAGTACCTTGCCTGAGAAGAGAAAGAAGACTGATAATGTTGAAGAAAGGGCTGTGAAGATTGCTGTTATCACTGCATTGAACAAATGGGCAGAAAAGTCCAGATATCAGCAAGGACATTCAAGTGAACTACCTCAACTGCCAAGTATTCAACATGTAATCTTTGGAAGGGAAATGAAAGATTTTAGTGAAGTGCCAGAGGGTAACAATGCACCTGTCAACCCTTGGATAATTGTGAGGCAAATTCGTCGGACAACTTGCTTCAATGATGATGGCACCGTCACTAATCTGGTATATGAAGACGTCACTGATGAACACAAAGCTGCAGCCAAGCCTGAAGACAAGTCTGCTGACCAGGTTAAAAACAAGTCCGCTGAAGACAAGTCTGCTGACCAGAATGCTGACAAATCTGCTGAAAAGGCTGCTGAAGAACCCTTAGCCATTGAGTGGAATGCTAAGGATTCTGAAGATCATCAGGACACAAAGATGGAAGATATCCCTGTCCACCAGGAGATTAAAGAAAAGGATGAAGCTGCTGCTTCTGCTTCATCAAGTGATGAACACTCATCACTGATGGAAGCCTTCCAAATGTTGATGGAACATTCTATGAAGGAATTGGAAGAGAAGCATCAACAGCAGCTGATGAAGGTCAAAGAGGAGCTGAAGGATGAACTTAAAGCAGAATTGGTAGAATCCAATAAACTTCAGCTGGAAACTGTTCAAGGATCAACAGCAGAGATAATCAAGAAAGAAATTAACAGTATTCCTATCCCTCAAGACAATTCATTGCAGTTGGTGCACAGCTTAAGAGAACTGAACAAAAATGTTGAAGTTGTGAAGGGTGATGTCAACCATCTTCATACTGCCTTGAAAACAGCTGAGCACAAGATTGCTGATCTAACTGCAACCTTCATTCAAGTCAGTAAAGAAGAGAAGGAAATCAATCTAGGGATGTTGCAAGAAGTGGCAAAGGCTTCACAGGAAGTTCAGAATGAAATTGCAACTATCAACCTTAACATTGACTACTTCAATGATAAGACTGACGTCATCAGCACTGATATTCATCATCTCACAGCAAGTCATGCTGTTGTCAATCAGAATCTAAAGGCTTTGTGTGCTGAAGTGAAGATTCCAACAGTTGCTCTCAACCCTTCTGTTACACCTTCTAATGTCGTCAATTCTGATGATGACAAAAAGGGGGAAAATAAAAGGGAGGAACCAGCTAAGGAAAATGTTGCTAAAGCCAAGGAGACTGAAGACACTGCTGACAAGACTGAAAAGCTTGGAAAGGTAGAAGAAGAAGAGAAGACTGAAAAAGAGACTACCAAGTACAAGAACACAGAATCACCCAGGAAGGCCATGGAAGCTTTGAAGGAACAACAACTTAAAGAGAAAATGGAAGCTGCCAAAGCAAACATGGACCTAGATGATGAAGATGAAGAAGATGACGAAGAGTCATCTTATGAGTATGAGAAGTGCTTGAAGGATCAGATGAAGAAGCTAATAGTTAGAAATTGTAAAATCCTTGTAATCAGTTAACTTCTATCTATTCTTCAGAAATCTCATCTGACGAACTTGTACTCTGCAATTCTTTTACAAGCATTAATAAAAAGTCAAGTTCAATCCAACATACTTTTTCTATCTCAGAAAATTTTGAGGATTACAATCTTTAGCTTAGGTATTTAACAGGTACTTAGCTGAAGTTTTGTCATCATCAAAAAGGGGGAAATTGTTGGATAAGGATGAAGATGAAGGCACTAAAGGAAGTTTGATAAGGGAGGTTTTGATGCATTCCAAAACTTCGTATTTAGCTAAGTATGGAGTAACTTAGCTGATAAACTTATCAAGGAATTTTGACTAAGTAAAGAAGACATCAGAAGAGTCAAAGGTTCAAGGTCCAAGACTTCTGATCTGCTGAAGAAATGTTATCAGACTGATAAAGATCAGCCGACTCAAATCAGATTTGTTCAAGTTTGAGATCAGCCGAGTTCGCCATCAGACGTGCACTTTCGTCAGCCAAGTGAAGAAGATCATGAAGTGTTCCCAACGGTAATAAATGCCCCTTGGAGTAATAAATGCTGAAGTACGAGGTTATTTAAGACAAATGATTGAAGATTTACTTCGCATCAGCTGGGTGCATTTAATGCTGCCTGCAGAATAGTACTGTTCATAGTACGGACAGACTGCAAAGAGCCGTTCGCGGATTTTAAGGACCAGTACTCGAGGAATTTGAATCCTGTCTTTCTTCAACGGACACTTTTCAATCCTCAAGTATAAATAGCTGAAAGAGACGAAGAAGAAAAAAGCAACACAATCTCTGAGAAATTTTCGAAGCAAAATTCTTTAAGTCTCAAGAACAGCTCACTCATCAGCTTAGTCATTTGTTGACGAAAGCAGAGTTGAAGAATCAAGAAAAATACATCTTCTGAGTGATTTTGTAATCAAGAGTGTTGTGAGAAGTAGATATCCGTCTAAGTGAGTGATATTACTTCAGAGAGTAGGAGTTTCTTAGTGATTTCCTACTGCGCACTTGTGTCCGTTTCATTTGTTGATTGGCGCAAGCAGAGTATACTGTAAACTTTGTGATTATAGTATAACCCAAGATCTGTGTGACTTGGAAGAGTGGACTAAAGGATATTCAAATCCATATAACCACTATAAAAATTACCTGTGTTTTTACATCGCTTTTAAACTTGCACATTTACTGATTGCATAAAAACACGTTAAGTTAATTGTTTGAAAATCAATCAAAAGGAGTTTATAAAACTGGGGAAACATTTTTCAAACTGCTGAAACTACTTCTGAAAAACACTTTGTAAATCTGCTGCAAGTACTCTAAGTATTAAAACTGATTTTAACAAAATCAGCTAAGTAACTATCAGACAAGTGGTCAACAAAGCTGTTCAAAGATTTGTTCGCGAGCAAAATTGTAACTAACTAATCTGATCAGCTTGTCTGTTCAGTTAGAGTAAAAGTTTTAAAGTTAAAATAAAAGAAAATTTTTAAAGAGGTTTATTCACCCCCCCCCTCTAAACCTCTTCTGACCACTTGGGACCAACACTGGCGATCCCCAGTCAGTCGGAACTCATATCTAAGCATAGACGTTCTCGCACCAGATAAACACTATCACCTCAAGTAGTTAGGGATCGTTCCTCGCATACTATTATAAATTTGGAATAACTTCAACCCCGGTATGCGACTACCGCTTCCATGGTGAGTTATTTTCTAATTGGGGTACTCAGTGCGCTTGCCATCCCAGCAAGCCACCCACTTATATGTATCGACCATCCCAGTCAGACTCGTGGACCCCAGCGTCCTCCAGTTCATCGGAGTATACACAACAGCGAGAGTCTAACCGAATCCTACGATGTCCTATCTCGATTGGATTCTACGACTCTTGAATATGTTCTAGATCACGGCCTTGGAGATCAGTTCACGGGTTGTCCCATAGCCCTGTGATCTAAGGACTTCTATCCTTATGCGTAGATAATTATTACATAACATAAAGTTGACCATTTAATAAAGTGTATTTATTAATCGAAATTGAATAGTTCCTTATTTATTACAATAAATGCTAGCCATACAGCTGGCTTGCAGGACACTATTTCTATCAATCTCCCACTTGACCTAAATCCAGTCTTTTATGTTCTTGAGTCCCATCTTATGCAGATGTTTCTCAAATGCCTTTTGAGGCAGAGGCTTCGTCAGCGGGTCCGCAATATTATCTTCTGAGTCGACAGGTTCCATCTTAATGTCTCCTCTACCAATGATATCTCTTATCACGTGGTATCGTCTTCGTACGTGCTTGGATTTCTGATGAGATCTCGGCTCCTTTGCTTGCGTTATTGCCCCATTGTTATCACAGAAGATAGTAATGGGCTCAGCGATGCTAGGTATCACATCCAGTTCCTGGATGAAGTTTCTCATCCAAACACCTTCCTTTGCTGCGTCACTCGCGGCAATGTACTCTGCTTCGGTGGTTGAATCCGCGGTTGTTTCTTGCTTGGAGCTTTTCCAGCTAACCGCACCACCATTGAGGCAGAACACGTATCCTGATGTCGACTTGAAGTCGTCTACATCACATTGGAAGCTCGAGTCTGTATAGCCTTCCAATTTTAATTCTCCTCTACCTTATACCAAGAACAATTCCTTAGTCCTTCTCAGGTACTTCAGAATTGCCTTTACGGCTATCCACTGCTGCTCACCTGGATCAGGCTGGTAGCGACTTGTAACGCTTAAAGCGTAGGCTACGTCTGGTCTAGTACATAACATACCATACATTATGCTTCCTATCGCGGATGCATATGGTACTCGAGACATATTGCTTCTCTCCTCAGGCGTCTTGGGGGCCATAGACTTAGAGAGTGCAATCCCATGTCTCATTGGAAGCAATCCTCTCTTGGATTCTTCCATATTAAATCTATTCAAGATTTTATCTATGTACTGGGATTGGGAGAGGCCCAGCAGTCCTTTTGATCTATCTCGGTAGATCCTTATACCTAGTACAAAGGATGATTCTCCCATATCCTTCATTGAGAATTGTGTAGATAATCATGCTTTAGTTTCAGACAATGCTTTCACATTGTTACCAATGAGAAGAATGTCGTCAACGTAAAGCACCAAAAATTCAACTGTTCTCCCACTGATCTTCTTGTACACGCAAGGTTCGAACATGTTTTTGATGAATCCAAAAGTTTGGATTGTCTCATCGAAACGAATGTTCCAACTTCGGGAAGCTTGCTTCAGTCCATTAATGGACCTCTGGAGTTTGCACACCTTGTGTTCATCTCCTTTGGATGCATATCCTTTTGGTTGCTCCATGTAGATTTCCTTGTCAATGTCCCCATTGAGAAAGGCAGTCTTTACATCTATCTGCCATATCTCGTAGTTATACCACGCAGCTATGGCCAGCAATATTCGAATGGATTTAGGCATTGCGACGGGCGAGAAGGTCTCCTCAAAGTCGATACCTGGTCTTTGAGTGTATCCTTTTGCCACTAGTCGCGCCTTGTAGGTTATTACCTCTCCGTTCACTCCAAGCTTTCGCTTATAGATCCACTTGTAACCCACGGGAGCTACTCCCACTGGTGGATCTACCAAGGCCCAGACCTTGTTTGAGTGCATGGAGTCCAATTCGGATTCCATGGCTTCGCGCCACTTTCCCGAGTCTATGTCTAGCATAGCCTCTTCGTAAGTCCTTGGGTCGGTTAGAGACTATCCAGTCTCATGCAGCAGACCATAGTACCTCTCGGGTTCTTTACGTTGTCTTTCTGACCTACGAAGTATCGGTGTACTTTCTGGTGCACTTTCATGCTCATGTTCTCCCACTGCCTGTGGCGATGGGTCAGCTTGATCGACCTCTTCGGCCTTTTCAGCTTCGGTGACCTCATCAAGTTCTACGTTGTTTTCTTTCTTGTCCACCAAGAAATCCTTCTCCAAGAAGTGTGCGTTCCTTGAGATAAACGTAGTTTGTCTTGTAGGATCGTAGAACTCGTATCCTATCGAGTTTTCTGGATACCCCACGAATTTGCACAAAGTGGATTTAGCTTCCAATTTATCTCCCACTAGCTTTTTAACGTAAGTGGGAGATCCCCATATGCGCATGAATTCGTATGAGGGTGCCTTGCCAAACCATAATCTGTATGGTGTCTTTTCTACGGATTTAGAAGGTTCCATGTTCAGTATCTTCGTTGCCGTGAGGAGGGCATGTCCCCAAAATGAAAGAGGAAGGTCAGTGGCACTCATCATGGATCGAACCATGTCCATCAAAGTTCGATTCCTTCTCTCTGCAACTCCATTCAATTGGGGTGTTGCAGGAGGAGTCCACTGCGATAGTATTCCATGCTCTACAAGATAATTTAGAAATTCGTTACTAAGAAATTCTCCACCTCGGTCAGAACGAAGAGCCTTTATCGTATGACCAAGTTGATTCTCTACTTCCATCTTGAATTCTTTGAAACGCTCAAAGGCTTCAGACTTGTGTTTCAACAAGAACACATATCCATAACGACTAAAGTCGTGAGTGAAAGTGATGAAGTAGTCATAGCCACCTCGGGCGCTTTTTCTTAGTGGTCCACATACGTCAGTATGTATTAAGTCCAATGTTTGCTTGGCTCGCTCAGGGTTTCCCTTAAATGGCAACTTAGCCATTTTACCCTTTAGACATGGTTCACATGTTGTCATTTCATCAATGCGATTGATTTCAATCGCGCCAGAAGATGCTAACTTTTGAATCCTTGACTTAGATATATGTCCAAGTCGAGCGTGCCATAATTGGGCAGATATTTCATTATCTTGTTTCCTTTTGTTTTGTTGTACATGCATCACTAACTTAGGTGGTTCAATGGTATATAGTCCATCTTTTAATGTACCAGTGAAAAACATATTATCATTCATGAATAACGAAAAGGAACCTTTATTAATAGTAAAATTAAAACCTTCATTATCCAAAACAGGAATAGAAATAATGTTTTTCACCAAATCAGGTACATAAAGAACGTTCCTAAGGACTAATTTATTACCACCTAAATCTAACTCCACTTCGCCAATGGCCTCGGCAGCAGCTCTAGCTCCATTGCCAAATCTTAGGATCCAATCCCCTGGCCTAAGTGGCCTTGTTGCTCCCATCACCTGTAAATCATTACAAAGATGAGAACCACAAGCAGTTCCTTGTTGCTCTCCAAGAACTCTTTGCAGTTCCTCTTCCAGTGTCCAGGTTTCTTGCAGTAGAAACATTTCTGTTCACCAGACGAAGCTTTACGCTTCCTTCCCTTCCCTATGGTCCCAGATGGTCCTTTGCCTTTGCTTGAAGAAGCATTTCCTTTCCCTTTCCCTTTATTTGTCCTTTTGGACTTGGATTGGGTCGAGGTAGCAACCATCACTGGCTTCTCTCTTTTCATGGAAGCCTCGGCAGTGGCGAGCATATTAGCCAACTCGTGAAGTTCAACATCCATCTTGTGCATGTTGTAGTTCACTACGAATTGCACGAATGATCTTGGCAACGACTGGAGGATTATATCCTGGCAGTAGGTCTTGTCCATCTTTACGTCAAGATGACCAAGCTTTTCAATAAGCCCAATCATCTTGATGCAGTGAGATCGAACATCAGCACCTTCAGCTATCCTCGTTTGTTGCAAAGTCTTAGCAGTTTCATACCGCTCATATCTACTTTGCACCCCAAATAAACCATTCAGGTGCGTGTAGATTTCAAAAGAAGACTTCATATGCTCGTGCTGCTTTTGAAGTTCATTCGTCATGGATGCCAACATGAGACAACGTGACTGCAAGTCATCATCAAGCCACATATCCACGGCTTCTTTCTCAGTATCATCGGCATCCTTAGCAAGTTCGGGAGGGGGCCCATCAAAGACAAAACCTCGCTTTTCAGAAGCGAGAATGATCTTAAGGTTCCTGACCCAGTCATGGACCAGTTAATTTGTTTTGTTCAAGTATGATGGAAATCGGATTCTTAGACATTATACCTACAAAATGACGAGAGAAGAAATAAATACGCGAAAGATTAATTCAAAAATGCACAATTTACAAACATGGTTTTTATTTGTAAAATACTCCCACTATTTTAATCAAAATCTTATGCCCCCACATAAGTTTCGGGAATTTAAAATATCCTAGCGGGCTTGAGGCCCAAATGCAATCTCCTAGTACCCACGACTCGTTGGCCATACTATTTGATTCACTTGGTGGTCGATTACGTCGACGGTTAACCATCGCAGCTAACCCTTAAGTTCATTTAGCCTCGTTTTTCGATATGGACCCACGACTCGTGAGACATCCATACTTACTAGCGTTAAATCATGTCCAATACTCGTGGAGAGAAATAGTTCAATCCTAGATGCCCCACGACTCGTGAGACAGCGCCTAAAACCTTGTTATCCCCTCCCATGGCACTATCTCGTGCATCGAGGCAATAGACATATCATCTTCCTATAGCTCGACCCACGACTCGTGAGACATCGAGATATATTCGTAAAATATGCCTAAGACCTAGTAATTGGATAGGCTCGGACCATAGAGACTATTCATATGCGCCCGTTATGCGATTTAATATTCTAATTGAATTTTTAAGTTCAATTGGAGGTTTTAAGTTTTCTTGTGCGAGGTCTCATCAGATTATGCTTTATCTTGTTTACGTGATCTATTCTAAGCATGCAAAACATACATCAAAGAATAATAGTAAACATACATCACCTAGCAGGATATGGGCCTCCATGTGGATCTCCAAGTCTTCATGAGGTCTTCTCGGCTCCAAGCCTAATCGAAGCCTAGCTTACAAATTAAAAATGGTCCTATTCTATTACATTTGTTTGCGCAAGCAAGGGCACCAATCAGGCCCATTTAATTACAACCAAAAAATAAATAAACCAAAAACTACACAGGGCTTAAGGGCAAAATCGATCAATCCACACATTCACTCAAGGACATGCATAAATTCACATAAGGGCATAAATGTAAACTTACCGACTTCATTAATTTTAATTCGCAAAAATTCATCCTAGTTAATTAATTTTGAATTAACAATTAATCTCTAAGATTAATTAGCTCTTACTTGAGCTCTAAGTAATCTACAAACTTATCTTGATTAAATTTGTTAATTAAGGTAATCTAAATCTCTAAGATTCTTACCTTATCCAAAACTCTAAGTTTCCCAAATATTCCCAATCTCCAAGATTTTCAAGATAATCCTATTTTGTTTAGATTAGTTTAATTAAGGTAGTGTTTAGGTCTAACAAAATAACTACCTTATCCAAAAACTCCAAGTTTCCTAATCTTCCAAAATTCTAAAATTTCCAGAATTTTCAAAATAGGCAGAATTATAGTCCAACCAAAAATCAACCAGTCGAGGCCAATCGAAGACTGCCACGTGGACAACACACGCGCGGACACGAAGTCCGCGCGTGGCTGTTCGCGGCAGCCGCTGCTGCGCGTGACAGCACACGGCTGGCAGCCCGTAGGCTGCTGCCGTGCACTGCTCGCGCGGCCAGCGTGCTGTTCGCACGCTGCCGTGGGCAGCAGCACGCGGTGGCCGCCCAGCCGCGGTGCGCGGCGCACCGCCGCGTGCCACCGTGGTTGGATCCAATAATTTTTTTTTGTTTTGATTACACATAGATTTAATTTAAACAGATCCAATCAATTAAATCCCAATCCAAAATTAAAAAAAACTTATCATGATAAAAATTTTCGAATCTAAAATTATCCATTAACTCTAAGTTAAATTACAAAAGTCCTAAAACATGCAAAGTTAAAGAACTAGCCACACATGCATCAAACATATGATTTATAACACATAATTTGCAAATTCATATATATACAAAGCCTAGAGTTGGCTCTGATACCACTGTTGGGATTCGGTAAGATAAACAGCCCTAGGCACAGCGGAATATAAAATTTTTAGGACCTCTTACGGAATATTGCCAGGATATTCTCTGATTTCTCCTCCAGCAAGTATCGATCCAAGCTCTGCAGCAGCGCCCCACGTGTTGCGCCTCTACGGATTGATACACCACAATTACACGAAAAAAATATATCTTGATCGAATAGAACACAAGATATATTAAGATCTAGGACTTAGGAACGATTTTGGAACAAGATCGAAAAACAAAAAATTCTTCCAAGCACAGGAAGGGTTCGGCCGATCTGGTGGGGCTCAATTTTTGCTTATGGAGTTGTGTGAAAAATAACTACAAGTAAGCTACTTATAGTTATCTCCTTAACCTAGTCCTATTAGGATTAGGTTTCCTCTCTCCTACATGGGCCATGGCCCTCTTTAATTTAGAAGACTAAGTCTTCTAATTAATTCATGGCCCAGTTAATTAATTTTGAGCAGGCTTTATTTAATCTCCCAATTAAATAGCCCAATTAATTAACTAGTCTCCCAATTAATCAATTTTGAGTCTAAGTTTAATTAATTAATTATTCCTTTAATTAATTAAATCCAACTTAATTAATTAACTCACAAATTAAATTCCAATTTAATTTATGATCCTGATCCAATTCCAATTGGATCCCAAATTGTTCCAATTGGGTCGACCCAGTCGACCCACCCATAATAATCGACCCAGTCGATCATTCATCCAGTCGACCCAGTCGACTCGATCGTTCTTATTTCCTCGCTTTCGCTTCATGTGTATTGTGTATGCCCCCGTAGGTTCAACACATAATTGGCCGTGGGTTATAATTAAATATTATTTAATTATTCGAGTAAGACTTACTCTAAATCAATCGAACACTCTGTCGATTAATCATTCCAAAATTAGCACCCCTGCCAATTTGGGAATTCTCCCACACTCCACGGTCGATGTCCAGCCACAAGCCCATGGAGCCCAATCACTGGTGAATTAATTCAGTGAACCTTTAATCATTTATAATTTCCATATACGACATAATCTCTCCATCGATCAATCTCCCAGTCGAGACTTAAGGGTATGGTCTTTCATCGGATTCCCTTTTCTTTTGTCATGACCTTATGTATTCTGATCTCGAAATAAATTCTCTTTGACTTAATCTTTATGAGCTACTTACATAAAGTCGTCAGATACCTTGGCCAAGGATTTTACCAGAATTAATTTCTCACAGAAATCCATAAGAGAATTTCCCAACCTATCAAGTCGGGTCAATGGATCTTTTGTTGATGATATGAATCTGCATACGAGTCCCTCTATATCCAATATGAGTCCACAGAGACTTTCTGGCGATCCCCAGTCAGTCGGAACTCATATTAAAGCATAGACGTTCTCGCACCAGATAAACCCTATCACCTCAAGTAGTTAGGGATCGTTCCTCGTATACTATTATAAATTTGGAATAACTTCAACCCCGATATGCGACTACCGCTTCCATGGTGAGTTATTTCCTAATTGGGGTATTCAGTGTGCTTGCCATCCCAGCAAGCCACCCACTTATGTGTATCGACCATCCCAGTCACGCTCGTAGACCCCAGCGTCCTCCAGTTCATCGGAGTATACACAACAGTGAGAGTCTAACCGAATCCTACGATGTCCTATCTCGATTGGATTCTATGACTCTTGAATATGTTCTAGATCACGGCCTTGGAGATCAGTCCACGGGTTGTCACATAGCCCTGTGATCTAAGGACTTCTATCCTTATGCGTAGATAATTATTACATAAGATAAAGTTGACCATTTAATAAAGTGCATTTATTAATCGAAATTGAATAGTTCTTTATTTATTACAATAAATGCTAGCCATAAAGCTGGCTTGCAGGACACTATTTCTATCAGTCAGATGATGATCATGAAGGTGGATACGATGTTGATTCTTCAGTAGAGCTTGAATCCTTCTCAAGAACCATGTTTAAACACAACCTCCCTGGTTATTGTTCAACTACAGCAAGAGTGGTAAATAATCTTTATTTAAACAATCTATGCATTATAGTGGTTTGATCTATACTAGTGCTATCTCTTACTGAGATGTGTTATTTTTGCAGTACTTCCCCACAGATATATGGAAGCCATTGGGCCTGGAGAAACATAAGGTTGCAATACTTAATTGTCCAGTATATGGTAAGCGGACTTGGGAAGTCGAGATCCATTTTTACAAAGCTAAATCAACTAAAAGACAACGTCTTGCATTAGCCAAAGGCTGGGGCAGCTTTGCAAATGCAGTTGATATAATACTTGGCGATGAGGTTGATTTTGAAGTTCGACAAGCCAATCACAATCCAAACGAAATGGTCATCTTAGTCTATATTTGCAACTGCTAGGTTTATGTTGTCCAAAAGGTTGCGCCCTTTGGAATAATATTAGGTTCTGACTTATGGGATGATGTAGTTAATTTGGATAACTTCTATGTATGGACGGGGATATTTGCAGTCCCCTAGGATGACATGTATTTTATTAAAATTTGGTTTTTTTGGGTATTTGCATTTTCGGATAATATGTATGATATTCTCCATCAGTATGTATGTTTTTTTCATAAGTCCCTTTTATTAATATGCGTTAATTTCGAGATTTTCATATTTATGAATGTTATACCTTTAAATTCCTATTCAATATTTAGATTTTATCATTTCACCACCACTATTTCATAAGAGATATCATCTCGGTAAACTGAATATTACATGATTTGTAATAATTCATTGGTAATCAATTTAAGGTTAAAACTGACAATTTTTACGGTAAAAATTTAAAGGTCATGATGAGAATTACCTATATTATATGTATTCAAATTTCGGGAGTGCAAAGTGCTACATTTATGCTTCAAAGTAATAAATGCCTACTTCGCATGTTTCGGGGGTGCAATGTGTAAAAAACACGCAATATAACAACATTCGGATCCAATCCAAGTAATGGAGCAACACTATAAATCCTATCAATTGCCGGACATATTTTTCTCAAGTATTCATACTCATTGCGATGATCAAATCAGTAATTTGTTTGAGTATCCATATGTCCTTAAGAGATTACATATATATTGTAGACGATCAAATACATTGACAATGGCTTTTTCAATGTATAATCTATTAAGTGGAATACTAATTAAATAAGTTTTCTATTCTTTAAATCAAAGTCCTTCAAAGTTTCATGATTTTGTCAGGATTTTTTTATTTAATATTTCCAAATTAGCAGCCATGGATTGTCAATTTAAAAGTTTAGAACCGCAGCTTCTCATCTAGTACAAGTATCCAATTCATATACGATTGAAGCATAAGTCTTATAGGTTATGACCTTGTTTATTAATGATCCAAAACAATGTTTACAAGGCAATGAGATCAAGTTTAATGTTATGATATAAATCCATTCATAAATACACGACTTACTAGTTTTTCATTTCACCATGGATCAAACTTTCCATATTTTCAAACGAACAATTCGGAGATTTTCCGTTTTTTAATCAAATGAAACGAAAACAATATGTAATACTGAAACTATGTGTTTACCTTAAAATTTGTGTTTTTCGTAAGAACCTAGAATTTTTTTTAAATTTTATTATAGGCAATTTATCTAAACATTCCGAATAGTCTCAAAAACTTTACAATATTTGATTCCTCAAAACATAAACTTTTCACGAAAATTTTGATCCACGATTTCAACCAATAACAAAACATTGAGAATTCGTGAAATTATAATATAACAAGCAACAACACATACAACTTCGATGCATCATATAAATAATTAAATTATCAAATATTAAAACAATATTTAGTTATCCATTATCAGGTTCAATGTCACACAACAAAGTACCATTGTTATATATATATACATATATAGATATTTGTATATATGTATATATGTAAATGCCATTCACACTGTGCATTTACATATTTTTCGGCCAAAAATTATACCCATATCTCACTTCCCACTTAAATATCAGAAATAAAAAAAAAAAATCTGAGCCTATGTAATTACATTATCCAAGAAGTGTCAACTCCATGCTAAACACAATCATCATTACCACATGTGTACATTGTTTGGCGGGTAAATCTTCAGCCAATTTCCCTCCATTAAGTCATTATTTTCTTTTCCTTTATTAGTCTAATATTTCCACAACAAATCAAGTAAGAAACTCTCTCTGCATTTGGGGTTTCATCAACAGTCAATCAGAACACAAGAAAGCTGAGAAGTTGGAACTGATCACCATTATACACTAAGCAGATCTACTCCTCAACCTGAAGCAAATGAACCATGTAAGTAAACTTTATCTTTCAGTGACGGATTTGTTTTTTGTTTATTGCGTAAATAAAGGACTAAGCATTAACAAAGGGAAAAAACAATCAGACTATGGCCTATATGAGAATAAGATTCACAAAAAAAATCACTCATCTGTAACAAGACTCTTCAGTTTGTTTACCAAATATACTGCATGTTTAGCTAAATTCTGGAGGCAATACATATGCACACAACTTATACACATGAAACACACAAGTCTCATCTACAAGTTTGAACATGTTTTAGAAGTTCTTTTGGGATGGAGTGTTGTTATCATCCTCTAATTTAGTGCAACATTTGATATTCCAACTTTACTTTACTTACCCAATGGGGGATTTTGACTTATTTTAACTTTTGTACTCAGTTTATAGAGATGCAATACAAAAGACTACCTTTTTATAAAGTGATTGTTTATTGTTTCATCATTAACTAATGGGCTCAAATTCGTCTTAGGGGGAACAATAAAAAACCTGTCGAAGCAAAAAGGAAGCTCGACTTCCAGGCAACAAAGAAGCATGCTATTAAATTGAATCCTTCTTCTAAGTTGTCAAAACATAAAGGTGTCTCAACACCGCTGCTGAAAATAGTAAAAGGGAAGGAAGCTGCTTCAAGTTTAAAGGATGAGATGGAAAGAATGCTTGATATAAATGAAACAAAACCGGATCCAATGGAATTGGATCTAGATTTTCTCTTTGACAAGCCAAGCTGGCATGTTGACAATACATCACCTCCTCCCAACAGACTGTTATCAGCACGGGACCGTTTAGAACCTACCTCCCTGGAACTCAAGGAACTATTAACAACCAAGGACGTCAAACTTATGAAGGAGTTTAAAGAATATTTTGAGCCAAAGGAGGTATTAATTTTAACCATGGTTTAACTTTAGATTAAGTGTTATTCTGTGCCATTTAAATATTTAACTATTTTGCCACTTCTTTTATCATAATTGTTTGCATCTTTGATGTTTTCAGGGAACCAAGTTTGATCACAGAACATCAATGAAAAGGCTTCTCAGTGTAAATAGCCAACTGACAGACGAACAACAAACGCGCATTGAGGAATTAGGATTTGGATCATTTACCAAGATAAAAATTGAATCAATCGATAAAGTAATGGTCAAATGGATACCGGACCATTACAACGTTCATGATCATAGAGTTTATGTGCACTCCGGTTATTTTGAAATTAATGAGGAAGCTATCAGAGATGCACTCGGCGTACCGATGATATATTTAGCGATTACAGTGAATAACGAATCTCCCGATGGATGGCTGAAATACAGAAGTTTGTTTTCCATTGTTAAAGGGAGAATTGACGTCGGAGCACTATCACATAAACTAAGGACCTGTAATACGTGTGACGAAGAATTCAAAGTCATGTATTTGGCATTGGTTCTGGCCACAGTGTTGTTACCGGGATCTCAACAGAACATGCCCAAGCACTACCTAAATATGATTCTTGATTTGCCGAATATAAAAGAATACAATTGGGCTGGATTAGTCCTTGATAAACTTCAAGAGGGAGTTGCTCAATGGAAGGATAGTGCACAAACATATGTGAGTGGATGCATGCTTGCATTACAGGTACTTTACCTAGAAACTAAAAATAATATTTTGCAAAATTTTATTTATTCAAGTTAGGTGCAAACAATTACCTAACTTTAAAATCAAAATTTTTTGGGTTCTTCAACAGGTTATGTTCTTGACGTATGTCATCCCAATTGGAACCATTTATTATATAAGGATGGAGAAAGAATTCCCATACATAGAATATCTAACCAAGCATACGGTCAATATGCTTGCACTAGATATGCAAAAGATGGGAGGTTATTGGAGTCCCAAGGTAAGTAATGGGTACCATAATTGTTATGTCTTATTATAGAGTACATATTAAGATATATTTATATATATTATGTTGCTGAAACACAATTATGGTTATTTTTTATACAAGGCTGTTCGCATCAACTGTGGTTATACCCCAGTTTCCAGTCCAATGTTATTTCAAGGTCACAGGAAAAGGGAGGATGTAATAGATGATGAACATGAGAAGGAAGCATTCAACACACCAAGTGCTTCTGAAAAAGGGGGACCTAGTCATGGGGAAGTTGATCCAACTTCTTTCATTGGTGTCAAACAACACGAGTCAACGCCTATCGACAACAACTTCTTCCTACAACAGTTTAATCTTTTGTTTGGAAAAGTGAATGCTTTAGAGGACATGTTGTCTAGAATCATCAAAAGTAGCAATAACATTTCATTGGGAACTATTGCTACACAAGTGGATATGGTTTACCTGATTCCAAAGTTGTACAGATCTCTCACGGATACCAGTAACAGTGACTTACATGAATCGATTAAGGAGGCACTTGAGAAGAGTCTAAGTACTGAGGGATTGTCGACTACTTCCACGGTTTTGGAGACTCAAGAATCAAAGGTCTCTAGTTCTAATAGGGGGAAAGATGTTGGAATGTGCTCTAGTCCTGCCAACCCTGAGTCCGTCCCAGATGAAATATGTTCTTTCTTATTTGACGAAGGGTTAAATATGAGGTATTTTCAATTGTTTTACATTGCATATTGGTGCTGTTTCTATATCAATTTTAACATGAATTAACATTTATAACCTACATGCATTTACAGAGAGGTAGTGGTAGACTATGGTGCTTGGTCCTACACTAGGGACAACATCATGTGTCTAAAACCAGAAACACAACTCAACGGGACCATAAGATTTCAAATTAAACAATCAACTATCTTATACTAACTTGTCTTAAGAATATTCATACATGTATTCATAAATGTGCTGACCTATAGGTTATGGACTGTGTGGCATACTATTGCACACTCAAAAATAGGGAGGAGAACAAGAGACAAACTTGTTGGTATTTTCCCCCAATCTTCAGTGTATGTTCCCAACTTTTTATCAAACGAATGTTGATTTTATTACCTATATGTCTCTATCTTTCTAATTATTATTGAGGTTTTGTGTGTTGCAGCAAATGTGTCTCCTTCCACACACGACAAATGAAAAAATTTTAAAGACATTCTTCACTGGGGAATTTAACTTTGCATCAAGAATGGAATTCCTTTCCAAAGTATTCATACCAATCAGCGACTGTCATCAGCATTGGTTCCTTCTCATTATAGATTTTTATGATTTCCATGTTAGCATTTGTGACACATTACCATCTGAAGAAATGGAACCATTGAGAAGACTGATTGCAGACAGAGTGGTATACTTCTTCATCTATTATATTATTAATAGTATGGAATTTTTTTTTGGATTACTAACACAGTTGGACTCAAATAGGTTAACCGTTTCGAAGTGCTGTTACAAATGTGGCCAGAAGTAAATTACAAGAAACAAAGTGTTGTGTATAAATGGATATGGTTCAAGCCCAACTGGGTGCCGGTGCAACCAAATGGGTATTGTTAATATATGTCTGCATTTCTTTACCCTATAACTATCAAGACTCTAATGTCAAGATTATAATGTTTAAATAGGTACGACTGTGGACTTTACGTATGTTTGATGATGATGTTTAGTATGGGGATGCAAATGCAGCTAAACCAGGTTAATTATAAGCCTATTCACAAAATATAATTGAATTCTTTTCATGCTTATTTTCTAATCTCACAAATTATAATTATGGGAGGCTGAATCGGTTCTAGCTCGCAGGAAGCTGGCTGTACAGCTCTATCAAGCCAAGTTCAACAGATTTGCATGGAAACTTTAGACCCTGTTATAAGTGTCCAATTATTTTGTAGGAAATGTACTAAGAATGAATATTTTTTTGTTTTTTTTGTTGGTTCTAAATAACGTGTAGGTACTTATTCAATTTTTGTTCAAGTAGCAACGAGTTATTTAGATATGTTGCCATTTCAAAAAAACTGCCTATAATGTCGACTTGATTCTGCTATCTGGATTTCATAACACCGACTCATGTATCTTTTTTGCAATCTAGATATCCCAATTTAGCTGATCTATTATGTGTAAAGCACTGGAATATTGTTGTTATCAATAGACAAGTTAGATATCACTCGTATTGTGCAGCAATCATTGAATACATATAGAAGTCAAGGATGTGGTGAGAAATTACCTGGTGAACTTGCATCTTCTAGTTTGGGCATCAGTCTTTCATGATGTTGAATGATTTAATTTCCAAATGACAGGTTAATTTGCAAACTCATGGCAGGTGTTAATCCCTGGTATAAGCAATAAAGACTCATAACCAACACTTGTAGATTCATATATGTACAACTTTAAGTACTTTGAAATAAAGAAGGTCAATTTTAGTAAGCCAACCCAAAATTTTAATTAACAAAAAATCTAGCAATTTGAAAATGCATCAACAAAACATAAGTCTTTTGTATAATGACTGTAATCATTTTGTAATGTGATTCATAGATGATGTGTAGTAAGTAATGTTGAGTGGGATATTTCAAAATAATTTCTAAGATGGATTTTTACCAAACATCACCAAATTCAACATATAGTATCTATACAATTTCCAACTGACCAACAATAAAATTAACATCACAAATTAGCATTAAAAGATTACATTCACCTTAAATAGTTCATTTTTTTACGTTCTTCCTATTTCAAAAAATAAAATTATTTATTACAGCATTCTGAGCAAAATCACAGAAGATATGATGAAATTTCTAAACCATGTCCACCTAACAACAGTCGCCTGATAACAAAATCACAATTAAAAGACTTCAAACAACTAAAAATGGAGAAAAAAAAAGACTCCTAAGCATCCACATATAACCATATACAACAGTCGTCTGATAACAAAATCACAGTTAAAAGACTTCAAACAACTAAAAATGATTCTAAGAATGGGATTCTATAATCTTCAAATTCTTTGATAACCATCATTTATATTCAAAATTGCGGAGTTACCTGATTCAGGTAAACAAATGTGCAACGTCATCCAAATAATCTGCATCTACAACCTATACATAACTCACACAATCACTAACAGAACATGATGGATGCAATACATAATAAAAATCATAGTAAACAAATAATATAAATACACATGGTATGAAGGATTGTAATTCTGAATACCAAAATGTTGCTCTCATTTAAGACATAATCCCAAAAATTATGATAAACCAGAAATAACCTGTTTCAATAACTTAGAGGGGTTTGGGGGGTGATTTAATCGTTTTTCGTAGGGTTTGGTTAAATCAATGATAAAGGTTTATGAGGTAAAAATATATAGAGATTATAGGGCCTAGTTACTTTATTCCGGATGGATCAATCTCAAGGAAGAACAATATGTAAAGAAGATCAAGAACACGAAACAATGAATAATGAATATAGTATATCAAAGCTTTTCTATTAAGTTGATATTAGATTGCCCAAGTATGTAGGCGTAAGTTCACCAGAATATTGTTATCGTAATACAATTGGTGATCCAGCTATTTATATGATATTAACCCTAGCTTTACAAGGAAACATAATCCTGCCAGGACTCGGGGTATTAATCCTTCTTGAACTAGGATATCGGTCTGATCGTCGTGAATAGATATCTCTGGTCGGATCGAGTGGATGTTAGCAAATGAGCTTCTTGGTCGAGCCAATCGAGTATCTTCTAGTCACTCCGAGTGTTATAAGGGGTGTAAAACAGCCCCCATCAATACTCCCTCATTAAAAACCTTACTTGGAAAAAACCCTGTGGGAAAAAATCCTAAGCAAGGAAAAGAGTGCTACATTTCATAGATAGTCGTTTCCGAACTGTATCGTTGTTTCTTTTCGAGGAGGCGGTTTTTCTTCATTGATTGGTGGGAATATGATCAGTCTCGAAAGAATTGAGGCGTCTTTTCGGCCTTCTATATAAATAGGCGATCGTAGTTTCACCCATTTTTTACTTACCGCCTTCTATTTTCTTGCAGTAATTCTCTTAGTCGATAACTCTTCTAGATATCGTAAGTTGAGCATTACTTTTTCGAAGATCAAAATAATATGGCTTCCATCTCGAGAAATCCTTCATTCTCTCCTGTTGAGGAAATCGCTCATGTTATCGACGTGGGGGCTTCTCCCAGCCCTCCACCAGAACGGTCGGGACCGTCGGATATAAACATTCCTGAAGAAGACACTTTCAAGGTGCGGATCATCTCTGATGCTGAGGTTGCGTCCAAGGCTAAGAAAGGCAAAGGTACTAACCCTCAGATATCCGATCCAGTCGAAACCCTTTCTTGAGTTTATACCGAGGAGAATTTTCATGAGGTTTTGGATAATTATGCAAAATACTTCCCGAAGGGCTCCGAAATTATTCTTCCGTCCCCCGCCGATAGGGTTACCTCACCGCCGGAAGTCTGTCGAGCTTTTTACACTGCCCATTTTAATCACGGTCTTCGTCTTCCTTTGTCTGCCTTATTTCTAGATATTTTAAAGATATTCAGTGTTTCTTTAACACAACTGGTCCCTAACTCAGTAGCTTTCGTCGTTTGTTTTTCTGTCCTGATGATTGCCAAAGGGTTCCAACCCTCTTTTCGTAATTTTACTCAGTTATTTCGTTTTAATATTTCTAGCTCTTCCAATCATGGTTACTTTTTTGCCAGTCAAAAGTCTGGTCGATCTATCTTTGATTCTCCAGTTTCCAGCAACTCCGACTGGAAATCTCGCTTTTTCTATGTTCGCCCTCCCACTCATCTTACTTTAGCCGATGGCTCCACCAAACCTTTCTCATGGGACCACGATTCCAAGATGATTTTTGGTGGTCGCTCTGTCGAGGGTCAGTTTATTCCCGATGATCCTAAGTTGGTGGTGGAGATATCGAAAATGCGTGCTGACAAATATCAATGCGTTCTTCTTATTGGTGAGGCCTTTCTTCGTAAGGCAGGCGTAAGTTCTCACACTTTTCCCATTTCTTCTTCTTCTCAGTTGCTCGGTAAGCGTTATATTTCACCATCATAATTTAATCTTTTCTTCCAATAAAATTTGTAACTGGATTCTTGTTTTCTTCAGTCTTTATAGTAGAGAATTACCGGCATTCTTGCAAAGGAAAAATGGTTTTATCGAAGTCTACCAAGACAGTGGAGAACCATCCAATTGAGCAAAGAGTATCAAGAAAGAGAAAATTGGAATTGGGACAAGATTCTGATGATTATAGCGAGGAATCCCCAGATCCTTCCCAGGAGACTCCTCAGGAACCCTCTTCTTCACCAACTCCGGGTCCTACAGGGACAGGACAGGGTTATCCTCCTCTCCATCTCAGAACTTCTCTCGGTATCCGCGGTTATCGTAGCTGGTCGATGCCCCATTCAACTGGTACGTCAGCTAAAAGGAGAAAGTAGTTCTACGGTCGCTCTGGTGAGGACCTTACTTTACTTGGCGAACAGCACCCAAAGCCTACCCTTGTCGAGATGATCGAAGATCATCTAGTGGGAAAGAGGGCGGCCGGTTATTCTGAACACGATTCTTCGATCCATGATGAGAAGTAAAATGCAGCAGATAAGACTACTCGTATCCTTCTCTCTAGCATTTTCACCCGTGACATTAATAAGATGCTCCATAAAGATCCCTTGGAGAAGTTACAGAAGGCTTCTCTTTATGCCGACAAGGTAAATGCTTTTATGTGCCTTTTTTTTATGTTAATTTTTAAGAGGATTTTCCACTCAAAAAGCTTATCCTTTTGATTCCTCAGACTAGTACTTGTCTTCTGTCATTCGCTTATGAAGCAGCCCTTTGGAGACAGCAGTGTGAGTTTCTCGAGGAGAGGAATAAAGCGTTGCTTCAGAAGGTGCCTGTTTCAGAAGGTGGTGCTACAGAAGTTGGTCCTTCTACCTCGTCATCTCGTCGACTTCAATTCGAAGGTACTCAGGATATGGGGACCGACAATCCCCACGTTTTAAATAGTATTTTGGAAACTTCTCGTGCCTAGGAGCGAGTTAATCAGCTGGCTAAGGAGCTGACCGATCACCAAGTCTAGTATACAACTCGTATCAGTGAATTGGAGTCACAAGTTGCTAGTCTTCAGGCTTCTTTGAATGAATACGAAGAGAATCTTCCTCTTGGTGGACTTACTGATCGCAACGGTAGAAATCCTAGCGAGAAGGTGATTCGTGAATTTCTTGATTCTCCGGTTCATACTGCCCTGGTGTATCAGAAAGTTGGTCCCCTCCTTAAAAGTGCCTTTAAGAAAGCAATCCATCAAATGGTTGCTACGGGATTGATCGAGGATCGCCGAAGGGAGTACTTCAAGACCATACATGTCAGCCTTAATCGTTATGGCTAGGAGTATTCTTCTTCTGATCTGTCGAGCGTCGAATACAAACATTTTCCTTTGGCTCATTTGGTCGAGGAGTTTGGAAAACCTTTACCGACTCCTCCTTCAGAATTAAACCCGAAGTTGATAATAATTTAGTCGATCAAGAGAGCGAGGAAGAGAACCCCGACACAGTGACAAATGCAAATGGAGAAGAAGGGGCAACCGGCGATCAGGAAGTTCTCGTTGGCGATCAGGAGGAGATAGTAGAGAGCGACCAACGAACTTTGGATAGGAGCAATAAATAAATTTTCAATAATAATATTTGTCAATGCGCAATCTGTAATTTTACTCCTTTAACTTTTCGAATAAGACGATTTGTATTCCTAATTTATGATATTAACTCCTTCATTTATTGGGATGGTTTAGACATAAGTCTTCAATTCCAGCATAATCATTATGTTTGCGTCTTTTCGAATTCGTGTGATTGTTCATTGGTCAGGTTCTCTGTTTCGCGCCTGTCCCCAAGGTCTGTCGCGTCTTTTCATTCAGTATAAATACCAATGGTAAAAAGTTTAATCACTATTTTACTGCACTTCTCAATTCCGATAAAATATTTTCTCCAAAGGGTGATAAGATTTACTCGATATTTTAAAATTTTCTTTGGTTTCCGAGGATGAGTAATCTTTTCGATAATACTTCCAAGCGTTCTTCACGCGACCTTCCTAGAAATTCAAAGTCGAAAAGGTCCCATAATGAGGGGCCTTCTGCTGATCCTGCTCGATTCCAGACCGTGGGGAGCTCGGGGGTGCAAACTTCTATTATCCCACCGAGTCGTTTGAGCGATGTGAATACTCGCCCAGATTCTCTTCAGCAAAATCCCACCATTTCTTCAGACGTTCAAAGGAGACCTTCTCCTGGTCGGATTGCCTTTGGAGATATGTCTAACATGGAGCCATCCTTTAACATTCCCGTTTCTTCAACTATACCTTTAGTTGAGCACGATTTACATAATTATGCTCGATTTAAGTTTTTCCAACTCTTCCGCTGACTTTGTTGTTAACCAAAGTCAATTAAACGATACCGTTGGGCCAGTGAGTAGTGGCCAGGTTATAGGTCCTTCTTTGGTTAGTTCTCATCCGCAGTCAGTCGCCCAAAGTTTTGCGGATTTCTTACTTTTTGATACTACCACCATGACTACTTCTTTTGAGGGTAGTGGTTCTTTCGGAGGTCGGGTGGACATAGGTCCGGTCGGAGGACTGTAATCTCCTACTCGGGGAAGGAAACTTCTGTGAGCCCTAATGAGAGGGAATCCCCGCGTTTGTTGGATGATCCTTGTATCCTTGAGCAGGTTAGGGATATAACTGAGTCTGAAGTGCCCCGTCATGATAAGATTCCTTTAAATTATGTCCTGCCTGACTCTTATGAACCCGATCCTTTATCCTGGGATTTGGGTCTTAGTACTATTTTGCCCGGTGAGTTGAAGAAACATGAGGGTACCTCTAACCTTCGTCTTGTTCAATCTCTTTTCAAAATATTTGAGCAGGTATTTATCTTTTTGAGCTTATTCTTGTATTGTCTTTCATTGCTTTGTTGCTTACAACTTCTCTCTTCTCAGGGAAATACTATGCATTGCAATTGGGTGTCCAATGTGATGACTTATGGTTCTCCAAAGAGAATCTGAGGCTTCGCTTGGATACGGAGACAGCAAAGGCCGAAGGGCACATTCTTCAAATTGGGCTACTTAATGATGATCTTCAGAAGTTACGTGAAGAAAAATTAGCTCTTGAGAAGGAGAGGGATGATCTGGCTCAATTGAACGCCAGTTCAGAGGAATCTCGTCGGCGTGCTTATGAACAAGGCTATGACGAAGGTTATCAGAAGCGTCAGGAGGAGCTGATGGTATTTCTGAATACTGCTACTCCTCGAAAGGTGCTTCTTCGAACCGACCCTCCGGTGGCGATGAGTCTTGATGACTTGTTTATTTTTTTTTTATTTTTTTTTTTTGTAGAACGAAGCCTGTATGTGGTCGTTAGGGGATAATTTATCCTTAGTATTTTTTGTATGACCACGATATTTTGCTGTAAATATTCTATAGTAATTCCAATCTTTATTGGAGAAGTAAATTGAATCATCTAATCGAGTAGATAAATTTAGATTTAAAAATCTTTATTCAATTACTTTTGTAAGCAAATTTAAATTGCTTGTTAAGTAAGTGATTCAAATATAAAGCTCCATAGAAACTTATCTGGATTGACTTGAGGGCAACCAGTATTGTGGAAATGAGCAATCTGTTGCTGACGATCAGTCATGAGTTCTTTTCAAATCAAGAAATTCCTCACAATCTTGTCCTTTACTGTTGAAGTGTCGGACTTAGTAAGCCCATTCGTTGACTATGCATAGTCCCTAGTCAACCCGTGTTCATCGATGATCGATCAGTCGCCGTTGTCAGACCTAATTTTGTCTGTTATGAAGTCCTATATAAGGGCTTCATTGTCACTTCTCTTTAAGCATGACTGTCTTTATGGATGAATCTCTTAGTATAACTTGTTTGCTATTGTTTGGATTCCATGTTTTTGTGTACTTACTGTGAGTTTTATGTAATTCAAACGAAAATAACCATCATGTCATCACGTCATATCTTTGGTGTGGGAGGAATTGGAAAATGTAGAACCTTTAGTCAGATCTAGTCTGTGAAGACCCCCTTAAGCAATTCTCTGGAAGATTAGGCAGTGACGAGGTCGTACGCTATAGTGAGGAGAATTGTTCTTCTGATCACTTCGTCAGATTTCTTGGACTCTAGGGGAGATCCGGATTCTATGTCGTTTTCTCTTATTAGTCGTCAAAGCGATCAACTATTTTGTCTTCCTGCTTATAGATCATTTATTTTTGGTAGAAGTAATTATTCCTCGTTGTAAATCTCCTTTTCTTAAGGATTATGTTCGTCGATCGAGCATTCTTCGTAAAGTTCCAAATTATCTCTCAATGAATCCACTGGAACATATATGGATTTCCCATTCTGGTCGTTTCGACCTTGATACTTCATTCTCATCGAGCAGCTTTATCGACAATCCTAGCGCCGTTCCAACTTACTCGCATTAAATTCGGGAAGTCAAAAGTCGCATTCTCGTCCCTTCATTAGATTTCTATCCAACCGTAGGATTAACTTAAAATTTCCTTATAAATAGACTTTCAGTTTCTTCCCATATCTATCCATACCATACGAAATGGAGATATCAGTTTCTTTGGGTTTTATTTTGCCCAGTGATCCCATAATTTTTAAAAAGTCACATTATTGTGCTCCATTATCTTATAATAACTCAAGCATCATTTGCTTTGTACTGACAGGTCCCATTGATGCCCTACCTAGTACTGACGGGTCCCATGTGGCCTCAGCTTTTGTCTTCATGTGGTTGGGGTCCATGGTATTTTGTTTGCACATGGAGGGTTCATACTTACCAGGCATCCCTGTTCTTGGATGTTACCTCCGGAGTGATAGACCGTCGGGGTGTGCTGGTAAATTTTCACTTTCGCGGTGGTCCTTGCGAGATCCTGCTTTGGACGAACAACTGCAGCAATCTCTTAAGCGGGAGCTCGTTTTGGTCGAATGACCGCTACAAGCTATCTGGCTTGCAATGGTCGTTCCAGACTAAAGGGAGGATCGATCCTCAGAGTCTGGCCATCGAACTAAAGAAGTCGACCATCCTGAGCAGCATGCTTCTTAGGTGGTTGAAGGAGAACGTCGAGGCACCAGGATGAAGATTGATATTTCTGTGGACATTGTCGTGAAAAGCTCCGATCTATTGAATAAGATTTTCCACTTTTGTATTTGTAACGAAATGTAAATCGAAACATGTTCCTTATATTCATATGAATAAAACTTCATTTTTCTTCAAATTTTTATCCTCAGATGCCTGTTCTTGCTTATGTCAGTCTTGACCTTCACTTTTTTCCTCTGTGTTACTAAGTATTATAATGATCAGGCCAATCTTTAGTTGATATGGTAAGTAGGTTGTTTACCGATGAACGATTCTAACCCTTTTAAGTTTGTTTTCTGGAGATCGATGAGTGTCTATCGAGCGGATCAATTTTACTCAATTTTGTACTTAGGTTTTTTACCAATAATTGGCTTTAACCTATAAGTTGGAGATCGATGAGTGTTTATCGAGCGGATCGATTTTACTCAATTTTGTACTTAGGTTTTTTTACCAATAATTGGCTTTAACCTATTTAATCGTTCTAGTTGGAGATTGATGAGTGTTTATCGAGCGGATCGATATTACTCAATTTTATACTTAGGTTTTTTACCAATAATTGGCTTTAACCTATTTAATCGTTGTAGTTGGAGATCGATGAGTGTTTATCGAGCGGATCGATTTTACTCAATTCTTTGACTTAGGTTGTTTACCAACTATTGGTTTTAACCAATAAGTCCGTCGCTTTTGGAGATCGAAAAGTGTTTATCGAGCGGATCGATTTTACTCAATTATTTGACTTAGATTGTTTACCAATTATTGGTTTTAACCAGTAAGTCCGTCGCTTTTGGAGATCGAAGAGTGTTTATCGAGCGGATCGATTTTACTCAATTCTTTGACTTAAGTTGTTTACCAATAATTGGTTTTAACCCTTTAAATCTTTGATTTAGCCCATAACCAATGAACATATTTCCACAAAATTTTTAACCAAAAGCTTTTTAATGCAACAAACGGTACTAACAAAATTAAATGACAATTAAGATAATAAAGAAAAGAAAAGATGAGGATGACTTGAAAAATTTATCGTCCATAGTATCTTCTCAGGTTGACTGCATTCCAAGTCCTCGGTAGGGGTGTTCTTTCCATGTGTGCAATTTTGTACGAACCTTTCTTTCCTACACCCATGACGATGTAAGGTCCATCCCAATTCTGTTGCAATTTCCCAACGTGCTTGGACACCTCTACCTTTTTTAGTACTAAGTCCCCTTCTTTGAAGGTTCGTATGCGGACCTTTTGGTTGTATGCTTTTTCCATATTTGAGTTAGCGACCTGCAATCGTACCGAAGCTTTTTTCCCTTAAGGCTTCGGCCAGGTCGACATCATTTTCTCTAGCCTTTTCATTTTCCTCGCTATCATACATCTCGATCCTCAGTGTTGGGACCAACGTTTCGATCGGAATCACAGCCTCCGAGCCGTACGCCAAACTGAACGGGGTCTCGCCAGTTGAGGCCTTAACAGTTGTCCGATTCGCCCAAATCACTCCAGGGAGTTCGTCTAGCCATCTTCCTTTGGCTGCCCCTAATCTTTTATCCAAAGAATTGACTATTTCACGCTTCGCTACTTTAGTTTGTCCGTTTGCTCTTGGGTGTCCTACCGAGGTAAAGTTTTGTTGAATTCCCAACTTAGGCCATCTCTAATCGTTAGGGGGAGGGGAAGGGGGATTTTGAGGGGGAAAAGAATTATGGTCTTCAATAGTGAGGGGAAGTGGGGAGGGGAGGGAGAATGGGAGGGGGAATGAGAGACAAAGGGCAAAAACTTGCCCTCCGACCATCTTCAATGGTGAGGGGGAGGGGGAGGGGGATTTTTGGGTTTTTCTAAAATTATGGTCTTCAATGGTGGGGGGAGTGGCGAGGGAGAGGAGAGTGGGAGTGGGAGTGGGAAAGAGAGGGCAAAAGCTTGCCCCTCCTTTACCCCTCGGCTCACACGCTACATTTTTTTTTTTCGTTTTTTGTACATTTTGTGGTTTTTATTTTAATAAATTTTGTGTATGAATTAATAAATTTTATATTATAAAAAATTAAATCTTTACAGGAATTAGTTTTAATTAGATATTTTAAATTTGTATTTTAATTTGGATAAAATGTACAATTGATTCAAATTATAAATTATTTTTTTATCAAATAAATGAACTTTAATATGATTAAAACTCGAATATAACTTGATATATATAAGTGATTGCGATTTTTTTATAATAATAATAATAATAATAATTATTATTATTATTATTATTTTATAATTATTATTATTATTACTATTACTATTACTAATATTATTATTACTATTATTAATATTAAAATATAATCTTTTATATAAGTATGATTTAATTTAACAAAATTACATATTAAAAAAAGTTAAACTTCATAATAGAACACTTATAATATTTAAACAAATAAGAATACATACTAAAAATCATCGACCGTGTCTTTCCCACTCATGGGCAATTAAGTCGTCCCGAAGTTTACGATTGGCTACTACCGATCGTATTGCTTGATGGAGCATCATATAATTCTCCATGGATAATTCACCACATCTTGGATTAACCTCTCGCGTTGGTCCTGGATAAATATTAGCACGGGCTCTACGAGATGTGGAAATATTTGTATCATCATCTTCAGAATCGGCATCATCGTATTCATGACGTTCGTCCTCCACAATCATATTGTGAATTACTACACAAGTAAGCATAATATCGCTTAAGTCCTCCATATGACATCCTCTTCCTAGCTGACTGACTATGGCAAAACGAGCTTGCAGAATTCCGAAAGCTCATTCAACATCCTTGCGATAAGATTCTTGCAATTTTGAGAATAGTTGTTGTGGAGGGGTACGCGGTCGCCTGATGGATTGAATTAATGTGCCCCATTTTGGATAAATACCATCGGCAAGATAGTACGGCATTGTGTAGACGTTGCCATTCACCTTATAGCTCACTTGTGGGACGTTTCCAAGAGTGAGGTCATCGAACAAGGGTGAACGACCAAGGACAGTCAGGTCATTTTGCGCATCGAGTATTGGTATGATTGTAAAAATCGTTGTTGAGTCTTTTTTATATTAGTATTGGTTAAGTCTTTCTTATATTAGTATTGGTATGACTGTGTAATTTTCTTTAAATTAAGTTTTTTTTTATTGTACTATCTTATTATTATTAAGGGACATTTGCTTTTTGAGTACCATAAGATATGCCAACTTGCAACTTTGGTACCATTGGTTACAAAAATGCAACTTTGGTATCACATGATATATTTTTATTGCAACTTTGGTACGAAACTCAATTTTTCTCTAAAGTTAATGATAATTCACCCCCTATGAAATGCATAATATTCTATTTATCTCCTTGTGATTTAAAAAAAAAGCACTTTATCTCATGTAATTTTATAATATTATTAGTATTTATTATTATTATTATTATTATTATTATTATTATTATTATTATTATTATTATTATTATTATTATTATTATTATTATTATTATTATTATTATTACTACTACTACTACTATTATTATTATTCTTATTTATTATTATTTTATCATTATTATTATTATTATTATTATTATTATTATTATTATTATTATTTATTATTCTTATTCTTATTCTTATTATTGTTACTATTATTATTATCATTATCTTTCACATTATTATTATTATTATTATTATTATTATTATTATTATTATTATTTTGTATTATTATTATTATAATTATTTTTGTATTTTTATTATTATATTATTTTATGGTTACTTAGATACTACACTAGTGGATTTAATACATGGGGGTTGGATGAATGACACATAGGCATAAAATGACAAAATATTGTCCTTTTATGCTTATGTGTCACTCATCCAACACCCGGGTGTATTAAATCCACCGATGTAGGTACTAATTTTCCTTATTTTATAATGATAATTTTTGTATTATTATTATTATTATTATTATTATTATTATTATATAATTATTTTTGTTATTTATTATTTATTATTTTATTTTTATTATTGTTATTATTATTTTATTATTATTATTCTATGTCCCTAACTGTTGAAGACGGTTATGGAGTGGGAGGGGGAGGGGGAGGGGGCATTTTTGCCCCAACGATTGGAGATGGCCTTAGAGCACCATTCCAGCACTTGTTTTCCCGCGAATTGAGTTCCATTGTCAGAAATTAGGATTCGTGGGATGCCAAATCGACACACTATGAACTTCCATAGGAAGTTAATTACTTGAAATTGTGTTATCCGAGCCAGAGCGATGCATTCTATCCATTTGCTGAAATACTCGACAACAACTAGAACATAAGTTTTCTTTGACCTGGCCACTGGGAAAAGTCCCACAATGTCTATTCCCCATTGATCAAAAGGCCAGCACACAGGTATAGGGTGCATCTTTTCGGCGGGTTGATGGCTCACATTAGCGTGAATTTGGCAATGGTGACATTTTTGCACATATTCAATGGCATCTTTGTTTAAATTAGGCCAATAGTATCTTGTGCGGAGACATTTCAAAGCTAAGGCCCTGGATCCACTGTGGTTCCCTGCCTCTCCCTCGTGTATTTCTCGAAGTATATCATTGGTTTGAGGTTCAGAAATGCATTTTAGTAGAATTCCTGATACCGATCTTCTATAGAGTTTTCCCTCTATCATCGTGTATCTTGGTGCTCGATATTTTATTTTCCGAGCCTCATTTAGGTCAGGTGGCAGGTTTCCTTCGCGGAGGTAATCTATCATTGGAGTCATCCAATTCTTTTCTGTTACTTCGATTTCCATCATTTCAGCGACGGGCGTCTCGTCAATGTCGATTGCTGGAGTATTCGAGATCAACCAATTGATCAGTCTTTCTGTTCGGCCATCTCTTGATCCCGTGAATCTAGAGAGCTGATCTGCCCATTTGTTTTCTGAACGGGGAATATTCTATATTTCGAAATTCTCGAATTTCCCAGTCAATTCTTTTACTTTGGCGAGGTACTTGATCATGTTGAATTCCTTTGCTTCGTATAGACCTTCAATTTGTCTATATACCAATTCTGAATCAGTTAATACCTTGAGGCTTTTTATGTTGGCTTTGATCGCCATTTCCATTCCTGCAATCAATGTTTCATACTCCGCTTCGTTGTTAGTCACCATGAAGTCTAACGTGATTGCATAGTTTATATCTTCATTATTTGGCCCGGTAAAATTGATTCCAGCACCGCCTCCCTCTCTGCTCGAAGCATCGTCGATATGCATTAGCCAAGTGTGACTTTCGACAATCAAGATATCGCTATCATAACCGGTCAAGTCGTTAGGTTCTTGTATTGAGGTCGAAGTTTCTAATAGAAAGTCGGCCAGGACTTGAGCCTTAATAGCGACTCGTGGTTTATATTCAATTTCGAATTGTCCTAATTCGATCGCCCATTTGATTAATCTTCCAGAGGCTTCTGGCTTCGCCAAGACCTGCCTCAGTGGATGGTTTGTGAGCACGACTATTTTATAGGTCAAAAAGTATGGTCGGAGTTTGCGAGCTGCCACCACTAAGGCTAAAGCAAATTTCTCTATCTCCAAATAATTCTTCTCCGCTCCTTGTAGTAATTTGCTTAGATAGTAGACAGGCTTATGTTCAGTGCCTTCTATCTTTACCAAAACGGAACTAATGGCAACTGTGGAGATGGATATGTAAATGTACAACGGTTCACCTTCGGTTGGTTTAGCTAATAATGGAGAAGAAGTTAAGTATGCCTTTAGTTGGTTGAATGCTTGATCGCACTCTTCAGTCCAAACAAAGTTTTTCGCCTTGCGTAAAGTTTGAAAGAACGGCAAACTTCTATCTGCTGACTTGGAGATGAATCTGTTTAATGCGACAATTTTTCCTACTAAACTTTGCACTTGGGAGATCGTCTTAGGTGGTCTCATTTCTGTTATGGCTCGAATCTTTTCGGGATTAGCTTCAATCCCTCGTTGATGGACCATATATCCCAAGAATTTTCCGGATTTAACCCCAAAAGTACATTTTGCGGGATTAAGCTTCATGCGGTATTTTCTCAATATCTGGAAACATCGATCAAGGTGCTTTACGTTGTCGGCTGATGGAATAGTGCCCTGCAAGCCAATATATTTAGCTTGTAGTGAAACTATCATTATCTTTCTTTAGTATAAACGAATTAATACGCACGTTTATTTATACGAGTATAAGGATAAACAATGGCCAACTTCATCTCTCGCGAATACATTTAAGCGATTGGTTGAAATCCTTAGATTACATTTGACTATGGGACGATTCACTTCAGTACTGAGTGCAATCATGAAACAGTCTCAAAGGTCGTAATCTTAAAACTGTTCCAAGTCATAGATTCCGAAACGAGACGGGGTATCGTAGGAATCGCTAAGACTTGTACAAGTATGCATGATTCACATGGAGTGAATTTGTAGCGTTTCATGAGCAAGGCATTTGAGGCCAGTGCATATGAGTAGGTGGTTCAATGGAGGATTGAACGCATCGAACGACCCGAACAGAGAAACCCATTGTGGAAGCGCATGACGCATATCGGTGATGGGATGTTTCTCAAGGAATATAATAGAGTACGATTTAGTCCTTTGACTTGAGGTACTAGGGCGAACTCGGTACATGAAAGTGCGTACTTAGATCTAGGTATAGGCCACTTAGCTTGGTCATAACATGCCTAGGTTGGGTGCGTGTGGACATGTACGCGAGTGGTTAGTACCGATATGGAATCTATTGACTCACTGTAATGGGTGAGAGAATTTCCTATACGATTCTTAGATAATATATCCAAGAAACCCGTGGCCACGGTCGGTGACGGATTTGGAAAGGGGTTTCCAAATTTAGGAGTCACACTGGAATATTATCCTGAATTAGAAAGTATAGTTATCGAAACAATTTTTAGAGGTGCCGATCAATTCACACACCCTAAGTCTTGATCGGGAATATTAGTCGATAGAAGGACCGTATGTACATGGCAATTATATGAGACGAGGTTCACAAATATCAATTCACCTGAAGTTGGGCTTCATGGGCTTGTGGCTAGACATCGACCATGAAGTGTGGGTACTCCTGAATTAATAGAGGATTTAATTCTAGGAGTGGTCAATTAAAGGTTGTTTAATTGACCGGAGCAATTTATTGTTCATAAATTAAATCACGAAGGATTCGTGAGCCTGCTGCCAATTGATGGTGAACCCAGAGGGTCACACACAATACAATTGGACGGTGACTGTTATAAAAGGACATGAAAGGAATTAATTGATTTAAAGGTAATTAAATCAATTAAATGAATTAAAATATTTAATTCAAGTGGGAGATTAATTAATTAGTTGACTTAATTAATTAAATACTTAACTAAGTTGCTAATTAATTATGTAAAAGAAATAATGATTTATTAAAGGTTGGGCATTTAATTAAAGTTGTTAATTAAATGAAGGATTGCAAGACATGGGCCTTTATTAATTAAAGCCCATAAGGAGTCTTGCAAACCTAGGTCAAAAGGAGCTTATAAATAGAGCACATCTAGAGCTCAAATAAGTAACACTCTAAGAAAAACCCTAGCTCCTTTTGCCCTAGTAGCCGCCGCCCTCTCTAGCTAGAAACCCTAGCCGCCGCCGCCACCTTGAGCCGCCGCCACCTGCTGCCGTGGGCTGCCTTGGTGTCGCCGCCGCCCTCTCCTTGTTCCATTGTGTTAGATCTTGATCTGTCAAGAGATTCAACACAATCCTGCAATAACAAATCTCCTGAATCCAGTTCTGAGCCTAAGATCTTGAGGTGTTGCCAGAATCCAATTGGTGTGGACTATCCCTGGAGGTGAGACACTTGGATCACTCCTGTGAACCAGATCAGAATCAGAAACGAAGCCGGAGGTTTCCACCACCTTGCCTGTGGTGAGGTATATCGCAAAAACCCCCTTGTTAATTCATTGTGTGCGTTTTTGTTTCTTGTTTTTGTATACATAATATGGAGACTTCTTTTATGGGACCATTGGATGACTCGAAAAATTTTAAATTCCGCACTTTGTTGTATGACAAATCGAGCCATATCCCTACAGTGGTATCAGAGCCAACTCCATTATTATTATACAAAAGCTTGAACATAATTGTGTTCACCGTATATGTTTAATTATATGTATGAGAACACGTGATAATTATGTTCTGTAAGTTGATTCTTGCTTGTTATGACTAGATCTATCATTGGGTAAAACTGCTTTTCAAGATCTGTGGCGTTTTTATAGTTTTTGGAAACTTCAGGACTTTTTGGGGCAAAAATCGCATATTAGGGTTTTTGGGGCTGAAAATTCGAAATTTTTGAAATCTGGAAATTTGAAAATTCTGGACTGTTCTTGCAATTCTGGTCGCACGGTTTTTGGGGTCGTTTTGCAATTTCTGAAAACTTAGGGGCTGTTTTGCAATTACCGAAACTTGAGGGGTCAATTTGAAAAATCGAAAATTTTCAAAATTCAAAATTTTATTTTCTGGTCTGCTGCCCGAAACTGCCCATGGGTGTTTTTTGTAACTTTTTAAAAAGTTTTGGGGTCGAAATGCAATTTTCGAAAGTTGAGGGGTCAAAATGAAATTTTTCAAAAGTTGAAAAACAGAATCTGAAATTGAGCAGAAAATTAATTTTTATTTACCCGGATATTTATTTTGTCATAATTAGTAGTGACTAAAAAGCAAGAATCATAGGAAGTTAGTTTTAAAAGGATGTTTTAAAATTAAGATAGAAGAAAGTAAAAGATGTTTACATGTTTCTTGCTCTACGTGAACTGTTTACGTGGTTTTCGATCGAGCCGAGCCTTGACCTTAGGTTAGATGTGATTGGTTTAATTTATTGTTTGGTTTTTATTGGGCCTGCGAGCCTATTATTGTTTTTGGGCCACTTTGAGCCTTTGTAATAGAATAGGGCTTTACTGCTTTCCTAGTTTAGGATGGAGGCCCGTTTACAAGCATGGTGGGAGCCCAAGAAGATATGAAGGCCATGTATGCATGGTACATTGTGTAATAGCATAGGGCCTCATGAGAACCCTTTAGATTGACCAATAGGGCCAACATCCTTGGCTCGATGATGGCCCGCATAGGAGGCTCCCGATCGAAAACATATTGTGGTAGTATGCATGCTAGGCTTGTATGGCTTTTATTTATTTGTCGATTTATATTTAGCTGCGCGCTAGAATCTAGATCGTAATAAAAGATAAAGCATAATTGAAGCGGTGAGATCTCGAGGAGAGTTAGTATAACTTTCACACCAGTAAACCCCCTCTTGAATTAAATATTAAGTCATATTGGATTAAAATAAAATGAAGTATTTATATAAATCCAAGCCTTCCATCAATAGGGACTAGCGTATGTTGTCTACTTATCGATAGAGGTGATCCAGAGTCTGGCACCCGAGTCGAAGAAAGGGACAATACGTGAAATTCCTTGACTCCTGTTTTTAACTAAACACGACAAGGGTGAGAATTGGTCGGGATGTGAGGATCGACCGATAACTAGTTACGGAGAACTCACGACCGGGCCAGTTGCTCATCATGATTGATGGGATAGACTTAACGATTAGTAACACTTATGATGTAGCAGTGCTAGATAAGTGCGAAAACCGAGGCAAAATAGCTTGAAGGTTGTGGAGTAACACAATTGGCAATAAGTATGCCTACCTGGGGAATTGGTTGTATGGCCACGAGTCGTGGGTGCAATTAATTGCCGCTGGGACGTCAAGACCTACTAGGAAATAGAATTTCCCGAACAATTGAAGGGGTAATTGTTTCGATAAAATAGTGGGAGAACTTCTACGATAGAAAGTCCAACCTTCGTAGATTATAAGTATTATTCATTAACTAGTCCACTGAATGTTTGTCTTCTCTTTAAATTAGATACTGAGATATCAGTAATTATCCATTTTACTATTTATCCTCGACTAATAAAATAGCTGGATTAAAATATCGACTAGGCAAGAGACTTGAGAATTGTCTTGAATTCCAAGAGTGGAATGATGTTCTTAAAAGACAATCCTATGCCTTATGCGCTTATGAGATAAGTCAAAATATAAGAAACGAATCACCCGTAGAATATGGGAATATTAATGATCGTTTCTCATATATAGATGAATCTCAAAAGTGAAACGAATCACCTATAGAGTATGGGAATCTTAAATGATCGTTTCCTAAAATAAGCATCAAGATTGAAAGAGCTATGGAAGCAACATGAGGAGCATGTCTGAAGCTTCCACCTCAAAAGGCCCGTTTTGAGGACCTATTTTCTGAAACAAACCTCCACCTCAAAAGGCTTGTTTTGAGGAGTAGTTTTGAATCAATGTGATTCGAGACTTCTAAAGGAATTGTTTCAAAACTCGAGAATAATTGAAGGAACTAGTGTCAAGGGTCACTGTCTTTGTTTTATCAATCTAGTTGAAAACTGGATAGATTAAACGTAAGCCTGCAAGTGATCTTAACATTAAATTCCTCCTAAATTCTCCTCCCGCTCATTCAAATGACTCTTGAAACAAACTGATCTTATTTGATAAGTTGATCACATTTCATGAATCAACCAAAGAATTGGTTAAAGGCAAATAGGATAGACCTATCATGATCGTTTACACTTCATGGACTGCAAAGTCAAAGAAGAGTAAAATGAAGAGGAATTTATTCTCTTCTAATTCGACCATAAAGGTAGTCAAAAAGAACGCAAGTAGCCTATAAGTCGAATTATCCCACTGCATCTAAGAAAGGCACTAATGTGTTTAATTGATTAGATGATCTAATTAATTAAGCAACGTTTCAATTAAAGGGTTAATTGAAAAGGAAAAGGATTCAATTAAAGAAGTTAATTGAAAGGAAGCAAATTAATTGAACTAAACCATTAACTCAATTTTATTGAATTAATGTGTGAAGTTCAAATTAATACAAAGATAATAATCCATAACTTTGGTACGCTAGACTTGGAAACATCTCCAAGAGTAGGATTCAAAAGTTGGTTTCACCTAAGCTTCTTGAAGAATAGAACTTGGATGAACTTCCAACCTGCGAATCATGTCTCAAAGGAGAGATGACCAGATCTCCCGTCACAGGGAATCAAGAGCGAACCAAATAAAATCTGGATTTAATCCATGAGGACGGATCACTAAAGGTTACTGTGAGAGGAGATTACTCATACTTCGTACCTTTTTACTAAAGACCATGGTCGTTAGTGAGAAATGAATCTAGTGAGATGCAAATCTGAAAAACCAAGAAAGGTATTTCAATGCGAAGTAGAAAATCAACAAAAGACAAAGTATTGTGACCATTCGATCTAGTTGAGATAGCAAATACTTGTCAAGGATTCCTCAATTATCTTAATGAGAATGAGATTCTCATACAACAAACTCCTCTTAAGACGCCTCAACTTATTGAAGTGTCTAAAGAGATGGAATCTAACATTGTTAGGCATTGTTCGATCCATATTGAGTTTTGTGAAAGCTTCTTTATGCATTCTAGGGGTTAGTGCTCCTGACTACATCGAAGATACTAAGCAAAGTACCTTCAAAGTTTGTGCCTGCAAAGCTTTACCAAGAAAGGTATGGCAAAATACCTCTATGCTCTTACTTCTGAGTATGGAGATCTCCTGCCGATGGTAGAAACGAGAAAGGAGATAAATTGGCTAGTAGATCCAATTTGTATATAATTGTGGGGTATCCAACGAAATCCATTGGATACCTGTTCCACGACAATGAGAAACAATCGTTTCTCCTAGATACCAGTTCCTCTGTTGATGAATCACACGTCAAAGGAAATGGAAACGTCATGGAACTTGATGAAGTCCAAGATTTGGACCCATCCCCGCAAACAATGGGAGTTAATCCAGAATTTACTAAATCTACTTGTACACCTACTCTTCGAAGGTCTGATCGAATTCGTAAGGAGCCAGAGCGATTTGGTTTCATTCACGAATACGAGAATGTGGAAAGTGATCCAAAGACCTATCAAGAAGCGATGTCAGACATAGACTTGGGTACGTGGCTCGAAGCCATGTAAACCAAAATGGATCCCATCCATTCCAACAAGGTATAACCTTGATTGATCCACCCGAGGGATTTATCCCTATAAGTTGGCTATAAATTGTAAGTGGAACTTCAAACTTGGAATGAATGGAGAGGTGTTGACCTCTAAGAATCGACTGACGGAAAAGGGGCTATTCACAATGTTCTGGAACAGACTTTGTTGAAACCTTTTCTCCATTAGCGATATCTGAATCCATTTAGATCCACATTTGCTCTGATGAGATAGTCAAGACAATTGACTTCATCAAAACGAGTATGAACAATGAGTGTACAAAAGGATTAGTGGGAGCGCGATGAAGCTCATATTTTATATGTCGATAATGTTCTGGTTATCTGGGATGATATCGGAATATTAGCACAGACGAAAGCATGATTGTCCATGCGATTCTCCATGAAAGATTTAGGAGAAGCATCTTGCGTATTGGGATACGTATCTATAGAATAGATCAGAAAAAGATGCTGACACTCTCTAAATCTAAGTACATAGAATCAATACTGGAAATATTCAGTATGAAGAATCCAGGAAAGGATTGCTTCCAGTGAGACCCGTATGCCTTGTTCCAAAATCGATGTGCCCTACATCAAATGAGAACAAAGGAGGATGTCTCAAATACCTTATGTTTCAAACAAAAGGTTGCATGTGGCATGCTTTACTATGTACTAGACCAGACGTAGAACATGCTCAAGTGTCGCGAGCAGTTACTAGTCAAACTCCGGTGAAGAAGTACTGGACCACCGTAATAGATATCCTTAAGCTCTTGACAAAGACTAAAGGATTTGTTCTTGGTCTACGGTGGTAGTGGAGAATTAAAATTTGAAGGATTCACTGATTCGAATTTTCAGTCTGATGTGGATAAATTAGATATATCCATTTTTGGATACATATCCTGCATCAATGGGGTAACGGTAAATTTGAAAGGGTTCCAAGCAAATCACCGTAACCATCTAAACCACTGAAGCAAGATATATTGCAGCATTAAATGTAGCATTAAATGCGGCTTGAGAAAATGTTTGGATATAAAACTTCATCCTATGGTTGGATGTAGTGCCTAGCATTGCGATACTCATAGTTATCTTCTATGATAACATTGGAGCTATTGCTAAAGCAAAGCATTCGAGATCTTACCAGAAATCTAAACATAATTGAAAGAAAAGTACCATTTGATTAGAGAAATCATTGGTAGAGTTAACGCGCGTAATGGATCGCGTCTACTCAGAAGACAACTTAGCGGATCCACTAAAAGAGACTATATCATAAAATGAGTTCGAAGAACATCTTTAGAAAGATGGGTCCTAGAAACGTTTATGATTGGCTTTAGGGCAAGTGGGAGATTGATGGAATAGTGCCCTGCAAGCCAATATATTTAGCTTGTAGTGAAACTATCATTATCTTTCTTTAGTATAAACGAATTAATACGCACGTTTATTTATACGAGTATAAGGATAAACAATGGCCAACTTCATCTCTCGCGAATACATTTAAGCGATTGGTTGAAATCCTTAGATTACATTTGACTATGGGACGATTCACTTCAGTACTGAGTGCAATCATGAAACAGTCTCAAAGGTCGTAATCTTAAAACTGTTCCAAGTCATAGATTCCGAAACGAGACGGGGTATCGTAGGAATCGCTAAGACTTGTACAAGTATGCATGATTCACATGGAGTGAATTTGTAGCGTTTCATGAGCAAGGCATTTGAGGCCAGTGCATATGAGTAGGTGGTTCAATGGAGGATTGAACGCATCGAACGACCCGAACAGAGAAACCCATTGTGGAAGCGCATGACGCATATCGGTGATGGGATGTTTCTCAAGGAATATAATAGTGTACGATTTAGTCCTTTGACTTGAGGTACTAGGGCGAACTCGGTACATGAAAGTGCGTACTTAGATCTAGGTATAGGCCACTTAGCTTGGTCATAACATGCCTAGGTTGGGTGCGTGTGGACATGTACGCGAGTGGTTAGTACCGATATGGAATCTATTGACTCACTGTAATGGGTGAGAGAATTTCCTATACGATTCTTAGATAATATATCCAAGAAACCCGTGGCCACGGTCGGTGACGGATTTGGAAAGGGGTTTCCAAATTTAGGAGTCACACTGGAATATTATCCTGAATTAGAAAGTATAGTTATCGAGACAATTTTTAGAGGTGCCGATCAATTCACACACCCTAAGTCTTGATCGGGAATATTAGTCGATAGAAGGACCGTATGTACATGGCAATTATATGAGACGAGGTTCACAAATATCAATTCACCTGAAGTTGGGCTTCATGGGCTTGTGGCTAGACATCGACCATGAAGTGTGGGTACTCCTGAATTAATAGAGGATTTAATTCTAGGAGTGGTCAATTAAAGGTTGTTTAATTGACCGGAGCAATTTATTGTTCATAAATTAAATCACGAAGGATTCGTGAGCCTGCTGCCAATTGATGGTGAACCCAGAGGGTCACACACAATACAATTGGACGGTGACTGTTATAAAAGGAAATGAAAGGAATTAATTGATTTAAAGGTAATTAAATCAATTAAATGAATTAAAATATTTAATTCAAGTGGGAGATTAATTAATTAGTTGACTTAATTAATTAAATACTTAACTAAGTTGCTAATTAATTATGTAAAAGAAATAATGATTTATTAAAGGTTGGGCATTTAATTAAAGTTGTTAATTAAATGAAGGATTGCAAGACATGGGCCTTTATTAATTAAAGCCCATAAGGAGTCTTGCAAACCTAGGTCAAAAGGAGCTTATAAATAGAGCACATCTAGAGCTCAAATAAGTAACACTCTAAGAAAAACCCTAGCTCCTTTTGCCCTAGTAGCCGCCGCCCTCTCTAGCTAGAAACCCTAGCCGCCGCCGCCACCTTGAGCCGCCGCCACCTGCTGCCGTGGGCTGCCTTGGTGCCGCCGCCGCCCTCTCCTTGTTCCGTTGTGTTAGATCTTGATCTGTCAAGAGATTCAACACAATCCTGCAATAACAAATCTCCTGAATCCAGTTCTGAGCCTAAGATCTTGAGGTGTTGCCAGAATCCAATTGGTGTGGACTATCCCTGGAGGTGAGACACTTGGATCACTCTTGTGAACCAGATCAGAATCAGAAACGAAGCCGGAGGTTTCCACCACCTTGCCTGTGGTGAGGTATATCGCAAAAACCCCCTTGTTAATTCATTGTGTGCGTTTTTGTTTCTTGTTTTTGTATACATAATATGGAGACTTCTTTTATGGGACCATTGGATGACTCGAAAAATTTTAAATTCCGCACTTTGTTGTATGACAAATCGAGCCATATCCCAACATCGGCTTCATTCATTCTTTTGGCCAACATATCGTCCACGTATACTTCCATTATTTCTCTGATCAGCTCCCTAAACATTAAGTTAACCAGTCTTTGGTAGGTGGCACCAGCATTCCTTAGGCCGAATGGCATTACAATAAAGCAATATACTCCTTGTTCTGTTGTGAAAGCAGTTTTCTCCTAGTCTCGCTCATCCATGTAGATTTGATAGAAACCTTGAAAGGCGTCCATCATGCTAAAAATTGCAAATCCTGCCGTTGAATCGACCAATAGATCGATCCTTGGGAGAGGGTAAGGATCTCGTGGACATAATTTATTAAGGTCAGTGAAATCATTAAACATCCTCCACTTGTTGTCCTTCTTATCCCCCTTAGCCACTAAGACAACATTGCATAGCCATTCCGAGAAGTGTATTTCCCGAATTTGTTTAGCTTTGAGCAGCCTCTCGACTTCTGCTTTGATTAGCTTATCTTTTATCGGCCCATGATTCCTCTTCTTTTGTCTTGCTGATTTTGCCATTGGATCAATCTTTAGTGAATGAGTGATTACTCTTTGGTCAATGCCCTCAATGTCGTTCGCACTCCAAGCGAAGATGTCAACATTATTCCTCAGAAAGTATATTAACATTACTTCCCCTTCAGGACTGAGTTCGGTTCCGATCATGGTCATTTTTTAAGGATCTCCTTGTACGAGCATAATATCCTTGTGTTCTGGTGGCTTTATGGTTAAATCGACCGGTTCCTTTCCCTTCCGATCTATTCTGTCAGTACTGGGGATCTCGACTTCAGCTCTTTCGATGTCGTCCTCGAGCTTCCTTTTAGCTGGGGTAAACGATTTAGATCGTTTTCCCAGTGTTAGGGAGGTGTTATAACAATCCCACGCCATGCAGTGATCATTTACTATTTCTCCGATCCCAGACTCTGTCGGAAATTTTATCTTTTGATGGTATGTCAACACTACTGCTCGGAATAGGTTGAGGGCAGATCATCCTAATATTACATTGTATGCAAAAGGAGTCTCCACGACCAAGAACTTTATCATTTTTACTGCCCGCTGTGGTCTCTTTCCCAACGAGACACTCAAATTTATAGTCCCATAGGGGACTATTTCTGAGCCTCCAAATCCTACTAAAGGAGTGGCTACCTTTTGAAATGTTATTTCTCCCAGGTTCATCTGCGTTAGGACTTCCTTAGATATGATGTTCGCTGAGCTTCCACTATCAATTAGGATCTTTTTAACATTGTAGTTTGCTATCTCGAGCGATACTACCATCAGAAAGTCAGAGTTGTCTTCCTTCAGATCCCAAACAATGTTCCTTGGTACTTCATTCTCATTGAAACTAATGAGTTGTTCTTTCGGTAGTTTGCTTTCTAGCGTCCATACTTCTTTTGGATATCTAACATTTCCCACTATGGACCTCGCGAGCATTACGACTGTCTCCCCCGGCCGGTCCTCCGGAGATTGTATGGATGGTGCCGTTAATTTGATCATTGTTCAATTCTTGTGGCGGACCATTATTGGGGGACCTTCTTCTCGGGGTCCTTCTCTGATTATTAACTTGAGGACTCCTGCTTCTGTTTCTCTTGCGATTGTTTCGTTCGAGATAGTCGTCCAACTTTCCTTGTTCGATCAGCCTTTCAATTTCCTGCTTCAGGTGAAAACAATCTTCGGTGCGATGTCCATGGGCACGATGATATCTACAATATATATTGTAGTTTCGAGCACCTGGCTTTGGTTGTGCAATTCTTTTTGCTGGTGGAATCCAATTGTTCCTTTCAAGTACTACCAGAATTTCTTCGATAGGAACAGTCAATCGGGGGTATTCCACCTGGTTTATTCGATTCCTATTTGCTGGTTCGGCCGATCTCGATCTAGGATAGATATTAGGTCTTTTATCCTGATCGTTTCGATTATACTCTAGTCGTTGAAAAATGTTTCCTTTTCTGAAGGTTCGATCGTAATCCATTGGTCTTAAAACAGGAGCTTTGTCTTGCCGCCTCGATCCGAAGGCGGGAGCTTTGTTCCTATTCTTATCCTTGAAAGAGTTCATCTCTTCTTGCGTCATATATTTCGATGCCAAGGTCATAATATCCGCAAAAGTTCTCGGTTGCTTTCTACTTAGGGCATTCCCGAACTGCCTGTTTTTGGTGAGATCGAAAAGGATGGAGATTATGTAGTCAATATTCGGGGAATCAATTTTTAATAATTCCACGTTGAATCTCGCCAACCAGTTTCTCAAGGATTTTCCCTCTTGTTGATGAATGGTTCCAAGGTAGCTCATCGGCAATTTCTGTCTTTTTTGGCTAGCAAATTGTTGAGCCAGTTTGTTGCATAACTCACGAAAGCTGAATATGGAATTGGTGGGTTGTTTTCCGAACCAATCCAAAGCTAATCCCTCAAATGTGGTAACCATCAGTTTGGCGGTATATTCTGTCGAATGAGCATATAAATTCATTATGTTCGTAAAACTGAATATATAATCGTCGGGATCAGTGGTTTCGTCATATCTCGGTAGTCGTCCCGGAACCTGCCCGGATGATTGAGCTTCTTTTATCTCCCTGCAAAAGGGAGAGCATGCTGCTAAGCTTTCTTGGACTTCCGCGCTTCTGGCCCACGGATTTTGAACGGTTTGTAGACATTGTTCCAGACGTTCTTGTACCATCTTTTCGATCTCTATTTCCGAGACGCGGATAGTTTTTTGTCGATTAGGGATTACGTCCACAACGTCATCGTCGAGGGGAATTATAGTATATTCCTTTGATCCTCGGCGGGTTGGTTGTGGCTTTGTCCGATCCATTTTTCTCCGGATTCGCTCGTCGGTTAGTTTCGCATCGCTCCTTTGTGGACTGTGTAATGATCGATGTTCGCTCACAGGGCTATCTGCTTGTTCTGATACTTGATCGATCTGCCTAGGAGCTCTCCGAACTGGATTCGCCCTAGTAGTTCTGGGGTCTCTGGACACACGCTCGGGAATTAACAGTTCTCCTGGATATAGTGAGTTAAACAGCATAGCGATCTGTCTTAATTTTTTCTGTGTTTCCGCCAAAGGGACAGGGATTGTAGGAGCCACGGGGGGCTTCCGATATCGTATCGGCGGCGATTTCTTGTTGTCCTTGAGAAATTTGGACATGGATCCGTTGGCGTTCTTCATGATTCGGTAGTTGATTGTTCTCTCGTTGATTATCATCGTCGTTAATGATTGGATTGTTATTAGTCGTATCGTTCTGCAAATCGTCCGACGTGATAGGTGTATGCTTCGCGTTACTTCTTGCCTCGTTACGAGCGTTCTTCCTTGGGCGAGCCATTTGTCTATCGAATAATTAACTTAGCCCTACGGTGGGAGCCAACTGATTTAACCGTTTTTCGTAGGGTTTGGTTAAATCAATGATAAAGGTTTATGAGGTAAAATTATATAGAGATTATAGGGCCTAGTTACTTTATTCCGGATGGATCAATCTCAAGGAAGAACAATATGTAAAGAAGATCAAGAACACGAAACAATGAATAATTAATATAGTATAGCAAAAGTTTTTCTATTAAGTTGATATTAGATTGCCCAAGTATGTAGGCGTAAGTTCACCAGAATATTGTTATCGTAATACAATTGGTGATCCAACTATTTATATGATATTAACCCTAGCTTTATAAGGAAACATAATCCTGCCAGGACTCGGGGTATTAATCCTTCTTGAACTAGGATATCAGTCTGATCGCCGTGAATAGATATCTCTGGTCGGATCGAGTGGCTGTTAGCGAATGAGCTTCTTGGTCGAGCCGATCGAGTATCTTCTAGTCACTCCGAGTGTTATAAGGGGTGTAAAACAGCCCCCATCAGGGGGGATCTCTTAAACACTCCATGTTGTTCAATGTTTTCATCAGTTACAAAGGAGAGACCACAATTCTACTAAAATAATAGTGGGAAATTCTTCATCATACTTCAAATTATGTATGGACTATACCTGGGAAAAGGCATTGTTCATCAATTATAATTAGCTTCAGCCAATTAAGAAAAACAAAGTCATGATTAATCATTATGCTATACCATCTCAAAAAACCTTGGCTAAGGGTAAAATTCTGGTAAAATATCACCTAATATCTAGCAAACATAATCCATTCTTTATCATAAATTTTACCTTTGTATTTCTAAAAATCACAATAATGTCTACCATTGATCCTGGATGCCCCCTTCAGCCCCATTCATATATTATAGTACTCTTTATCAACATTCCTATATTATAGTACTCTCAAATTAACTTATTTTTGTATAAATGTGTCAAATAGATAACAACAATAAATTCACCTATAGAAAGCTGCAAGAGAATTGAATCGTGCCTCAACAAATGAGCAAACAAATTATTCGAAAAAATGCTTAAGAGGAAAACCTGAAAATTAAAAGAGGGCTCACTGTAATAACACCATTTCTGTTGAAATGCAATTGAATCTCAATTCTCCATCCATTACTTGGGAAGAGACAGCAGATATTCACCTCTATAACTCTAAGTCTCTAACCAATTTAACCTCCCGTTCTTCCTCGACATATACACCAAAAAGGGAATGAAGTTAGTTGTGGGCAAAAGAGCAGAACGAAGAAAATGATGATTGAAGTTATAACATAATTATTTCAAAGAGTCAAACATTATAATTAATTGTGTTCAATTTTAAATTTTTCCTGCAATAATTGATTCCGATGAACTCGAGATAATTCAATTAATAATAGAAATTATACGGGACAACAACAAAAATCAAAGGGCAAACCCGAAATATGGACTGACCGTAAAGATTTGACGGAAAACACAACTTCTCTTTGAACGGATGAGGTTGTGGAGAAGACACCTTCTCTGTGAACGGATGAGGATGACGGAGAACAAAACTTCTCTGTACCCCTAATTGAATTGTTTGGGATTCAGAAGTCTCACCTTACCAACGAGCCGACAGCTGATGGTTGTTGGTCACGACTACTACCAAAAACCTGGAAAACTCATTATTTTAGGCCAAATGAACCCAAGGGGACGTAGCGTAAGGGGTGAATCTTCTTACATTTTGCAGAGAGAAGCGAGAGAGATAAAATTGGTGTAAAATGACAAGGGCATATCGAAAATCTAACAAAGTGTAAGGGGCATTTTAGTCATAATGTTGTATACGCTTATTTTGGGTGGGTACGTACACACATACAGGACGTACACCCAGTTACACTCAAAATCTGGTGACTCTCGTATGTGAGAGAGTCACAATATAATGTCCCAACAGAGTATATATAAACTATGAAATCTGTTTAGCAACTTTAATTGTAATAGTCATGGATTCGTGGGATTCAAAAGAGTTGTTTAGCTAGAATTGTTGGATTTATTTTTTGAAATGAAATTATTTTTCTAAAACTTATCATCTAATGTAAAATAATAATATTAAAATATTAATTTTTGAACACTGCTTTCAATAGCATAATAAATTGATTAATTATTTTTTATCTTTATAACTTTTAAATTAAAAACTTCAAATCATACTTAGAGCTAATAAGTATGGAACAAAAATAAACGAAACTTTATGTGGAATAAATCAAAATTTTTAACCAGCCATTAAGAAATAATTGGTAGTGAATTAAATTCATATAATTTACCTTATTAATTTTGTAGCTTCGTTGTTGGTCAACTCAACTTCGATAGTACCTTTCGAACTGTAAAAAAAAAAATAGCAAAAAAAACTCCACAACTCATTTCCCCCAAATATTAAAGTAATAAAATTAAATTATAGAATAATATATGATTAGTTGACATATATATGTGTTTGTGTGTGTGTTCATTTACATTTTCTGAAGCAATAAGGAATGCTTCTCTGCGGTTGACATCTGGATTAATTGACATAATTCTTGGAATTTCCTGTCTGAAAAGATAGTAGGTACTATATTTTTTAGAAAGAATTTATTTAATTTAGGGTTAATTACAGGGACCTCCCCTGAGGTTTGGTCAAACTCGCGTCCATTCCCGTTCAAGAATGCTAATTATTCAGACCTCCCCTGAGGTTTGCAAAACCTTACAACCGTTAGGGTTCCGTTAATTTTTGCTTACGTCATCATAAAATTTTCGATCGATTGCCAATTTTGCCCCCGACTTACTGTAGCAAATTTGTATGGACTATATTATCCCTCTCAGCAAATGTTATGTTGTTACATGAGAAAGGATCTAATAGTAATGTCAAATGACATTTGTGGATTAAAATGTTGTTAAATTTATATATAATGGGTAATGACTTTATTAATGTATATTCATATTTAAAATAACATTTTAAATATTTCTAAAGTATTTTCTAACTTATTGTAAAATATATGCAAAGAGAAATACACTAGTAACTCTTATATAACAAATTATTTCAATGAAGGCATGTAAAATTTATATAATTTGTAATTTAAAATGTAAAATGAATAAATTAACAATAATGTGTATATATTAATTTCAACCTTTTTTCATAATGTTTTTAAAATTGAAGTACAAAGAAGAGTGAATAAATTATTGTTAATCATAAGAAAAATTAAAAATAAATAAAAAGATCGTTATGAAAATGCAAAAATATTAATATTTATCCATATCCAAACCGTAATCTCAATATTATCAATTTCTTTTCATAATTCTAAAAAAATTTAACAACAAGGATAATAAATAAAAATTATGATTAATAAGGAAAAATTTGAACAGAAAAGGCATTATAAAAATGCTAAAATATTAATAATTAAGAAAATCCATTATTTTTAAAAAAAAATAATACTCATTCAAATACACATTTAATAAAATAAGAATTATTAATTTATTTATTGATTACTTAAACCCAATACTATTAAATAATATTTACTATAAAATACAAAAATAAATCTTGTTTGCATAATTAATAAATTATTTTTTATGCTATTGATAAATTATACAGTATTGAAATATGCATTTTATAAAAATTTAACTAAAAAAATCAATAAATGTTTTTTTCCACAAAATTTAAAGATACTAATTCAAATACCCTTTTATAAAATAATTATCTATGAGATATTTGTAAATAATTAAATTTATGGGTTATTTCAGATTTAAACTTAATATATATATATATATATATATATATATATATATATATAAGTGTTTAATATTTTCAACAATAAAATCATAAATTTATATCTTACTTAAATACAATACAATTAAATAATATTTTATTATAAACTACAAAAATAAAATCTTATTTACATATTTATTATTACTATTAATTGCATAATTAATAAACTATTTTTTTTATGTGATATAAATCGGGGTGGGGTTAGTTTTTCTTTTCTTTTTATGTGTAAATTTAATTTTTTTAAAGTATGGGGACTAATAGGAAAAATAAATTTTTGTAAGGTTTTCTAAACCTTAGGGGAGGTCGAAGTAATTAAAATTGATGAGGACAAGAGGGTAATCTCACGCATTCCATCCACCTCCGTTAGTCTCCGTTAGGGTTTTGTAAGGTTTTGCAAACCTCAGGGGAGGTCTGAGTAATTAGCATTCTTGGAGGGGAATGGACGCGAGTTTGACCAAACCTCAGGGGAGGTCCCTGTAATTAACCCTTTAAGTTAAGAAGAAATAATACAACCAAAATTTGATATCTACAACAGTCAATATGTTCACAAATTAATTAGGAGATAATTATTACTCCATAAAGCTGTGAAAAGTAGTTATGGGGCCTTGTTCAATCCTGGCTCTCGTTCTCGGCTGGGTATTGTTGTTCCAATTGAAAGAGGAAGCTAAGTTAGTTCCATATTGAGTTGAAGTATGATTATGAACCTGAAATTAACATTTAGATTAGTTTGACAATCTCTATCTCTATCTCTATCTCTATCTCTATCTCTACTATTATAAAAGCATGAATGTTTCTTAACTTTTTTGTACGGACTAAATTGCCCTTATTTAAGTAATAAAGTGATATTTAATTTTATGGCAAACATGTAAATATAATTGAAGAGATATAATTAGACATGAAGTCTTATTATATTTATCTCTTACATAAACTCCTAAAATTTATAAATTCTATCTTGCATCAATTTTTATAATTTTAATCTTCTTCTATTATAAGAGATAAAAACGAAATATAAAAAACACTATTATTTTAAATAGCCCTAATATTTCTAAATACAAAAAATTAAAATTAAATTCTCTTAAATATCATTATGTTAAAAAATAATAAATAAATCATATCCTACTTATGAAAGAATAAAAAAATACTTGTGACTTAGCTAAGTACGTAATTTACTTTGACTAGAATATAAAAATATAAACAATTTTCAGTAGTTCTTCAAAAAAGAATATTAATTCAATAATATCAAGATGTGCATTGAAATAGATGAAAAATGTGAAATCGATGAAGTTTTTTTAAACCGATAAAATAAATCCATGAAATCGTTGAAAACATGTGAAATCGATGAAAATTTGGGTGAAATTGGTGAACATTACACTGACAAAGTTGGTGAAAACACCGGCGAAACCGATAAGAAAGTGCCCCTTAAATTGATAATTACATGTGAAATCGACGGAAATTCGGGTGAAATTCGTGAAAAAATGATGAAACGACATCAGTGAAAAAGGGTGGAATCGGTGAAAATGAATAAAGTCGGTGTAAAATGTGAAATTGATGAAGTTTTGTGAAACCGATGAATTAAATCCATGAAATCATTGAAAACATATGAAATCGATGAAAATTTGGGTGAAATTGGTGAACATTACACTAACAAAGTTGTTGAAAACACGAGTGAAACCGATAAGAAAGAGCCCCCCGTGAAATTAATAATTACATAAGAAATCAATGAAAATTCAGGTGAAATTCGTGAAAAAATAATGAAACCGGAGAAACAACATCAGTGAAAAAGGGTGAAATCGGTGAAAAATGAATAAAGTCGGTGAAAACTGGTAAATCTGTGAAAACATGTGAAATCAATTAAATTTCAGGTGAAATTGGTGAAAATCAATGCAAAAAATTTGCAAAATAGGTGAACTGATAGAAAGATGATTAAAACGGAAAAAAAAACCAAAAGGTTAATTAGCTCTATTTTATGACATAATAAAATGAATTTTAGTCTAATTTATAAAAATTAACCATTAAATTAACTAGACACGTACAACGTACGTGCACTTTTCTAGTTTTTAAAAAAATCTCATTATAATCTCGAGTACTTAGTTTATCTTTATTCTTTTATTTTGATAAAAAAAAATACAATAACATAGAGACAAATTATATGTTATCGAATGCATTGATTATATATATATGCGTGACATCATAAAGATCTAGTGGTTAGTATAATAAAAACATTGATTCCCTCAAATTAACGAAGAAAAGTTTAGAAATCTTATATTTAAGAAGCATGCTAGCCTATATATACAAGAATTAATTATATATAGTGTAAAATAAAAATACCTGAAATGGAGCTGGTGTTACATTGAACGTATAAGCGCAATTCATACATTTAACTGGTACAATATGAAACAACATACTCCTCGGAACACTCACCTAGCACACAAGTGAAAATAAGATAAATTAGCACGTAGAGCAGTTAATTAATATAAGTTACAAAAACCTATTTTTCCAACTATAAATCTAACAACTCTAAGATTTATGATTAATTAATTAATTAATTGTTTTCTACCTCAAGAATACTATTACATAATTGATTACTGCATGGAATATGACAGAGTTGCACATCCATTTTCTAGTAAAGAAAAAAGAACAAGTAAGATGTTATGTTGGCACACAAAAGATTGGCAAAAAACTCCAACAATTTTTCACGTACACATTCATGTAAACAAAACTACTCCTATTTATACTTACAAATTTTAACATACTTGAAGGAAACAAAATCGCAGAAATTGTACATATATCTATTAAATATTCTTCCTAAATTCTGTCTTCCATATTTTCTCCTTTAATTTTCAGAAATAACTTCCATAATTCTACAATTCTCCCAAATCTTCTAGAAATTCATAAAATTATTACATACATATGTATTCATTGTTATTGACATGCCATATTCGGGTCTCATAATAGTGGAATTCAATATAAATTAAATTCCGCATTCCATAAAAGAAGATTTAATTCATATAAAAGTTATATATGAACATAAATGAAGTCGTTTGAGGTAATGAAGTCTATATACGAGAAATGTTTGAATTATATAGTAAGTAAATATAGTATAAAATATATAGATTTATGTTGCAGAATTTACACACGCAAATAAACGCAAGTGCACGTATCGAACAAGTAATAAAGAGTAAGTATAAGAGTATCATCTCCACAGGGACTTGACTAATATCTACCAATTCCAATTCCTAATTTACTTTTAATCGATTCCAAATTCAAATATATTCTTGGGTTTTAATTAACTAAATTAACTAAATGAATTAACTAAAATAAGTACTTGGATTGAGTTCGAATAATGAGAAGAGAAACCTAGGGTTATAATCCACTATGTTATCTATCGATTGCCCAATTGAGATTTTCGTAATTATTGTGGTGACAAGAGTGCTACCCGAGGATTCAAGTATATTCCTACGTATCTTCCGAATTACATAAGAACCTAATGTATTATACAAATCGATCCTATTCCTAGGTGATTCATAAATAACACAAAGCATTAAACACAAACCTCATGTAACGGGTATAAACGCCTTAAGTATATTCCTATATTAAGAGTCGTTTACTATTCAATTTCCTATCTAATCCTAATCTCCCTTTTCCAAGTTCGAAAAGAATATTAAATCTAACAACTCGGTGATCAGTCAAGTTGCAAGCATAGAGAACGAAATTAAATCAAACACAAGAATTGCCCCTAACTACGAATAATCCAATAAAACTAATCAAAGTAACATAGTTTCATAAAAACCCTAGATCCTAAAGAATTAGTTCATGATAAATATAAGAAGAAAATAATAAAGGAAAACAAATCTGAGTTCATGTGATTTTATAGACAAAACGATGAATCTGAGATCAAGATCTTCAATATTGCGTTCTTCTTGCTTGGGTGATCTTGAGGACTTTTCTCTTTTCTTCTTCAATCTTTCTCCAAGTAGATCTTTGATGTTGTAGGTGTATTTTATGAGAAAAGTATGTTAAGAGCTGATCAAAGATGTGTAATTTCGTGACCTAGAAGTCCTTATATAGATCTATCAAGTTGAGTCCAAGTAGGAGACTTTGGGCCCAATAATTCCTTTTAAATCCCGCTGAAAATCGCGTCAGATTTGCGCGACAGTTTTGCAAGTTTCATAACTCTCAGCTCCGAACTCCAAATCAAGATCCGTAAAATCTGTGGTGTAGCTAACTCATTCCTCTACATCATAGTCGAAATTCAACTTCATTGGAGCTTCCTTGAAAGAGTTATGGTCCTCGGAGTGCATAACAACATTTCTGACAGCATTTTCCTTTTTTCGTTCTTGCACTACTTGACTTCATTTGATCTTTAATTTGTTGTTCTTCACTTCCAATCATGTTCTTAGATCCAAAATAGCTTAGGCCTACAAATATGAACACAATATATAAGAAAATATCTCAATTCATGCACAAAACAACTAAACCAATGACTCGAGCGACAAAACACAAAACTAACTAAAATTGCCTAAGATTCTATCAAAACTCTAATAAGAATAATCGAATGAGTTAATGAAATAGACTTGATAACACTGTTTTCACAGAGTTATCAATTTATTTAATATACATAATAATAATAATCAATGTATAACGATCAGTCAAGAAGATAATGATTATTACTTTTACTCATTTGAACTTTAACAGCGCATTGGATCGATCATAATAACCATAACATCGCAACGATCCAAAATCGGTTGGTAAATCGAAAAAACTTTTACTTGGAGACTGTTAGGTAAAATTCCAAGCGAAATAGGCAACGCAGCCGAGGTGTTCAACGAAATTCCTGATCCTGAGTAAAACCATTGTTGAATCTGAAAAAAGAAGTGAAGCGGCAATCTTCATCCTGGAATATGAATTTAATTTTAGTTCCTTTTTTATACAGTTTACGATTCTTGGTGTGGAAAATCCCCGGCAATGGCAGGCTCAGGTATTTATGTCAAATTTTAAGATTATTTTCCTTGGGCTTCTTGAATGTTGTATCATATACTAATGGCTTTTTGAATCTGGAGATGAACCGGGATCATTATGCCTCATGGATGGTGCACTAATCTGGTGCTACTTCATCGCTTAGTTTTCAGTTTTACGTTGTTTGAACTCACATTAAACTTGTTCTGGTAAAGTTTCAGATGATATTGGTGTTACAGCAGGGGCGGACCTAGAGGCTTTTGGTTGGGAGGGGCAGGATTTTTTAATAGTAAACTTGATATTATTTTTGTTATTGAGATAAAATGACAACTTAATGAAAATAAGTAATTTTGTATATTTATCTAATAAAAGGAGAAAAATATACTAGTAATTTTTTTTTAAAGAGTTTCATTCAACAAATGGTTCAAGATATTGAATAATTTTAAAACACATGAATACTTTTACAACATAAACCCAGTTCTGTAAATAAATGCTATAAAAAGTACCAAAATTAATATTAGAACTTTTTTTTTATTGTAATGCATTTTATAAAATCAAATATTTTTATCATAAAATATGATGATTATAATTAAGATACTAATAAATTATTAACATAAAAATATTTACAATAATGTTAGTACACATACCACGTTAATATTTATAAATTTGTCCATATATTTATAATAAACTGGAGGAAAGAAAGAGAAATAGATTATAACTAAAAAAATAACAACTAAGAAGATCAGGAGAGTCGAACCTAGGCCTCCTTGTTGGAAATGTAATACACCATTTACTACACTACTGACTTTATTTGAACACACTTCACAGATACATCTATACAATATTTCTTCCAGATTTTCTTGGGGGGGCGACCGCCCCCAACCCCTTAAGCGGTCCGCCCCTGTGTTGCGGTACACTAAAATATACAGGGGAGGGGTGATTTGTGCATGCTTTTTGCAGAGGATATAAACATGGTAACCTTCATTGAAGCTAAGTATTTTGATATAAACATGGTGACCTGATTCTAGGGATTTGATAGTTATGCCCATCCCGCATTTTTGGTTTTCTGCTAAATTTGTTGTACATTTGATAGTAATGCACAACCTCCAGTCTTCATTTGATAGTAATTCCCCAATAAAATTGTCAACTTGGCTAGAAATTAGTAATTACATAGGAAGTTTCCCTTGGTCTAATCTGTTGATATGATCAAAAGGTTTAGTTCAGATTTAAATGGAAAAAACTTGTTGGACATGTTTAGGATATAATGTCAGGTACCCACCTAAATAAAACGGGTTTCGGGTATGAAAAATCAGCACCGGCCAAATTGGGTACCCGACCTAATCCCAACCCTAGTGTAAAATGAGAGCTTGATTTCCACAATTACAATGTGCTCCGGGAAATCTTGTTATTATAGTGTTGTACTTAGAAACTGTAACCACTTGAAATATTTAAAATTATAATATTTGTAATTGCTAAATAAAGTGTAAATGAATTTGGATTGTGAAAAAAAAAAAAAAGAATTTAATTAACATAATTCTATCAAAGAAATATAATTTTAACTTTTACGAGGTAATTGAATGTCTAAATAGTGTAGAATTTAATTTAATTGTCTTCTAATAGTTTTATTGGCAAGAATTTTAATAGTGCAGGTGAATGATTAGAAAGAAGAGGACAATGGATATATGTAAAATTAACCCCAAAGCTAAATGTAAAGATTACCCTTCAAAGTTGACGAGTTTAAAATTAGCTTGAGAGCTAAATTTGGTTTCAAATTTTGGAAGACCTTTTTTTTTTTTTTTGAGGAATAGCATAGCTAAAATAGCAACACTTGGAGATGGTATAAAATTTCATCATACTACTAGCATAAATAAATTTAGAAACCTGTTAATAAAACAAGATTTAAAAACCTTGATAAACTCAGAATAAAATCACGTAAAAACCAATAAGGCAATAACTTTTAATATTTAACTTCTTTTCTTTTTACAAATGTTTAATTAATTTATTAATATATGTAAAATTATTTCAAACATATCTGGTAAAATAGTAAATCACTTAATATTTTACCGAATTAAAATTTGTATGGTGTTAAAAGCAAGTAAGTGTGCAATAGAAAAAATGAAACATGTCTGAAACTTGAGATACAAAATGAAAAAAAGCACACGACTTCAACAGATTTGCTCGAAGAAAAAAGCGGGCGGAAATAAAATGACAACAGAAGTCAAGAACAATAACAGAAACAAAAACAAACAGCGAACTTAATTTATTTTTAGAAAAGCCAAGCTCTATAATCTCCGATTGAAGAATAGGAGAAATTGAAATCCTCACTCTGAGTCAAGCTTCTTGTCCCCTGCTTATAGATAGGGCTGAAAATCAAACCAAGCTACTCGATACTCGGCTCGAGCTCGTTCGATAAAAGCTCGTTTGAGCTCTGTTCGTCAAATTAATCAAACAAGCTTGAACAAGATTTCTTGTTCGATAACTTTTGAAGCTCGACTCGAGCTCGACTCGATAAGCTAAAAATTGAAAAAACACATGTAAAATACCAAGCTACTCGATACTCGGCTCGAGCTCGTTCGAGCTCGGTTCGTTAAGAAATCAAACCAAGCTCAAACACAAAATTTCAAGCTCGATAAAATTCAAACCAAGCTTGAACAACGTCTCGTTCGATACTACTCGGCTCGTTTACACCCCTACTTATAGAAAAGCCAAAACTCAAGAGAAAAAACAATAACAGCGGCAGAACAATTCTTTTTTTTTAAGAAACTTATTTGAGTGATCAACCAAAGCAGAAAAGGGAAAAACGAAAAAGCGAAATTTAAAGAAAAGAAGAGAAGAGCTTCTAAACCTGCCTTTTTGGTACATCTGTATTAATATCTTTAAGCAGTTTTTCTTTTGACCATTCAGAGTTGGTGATGATGACTTTAAGGTCGTCATTTCCATAATCCTCCCTCTGTTCGTTCTCAATTCGGACAGCAGATAAGCTAGCCTCATAGCTACATTCATGCACCTCAATCATCTTTAGTGTTGTAATGTAGCCTATTTCTCCAGGAATCTTCTCCAGGTCTACGCAATGACGCATGACTAAGCGCTCAAGTTTAGGGAAATGTTCGCTACAAGTTATCCAATTCTCGATATATACCGAATTAAGTTTCAATAACTTCAGCTCCTGGAATTCGTGTTCTTTCGTCTCCCATTCTTCTCCCCCAAAGGCATAATTGTCTAATTTGAGAACCTGAAGATTTGGCAATTTCCCTACTATCGATATATCTGCCCAAGACAACCCAATTCCGGATAAAGCCAATTTTGTGATTGTTTCGGGGAAGTTGACCTTTGTTTTTTCACCCTTGAAACTACCGAGGAATTTCATTGTGAGTGATTCGAGCTCAGCAAGGAAAACGAGATCAGGGAATACTCTTTCATTACATATGCATTTGAGTTTGCGGAGACGAGGTGAACATCTCAAGATATCTTCATCCTTGTGGTCAACAATGCGAACAAACGAAAAGGTCTGTAGGTTATTTGTTTGAGAGGTATCGCAATCCTTTTCAAATATTGCTTCGCTTCTAAGGTGAAGATGTCTCAACTTCAAAATTTTTAAAATGAAGGATGGTACATAAATTTTCGCTATGCTGTCCACACGGAGAAATTCTAGGTTGACTAGGTTGCCTATTGCAATTGTTTCGGGCATCCTGTCAACAGCCAAGTACCTCAAACGGAACAGCTGATCAATTCTTTTCAGCTCAACCTCAGTGGTATAATGCGCATTCGCAGATGTCGGCAGATCCAAGACCCTAACGAGTTTCATTTGCGAAAAAGATGACTGTGGGTCTGAAAGATGGCCTAAGAAGGAACGACAATGTAGTCCAAACGGTTTAGAGTAGGCTAGAGGCTTGGAGTGGATACATAGACGATTGTGTTTCTGGTACACCGAGAAATGACTAAAGAAAAAATGAGTTAGTAAGGGCCCCATATTATAATTTACTTTTTTCAGCGAAGTTAATCACAAATCACTCTATAAGATGAATATAGTATTTCATTTGGTTATATGAGTAGGAAACTAATTCATTCATATTTATACTACTATAATTTGAGGTGATAGGAGAGATATAGACAACTAGTCATGAAGTTGATATAGAAAAAATAGTGAGGAAGCTTACTCTTTGATAATCGTCATGAAGTTTTCTTTATGAGCAATTCTTATGCACATGTCACGCAGAAGACCATGAATGGTGCATGTTTTGACTCCACCAGTGGATCTGCGTTTGGTAATTGACAATAGGCTTCTATTTATCAGGATCATAAGATATTCTTCAGCCACCTGCTCTAGGCTTTTGTCTTTCTCTTTTTGAATAAATCCTTCAGCAATCCACAACCATATTAGCTTTCGTATTGGGATCTCTGTGTTTTCTGGAAATGCTCCTAAATAGAGATAGCACAATTTCAAATGATCTGGCAAATGTTTGTAACTAAGCTCCAGTGCTTTATCCGCGTAGTTGAGGGAATATTCAGCGGGTAGTACTTCTTCCTCTTCGGGTAGTACTTCTTCCTCTTCGGGTAGTACTTCTTCCACTTCTTGCCATAAACCTTCTTCCATTCTCATGTTTGCTAGAATTCCACCTATAACTACTACTGCAAGTGGTAGTCCCTTGCATTTTCTTGCAATTTGCTTTCCGATTTCTACCAATTCAATGGAAAGGGAAGGTTCTTGGTTGAACACCTTCTTCTTTAATAGCTCCCAACTTTGATCCTTCGACAGTAAAGGAAGTATGTGAATAGTGCTAGCACTTGGCACCATATCTATGTTACGGCTAGTAAACATTATTCTGCTTCCGTTTTTATCATCTGGAAAAAATCTCATAAGATCTTCAAATACTTTTGAATCCCAAACATCATCGATAACTATAAGGTATCTCCTTCCCTTTAAAGTCTGGTAAATCCGTAAAGCCAATTCTTCATCAGTCAATCTCAAATTATAGTTTTCCCCTAGCTCGGATGACAAAGTTAATAGTAGCTTAGTTAATAGTTCTGTCCACTGGTATGTTTGAGAAACAGTACACCATGCAAGTTTATCAAAGCGGTCAGTAACTGCCCTATCTTGGAATAATTTACTTGCTAAAGTTGTCTTACCAAGTCCACCCATCCCACATATAGAAATAAGTTGTAGTGTTTCTGCTCCTCCTGTAAGCTCATTCAGAATCTTTATTTTCTCATAGTCGAGTCCCACTACATTCATTTCAGTTGCCACATATTGTGATGACACATTGGAATCATATGCAGAAGTTAAAACTCTATCATCATAGATCATATCGATTGCTAGGAGTCTTTTCCCAATAACCTCAAACTTCTGGACGATATTAGGGAGTCTGAGGGTTAGATACCAAGAAGGAACATTTCCCACCACAAATGAATTGATGAGATATTCAGCTTCATATGCTAGATCTCTAATTTGAATTACACATTCTTTCAATTCTTCACTACGAGTATCGTGTGGCACATATATACCCTTGAGGAAAGATTGTGCAGACATTAGCAAGTTATGAAGTTTACTTGTTTGATCCATCACGGCAACAATATATGCCATTCGGTGACTTATCAAGTTTTCGAGATCATCAAGGAGAGAGTCAACAATGAAGAGTGAATCAATGACATCACTCTTTGGAGTGGGATTTGCACATATGGGCAGCTTCCCGTATTTGAGGCAGTGCTCTTCGATATTTGCATTCAAGAGCTTAAATTTTTTCAACATATCACATATACCATGAGAAACTATACTGGCCTTGACTGGACGAGTGGCAAAAAAACAACAACAAACAAACTTTCCTGCTTCATTGGCCAACGCTTCAAATTTTGCCAGGATATCCTCGACTTGCTGGAACTGAGTGCAGTGAAATGGCTTATCCCCAAGATAGGTAAGAAGAAATGTCAACTCCTTCTCAAGTGGGTCGTATCGATCTTTAATAAGCCAAAGTTGATCTGGTACAGTATTCAGTATTTGAAGGAGGAAATGGATAAAACCTGCCAAAATTTCATTTGGCATTGTGATTTTGTCCATATCAGAAAACTGCTGTTGCAGCTTTGGGACCTTGAAGAAGATCTTCTCCGCCTCTGGCATGAAAGAGTTAGCAAACATTTCCGATATCTCTTGCTCTATTCTCCCTCTCCTCATGTCATCTCGGGTGGACCTATATTCTGTGGCCGCAAATTCAAGATGCCTTATTGTTTCACTCAGTATGTTATAAGGCCCGGAGTCTGAAAGGAATTTGAGAACATAAGAGACAACGGCTAAACAGGTTCGACCATTCCAAGTGGACTTAGGAGGTTCCTTTTTGCTTTGTAAGCTCCAATACTCCGACAGTTCTACAATGGAGAGGGCCGTCACTATGGCTTCCCCTCTTTGATGTTGGACGATGGATTGAGAAAATATATTAGCTGGATCGTATATTTCCATATCTATATCTATATATATATATATGAAGTAGTGAATTTAGTCAAAAAAAGAAGAAGCTATAAGCAGTAATTATCAGATTGAGAAAATATCATAGCAGAACATATATGTATACTTATCGTATGTGAAAGAGTTCAGGCTATAGGTAGGGGTGAAAGTCGAACCGAGTTACTCAAGATTCAGCTCGGATTCGTTCGTGAAATACTCGTTGTTCGTCAACTTCCTTACCGATCCGAGCTCGCCTGAGTTTTCGAGCCGAGTACGGACAGCAATAAGTTCGATTCGACATGTTCTGTTGAGGTATGTATCCAGGTTTGTTAATTGAAGCTCTGTTAATGGAGTTCCTAGATCTGTAAATGGAAGGTCTGTCAATGGAGTTCCCCGTGTTTTGTTGGGAGTAGGTGGAAGTTTTGGGTTGACTAATGGAAGGTCCGTCAATGGAGTTCCTTTGTTTTTTTGTTGGGAGTAGGTGGAAGTTTTGGGTTCAGTAAATTATTTACTCCGTACCACTTAACTTAGGCCATCTCCAGCGGTATGCGAGGGGCCGGGCTCGGGGTCGGGGTCGGCGGAGGAAACGGCTGGAGATGGAGAGGGGCCGGGCTCGGGGTCGGCAGCGGGGTGGAACGGGGCGGGCTGCGCGGAGACCGCAGGCCAGCCCGCGGCTCGCGTGAGAAATCTGGGGAAGAAAGGGGCGCGTGTTTTACACGCGCCCCTCTTTAGAACAGGTGCCGCCACTTGGCGGCACCTGATTGGCAGTTCGTTTCATTTAATTTTTGTTTTTCTTTTAATGTGTGCATGTAATTTATGTATTTTTAGTTAAGGTGTTATTTTAAATATAACATGATTAAATAAAAAATAAAAATTTTAAAATAAATTATTTTGGGCCGAAAATAGCAAAACTAGACTTGCCCGAAATAGGATTTTTGGATGACATTCGTGTCCGCAGGTCGCGGGCACGCACAAGTCTTGAAGGGCCGTGTGGTAATCCAACCCAAGATTTGCACCCCCCCCCCCCCCCGCGCGCGAGGAGGGAGCCTTCTAGTAATAATTTCTTAACCCTTATGGTTTAGAAATCATATATAAACCCAAGTTTTTTTTATCACACTTTCAATGTGGGATAAGTTCATTTTTTTTTCCAATTTTTTTCATTATATATGTGAACTTTGAGATTTAATTTCTCATTCACCCGTATTCCGATTTGGACGTACCATATACCATTTTAATCTACTCACGGAGTAGAATATAATTCGGTCAAGACCCGACTCTTTACTCAAAGTGGGTCCCATTATTTGTTGTTTGGAATAAAATTGGTTGAATTATTAGAAAAGTGCACTTATTTTTATAAATTAAAGTAAAATTAATTTATTTTATCATAAAATAATACTCGTATTAATGACTAATGTTTAATTATCTTTTGAAATTTATTATACATAAAAATGATAGCTTTAAATTGTTGTAATAAAGTATAAAATGATGACTGATTTAGTCATGAGATCTTATAAACTTCGTTCAGGATTTTACGACTATTTTTTCTTAATGTTGTCTATTTTTCCACCAACTTCACCAGTGTTCATCAGATTAACCTGCATTTTTATCAACTTATATGTTTTTATTTTTTTAATTTAATAATATTTTATCGTTCAATATACGATTTAATTTTTCATAGTTTTTCCGCTTTTCGTCGATTTCTTTTGTTTTTCTGGTTTAAACCAGTGTTTTTAAAACAGGACCGATCATTAAACCGGAAGTCCTACTGGTTACTGGTTCGATCGGTTAGATCGGGTCAACCACTAGTTCGATCAGTAAAACCGGTATGACTTTATTATTATGTAATATTTATATATTTTTTTAGATTATCTAAAATACAATTATAATTCAAGAAATTATCATTCTTTGCAATTATATATTTTTATTGTTTAATGCAAATTAGGGGTGGGACCGGGACGGGTTTTCGGGAATTCGGGTATTTCGGGACGGGATATCGGGTTTCGGGATCTCAAATTCAAATCTCGAAACTCGATAGATCAACCAAGGTCCCGAGAGTTTCGGGTACCCGATTTAATTTCGAGATTTTGGGACGGGACCGGGTGTCCCGATAAACTATTAATTTTTTTTAGTTTAATGCAATTTTCAAACCGCCTCGGATCTTATGTGTCAATATTGGTATGCCATTTTACCATCTTATGCACAACATGTAGACTCAGAAATATCTCAAAGCCTCAAGATATGATTAAGGGAAATTATTGGAGAAGTTTGAAAATTGAAATCCTCTGAGATGATATATGTTGAAAAACTCGGACGTCAGCGAGCGACGGATCAGTGGCGGACGGCGGGAGTTGAGCTGTGGTGGAGTTAAATATTTTGATTAGATATATTTACTTGTATGTTTGGATTTTAGAGAAGAAGAATACGTAGAATGAGATGTGAATGGTTGAATTTTAGATTTAGATTAGGTATTTTGATTATATATTATATTTTTAATTAAACTATGTAATCGGGACCGGGTTCCCCGATCGGGTGGGAATCAATAATCCGAAACTCGTCCCGATTTTTCTTGACCAGGTTTTGTCCCGTCCCAAATGAAAAAAAAAACCCGTTTTGTCCCGTCCCATATGGGAAAAATCCGATCGGGACGGGACGGATACCCGAAACTCGATCCCATTTACCCAGCCCTAAATTGCAAATAATCAAAATGTCTTAAAAATTAAGATTAATGTCAAAAATATAAATCTCAAGTATCCCTCAAAGATACATACATTCAATACAAGACAACAAAATTAAAAGTTCATCTCATTTTCAAAGTTTTGGCTTGTTCATTTGGGTTTTATTGTTGTAAGTTGATGTTTATATGGTAATTGATTTGCATAATTTCATACACAAAATAATATTATTCACAATGATAAGAAAATGGTTATGTACTTCTTTATATAAAAGAAAATGTATTATTGCATTGATTGTTAAAACACTAAAATAATGAATATTATTCCAATTAAAGTATAGACTTGCAATTCTATTAAATGTTAAACAAGAGTTCAAATAAATAACAATAACAAAAAAATCTCTAAAGTTAAAAAAAATATATATATATTAAGTGAACCACTGGTTCACTGGTTTTACCAATTTTTGAGTTGGTTTTACAGGTTCGAACTGGTTAATTAGGAGACTGGTTTTTAGAGGTGAACCGGACCGAATTGGGGACCGGTTAGCGGTTGAACCGGTTCAACCGGCTGGTCCGATCCGGTTTTCAAAACACTGGGTTAAACCAATCTTCTAACGATTTCACCTGTTTCACATATTTCACATGTTTTTCACCTATATTTTTTATTTATTAAACATGTTTTCACCTACTTTAAGTTTTTTTACCGATTTTATCCTTTTGGGTAAACACCACTTTTGGTCCCTCTTATCATTAACTTTTTACAGAGTGGTCCCTCTTATGTTTTTTTTCCCACTTTAGTCCCTACTATGAATTATTTGTTTCACTTTAGTCCTTTTCAAGTGGTCCAAGACGATTCCGATAACATCATGTGATATGCTCATGAGGGCAATTTTGTCATTTCAAGTAAACTAACAGGGATATTTTCGTCTTTCTAATTATTTAAAAAAAATTAAATATATAATCTCTTCCAAACTAGGCTTTCATTCCAATCCAACTTAATCGTACATTTCGTTCCAAACTAAAGTTTTTTCCTAAAATCTTTTTCAAACACCAAAATTGCTCACCAATTAAATAATATCTCAAATAGTCTCAATAGTGAATGGACGAAAATGCCCTAAAAAATATTCATATGCATGTCACGTGTTATCGGAACCACCTGATAAGGACTAAAGTAAAACACATAATTCATAGTAGGGACTAAAGTGATACAAATAATTCAAAGTAGGGACTAAAGTAGGAAAAAAAACATAAGAGGGACCACTCTGTAAAAAGTTAATGATAAGAGGGATCAAAAATGATATTTACCCTATCCTTTTTTTTTTAACTTTTATTACTTGTCTTTCACTTTAATATAAAAAGATTGCATGTACAATTATTCTTCTTCAACTATTTTTAGTTATTTACCATTGAATTAGATATTACTTTACAATTCAAATAAGGGTATATTAGTCTTCAAGGAAAAAAAAATTTAAATTATTCAAGCTTTTATGATAAGTATTGATTGATATTGGTATTATTCCTTCCTCTAAATCCTATAATCCATGCACATCCTTCGATTTATATCCTACCTAGTCATGATTTCCTCTGACACAAGAGGAATTTTAGCATTACTAAGATTAGTTTTGAAAATTATAATAAAAACTACATTTTCATAATTGATTTTGAAAAATTGAAATCAAACATAAATCAATTATAATAAAAGTAACAATTGTACTATAATCAATTATTTTAAAAGTAATTATGGAATCACTAGGCCAAACTAGCCCTATACATTTAAGCGAAATTACAAAAATGGTCCCAAACTAATCACTAATTCTGGATTTTCGTCCCAAAGTATTCATTGATTTTGGATTTTCGTCCCAAACTATATCAATTTGGCGAATTTCGTCCGGTATTTTAATATTTTTGTGGAATATCGTCCCATCGTTAATTATGAGACGAAAATTGCGCATTTGTCTGTTAATTTACCACATGGCTGTTTAAGTGGAATTTTTTTCCAATATGACCTTTTAGATAAAAGTATTTCCAAATGACTCAAACTGAAAAGTATTTTCCTAATGTATTGTTTGGTTGTCGGGAAAGTGAAGGAAAGTCAATTTTTTTTTCTCACTTGTTGTTTGGATAGCAGGAAAGGAAGTTATCATTTTCCTTCAACTTTCCTGCAGAAAAAAATTGTGAAGAAAATATTTCCCCACCAATTTGATGGGAAAATCCTAGAAAAATTTTAGAGTAAATTGTAAAACACCCCTTTTACTTTGTCAAACTATTATAATCCCCCATTTGTGATTTTTTCCTACCAAAATTCCCTTTATACTTATTTATTATTAGCAAAAAAGGTACCCTCTCGAGTCATTATAAAATGATACCCCCACAAAATGATGCAAAAGCTACCCTTTTACCTACAGTAACCCCCTGTTAACTTTAAAAATTGGCAATACCCCTTGTTAACTTTGAAAATTGATATAAATTCGGTGACTAAAAAAATATACAATAGCATGAAATTAATATTATAGTTAATATAATGAAAACTTGATTAATCATACAATATATTTTATCAACAAAGATGACGTAATTCTTATCTTGAAATAAAAAAAAAGGTACTAATAACAAAAGACAATATCAACTAATTTTACATAATTCTCAACCAATGAAAAGTTAAAGATTTTATTTTTTATATATATATTATATATATAAATGTATATATAAACGTGTAAGCTATTTTAGTTTATTTATTTGAAGTTTCTTTGTCGAGATTGGGTTGGTGTTCCATGTACCGCACCCAAGCTTGTGTTCAATTATTGTTAGCTTTTATTTGATTCAATTACTCAATTAGTACTTTTTATTTTTTTAGAGATTAATTTGATAAGTTTTATTTTGCTATCACTTTTAATATATTTTACAATTTTGAAAATATTCATAATCAAACAAAAATATTATATTCCTAAACTTTCTTGACAACCAAACATCTGCAAGAAAATAGTTTTTCTGACAACCAAATATGTAGAGAAAAATGACTTTCTTTTCTTTTTCCTTTCCTAACATTTCCTTTTCATTTTCTTACAATTTTCCCTCACTTTCTTGACAACCAAACAAGGAATAAATGTACCTTTTGTAAAAAATCGCAGTTGTCAGCTGCGATTCTTCAAACAATCGCAATTGACAACTACGATTCTTCATTTTTACGAAATTATGGAAAATAAATAAATAAAAAAAAATTACCAGCAACTGCGATTTTTGATAAAAAAAAAATTCTTCTTTTTTGATAAAATGGCTTAATTTACCAAAAAGCGCAGTTGCTAACTGGGCTTTTTGGTAATTCTTTTTAATTTTCTTTTCCATAATTTCATAAAAATGAAGAATCGCAGTTGTCAATTGCGATTTTTTGAAGAATCGCAGTTGGCAACTGCGATTTTTCACAAAATGTAGGGAAATACTTTTCAGTTTGAGTCATTTTGGGAAATTCTTTTATTTAAAAGACCATATTGGAAAAAAATTCGCTCAAGTGTCATGACGTGGTAAATTTTAACATGATTAATTATATAATATTGCAGAATTCATCCAAACTAATTACAAGATTGAACCGTCATTTTTTATTAAATTAAAAATTTAATATTGAGACTAAATTCATACAAAATGGTAAATTACGGGAGGAAATTCGGCGAGTTGATATAATTTAGAATGAAAAATCAAAATTAGTAATTAGTTTAGGACTAAATTTCAAAAAAATATTAAATTATGGGCCAAAATTAGGTGAGGTAATATAATTTGGGACGAAAATCCAAAATCGCTAATTAATTTGGGACGTTTTCTATAATTTTACCAATTTTTAAACAAGATAAATTCAACCAGAATTAAATAAGGAAAAGTAGTAAGAAAAGGTAGCCCTAGTCTAAAATCTAAATACCGTGGATTGGGCTTCAAAAAACGCCCATTCTTCGTTGATTGTTCAGGTCTAGGCTCAATATAAAATTATAAAAATAGTTTTGTAACTTGGGGATCATTTCAAAAATAGTTTTTTAAATATATTGAACACAAATTAAGTCGTTTAATTTTCATCCACTTTCAATGTTAATCATATTCATAACAATTCCGTCTTCTAACTTTCAATAAGCTTCAACTTTCGTCATGCAATTATAAATTTAGTCCTCTAACTCTGATAAGTTTCAATTTTTTTTTTCAATTACAAACTTTTTCTTCAATAATAGGATCAAAATTGTAATTGTAGTAGGAAATTAAAACTTAAAATTTAAAAGACGAATTTTGTAATGCCTTAAAAACCTGCTTTAAGATGAGTCCAGTCTTCTAGGACTTGACTATATTAGTTTTCCAAGTAACCTAAACTTAGATTTTACAAGGTACTAGCTCTAATTTCATAACTAACGCATAAAAACTCCAATCGATTACAATATCATTTTTTTTTATCACATGTCAAGCTTAAAAACAATTGTGAACTTTATTTGCATAGCGTGGGGCGACTTAGAGATGTTCAATAAAATCGTCAAATCGCCCAAATCGATCGTTATTTATGGGTTGAACGATGAATGAGTTGATTTTGGGCTTCGTGAAAAAAAATCACAAATTATGATCGAGTTTGGGTTTATATTTTAAAAAATCGCATAAACAGCACCCAATCGCATATAAAATAACAAATTATATTTTAGGGTAAATACCACTTTTGGTCCCTCTTATCATTAACTTTTTACAGAGTGGTCCCTCTTATGTTTTTTTTCCCGCTTTAGTCCCTACTATGAATTATTTGTTTCACTTTAGTCCTTTCCAAGTGGTCCAATGCGATTCCGATAACATTTGATATGCTCATGAGGGCAATTTTGTCATTTCAAGTAAATTAAAAGGGATATTTTCGTCTTTCTAATTATTTAAAAAAAAACTAAATATATAATCTCTTCCAAACTAGGCTTTCATTCCAATCCAACTTAATCATACATTTCATTCCAAACTAGAGTTTTTTCCTAAAATCTTTTTCAAACACCAAAATTGCTCACCAATTAAACAATATCTCAAATAGTCTCAATAGTGAACGAACAAAAATACCCTAAAAAATATTCATATGCATGTCACGTGTTATCGGAACTACCTGATAAGGACTAAAGTGAAACACATAATTCATAGTAGGGGCTAAAGTGAAACAAATAATTCATAGTAGGGACTAAAGTGGAAAAAAAATATAAGAGGGACCACTCTGTAAAAAGTTAATGATAAGAGGGACCAAAAGTGGTATTTACCCTATATTTTATTATTTAATATAATTAACCACGTATACACTTTTAATTTACCGTACGTCTTAAGCCTAATATATCCCCTACAAATACTTGACATAATTTATTAACAATTCAAGTTAAATTCTATAAACCAACAATTCTTAAAGTATTTTCTATTTTTGTTTATTGTTTAAAAGTTCTTGTTCGGTTTTGTATTTCAATAACAATTATTGATCTTTATATAGCGAATGTAGATTTTAAATAGGTTAGCAAATTAAAGCTAAAAATTATGAAAAAGTAGTATTGTTCATATGATTATGGAACATTCAAGAATTTTATTCTTATATAAAAGTATAATAACAAAATAGTAAGTGGTAATTAATTAAAGTACAGTCTTCAAAAAAAAATTTACTTCATTAAAATAGGAAAATAGGAAAAGCTAAAACTGCAAAAACCACCCCATCCCGAAGGGACCGCAAAAAGCAATCTCTAGACTTATTGTGTTGGGTTTGATCTAGAGTACTAAAAACTTGCAAATACTGGGTTGGGTTGGGTTTGGGCGAATAGAAAACCGCAATAGACCGCACCGCAAACACCCCTAGGATGACAAATAGGCGGGTTGAGTCGGGTTTGGGCAGGTAAAAAATGGGTCACTGGATCGATAGAGTGTACATGTAATTATTATCGGGAATTGTTTTTTTGGTACCATAGGATAAACCAATTTGCAATTTTGGTACAATTGGATACAAAAATGCAAATTTGGTACCATAAAATAGGTTTTCATTGCTACTTTGGTACCAAACCCAATTTTCGCCAAAGTTAATGAAATATCAGGAGACGATGGATCATTTTAAAGTATGACACTCTTGACATACGACTAAAATTTCACTAAACCACATCATAAGTATATATATTACACATGTTTCGTAATTAATCACTTTTCTAGAAATTTCAGTTGCATCGCATTAACTATGTTACCTTTCGGAATTTAATCGCTATGACTAAGAATTTCTTTACTTTCAGAATTACCTACATTTCCCACCTCTTAAATCAGACAACTAAATGCGCCATTATTTAAGTTGAAACTACAAACTTATTTCTCCGTACATTACTTGAATCCAATAATTTCAACTTTTTAAATCCCCTTTTCAATCTTAAGTCTTAAACAACTAAAAATCACACAAAGCCTATCAACTACATTTTAATCGACGAAATAAAACCTTCGACAAGTACACATATTTACATGAGCAAACATAAACATGAAAGCCGAGACATGCTTACCTCACATATATTACCATGCGTGCATGCAAGGTGTGGGGGGCTGGTTGCTCCCACACATCAGGCCATAATCATTCTTGACACTACCTTAAACAATACCGATCTTGCTCATTGGTATCAAGATCTTGTACCGACTAGGCAAGCACCTTGTGCAAGTCTGAGTGCACTACAATCACTCACAACCAATCCATGTAAAATATCCCTTCGGCTGAACCCAGCCACGCACCCCAACAGTAATCCTTCCAGTAACCTCTGTAAACTTGGTCGGTATCCATTCGAGATGACAAAATCCCTAATATACAATGAATTAAATTCAATAAATTCTAGAGAATAACATTTAAGTTTATGTTTGGTTATTAGATTCAAGTAACTAATATCATACAAGAATAAAGTCTCATATTTCCATAATGTTCTATTCACTGAAATTCAAGTATCAAAATCAATGTGAAGAAAGAAGGCAATACCTCTATTTCTAGGCCAACACACAGCTGTCGGAGCTGCATTCATGAATCTTTCTTTAAAGAGCAGCTCCCCCGATTTGATATTCCAGAGACGTAAATAATAGTCTTCTCCACCTGAGGAACTTCAGATAGTCAGTTTTCAATTCATTCAATAATCAAAAGAGAAATGTATGCATCAAAATCGTGTGCACCTGACATGACAACTTTTTCTGATGGGTCAACTCCAAATTGTATTTGAGTTCGAGAATTTATATTGCCTTCATAAGATTGAACAGGCCCCCTATCAGTCAGACGACGATCATAGAGCCTAATCTGGAGAAACATAAATCATCAATTTTGTGATACCATTCTGAATATTTATGCTGACACCAATAGATCTTGCTATACTGGAACATATCTCGGAGTTTCAATATTGGACGTACGTAAAGACAAATAAAAAGTTCTAGAACACTAACCGATCCATCCATGGAGCTAGCCAAGAAATATTGCTCGCAAATAAGTGATTTCAAGCTACATTTTGAAGGAGAAAGAGAGAGTTTTAACAAACAAAATCAGTTGATGCAAAAGGGAAGCTGCATAGATAAGATGAAAGTTTCTACTCACCAACAAACAGTTGAAGGCATTGATATATGTGTTTCCTGTTTTAACTGCGTATATAAGACCAATGAAGGAAAAATAATTCTAAACTTATACATTACACAACAAATTTTCGCAATTTGTCACTTCAATTAAACAAACACAATCCTAATAAGAGAAAAAAATAACTTATCCCGGCATTTTTTTACGTCATTTCATCTCCTAGAATTAGCAATATCGTGGTCGAGAGAAATCCACGAGAATGTTTGAATCGATAGAAGTTACTACTTTATCGCATGTTAAATCAATCATACTTCAAATGATGGTGGAAAAGAACGGGGTGAATGGAATACAAAAAATACATACACAACTGCTTGAACAACCTAGTATTTCTAATGCATTAGTGATTCTTTTGAATAAAATGATTCAAGCAGGTTATTCACAGTGTGTTATTTTCAAAAGTTATTATATCTAAGTTTCTCGCGAATATCAACATTGAAAATTGCTCCACTTCTCAGGCCACACAGAATAAAGGATTTCCCCTGCAACAATTGAATTATAAACTCTAAATGGTAAAGACGGAGATGTTCTGTTTGATGAAATATTTACTGATTGAATAAGGGTTCAAAGTTATGAAGAGCATTTTTAGCAAACTTACAGACTGATCGACCTGCAGGCACAATACATCACTCGTAGAGCGAAACAACCTTTACTCCATTATGAGTTCCTACACCAACAAAAACCTTGATATTAATTTACAGACTTTATACATTTGATAAAATCATTATGATCTATCTTATGCACACTTCAAGAGTAATTAAGTTTGACCACTTTTACAACAGAAATAGTTAAGTTATTCCGATTTGCATCCAAAAAAATATATGACAAATTTATCTTGAAATAGAAACATCAAACAAAGACTTATTTAAGCATGATCATCAAGTGAACGAATAACTATAATTGCTCCTGGCACTAGATTTGCGAAAAGATAGCCTTTTTCAGTTTTCTCTGCTGAATTAAGGTCACAAATGACAAAAACATGGCGCAGATGCGACAAAGACATATCTGTCTTTGAATTGTAGTACTTCAAAGTCCGACCAAACACCAAGGAAATCATGCCCAACAAAAAGGAAGAAAATTATTTTATTTTATTAGGTAATACTAAAGCAAAATACCTACCAAACAAAGCATATATTCCTTCAGGATCACAGTCGGCAGTCCAAATTGTATGTTTATATTCAGATAAGCAAATGAGTCCATCCTCAAGTACGGGAGAACCATCATAATAAAGAGGTACATTTAAGTCTAGAAGATAGACATATCCTGGATATTTGTCAGACACCTGAGTTGTTATCCTGTTCCTTTGGTTAAAGTTTCACAAGTTCAATGAAAGGAAGGTTTCACCAAATAAGCATGGCATTAGTATCGTGCAAATGATTTAAATTATATAACGCAATAGGATCCAGAAATGTTCTAAACAAAGTAGGAACTTCCCATTTTTCTTAAATTTGAAATGAATTTTATAAGGTTTAGAAATGTTGCTAAAGAAGACATCGACAAAAGGGATACACAACTTCTTTTGCCGTCATATCATCAGTTGATAGAGACTACTGCCTAAACGCCTTGATAAAGGTTATATCAGATCGCAGAGCCCCAAATGAACTTTTAAGTCCTCTTGGTAGCTGTTTGTGCCCAGCTTCGTGATCTAAACTGAGAGGCCATATGCGATCTGGCTTCTAGGAGTTTAGTGATGGATGAAATTCTACTCCAGCTTTTCCAATTTTAAGGATACTAAAAATTACACCACAGTTCATGGTTAGAAAGAATAAGATTACAAAAAAAAATTAAGATAAAGCATTTGAGGTGCAGAAAAGATACAGATAATAAGCTGAAATTGAATTAAGAGAACTGAATTCTTTAGACTCGTGCTGATTTCTTTACCCTAGTAAATGAAGCGATAGAATCATAGAACGAATTTTTAAGTTGTGCTTGCTAGAGCATATCACTTAAGTTATCCATGCAGCAGCACGTGTGGTGGCATGTAGTGTCACATATGATACTATATATATAATGACTTGTAATGTTAGCATTATCTGTCTGCGTTTGTTCACAATATAACGAGGAGTAATAAACATTAATAGAGAAGAAACTCTTCTTCATAAAAACAGAAAGCCGAGAAAGAATAATAGCAAAGAGAAGTATGCTCATTTATGGCCTTTATCATAAGTTGGAGTAGAAACTAAGATTATAACTTGACCAACCAAACAATAAACTTACCGCAGTCTATCCACGCTGCCAGTCAACAGTATAACCCTTGTCAGTAGACCACGTGACGAATCTACATCAGCTACCACTTGTTCCAATGCAATATTTCCCATATTCCCGGTTCCTCTATATTTCCATATCAGGAATATATGTGACATCAGTAAGCACTAAAAGTAAATTCTTGAAAAGAATCCTTTCTGATTATATTTACTTTGGATTAAAAATGCAGGAAATTTTAAGGTAAAGAAATTTATCACAAGATCAGAAAAAAGGCTAGATGTTAATCTAGAAGTTAGATGATAACATAATGACAAAAATTGAATCAGGGATTCGCATCACACCAAATCGACTATCAACAAATATGAAATCATGCAAAAGATTTATGAGAACGATATGCATGTCCATACTATTGGAAAAAAGCTAGGAAAAGGAAAATCTTGAGCTCAATGTAAATGAGACATAATGTAAGACTACCAAATTAGATATACCAGAGGTTTCGACGAACGTCTCTTCTGATATTCAGATTGAAAGCTTAACTTTCCTTTCCGGTAAGAAATAATATTACCATTCAACTCCCTCGCTTGAAGCAGCTTGTCTTGCCTCATTCTTATGCATCGACGTTGAATCTCATCCTGTAACAATTTTTTAAAAAGATAGTTAGGGAAATGAAACAACAAAGTATAGTAGTACATCTGAAATCTGTATTATATAACTAACGATGGGCTAATTCAAAGAATCCTTAGAAATTTCAAATCAAGAAAATATCAGCAGCCTTGATCTACCAATTTGATCTATGCATTGAAGGCAGAAAAACAAAATCACCCTTAGTGCGCGATAGCGCCACATGGTGCACTAATTGGATAGCGGATGACGCGATACACCTGGGCTATCGCAAATAGCGCACTATTTGCGCTATTATCTACTATGTATCTGTACACTACTAGAAAAAACGAAAATTCCTTCCGATTTTCCGACCCGCGAAATTTGGTTGGAAAAACCAGCAATTCCTACCGATATTCCTACCGATTTATAATCCATTTGAATTTCCAAATATCCGTCTCAATAACATCCATTACTTTCCAAATAACTAACCCATGACATGAGGATCATAACTATTTCCCCATCAATCTATTTATCTTTGGCTAAGAGTTTAAACAAACATAAACAATGACTTAATTGTAGGTTACAGTAGTGTAAAAATTAAGCTGATTTCTAGTAAATAAGAGTTACCTGTTCGGCCGCTGCCATTAGAGGTTTGAAGAAAACCTTTTCTTCTCCGCTTCAAAGTAAAACCCCGGCCGGAAGCTCTGCCACCCAAATTAGACGCTAAATCAAATGCATGAGTAGAAATTAGTATCTGAAGAAAAGATAATTAAATAAATGAAAAAGGAAACCTTTTGACACAGAGAGAGAGCAACGGAGAAACCAGAGCCTTTGTCTTTTAAGATTTTTGCACATCGCATTTGTGTACTCATGTAAGGTGGCAATGCCAGAGCAATTTCTTTTAGGATTTTTGCACATCACCCCAATATGTTTTCCATTTTCCCACTCCTCCTAAATGACTTTGCCCCTTGAACATTATTTCAGGAAGTTTTGAAGGCTTTCTAAGTTATATCGCATAGCACATAGTCATAGCGCGGGCTATTTAAAAATATGCCTTTGCATAACTTAAAAATTGTCTTTTTGAAACCATATGATAGATCTACCATTTTGGTACCATTGGATACGAAAATGCAAATTTGGTACTATAGGATGAGTTTCATTACAACTTTGGTATCAAACCCATATTTCTTCCAAAGTTAGTGATAATTTAACCCCTATAAAATGCATAATATTCAATTTGCCCCTCGTAGTTAAAAAAGAACAATTTACCTCTTGAAATTTTGTAAAAGTTTCACATCAACTCACTTCTATTTTTATAGGCGGCACATTATCTACTTTTATTATGATAATATGACATTTTACCCCCTATGTTATGATAAATGTGATAATTTATCTCCCTGTGTTATAAAATAGTTTACATGTCTGCTCTCAATTTCGGCAAGTGAGTTACACTTTTTGGCTAAAGGGGATAAATTGATTTTTTTTCCAAATTATAAAGGGGTAAATTGAACATTATGCATTTCATAGGGTGTAAATTGCCATTAAAATTGTAGACAAATTGGATTTGGTACAAAAATTGCAATGAAAACCTATCCTATGGTACCAAATGTGCATTTTCGTATCCAGTGGTTCCAAACATGCAAGTTAGTCTATCCTATGATACCAAAAAAGCAATTTTCCCAATTATTATCTCAAGGGTTAAGAGTATTTCCTTTCATTTTTTCAGAGTAAAAAGTATGTCCAAACCTGATTTGGCCAAACCCATCCAACCACCAAGCAAGTGTATTGCACTTGCTTTGTGATTGGTCACTCTCTTTCCTTCTAGTTTATGAACGACAATACTTTTCTATACATTTTTTAATTTCCTTTTCTTTAATAATCAAAAGCTATCTGTTGAAATAAGTCAGTCAAAAATCAGAGAGAAATATAAACCAGAGAACACACCTATTTAATAGAGTGTTAAATTAATCTAAGTTAACTATATTGAGGGAATTGTACTTTTTATATCAAACATTTATCTACTTTATATATTGCATACCACACTTTTCAGTATGATACATTTCATATCAAAATCAATCAATTTTTTTTAATTTACATATCGACGTTAAATATTAGATGGAAATGGACGGCCGCACGTTTCTGTTAACTCACTTAAAAATAAGAAAAAGAAAAAGAGGAAATTGCACTTTTTATACCAAATATTTACCTACTTTATACAATGCATACCACATCTTTCAGAATGACACATTTCATACCAAAATCAATTAACATTTTTTGTATGAAAAAAAAAATTGAGAGATTGTACTTTTTATACCAAACTTTTTTTCATATAAACATTTCTAAGTTTAGCCATTAGAAAACTTAGAAATTGATTCTATTGGGTCATGATTTTGTTGAGGCCTGATCCAGTATTGAGTACCCTCTCTAATATGAAAAAAAAAATGAGAGATCCTATTATTTCTATTTTCTAGTCGGAAATAAAGATATCATGTCTACATTATATTCACTTTTATTCTTTTTAGCTAAGAAAACTAAAAATAGAGAAATCAAAAGATAAGAAACAGTTGCCACTATTTTTGCCTCGGCTTAGAGGTCGTTGGTTAAATTATACCTGAATTTTGAGTTTCTATATATTTAGTTTAATATTAATTTTGTGATTAAATATAATTCGTGTCTGTTAGTTGATATTGTATGTACTCTACTAATGATCAAATAGTTTACGATGTAATGATATAATCAGTGCTTCAATCATTAAAAAAAGATTTCACTTCACTAAATTAAAAAAATAAAAATACATTATTTTTCATGTCCTCGAAATGCCTAACCATGTGAAATGATCATGTAATTATAGATCTTGGTAATCAGATCAAATCATTAATTGAATAAACATCCTAATTAATCGAACCAAATTTTGATCGAACGCGAATTAATGTCCACTCAATTGAAAACACTAGGGATCAATATATAAGTAGAAATAATAGTCAAAAAATGATTTTATCAGTGTCAACATCGAACTAGAGACTACATTAAGTTTTCTAAGCTAAGTATTAATAGAAAAAAAATACTAAAAATAAATATCTAATTAAAGAATCTCTAATCAAACAAAGATTAATGTTTGTATATTTAATTAGCAACGCAACCCTTCACATTTTATAATTGCTTTTGATGATCTGATCATTCATATAGTTCCTGCAAATGAAAACAAAAGAAATAAGTTAGACAATAGAGTATAGACAATTAGACATAAAGTCTATTTAGCAACTTTAATTGTACTCTTCGATATAATTTTTTTTGTTTCTCTATCCTTAATTTTCACTTTTATATATCTTTTGTTTATGTCCCCAAATAAGATTTATATTTTTAAATACTTTTATTTTTTCTAAATATTATCATCTAATGTAAAAGAATAATATATAAATATTAACTCTTAAATACTGCTTTTAATAGCATAAACGTAAAATTGATTAGTTCTTTTCTTTTTTTTTTTTTTAAAATTAAACTTGAAGCCATATTTCGAGCTAAAAGTTAAGAGGAGTGAAAAATAAACGAAACTTTATGTAGAATAAATCAGAATTTCTAACAGCCCATTAAGAAATTAAATAATTGGTAATGAATTAAATTCATAACATAACATTTACCTTATTAATTTTTTTGTAGCTTTGTTGTTAGTCAACTCAAACTCGATAGTACCTTTCGAACTGTAGGAAAAAAAGCAAAAAAACTCCACAACTCATTACCCTCAAATATTAGAGGAATAAAATTAAACTAGTAAAATATATATGATTAGTATAAGTGTGAATATATAATCTTATAAAACCCTTACTAGAATCGATTATTTGCACAAATCCGCTGAAATATAGGCTAGGGATATTGCCAGAGCAATAAATATTGCTGCCAGAGCAAGTTATTAAAAATTCCAACCTTACCCTTAATGGTCAAACATATTAATTACATAGCCAATTATTATTGAAAAGGTTCTCTTTCTTCATTAATATATATGTATATTTATTTTATTTTCAGTACTTACCATTATCATCATACAATAATGGAATTCATTTTCTTCTACCTTTTTATTCATAATCTTTTCCGTGAACTAACTGAATGAGTAAAAAAAAAAGTTATGAACACTTATGTCATTTTTCAATTATATATGCCAATTTGCCATTTATCAAAAAACAATTATGCCAATTTGACTTTATATCCAATAGTTTTTCATGTGTAACAAATTATTTTGCATTTGTGGTATGAGATAATGATTCGGATCATGGATCAAATTTATCTCAAGTTATGTTTCGGTGAGCCAAATATTTAAAAAAAATGATTTTTTCCGTAAACTTCAAGAAAATACGAAATTAAGAAAAATAAGATAATCAAAAGACAAACAAAAAGTTTTGAAATTACACCCTATTTTTTATTTCCATTGATTCAAAAACGAAAATATTTCAATGTTTTCAATGGATACGATGAAATTTTAATCCATGATTTCAATATGACGAAGATTCTAAGATCGTATGTGAGATTTCTGTCAATTATGTTTTAATTGCATATAAATGAAATAATATTGAAAAAGAATAACAAAAAAAAAATTAGAGAGAGACCAACATATTTTCTCAATTAATGATTGTGCAATAAATATGTCTTGAACATGAAGGACATATTAGGAAGTTCATTAAAATTGCTCTGGCAGCAACATTTATTGCTCTGACAATATCACTAGCCACTGAAAATATAGTAAGTACTATAATTTTTAGCAAGAATTTATTTAATAATAGAAATAATCCAACTAGAATTTAATATCTACAACAATCAATATATATAAAAATTAAGTTAGGATAATTAATTATTACTCCATAAAACTGTGAAAAGCAGTTCCCGGGCCTCGTTGGATCCTTGTTCTCGGCTCCATATTGTTGTTCCAGTTTAAGGAGGAACCGAAGTTAGTTCCATATTGAGTTGAAGTATGAACCTGAAATTAATATTCAAGTTAATTTGACAATTTAAAAAAAAAATTAGTTGATCTTTATTAATATAATAACAAACATTAAAGTGACTAAGGTCTCTCTATTTTTATTTTCTAGAGATTTTCGTAATATATTTATTTTTCGGGTTAATTGATAGATTGAGACTATAGATATCAAACCAGTGACTTATATAGAGAAAAGAATTGTAGATTATAAATTAGATCAAAGAAGCATGTTAGCCCATATATAAAAGAATTAATTATATATAGTGTAAAATAAAAATACCTGAAATGCAGCTGGTGATACATTGAACGTATAAGCGCAATGCATACATTTAACTGATACAACCTGAAATAACATACTTCGCGGAACATTCACCTAGCAAACAAATAAAAACAAGATTAATTAGTAGGTAGAATAGTTAATTAATAAGAGTTACAAAATCCTACTTTTCCAATTATAAATCTAACAACTCTAAGATTCATGATTAATTAATTAATGGTTTTCGACCTCAAGAATACTATTGCATAATTGATTACTGCAAGGAACGTGGCAGAGTTGCTCATCCATTTTCTAGTAAAGAAAAGAAAAAAAACAAATATTGTGTAATTTTGCAAAAACAAAATTTGGTATTCACATAAACAACAGTATTCATATTAATACTTACAAGTCCTAATATATTTAAGGAAACATAAGTACACATAGCTACTAAATATTCTCCCAGAATTCGTTTTCCATATCTTCTCCTTTAATTTCATACTAACTTCCATAATTCTACAATTCTCCAAATATTGGAGAAACTTTTTAAATTAAGATTAACACATATGTTGCAGTCTTTTTATTTTTATTTAATAATTAAATACAATTATGACATACATATTCATTGTTATTGAAATGCCATATTTAAGATTCTTAATAGTGGACTTCAATATCGCTTAGGATTCACATTCCATAAAAGTAAAATTGATTCATATAACATTTATATATATGAACATAAATGAAGTCCCTCGGGGTAATTAAGTCTAAATATGAGAATGAATGAAGCTGAGTGTTTCATCTGTAACATGTTTGATTTATATAGTAAGTAAATATAGTATAAAATATAAAATATATAGATTTATTTAAGGGTAAACACCACTTATGGTCCCTCTTATCATTAACTTTTTACAGAGTGGTCCCTCTTATATTTTTTTTTCTACTTTAGTCCCTACTATGAATTATTTATTTCACTTTAGTCCTTTTCTAGATGCCGTCGGAAATGTGTTCTCTTTTTTTTTCTTTTTTTTTTAAATATTTTCCGACGACAATGTTCCGTCGAAAAATATATTTTTAATTTTCAATTTATTAATTGTAATTTCCGACGGATATATGCCGTTGGAAATTTGTTCTCTTTTTTTTTCCTTTTTTTATTATTTTCCGACGGATATGTTCTGTCGGAAAATTTATAATATAATTTTGGTTTATTTTTTAATGGGATTCCCGACAGAATATACCGTCGAAAATAAGTTTCCATAAACTTTCTTAGAAAAAATGCATTTCCCGAGGATATGGTTGTCCGTCGGAAATGCCGTCGGAAATATCAATTAATTTCCGACGGGTTTTTTGTCCGTCGGAAATTTCCGTTCTATCCTCTCGGGATGTGCCCTTGAATCAAGTCTGTTTGCTTCCTCAATTCGAATCTTAGGAATGGAACGGAAAAATCTGCTTTTCTTGTAGTGCAACAGGGATATTTTCGTCTTTCTAATTATTTAAAAAAAAACTAAATATATAATATCTTCCAAACTAGGCTTTCATTCCAATCCAACTTAATCGTACATTTCGTTCCAAACTAAAATTTTTTCCTAAAATCTTTTTCAAACACCAAAATTGCTCACCAATTAAACAATATCTCAAATAGTCTCAATAGTGAACGGACGAAAATGCCCTAAAAAATATTCATATGCATGTCACGTGTTATCGAAACCACCTGATAAGGACTAAAGTGAAACACATAATTCATAGTAGGGACTAAAGTGAAACAAATAATTCATAGTAGGGACTAAAGTGGGAAGAAAAACATAAGAGGAACCACTCTGTAAAAAGTTAATGATAAGAGGAACCAAAAATGGCATTTACCCTTTATTTAATATTCAAATACACAATAATCAATTAATAACCATCGGTCAAGAAGCTAATGATTATTACTTTTACTCAATTGAACTTTAACAGCGTACTCAGTGATGTAACTAGAATTAAATTTTATTGGGTTACTACAAATAGGCAACAATAAATTTCAATGAGTAATGACCCTATATAGTGAAAATTTTCGAAACAAAATATTTGTCATAGATTGAGGCAATTTTATGATTAAATCATTCGAAATAATATAACATAATTCTCGTTTTATGTATTGTGTTGTGACTGTTGTCATTTCAACATTCTTTCCTTATGTGTTTCTTTTGTAGGAATTAAAAGATAAGAGCCTTTGATATGAATTTTAACGATTTTTATATAAAAAAGTGTTTCATATGTCACAACCCCAAAATTTAGTATATCCATTCATAATGTTGAAAAAAAATATATATATTTTGTAACACAAAGTTCATCTTATAGCATATGTCTTTGTTAATTCTATTGCATGCACAAAAAAATTGTGATTTCGCACAATTCTTAGCTAATTTATAAATAAAAAATAATCTCATATATTAGTTTATTAGTAATATTTTCAAAGGAGTACGAAGTAGAAAGATAAAATTTTCACCCATGACTCTTTAATTAAATCATGGCTCCATCCCCCTAGGATTTTCATTCTTATTTAGTGGGGTCTATTAGTGACCACTAAAATATAAAACTAAACAATATCATCAATTAATATCTATACAAATATGCAATAACGCAAATAATGATACGCATGATAGAAGTTCAGGGGAGTCATTGCACCCCCTAACTTCTATGTAGCTACGCCACGCCACGTCAGGGCCGGCCCTAGACGAATTTTAAATTTGGGGCTTGTTCTTATAAAAATATATAATTAATTTATTTTTTTAAAGGCAAAAATATTAATTAAATATTAATATATTATTTTCTCTAAAATATTATTTTAGATAGATAATTAAATCTAACATATTATTTTTTAGATAGATAATTAAATAACAAACTTATTTAACTTTTAAAAGATTCAACCGTGATTTATTTGTATAATTTTTAATATTAAAAATATTATTTTAGCCGAAGCAAATTTTACAAGTATATATACATCTTTAACTCTATTTCATTATTTTACAAATAACATAATTGATTGCTTGACTTTATTACATTTCGTGACATTCTTAACTATATTAATTATATATTATCATGTATAGAAAAAGTTATACATAATATATAAAACTTAGAAAAAGATACACATACATATAAAAATATGAGTGGGACTAGACCAATTTTATTGGGGGTGAAATTCTTTTTTGCAATGTACTAAATGAGAAAGTAATAAGCAAAAAAATTATATTTCAAAGAACAAAACCGTATTCTTTTTATAGTAATTAAAAAAGAAATTTTTTTGAATTACTTATTAAGAAAAATTTTTGACAAGAAATCATTAAGTAAGAAAAGGAATTAAAAGAATAATTACTACGAAAGGGAAATAAAAAAGACGAAAATTATTTAAATAAAAAAGTTAAATAACATAAACAATCAAAATATAAGAAAAACTCTATATTGAGATTTGTACCCTACTCATCATGGGAAAGTCTCACAAAGTGAGCCAAGATATATGTTATGTATATAAAATTAATAAAATTAAAAATATTAATTTTTTTAATTTTCCTAAAGGCCTAAATATAAATTTTGGGCCCTCCGAACCGGGGGCCCTAGGCGCCGGCCTAAGTTGCCTAGCACTTGGACCGGCCCTGTGCCACGCCACGCCACGCCACTGAGCATACCGGATCTGTCATAATAATCAAAACATCGCACCGTCCCGAAGGAATTTATGTGCCTATCCCGGTGGACTGAATCCACTGGGGTGATGGATGAGCGACCAGTGTGTATGAGAGGATAATTTTTTGTCCTCTTATGCACATGTGTTTATCATCCAACCTCTATAGATATAATCCACCTATGTAGGATGAATGTAACCCCGTCCAGAAATCGATTTAGTGGTAAATCAAAAAAACTACTGAGTTGAAATAAGCAATGCAGGCAAGTTGTTCGGCGAAATTCCAGAGTCTTTACATCCTGGAATATGAATTTTTTTTTTTTATAATATTGATAGTTTAATATTAGTACATGACATAGTTAGTCCAGTAAGGCAGTAACTGAAGCAAAAAGCTTTGATACTCTGAAAATATTTTACTTTTTTGTTTTTTATTAATGAAATCATTGTACATTTGATAGGTATGCCCATCCCTTATTTTTCCTTTTCTGCCAAAAATGGATTTAAAGACATGAATAAATTTATTGTACATTTGATATTAATGCACAACCTTCAATCTGGTCCAACGGTTGATATGATCAAAAAGGTTTAGTTCAGATTTAAATTGAAAGAATTTGTTGGTCATGTTCATAGGTAAAAAAATTGCATGATAAAAGTGTGAACATGTTCATAGATACAAGAAGGTAATGACAAGGAAATTTAGGGATGTTGTCTTAGCAGGCCATCTTTCACGATCGTCCGGCTTGCATAGATGCTCCAACGGTCATCATCAGTGCGTTATTCAATTCAAGATCGACATCCTCAATTGCTGACTTCCATGATTCTTCTACAATAAGTCCAAAGAAATTTCTGCCACTTGATTGAGATATATAAATATATCTTGTTTGTTTACTCAAGACTGCAAAGTCTTCTCATATCCCATTTCATTCAATTTCTCTTGCTGTCAAAGTACATAAGATTAATGTGTGGACATAGATCAAAAGTTTCGTTTTCGATATATGTTTCGGTTAGCTGAATATTGGAAAATGTTTCGAAAACACTAGGAAAAATTGTGAAAAAAGTTACTATAAGAAAAGGAGAAAGTTCCGAAAATACATCTTATTTTCGTTTCCATTAATCCAAAAACGGAAACTTTTTGATGTTTCCGATGGATAAGATGGAAATTTTGATTCATATGTGTGGATAAGTTGCCTTCACTTCATGCTGACTTCCATGATTCTTCTACAATAAGTCCAAAATTTCTTGATTGAGATATATATCTTGTTTGTTTACTCAAGACTGCAAAGTCCTCTCATGTTGCTGTCAAAGTGCAGAAGATTAATGTGTGGAAGAATGTGAGCATTGATCTTTCCAAGATTGGATTAAGATTTGGAAATTGTATTGTGTCATATTGTCTTCCCAAGTTCCTATCATATATAATAAGGTTAGTACAGCTGCAGAGAGAAGCAATCAGAATCTTGAATCTTGACAGCTCATGTTGAATACATGACAGTATAAGAAAAATATCCAATATGCCAATTTTCTCTCATTGGATATAGAACCCAAACTCACTTTCTCCAATAACAGAAAACAAAAGTATAGTTGTCCACAAGAAAGTGAAGTCCCTACTACAAGTCTACAACAAATAATAACTACAGAACCTTATAAGCTTTAACAGAAAGGGCCAATGGGAGTAGAAAGAGAAACAACTAATCAGGTCCAACCAAGAAGTTATTGGAGATGGAGCAAACAAGATTTTTTCCCAGAAAAATCTTTCGAGAACTGGACCTCTTACCGATTTGCCTTATCTCAAACACCAACTAGATTCAAGGACCGTCTTCTAAGTAGGTCAGACGATGTTATTGAGCTTGTGGAGCTCCGGAGACAAAGTGAAAACAACATGAAACGTTGCCTCAACTGGTGGGACCTCACCTGGTTCGGATTTGGTTCTGTAATAGGCGCTGGCATCTTTGTACTTACGGGCCAAGAAGCACACGATCATGCTGGTCCCGCCATAGTGTTGTCATATGTGGCTTCTGGAATCTCGGCAATGCTCTCCGTGTTCTGCTACACGGAATTCGCCATAGAAATTCCTGTAGCTGGAGGATCATTTGCTTACCTGAGAGTGGAATTAGGAGATCTTGCAGCTTTTATTACCGCAGGAAACATACTTCTTGAATCCATAGTCGGAAGTGCAGCAGTTGCTAGAGCTTGGACTTCTTACTTCACTACTCTTCTCGACCGACATTCAAACTCATTGCGAATAAAAACAAATCTCAATGATGGGTTCAATTTATTAGATCCAATAGCTGTTGGGGTTCTTGCAATATCATCGACGATTGCAATGACAAGTGCGAAACGAACTTCCTATATAAATTGGATTGCATCAGCCGTGAATATGGTCGTGATCATATTTGTAATCATAGCCGGTTTTACTCATGCAAAGGCCTCCAACTTAGAACCCTTTTTGCCTAATGGTGCTGAAGGGGTCTTTCAAGCAGCAGCAATCGTGTACTTTGCCTATGGAGGATTCGACACTATTGCAACAATGGCAGAGGAGACTAAAGATCCAAGTAGAGACATACCATTAGGATTGCTTGGATCAATGTCGATGATCACCGTTATATATTGCCTGATGGCACTATCATTGACTATGATGCAAAAATATACGGAGATAGACACCAATGCAGCATACTCTGTAGCTTTTCAGAGCGTGGGAATGAAATGGGCGAAATATTTGGTTGCACTTGGAGCTCTAAAGGGAATGACGACTGTTCTTTTAGTTGGAGCACTTGGACAGGCACGTTATACTACTCATATCGCTCGAGCCCACATGATTCCACCATGGTTCGCACTTGTCCATCCGAAAACAGGAACGCCTATATACGCCACCCTTTTGATCACTATACCTAGTGCCATCATCGCCTTCTTTTCAAGCTTGGATGTCTTGGCGAGTTTATTGTCAGTGAGCACATTGTTTATCTTCATGATGATGGCAGTTGCACTTCTTGTGAGGAGATACTACGCGAGAGGAATCACGACTAGAACAAATCTATTTAAGTTGGTTATATTTTTATTGATCATTATTGCTTCTTCAATTGGCACTTCTATTTGTTGGGGCCTAAACCCGAGAGGTTGGGTTGGGTACACCATTACTATTCCCTTTTGGTTCTTAGGAACTTTGGGAATCGCAGTGTTATTGCCGCAAGAAAGAACTCCAAGAGTTTGGGGAGTGCCACTTGTTCCGTGGTTTCCATCGTTGTCGATTGCAATGAATTTGTTTCTCATGGGATCATTGGGAGCGCAGACATTTATTAGGTTCGCCGTTTGTACGGTTGTAATGTTAGTTTATTATGTATTATTTGGCCTTCATGCTACCTACGACATGTCCCAGCAAATCAAGACAGAATCTACAAAAAATCAACAAGATGAGAAAGAGAAGCCTAGCCCTTAAAGTGGAGGAACCAACCTCTTAACTTAGAAGAGATATGATGGTTTTTTTTTTTTTTGTGTTCTTTATACCTTAAGTTAGAAACCTTTATCTTAGTTGTTTATGGCAATTTCACTCGTATTTATTATCACATCCAGTTTAAAAGTACAATACATTTTCTTATTATTCATCTCAAGCAAACTATTAATAAACATTTTAAAGCATGTGATGTATTGAAACAATAACCTATAAGTCAAAGTTTAAATATTTTCTTTGGGAAATTGCATATTTGGTAACATATAATAGGTCACTTTGCAGCCTTGGTACAATTGGATATGTAAATGCAACGCTGTAAATATTGGTTGCAATGTTCTTACCACTACCAAATAACTAGACCGAAATAGATGAAATCGGCCAAGTGCGCACCGCACGTTGCTATTATCCCGTCTCTTGGAGTGAAAATTATCACGTGATAACATGAAAACGTGAGGAAACGTTTTAAGATTCCCTCTAAAAGATGAAATAATGTGATAATTTTCTCTCCAAAAGTGTGAAAACATGATTATTTTTCCTTCAAAAGACGATCTAATGGTCATGTGCGGTGTACGTGACTACACGTGACCAATCCCGTCCATTCGGTCCAATTATTTGACAATGATATGAATATTGCAATAAATACTCAAATTTGTGATACTAAATGTATATTTACATATCCCATAGTACCAATGTTGCAAAGTGTTTTATTGTATGGTACCAGATTTACAATTTCTCCAATTTTCTTTACATCAACCTGAAACTTCATATGACCATGCAATTGGAGGCATACATCATCACACACAAATTGTGGATTATATAAATAATATCTCGCTATGTTAATAATAATTTTATTGTAGTCTATTTCTTTAGGATATTTGGCTTTCACCCGAGAGAACCATGTTGATCAAGTCCTGAATTATAAGTTTATAACTTATACAATATATTATTTTCTCCAATTTCCAAAATTGACAACCTTTAAAAATCAACTCTTGTATGAGTATAAATACTGAAGAGGTAAGCTACTTGGCCATAACTAAATCATTTGGAGAGAGGGTTACTATGGCCAAACCCAATGGAGGGGGTTGGGCTTGGGGTTGGGCTGAGGGTGGGATATGGGGTAGCTGGCCCAGCCACCCTGGGCAGGCGCGTCCAGGCAGCAATCAGGATTGCCAAGTGTATTATATTTATGTAATTTGTGATATAGTTTTTAGTTAAAAAAATTTTGTTTAATTTTTATTGTTTATATTTTTTCTGACATCTTAATTTATTTAATTAAAATTCATTTTAAAAAATTAAATTACAACTAAATCATTTAATTAGACTATAGGTGGTTATATAATTTTTCAATTACTTTGAAAATATAATTTAAACACTTAGACAAAAAAATTCAAATTCATACTTCATTTATAATATTTTTGTAAGCATAATTTCGTGTTGAAATTTTTAACAAATATATTTATCATATTAAATCACCAATGTGAAATTTAATAACTTGCAATGAAAAATAATTGGAACAATACGATTTAATTTGATTAATAAAATAAGAACACATAATTTAACATACGCTTAAGCAAGAAAACACTTAAACAAAATAAAAACAAACAAGTGTATTTTTTTTTAATTCGATGATGTATTTTCGTGTTGTACTCCGACAATTTAATGAATGTTTTTATTATTATATTAATTTATATTATTATTATCATTATTAAAATTATTATATTTGTTATTATTATTAGTAATAGTATTATTGTTATTATATAATTATTATAATGGTGAGAGTGGGGAAGAATTTAATTGCGATTAATAAAGTGAGAAGTCCCATGATTGAATTTGAATAAGCAGGGGATGGAGGAAGGGGCAGCTAGGGAGCTCCGGTCCTCCGGAGCTCGACCCCTAGCCCCTAGCATTGGGTTTGCCCTTCCAAGGATGAAATGCGTACGTCATGTGTTTCATTAGATGGATTTGCATATAATCTGGAGACATATTGGAGAATTTGTAGTCGACTCACACAACAACATTTGGGTGGGTTAGTAAATGATCCTCTTCTAGTTCCAACGCCTAGTCCTCTTAAATAATTTGTGATTCAAATAAAATAAAATTACTCATTTAATTTTTTATTATAAAATTGATGGGACTACAATTATTTGATAGGCCATATCACACCATATAAAAGCCTATATCGAGTGTACGTCAAGAAGTTCTGAATGTTCATTGTATCTTGGGAATAGACGTCGAATGAGTTTGCACCGGGGCAACGGCGAATTCTATTCTAAAGGGAGGGCGAACCAGGTTTTTCCATTCCATCCCTCTTATAATTATTATTATCATATAAAGTAAATTAAAAGTTTTGTTGTTATTATGTGAATTTGTTGATTTTTAGTTTCTAGAACTAACAATTTTAGAATAGAATTATTGCCTATTAGACTGGTGATTCGATTATTAGGAAACAAAAGGTTGCTTGCTAAAATAAATCTTACACATTAAAACTTTGCATATAAACTGATTGTCTAAATTACTAAGTTAATTTGTCGGAGTCAAAGCTAGGGGTGGGCGCGGGTTGGGTATTTCGGGTCGGGTACCCAACTTGACGGGTAGTGAATTTTCACACCCGAAACCCGACCCGATCTGGCGGGTACCCAAAGTTCGGGTACCCGAAATTTTCGGGTATTTAGGGTATTGGGTTTCGGGTACCCGAAATTTCACACTTTTTTTCTTTATTTTTTCAAGATTTTTTTTTAACATATATGTACGTAAAATTGTAAATAAATGAATTCAAACATTCATTATACACAATAACTTCAAAACAAAACAATACAAATGTCTAAGCCTTCAAGATTCAAGTATTCAATAAGTTACAATCAAATCAAACTCCAAGTATCAAAGCATCAAAATATTAAATATCACAATCGCATGAAAGTTACAACTTATAATAGACACAAAATCAGAAATCACATTCAATAATATTTAACATGGGTAAATATCACTTTTGGTCCCTCTTATCATTAACTTTTTACAGAGTGGTCCCTCTTATGTTTTTTTTTTCCACTTTAGTCCCTACTATGAATTATTTATTTCACTTTAGTCCCTACTATGAATTATGTGTTTCACTTTAGTCCTTATCAGGTGGTTCTGATAACACGTGACATGCATATGAATATTTTTTAGGGCATTTTCGTCCGTTCGCTATTGAGACCATTTGAGATATTGTTTAATTGGTGAGCAATTCTGGTGTTTGAAGAAGATTTTGGGAGAAAACTTTAGTTTGGAACGAAATGGACGATTAAGTTGTACTGGAATGAATCTTTAGTTTGAAAAAGATTAAATCTTTAGTTTTTTTCAAATGATTAGAAAGACGAAAATATCCATGTTAGTTTACTTGAAATGACGAAATTGCCCTTATGAGCATATCATATGTTTTCGGAACCGCCTTGGAACACCTGAAAATGACTAAAGTGAAACAAATAATACATAGTAGGGACTAAACTGAGAAAAAAAACATAAGATGGACCACTCTGTAAAAAGTTAATGATAAGAGGGACCAAATGTGGTGTTTACCCTATTTTACATTTTAACTCATCATTCGGATCTTCACCAATCATATCCAACTACAAGCTTGAAAATCCAACTAAATTACTCAAAGATCAAGCATAGATGAATCCACACAAATTTTTTTTTTAAAATACTCGAACGGGTACTCGAATACCCGTTCGGGTGTGAAACTAATACCCAATCCCACCCGAACCCGAATGTCAAAATACCCATTTTTTTATCCCAAACGGGTCGGGACGGGTCCCAAAAAACCCGTCCCAAACGCCCACCCCTAGTCAAAGCAGTTTTTTAAGTGGGCATTTTGAGTGCTGAAAATTTAAAATTGGGTTCTAATGATGAACAAAGCTCTATAAAACCTAAGAAATTTAATGGGTATAATTTTCGTAGGTGGCAAAAATAAATGCTTTATTGTTAACTTCCCTAGGGTTGTTTTCAGCAATTACTAATCCTAGTACATCTAAAGAAAAAACTAATGTTGGTAACATATCTAGTGAATCAGTAGATAAAAATTACTTGTGTCATGGTCGTATACTTTCTGCCTTATCAAATGTCTTATATGACATATATCACTCTACTGATACCACTAACGAAATTTTGGATTCACTAGAAAGAAAATATGGTAAAAAAATTGAAGGTCTAGATAACTATGTAATTGGAAGATACTTAAGTTTTAAAATGACTGATGACAAATCAATTATACAACAAGATCAAGATCTTCAAGTTATCTATGAAGAATTAGGCCAAAGGAATATTAAGGTTGATGAAGTTTCTACCCATTAATTTTTACTTATTAAAACTAGTATCTTTAAATTCTATGAGATGCTCCATGTTCTTTTTGACATAAGGAAACAACGGAAAAATTGGAGCATCATTTATCCACCACCTACTAAAAGTTACAGGTTTCCTCATCATCTCAAATTTGGATTTTGAAGATAAGAATTATGAATCATATAGGTATAATAATAGAACGAAAATCTCATACATTTTCGTGAAACAAAATAAAGTTTAACGTCAAATTTGGTACTAAGTAAACTGGATAAAATGGATAGTTTGAAAAAGAAATGTAACGAAGAAACCAATGTTTTTAAAACTGGACCGGACATCGAACCGGTAACCTTACTGGTTATATCGGTTTAATCGTTTTAATAACTGGTTACTACAAAAAAATTGAATTTTAGTGATAAAATAGTAAATGACAAAGTGACAAGAATTTAAATATTGTCACAAAAATGATGTATATAGCATAATAGTGACAAGAAATGTGAAAAAGTTGTCACTATTGACATTTATAGATACCCCAAAAGCTACAGTTAAAAATTTGTCACTAAATTATAGTGACAATATTTATTGTCACTGAAAGGGTGTCACTAATTGTCAATAGTGATAACTTAAGTTCCATATACTTGCCACTAATAGTCACTAACGACAACTTAAAAAATATATTTTGTCATTATTACACTTGTCACTATTGTTATTGTGACAAAAGCTGATATTTTTGTCATTAAATATATGCAAAATGTGACAATTTAAATAATATCACTTAATATTTTGTCACTAAAATATATTTTTCTTGTAGCGCGATGTGACGTCATTACAAAGTATTACTTTAAATGTAATTCATGTTAGAATGTATATAATCAACAATTTTAAAAAAAAAATTCATTTTTCAAGTTTTTTTCCCGAACTCTTAAAACTCGAAGTTTAGCTCCATAGTTTCAATAGTTGATAAACATTTGCTTTAATCTTTATTTCCTCTCCTCCCCCCTAAGTTTTTGTAAGCTCGTTTTTTTGCTAGATAGCCTCAATATATTTTTTTTTCCATATTGTGATGCCAAAAAAAAATCAATATTTTCTATATTTTATTTTTTCGTGATATATATTTTGAATGAGGCAAATCCCCTTTTTACTCTCTGAATATTTCAATTTCAATTTTCTGCGCTTGGCTTTGAAACTTAGACAAGCTATTTTGTTGTTGCTTCTTTGCTTCAGGTAATTCCCTTCTTTCTTAATTAATTTTTATGAAGATTGAATTTTCATTTGATTTTTAGATACCTTTTTATTTGTTTGTTTGATTGTTTTTTCTCTGTTCTTATAAGTTTCTGATTGATTATTGATAGTGATTATATGTGAGCCTAGTTAAAAGAACAACCACAAGAAAATAGCTAATTAGTGTATCAATAAATTTCTATCACGAATGAATTTAGGCGAAACGCACTTGCAATATTCCTATCCCTTTGCTACAATATTCAGATCAAACTTTTCAATCTTCTAGGTTTATCATATTAAATTATTCATATTTATGATATATTAAATCTTTTAAATATTAATATATATAGTGTCATATAATATTATCAACTTATTAGTGAACTATATCAAATAAATTATTTATTATAATTTTTATAAATTTAGTTAAGTTGACCGATCAACTGTATCGGGAGAAAAATGGAACGGAGGAAATATATCTTAATGAGAACTAGTAATTTACCCCAAATAAAGCATGTTGAACGAGCAGCCGGTAAAGCCCATACTTAACCAATTAAATGCGCCTGGTAATTTCATAATGGGGCTGTAAATTTACAGAAATAGGTATTTTCCTAAAACCAATTAATTAGGTCTGTTAGGAATTTTCCAATTTTAACTTGAAATTCTATTTATCCTAAAACCCCACATTCCTCCTTAGTAAAACCCTAGCTTAGCCGATGTTCTCTAATTTCTCTCACTTGCGCTAAATTTCGCACAAAGCCCTGTCGCCGTCGTCCGTCCGCCTCTTCCGGTTTTCCTTCCGTCGGCCGTTCATCTCTTGGTAAAGATTCCGTCATCTCTTTTCTTACTTTCTTTCATTATCCTTCCTGCATTGTTTGTTTCGAATAACAGTACACAATCTATTGTCTCTGTTATGTAAGTTCCGTTAAGGTAATTGATGCTTTAAAAGTGATTATTTAATAGTATTGGTGTCAAATGATAAAGAATATGTGACAAGTGATAGTATAAGTATCTTAGTATTTTGGTAAAAAAGATTTATGATACTTTAATTTTGCAAGAATACATAAAATTAGTATTTGGAATTGTTGGAGTTAAATGTAGAATTAACTGGGGCGTGGAAGTGTCAGTTCTTTTTCTCAAAAATTATGGTTGATATGTATTCAAAGATTGTGGGTCAAGCTACAAGTTTTTAATATTAAAATTATATGAATTTTACAAAAAAGACTCGAAACTACACTTCTCGGTTATGATACAAATTCTTTCTGTAATTACAGATCCAGTCTAGATACCAAACATATGGTACAAATTCTGAAATTACAGATCAAGTCTAGATACCAAACATTGGTACGGTTCGATTTTAGAGGAGCCCATTTTCTAACATAGTTGAGAGAGCATAAAGATTCTACTTTTATATTTAATCTATTTATTGATAAAAAGTGAGAAAATAAATTATAAAATAACACATTTTTTTAAGAGTGCCTTGATTATAAACTTCTCCCAGGCTCCCCTTATATGTCGGGCCGGCACTATATATATATATATATATATATATATATATATATATATATATATATATATTTCTACCACTCAAACTTTATCCATATCCTACTAATTTGCCTGGATCAAAATTTACATATTTTCCTGCAAAAACATCAAAAAGTTTCGTTTTTGAATTAAGCGAAACGAAAATAAGATGTAATTATGAAAATTATTGTTTGCCTTCAACTTTGTTATTTTTCTGAATATAGTAACTTTTATTACAATTTTCTCTTAGTATTTTCGAAACATTTCCGAAAGGTTGCCGTCTCACTAAAATGTAAAACCCATATGTTGACTGGGCTAAGTATTCAAGCCCAAAACCGAGAAAGCCTAATTACCAAGACCTATTAATTCACACTAAACATAACTCAGACCTATCTACCACAACACAGTAAACCCCGGCCCTACTTCAGTCGCCACCCACCTGTTTTAAGCTTTAACCTTTTAATCATTTACATTCTCTTATTAATATAACTATGATGTGGATGCTCCCAAGTCCCAATTAGTAGTTGATTTAAACACACATACACACTCTCTCTCTCTATCTACCCTAATACCTCGTAAATTCTTCCACTCAATCCCCAGGAATAGATCTCATGCAATGATTAATTGATAATCAATTCTCATAATCCTCTGGTAAGTTTCATTGCTAACCCATCAACGTTGATTATATTCTAATTGCTCAAGTCTTGATTATGTTGACGTTTTGTGTTCTTGAAAGGGGAATTTATCCTAATTGTTGATAAAGATTCATGATTCCATTCTTAAAAAACGAGATTCCTGCTAGTTATTTAGTGAATTAAGAATTTAAATGCTTTGATATCGTAAAATTACAGTCTCTTTTACACGAATGTTAGAGATTTGGTAGTTACGGATATTAGTAAATGATTCGAAGGTCATAAACGCCATAAACGCTTTTCCGGGTGAAGTTACATCTTATTTTAGTGGAAGTGAGGAAGTGTGTACCTTATGAAGCCCTTTATAAACTATATTTCGTCCTCTGCTTTATCATGCTGTTTTTGGATAATGTTTGTTGATTTTGGTAGTGTTCTGTCCTCGTTAGATTTATTGGATATAGATTCAAGAAAATATGCCAAAATGATTTCACAATTGTATCTATTTTTCTGTGTGACTACAACCATTTCACCTTCTTATCAGCAATCTGGCTGTTGTTATAAGTATATGCATATATGGTAACTCAATTGGCGACAAGTTTTGTACTTATAAGATGAGATCATATAAACATTCTTTCACCTTTTAATCATTTACCTTACTTTAGTACGCCCTTTTTCACCTTGATAGTTTATGTCGCACTATTAAATTAATATTGCATTCAGTAGTCGGATTTGTGCTTAGCTTATTCTTGAAACTATAATTGGTGTTTTTATATTTTTTAACATGTTGATGCTATGTGGTTCAAGGAACATATACTGTTTTTCCTGCTTATGTATATGCTGGATTTTCATGGATTTTTGTTTTGTGTGCCAGTTTTTATTCTTGTTCAGCCTCGTCAGTTGAAAATATATTGCAAAGTCTGCCTTGACTTATACATATACCATAGCACTTAACAACTATGTAAGTATTTTTGTTTTTCTTCTCATATTCATACTTTCAGTCCAATTGTATACTGAAATAATGTTTTTTTAATGGTATTATGATTGTTATTGATCTTGTAAATGAAGGTCACGAATATGTGTGAAAAACTTGCCAAAGTATGTCGCAGAGGACCGCCTCAGAGAATTCTTCTCCCAGAAAGGGGAAGTTACCGATGCCAAGCTTATGCGCACCAAGTAACCTCCTATTCCTTTTTTCCTTTGAACTTCTCTTTCGTTCTTGTAATTTTGCTATATTGATATTGCCATTGGTGTAGGGACGGGAAGAGCAGGCAGTTTGGGTTTGTGGGTTTCAGGACAGAGCATGAAGCTGAGAAAGCCATGAAGTACTTCAACAAGTCTTTCATGGATACTTCCAGAATTACCTGTGAGGTCCGTCTTACTTTGTAACTTCATGTCCTTCCATTAGATGTTTATGTTTCAAGCTTCTGTATCCATATGCATGAAGAAATTAAGATAATTGTAAGAAAAGATGGCCTGGAAGAAAAAAAATGGGTGAAAAGCATTTCTCTGAATTGTAACCGGAATTAACAACAATAATGACTGCAAAAAATAAAAAAGTTAAAGCAATCCTATGATTTTGTAGCCCTACCAGTACTTCAATCCTCGTAGCAGCTGGATATGTGTTCTATTGAATACAATGAACATACTAAGCTGAAATATATTGTTATTAAGTGGTACCCTTTCAACCTTATTCCTGAAGTGGTTGTAACATATGTCAAAGGCCGGGTTTCTCCCAGTGTCACTGGTGCTGATAATTTTGATCAAGGTATCATGGATATATCCCTATTGGCTGCCTTAGTTCTTTCCACAATAACATGGAGATTTCATGGTGGTTAAAGTTAGCTTGATTTCAACATGTACATGCTCTATAGAATATACAGTTTTCATGCATGATATTTGGAATATATAAAGTTATCAATCACTAAAGGGGACTGTATGAAAAAATTTGTTTAGATAAACTGACTCATGAAGACCATGGTCTGGTAAATGCATCTTTCTAAAATCTCTAATACTATTGCAACAAGATGCCACAATATGCATCTGTCACATATTCAGAAGAGGATGATCTAAATTTCATATTTTTCTTTATAGCCAGATTGCTCAGAAGGTTGGAGATCCAAATGTTCCACGCCCTTGGAGTCGGCACTCATTGAAGAAGCAGGAGAATTCATCTGAAGTAGAGAAAAAAGTAACTGGTCAAAATCCCAAAGGGGACAGTAAGAAGAGTAAGAAGGCTGATGACAATGATGACCCTCAACTTCAAGAGTTTCTTCAGGTCATGCAACATCCTAGCAAATCAAAGTTGTGGGCAAATGATACAGTTGCAGCTCCCTCACGTGAGCAAAGTAAAGTAGTATCAAAGAATAAATTCCAGATGGCAAAAGCAAGTGAAGAGAATGTAGATGGAGAGGATGCCGAGCTTCAGGAAATTAAGGAAGAAGAAAATGAATTCTCCGATAAACAAGAGGCAGATAAACCAAAAGTTTTAGTTCATGATGAAGTTCTAACTGATATGGATTACTTTAGAAGCAGAATTAGAAAAGAGTGGTCTGATTCAGCAAGTAGTGATGAAGAATTTGAAGCTGCTGACTCTGGTAATAATGACACTGATGATGATAGTGATGGCGCTGACTCCCAAGAAGAGAGGAAGCATGGTCCTATTGTTGATACACTTGACTCCAATGTTTCCGAAGGGGAGGCTGAAGATGGGTCTTCTAGAGAAGATGGAATCTTAAACTCAGTTGATCCGTCGTCAAGTCCAAAAAATGAGGAAGTTCTGGAGACTGGCCGTCTCTTCATCCGTAATCTTCCCTACACAGCCACGTATGTTCCATAATTATCATTTCTGGTGGCTCTTCTAGCATATTTTGGCCCAATGTGGATCACAATTTTATTGTGTACAATATACATGAATACATATATATATATATATATATATATATATATATATATATATATATTGGCCGTATTCATCTGCTCTTTGTTTACTCTGGTTTTTGTTTCTCTAACACTCTCTGATGTATACAGCGAAGAGGAGCTAGAAGATCACTTCAGCAAATATGGCAGCATCTCTCAGGTCCATATAGTTGTTGATAAAGATACAAAACGGTCCAAAGGATTTGCTTATGTTCTCTTTGCTCTCCCAGAGTCTGCTGCTAGGTATTTTTTCCTGACCTAAAGGCTTAAAATTGTAAACAATCACGCTATGTTTTGGAGAGTAGATGTGCTTTAACTACTGGTGTTAGTATGTAACCTGTTGTCTCTGTTACTGATCATTTAGATATATATGATTTGAAAGACTTCAAATTCTAATGGTAATCAGTGTTCAAGACATTCAACATAATTTGGACAAGTTACTTGTTTACACATATTTGCTTCTAGTCGAAGAGTGTAATTTCATTTTATTCGATAATGTCAATACAATTCTCTATTTCCTGTGATAGAGTTGACATCTTGTTGCAAATTTTAATATCCTGATAACAATTAATCATAAAATCACTATTAATATTTTATGTTGATTTATGTGACTATTTTGACGATATTTTGTGCCGTCTTTTTGTGCGGTTGTTATTTCTGCAATAAAAGGCGTGGTGATGGATTTTTGTTTTTGCATCTTCCAGGGCTTTGGAAGAGATGTACAATTCAATTTTTCAGGGAAGATTGTTGCATGTCATGCCAGCTAAACAAAAAAATCTTCCAGATAAACAAGAGTATGCCGTTCAAGAATCTCAACTTTCAATACTCATGTTAATTTTTGGAAGGTGTTTAGCTGCAATAAGTTTATCTTTATGGTTGTTATACAGGCACAATATTTCTGGCGAACAGTCTTCTAAAACATTTAAGCATCAAAGGAATGCGGAAAGGAAGGCATCGGAGGCTGGTGGAAGTACACGAGCGTGGAATACTTTATTTATGCGGCCCGATACTGTAAGTTAGGAATTTTTGCATGAGGTTTGACTTCTGTAATTAGTCGCCAAATTATTGATTTCACTAACTTTCGATGAGCTTGATGCTTGTAAGAGAATATGAAAAAATAAGAACTTGAGTAGTTAATATCTAGGGCAATCCTCCTTCTCCCTCTTAGTAAAATAACATAGATATGCACAACTTCCGAAGCAGTGTCGAAGTAAAATTTCCTCTTTTCCCCTTAAACTTATATTATGACCTACTGGAGCCCTAAGCTCTGCTTGTGACTCTGCACATGCATTTGTGCATTCAACTTCAAGCTTGCATTAACTCTTAATCTTCTTGTCTGATGATGTTCTAGGTTGTTGAAAACATTGCAAGGAAATTTGGTGTTAGTAAAACTGAACTACTGGATAGAGAATCTGATGACCTTGCCGTTCGAATTGCTTTGGGGGAGACACAAGTTATTGCTGAGACAAAAAAGGCTCTCTCAAGTGCTGGAGTTAATATTGCCTCATTAGAGGAGTTTGCTGCTGGTAAAACTGATGGTCTAAAAAGAAGCAACCATGTTATATTAGTGAAGAATTTGCCTTACGGTTCATCTGAGAGTGAACTAGTCGATATGTTCGGAAAATTTGGCAGTTTGGACAAAGTCATTTTACCTCCTACGAAGACCTTGGCTTTGGTATGGATTTCTTTCTACTTTCTTTCTCTTTTCTTTTCCCCCTCTTTCTATATGTCCAGCTCGTATTGTATAGTAATTTTTTTAAGGTATCACTTCAGTAGTATACTATGATAATCGTGTTTAAACTTGAGAGTCTTATCAATATGTACTGGGTTAGAGATGGTACTTTGTGAAAAATCAGAATTTTAGTTATATATCACGGATTGGAGTTCAGGCAGGAGTTCCAACCATTGATTCCATTTGATACTATACTAAAATTTGTAGTATATAATACTTCTACCATGCTATTGGTCCATTTTCTTGACATTTTTATGAGTGCGTGCTTTATAAAACACCAGACACCTGTCACGGATAAGTGCAAGTGCATGTTTTCCATATTATGGTCCTTGCTTGATATTGGTATGATTAAGACCAGTGATTTGTCAATTTACCTGAATGCTAAATATTGTAATCAGGCCAAGTATGCTTTTATATGTGGTGATATCAAATATTTTTGAGGGATCAGTTATGCTTATTTTCTTTAATTGTCTTAGTTGATGTATTCAAATGAAGCATATCCTTATTTAGCTGGCCAAGAGAAGTTCTAATAACGTGCAATGTAAACTAGCACTTGTTGATTCTTAAATTGCATCTTTCTTTCCTTGTATTATCAGGACAGCCAAGTATGCCCTTATTTATAGTAAAATTTTGAAATATTCTTGGTGCATTATGTGCAATGTGAAAAGGCACTTGATGATTATTGAACTTTTACATATTAGATTGTATTTGAAATTTATCTTTGATGCCCAGGTCATATTCCTAGAACCTGCTGAGGCACGTATAGCTTTCAAAGGTTTATCATACAAGCGGTACAAGTAAGTTGATTAAGTAGTTCAAAGTTATCAGTATTCAGTAATACATTGTTTCAGTGTTTTGAATATTGGTTTTGGGTGACATGCTAATGTAATTGTATGACTGTATTCCAATCATGGGCTATAAGTTAGCAGACCTTCTTGCAGGTTCACTCAAATGAATTGAGTATTATGTATACTGTTACTATATGACTATATCAATGTGTTGACATCACACATTAATGACTGCACCATATATGATGGTATAATATGGATAAATAGATGTTATGTTGTTGGAGGGACTAAACTATCTTATTTTATAGAAAGGGAGAATACAAATTTGGCATAATTTTGTATTGCCATATATCTTATCCCATTCGGATAACATCAGAACCAGTCGACTGTTATTTCGTGTAATGAAGACTTATAACAATGCATCTACTTGGTACTACAAGAATTATTATTAGGATTTTAGATTCAGTTCCGTTTTTCCCCTAATCCATTGATTCGACTTCTAGGGATGTAACTGCAAACTTGGGGTTGAATATCATAAATAATGAACAAAATTTAAAAAAGATTGATGATGATTACGGTGGACCATATATTTGATGATTTATCTTTAACATATTGCTTAACTGGAGCATTTAAATTGTTTGCTTGCCCTAAAATTATAGCATGAAGCCCTGTCATTGCTATTGGGTTTGAATTTGCATTGCTGCACTTTTATCTGGTTCTGAGAAAATTATGCATCCATCTACGCAAGTCCATAAATAAGAGCTGCCTATTATTTTTCTGGTCATATAATTGGAAATTAGTTGTTGCTAGGTCTGAGTTGGTAGTGAGGTTGATTAGTTTTCCTATCTTCTGTGTTACTACAGGGATGCTCCACTGTATTTGGAATGGGCACCTGGCAACATTCTCAGTCAAACTCCAATAATTGGTGATAATACAATCGCGGGCGAAATTGATGTCAAGAGAGCTTTGCTAGAGCGTCAAACTGAAGATATTACGGATGCAGACGTTGACCATGATAGAATTGAGGTTATTTCTGAACTGTGCCTTTTTCAACGTAGTTACACTTGGGTTCTTAGATACATGCTACTATGTGACGTCGTGCAATATCTAAAGAAGTGCAGTCTGAAGAAACAAATATTTGATACTTTTCTAAGAATATGGGGATTGGTATCTATGATTAAATTTCCAGGTACTTGATAGTCGAATGATTGTATACATCATAGTACTACAGGTGCAAAATTAACTATGAAAACTGCAAATTCATATATTTTCTCATAGTTGCTTTGCTATTTTATCAATATCATTGTGTGAGATTAGTTTCTCCATTATTCTATTTAACAGGTAACTTTTTGATTCATGGCAAGATGTTTACAACATAGGGGATAGTAGTTTGAGGGAGAAATTATTTTTCACTCGTAAAACTGATATAAAAGCTAAATATTAGGAGTCAGAATATAAGTAAGCTTAGCAACGGAACACTCTTATACCAGAATAAAGAATTCTGCAAAATTAGGGGGCAGTGGGAGAGCTGCTGTTTAAAACTGTTATATGGGGGCTATGTCTGGTTGTGTATGTAGGTTTATTGGCACGGATTTACAGTTCAACAGACAGATCTTTTTCAGCTACAAATTCCATAAAAGGAAGAAAAATGTGAATCTGCTTCCCATTACATATAAAACAATGCTCTGATCATGTTTGGGCATGCAAAATTATTTTTTTCAACAGTTGCCAATTAAACTTATGCTTTATGTGGGCCAAAGTTTTCTTTCAAATTAATAGTTCTGTTGTAATGGTATCTCACGATTGCTAGTTATAATCTCATCATTAGTTCCTTCAGTAATATTGTGTTATCAGAGGGGAAATGGAAGAAAAACGACCTTTGCTAACTTTTTCATTTTCTTTTTGATAAATTTTGCTGACTTGTTATATCGAGTTCCTAAATTTTTTCTTGAGGAATGTGCTTCATTTCAGGTGTTTTAAGTTGTTAAAAACTATTCTATATCAGGCATTCAATTTTTTTTTTCTTTTTTGGATTCAGTCACGTTCATTATATGTGAAGAACCTGAACTTCAGAACATCAGATGAGGCTGTGAAGAAGCACTTTTCTGAGCATGTGAATGGAGGGAAGATACTAAGTGTCAGGGTATTCTTTCTTCTCTCTACCTATTTGCACCTTGACCAACTTAATAGATTCTATTGCTGCTTAATCACTACTCTTCTGTTTCTTTACTCTATTTTAGGTGAAAAAGCACATGAAGAATGGGAAGAATGTCTCTATGGGTTTTGGTTTCGTAGAGTTTGATTCTGTTGATACAGCAGTATCTGTTTGCAGGGACCTACAGGTATACATCTTTTACACCATTTTAGGTGAATATTTGGACTTGTGTGTTTTTAGTTTCACTCCTCCTGTCTTACCTTTTTTTTTTGTTGCTTCAGGGAACTGTTTTGGATGGGCATGCCCTCATATTGCAACTTTGTCATGCTAAAAAGGATGAATTACCTAAAAAAGTTGAAAATGACAGGAGTTCAACAAAATTGATTGTTAGGAATGTAGCTTTTGAGGCAACAGAAAAGGATTTGAAACAATTATTTAGTCCGTTCGGCCAGGTGTGAACTCTTCCATATTTTCTATTGCCCAAAGAATATTGTTTATTTGTTTATTTAGTTTTGTTACTTATTATTGCTTTATTACAATTTAAAAGTCCTCTTAATAACTTCTTTTCATTTCTTGTTTTTGCATTAAGCTAATTTAAAATGTGGCTTAGTATCGGGACCCTTGTGAAATGTGACTGGTAGTAAGATAAATTTTCTTCCTAAAAGGTGTGAACATTTTTAATTTGTACTCTTGCAGATAAAGAGTTTAAGGTTACCTATGAGGTTTGGCAATCATAGAGGTTTTGCTTTTATAGAGTATGTAACGAAGCAAGAAGCTCGGAATGCCCTTCAAGCTCTTTCAAACACCCATCTCTACGGTCGTCACTTGGTATGTTTTATTAAAGCTGAACATCTCCTAATTTAGCAGAATTAGTCCTTATTGACTGCTCGTTTTATAGGTTCTGGAGAGAGCCAAAGAAGGTGAGAGCCTAGAGGAATTACGGGCTAGAACAGCTGCTCAATTCACAGACGCCACTAAGTTATCCAAAAAAAGAAAGCACTTGACCATATTAGATGAAGGAAATGTCAAGTTTGAGCGCATTGCAGACTAGACTTTCATTTTTTTTGTTCATGTGTTCTGCAGAAATTAATGTCCTGTAACTTCTTATGGTTTTGTTAAAACATTTTTTTATTTACTTTTTGTGCTTCCCGGCATTTTGAAGATGGTAAATTTTGAGAATTCGATAGTCCTTGCGTTTTGATTAGTAAAAAAAACTATACAAATGAATAGGTACACTATAATTTCATATACATTGAATCTGTCATATTGTTTGGTTGTTTGCCTCTATAGTTCAGCTTGTGTAGTTGGTGGAAATTGGTGACCTTAACAGATTACAACAAAATACGTGTATCAAGTTTTGACAATAACCGTGTATAATTTATGTGTGGCAATGCGTCGCTCCCCTCTTATTCCACTCGTGTTAACGCAAAATCTCTATATACATAACCCTGTAAGGTTTTGGATCCTAATTCTTTTGTGAGTTTGGACTTTAACAGAATCGCAACTTTCTGCTATTCCAGAGTAAAAGAAATTCACTACGAACGATCTATCACGACCGAATCTTTTACAACCTTAAACGGTTGAACTTTGTCTTAGAGGCTCGTCTTCGTGATGTACGACTAATGTCTGATTCTGATGGCTGTCGAGTGGCATATACTGCGACATGATGGCCATGATCTCCGTGTCCATATATGACTGCGACATATAAATGTACAAGTTAATCTAGTGAAGAAATTGCAGTGAGAAGTGTAATAGAGAAGAGATTCAAATGGACTTGCCCTAAGTCTGTATTTGTAAAATATGTAACCAGCTACTCCAACACTCAATGCCACAGCTAACAACAGCAAGGTAAGGTATTGCCCAAATTTTGAGTTGTTCCTTTCTGCATATTCAAACTTTACGATATTAAGGCTCGGAAAAATCGAGCTTACAAGCTGCTTTCTTTGGGCCGGGTATAAAATATTTTAGGTTCCATGTTTCCATCATAACTCCTAATGTACAGAGAACAAGTTCTCCAATCTAAACATTTATAAATTGAAATGGAGGAAAGAATGGATTTACCAATACATGTGTCAAGCTCCATTAAGTATAGTTTATCCCCTTGACAACTGCAGTTAAATCCACCCCATGTGTTCTTACAGGTGCACCCATCACAGTTACAGGCAAGTCTTTCCTTACATTCATCAACATCTGTAATGAACGAAAAAAAGAAGAGCAAAGAAACATGAATTGGCATTTAGTTAACTTGTCAAGAAGTTGAAATTAAAAGGTGAAATGCAAATCAAATGCACACCTTCACATGTATGACCATCACCCCGAAATCCAGGCGGGCACTGGCAGCCCGATAAGCCTGATTCCTGCATTCATTGCGTTGCAGAATACGAAAACACATTTTAGGGAGTATAAACAAAAAAAGGTGGAAAAATGAGGAATGATCGAGACCGAACCGTGCATGCTGAAAATCTCTCTCCGTTTCTAATATCGGACCAACAACCTCCGTTGTTTACCGAACACCTTCCAGGCCCAACAGCTGTCAATGAAGCAAAACACACGTTGTGAAGTATTTAAAAAGAAGTTTCTTGAAATATGATGACACGATTGAAACAACCTATTTTTGATATAGAGGGATTCAATACAATAAACTTTTTTATAGGATAATTTTATTCAGGTTTCGCATAACACAAGGGAATACAAAATGTACCTTCACACAATGCATATCCATCTCCTTCGTATTGAACACCATTCAATAAAGGGCACTCACAAACTCTACCCCGAAATGTATCCTTCAATAAAAGAAATTAAAAAAAAAAATCTTCAAGATTCTAAGCTTAATTAGAACAACATTTGTTTCCATATATATATATATATATATATTTATATGCATAGATACCTTGCAGGCTGTAACATTAGATATTGGATCCTGCCAACAACCACCATTATTTTGAAGGCATTCGTTTGTCTCCAACCCTGTTTACCAATTAACAATTAATCAAGATTACGTTGTAGGAGTATTAATTATTTGTGTAGTAATGTGTACATATACAATAATACAAAGGGGTGAAGATGAAATTAAACCTCCGCCCAGGCAAATAGGAGGATCAGTTGTCTCCTTAAACCCAGCGCATACTGCCTTCAATACTGCACTCCTCTCCAACTTTCCTGCACACCCGGATTAATTATAAAATAAATAATTATGTAACCCAAAAAAAATTAAAAAAATTCAGATACTTTAGATAGTTGACCATGAATCTTATATCATATATTACTAAAAATAGTTAAGAGTCCCTCATGTGCCTTGGGAACATTGAAATATTTTATTTGAGGTATAATTATGGAGTTTTGGCAACTTATCTCCTTGTAAAATATTTAATTAGCAATTTAACTCCTTACTCGTGGACGCTTTATAAGACAACCAAACTTCAAATTCATATGAAAAATAATCAATTTAACCCTACGTTGATAACATATTCACTTTATATTATCTTTTTTGATATGCGTAAATAGACAATTGATCTCTCTATGATATGTATAAATAAGCACTTTACCTCCCTATGATATTACACAATGAATATTTTACCCCCCTTTTGAAATATAAAAATCACGAGAGAGACATTGTGTTTAACATAAAAAGTTATTTTGTTCTTTTATTTATTATATGAAGATAAATTGCCTATTAAGAATAACACAAAAAGTTAATTTGCTATTTACTTGCATGATTACCTAAATAACCCCTAGTGTTAGGTGAAATTAAAGATACCCTATTGTTTCAATAAATATTAACAACTACAATACTTTAATTTATTTCATTTTACAGATACTCCCTCCATCAATTAATGTAATGGAAGAGGTCATGTAATCACCAAATTTTGATAAAATGTCTATTTTATCCCTGGTACAACTTTTAAGAGGGATACATACGTAATTACAATAAATTAAGGGATTGTTAGAATTTTAAGAAGCAAATATTCTTTACAATTGGAGAAAATTAATAATTTTAGAATTTAGATGAATATAAACTTTTATAATGTAGTAATTGAAATAATAACGGTTTGTAATTTTAGAATTTTTTTTAAACATATTATTAAAACTGAATTTAGATTTTTCCAACCAGACTTATATCCAGATGATTTTCCCTAGGGGTGTAAGCTAGCCGAGTAATATCGGACGACACATTGTTCAAACTTGGTTTTAATTTTATCGAGCTTGAAATTTTTTGTTTGAGCTTGGTTTAATTTCTTAACTAATCGAGCTCAAGCAGAATATCGAGTAACTTGCTATTTTACATGTTTTTTTTTTTAATTTTTAGCTTATCAAGTCGAACTTTAAAAGTTATCAAACAAAAAATCTTGTTCAAGCTTGTTTGATTTGTTTGACGAATCAAGCTCAAACGAACTTTTATTGAACAAGCTAGAGCCGAGTATCAAATAGCTTAGTTTGATTTTCAGTCATAATTTTCCAATGATTATAAATTAATAGACTAAGATATGGTAGGTAACTAACCTCTGTATTGAACGTTATTTATCACCATAGTTGGTAAAATGGTAACATCACCACGTGATCCATGACCAATCTGAATTCAGAGTATTACCATTAGTAATTTTAAAATCATTTTTCGGTATAAATATTGTAAAAAATAAAATATTAAATTCTTGATTTGAGTCTTAATCTTGGCAGCTAGTTATTATAATTAATAAAAAAGAACCTGAAGATCTTGCTCATTTTTTAGGACTTCATTTTCGACATCAGCATCAGGATCACCTATGCACTTGTTTATCTTTTCAATTGGAAGACCTGCATTATATGTACCAATACAAGTTGAGGTTAATCGTGGATCACATCACACAATAAACAATAATAAAATAAAATATAAAAAAAAAAGTAAAAATTTCCAAAAAAAAAAAAAAAAAACTTACTCCACCTAATTAAAAAAAAAAAAAAGGTAACTTTATATTATTTTTCTTAGCGAAAACACCCTGGATTTCTTTACCAAGCTGCAATGTGTTTCACGATTCTTCGTGATTTGAATGGGATGTGACAATTATACCTTCAAATTGTTGCTTATTCTTTTGAATAAGTTGTGAATATATATTAATTCATTTAAAATTGACAATAACCACGTTATTAACTAATAATTTGACAATAACCCTCATATTTTTTATTCGGGGTAAATGCAAGATACTTCCCTGTGTTATGCAAAACCTGCAAGAAATTACCCTGTGAAATGTTTATTGCGCCAAACTTCCTTATATTTTCAAAAACCCTGCAAAAAACACCGAATTTGGTAAAAATTGGTCGTTTTGGATCCACATATTTCAATAAATCATTTCAAAAATACTTCAAGTTGTTCCCTACAACTTCACATGATATGTTTTAAAAATGGTTTCTTGAAATATGTCGATCCAAAATGACCTATTTTTTACAAATTAGGTATTTTTTGCAGGATTTTTGAAAGCACAAGGAAGTTTGGCGCAGTAAAAATTTCACAGGATAGTTTCTTGTAGTTTTTGCATAACACAATGAAATATGTTGCATTTTTCCCTTTTTATTCAAAATATAGCAATAACTCTATTGTTCACTTGAATAATTGACGATAACTTGCTATGTCATTGACTTAAAAAAGATCTTTTCTTAATAAAAGAAAGATGTTAATTTACCTAATGATTTCATGACTTCCTCTGCACAGTGATTACTGTATCTATTCTCCTTCATTGAGCACCTGATATGAAAATCCGTCACATAGTCCCACCAAACCCAAGACCGATTACTCTCATTCGCGACTCTATGCACGCAAAGTTGTCGTAAATTCTCGAACACCACGTCTTTTCCTTGGTACCCCTGACTAAAATCCTGCTCCGGATCCGGTGCACAATACCTCCCATGATTTATGCACTGAGACTTACACTGATTGCTCAGCACAAAAGCCTGAGGACAATACCAAGTTATATAGTGCGGCGTAAATTGCGTGTACCCTCCTTTCTCGAGGATTTGAGCGTGTCCTTTGAAGTCCTTCACGAAATTCATTTGCTCGTCACATCTAACTCCACACTCGTCGTTGCTATTAGTCCATAGCTCGTATTCAACTCTTTGGTCCGGATGGGGCATTGACTCGGTCCAGTCCATTTTGACTAGCACGTCTTGATCGCCTTTTTTTAGGGCGTCTTTGAGTGTCTCGCTTAAGGACCGTTCGATTAGTGCCGAAGGAATTCCGATTTTCTCTATGTATCCATCGGCATCTAAGCTTTCCTCGGGAGAGTCCATCGTGATTAGGGGCTCGTCTATGGTGTCGGCTACTAGGACTGCTGCTGCTCCGGCCTGTTGCCCGTTCCAGACCTTCAATGCAAAGTAGCACTCTGAAAAGACAAATTCATCATAACATCAGAAATCTATCTTGATTACTAGCTAAGTACAAAATATGATCAACTAACAGTTAAAAATAATGAGCTAAATGCAAAAATACCCCCTGTACTTTGCTTAATTGGCAAAAATCCCCCTATAATTTATTTATTAGCTATAAACCCCAATGTAAATTCCTTCATAAATCAAGAGAGAGGTTATCGTAAAAATTTTAAATCATAAACAGAAGGGTAATTGTCAATTTCTAAAGTAAGGTGAAGAGGGGTGTTTTTGCATTTTTTGGTAGGTATATAGTTATCCTTTTTTCTACATAATATGTACTCCGACTCGGGAGGGTTTTTTTCAAATAAGAAGTAGCACGTGAAGCCATGGAGGTTTTGCTAAACTATCATAAATACCCACATTTCTGATGGAATTCGAATCCAAGACCTTTTAGTTAAGAAAATACATAAAAGAGAACTAATGACAATAATAAAGATCAACCTCCACGGTCAAGAAGAAGAATAGTGGGACGAGTGGACTTGGATTTGAATGGACTATCGCCATCGAAAGGAGAGCAACCGACGGAGCCATTTCGAGGATAAACGAGAGTGCCCACCATTGATCCGCCGTAATCAGGCACACCAAAGTTGGCTATTGCGGCATCGTGCTTCGACCGTAGTTCATAGGGAGATAATACGGTTATGCTGCTTTTCTCCACAACAAATCTTGATTCCACACTACAACTAATGATCAATAACAATACGACCAAAAAATTGAAACACGTAGCCATATATCCGGCGACGATGATGGTGGTGGTGGTGGTGGTGGAGGAAGCTAATTATAATGAAGTTATAAAAATGTTAGGAGAAGTCAATTTAGTAAAAACATTAATACTGGCATAGGACTAAAGAGAGAAAGAGAGAGGAGAAGACTTTGGCTTGAGGTCTACAAATCTAAATATTAATCTAAGTTGTTGTATATATGGTTGAGTGAAGGAGTGATATTATGACGTGAAGCAAACGATATATAGGGCGGGCAGATAGTATGTCACATATTAACAAAAATGCACCTAACTTGACTGCAACTTCATTCCCACTCGCATGTATATGGAAATCATGAGCTAATGTCAATTTAGCCCCTGTAAAATTTATAATGTTCAATTTACCCGTCTATGATTTAAAAAATAACATTTACCCCCTATGAAAATTTTAATGAAGCAATTTACCTTATTCAGTAGGACTGTAGGAGAGTATAACTCACTTGCCTTTCATATGATTACTGAGGGCAAATTGATTTTTTTTAAACCACGTGAAGGTCAATTGAACATTATGAATATCACAGTATAATAAATTGCCATTAAATCTAGAAATCATACTAAATTTATTTTTCTTAATTATAAAAATATCTTAGAATTAATTGTTTAGGTAAATTGCTCACCTAAAACATAATAATAGTAATACAGTAATCCATTTAAGTTTTTATTAGGCCTTCTTAATTATTGCATTTGTTACGATTATTCCCTTTTTCTCATAAATGGAGGTTCAACTAACACAGGGCAGATCTCAGATACAAAGTACTTAATTAAGGAGAGATAAAACAAAAACAAACATCTCATTAGTAACATCAGTTGACTTTGATAATTATATATTAAAATAAAATAAAATAAAATATAGGACTAATTCTCAAAGGCCGGGTAAGATTCCAGGAACGAGTAGAAAATAAACAGGAGTCAGTTCAACGGGATTGAGGGGTTAGAGAAAGACACGGTCGTAGTTGACTAAATAATCTCTCCAAAAAAAATAGTTGACTAAATAAATACAGAGTAGAAAATATATTACATGCAAGTATCATTTAAAAAAAATATATCATTTTAATTAGGGTCTATATATGTCTGTGAATTTATTTTGGATTGAGTTTTTTTATTTTTTTAACAATAATTTTGAATTGAGTTTTGAAAATTTTGAAAATGTGATTTTGATTTTGGATTGAGGGAAAAAAGAGGTGGTATGTATCAAATTTTTTTTTTTTAAAATTGGAAAGAGTAGGTAGTAGATGTTAAATCAACTATTTTAACGGGTTATTTGTACTTACACCGCCTAACTATCCCTATTTTGTAGTTACCTCGAAACTTTAATTTTTTTGGCAATCACATCCCTTATGTTAAAAAACTATCAATTTCACTTATTAAATGTTCATTTTACCCTTCCCCTTAATAACTATTTGAATTGATTTATTTTTTCAGAACTACTTGAATTATGGTAATATGAACCTGGAAACATTGAATATTTTTATTTATATTGCAATTTTGCCTAAAAACCACGCAAAACAGAAGCTACTTATCAAAGAAAACTACAATCTGCCGAGCTTTAGCCAACCATGTGACAATACACTTTCAGCTCTCAAGAGATGAAATGAGGATTGTTTGGATTCATAAGTTGAGGGGGAATATATCAGAATACTACCTCTCATCAGCTTACTAGAATTCATCGGAGGAGTGTCTTTCAAATTTAACTCTCTAAGACTACTTGATTACAGATTCTTGAATTCTGGTGGAACGTGTACGATTAGCGGTACTCCTGATTAGAGATAAATTTCCTAATAAGTCAGATGAAGTTACTTTTTAAGAAGACTACTTCTCATCAGTCGACTGGAATTCAATAGCCAAATGACGTTCAAGAATAAACTTCATCAGATTACTTATCTTGAAAATACTTGAAGTCAGGGGGAACAATTATTCTAGCTGGAGTGATAAACAACTAAAAAAAACTACTAATTGTTGGCTTACTTCAAATGATTAATTTATTAAAAATCAACTACCCCGAACAACTAAGTGTTCACCTATTTGTCTTCAACGTACTAAGATTGTTGATTGGTTATTGATGACAAAAAAGGTGGAAATGATGCAACTAAGAACCAATTTTTTTGCGGATACTAAAATAATAACAACGCCACGAAACTATATTAATTTGATGATAAGAGAAATTTGTTACCACATCTTTTGAAGATAAGAGAAATTAGTATAAATCAATACTAATGGTCTATATACAAGACCTACCGAGTATCTACCAATATCGAGATTCACATGTCGGGTTAGCTACCAAAAGGTATATATACAACATTAAAATAGTTTGCCACTAAAGGAAAAAACGAGTGACAAACGGGTAATAATATCATAACTGACCGATGCCGCCAGATGCGACTCCAACCTCTCTGTCAATTGTCCCAATCACAGTAGATCCACAAATCCCTCATGTCTTCCCAATATGCCCCGTACCATCAATATGTCTGACCAATATTACTTTCTATATCACTCATATGTAGCCATGACTGGTCTACGCTCTCCAAGTAGTTGTGTACCTGCTATTGTATATCCAATTCTCCTCCCAAAAACTCTCCCCCTATAAAGCTACCATCCTGGATATCTCCTACCCATGGTCCTAAATCAAGCCTTAAATAATAAACAAACCCGCTAGAATACCCTAGGAGTCCTCCTAAAACTATTGAATGCATCCATGTGCCCTTTCCACTAAATGACCCATTGATTATCACATGAACCTGATTACATGTAGCTTCAATCCAATCATATGCTCTACCACTCGACTATGAATTAATGGTGTGATGGTTCTCGTAGTGTCATTTTCTTCAACCATATGTATAGCATGCTCCATCTCAATGCCGCGTAGCACTCTCAACCTTGAGTCTATGTATTCTTGAATCTATAACAATACTTGTTCCTTGTCTTGACTCATAATCATCCTCTGAGTATCCTATGAAAATCCAGCGTCTGTCGATTGCTGCTGCAAGTTCGAAACCTGCTCTTGAAGGTATCTGACTTGTCCTTGGATATGTAGTCATTCAAGTAGTAATTCATTCAACCGGGAATTCTGTAAAGTATAAGCAGTAAAATTTGTTCCCTCTCACCCTTAACCCGATCTCTGTCTCTCTCAAGTGCGAGTACGACATGGTCAGGGTAGTGTCCAACCAAATCAGCATTACTGGGAATGTATATGTCAACAGGGTGGTCTCTACATATATGTATGATTCTTAAGGTTTCAAGATGCTCATTACTTAAGCTAAAAATTATTTCTTCGTCAGCCATCCTGCATCACATAAATTACAAGGCTCTGATACCATCTGTGACGCCTCGACTAGGTCACCTAGCTCGACATATAACGGTGATCAACTATTTGAACTAGTCGTGCGTCAAACTAGCAGAACAATAGAGAAAATTATATTATAACCAATCGTCATAGCAAAAATATTGAATTCTAAGGTCTTCTAGAAGAAGGGACAACGTCCCCACTACTCGACCCATAGATATATGAATTATTACATAATTTTACAAAGAAGTTTCATCATCTAATTAATTGATAAAGTAGATAAATAAGACATCGAATGTAATAATATGTCACTCCCATTTCACCGTATTTCCATCTCTAACTCATGTTGCTAATCTGAGAAAATAAATAAAAGAAAAGTATAAGTCTTATTTGACTTAGTGAGGATTTATAACAACGGATTGAAGATATAGGTAAGCAAGATCATTATTTATGAATGAGTAAGAATTGTAATGTAATAGTCCTGCGAAATTTCATTAGATAATTGGAAATAACAAAGTAATAGAATTAATTAAAATAACAAAAATTCAAACAATCATTTCGAATCAGAATCTGGTAAAGTACTACATTCAACCCAACGCCTAAAAAGTAACATCAGTATACCTCCCTACGAGGAGTGACCTCACATAAATGGAATGACATGTACGGGTACATGTCGACCCAGCTGATAGCAAAATTAATTACCTCCAACTATACTCAACAACTGAATCACAGTGGGGTACATAACAAAGAGACATTACACCGACGGTCCAATGCCGCCCATTGGTCACCTTTAATAGTCGCAGGGCCCAACTTCTCAAGAGCGTCCCCATGTGTATAAACAGTTTAAGTAAACTTGAAACCGGACGTTGTCCATTGTTCGTAATAATACCACTTACCAGATTGAAAACTGTAAATAAAGAATGCAAGACTATTGTATAATTAAGAAGCGTATTAGAGTTAGTTGATATAAAAAAATACTTATCATGTGGACGTGAAAGTAACATTGATGGCAGGTGGCTACTTCGATGGATCGTCCAACCTTGGCAGATGGCTACCAATCGGGCTCCTGGCCAGTAGGTGACCATTGGAAAGGGCATATGTCGAGCAGGTGGACACTCGGCAGATGGTTACCAGACAACAAATTCATCAAGCAAGTGACTACTTGACGATTAAATCATGTAAGTAAGTGGGGACATACATGAGAGGTTGCAGCTCACAGCTGGCTTCATGTGCGTTGCGACTTAGAGAGGCATTGGTGCCTGATTCAGTGAAAACTGAATTGTTTGATTGGTTGAGTGTGTGTCTTGAATGTGTCGTCCTCATGATATTTATATATCATTCTCCTGACTGTTATTTCTCCTGATGAGTGTCCACTTCTTCCACTTCCCCATTTTTTAGGCATGATCTCCACTACCAATGGTATACACCAATCAATGGTTTCACAAATTGCAACCAATAATTCCTCATACTTAATTGTCCTATAAACAAACAAGGTTACCAAATTGTCATCTCCACCAACGCATTTCCACTTATCGTTGCCTTCCACCGATTTTCACTCACCATTGTATCGAACATATATAACAATTTTACCATCCATATCTACAAATAAATAACCCAAATTAACACACAAATTAATTACTAAACATTGGTTGCAATTTGTGAAACCATTGGTATTGATAGGTATACCAATCATATTGTGATCACGCACAAAAGCACGGAAGAGTTGCCTCCCTTGCGCTTAAACAATGGCGTATGTTTGAAGGGTGCTATGTATAATTACAGGAAGAGAGATGAAATTGTATTGTACGTGACTTATACTTCTCGAAAAGTAGAGATAAATTAAGTACATGGATATGGAAAGTGTGGTCCACGAAATGGTCTGAAGTTGTGGACTTGAATGCAAAAAGTTTTGCGTGCGGCGTACTTCAAACCGTCTTTATACCGTGCGAGCACGCATTAGCATCCTGTATGGGAATGCAATCGGATGTCAGCATGTATGCATATCAACTTTGTTCATCGTACTTCTCCAATCAATACATGATTCTTGCATACAATGAAGTCATCATGCCCGCTCCGGCAAAGATTAATGGAGGGATATACCTGACGATGTTGCGACAATAGAAATGTTACCTCCATGTGTGAATAGGACTCCCAGAAGACCAAGATTATCTTGTATTCTTTCTCAAGGAGGAATTTCGAAGAGAAAATATAAGTGTTCGATTTGTACGAGTACATATCACAATAAAAAGACTTGACCTATACGCGATGGATCGTGGAAATGTTCAGTTATTATTTGGGCAATGATTATTGTAATATTCTAATTAGGGGTGCACATGGTACGGTTCTGCGGTATTTTTTACAAAATTTGTACCGTACCAATTAGTGCGGTTTTTAAAAACTCAAAACCGAACTAGAGTTTTATGAACCATACCAACAAACTCGGTTTTGTGCGGTTCCGGTACGGTTTTGCGGTTTTTTCGAACAAATTTTTTTCGTGCAATTTTTCTTTTATAATTGATTACATAGTTGACAATTATATAAAAATTAATAATATAATACCTTACAAATTATTTTTTTTAATTAAATAAAGCATCGGAAAAGAAAATGTTCACAAATTTGACGCTATAGTTCGACACTTCGACCTAATTGAATAAAATTAATTGGTTAATTATTTGATCATTGTTTTTATTATGTGAAGAAAATTACTAGAAGGGAAACTCTCTATACTTTGGTTGTCTAGAATTTTTGTATTTTAAGTTTTCAACATATAACATGTTTAATTTGTGCTAAATTAGAGCATATCTTTTTTTACTAGAGCAATGTAGTAATTATAACCTATGATGGACTATAATATAAATTATAAACAATATAGGATTCAATAATATTTGAATTATAATTTTAAAAATATAAATTTATAAAATTTAGTTGTAAATATAAAAAAATGAATAGTTAATTCATGTTTCTTTCTATTTCGGTACGGTACGTTTTTTTACGGTATGAGAAGTCTAAAACCAAAACCATACCAAAATACTCGGTACGATTTTCATCCATAGCAAGACCTTCGGTTTTGAGAAAAAAAACCTAACACTCGGTACGGTTCGGTACTGTACGGGACGATCCGGTACGGTTTAAAAACCATGTGCACCCCTAATTCTAATCATGTTTGATTTAATATTTTATTGGAGTATTTGTTTATTGGATTGAATTACAAGATTTTTTTTTTTTTTTTTTAAACTTTTGGTCTAGATAGTTGGTGGAATTGTCGCTGGGTCACTGGACAACACCAGCCACCCGCGACATTGACGGTGTGCATGCTAGGGCACCCTAGCACGCACGTGTCGCCGGGACATTGTACAGGCTCAGGTACCCGGCGACAATTCCAGTGTGCGTCGGGTCCAGCGACCCAACGACACGTGCGTACAGGGTGCCCTAGCCCGCACACAAATTTCGTCGTGTTTTGTCGCTCCATACGGCCAAAGTTTACGAATCCACGGTCAATCGGGAATTCAAACGAAGAACCACCACTTACAATAACATAAACTCTTTCGTAAATCAAAGTTAGTGAAATCATCAAATTTACAGCCAGTCGAAAATTCAAACAGAGAACCACCACTTACAGTAGCATAAATCTTCCGTAAATTAAAGTTAGTGAAATTATCGAATTTACAGTCAATCATTGATTCAAACGGAGAACCACAACTTACAGTAACCTATACTCATCCGTAAATTAAAGTTAGTAAAATTATCGAATTTATGGTCAATCGGGAATTCAAACGGAGAACAACAATTTACAACACCCTAAACTCTTCCTTAAATCAAAGTTAGTGAAATTATCAAATTTACACTAAACCCTAAAATGCTCTAACCCTAAAACCTCTAAATGTGAAATTATCGAATATAATGTTAATCGGTAATTCAAACGGATAACCCTAACCCTATACCCTAAACCCTAAAACCTTTAGCTTTCATTAGTTAACTAAAATTTTCAATTCCTCGATTATGAACTATTTTTTTCGATTTTGGTCCGTTTAAACCCATTTTTTTAACTATTTTTTTCCAATTTTAGTCCACTTAAACCCATTTATTTTACTATTTTTTTGTAATTTTGGTCCAGTTAAACCCATTTTTCATTGACAATTGATCCGATTAAATACATTTGTAATCAAAAAAATAAAATACTAATAAAAATTTTACATAACAAATATATTGGGAGTGAAACTATACAATTCAAGGTAAAATATTTGTGGTGGCGCGAGTAGGCTTTTTCTTGGATTTTGCTCGGAGATGATAGGGAGATCGGTGTCACAAAGTTCTCAAACGGCTGTCCTCCACTTCCTCGGCGACTTCTAGATCAACTGCTTGACAAGTGAAATTATACAATTCAAGGTAAAATATTTGTGGCGGCGCGTGTAGGCTTTTTCCTGGATTTTGCTCGGAGATGATAGGGAGATCAGTGTGACAAAGTTCTCAAACGGTTGTCCTTCACTTCATCGGCGACTTCTAGATCAACAACTTGATAAAAATTTGGAGAAGCCACCTAAAAATTAAGCAATGTATACATCATACCGAAATTCTAAAATAAATAAATCACCTTTCACTATCTAAATCATACAAATAACCAAACAATGCAGATTACCAAACAAATAACCAATCGAATTTATCACAAATTTTCTAAATTATCGCAAACCTCTATAAAGAACACATTAACACAATATAATTCATCTCAAAACAACATTAAAAATTAAATAATCACACATTAACCCAACATAATTCATCTCAAAACAACACTGAAAAATAAATAATCTCAAACATAAAGAATTAACACATTAACACAATATAATTCATCTCAAAACAACATTAAAAAATAAACAATCGCAGAGATATATAAATAACTCATTAACATAATATAATTCATCTCAAAACAATATTAAAATATAAATAATCGTAAACATATGTTGGATGAAGATGAAGATCAGAGGACAAGGAACTTAGAAGTTAAATGGAGGTTTTGATGATATCTAAAACATCTTAACCAGCTAAGTTAGAAAAGCTTAGTAAAATCCCTTAGAAGAATTTTGATCAAACTCAAAGACAAATCAGTCAAGTCAAAATTCAGTTTGGTCCAGAAGACTACTGATATGCTGCTGAAGGAAGAAATCAGTTTGGTGAAAATCAACCGACTCAAATCAGATTTGTTCAAGTTTGGGACCAGCTCAGTTCATCATCAGACGAGTGATTCTTATCAGCAAAGTGAAGATGATCAGGAAGTCTCTCCAACGGTAATAAATGCACTTGGAGTAATAAATGCTGAAGACTGAGGGTATTTATGGCAAATGATTGAAGAAAAACCTCGTATCAGCTCGGTGCATTTAATGCTGCTGACAAAAAGTACTGTTGACAGTACTGCAGCAGGACAAAGAGCCGTTCACATAAATTAAGGACCAGTACCCGAGGAATTTGAATCTTATCTTTCTTCAACGAACATTTTTCAAACCTGGAGTATAAATAGTTCGCGAGCTTGAGAGAGAAGATAACAACACAACTCTGAGAAAATTTACGAAGAAAAATCTCTCTAAGTCTCAAGAACAGCTCACTCACCTGGTGAAGTCATTTAGCAGGATCAAGTTAAAGTTCAAATCAAATCATTTTTCTGAGTGAAAAACTGTAAAAGTAGTGTTGTGAGAAGTGTAGATCCATCTTAGTGAGTGATCTAACTTCAGAGTATAGGTCTTCTTAGTGATTTCCTATTGTGAGCTTACATCCTCTTCATTTGTTGTTTTGGCGTAAGTAGAGTATATTGTAATCTGTGTGATTATAGTATAACCCAAGATCTAAGTGACTTGGAAGAGTGGACTAAAGGATTTTTATCCATATAACCACTATAAAAATTCTTTGTGTTTTACTTTGCATTATTTTCTTGCATATCTTTAAAATTGCATAAAACACTTTAGAAAACTGTTGGAAGATTTCAAAAAGGAGTTTGTTAAAACTGGGGATAAAATCTTTCAAAGACTAAGTTTACTTGTGAAAAACACTTATAAATATCCGCTGCAAGTATCCTGTTTTTAAAGCTAAGTTTTTGCTGAAATCAGCTAAGTAGTGATAAGAAAAGTGGTCAACTGTGCTGCTCAAAGATTCGTTCACGATCAACTTGGTAAGCTTACTGATCTCTATCAACTTAGTTTGCTGACAGACGACTGAAAAGTTCTAAAGTCTAAAAATTTTCAGAGGTCTATTCACTCCCCCCTCTAGACCTCATCTGACCACTTGGGAGAACCAAGTGGTATCATCTAAGTGTTTTTCAAAGGTTTTCAAACTTTTTCAAAAGAGCATAATTTTGAAAAATCAAAACTTTTTGAAAATGGATTGTATCAGCCATGTTCCCCACATTGGCGGTATGAGTTTCGAGGACCGGAAGATCAGGATGGAGATCTTCTTAGCTGCTTACAATGACAACATGTATACATGTATCACAAAAGGTCCATTCAAATTCACCAAGACTATAAAAGTTGATGAAGTTGACATAGTGGTGGATAAAGACTTACAAGAAATGACAGCCGAAGAAATCAAGCTGTTCAATCTTGATAAAGTTGGCCATTGCATCATGACCAAAGCCTTGGACACTGACAGATTTGATAAAGTCAAACACTGCAAGACTGCAAAATAAATGTGGGACAAGGTTCGTGACATGAGCGAAGGAAACGACGCCATAAAAGAGCATCAGCTGAGTGTTGCTCTAGAGAAGTTAGACAACTTCAAGATGAAGTCTGCGGAAACCATTGATCAGATGGATACAAGGTTTACAAGGACGTTGAATGAAGTTCTCAAACTTGGAAAAACCTTCACCGACAAGGAGATAACTGTCAGAGTGCTAAAGGCTCTGCCTCCAAAGTTCAACATGAAGGTGACAACCATGGAAGAGTTAAGAGTTTTGGGAAAGATCTCTCTTACCGAGCTGTTCTCAGTACTCAAGGTATACGAGTATAAACTGCCAAGAATGGGTATTGAAGAAACCTCAACTTCAGGCCCCACAGCTGCCCTAGTTGCTGCTGAAAACCCAAGGAGACCAGCTAACAAAAGCAATGAAGTGGACTCATCTGATGAAGCCACAATACTCAACAAAAAGGAGTACACAGCTAGAGACGTTGCATTGCTGATGAATAATTTCAAGAAGTTCTATAAAAGAAAAATGAAGAACAAATACAACAATGCTTCTACTTCTAACCCTACTTCTCCTTCTCAAGATAAAGATGCTTATAAATCCAAACTAATGTCTTACAACTCCAGGAAATTGGGTCATTTCATCAGAGACTGCCCATATCCTAAAGTGGAGAAGTACACTGAAGAAGAAAAGAGAATCAGAAAGGAAAGAAAACATCAGAAAGGCAAGGTGCTGATAGCTGAAGCAGAAAAGCTGGCTGCTATCTACTCATCTGATTTAGACTCAGACATTTCTGATGAAGAGTCTACTGAAGACGAGAACCCTGCTCTTATCTGCCTGATGGCTAAGGAATTTGATGACTCTGAGGATGAGGTAACTCCTCTTGAAAATGAATTGTTTAATTCATTTCAGCAAATGATGGTTAATAATACAAGTATTGCTGACGCATTTGCTAAGCTTAAGGAAGAGATGATATTGCTAAGAGAACAAAACAGTTCACTGAAACTTAAGGCTGAAAAGCCAAAAGAATCAGCTGAATATAAACTGCTTGAACAAGAAAATGAATTTCTGAAAGCTGAATGTGAAGTCTACAAGGGTAAAATCATGGAACTTGAAAAGATTATTGAGTCTCATGATAAGTCATCTGTTGCATCCATTCATATGTCTAGTAAACAGAAGATACCTTTAGAACAGGAAGAGTTAGAACTGAACCATACTGAAAAATTTGTATCAGCTGACAACAGTAAGGTCATATTGTATGTTCAAACTACTAAACCTGCTTCACCTGAGAAAGAATTAAAGGAGAAGAAAGCTCCTAAAGCTAAAAAGAGCAAAGAGCCTAGTGTAGGAAAACAGACTGGTAAGACTAAACAGCAGAGTCCTAGGAAGTCTACTGATAAGGCTAAAACCAATCAGGCTAGTAGTAAGACTAAGTCGTCTGTTAATGAGCAAGCATCTAGTAAACCAAAGAAGCATAAGAACAAGAAAAATCAAAATGCTTGGTATGGAAATGAATCATATTATGTGCAACCTGCTGCATATCTTCCTATGTATCATGCACCTCAATTTCCAACTTACTATGCACCATATCCTGCTCATCCAATGCATGCATATCCTGCTTATCATGCATCTTATTCTGCTTATGAACATCATCCTTATCATACTGATTATCAACATAACAAATCTGATGGATATGATGAAGATAAACATGTTCATGCTCCTGTAAAATCTCAGAAGCCTAAGAAGCCTAAGACTTCAACATCTTGGGTTGTCAAGGGTGGAACTAATCCTTCAGGACCCTCTCAATAAGGGTACCTAAAACAATTTTATTTTGTTTTGTAGGTTAGGATTAGGAGTAGGAGTAAAGTTGAGAAAATCTGGTACTTGGACAGTGGCTGTTCAAGACACATGTGTGGAAGCACACATGAGCTGGCTGATGCTGTTGTTGTGGTCCTAAAGTAACTTTTGGAGACAGCAAGGAATGCAAGATTGTAGCAAGTGGAAGATTAATCGAAGACAACATTGAGATATCTTACGTCTCCTATGTTAAAGGCCTCAAATACAATTTGCTGAGCATAAGTCAATTTTGTGACAAGGGATTTTCAGTCATCTTCTCATCAGATAAGTGCTATGTTGAATAGATTGGTACAAAGAAGGTCATTTTATCCGGAAGACGACAAGGAAATGTCTACACAGTGGACTGAAATTCTGTTGATAAGAATTCTAATGTTTGTTTGGTGGCATCAACACCAAGTGAAGTTAGTTGGCTGTGGCACAAAAAAATGAATCATGTGAATTTCAAGACCATAAACAGACTAATCAAGAATGATCTGGTAAGAAGGAATTCCAAAGGCAGTCACGAGCAAAGATAAGCTCTGTGACGCCTGTCAGAAGGGTAAACAAATAAAGTCATCCTTCAAAAGCAAGAAGCACCAATCATCTAGAATGATTTTGGAGCTGCTCTATATGGACTTATTTGGACCCATTGATCCAATCAGCAATGGTGGAAAGAAGTACTGCCTAGCTTTTGTGGATGATTTTTCAAGATACACTTGGGTGATTTTCATGAAAAAGAAAAGTGAAACCAATGAGCATCTTACAAATCTGATGGAGCTGATCTAGAATGAAAAGAATATAAAGATATTGAAGATCAGATCAGATAGAGGGACTGAATATACAAACTCAACTGTTGAAGAGTATTGTAACATCAGAGGCATCAGCCATGAGTACTCTGCTGCCAGAACCCCTCAACAGAATGGAATTGATGAAAAGAGAAACAGAACTATAAAGGAAGCTACCACTATGATAGCTGAAGCAAAGCTTCCCCAAAGATTTAGGCAGAAGGCACAAACACAACATGCTTTACCCAAAACAGATGCATGATCAACAAACATCAAAACAAGACTCCATATGAAGTTTGGAACAACATGAAGCCAAACATTCATTACTTTAGAATTTTTGGTTGTAAATGCTTTGTTTTAAACAATGGGAAGAATCACCTTACTATCTTTGCAGAAAAGGCTAATGAAGCTGTTTTTATAGGATATTCTATAGTTAGTAAAGCTTATATAGTCTTTAACAAAAAAACTCTACTTGTAGAAGAATCTATTCATGTAGTATTTGATGAACAAAATCAATCTTCTGAAAAGAATCAAATTAATAATTCAAGTCTGTCTACTGATTTTCAGAAATTGAGTGTTGAAAGAAATGAAGAATATATACCAATCATACTACCTGATCTCAACTCAGCTACTAACTCAAGTGCTGTTCAAAATCACACTGCTGATTGTCTAACAGACGAGTTGCAAATAGCTGACAGACCAGAGACTGTTCAACAGACAACTAATGTTCAACAGACTACTACTGAAACTCCAACAGTAGTGTTGCAAGATCAAAACAAGAGAACAACATTCAGATTTGCAACCTGATCTCAGATGGCTCAAGAATCTCCTACCTGAATTAGTGATTGGTGATCCTTTAGATAGAGTAAAGACAAGGAGAGCTGCTGCAAATGATGCAATGTTTGTCAGCTTCCTATCTCAAATAGAGCCCAAACAGATTGAAGAAGCTCTTAGTGATTCAAACTGGATTGAAGCTTTGCAAGAAGAGCTAAATCAATTTGAAAGGAATGAAGTCTGGTACTTAGTTCCTAGACCAAGTCATCAAAGAGTGCACTAAGTGAGTTTTCAAGAATAAAATGAATGAAGATGGTGTTGTCACCAGAAACAAATCAAGATTAGTAGACAAGGGTTACTGCCAAGAAGAAGACATTGACTTTGATGAAACCTTTGCACCAGTAGAAAGATTAGAAGCAATCAGACTTTTTCTGGCCTATGCTGCTCATAAGAATTTCACAGTCTATCAAATGGATGTAAAATCTGCCTTTCTCAATGGAGAATTGCAAGAAGAGGTATATGTTTAACAACCACCTGGATTTGAAGCTTATCAAGAAGGAGACAAGGTGTATCGTCTGAAGAAAGCTCTCTATGGACTGAAACAGGCTCCAAGAGCATGGTATGATACTTTATCTGATTTTCTTTTAATTAAATGATTTCGTAAAGGTAAGGTAGACAAGACCTTGTTCACTGTAGAATGTCAGGATCACATATTGCTTGTGCAAATATATGTGGACGATATTATTTGTTGTTCAACTAATCAACAGATGTATGACAAGTTCTCCAAGCTGATGCAGAACAAGTTTGAAATGAGCATGATGGGTGAACTAAATTATTTTCTTGGTTTGCAAGTAAGACAGTTGCCTGATGGAATATTCATTAACCAAGCTAAATACACAAAAGATATGTTTAAGAAATTTGGTATGGAAACTTGCTCTACTGTCAGTGTTCCTATGTCTACAGGACTTCGTTTGAATAAAGATGAAGATGGCAAATCAGTAGATATAACCAAGTACAGAGGCATTATAGGGTCACCGTTATATCTAACAGCTAGTAGACTTGATATCATGTACTCTGTTGGGGTTTGTGTGAGATATCAATAAAATCCTAAGGAATCTCATCTCCTGGCTGCCAAAAGGATACTTAGATACCTTAAAGGCACTCAAGAACTGGGATTATGGTACCCTAGGGAATCTGGATTTGAGCTGATAGGATATTCAGATTCAGACCTTGCTGGCTGCAAGATTGATAGGAAGAGCACAACAGGTGCCTGTCAATTCTTAGGTAGTCGTCTGATCTCATGGATGAGTAAGAAACAGACTTCAGTATCCATCTCTACTGCTGAAGCTGAGTACATAGCTGCTGGAGCATGTTGTGCACAAATACTTTGGTTGAAGCATCAACTAGAAGATTACAACATTAAGATCAGTGGAATCCCTATCTACTGTGACAATACAAGTGCAATCTCTCTTACTCAGAACACTACAAGTCATTCAAGAACTAAGCATATTGAGATCAAACATCATTTCATCAGAGATCATGTGGAAAAAGGAAATGTTATAATTGAGTATGTTCATACTGACAATCAGATTGCTGACATATTCATTAAACCAATAAGTGATGCAATGTTTTCAACTCTAAGAGCTGAACTCGGTCTACTAAATTTAGATGCATAAGCTGAGGGGGAACTCATCAGAAGACTGGAGTTTATCAGCTTACTCATCTTATCGACTTCAAGGTTAACTCTCAACAAACTAGTTAACTTATGGATTCTTAAAGTCAGGGGGAACGTGTAAGACTAGCGGTATTTCTGATTAAAAGATGAAATTTGTTGATAAAAGTTAGTTGAAGTTAAGTTTTTATCAGAGAAGTTCTTAATTCTTGAAGATTGAAGATTAATTATCTTGCTGGATTGACAAACAACAAAGGAAAATTACTAGTTATTGGCTTTCACTAGTAATACCTGTTATCAGAACACTCGTCTGATCAGATAAGTTGTTGGTATAAATTAGAGAAGGTTTTGAAGATGACAAAAAGGCCATAAAGGTTTTGAAGATCAAAAGTTTAAGTCATCAACTAAGAACAGCTTAGTGAAACCTATCTCAGGGTCTGGAAGCTATGTGACCGAATCAGCCGAGTGGGATATCAGATCAGTGAAGATCAGATTGGTTATCATCAGCCGAGTCAAGATAGATATGTTCATTCTTGAATCAGCAGAGTAGCCATCAGCTTAGTACTCCCATCAGCCTAGTGAAGACGGTCAGCAAGCTGTCCAACGGTAACCAACTGAGTGCATTAAATGCGACTGACAGAAAGTACATCAGACTGTACTGTAGCAGTTGCAGGGAGCCGTTCCAGAAATTGGGGACCAGAACTCGAGGACTGCAGAATTCTGTCTCATCTTCTACGGGCAGAAATTCAAATATAAGAGTATAAATAGAAGACTAACTGGAGATCTAAAGAGGGACTTGCACAATTCAAGATCATATCTTAAGAGCGAGATCCATAAGTTGATTTGTCTGATCACAAGCCCAGTCATCTGTTGACGAATCTTTTTGTTGAAGAATAGAGAACTCGCGTTGTCTGTCTGAGTGACTTTCAACTGAGAAAAGAAAGGAGTGTATATCCATCTGTGTGAAGTGATATAGCTTCTTAGTGTAGGTTTTCTTTGATAGCTCATATACTGAAAATAGCGTGAGGAGTGTAGATCCATCTGTGTGAGTGATCTAGCTTCGGAGAGTAGGATTTCTGTGTGATTTCTTACTGCGCACTTGTGGCCATTTAATTTGTTGTTTGGCACAAGCATTGTATACTGTTAACTTTGTGTTTTCTAGTATAACCCAAGATCTGTGTGACTTGGAAGAGTGGACTAAAGGATTTTTATCCATATAACCACTATAAAAATTCCTTGTGTTTGATTACTTGTTTTAACTTGCATATTTTCAAAAGTAAACAAACGTTTAAAAGACAAATCTTTTAAATTGAGGAATTTACTAAACTGGGGTAAAACTTTGAAGAGAAACTTGTTTGAAAAACATACTTGATAAAATCCGCTGCATACAAGTTTTGAAACTCTAAGTATATCTGAATCAGCCTAGTGAAATCAGATGAGTGGTCAACTCTGCTGTTCAAAACTTTGTGCGCGATCAGCTTAGTAAACTTACGAATCAAATCAGCTTAGTCCGCTGACAGAAAAAGTTAGAGAAAAAGTTTTAAAGTTTATGAGATCTATTCACCCCCCTCCCCTCCTCTAGATCTCATTGACCACTTTTGGGACCAACATAAGTATTAGCTTACTTGTCTGATTAATTATATAAAAGTGTTGTTACTTAAAAATGCTATATTTAAAAACACGCTTTTATAAGTCGACTGAGGCGGTTCGAATTCCCGCCAGTCATTAAATACTTTTTGAATTTTGAATCGCATAAATATCGCCCCACGATCAATGCTGACACTAAACTGATCTAACGGTTCGCGTGAAACACGGAAATCGACACTCTCACCTCTTTAAATTCAGATCTGATCAACTCACTGATCTTTTACGCACCCTAAAAAATTTCTAAGGCATTCAAAGAGAATTTTTGCTCTCATTTCACTGCAAATCTTATCTCGCTCTACTAATCTCTTTTAGATCAGTCATCATGAGTTCACAATCACAAGACGCTAAGGCTGAAGGTATGTATCTTGTGTATGATACATATCACAAAACTGGAACCGACTTGATGAGGGCAATTTTGGAGAAATTCAAGGCTGCTTCATTGGTAGACTTCATGGAAGCTCACGAGGAGATGGTCTTCAAGGACCAAATTGTGGAGTTCTATGGAACCAAAGATGTTGTTGACTTCAACAAACTGGAGATCAAGGCGAAGGTTGGATGAGTTGATATATGTATCACTCCTAAGCTGCTGAATAAGGAGTACGGTTTGTCGTTAAAGGGAATAACAGACCTGTCCACCTTGGCTGAACCTAAACAACAGGAGTTCTGGAGCATCTGTGCTTAGGAAGGGGAGGTTTTGTCTGGGAATATCAAGAAGAGACAACCGAAGGATGAATATCTGCGGATGGCTGATATGGTTGTTAAAATTGTTGAAAACGGCACCTTTTCCTTGGATAGTATTCCAATGAAGAGATTTCACTCAATGATTGCGGTTCACTACGGATTTGAAGTGAACTGGGTTGTTGTCGTATGGTACATCCTGGCGAATCATCACAAGAAGGGGAATACCAATCACAGGATATTCCTAAGTCACCTGTTCTCTATTCTTAGATGTGGGCTGACGAATGGAAAGCCTGTACACAACTCAAAGGCTATGCTTTACTATCAGCCTGTGAAAGGAAATACGAAGAGAAAGACTGCTGAAGAGTCTCCTGCTGAGCCAAAGAAGAAGGCCCCCAGCAAAAAGAGAAAGGTATCTGTTCAAACAGCTAAGCCAGCTGTTGAAGCCAGAACATATAACATAGTTGTTGCTGATGCCATCATTCGTCAAACAACAAAGGAAATTGTTGGATGAAGATGAAGATAGAGTGTACTGAAGTTAGAAAAGTTAAGGGAGGTTTTGATGATTTCCAAAACATCAAGATCAACTAAGTATGGAAAACTTAGTTGAAACCCTTAGAAGAATTTTGACCAAGTAAGAAGACAAATCAGAAGGGTCAAATATTCAAGGTCCAGAAGACTACTGATCTGCTGAAGAAAAGAAATCAGACTGGTGAAGATCAGCCGACTCAAATCAGATTTGTTCAAGTTTGGGATCAGCTCTGTTCAGTCATCAGACTTGTGTTCTCATCAGCCAAGTGGAATGGATCATGAAGTCTCCCAAACGGTAATAAATGAACTTGGAGTAATAAATGCTGAAAACTGAGGGTATTAATGGCAAATAATTGAAGAAATACCTCGTATCAACTTGGTGCATTAAATGCTGCCTGACATAAAGTACAGTCTGCAGTATTGTCACTGTGCAGAGAGTCGTTCGCGGAAATTAAGGACCAGAAACCAAGAAATTTGAATTGTATCTCTCTTCAACGGATACTTTTCAAATCTGTGAGTATAAATAGCTGAAGAGACGAAGAGAAAATAACAACATAACAACTGAGAGATTATCCGAAGCAGAATATTTTCTAAGTCTCAAGAAGCTCAAGAATAGCTCACTCGCCTGCTGAAGTCATTTGTTGACAGAAGCTTGTTGAAGCAAAAACGAATACTTTTTCTGAGTGAATCTGTGAAAAGAGAGTGTTGTGAGGAGTTCTTATCCGTTTTTGTGATTGATAAGTCTCTGTAGAATAGGTCTTCTTTGTGATTTCCTATTGCGCACTTGTGGCCTTTTCATTTGTTGATTGGCGCAAGCAGAGTATACTGTAAACTTAGTGATTATAGTATAACCCAAGATCTGTTTGAATTGGAAGAGTGGACTAAAGGATTTACATCCATATAACCACTATAAAAATCCTTGTGTTTTTACTTTGCATTTTCTCTTGCATATTTTCTGTTTGCATAAAAACACTTTGATAAAACTGTTTGAAAGATTTTTAGGGAGTTTGATAAAAACTGGGGATAAAATCTTTCAATCTACGAAGCCTACTTGTGAAAAACACTTAAAAATATCCGCTGCAAGTATTCTGGTATTAAAACTGATTTTGACTCGATCAGCTAAGTGATTATCAGATTAGTGGTCAACCAAGCTGTTCAAAGATTTGTTCGCGATCAGCTTTGTCAGCTTACTGTTCTATAACAGCTTAGTGTGCCAACAATTAAGTAAAAGCTTTAAAGTTAAAATTTGATAAAATTTTCAGAGGTCTATTCACCCCCTCCCCCTCTAGACCTCATCTGACCACTTGGGACCAACAAGTGGTATCAGAGCTGGTGGTTCATTAGAATCAGCTGCCTGATAAACGAGCTTGATCCTAGTGTTTTTCAAAGGTTTTCAAACTTTTTCAAAAAGAGCATATTTTTGAAAAATCAAGACTTTTTGAAAATGGATTGTATCAGCCATGTTCCCCACATTGCTGGTATGAGCTTTGAAGACTGGAATATCAGAATGGAGATCTTCTTAGCTGCCTACAATGATAAAATGTACACATGTTTCATCAAAGGTCCATTCAAATTCACCAAGACTGTAAAGGTTGATGAAGTCGACACAGTGGTGGAAAAAGATCTAAATGAGATGACAGCTGAAGAAATCAAGCTGTTCAATCTGGACAAGGTTGGTCGTTTCATCATGACCAAGGCCCTGGACAATGACAGATTTGACAAAGTCAAGCATTGCAAGACTTCCACAGAAATGTGGGATAAGGTTCGTGACATGAGCGAAGGAAACGATGCCATCAAAGAGCATCAGCTGAGTGTTGCTCTCGAAAAGCTGGACAACTTCAAGATGAAGTTTGCCGAAACCATTGATCAGATGGATACAAGGTTTACAAGGACACTAAATGAAGTTCTAAAGCTTGGAAAAATCTTCACTGATAAGGAGATAACCGTCAGAGTGCTGAAGGCTCTACCTCCAAAGTTTAACATGAAGGTGACAGCCATGGAAGAGTCAAGAGATTTGGGAAAGATCTCACTCACCGAGATGTTCTCAGTAATCAAGGCATATGAGTATAAACTGCCTAGAATGGGTGTTGAAGAAACCTCAACTTCAAGTCCGACAGCTACCTGGTTGCTGCTAAAAATCCAAGAAGACGAACATACAAAAGCAAAGATGTGGACTCATCTGACGAAGCCACAATACTCAACAAAAAGGAGTACACAGCTGGAGACGTTGCATTGCTGATGAATAACTTCAAGAAGTTCTACAAAAGAAAAATGAAGAACAAATATAACAATGCTTCTACTTCAAACCCTACTTCTTCTTCTCAAGATAAGGATTCATATAAATCCAAAATGATGTGTTATAATTGCAGGAAATTGGGACATTTCATCAGAGACTGCCCATATCCTAAAGCTTAGAAGTACACTGAAGAGGAAAAGAGAATCAGAAAAGAAAGAAAACATCAGAAAGGCAAAGTGCTGTTAGCAGAAGCTGAAAAGCTGGCTGCTATTTACTCATCAGATTCGGATTCAGACACTTCTGATGAAGAGTCTTCTGAAGAAGAGAGTCCTGCTCTTATCTGCCTGATGGCCAAGGAATCTGACAACTCTGAGGATGATGAGGTAACTCCTCTTAAAAATGAATTGTTTAATTCCTTTCAACAAATGAAGCTTAACAATACTGGTATTGCTTAAGCATTTAGTAAGCTTAAGGAAGAGATGATATTGCTAAGAGAGCAAAACAGTCCACTGAAACTTAAAGCTGAAAAGCCAAAATAATCAGCTGAATATAAACTGCTTGAGCAAGAGAATGAATCTCTGAAAGCTGAATGTGAAGTACATAAGGGTAAAATCATGGAACTTGAAAATATAATTGAGTCTCATGAAAAGTTATCTGTTGCATCCACTCATATCTCTAGTAAACAGAAGATACCTTTAGAACAGGACAAGTTAGAACTGAACCATACTGAAAAATTTGTATCAGCTGACAACAGTAAGGTCATATTGTATGTTCAGACTACTAAACCTGCTTCACCTAAGAAAGTGTTAAAGGAGAAGAAAACTCCTAAGGCTAAAAACAGCAAAGAGCCTGGTGTAGGAAAACAGACTGGTAAGACCAAACAGAAGAGTCCTAGGAAGTCTTCTGATAAGGATAAAACCAATCAGACTAGTGGTAAACCTAAGTCGTCTGTTAATGAACAAGCATCTAGTAAACCAAAGAAGCATAAGAACAAGAAAAATCAAAATGCTTGGTATGGAAATGAGTCTTATTATGTGCAACCTGCCGCATATCCTCCTATGTATCATGCACCTCAATTTCCAACTTACTATGCTCCATATCCTGCTCATCCAATGCATGCATATCCTCCCTATCATGCATCTTATTCTGCTTATGAACATTATCCTTATCATGCTGATTATCAACAACATAGCAAATCAGATGAACATGATGAAGATAAAACTGTTCATGCTCCTGCTAAAACTCAGAAGCCTAAGACATCAACATCTTGGGTTGTCAAAGGTGGAACTAATCCTTCAGGACCCTCTCAATAAGGGTACCTAAAACAATTTTTATTTTGTTTTGTAGGTTAGGATTAGGAGTAGGAGTAAAGTAGAGAAGATTTGGTACTTGGACAGTGGCTGTTCAAGACACATGTGTGTAAACATACATGAGCTGACTGATGCTGTTGCTAAAGTTACTTTTGGAGACAGCAAGGAAGGCAAGATTGTAGCAAGTGGAAGATTAGTCAAAGGCAACATTGAGATATCTGACGTCTCTTATGTTAAAGGCCTCAAATACAATTTGCTGAGCATAAGTCAATTTTGTGACAAAGGATATTCAGTCATCTTCTCAACAGATAAGTGCTACGTTGAACAGATTGGTAAAAAGAAGGTTATTTTATCTGGAAGACTACAAGGAATTGTCTACACAGTGGACTTGAATTCTGTTGACAAGAGTTCAAGTATCTGTTTGGTGGCATCTACACCAAGTGAAGTCAGTTGGCTGTGGCACAAAAGAATGAATCATGTGAATTTCAAGACCATAAACAGACTTATCAAGAATGATCTGGTAGAAGGAATTCCAAAAACAGTCATGAGCAAAGTTTGTGACGCCTGTCAGAAGGGTTAACAAATCAAGTCATCCTTCAAAAGCAAGAAGCACCAATCATCTGGAAGGATCTTGGAGCTGCTACATATGGACTTATTGGGACCCATTGATCCAATCAACAATGGTGGAAAGAAGTACTGCCTAGCTGTTGTGGATGATTACTCAAGATACACTTGGGTGATTTTCATGAAAAAGAAAAGTGAAACCAAGGAGCATCTTACAAATCTGATGGAACTGATCTAGAATGAAATGAGCATGAAGATATTGAAGATCAGATCAGATAGAGGGACTGAATTTACAAACTCTACTGTTGAAGAGTATTGTAATGCCAGAGGAATCAACCATGAATACTCTGCTGCCAGAACCCCTAAACAGAATGGAGTTGCTAAAAGGAGGAACAGAACACTAAAAGAAGCTACCAGAACCATGATAGCTGAAGCAAAGATGCCTCAAAGATTTTGGGCAGAAGCAACAAATACAACATGCTTTACCCAAAACAGATGCATGATCAACAAGCACCAAAACAAGACTACATATGAAGTTTGGATCAACAGGAAACCAAACATTCATTACTTTAGAATTTTTGGTTGTAAATGCTTTGTTTTAAATAATGGGAAAAATCACCTTACTGCTTTTGCAGAGAAAGCTGATGAAGTTATTTTTGTAGGATATTCTACAGTAAGTAAAGCTTATAGAGTCTTTAACAAAAGAACTTTACTTGAAGAAGAATCCATTCATGTAGTATTTGATGAACCAAATCAATCTTCTGAAAAGAATCAAAGTGCTGATCAAAATCTGTCTGCTGATTTTCAGAAATTGAGTGGTTGAAAGAAGTGAAGAGTATATACCCATCATACTACCCAATCTCAACTCTGTTGCTAACTCAAGTGCTGTTCAAAATCACACTGCTGATTGTCTAACAAAAGAGTTACAAACAGCTGACAGACCAGAGACTGTTCAACAAACAACTGCTGTTCAACAGACTACTACTGGAACTCCAACAGTAGTGTTGCAAGATCGAAACAGAGGACAACATTCAGATTTGCAACCTGATCTTAGATGGCTCAAGAATCACCCACCAGAGCTGGTAAATGGTGATCCTTTGGATAGAGCAAAGACAAGGAGAGCTACTGCAAATGATGTCATGTTTGTCAGCTTCCTATCTCAAACAGAGCCCAAACAGAATGAAGAAGATCTTAGTGATTCAAATTGGATTGAAGCTATGCAAGAAGAGTTGAATCAATTTGAAAGGAATGAAGTCTGGTACTTAGTTCCTAGACCAAGTCATCAAAGGGTAATTGGCACTAAATGGGTATTCAGGAATAAAATGAATGAAGATGGTGTTATCACCAGAAATAAAGCAAGATTAGTTGCCAAGGGTTACTGCCAAGAAGAAGGCATTGACTTTGACGAAACTTTTGGACCAGTAGCAAGATTGGATGCAATCAGATTGTTTCTCGCCTATGCTGCTCACAAGAATTTTACAGTTTATCAAATGGATGTGAAATCAGCTTTTCTCAATGGAGAATTGCAAGAAGAAGTTTATGTTGAACAACCACCTGGATTTGAAGCATATAAAGAAGAAGACAAGGTGTATCTTCTGAAGAAAGCCCTCTATGGACTGAAACAGGCTCCAAGAGCATGGTATGATACCCTATCTGATTTTCTTTTAATTAAAGAATTTCGTAAAGGTAAGGTAGATAAGACCTTGTTCACTATTGAATGGGAAGAACATATATTACTTGTGCAAATATATGTGGACGATATTATTTTCGGTTGAACAAATCAACATATGTGTGATAAGTTCTCAAAGCTGATGCAAAACAAGTTTGAAATGAGCATGATGGGAGAACTTAATTATTTTCTTGGTTTGCAAGTAAGACAGTTGCCTGATGGAATATTCATTAACCAAGTAAAATACACGAATAATCTATTCAAGAAATTTGGTATGGAAACTAGCTCCACTGTCAGTGTTCCAATGTCTACTGGACTTCGTTTGGATAAAGATGAAGATGGAAAATCAGTGGACGTAACCAAATACATAGGTATCATTGGGTCACTGTTATACCTAATAGCTAGCAGACCTGATATTATGTTGGGGTTTGTGCGAGATATCAATCAAATCCTAAAGAATCTCATCTCCTAGCTGCCAAAAGGATACTTAAATATCTTAAAGGCACTCAAGATTTGGGATTATGGTACCCTAGAGAATCTGGCTTTGAACTTATTGGTTATTCAGATTCTGACCTTGCTGGCTGCAAAATTGATAGGAAGAGCACAACAGGTACCTGTCAGTTTTTGGGCAGTCGCCTGATCTCATGGATGAGTAAGAAACAGACTTCAGTATCCATATCTACTGCTGAAGCTGAGTACATAGCTGCTGGAGCTTGTTGTGCACAGATACTTTGGTTGAAGCATTAACTAGAAGATTACAACATCAAAATCAGTGGAATACCTATCTACTATGATAATACAAGTGCAATCTCTCTTATTCAAAATACTACAAGTCATTCAAGGACTAAACATATAGAGATCAAACATCACTTCATAAGAGATCATGTGGAAAAAGGAAATGTCATGATAGAACATGTTCATACTGAAAATCAGATCGCTGACATCTTCACAAAATCTCTAAGTGATGCAAGGTTTTCAACTTTAAGAGCTGAACTAGGTCTACTGAATTTAGATGCATAAGCTGAGGGGGAACTCAACAGAAGACTGGAGTTCATCAGCCTACTCATCTTATTATCTTCAAGGTTAACTCTCAACAGATTAGTTAACTTATGGATTCTTAAAGACAGGAGGAACGTGTAAGACTAGCGGTACTTCTGATTAAAAGATGAAATTTGTTGATCAAAGTTAGTTGAAGTTATGTTTTCATCAGAAGATCTTAAATTTTGAAGATTGAAGATTAATTATCTAGCTGGATTAACAAACAACCGAGGAAGATTACTAGTTATTGGCTTTCACTAGTAATAATCTGTCATCAGGACACTAGTCCCATCAGATAAGTATTTATTTTACTCGTCTGATCAACTATGTAAAAGCTTTGTTGTTTTAAAAATGTATTATTCAAAAACGCGATTTTACAAGTAAACTGAGGCGGTTCGTATTCCCGCCTGACATTTAATGCTTTTTGAATTTTGAATCGCGAAACTGATGCCCGCACGATCAGAACTGACACAAAATGTATCTAACGGTTAGCGTGTATCACGGAAACCGAAATACCCTAACTTCTTTAAAAACGGATCTGATCAGCTCACTATCTCTTTACGCACTCAAATACTTTCAAAAGCACTCTGATAATTTCTGCCTTCATTTTCTGCAAAATTCTATCATTTTCACTAATCTCTTCAGGAAATCATGACTCCTCAACAAAAAGCAAGATATGAGGGTATGTATCTTGTCTATGATACATATCACAAATCTAGAACCACTGTAATGAAGACTATTCTGGAAAAATTCAAAGTTGCAACCCTTGTAAATTTCATGGAAGGACATGACGAAATGGTCTATGAGGACCAAATGTTGGAGTTTTATGGAGCAAAGGATGCTGTTGATTTCAATAAACTTGAAATCAAGGCAATAGTTGGTGGAAAAGATATTGTTATTACCCCTACTCTGCTTCATGAGAAGTACGGTCTGTCAAACCAACAGACCTGACGACAATGGCTGAGGAGAAGGAACAAGAATTCTGGAGCATATGTGCTCACGAAGGAGAAATACTATCTGAAAATATAAAGAAAAGGCAGTTAAAGGATGAATATCAGCGTATGGCTGATATGGTGGCGAAGGTAATTGAGAATTGCACTTTCTTCTTAGATAGTGTGACTATGAAGAGGTATGCTATGATGATAGTTGTTCATTATGGATTTGAGGTGAACTGGGCCGAAATTGTATGGTATATCTTGGCAAATTTCCATAAGAAGAAGCAGACAAATCATAGGATCACTCTTAGTCATATGTTCGTGTTGCTGGGTTGTGATTTGACTAATGGGAAAGTCATTCACAATGCCAAGGCTATGGTTCACTACCAAGCTGTTAAAGGAGGCTTTAAGAGGAAAAATGATGAAGAGGAAGAGGCTGAGGAACCTAAGGACAAGGTTCCTGCAAAGAAACAAAAGAAGTCTGTTCAAACAGCAAAGCCGGTCGTTCAAGCCAGAACAGACAAGAAAAAGCAAGTTGTTGCTGACGCTGCTATAAAGAAGATTACAGATGAAGTTTTGGAGATATCAGCTGGTTCTCCATCAAGAACAGTGTCAGAAGAAATATCTGTTGGCAAAGTAGCAAAAAGGACTAGAAGCCAGTTGAGAGACACTGCTACTTCTAAACCTGTCAAAGAGAAGCCTGCTACGAGGAAGTCTGCTAAGAGGAAAGTGGTTTTTGAACCATCCCTTGCTAAACCTTCTAACTTAGTCAGAGAAAGTCCGCAATCAGCAGAGAGGCCTGCTGGAGCTGAAGAAGAGTCTGCTGCCAAAGAGTCAGCTGCTGATCAAGCTACTCAACAGACTGCTTCTACCGCACCAACAACTGAGGTAGCTCAACCTCAAGATGATCCTGAAGTGTAGATCATCGAACCTGTTGCAGCTGCACCAATTGCATCTGCTGCTCCTGAACCTGCTGCTGCTAAAGAAGCTCAGACAGCTGACAAAAAGAAAGGAAAAAGAAAAATATTTATAAGGAGAAAGAAAATGTCTGCACATATAATAAAAAGAGAGAAGAAGCAGGGCAAAGAAAGAGAGACGAACAGGAAGAGCAAAGGGTTATTAAACTTAACAAAATTGAGGCTGAAAAGGAAGAGCAAAGAAGAAAAATGTCTAAGGCTGAACGCAAAGCTGCTGAAAATGCAGAATTGGCACTTGTGATTGAGCTCAGCAAGAAAGACTCACATGGCCCAAACCTGTTGCAGCTAAGTTAGAAAAACTTAGTAAAATCCCTGAGAAGAATTTTGATCAAACTCAAAGACAAATCAGTCAAGTCAAAATTCAGTTTGGTCCAGAAGACTACTGATTTACTGCTGAAAGAAGAAATCAGTTTGGTGAAAATCAGCCGACTCAAATCAGATTTGTTCAAGTTTGGGATCCAGCTCAGTTCATCATCAGACGAGTGATTCTTATCAGCCAAGTGAAGATGATCAGGAAATCTCTCCAACGGTAATAAATGCACTTGGAGTAATAAATGCTGAAGACTGAGGGTATTTATGGCAAATGATTGAAGAAAAACCTCGTATCAGCTCGGCGCATTTAATGCTGCTGACAAAAAGTACTGTTGACAGTACTGCAGCAGGACAGAGAGCCGTTCGCAGAAATTAAGGACCAATACCCGAGAAATTTGAATCTTGTCTTTCTTCAACGGACAATTTTCAAACCTGGAGTATAAATAGTTCGCGAGCTTGAGAGAGAAGATAAAAACACAACTCTGAGAAAATTTACGAAGCAAAATCTCTCTAAGTCTCAAGAACAGCTCACTCACCTGGTGAAGTCATTAGTTGGCAGAACCAAGTTGAAGTTCAAATCAAATCATTTTTTTGAGTGAGAAACTGTAAAAGGAGTGTTGTGAGAAGTGTAGATCCATCTTAGTGAGTGATCTAACTTCAGAGGATAGGTCTTCTAAGTGATTTCCTATTGTGAGCTTACGTCCTCTTCATTTATTGTTTTGGCGTAAGTAGAATATATTATAAAGTGTGTGTTTATAGTATAACCCAAGATCTAAGTGACTTGGAAGAGTGGACTAAATGATTTTTATCCATATAACCACTATAAAAATTCTTTGTGTTTTACTTTACATTATTTTCTTGCATATCTTTAAAATTGCATAAAACACTTTAGAAAACTGTTGGAAGATTTCAAAAAGGAGTTTGTTAAAACTGGGGATAAAATCTTTCAAAGACTAAGTTTACTTGTGAAAAACACTTATAAATATCCGCTGCAAGTATTCTGTTTTTAAAGCTAAGTATTTGCTGAAATCAGCTAAGTAGTGATAAGAGAAGTGGTCAACTGTGCTGCTCAAAGATTCGTTCACGATCAGCTTGGTCAGCTTACTGATCTCTATCAGCTTAGTCTGCTGACAGACGACTGAAAAGTTTTAAAGTCTAAAAATTTTCAGAGGTCTATTCACCCCCCTTCTAGACCTCATCTGACCACTTGGGACCAACAAAGGGTATCACAGCAGGTGGTTCATTAGAATCAGATGCCTGATCAACAAGTTTGATCCAACTGTTTTTCAAAGGTTTTCAAACTTTTTCAAAAGAGCATAATTTTGAAAAATCAACAAGCTCGTGTTCGCTTGGCCGAGTGGACCCGTGCCAGCGTGCATGCAGTGCATCCCTGGCGCACACACTTGGGCTCATCGTGTCTACTGGTCGAGCAACACTACATGGCACGCACGCTGCCGTCGGGGCGCTTGGACCTCCAAGAGACTCGGTGAAATTCGAAGATGTGCATCTTCAAATGTCACCGGGTCGCTTGAAAGTCCAAGCTTCCCGACGGCCAAGACCGATTTAAAGAAAAAATCTGCAAAATCATAAAACTAATTGATCTCTTTCGTATTCGGCCCTCGCGCTTGAGTTAGATGATTTCGGTATGTCGAATGATAGTGCGACTCACGATTCTCAGATTCCATTGTTGAATTGCGATGAATTTTAATTTTGGATAGAGATTTTTTAGAATTGCGATGAATTTTAATTTTGGAGAGAGATTTTTTAGAGTGTTCTTTTAAATTAAGAGAGAAGTTTTAAAATTGAGATTGTGAGTAAAAATAATTTTTTGAAAGTTAGGAGTTTTTTGTATTTTTATTATTTTTGGATTAATTGATTAATTATGTTTAATTGTGTCGAGTGAATTTTCAAAATGCCCTTTTCAAAAAGCTAAATTTGAAAAACGCAATTTTACAGTAGGGATGATATTTGCGATAGTTGTCTTTTATTTCTTTATTTTGCATATTAGTACCCTTTATTTTTATTTAAGGTTTATCACTTGTTTTCTATATGGTATGTTAATTCTTGCTTATGTAACTCATATTCGAAATCAGTTTTTCGTCTTTCTAATATATTTATTTTAAATTTTATTATATCTGGGGTATAAGATTGAATTTTTAGAAATTGTACATAAGATAGCATATCCTTATTATGTTCAATTTCTTCGTTAATTCTTTGTAACTTATCTTGTATTTTCTCCATTTTCGTTGCTTGGCACTGATACCAAAAATTGGTCAGAGGCAGCAGATATTTGTTGATTACATATTATGCACGAATTTCTTGCTTTTTTTATTCTTTTTTCTAAAATTCCTTTATTCATCTTATACATTTTAGTACTAATAGCCGTTGCTCTTAAATATTCTAACATTTTGTTGTAGTGCTTAATTAAATTTGATATTTCTTTGCACTTATTTTCAGGATTATTATTCATAGTTTTTCTTTTAAAAACTTACTTAAATATGATATTTCTCTTTCTAATATTGTATATTCACTTTCTTCTTTCGTAGACTTTTCTGGTTTTTCTAAAAGTAGTTGTTTTACGTAGGGCTGTCTGAATGAGATTGATTTTCTAAATTTGATTACTAGTTTCTCCTAATGTTATTTCTTTCATAGGTAATTTCTTGATTTGGGCTATTCCTTCAGATAGTTTATCTAGATAAATGGACTCTTGATCCAAAAAGTTTATGCTATGATAACTGTTGGTTAATGCATATTCAACCATATATGTTAAGCTAAATGGTTGATCTCCTTCTTCCATTAAATCTTTTCGAGTAAATTGTATCCTAAACAAATACTGTTATCTAAATTCTTTGTTGATAATGGGATTGCATATTTAATTCCTAGATTGAATTTTAAAGTTTTATAAGCTAAGTTCCCCATTGTTACTCCTAAAACTTAATCTTTTGTTTCTTTTATTCTTCGATCATAAGCTATTATAGCTATTGGTGAATCTATTCCTTCTTAAAAGTGGATCTAATTAATACTTGTATAGTAGCAATTTGTATGTATCCAATTTTACTTCTATCTTCTTTATTACGAATTTTTTGTATTCTAGATGCTATTTGTTCACTATCTATTAAAGGAATTATAATAGTTCCTCTAGTGTTTTTTATATCTATAGGTATTTCTTGGGTGAATAATCCGTGATATGTAACATTCTTTCTTTTTAATCTTCCAATTATTGATTTATTAAAATGTTGTCCTTCTTTTAGATCTAATTTTGCTTTTTTAGTTTTTTCTATTTTGTGTTCAATAATTGATTGAGCTGAATATGTTCCAAGAATTTCTTCTTGTTCTAATATTTGTATATGTTCGTCCATTTAAAGATTTTTGTTTATTTCGTAATATGGTAGCTTAATTCTAGGAATGTCTATATTGTTTATTGTTATATGCTTAGAGTTTATTTGATGACTTATCTTTTCTAAAAAGTTTGCTCCTAACAAAACATCTGCTCCTACATTATTTTCGTCGATATAGATGGATAGCTTAAAGTTCAAGTCTTCATGCAACATTAGTTCTATATAAGTTTGTTTATTACATTCTTTAAATCCATTTATGGTTTTTATTTCTATTTCTATAACTGGTGCTTCAGCAATCATTGTTGAATATTTAGGGTGAACGTGTGAGAAAGATGCTCATGTATCAATAAGAATAGATACTATGCATTCTCTATTGAGCACTCCTAATATGATACTGTAAATGATTGTTAGCAGAGACCAAATCTAAATCTATAGAACTCATTTTTTGCATACATCTCAATATTTGGGTAAAACATAAATCATTTTTGTAATAAAAACATATTCAATGTCTATGTTATTATTTTGCTGATTATTTTGAATACTAAAACGTGCCATACCTGAAAAACGAATTGTTTTTTATGCTAGTTGCTTTGTTTTGGTTGATTTGTTGATTCTGGATAGCTTAGAGCTGATGGATGAATGTTTTGATTGATGATTTTTTATTGTGTATGAATGGATTTTCCCTATTCAGAACTATAAGAAGTTCAAGGAATAAATCTCTAATAGAGAGAAAATAAACAAATGTTTATTGTGTTATTTCACACTCTGACCTTCAACTACATAGAGGATACATATTTATAGGCAGACTGAATAAATTCTGTCAACATATTTCAACCGAGTGAAGGGATAAGAGTCTCTACACCTTTATTAAAGTAATGACATAAAGTAAAAAGAGGTACACCTATCTATAGTAGCTACATTATTATGTTTCAGATTTACTATTTATATTTTGTTGTTTTCTGCTGATATTTGCTAATCCTTCATTATTCCTGCCGACACTTGCTAATCCTTCATTTCATTATTTCTACTGACACTTGCTAATCCTTCATTATTTCTGCCGACACTTGCTAATCTTTTATAATTGGGTCTTCATCTTTCTTGCTACAGTAGCTGCATACATGTCCTTTGAATGGCTTTATCTGTTGGCATAATTTTTCTTTTTCTTTCACTTAATTTATCAAAAACTCCCTTTATCTTCATTAATGCCTCTTCAAAGTCCAGAAGGAATTCAAACTCTTCTGGTCTAAGCTTGTCTTTAAAATGCGAATATATCATTACGGATTGATTTTTGTAGTTGATTTTATACTTGGATTCATCTGTCATTTTTTGAAGTTGTACTAATATTCCAAATAATAATTGATAATTAATATCCGAAATGTCTTCTTTTTCTTTGATGGGTTCATCTCTCAATGGATACTGACCATTTGATATTCCCATATTGACTAGTGAATATGATGGTACTTGGATTTCTCCTGCTTCGTTAAAAAATGGATATGAACCATGAATTCTTAAAAAGACTTCACGGTCTTTTCCAAAATGCTTTCTGTAGTTATTTACAGTCTTTATTACTCCAATGCTTCATTCTTGGATGATATTATTTCCTTCATCGATGTATATGGTGTCCATTAATCGATAATGAAAAAATTTGTAAACCATTAGTGGGCTAGCTCCGCTTATGACGACTGCCTTCAAACTAAATGCTTTGACTGTTGGATAGAATAATTTGTTTAAATCCTCCTCCTTCCAATTTCTAATTAAGTTTAAATGATACTGATAATCATCAAAAACTTAATGTCTTCATTTGAATATGGTCTTGTCTGGTTGGTAGTTAGGTTAACTTTGAGATTTTTCAAAATATCTGCATCTTTGTTAATTCCTTCGGTGGTTCAACCAACACTTTTTTGAAAGCTTGGTCTATTTTTTTTTAGCTCTTTATTATCTGCTACTGCTTGCTTAGCTTCTTCTAGGGTGCCATATGATTTGTAGATAATTCCTTTTTTCCCCATAGTATGCATAGCTGCCTTGTGCCATTCATCAAAAATAGTGTTCTCCATTGGTCCGTTAAATATTACATAAAAAGTTTTACGCTTACTTGATGATGCTTCTTATGTTGGCGTTTCTATTGATCCTTCCTTTTTTGGTTTTTTATTTTTGTCTTCTTTGTCCACCACGCTTAGCTTGTTAAACTCTGATGGTTGGTAAGTAGGGTCAAATATTTGAATTGTTTTTTCGATGCTTTGTAGTTCCAAAATTTTTGCTTCAATATTTGTCTTAATCTGTTTGCATTGATTTTTCATAGTAGCTATTGCTCCTTCCATAAGTCCTAAAAAACGAATTTTATATAAGTTTGAATTCTCTAGTAAGTGTATCGGCTATTATATTTTTGGTGTTTTTAATGTAACATATTTTGATTGGGTATCTTGAAAGTTCTAATTGCCATCTAATTAATCGTCCTTGATTGTAATTGGATTTTAGGTTGTATCGAATAAATCCAGTTAAATAGGTTGAATCAGTTCAGTTCGAACTCTTTAGGTAATAGATTGATTCTCCATTTTTTGAATGTTTTCAAATAGGCTAAGGTTTCTTTTTCGTGGATGGGGTATCTTTTTTCTGTTTCTGTAAAAGTTCCAGAAATATATGTACATAATGTTTCTTTTGATTTATTAGACAATAGATCATTCATGTTAGACATAAATGAGGTATCCTCTAAATTTTCACCATTGAAGGTTTTTGATACATTTTCACCATTTAAGGCTTTTGATACTTTTTCACCATTTAAGGCTTTTGAATACTTTAATGCTTCACTTGTGCTTTCTTTGTCAGCAGGTTTCTTAAAAACCATATCTTCTTTTTTAATACATTTCATACATCCCGACCATATTTCGTCTGAAGCATCTGTTTCAACTATTATATAGTCATCATTAGTTGGATTGTATAGTTTTGGTGAATTTTTGGTTTCGTCTTTTATTTTTTCTACAATTTTACTGTCTTCCTGTTCCCAAGACCATTGGCTTTTTGTACTAATTTTTTCTTGTAACTTTTTTTTTCTTTTGCAAAATTATTTAAATATCCCAATTCTGATATATAATATAGACAACCAAGAAAACGTGGTAGTTGCTTTCCATCTTCTAATTTATTTGGAAACATATGTAATTTTTCTAAAACATGTTTTTGTAATTCTATTTCTCCATTTGATTTTATAGTAGTTCCTAAAAAATCAATTTCTTGTTTGCAAATCTGTGTTTTTTTCTTACTTAAAACTAATCATTTTTCTTTACAACGCTTTAAAACCAATAAAACTTTTTTCAAATGATCCTCTTTGTTTTCATTACTAAAAATTAATATATCATCAATGTAAACTAAACAAAAATCTTCGAGACCTTCGAGATTTTTGCTCATATATCTTTGAAATATACCTGGCATTTGCTTTAAATTGAATGGTAACACATTCCATTCATAATATTTTTCTGGGGGACAAGTGAATGCGGTTAGTGGTTTTGTATCTTCATGTAATCGTAGTTGGTAGTATCCAGATTTGGCGTCTAAGGAGCTAAACCATTTCATACCTCTAATTTTTTTCTATAATAGAATCCCTCTTTGGTAATTTATGTGCATCACCTATTGTTGCATCATTCATTTTTTTATAGTTTATAACCTTTCTTCTTTTACAACGTTTTATTTCATTATGATTTTCTACGTAGAAGGCTGGTGCAGCATGTCTACTTTTACTGTCTCTTATTAATTTTTTATCTAGTAATTCTTTACAATCCTTCATAATTCTTCAATATCTCTTTTTGAATAAGGTATTCTATTTGGAACATTTACTTCCTGGTTTTTATCTTTTAACTCTATTACTACTAACTCCTCATTAGTATTTATTTTGACAAAAGGGGTCTTCTGAACAAGTTTGTTCTAGCAAATTTTCTATTTCCCTTTCAATCTGACTCTTATTATTTTCTTGTAGAGTAAATAACGTATTTCTTAATAAATTCATAATCTGAATCTTTATTCTAGAGATATTATCTATGATAGGAATTGTTATTATTTCTTCTTTTTGCTTTAGTTTTCTAATATAGGGTGCTCTAATATTTCTTCTAACCATTGCGTGAATGGAAAATAAAGCCTTAGAAGATTGTTTCCTAATATTATATCAAATTCTGATTCTTGCCTATAGAAAGAGGGTATCATAAAACTATATTTCTTCTTATACTTACTTTCAATTTTTATTTGATTAAAATAACTTACTAGATTAATTTTATGAGTGCTTCCATATGTTATCATTATTTTAACTGGTCTCTCTGTTTCTTTCCAGGTCAAACCTTTTACTTGTTTGGAGGCAAAACTAATACTAGCTCCTGTGTCAATGTAGGCTGAATAATAATTACCTTTAAATTCAATTTTTATAAATGTTGAGTTTGGATTTTTTCTATTCTGAGTCTGATGTTTCATACTCGCTATCTGTTTGTAGCATATAGAGATCTTCTAAATCTGATATATATGATTCTATTGGTTCAATTCTTTAATTCTGCTATATTTAGAATTTCTCTTTTATGACTATTTTTCTTTTTTGGACATTCTTTTGCATAATGTCCTTCTTCTTTGCATAACCAACATCTACATTTTTTCTTTCCTTCCGGACAGTATCTTTTGGATTATTTTTTCCTAAAAAATCTTTTTGGTTTCCTTTTAAACATATCTTTATATTTTTTTAAATGGTTTCTTTTTCCATTTATATTTTTTGTTTTCACATCCATATTGTTGTGGAATGTCTGGGTTGTTGCTACAACACATTTTATTATATGGTTTAATTACTTTTATTTCATTTATTTCTGTACATTTTTCTACTATATATTCTTTTCCTATTAAAATTGTTCCTCCTAAAGTGTTAGCAATATTTCCTTTTTCAATTTCTGCTTTAAATCTATCTAGACAAGACTTATTTATTGGATAAGGTAATTTTGATAAGAATATTATTTTCATTTGTCTTGCTCAGATTGTTCTAGCATGTAATAATACTTGGAAAATTCACAAACATAGTTTTCATATTCGCACATATTACTTATTTTAATGTCATCTAAATGCCATAGGGCTTTTTGCGGTCGTTTCCTTTTTATATTCATTTACGTCTTGACCAACAAATTTTTTCCAAATTCTTCCTACAATTTTCCAGAAGAAATCTTCTGAACTTGTGGATGAGTTTTTTAAAATTTCTTTTACTATAAAGGTATATTCAGATAAGTAATTAAATACATTCCCTTTGGTTTTATATAGAATTAAATTCCATATTGTGTCTTTTGTAGCAGTTCTGAATATTTCATCTATTTGTAATAGTAGACTTATTTGATTTGTCCAATCTTGGATTACTGATTCGATGCTTTTAGCACAATTTATATCTAATAATCATTGTGTTACCTTTTGGTAGTGGGGTATATATTCATCTGATATCTTTTTATATTTTTCGTATTTATTCCTATAATAACCATTATTTTCAAAATGTACTCCTTCCCACTCATGCCATTTTGTATCATTTAATTTTTTTTTCTTAATTCAGGTTTTATATCTGGCATTTCTTCTTCTTTAGTTCCACTATAATCACCTTTTTCCATATATGCTGATATTGACTCATCTGATTCATATCTAAAGATTACTTCCTCATTCTCTATTCTTTTTAACAAGCTCAGTTTGTTCCTCTTTTTGTTCATCTTGTATTATTTCTAACTGATTTATCATTCTTCTAATTTGTTGGTCCCAAGTGGTCAGATGAGGTCTAGAGGGGGGTGAATAGACCTCTGAAAATTTTTATACTTTAAAAAGTTTTCACTCGACTGTCAACAGACTAAGCTGTTGAGATCAGCAAGCTGACTAGGCTGATCAGTGAACAAATCTTTGAACAGCACAGTTAACAACTTCTCTTTAAACTACTTAGCTGATTTCAGCAAAATCAACTTTTAAAAACAGAGTACTTGCAGCGGATTTTTATAAAGTGTTTTTCACATGTAAACTCTAAACAGTTTGAAAGATTTATCCCCAGGTTTAACAAAATCTTTTCACGAAATCTTTCAACAGTTTTGTTAAAGTGTTTTATGCAATCTGAAAATATGCAAGGAAAAAAGCAAAGTAAAACACACGGAATTTTTATAGTGGTTATATGTATTTAAATCCTTTAGTCCACTCTTCCAAGTCACTTAGATCTTGGGTTATACTAGAAAACACAAAGTAATCAGTATACAATACTTGCGCCAAACAACAAATGAAATGGCCACAAGTGCGCAATAGGAAATCACAAAGAAAGCCTATCCTCTGAAGCTAGATCACTCACTAAGATGGATCTACATTTCGCACAACACTCTAACAGTTTTTCACTCAGAAAAATGTATTTATCTTTGATCTTCAACTTTGGCTTGTGTCAACAAATGACAAAGCTGATGAGTGAGCTGTTCTTGAGACTTAAAGATTTTGATTCGGATTTTCTCTCAGAGATTGTGTTGTTGTTTCTCTTCTTCGTCTCTTGAACTATTTATACTCGCAGGTTTGAAAAATGTCTGTTGAAGAGAGATAAAATTCAAATTCCTCGGGTACTGGTCCTTAATTTCTGCGAACGGCTCTCTGCACAGTGACAGTACTGCAGACTGTACTTTCTGTCAGACATCATTTAATGCACCCAGCTGATACGAGGTATTTCTTCAATCATTGCCATTAATACCCTCGGTCTTCAGCATTTATTACTCCAAGTGCATTTATTACCGTTGGAGAGACTTTCTGATCCTTTCCACTTGGCTGATGAGAACACAAGTCTGATGATGAACAGAGCTGATCCCAAACTTGAACAAATCTGATTTGAGTCGGCTGATCTTCACCAGTCTGATTTCTTTCTTCAACAGCAGATCAGTAGTCTTCTTGGACCATCTTGAATTTTGACTTGTCTGATAATACTTTAACTTCAATCAAAATTCTTCTAAGGGTTTTTAACTAAGCTTTCCTAACTTAGTTGGTTATGATGTTTTGGAAATCATCAAAACCTCCCTTCAAACTTTAAATTACTTGTCTTCTGATCTTCATCTTCATCCAGCAATTTTCCCCTTTTTGATGATGACAAAACCTAACAGCTAAGTACCTGTACCCAGACTAAAGTTTTTGTCCTCAAAAATTTCTGAGATAGAAATGATATATTGGAAAAAAAAAAACTTGAACTTTTCATTGATATCAGATTTGTGATTACATGTTACAAGTTTTTCAAGCAGATGAAGTAAAATACACGTAAGCTTGGAAAAGCATATTACACGAAAATTAAGCACTAGTGATCTAATTCATCAGTCACCTCTTCTTCTATTTCAAACAACTCTTCATCATCTTCGTCATCCACTTCATCATCATCATTATCATCAGCTTCATCAGACAAAAGATTTTTCTGAGCAGCTTCCATTTTTCTAAGTCTTTCTGCCTCAGCTGCTTCAGCTTCCTCAAGCTTCTTCTTGATGCATTCTAATTTCTGTTTCTTTAGTTCAGGATCTAGTTGCTCTTCTGATGAATCCTTAGTTGCAGCCAACTCTTTGTCAAACTTGACTGGTTCCTTAGGTTCTTCTTCTTGATCAGCAACGTCTTCTTCAGCATCTGCTTCCTTTGCATCAGCAGCTTTATTTTCAGCAGTTTCATCCTTAGACTCAGCAGCTTCCTCTTCAACAGCCTTTGCATCTTTTTCAGCTTCAGTCTTCTCTTCAGTTTCCTTAACTGGTTCAGGTACTTGCTCTGTTTGCTTCTCATCAGCCTCTTTCTCAACAACAACATCTTCAAGTACTTGATCAGTTCTAGGTTCTGAAGCGGCTTCTTCCTTTTCAGGTACTGATTCATCTTCCCCCTTTTTGTCATCATCAGCAGGGAGAGGAGCAGTAACTGGCAAATTTGCAGCAGTGCAGATCCTTTGTATGATCGCATCCAAGTTGTCCAGCTTTGATGATAGTTGACTAAGTGTTGATCCTTGATCGCTGGTCTGATCATTCAAATAATCCATGTTCAGTTGCAGAGTGTGAAGTTCATAGTTGACCTTTGAAGCAATTCCATCCAAGTGTGCTGCCCATTCCTTTTTTAGTTGCTTTTCAGCATCAGCAAGCTTGGTAATGGATCTGATGGCATTTGCAATATCAGCTTCATTTCGTTTAAGAGTTGTATGAAGATGATTCATATCAGCCTTCACATCTTCAATGTTTCCATTCCTGCCATTCAGACTTCGGATCAGTTGAAGAGAGTTGTCAGCAGGCAGATTATCAGCAACATCTTTGATTAACTTCTTGTTTTCCTCCAATAATCTCCTATTTTCTTCTTGAATCTGGTGGTTTTCCTCCTTCATCTCCTTCATCTCCATTGTCAGCTTCCCAATTCTGTCATCCAGGGTCTGTTCCAACAGCAGCTGAATAGAATCCATCTGACTTGAATGTTTATCAGCTTTTGGAATGGAGGAGGAAGCTGATGGCTCAGCTTGGTAGACTTCAATATCTGCTAAGTTTTCTTCAATCTTTTCTTCACTGTGTTCAGACTTAGCAGGCTCCTGAACAGTTGGATGAACAACAATTGCGCCAGCTTATACTTGAGCATCTTCTTGAACCTTTCCTTCATCAGGCTTGGCAGCAACTTGTTGAACAGTTGACTGTTCCTCTACCTTAACAGTTTCAGGCATCCCATCATCATAAATTTTAGTAGTTTGATGGATTACCTGTGTGATTTTAGGTAAGAAACTCTGAGTAGGTGCCTTAACCACTTCTTTTCTGTAATTACTGACTTCAGCATCAAAAGCAATTTGCTGCACACTTGGCAGTGATGGCAGATCACTTGGAGAACCTTGAAAGTACCGTGAACGTTCTAACCATTTGTCCAGTGCTTGATAGACAGCAATTTGAACAGCCCTCTTGACAGGGTCATCTCTTTTTCTTCTCTTAAGGGGCAAGGATTTCTTGATCTTTTCAGCTTGCTTGTAAACAATGTTCCTTGCAATGTCATGAAAGACATCCCCGATGTGATCTGGATCAAGAGCTTGTGAGATTGAATCAGTCTTGAAGAAATCTAAAACCCATGTCTCTTCTTTCTCAAACTCTTCCCATGCCTTCAATTCAGAAACATATTTGTCAACTCTGTATGTCCGCCATTGATTGTATCTAGTCTTCTCTTCAATGAACAGAGTGACTTGCCGAAATTGTTTGTCAAATTCCACGATAGCAGCTTCAAATCTTTGAAAGGCAATTGGATATCCTCTGATCACATTCCAAGCCCACTTAACATTAAAAGGGCACTTTTCAACCCTCAAGCCTGGTGGTAAGACTTATCTTGCCTTTAAATATTTCCCCAATCCTTATACCACCAGCACGTTGAGTGCCGTGAGCATCCTTTTTGCTAAGCTCCAACACAATAGCTAGTTCAGCCTCCTCAGCAGCTTGGCGTTCAGCAGGAGTCATCTTCCTTCTCCTTTCTTCTTTCTCTGCTTCAATCTTGCTAAGCCAGATGGCTTCAGCAAGTTCCTCCTTGAGTTTCTTTTCAGCAAGGGCATCCTCCCTTCTTTTCTTTTCTGCTGTAGATACTTTGATTTTTATCAGTCTCCTTTTCTTTGACTTATCAGCAGCGGGTTCAGGAGCAGCAGTAGAGATAGGAATAGCAGGAGTTGGTTTAATGATCCGCACTTCAGGATCAGGTTGAGGTTCAGATCCCTCAACTGTTGAAGCTTGTTGTTGGGTAGCTGTTGCATCAGCATCAGACTTCTGATCCGCAGCAACATCAGCATTGTCAACTCCAACTGGCCTCTCAGCAGATGTAGGGCCTTCTCTGACTAAATCATCGGATTTAGTAGGAGATGGTTCAAAAACCACCTTCCTCTTAGCAGACTTCTTTGAAGCAACCTTTTCTTTGACAGGCTTAGAAGCAGCAGTGTCTTTCAACTGGCTTCTAGTCCTTTTTGCTACTTTGTCAGCAGATCTTTCTTCTGGCAATGTTCTTGATGGAGAACCAGCTGACGTGTCCAAGATTTCATCAGTTGTTTTCTTTATAGTAGCGTCAGCAGCAGCTTGCTTTTTCTTGTCTGTTCTGGCTTGAACAGCAGGTTTAGCTGTTTGAACAGACAACTTTTTCTTCTTAGCAGGAGCCTTTTCCCTAGGTTCCTCTATCTCTTCCTCATCAGTCTTTCTCTTTGTTCCTGCCTTAACAGTTTGGTAGTTTGCCATAGCCTTGGCATTGTGAATGGCTTTCCCATGAGTCATTCCACAACCCAGATTAAAGAACAGGTAACTTAGAGTGATCCTATGGTTAGTTTGCTTCTTCTAATGAAAGTTCGCCAGAATATACCAAATGATAACAGACCAGTTCACCTCATAACCATAGTAAATAGCCATCATGATGAAGTACCTTTTCATGGTAACACTATCTAAGGAGAAGGTGCAGTTCTCTATCAGCTTAGACACCATATCAGCCATGCGCTGATATTCATCTCTGAGCTGTTTCTTTTTTATGTTACCTGAAAGAACTTCCCCTTTCCGGGCACAGATACCCCAGAATTCATGCATTTTGTCTTCTGACATGGTAGTTACATCAGTTTTTTCTTGATTGGACAGCCCGAACTTCTCATGTAGCAGGGTAGGGTAATGACTATGGCCTTTCCTCCGACCGTGGCCTTGATTTCAAGTTTTTCGAAATCAACAGCATCCTTGGTATTGTAATACTTTCTATTACTTGATCCTTGTACACCATTTCTTCGTGAGCTTCCATGAAGTTCACTAGGGTTGCAGCTTTGAATTTTTCAAGGATTGCCTTCATTTCGACAGTACCAGAGTGGTGATATGTATCATAAACGAGATACATACCCTCTGCCTTAGCTTCTTGTTGGGAAGTCATGATGATTCTGAAAGAGGTTAGTGAAAGAGAGAGAGTTTTTGCAGATTACGAGTGCAGAAATTCTCAGAAATGCGTTTGAAGGTTTTTGAGTGCGTAAAAGATCAGTGAGCTGATCAGATCTCGATTTAAAGAGGTTGAGTGCCTCGGTTTCCGTGTTACACGCTAACCATTAGATCTGTTTTGACTCAGCGTTGATCGTGCGGCGTTAGTTACATAGTTCAAAATTCAAAAAGCATTTATTGACTGACGGGAATACGAACCGCCTTAGTCGACTAGTAAAAGCGGGTTTTAGATAAAACGTTTTTAAATACTACAACTTTTACATAAGCGATCAGACGAGTAAACTTAAATACTTATCTGATGGGACGAGTGTCCTGATGATAGATTATTACTAGGGAAAGCCAATAATTAGTAATCTTTCTCGGTTGTTTGTGAATCCAACTAGATAATTAATTTTCAGTCTTCAAGAATTTAAGATCTTCTGAAGAACATAACTTCAACTAACTTTCATCAACGAATTTCATCTTTTAATTAGAAGTACCACTAGTCTTTACACGTTCCCCCTGACTTTAAGAATCCATAAGTTAACTAGTCTGTTAGAGAGTTAACCTTGAAGATAATAAGATGAGTAAGCTGATAAACTCCAGTCTTCTGTTGAGTTTCCCCTCAGCTTGTGCATCGAAATTTAGTAGACCCAGTTCAGCTCTTAAAGTTGAAAACCTTGCATCACTTAGAGGTTTTGTGAAAATATCAGCGATCTGATTTTCAGTATGAACATATTCTATCATAACATTTCCTTTTTCCACGTGATCTCTTATGAAGTGATGTTTGATCTCTATATACTTAGGCCTTGAATGACTTATAGTGTTCTGAGTAAGAGAGATTGCACTTGTATTATCACAGTAGATAGGTATTCCACTGATTTTAATATTGTAATCTTCTAGTTGATGCTTCAACCAAAGTATTTGTGCAACAAGCTCCAGCAGCTATGTACTCAGCTTCAGCAGTAGATATGTATGGATACTGAAGTCTGTTTCTTACTCATCCATGAGATCAGACGACTACCTAAAAATTGACAGGCATCTGTTGTGCTCTTCCTATCAATTTTGCAGCCTGCAAGGTCAGAATCTGAATATCCAATGAGTTAAAAACCAGATTCTCTAGGGTACCATAATCCCAATTCTTGAGTGCCTTTAAGGTATCTAAGTATCCTTTTGGCAGCTAGAAGATGAGATTCTTTAGGATTTGATTGATATCTCGCACAAACCCCAACAGAGTACATGATATCAAGTCTGCTAGCTGTTAAGTATAACAGTGACCCAATAATTCCTCTGTATTTGGTTATATCCACTAATTTGCCATCTTCATCCTTATCCAAACGAAGTCCAGTAGACATAGGAACACTAACAGTTAAGCTAGTTTCCATACCAAATTTCTTGAACAGATCATTTGTGTATTTTGCTTGGTTAATGAATATTCCATCAGGCAACTGTCTTACTTGCAAACCAAGGAAATAGTTTAGTTCACCCATCATGCTCATTTCAAACTTGTTTTGCATCATCTTGGAGAACTTGTCACACATCTGTTGATTTGTTGAACATAAAATAATATCGTCCACATATATTTGCGCAAGCAATATGTGATCCTCCCATTCAACAGTGAACAAGGTCTTATCTACCTTACATTTATGAAATCCCTTAATTAAAAGAAAATCAGATAGGGTATCATACCATGCTCTTGGAGCCTGTTTCAATCCAGAGAGGGCTTTCTTCGGAGGATATACCTTGTCTTCTTCTTTGTAAGCTTCAAATCCAGGTGGTTGTTCAACATAAACTTCTTCTTGCAATTCTCCTTTGAGAAAAGCTGATTTCACGTCCATTTGGTAGACTATGAAAATTTTATGAGCAGCATAGGCGAGAAACAGTCTGATAGCCTCTAATATAGCCACTGGTGCAAAAGTTTCATCAAAGTCAATGCCTTCTTCTTGACAGTAACCCTTGGCCACTAATCTTGCTTTATTTTTTGTGACAATACCATCTTCATTCATTTTATTCCTGAATACCCATTTAGTGTCAATTACCCTTTGATGACTTGGTCTAGGAACTAAGTACCAGACTTCATTCCTTTCAAATTGATTCAACTCTTCTTGCATAGCTTCAATCCAATTTGAATCACTAAGAGCTTCTTCAATTTGTTTAGGCTCTATTTGAGATAGGAAGCTGACAAACATGGCATCATTTGCAGCAGCTCTCCTTGTCTTTACTCTATCCAAAGGATCACCAATCACCAGCTCTGGTGGGTGATTCTTGAGCCATCTAAGATCAGGTTGCAAATCTGAATGTTGTCCTCTGTTTTGATCTTGCAACACTACTGTTGGAGTTCCAGTAGTAGTCTGTTGAACAGCAGTTGTCTGTTGAACAGTCTCTGGTCTGTCAGCTGTTTGTAACTCTTCTGTTAGACAATCAGCAGAGTGATTTTGAACAGCACTTGAGTTAACAGCTGAGTTGAGATCAGGTAGTATGATGGGTATGTACTCTTCAGTTATTTCAACAGTCAATTTCTGAAAATCAGTAGACAGATTTTGATCAGTATTTTGATTCTTTTCAGAAGATTGATTTGGTTCATCAAATACTACATTAATAGATTCTTCTACAAGTAAAGTTCTTTTGTTAAAGACTCTATAAGCTTTACTGACTGTAGAGTATCCTACAAAAACAGCTTCATCAGCCTTTTCTGCAAAGGCAGTAAGATGATTTTTCCCATTATTCAAAACAAAGCATTTACAACCAAATATCCTAAATTAATGAATGTTTGGCTTCCTGTTGTTCCAAACTTCATATGGAGTCTTGTTTTGGTGCTTGTTGATCATGCATCTGTTTTAGGTAAAGCATGCTGTATTTGTTGCTTCTGCCCAGAATCTTTGGGGCAGCTTTGCTTCAGCTATCATTGTCCTGGTAGCTTCTTTTAGAGTTCTGTTTCTCCTTTCAGCCACTCCATTCTGTTGAGGGGTTCTGGCAACAGAGTACTCATGGCTAATGCTTCTGATGTTACAATACTCTTCAACGGTTGAGTTTGTAAATTCAGTCCCTCTATCTGATATGATCTTCAATATTTTCGTGCTCTTTTCATTCTGGATCAGCTCCATCAGATTTGTAAGATGCTCCTTCGTTTCACTTTTCTTTTTCATGAAAATCACCCAAGTGTATCTTGAATAGTCATCCACAACAGCTAGGCATTACTTCTTTTCACCATTGCTGATTGGATCAATGGGTCCAAATAAGTCCATATGTAGCAGCTCCAAAATCCTTCCAGATAAATCGTGCTTCTTGCTCTTGAAAGATGACTTGATTTGTTTACCCTTCTGACAGGCGTCACAAACCTTGTCTTTGCTCATGACTATTTTAGGAATTCCTTCTACCAAATAATTCTTGATGAGTCTGTTTGAAATTCACATGATTCATTCTTTTGTGCCACAGCCAACTGACTTCACTTGGTGTTGATGCCACCAAACAAATATTAGAACTCTTGTCAACAGAATTCCAGTCCACTGTGTAGACATTTCCTTGTCGTCTTCCAGATAAGATGACCTTCTTTGTACCAATCTGTTCAACATAGCACTTATCTGATGAGAAGATGACTGAAAATCCCTTGTCACAAAATTGATTTATGCTCAGCAAATTGTATTTTAAGCCTTTAACATAAGAGACGTCAGGTATCTCAATGTTGCCTTTGATTAATCTTCCACTTGCTACAATATTGCCTTCCTTGCTGTCTCCAAAGGTTACTTTGGGACCATCCACAGCAACAGCATCAGTCAGCTCATGTATGCTTCCACACATGTGTCTTGAACAGCCACTGTCCAAGTACCAGATTTTCTCTACTTTACTCTTACTCCTAATCATAACCTACAAACAAAATAAAAATTATTTTAGGTACCCTTATTGAGAGGGTCCTGAAGGATTAGTTCCACCTTTGACAACCCAAGATGTTGAAGTCTTAGGCTTCTTAGGCTTCTGAGTTTTATCAGGAGCATGAACATGTTTATCTTCATCATATCCATCAGATTTGCTAAGTTGAAAATTAGTATGATAAGGATGATGCTCATAAGTAGAATAAGATGCATGATAACCAGGGTATGCATGCATTGGATGAGCAGGATATGATGCATAGTAAGTTGGAAATTGTGGTGCATGATACATAGGAGGATATGCAGCAGGTTGCACATAATATGACTCATTTTCATACCAAGCATTTTGGTTTTTCTTGTTCTTATGCTTCTTTGGCTTACTAGGTGTTTGCTCATTAATAGACGACTTAGTTTTACCACTAGTCTGATTGGTTTTAGCCTTATCAGCAGACTTCTTAGGACTCTGCTGTCTAGTCTTACCAATCTGTTATCTTACACTAGGTTCTTTGCTCTTTTTAGCTTAGGAGCTTTCTTCTCCTTTAATTCTTTCTCAGGTGAAGCAGGTTTAGTAGTCTGAACATACATGATGACCTTACTGTTGTCATCTGATATAAATTTTTCAGTATGGTTCAGTTCTAACTTATCCTGTTCTAAAGGTATCTTCTGTTTATTAGAGATATGAGTGGATGCAACAGATGATTTTTCATGAGACTCAATTATCTTTTCAAGTTCCATGATTTTACCCTTATATACTTCACATTCAGCTTTCAGAGATTCATTCTCTTGCTCAAGCAGTTTATTCAGCTGATTCTTTTGGATTTTCAGCCTTAAGTTTCAGTGAATTGTTTTGCTCTCTTAGCAATATCATATCTTCCTTAAGCATAGCAAATGCATCAACAATACTTGTATTATTAACTACCATTTGCTCAAATTAATTGAATAATTCATTTTCAAGAGGAGTTACCTCATCATCCTCAGAGTTATCAGATTTCTTGGCCATCAGGCAGATGAGTGCAGGACTCTCTTTTTCAGAAGACTCTTCATCAGAAGTGTCTGAATCTGAATCAGATGAGTAGATAGCAGCCAGCTTCTCCGCTTCTGCTAACAGCACTTTGCTTTTCTGATGCTTTTTTTCCTTTCTGATTCTCTTGTCTTCCTCTGTATACTTCTCAGCCTTAGGATATGGGCAGTCTTTGATGAAATTGCCCAATTTCCTGCAATTATAGCACATTAGTCTGGATTTATAAGAATCCTTATCTAGAGAAGGAGAGGTAGGGTTAAAAGTAGAAGCATTGTTATATTTGTTCTTCATTTTTCTTTTGTAGAACATCTTGAAGTTGTTTATTAGCAATGCAACGCCTCCAACTGTGTACTCCTTGTTGTTGAGTATATTGGCTTCATCACATGAGTCCACATCTTTGCTTTTGTATGCTGGTCATCTCGGATTTTCAGCAGCGACTAGGGCAGCTGTGGGACTTGAAGTTGAGATTTCTTCAATACCCATTCTAGGCAGTTTATACGCATATGCCTTGAGTACTGAGAACAGCTCGGTGAGAGAGATCTTTCAAAAATCTCTTGACTCTTCCATGGCTGTTACCTTCATGTTGAACTTCAGAGGTAGAGCCTTCAACACTCTGACAGTTATCTCCTTGTCTGTGAAGGTTTTTCCAAGCTTGAGAACTTTATTCAGTGTCCTTGTAAACCTTGTATCCATCTGGTCAATGGTTTCCGCAGACTTCATCTTGAAGTTGTCCAGCTTTTCCAGAGCAACACTCAGCTGATGCTCTTTGATGGCGTCGTTTCCTTCGCTCATGTCACGAAACTTATCCCACATTTCCTTGGCAGTCTTGCAATGCTTGACTTTATCAAATATATCATTGTCCAGGGCTTTGGTCATGATGAAACGGCCAACTTTGTCCAGATTGTATAGCTTAATTTCTTCAGCTGTCATTTCATTTAGATCTTTCTCCACCACTATGTCTACTTCATCAACCTTTATAGTCTTGGTGAATTTGAATGGACCTTTTATGATACATGTGTACATGTTATCATTGTAAGCAGCTAAGAAGATCTCCATTCTGATCTTCCAGTCTTCGAAGCTCATACCAGCTATGTGGGGAACATGGCTGATACAGTCCATTTTCAAAAAGTTTTGATTTTTCAAAAATATGCTCTTTTGAAAAAGTTTGAGAACCTTTGAAAAACACTCGGATCAAGCTCATTGATCAGACAGCTGATTCTAATGAACCACCTGCTCTGTTACCACTTATTGGTCCCAAGTGGTCAGATGAGGTCTCGAGGGGGGGTGAATAGACCTCTGAAAATTTTTATACTTTAAAAAGTTTTCACTCGACTGTCAGCAGACTAAGCTGTTGAGATCAGCAAGCTGACTAGGCTGATCAGTGAACAAATCTTTGAACAGCACAGTTAACCACTTCTCTTTAAACTACTTAGCTGATTTAAGCAAAATCAACTTTTAAAAGCAGAGTACTTGCAGCGGATTTTTATAAAGTGTTTTTCACAAGTAAACTCTAAACAGTTTGAAAGATTTATCCCCAGTTTTAACAAACTCTTTTCACGAAATCTTTCAACAGTTTTGTTAAAGTATTTTATGCAATCTGAAAATATGCAAGGAAAAATGCAAAGTAAAACACACAGAATTTTTATAGTGGTTATATGGATTTAAATCCTTTAGTCCACTCTTCCATGTCACTTAGATCTTGGGTTATACTAGAAAACACAAAGTAATCAGTATACAATGCTTGCGCCAAACAACAAATGAACTGGCCACAAGTGCGCAATAGGAAATCACAAAGAAATCCAATCCTCTGAAGCTAGATCACTCACTAAGATGGATTTACACTTCGCCCAACACTCTAACAGTTTTTCACTCAGAAAAATGTATTTATCTTTGATCTTCAACTTCGGCTTGTGTCAACAAATGACAAAGCTGATGAGTGAGCTGTTCTTGAGACTTAAAGATTTCGCTTCGGATTTTCTCTCAGAGATTGTGTTGTTTCTCTTCTTCGTCTCTTGAACTATTTATACTCGCAGGTTTGAAAAATGTCCGTTGAAGAGAGACAAAATTCAAATTCCTCGGATACTGGTCCTTAATTTCTGCGAATGACTCTCGGCACAGTGACAGTACTGCAGACTGTACTTTCTGTCAGACAGCATTTAATGCACCCAGCTGATACGAGGTATTTCTTAAATCATTTGCCATGAATACCCTCGGTCTTCAGCATTTATTACTCCAAGTGCATTTATTACCGTTGAAGAGACTTTCTGATCCTTTCCACTTGGCTGATGAGAACACAAGTCTGATGATGAACAGAGCTGATCCCAAACTTGAACAAATCTGATTTGAGTCGGCTGATCTTCACCAGTCTGGTTTTTTTATTCAACAACATATCAGTAGTCTTTTTGGACCATCTTGAATTTTGACTTGTCTGATAATACTTTAACTTCAATCAAAATTCTTCTAAGGGTTTTTAACTAAGCTTTCCTAACTTAGCTGGTTATGATGTTTTGGAAATCATCAAATCAAAACCTCCCTGCAAACTTTAAATTACTTGTCTTATGATCTTCATCTTCATCCAACATAATTTCTTCTATTTATTTTTCCATTATTTTAGTAAATTCTTTGGTGGTTACAGCTCTCTAAATAAACTAAATATTTGTTCTTGTTTCTTCATCAGAACTAAATTTTTACTTTGTTCTTTTACTTTTTCTTATTCGTAAGCTAGATTTTTAATTTTTTTTAGGTATATTTTCTTTTTCTTTGAATTCATTATAAAATTCATCAAAACTATTATAAATTTCTTCTTTTTTTAATATTTTATTTATTATGCTTAGTTATTCTTTTAATTCAATAACTTCTTCGGTTATTTTTATCAATTGTTTTTGTAAATCGGCTACTTCCTCTATCATGCCCATTAGTTAGGGGAAATTCGGTGCTTCCTTTAAGGGGAGTACCCAGAAGCATTATTTGCGCGAAGCGTGGCTTGGGAGCCAGCTTGGGCTTGCTTTCGCAGGTGGGACAAGAACAGCCAATTAGAAAATAACATGTGGCTGAATCAATTTTTTTAGTTTTTTTTGTCCTTTGAAAATTCAGATGTTGACTTGATACCATGGTTAGCTTAGGCAACACAAATTGGGGGTGAATTTAAAAAATTCAAAAAATTTGTTGGTTCGTTTTCGGCGGATGATTCAAAAATTTTGAAAGTTGAATTTTGAATAAGAAATTGGGCGGTGGATTCAAATTTTAAAATTTGAATTTGAAGTTGGGATATTTATAGGTTTCTATTTACAAATTATTATGATTAAACAAAAATCTACAAATTTATTTTTTATATTTTGAGCTCCTTTAAAAAGTGTAGAGAATCAAGTTAGGATAATAGAAGATATTGAAGATCAAGATATAGAGGCTAGCTAATGAGGAAGATTTGACCATGATATTATATTATATTATTGTAATCTTTTAGATTTATTTGTACACGTAATTATAGGGATTTGTAGTAAGTCCCTTTTTATATATATTGTTGTACACTCTTCATTATCAATAACAAAAATATAGATTCTTAAAACTTTACATGGTATCAGTATAGCCATTACAAAGACTAACGTCTAAAATATCTTCCTCCAGTTCTGAAACTCAATCCCTCTCCATTATCTCCATGCCCAAATTGCTACTATCAAACTAAGCCAAGATAATTACCTTCTCTGGAAGGCCCAAATGATACCGTATTTCAGAGGTCAGGACCTCTTTGGTTACCTCGACGGAACCACACCACCACCACCGAAAAATATTTCTATTACCCACTCTGAAACAAATAATGTTTCTGAAAAATCCAATCCCGCTTACTCTCAATGGATCAAGCAGGACAATCTCATTCTTAGCACTCTCATGTCTTCTCTTACTGAAGGAGTGCTTGCTCAAGTTGTTAATTATTCATCATCCCATGATGTCTGGCGTGCCTTAGAGGAAACTCTCTCCTCAAAATCTTGTGCACGTAGTATTCAAATTCGCACCCAATTAGCCACTGCTACTAAAGGCAGTAAATCTTCCACTGAATACTTCCACTTCATAAAGAGGCTAGCAGACGAGCTAGCAATCGCAGGCCAGCCATTAACACGAGATGATATTATCTCATATATTTTTACAGGTCTTGGACATGAATATGAAAGTTTTGTGGCCTCAATCTCTGCTCGGACAGACAGTGTGACGCTCGAAGAAATCCATTCACTTTTATTATCCACGGAAGCTCGTCTTTCTCGACACCAACTAACTCCAGCAATTCAACAACCTTCTGCCAACATTGCTCAACGCCAATCCCAAACTTTTGTAAGGAATGGTCGTGGTGGTCCTCGAGGAAGGGGACGAGGAAATCGTGGTGGATTTAACTTTTCTAACCGAAACAATGATCAACCATCTATTGTTTGTCAGGTTTGTGATAAGGTTGGACACTCAGCTCGTAAGTGTTATCATAGATTTGATCCTTTTTATCAGGTTTCTCCGAAAGACCCACCCAAGCAAGCTATGGTAGCCATGAATAATGGGAATCCTACCAACTGGGAGACTGAGTGGCATGCAGATACAGGTGCAACCCACCACCTTACAAATGATGTTTCCAATCTGAACCAACAAAGCCATGAATATAATGGTTTAGATACTGTTCAAGTGGGAAATGGTAAAGGTTTGCACATCTCTAAAACTGGTTCTTCTAAATTCAAAACTAACTCATCAACTTTTGTTTTTAACCAAGTCCTTGTAGTTCCTGAAATTCAAAAGAACTTAATATCTGTTCAACAATTTTGTATTGATAATAACGTTTATTTTGAATTTCACGCTCATTTCTTTCTCGTGAAGGATTACTTGGGGAAGGTCCTTCACAAAGGGCATATCAATGATGGTCTCTATAGTTTCGCCACCTCAAAACATCTACCTCAGACACATTCCAGTATTCGAGTTTCTTTCGCAATTGGCATCGTAGACTTGGTCATGTTTCTAGTCCTGTCGTGCACAAGGTCCTTTCCATTTTTAATTTTCCAGTAGAGAAGAACAAATTGCACACTGTGTGCCCTGATTGTCAAATGGCTAAAAGCCATAATTTGCCTTTCAAATTATCTACTTTTGTTTCTTCAAGACCTTTGGATTTAATTTTACAGATGTTTGGGGACCTGCTTATGTTACTTCTACTAATGGTGCTAAATATTATGTGAGTTTTCAAGACGATTTTTCCAAGTTTACTTGGTTATTTCCTATTAAATTAAAATCTGATGTTGAAAAAGTTTTTCTTAATTTCCAACAATATGTGGAGAAACATTTTGAAAGAAAAATAAAAGCCGTCCAATCTGACTGGGGTGGTGAATACAGGCGGTTAAATACATATTTTAAAAACACTGGAATAAATCACCGTCTATCTTGCCCACATACACATCAACAAAACGGTTCAATTGAAAGAAAACACCGACACGTAGTCGAAGTTGGTTTAAGCATGTTGGCACATTCAAATCTGCCGATGATATTTTGGGATGATGCTTTTCAAACTGCGACTTATATAATAAATAGACTCCCAACAACTGTTTTAAATCAAAAATCACCATTTGAGACGTTGTATAACCGCGTTCCTGATTACTCATTTATGCGTGTGTTCGGTTGTGCATGTTGGCCTAACTTGAGGCCTTATAATAAAAATAAACTTAATTTTCGTTCAAAAACATGCATTTTCATTGGCTATAGCCTTTGTCATCAAGGGTATAAGTGTCTTGATCTCTCTACTGGTAAGGTCTATGTTTCTAGACATGTTGTTTTCGATGAAAACCTTTTCCCCTACACTTCCGAAAGTAAGCCCCAAAGCCCCACTTCGCAAACTTCAAAATCTATCATGCTACCCCTGCACATTAATTCTTCACCACCAGAAAGTTTAAGAGATTTACATCCTAATCCGATTCCCATAAGAATCGAATCTGCACCTTTATGTTCTGATTTTGCAGGAACATATCATGGAACATCGAACCAACAAGCAACCAATGGCATCGAACCAGAAATTTTAAGAGATTTGCATCCTAATCCGATTCCCACGAGAATCGAATCTGCACCTTTATGTTCTAATTTTGCAGGAACAGATCATGGAACATCAAACCAGCAAGCAACTAATGGCATTGACTCTGCTGATGCACCACACGAGGATGAAGAACCTATTCCCATAACTAGTCATTCCATGATCACTAGAGCTAAGAATCATATTCATAAGCCTCGACAACGAATTGATGGTTGCATTCGATATCCTTTACCGAGAGCTTTAATAGCGGAAACAACAACTCTCGCAAAGGAACCAACTTCTTTCACTGAGGCTTGCAAATCAACTCATTGGCGAGATGCTATGAATAACGAATTTAATGCCCTACTACAAAATGGCACTTGGTCTTTAGTGTCCCCATCAAATAACACGAATGTTGTGGGTTGTCGTTGGGTATTTAAAATAAAAAGAAAGGTCGATGGGACCATTGAACGTTACAAGGCACGATTAGTCGCCAAGGGATTCCACCAACAAGAAGGAGTCGATTTTTATGAAACATTCAGCCCAGTCATCAAACATACAACTATTCGGTTAGTTATTTCTCTTGCTGTTTCTTTTAATTGGCCTATAAGGCAGTTAGATGTACAAAATGCATTTTTGCATGGTGAGTTGCAAGAGGATGTGTTCATGTCACAACCCCCAGAATATATTCATCCACAATATCCGAATCATGTGTGTAAATTACACAAATCACTCTATGGTTTAAGGCAGACCCCAAGAGCATGGTTCTCAAAACTCTCGGACAAACTCAAGTCTTTAGGCTTCCAAGAAAGTAAAGCTGATACTTCTCTATTTATTTTTCAAAAATCGGCTATTATTATCTTTATACTTATATATGTGGATGATATTTTGATAACGGGTTCAAGTTCGGATACAATTACTCGTATGATTGATTGCTTGAAAACTACCTTTGCTATCAAAGACTTGGGTTCACTAAATTTCTTTCTTGGTGTCGAAGCCCTTCGGTGTCCAGATGGAATTTACCTCACTCAACGCAATTATATAGTTGATTTACTAAAAAGGAGCAACATGGACAAAGCAAAACCATGCACAAGTCCAATGGCCTCTAACTGTCACCTAACTTCTACGGATGGACATCCTTTTGAGGATATGAGTCTCTATCGCAGCATCGTTGGAAGCTTGCAATACCTATCTTTTACAAGGCCGGATTTAGCTTTTGTGGTACATAAAGTCAGTAAGTTTATGCATCAACCCCTTGATACACATTGGGTGGCAGTCAAGCGCATATTGCGCTATCTTAAACACTCGATATCGATCGACAGGGCTCTACATCACCAAATCTGCTGATATGCGGTTGCAAGCTTACTCGGATTCTGATTGGGCAGCTGATAGAGATAATCGACGCTCGGTTGGTGCATTTTGTGTCTACATGGGCTCCAATTTAATTTCTTGGAGTTGCAAACAACAGCCCACAGTTGCTAGAATTAGTACTGAGGCTGAATACAAGGCGCTAGCAAATACAGCGGCTGAACTTACTTGGATAAAATCTCTTTTAATTGAGATAGGTTTTCCTCAAACACAACCACCGGTTCTTTGGTGTGATAATATTGGAGCCACTTACCTCACATCAAATCCCGCGTTTCATGCCAGAACGAAACACATAGAAATTGACTTTCATTTCGTAAGAGATCAAGTTTTCAATAAACAATTGGTGGTTCAGTTTATTTCAAGTCGAGATCAGTTAGCTGATGCTCTTACCAAGCCGTTACCTCCAGTGAAATTCAAGCATGTTAAACACAATCTGAATGTCCGTGAACTACCCTCCAGATTGAGGGGGCATGTAGAGAATCAAGTTAGGATAATAGAAGATATTGAAGATCAAGATATAGAGTCTAGCTAATGAGGAAGATTTGATCATGATATTATATTATATTATTGTAATCTTTTAGATTTATTTGTACACGTAATTATAGGGATTTGTAGTAAAGCCCTTTGTATATATATTGTTGTACACTCTTCATTATCAATAACAAAAATATAGATTCTTAAAACTTTACAAAAAGGCACCATAGCCGACGACTTTGAGCTCCATTAAAAATGGACGTCGGCCTCACGCTTACATCCGGCCACCACCGCCGATGACTTTTGAACTTTGAGATCGGTTAAAATTGCTGTTGGCTTCACGCCTCCAACCGCCGACGACTTACGAGCTCCATGGATGGCGTTTTCAGGCTCCACCGATGGCATTATCACGTGACTCTATTGGGCGGCGTTTTAGGCTGTCAACGACAATGATTTACAGGCTTCCACTATCGAGGATTAACAGACTCACGACGTTTCTTTTCTACTTTCTATTTTTGTTATCCAATTTTTATTTTGGTTTTGGGAATTTAAGTTGTGGAGGAACCAAGTGGAAGAAGATGGTGGATTGTTGCAGCAACAGTCCCTTCGCGACAGCAGTGGAAGTCATGTTGTTTCTTTAGAGTGTTTTATGAAAACTATCAATTCTTGTGAATTTTGTTATTAGCATAAAAGTGACTTGTTGCCAATTCTAATTACAAGTCTGTTGAGCTTGTCTTGCTTGATGTTGGAATTCACAAATCACAATTATATCATTTGTGGTAAACATCAATTTTCAATAAAGATAGTGAAGAAAGGGGAATTATGGTGGTGGTTTGGGCGTTTTGGCAGGGGATAGAGGAAAAGTACCGGGTCCATTTGTATTTTGGATTTGAAAAGAATGGTTTTTAATTATATAATTTATTTTTTATATTTTGAGCTCCTTTAAATAGATTAATATTATTATATAAATTTTATATTTGAAAAGAATATGTTTTGAGATTAAGTTAAAATATTATTAATAATTCAAATTAGTTATTTAAATAAAATAAGTCAAATCTCCAAATTGGTCTGGAAGTGTTCTTATTCGACTAAATTTTGAAATTTGACAACTATGTGCACTAAAATTGTCACTAAATTTGGAGATGTGGGATTATTTTGACAGTCTTAAATGTTATGGGATAAAAATATCAGTCAATATAAGTAATGACATTAATTTTTCAATAAAACTTAATTGTCACGTCACCACTTAACGGTGATTTTAATAACCGTATCAAATGTGTCACAATTTGTCAAAATGGTTACCAAATGTGTTGGATACAAAAAATGATATACCAAAATAGTAGAAATTGACCTAAAATACGTTTCCAAAAATGCAATTCTCTCTTTATAAGTGGATCATAGCATTTAATTTAATTTTAACCATTTGCATATATCATTTAATTTTAAAATAACATAGAGGTATAATTGTCAAAATCCTTGATTCTACTAAACTCGATCATATTATTGTTGAATATATTAATAGTTTAAAAGGTTGAGATATTGTCGTGAACCAAAAGAACAAACAAGTCACTATTACAAAAGATAGTTCATCTTTGTTTTTTAACTCATTTGAATTGCAGCAAGCATATAAGCGCAAGGGCAATTGGAGTTTGTTTAGCAATAGAATAGAACCAACATACAATAAATTGGGATAATTAGACGAATGACCATAATAGTTCACTTAAAGAAACTATTACATTACAATTGCTCTCTAGTCTCATTTTTACTACACTACTTGTCAAAAATTACAAAATAGAGCATAGTCATAGTCTCATCTTTACTGCTACTTTTAAAAATGACAAAACAAAGCATATATATAGTTTCATCTTTACAGGAACTTTACAAAAATTACAAAATAAGGCATGGTCAGAGTCTTACTGCTACTTCCAAATATTACAAAATACAGATACTCTAATCTTTACATTACATTGGGGCAATTAGACGTATGACCATAATAGTTCACTTAAAGAAACTATTACATTACCATTGCTCTCTAGTCTCATCTTTACTACACTACTTGCCAAAAATTACAAAACAGAGCATAGTCATAGTCTCATCTTTACTGCTACTTTTAAAAACAACAAAACAGAGCATAGCTATAGTTTCATCTTTACGGGAACTTTACAAAAATTACAAAATAGATCATGGTCAGAGTCTTACTGCTACTTCCAAATATTACAAAATACAGATGCTCTAGTCTTTATAGTTGAATTTAATCTTGTTCCATAAATTCACCCATTTTTAGAAGTTCCTGTAGAAACATAAATAAAATAAGAATTAGTATTTACATTATCTTAAAAAGTAATCAAAATTAAAGAAAGATAACTCTTCAAATTAAGAAGAACATACCCCTAAGAAGTAAGAAGTTAGGATCTCCAAATAGATATGGGGCAACTCCTAGTTTAAAATTCTACTACTTCATGCATAAAACAGAACCATATTGAAACATTATAGTCATTTTTTTCAATCAAAAGCTAGTAAGCTACAACTCGAAACGATTATCATTTCAGTACAATCATAACCAGTTAATTGACTTTTAGTTCTTGTATCTAAACTACAATGTAATCATTCATTTTTATTGTATAAGTATATAAATTCAAAAGTTTCTGTCGAAAATTGTCAATAACATAATCGTGACATGGGATGAATAAGAAGAGGTTCAAGGATAGAATAATCTTACAGAAGTAACGATAATCATCTCTCAAACCATTCTTTCAAATAGACAAATATATCCAAAGTTGCAACTTCACATTTTAAGCATTTAAAACGAACAAATACCGTCACCGGTTCTAAATAGCGCTTATCACGGTCGCGGCCAGTGTGATAGTGGGCGGCCGCGGCGAGTTTTGAGAAAAATTTTAACTGCTGATATTTTTAGGATTTATGGCTCTCTTCTCCTAGATAGTTTTAGCATTTGGTCATATTTTCTAGGGTTTTTTCAATTATACTCCTATATTTACATTTTTATTTTATAAATCCTAAAAGTAAAACTATAGTTAGATATGTTAACAATGGTTCATGAATTTTGATTTTAATCAGATAAAAAGAAAACATATCTGCCACGTGTCAATTTTTTATTGGGCACAAAATAATTATGCAAAAGCAATTTATTTGTCCTCTCCCAAGTCACGTGTCGCCCAAATGCTTCTGGGCACCGAATTTCCCCCTAAGGGCTTCTTTTGTAAATAAGGTTTAAGTTCAAATAGTGGCCGGATGGTATTTTTCTAATTTCACAATTTGGTAGTGGTATTTGGCCAAATTCCCCAATTGTGTCTAATTAAATTTTATTGAAATTAAAAACCCAAATAAAGAAAAATAAACAGAACAAAAGGCTAGTTTTGTAAAACACTTTTGAAATAAAGCTAATGAGCCAATATCCCTTAGATTTAAAGAATGACCAGAGGTTATTTTTAGAATTTCAATTAGTGGAAAGATCATTGGTCACAATTATTCACCTAAGGTGTCGATTTCCCAAATACAAGAAGTGAAAGACCGATATATAAATAGAAGATAAAATGAAAGAACAAAATTAACCTTGTAATGGCAGCGGAACTCGTATTATCCACGAGTGAACTCTTCGTTAATATAAAAAAATTCCAATTCCACCCATACCAACTAAACTACTAGTAACTATGCAAAAGCATCATCGGATTACTCATTACCTGTAATGACAAAAGAAATCCAAAACGATTATTTACAACACTTAAAACATAAATTTTCTAACTTTATGAAAACATACATCCTTAGAGAAGGCCTAACAAATTATGTTTACCTCTTTAACATAAGTAGAACTAGAAATGAGTTTTTCCGTCTTTAATTCGGGAATGAGAGAGGGGAAAAAGGTTTTCTGGTCCAGATCTGGTTTCTGGAACAGTGCTTCAACACCGGTTGGAAGAAAAGAAGAAGGACGTAGATCCGGTGAGAACAGATCGGAGGCTCTGAGCTTCAAGACCAGTTGGAAATGAATAATTGGCGGCGGAGAAGAAGGGCTCTTCCTCTCAAGACCCAAAATTTGTAAAATTAATATACTTATATTAAATCGATGATATATATGTAGTCATCCACTCTAGCTACCATATATATAGTAGCGATAAATATAGGAGTGTTTTTGAAATTTTAGAAGATGTATTGGTAGCTAAAAATGAATGTGAATGGAGAAACATTCAGCACAATACTCAAACAATGAATAGCAGCGTCAAAATTACTCTCAAGGGCCTGTTTGTTTGACCTTTGGGAGAGTGGTTTGGGAAAGTGATAGATGTTTGAAAAATAATTTTGATTTGCGTAATGTTGTTGTTTGGGTTTTGGGAGAGTGATTTAGGATAAAAAGTAGGTGTAGATTTTTTTGGTAGGTTTGAGTTAGTTAACTAGGTGTAAGATAGTGTAAGACTTTATGTCACATCAGTTAATCATATATGATTTAATTTATTGATGTATATATTATATGTAATATATGTGGTAAATAATAATTTATAATTAATTATTTGTGCTTTCTAAAATAATGACAAATAAAGTAGATTAATTTTTATTTATTAAGCGGCCGCGTGAAATGAGGGAGATTCTTCTATTGATCTAGTCCAGGCATGTGGTCTGTATTTTTTTTTTCTTTATTCTTCTTTATAACTAATATTCTTTTACATAATTATAAAATCTATTGTTCCTATCAAAATTTTATTGTACAATATAAAAAACTTAAATTTTATAAACAAAATACTAAATGATAAAGTGATAAGAATTTAAATATTATCCTAAAATGGTGTAAATAGACACATTAGTGACAAGAAATGTAAAAAAATTGACACTATTGATATTTAGTGACATCCCAAAAGTGACAACTAAAAAGTTGTCACTAATATGTTGTTTCCAATTGTCAATAGTGACAATTTATGTTCTATACACTTGTCACCAATAGTTATTAGTGATGATTTAAAAATTTATTTTGATATTATTGCACTTGTCACTAAATATATGAAAAAAGTGATAATTTCAATAATATCACTTAATATTTTATCACTATTTTTATTTTTCTTATAGTGGTAGTTTTTTATATATTATGTATTTTTTGTAATCGTTCAATGTTGTTGTGGTTATGTGTTTATTTATTTGAAGATGTGAATTCGCAACATCATTGTGTCATTTTGTACTATAATTTATGAAATAATTAAAATATATATATTTTTTATAGAATTAATTTAAACATTAAATATTTTTAAAGAAGAAATAATGCATGAAAAATTGAAGTAATAAATTTTAATAGAAACAAACATCATTTTGTAAATTTACAACCTATAATATGTCAATATTTTTTTAATTAAATAATAGAATTTTAATTATTAATAAAGAAAAGAAAAAAGAAAAACATAAATAAAGAGAAAAAGACTTGGACCACATGGTCAGGTCATGTCACGTGAAATGAGAGAGAAGAGAGAGAGATGATAGAACAGTCAGTAGTGTAGGCATAGGCTTTTTTCTTGAGTTGCAACTCAGTTTTTGGAAGATGGTTTCGGAAATAATTGTCCAAAGAAGAAAGTTTGGGAAATTAATTGGATTGTTTGTTTGCTTTTCCGAAAATCGAATTTTTTTTCGGAAATGCGAGACAAACAGGCTCTCAATTTTTTTATTTTCTCTACAGGAGGAATTTTGTTATAATAAGGCTAAGATATTTTTGTAACTAATTTTAAACTATGGTTTACATTCCCTATAAAATAGTGACGAAGAAGAGAGTTTTCAATAGAGTTTTAATGAAGCAAAGAGAACTGACAAGTTCTAGGCCAATTTGGTTAGGTTTTGATTCGATTTTTATTGAATTTTGCCTTAAAAAGATGTTTTGTGTTTGAAATTACATTTATGTTGAGGTTGGATGATGGGGTCAAGAGGAAAAATATAGATGATATATGATAAATTAATATTTTTATAAAACAAAAATAAGTGATGTATCAAATCATTATTTTTTTTAAGATTTATAATTGAAATCTAGAGGTCTGTTTGTTTGGCGTTTTCCAAAAAATTTCGTGTAGGGAAAATGTCAAACAAACATGTTTTCTATTTTCTGAAATAAATTTTTCATCTTTCAATTTTCTCAAACCATTCTCTCAAAACCCAAACAAACAACAATTTTCTTATCTCTAAACAAAACCTATATAAACTCTATTATGATTTGACATAAAGTAATATATCTCTTACACAATTTATCTCACATAACAAATATGAATTGACATAAAATCTTATACATCTTACACCTACAAACTAACTCTTCCAAAAAAATCTATACCCACTTTATTTCTCAAATCACTCTCTCAAAACTCAAACAAACAACATTACGCAAATCGAGATTATTTCACAAACATCCATTACTCTCTCAAACTACTTTCCCAAACACCAAACAAACAGGCCCTAAGTTTTTCGAAACATATACTCAAACTTTAATTTATTAATTTTTGACTAATATCGCAAATGGGGATACTAAAGCAGAACCTAGTGAAATAAAGTCTTTATACATAATCATGGTCCTCAAAGCCATCTTTGTCTGATTTTCCTACTCTTAAATAAATTAAAAAATAATAGGCAGTGGAAGAAATATTTAAAGTATACTATGGGGTTTGAAATGGTAATTTAACTTTGCCACCACCTGCAAAAGAACCGCAGTTGGAGGCTTGGAGCCCATTATTGATTAAAAGTTATGGGTGTTTGCAATTGTTTGATGTAGGGCTGTCAATGGGGGGGATTTCAATCCGGATCCGTCTAAATTTGATCTGATTTATTAGGATAATTGTCCGATTAGAGATTCGATGGACCTGATCCGATTATAAAGATTCGAAATCCGAAAATCATGGAGCGAATATGGATTTAGGTCGATCCGATCCGTTAAAGATCCGTATCCGACAAAAATAAAAAGAAAGATATATATATACAAAATGATTTATAAAAATATGTATCATTAATAATATTTCAACGTCAATTTAAGAAGATAGTAATTTATAATTCGTATATAAATTTATTTAAACCAATATATTCATTCTACAAATATGAATATAGTAAAGAAACTTTGAAAATGTGAGCTAAAATTAAATAAAATTTAAAAGATAATAAACTTGTTTTAGGAAAAAAATATTTATTTAACTTTTTAAATATAAATTTATTGGATCCGAAAAATATCCGATATCCGACCAAATCCGACCAAGATCCGTTGGATTCAAAAAATATAGATCCGAGCACAATCCGAGCAAGATCCGAATCCGACAGAATTCGATCCGATATAAATGGAGCCGGATCTGGACGAGCCTGATCCGACCAGAATCCGAACCATTGACAGCCCTAGTTTGATGTCTTTTAAAAAAAAAAAAAAAAAGTTTGATGTCTTAAGGCATCTCCAATGGAGATCCTATATGGGTCATTAAACCCATCAACTTCTAATTTGGGGACTTGAATAAAAAAAGTTGAGCTCTAATGGAGTCCTTATTTGAACCATCAAAATGATGTAAACAAACTCTTGCCATAAAAAATAGGGCCAATTCTTTTTTACCCCAAATTTTGGTAGGAAAAATTTCACACTCCCAACGGCTACTTATGACTGAAAATGGTAACATTTTTTTTGAAAAAGAGCCGTTGTAAATTTTGTGTATAAATTAAACATCACTTTCAACACAGAATTACTTTTGCAACAGATCTAGATAAATAAAAAAAATTACAGAAAATTAAAATCAAAGGAAAAAAAAAGTTACAAAGATTCATATCTTAGATCGAAAAGAGAGCAGAAGAAGAAAAGGTAAAAAATTATATGTTCAGGTCACCGGATAATTGGAGAGGGAGGGCAGCGGCGACGGCGACGGCGACGGAGAGGAAGGTGGAAGAGGAGTTCCTTTTTTTTTTTTTTTAATTTTTCTTTTTGGGGGAGGGGGAGGGTTGTGTAGCAGTGGTCGGAGGTGGAGGCGTGGGTGGGGGCAGAGCAGCAACCGAAGTGGAGGTGTGGGTGGGGGTGTGGCGGCGTGAAAATGGTGAAGGAGAATGGGTAAAATTTTAATGAAAGCTGAGTGAAATTTTAAGTGTGTTTAGGTTTAGGTTTTTGTTAAGTTAATTGGGCTATAATATTTAATTGGGTCATTTGGTTTTGCCTGCCGATTTTTATTTTATTTTTGGTTACATATGAGTTTAATTTAATTTAGTTTGAGTTTTAGGATTAAATTTTATGATTGAATTTTATTTTTACTTAGGTTTATATTCACTATTCATAATTTTTTTTTCTTGTAGATGGATCCGAATATATATGGTTCATATACAAGTCTCCTCACTGGCGAGTTATCATATGATATAATATAAAAAGTTAGCAAGATATAATTTTTTAATATACACTTTAGTCTCGTTTTTATATTTGATTGCATTTTTAAATGGGTTTAATTTTGTTTTAGTATCAATTTGACTTAATTTTAAATAATGAGAAAAATTGATGTTCCATTTTGATGGTTGTGCATTGGAATATAAAACATTTGCAGGGCCCCAAAACACTGTAGCAGTCCTCAAATGAGTATTTGATTACCCACTTTGATGGCTTAGGATTGAAGATGCCCTTAGAAACTTAAATATACTCAACAATTTAATTCAAAAGTCTACCAAAGAGTGTTAACAAAATAATGGAAAGGAGAACTTAAATTACCTTACATAAAAATGCTAGGTTAAAAGTTAGGGTTGTAATATAAATATAAGGCTATAGTTTAAAATAGAATAATTTATTGATACAAAATTATCAGAAAACTACTTTTAATATATTACGAAAATGCTATCCCATATAAAAAGCACAATCCTATACATGCATCTACCAAAAGTTCTTTTATATGTTTTTCTATTGAGAACCAATAGAAAAAGTACCAATTTACAAATATTACTAAAGTGTTTTAAGCAAAAATAAAACACAGAAGTACTTCTAAAAAGGGTTTTTTGTATTTTGCACCCTCGATAATAAGTTTAGCACTTTGCACAGTCAAAAAATAAATAATAAATAATTTAGCACTTTGCACCCTCTTTTATTTTCCTAAAAAAACTAGGGACAAAATAAATAATACATTTTTGGATCTTTGGCACTTTGCACCTCCGAAATACGAAAAATGAGCATTTTGCACCCAGGAAATAGAATTAGCACTTAGAACCCTCGAATTAAGAACAACTCATCAACTTGCACTCCCAAAACATGAGAAATGGACACTCTGAACCCCTAAAACACAAAATTAGCACTCAGCACCTCAAATTTTGAAAATATCGACAACTAGCACCCCTTATTTTTTGGGGGGAAGATGACCACCGGGGGCAAAAAACTTAGGGGCAAAATAGGTAATTTTTTTTCCTTGAATTTGAAATACGATTATCAATACTAGAATACTCATTTCTCTCTCCATCTTGAAATTTATTTTTGTGATATGATTCAGTCAATTTTATGTATTACCTTTCTAGAAACTTTTCGAATTCTTTTGGATATTTTGAGGACATTTGAAAATTTGGTAATTAAACAAATATGTTAAATAGATTTTGCAGATGAATTTTCTAGTATTCATAATCGTATTTTGCGAATTTTAAGGAAAAAAATGAATTATCTATTTTGCCCCTATGTTTTTTTGACCCCGATGGTCAACTTTGCCCAAAAAAACAAGGGGGTGTTAGTTATTGAGTTTTTCTTAATTTGAGGGGCTAAGTGCTAATATTGTGTTTGGGATTCAAAGTGTCCATTTCTCGTGTTTCGAGGGTGCTAAGTGCTAATTCTATTTTCGGGGGGCAAAATATCAATTTCTCTTGTTTCGGGGGTGCAAACTATCAAAAATCCAAAGATGAATTACCTATTTTGTCCCTTGATTTTTTGAGAAAAATAAAAGAGGGTGCAAAATGCTTAATTGTTCATATTTTGGGAATGCAAAGTGCTAAATTTATGTTGGAAGGTGCTAAATGCCTATTTTTCATGTTTTGGGGATGCAAAGGGCAAAAAAAAAAAAAACCCTCTAAACACACTACCAAACACTTCGTACATTTTTGGGGCATGGATTATATGGTGTAAAATTATTTAGATAATTTATGCATTATTTATATTAGTAAATTTGGCCGTGATAAATTTCTCAATAAATATAATCAAAACACTCAACACTACACCTTCCATCATAAATCAGAATATTATGAAATGTTTATTTCATTGTAGAAAATTCAAATTCACTTGTGATTATGGTAAATAAAACAGAAATTCAAATTAAATTATTCGATAAAAATTCATTTGAATTCGATCAGTCATAATATCAAACAAAATATCAAACAAGTTTCAACAAAATATTTTGTTTGAAGTAATAGGCATATAAGAAATATCTTAACATGAATATAATTGTCTGATAAGAGAACTTTACAGAGGTAAAAATGCATCAGTTGTACATGTAAAGGATCCACAAACTATTTTTAGTAAAATTGTTAGTTTTGCTCAAAAAAGAAAAATATATATTTCGTTTGATAATTTTGAAATTCAATACGAGTTTGATTCGATAAGCTAAAACTGAACAAAATGCATGTGAAAATACGAAACTCTCATTTGATAAAATCTCATTCGAGATTGGTTCATTTTACAATCAACAGTCAGACTAAAGTCAAATACAATTTTAAGCGAGATAAATGTAAAAACAACTCTTGTGCTTTGCCTAATTGACAAAAAATGTTGCATTCTATTTTAGCTAGCAAAACTCATTATGTTCTTTTTATTATTAGCAATAAAACCCTTATATAGACATTTTATTAGCTACATGCACCCAATTGTAATAGGGAGTTATTATAATTTTTTTAAGTGAGTGTTGGATAAGGATGAAGATGAAGAAGCACTAAAGACAATAAGTAAAGGGAGGTTTTGATGAATTCCAAAACTTCAAATCTGCTAAGTATAAATCAACTTAGCTGATATCTCTTTTGAAGAATTTTTGACTAAGTAAAGAAGATATCAGAAGAGTCAAAATTCAAGGTTTAAGGCTACTGATCTGCTGAAGGAAAGAAATCAGACTGGTGAAGATCAGCCGACTCAAAACAGATTTGTTCAAGTTTGAGATCAGCTTAGTCCACCATCAGACTCGTACTTTCGTCAGCCAAGTGGAAAAGATCAAGAAGCAATCCCAACGGTAATAAATGCCCCTGAAAGTAATAAATGCCGAAGTACAAGGCTATTAAAGACAAATGATTGAAGAAATGCTTCGCATCAGTTGGGTGCATTTAATGCTGCCTGCAGAAAAGTACTGTTAACAGTAAGGACAGCTGTAGAGAGCCGTTCGCGGAAATTAAGGACCAATACTCGAGGAATTTGAACTTTGTCTCTCTTCAACGGATATTTTTCAAACCTCAAGTATAAATAGCTGAAAGAGACGAAGAGAATACAGAGAACAACACAAATTCTGAGAAGAAATCCGAAGCAGAATCTCTTAAGTCTCAAGAACAGCTCACTCATCAGCTTAGTCATTTGTTGACGAAAGCAGAGTTGAAGAAAAACGAAAAATTACATCTTCTGAGTGATTTTGTAAAAGTGGGTGTTGTGAGAAGTAGATATCCATCTTTGTGAGTGATATTACTTCGGAGAGTAGGAGTTTCTTTGTGATTTCCTGCTGCGAGCTTACGGCCATATTCATTTGTTGTTTTGGCGTAAGTGGAGATATTGTAAACTTTGTGTTTATAGTATAACTCAAGATCTGAGTGACTTGGAAGAGTGGACTAAAGGATATTCAAATCCATATAACCACTATAAAAATTACTTGTGTTTTTACTTGCATTTTTACTTGCATATTTTCAGTTGCATAAAAACACTTTGATTTAACTGTTTGAAAAAGTTTTAAAAAGGAAAGAAGTTTTATAAAACTGGGGATCAAACTTTCAAACTACTAAGTTTACTTGTGAAAAACACTTTACAATCCCGCTGCAAGTACTCTAAGTATTGAAACTGATTTTAGCAAAATCAGCTAAGTGATTATCAGATTAGTGGTCAACAAAGCTGTTCAAAGATTTGTTCGCGATCAGCCTTGTAAAATTATTGTTCGGTAACAGCTTAGTCTGTTTAAGTTAGAACAAAGGTTTTAAAGTTAAAAATTGTTAAAAAGTTAAGAGGTCTATTCACCCCCCCTCTAGACCTCATCTGACCACTTGGGACCAACAGTGAGGAAAGGAGTTATTAACCAATTTTCAAGTTAACATGGAGATTATTATCAATTCTTAGGTTAATAGGGGTGTTTTGTGTTTTATGATGGGGTATAGTTTTTAATTTTACTGAAAATATGTGCCCCAGCCTGGTAGGATTTTTTTCTAATAAAATTTTTTTTTTTTTGCTAAATAAATTAGCTCTTTGAGCTTTTTACCAATGTTATTAAAATTGGACTCGATCGATTGATTCGACTGTGAACCAGAAGCATCTTTGGTTGAACAACACACAAAAACCGATGACTTACAGAATCAGTGTGAACCGCTAAAAATGGGTTAAAAACTGGAGAACCGATTTGATCCGTGGTTCACACACTAAAAAAAAAGACAAAAAAAATTGGAAATAGGAGACTCCTCTTAACATAATTTGATAATCGAACAAAGAAAAAGGAAGTTCACTGCAGTTTAGTAAGAATAAATCCACCCATTTCCAAACTCTCGTTTCATGGTTTTTCTAAAGTTGTGGCCACATGCAACAAATCATCTCCCATGCTGATAAAAATAAAGTCTATCAAAATTAGTATTATACATGTTCTAATTATAATTAACAAGTTACTTAAAAATGATATGATGTATCTGTCAAACACCCACCAATCTATTTCGTATCAGGTCTTGTAGCCCCGCATAACTCATGGGACAATATCGTCAATGTTGCATTACCCCAACTGTAGGACTCAATCCTGTTAATATCTCGTAGAAGGGGAAGATACTTGCAACTTATCTTATTTCCTGATTTGTTTGGTAAGACAATACTGCCAATCATTGCAAGTATACGAGCTCGAGCATGATACTCAACACTTACAAGATTAGCATTAGCGGGTAGTTCTGTGAATTTGTCCCATTAACCATGTTAACTTCAAAAATTGCCCATCAAACTCATTCGAGGATGGTATGACACCGAACAACTCGCTGCAAAGTTCTTGTCATTCTTCTGTTGTACGAGGTGGATCGTTACTAGTCACAGCTCATCCATCGATCAGGAGACCGAGTAATACCTCTACGTCTTGTAAAGTAATAGTAGTCTCGTCAATGCGCAAGTGAAATGTATGTGTCTCCACACGCCAGCGCTCGACCAATGCAATAATCAATGGCCAATCAGTTTTTATTTTTCCGAACTGATACACCTTATAAAATCCAGTCCTTATCAAATAGGGCATCAATCTATCATCTACATTTTCCATCAGTGTAGGGCACGCGTCTGCTCGACGACACATTAAAGTTGGAAGCTCAATGTCATGCCCAATTTGTGTAAATCGGTGCTCATTTTGAAGAATGAGTAACGAAGGATCAATAGGAACCGGAATGAATAAAATGTTGCGGGTTCATCTGTATTTAAAAAAAGATACATATAAAGAAATTAGTGAGAAACTGTATTCAAAAACTCGTAAAAAATTTCTTTAATTTTTTTTTTTTTTGCATATGTAATTCTTACTGCCAATCCAATCAAATTTTGCCATAACAAGTTTGTTAGATATAAACTTGAAAATGGGTTGTGCATTTACACTCTGAAATTCAGTTTTGAAAATAATCAATCAGAAGCAAGGTTCTCGCTAGTAAAACTTAAGCTGACTGAATAAAGAACTACAAGCATGTACCCATAATTTGTCCTGATATTGGAACAATACAAGGACTTAATTTTAAACCATTTTCCAAAAAAACCAACCATGTGAAAAAGAGTATCCAATTATATATCCTATGAAAGTTATTTAATTTGACGGTAAAGGTTATTTTGATAAATATCTCTGCGTAATAACCACTGAATGAAAGGGGGAAAGACTATTTTATCTTCAAATAGCTCCACTTCGGTTTAAAATACTATCATACTTCTTCGAGAAATGATACTTTAAAATCTAATTGAAAAGCAATTGTAGACTCAAGCCAACCCAATGATAGTTTATTCAATGAGGTTTTAAGCATTTGAGTTAAGGTTGTCTAATCCTATTAATCTCAATTCGTTTTTTTATTTTTCTAATTCCCGCGGTCAAAGAAACTAACTAGTCATGTAACAAGTAAATTAACAATGTGGATTCGCATAATTAGAGGCAAGAGTCTCATCTAAAGTACAATAATATTTGATCATTTAAGAAATTCAAGCACTATGACAAGTGTTGTAATTAAGATGGCCATTGTTGAAGTTTTTCATGCTACAATCAAGTCTAGGATTCTTATGATTAACGATAAATGAGTGAATTTGATTCTTGCTTAATTGAAATTTCATCCTACTCTTTTATCTTTTACTTCAAAAGTAACAAGACATCATTTGTTATTAACATTAAAAAAAATCTACACCATCATTAAACTAATCTTACAAGTATAATAGTACTTACAAGTATAATAGTAGAGATTTCTAGTGTTGAAAAACCTAACTCATATTCCCACAAATAATGGCATCTCACACCCTAACTTCTGAATATTACCACATCCAAGCAACAACAGAATATTGAGATATATATCAACATTCTAAAATTATTTCAACATCCAAAATTATCATTATCATTGCCAGCAAGACTTTTTTCAACATCAACTTTAGCAGATTCCCCAGTATCATCATTACCCTTCTCCTCATCATCAGAATCAGAATCAGTATCAGCATCATACTTCTTCCGGTTTCTTTTGACTGTTTTCATTCGCCACTTCACTTGGTTATAGCTCACACCGAACTCATCCTTACTATCCTCGTGGACATCCTAGATATGAGCAGCTACAAAAACCGAAAAATATGATGCATTTAATTTTTGTGGGACTCAATAAGAGGGCCTATTCCCTTTAGTCTAATGCATCATGGTTTCCAGTTGTGCAAACTATAGTAATGACTATAAAGAGAGAAAAGTAGGGAAGTAAGAATTTACAATATGCAAATATGAATACACATAAAATAAAAATGATTGAATACCTGCTCGAGAGAGAAACAATAATGCTCTTTCGCTTGAGTTTTAGGGCTAGGGTAAGCTTTCGCCAGAGTTTTTAGGTTAGGGTTTCCCCGGAGTGATTCCCTTTTTTCGGCAAAGGGAGAAGAAAATTCAATGTTGTAGCCACCGCCGCAGTTTGCAACTGTCGATCTTTGAAGACTCGCAGTTTGCAACTTCCGGTCTTTTAAAGACTCGCAATTGGCAACTGCGAGTTTGACTTCGCGCTAATTAATTAAATTATACTTAGTTAAAACTTGCAGTTGCCAACTGCGAGTTTTATTTTATTTTTATTTTTTTAATTTTAAGTAAACGCACAGTTGCCAACTGCGATCCTTCATAGCAAAAAAGGTATATTCAGGGAATTACTTTGCCAACCATGAAGACTATTTTGAAAAAAAATTGAGAAACTTGAGAAAAAATAAAATTATTAGCGACACTTTTACTAGGCACAAAAAAGTAAACCTGACGCTCTTTAAGCGTTAGTCCTGATGCACTTTAAATGTCGCGCAAAAAGTAATCCTAACAGTTTTTTTGCTGTGCAAAAGTATATACGATAGCCATATAGCTGACGCGGGGTATTACTTCGCTTTCTAAGTGCGATTTTTCTAGGGTGCGTCCCCTTTAGTTACGGCCGCACGTGCGGCCCACTCCATCCACCGTTAGATCGACTAAGTTGAATGTCATTCGTTGGATTGGTAACTAAAATTTTGGGATTTAATTTTGGTTTATTTCTAATTAAAAAAGCAATTGACTATTAGACCCTTTGACTTAGTTTGTCAAAAAAAAAAAAAAAAAACCGTCTGAAAATAGAAAAGACCGTTTTGCCCCCCATTAAATTTTATGTTTTAAGAAGACGTTTATACCTCCACTAAAAAACCGAAATTAATAATTAATTTGCTCCTTATTTCCTTCTCTTTCATAATCTTTCGAAAATAACAAATAATTTCCTTTTATTTCATAATCATTCAAACTTCATTGATTATTTCTTGTTATTACTTCTCCACCATTTTTACACTATCCATGCCTTCAATAATCTCACCACCATTTTTGCACCTTAAATGAATCCTCTCCAAAATTGCTTTACAAATTTCGAATTTAAAAAAATGAAATTCTCAATTACTTTTGAATCCAAGAAATCAATATCTCAAATCAATAATTTTGATGTATATAATCCTTAATCCCCTTTTATTTATTTATCTCTATTCGGTCGATTAAGTTCGAATTTCTTAGATAATAGTTTAAATTTCAGTTCTCATGTTATAGGTCAATTACAAAAGTCATTCATTCAACACATCCATCAATTTTTCATGAACTAATAGTTAGATAATTTTTCATGAAGCCGAATAATATCGGATTAATACTATTTCGGATTAATATGAAGCCGAATAATAAATTTAATTTTATGCCGAATAAATTTAGGTTGAAATCTTTATTTTCAGACTATATTTCGGATTGATATGAAAAGAAAATCCGAAATATTATACAATGAACGATAGAAATACTTGTTATTTACCACAATATTTTAAATTAATAATATTAATATGAAAAATATCATGTTACATAGTAATAGATAGGATTTACCATAGAAGGATGATAAATTAAATATTTTTTGCATAGGCTAACTTTTTAATACATTAGTAAATTAAACATGTGATATATATTATGTAATCTGAACAAATTTGTACATAGGTTATTTTTATTTTGATATATTCTTTACAATTTTGCTTATTACATTAAAATTTCATTATCAAAATGAATTGGTGTGGGCCGTTTGATTGGGCCATTTTATTTATTGCCGTTATTTCCGGCCTTTTTCTTCTTCTCCCATCAATTTTTAAATGTTTTCGGATTTATCTTGATTGTAATTTAAGTTTTGGTGCCCACAACTATATATCACATATACTTATAATCCAATCTTTAATCTATTGGGTCAAATATGTTTAAAATATTGTGGCCCACAATGTAGTTTAATGTGTTTGTGCTATAATGCTTTGGGCCTTTAATAAGTTTAATATTTTGTAAGTTAGGACATTTTGTTTCATTTTGATTTAAATATTTAATACTTCATTCGTCCCAAATTCTTTTAATTCAAATTAGTAAAAAATATATGTCGATAATTCTAAAAAAAAAATACTAGTCAGTCATTATTTCGAAGAAATTGTCTATTAGATGTTTATGTAACACCAAGTACTCCGTGATTTGAAGATTTGTCGCTAATTTCAAAACAAAAATACAAGTCGGTCGTTATTTCGAATAATTTGACTATTAGGTTGTTATCTAACTCCAAGTCCTTCGTAATTTGAAAATATGTCTATAATTTCAAAAATTATATGAGTCACTCGTTATTTTGAAAAATTGTCTATAAGATTGTTATGTAACACCAATTCCTCCATAATTTGAAGATATGACGGGCGGATGCAGGAATTTACTGTAGTGGGGGCTGAGATTCTACGATTAATATTTGTTATCGAAAAATATATAAAAAATCAATCAAACAGTCAAATTTGGAAATTATGTTTTTATAGAATATTGTGAAGAAATAAAATTAATTACATTACAAATGTTAATTATGAAGAAAAAAGACTAAAGAGGAATGAATTATATTGGTACTAAGAAAGAAATAAAATCAAAATTATTATTGAGATGTAAAAATAGAAATTAATAGAATAATAGTTAAGGAAGAAAAATAAGTTAATTGAACAGTTGTTATTTAAAAAGGTAAAAGGAAGAGCAACGTGCAGTAGGTGGGAATCGAAGTCGGACTATTTTATTCATGTGCTTTAAACTTGCTCAACTCATACCAAGAAGCCAATCAAGTAACTTTGCTGAAAAGACTAATAAAGTAGTAAATATTTAAAATATTAGAGTTGGGGCGAGAGACCACATTAGACCCTGTCTAGTTCCGCCCATATGTCAATAATTTCAAAAAAATGTATGAGTGATTATGTAATGCCCCAGTCATCCGTAATTTGAGGATATGCCACTAATTTAAAAAAAGTATATGAGTCGGTCGTTATTTCAAAGAAATTTCTAGGATATGAAAATATGTTGTTTGGTCCAAAAAGGAAAATAAAAAAAATGAAGAACTAATGGCACTAAATTTATGATTCAATTCCAAAATCATTTACGGATTAAGACATTTTGTTCTTGTAGATAATTTCATTTTGATTTGAGTTTTTAATATAAGTAAAAAGAAGAAAGTAATAATTTATGTGTGACATTTAGCCTTGATAATATCTTTTGCATAAATATACACTCAAGAGGTAAAATAAAACCTAGTGAAGACAACATTTAGGATTTCGATATTGGGTGTGTGAATTGTTGTGTGAGGTGAGCTATGAACAAGTGAGCCCAATTAATTAATGTTGTACGTACATTAGTCAATTGCCTTGTTCTTTATATATGAAGCTAAATTAAAATTACTAATTTGATGGTGTTCTCCTTGTTCTTGATGGTCTTGATCTCCAAATGATAGCACTTGGATATGGACAAATTTGATATGAGACTTTCTGTGAAGGAACTTCAGGGATTCTACAATTCATTTAGCTATTTGGACTTTTATTTCATTTCAAGATAATATGTAGGACCTCAGGCGCTACCACTTGCCCCAAAACCAATTGGTGTTAGGGAATGCGCATACCCTTCCCTTATAGTGCATTCACGCAAGCGCCCACGATATTCGATTGTGGCTCCACCCGCACACTTAGTTTGGGTCTCCATCCGCACACTCAGTTTGGATGCCACAGGACAATTGCTGTCACCCGCACACTTAGTTTGGGTGCCCAACATAATATATATATATATATATATATATATGAAATTTAAATTGTAGACTTAGTTTAATCCTAGACATCAATTTCTGTGAAATATTGATGCCCAATATACTACTACTACTACAATCCTACTACCATTTACAAAACAAAATCCACTACTACTACTTCTACTTCTACTACCACAATCCTACTACCATTTACAAAACAAAACTAGTACTACTACCACTACTATTTACACAATAAAATGTTGTTCAAAAATATAAAAACATCCAAACATTTTTACAACCCATTATCTAACATCCAAGTCCAACAATTTCAATTTTCCTCATCGCTTGAGGAAATCACTATAACCTCTATTTCTTCATCCTCCTCGGACAAATACTCTGGAGTCTCGACAGTAGGTGGTTGTGGTGGATCGGGTGTACCAAAGATAGCTTCCAACTCCCACCAGTATCTTTCTCCACTGTCGCGGAAGTGTTTTGGCACAATCCAATAAACTGGATCCTGTCAATCATAAACCACTACTATAAATTTACCGTAAATTGTTAAATTGCTCGAAATTAAGAGAACAATATGGTCAATCATAAACCACTATAAATCTCGATTGAAATTTACTATAAAACTCAATTCAAATTAACGTACAACTCGATTGTTATGACAAATTGTACATAAAATCGAATTAAATTTCTTAGGGATTAAAAAATTCTGTAATAGTTTAGTTAATCGAAATTAAGAGAACAATATAATCACATATAAAAAAACGTGAATTCGATTGAGGTTTACTGTAAAATTCGATTGAATTTTACGTTAATTAGTTCACATAAGAAAAATTATCATTGCCAAATTAATTACCTTGTTCATCACGGCTTGCATCAACTTCGTCATCCGAGATTGTAGAATTTCCCACCATATTTAGGTTTGTGGAGATTGTGATGAAGAGGTTGATTAGGTTTGAGGAGATAGTGATGAAGAGATTGATTTTGAACGAACTTGTAGTTAGTTTTCTTAATCGTGCAAGATGAATTTTGAATTGTAATTAGTGTTCTTAATCGTGGAAGATGAATTTTGAATTGTAATTGGTTTTTTTAATCGTGGAATTTCGAATTTGGATGTTTTAATCGTGGAAGATGAAATTTAGTTTTACCCTAATTGTGTTTTTAAATCATGGAAATAAATCGGATATAGATTTAGGTTTATTATGTGAAAGGGTATAAGTGTCTTTGTGTAATTAAGTTTTAGGTGTTTTAAATTTAAGTTAATTAAAAAAGATATAATTGACTTTTCAAATTTAAGTTATTATTTTGATTTTCATTTAAAAATAAAACAAAAGGTTAAATTGGACATTAAAAAATTGGTGCAACATTGGCAAAAATAAAGTATTAGTTACCGTGCCACATATCGCGATTTAAAGGGGGAGCCGCACGTGCGGTTAGTTACGTGAGGCCGCACCCTAGTCGGCCCGTTCTAAGAGCGGGGCTTCTAGCATACAGGATATGTAACTGGCCCATACATGCGGGAAGGTAGTGGGAGCGCGACAGGTGTCTTTTGTAACTGTTTGACTTTGACCGGTAGATTGAAAAGTCACTTTTGACCTTCTCATTAAATAAAATTCCTTTATCCAATTTTATAAAATGACGACTTCATCCTTTTGATATAAATTTATACTGAATAATTCACGATGAGGAGGGAAATTTCTTGAATCCAATTTCCTTCTTCTTGAAATCCTTTTTTTTTATTTCTTATTCATCCGCGACGAGGAGGGAATTTCTTCAATCCAATTTCTCTTATTGAAACCCCCTATTCTTTCACCTTCAATTAGGCTTTTAACATTCACGAGTCCACTGCATTAATTCGTTAATTTGTGACAAGGAGGGAAATAACTTGAGTCCAATTGAACCCTATTTTGACAATGGCGGTCGATTTTGAACTTTCGACAGAAGGGATTAGTCAAAACGAAGGTAAATTCTTGAATCCATTTAGCTTTATGTTATTGTTCTCGTGGAATTGCTTGAATGTAGCATTTTCGTAAAATTGTGGGGTTAGGGTTTCGAAATAAATTTTGTTGATTGTGTAGTTTATTATTGCTTTAATTTTTATCGATTTATAAATTAATAGTTTAAAATTTATTCTGAATTCATTCAGAGAATAATTATGGATCCTGCTCTTCTCATCACGAAGAAAATTGTATGAATGATAATGGAGATAACACTGAGACCGAAAATGAGAATGATGATGGTAGCGACAATACTAACCCCAGTGATGATAGTAGTAAGCGTGTTCTAGAATTAACTTTTAAGAGTGTTAAGGAAGCTGAAGAGTTTTATATTGCATATGGTCGTAAAATGGATTTGATGCTAGACGAAGTACTTTGAAAAAACATAAAGATTCCGGTGTAGTCTAGAACATGGAATGGTTGTGCTCCTGAGAGGGATTTCGTGCAGAAAATGTTAAAGAATACGATCGAAAGCGAGAAGCAAAAAAAGAGACTCGTTGTGGATGCCAAGCTAGTTTTCGTGTAGCGCTTGATCGATTGACAGGACAATATAATGTGACCAGGTTCAATCCGATTCATAATCATCAATTAGAAACCCTCGATACATCCCATCGTCTAAGATGCAATATGTAATTCAAGCATTTGTCAAAAAAATTGTTTTTTATTATTATTATTAATAGGTGTGTTTGATTGCGATGTTGACAAACAAATGTAATCTCCCCTTATGCTCACAGATACTTGACGCCATCGACAAAGGCAATGTTGACTATGATGACAAAACTTGGATTTAAACCTTGTCAAGTTTTGGACTTCATAGAAGAAAATAGGAAAGATGGTTATAACTATCTAAACAATGAACGGTTGAAATTGATTGAAGGAGGTGATGTGAACACCATGTTGGGTTTACTTGAAGGGATGAAGTTGAAAGATGAATCTTTCAACTTCAAGTACACTGTGGATGGAAATGGTGCTTTAACAAGACTATTTTGGTGTGATGGACAATCTATAGCTGAATATAAGATGTTTGGTGATGTCATTCTATTTGATAGCACATATAAAACCAATGCGTACCGATTCCCACTTATTTTGTTCTCTAGAGTCAACAATCATCTGATCACGTGTATTTTTGGAGTTGTTTTTTTATACAATGAGACTATTGAATCATATAGGTGGTTGCTACGGACTTTTCGCGAAAGCATGGGTGGAAAAGCCCCAAATGCTGTTCTGACAGATCAGGATGCGGCAATGCGTACTGCTGTGGAACAAGACTATCCCGAAGCTTTGCATCAACTTTGTTGCTGGCATATTACTCGCAATGTTGAAGTAAATGTCCATATTCCTAAGTTTTCCACTAGCTTTTCAGATTTGATGAAAAGACCGTGCTCTATTGAGGAATTTGAATAAGGTTGGTCTAGATTGGTCGAGGAGTACAATGTTGCCGATCATCCATGGGTAAAAGAAATTTACCAAAAGCGGAGATATTGGGTAGAGACCTTCTTTCGGGGACATTTCTTTGCAATGATGAGGAGCACGCAGCGTGCCGAATCAATGAATTCACTAGTAAAAGATAAAGTGCGAGCTGGGTTTAGTTTAACCTAGTTTTTAGGAGTCTTTAACGATGGTGTCATGAAAAAAATGAGAAAAGCATTTTCATTAATACAACAAGAATTTGAGAAACCACCCAAAGAAGTGTTAAAAGGGGGTCAACGAAGTCTTGAAAACCATGCCGCACGCATTTGTTCGCGAAAAATATTTAATCATATACGAGATGAGATAAAGTTGGAGCCAGATGTTGTTGTTGAGAGTTTGTCCCGTCCAAAAGATCGTAGATACGAATTCAAATTTGGTGATTTTTGCCAGGAAAAGCCTCGTAGCTATTCCGCCACCATTGATTTGGATGAGGACAAATATGAATGCGAGTGTCTAATGCTTCAATCCGATGGAATATCTTGCCGACACATCATTTGTGGATTTAAGAATATAAGAGTTGCAACATTTCCTACTAAAAGCATTCATGAACGATGGCTTGTTGATACTGGGAAGAAAATTAGATTGGCATTCCCAATTCCATTTTCTGTTGAGGATATAGGACGCATTCGATTTGCACAGATGAACAATGAGTGTGCGAATCTCGCTTTTATATGTTCACGCGAGAAAAGTGTTTTTGATAAAACAATTAATCGAATCATACAAATGTCGGATAAGGATGAGGAAGAACTGGGTACACAGGCAGATGAAGAACATCCAGACGAACCCGCCAATCATTCCCACTATGTCACAGACCCCAACAAAATTGTTTCGAAAGGTGGAACCAAAGCAAAGAAGCAACATTGTAGCATTTGCAGGTATTTCCCTTTCAGCTAATTTTTAGGTGGTCTTGAGCTTATTTTTGTTGTTGTTTTTACAGGAAAGCCGGACACAAAGCAACCACTTGTCAACTGAATGAAGACAGAGCTGCTAAGAAGTCGAAATTATCGGCGAATCCATCGAATTATACAGAAATTAACGACGAATGCGTTGGTGAGAATAGGGACACACAACATACAGTTCATCAACCTTCACCAAGCACTTCATCATTTGTTCCTTTTTCTTTCCCGACTCCTGGAATTGCTCAACAAGCACCTATTTTTATGCCGCAACAGGTATGTCTAACTCGTGCCTCATTCTAATGCCTTTTGTGTTAATTGCGAATATGTTCATGTAATTGCAGGTTGGGACCGGTAATCCTTACCTGTATTCAAATTTCTTTCAAGGTGTTCTTCCGCAGAATTGGCCATTCTTTGGACAACCACCACAACCGAGTTCAAAAGTACTTGAAATATGAATATTTCATTTGAATATAACATTGGTGGTTTAGTCTTATGCAATTATGTCTAATACATCATTTAATTCCTAATGCAGAGTATCTTTCCTGACCGACGTTAAATGTGTATAGGAGATGAGATCTCCAATCCTATGAAGATAAAGATTTATCAATTTATTTAGACTTTACGACTGGATTTGATTATCATTGGACTTAAAATCAAAATTTATCAATTTATGTAGACTTTACTACTGGATTTGATTATTATTGGGCTTAAAATTAAGACTTAACAATTTATGTAGACTTTATGACCGGATTTATCTAATGTTAGTAATTTATTATGATAGGGCTTAAGATCATTATGATTGGGCTTAAAATGAAGATTTATCAATTTATGTAGACTATACGACTGGATTTGATTATTATTGGGCTTAAAATTAAGACTTATCAATTTATGTAGACTTTATGACCGGATTTATTTAATGTTAATAATTTATTATGATTGGGCTTAAAATGAAGATTTATCAGTTTATGTAGACTCTATGATCGGATTTATTTAATTTTAAAAATTTATTATGATAGGATTTAATGGTGAAGAAAATGTGTTGAAATGCTGCAATTTAATTGATGCAACCAAACCTACAATATTTATGAAACACAAAATACCTACAACCTACAATTTTTTAAATCAAATTTCCTTGTTCTTCATTGCCAAAATGCATAATACAACAGAGATAATGAAAAAAAACATGGTCTTAACAATCGAAGCACAACTGGCTTTTTTCTTGTATGCATCGAGTTGATTTTGTAGATTCACATGTTTCTCAGTATTCGCATTGAGTTGGTCTTCCATTACACACAACATTTCATTAATATCATATTCCATCTCCCTCTCTTTCGCCCTCAATTCATTGATTTCAGTCTCCATGTTGACCTCTTTGGCCTTGAACCCCTTGATTTTGTCATTTAACTTCTTCCTTTCCATCATCAGTTCCGGTATGGCAAACGCACACCTTATACACATTTCTGAATCCCACCATTCAAATACACCACAAGACCCATTTGTCTGAAAATCATTACAACAACGTTGTCAGAGGCCATCATACAATTTAGAAATGCAAGTTAGTGATTAGTGTTTCATATTACGCAAAGCTAATTGTAAATTTACCCCATGAGTTCAGCCCTCAAAATACTCAAAATGTACAGCTACAAATTCAGTTTGAAGAATAATAAAGTTAAGAACTAAACTGAATATAAAACGCATATGATTTATTTTGAGGTAATAACACATCTCAGGTAATAACACATCTCAACAAGAAGGCAACGACTTACCCCAAAATTTGGACATTGCCTATATCTTCTACCAGGATCAGAATCTGTCCACGAAGTTTTTAATGGAAGCTCAAATCCACAGCTACAGAACACCGTTTGATTATTGACTTTTTCCATGCTTGTGATTCCAACACATTTATTGGGGGCTTTACGAGATGGAATGATGGAGATTCAGCGATTAGGTGTAGGGCAAATGATTTTAATTAAATAGTCCGCCATAAGAAGAAATCATCTAGTTATAACTGTTTTGGGCCTGTGTATTCGGAATACAATCTTGGGCCATATATACTTTGTTGGGCTTAGAGCACACAATTTCATTTGTTGGGCTTAGAGCACACAATTTCATTTAATAATTATTATTGATTGGCGATTTATCATTTGGAAGGAAAGTTAAATATCAAAGCACTAGGCACACAGAAACCGAAATCAATACACTGAACATAATTTGATTCTGATTTATCAAGATTATGAATTGTATTTTCTAATTTGAGATGTGGAAAATACAAAACTTAAAATATTGTGCATGTTATTACATCATATCATCCCAAAATCATAGAAACTAGCGTATGCTCCGTGCTATGCACAGGATTATATCAAATTATATTTATGTAGATTTTTTGACAAATAAGTAAGAAAATTATGAATAAAGAACAACAGTTTTAATACCAAACTTTAGTCCAAAATATATATTTGATATCAGACTTTTTAAAAAATATATTTCATACCATGATCCACTCCATCTTGACACATTTACTTTTTCCGTCAATTTTCGGACGAAATTCAACAAGTGCCGTCAATTGTGAGTGTTTAAAACTCGTGCATGTTTTCCCTTCCATTGTCAATGTAACAGGCACATAAGCGGCACGTGCTAAATTTTGTCCGAAAATTGACGGCAAAACTAAATGTGGCAAGATTGTGCGTCATTTGATATGAAATGTGTTTATTTTCAAAAAGTTTGGTACCAAATGTGTTTTTTGAACTTAAGTTTGTTATCAAAAGTGTTTTTCCCTCAATTATAAAGGAATAGGATATATAAAAAAAACACAATAATTAAACAACACTTATATACATAAAATACGTAATAAAAATGCAAAAACATAAGAGGATGGAACAAATTTGTCATAGTTGTTATATGTGAATAGGTGAAAGGAAATGCCATATGATTCTAACAATGACACACCTATAAAAAAATTCATCCCAAACCCGAACCAAATATTCTAGTATAGAGTAATAATTATTTTTCTGATGTTGCAATTGTACTAGTCCTAATCCAATAGCTAATTTCTTGTTAGATCAATTTCGCATGTAAAAGTATAATCATCAATTGATTGTCGAAATTAATTAACAAAATTAATTAACAAAATAGGTTATAATAGATTAATTAATATCCATCATCGTCATTACATGGTTTTAAAGTTATAAAGACTACATACCACATACATCATAATGATGTAGATTACATACCAAATACATCATAATGATGTATGCCAAAATAATCTAAGGGAGTCCGTGAGCATAATTCAAGATTACATACCAAATACATCATAATGATGTATGACAAAATAATTTAAGGGAGTCCGTGAGCATGATTCAAACAACTGAGAATTTAAAATTCTATTGTATTTTCCGCTCCAAAACAAAAAATAGATGCTCCCCTTGTGACTTAAATATTTTATGCCTCAAACATTCCAAGCATGCCTGTTTCTTGTGCATCTATACAACATCAACGCCAAAGATTGCCGTGCACCAATTGACTCCTCCTTCATCAATAAAAATAGTACGCTTAATATTACATCAACTCATTCACATATAAGATTATTAATTAATTCTGATGATTACCTCCATCAATGGCTGCATGAAACCTTCACTAAACAACAGAATCATGCCAACATATAAACCACAGTCATACCTGTATATTCTAACGCAAGTTAAGGCATGAAATTAAATTATCACCTACGAAGATCTTAACACTGAAGTTTACCTGCCTATTCACCTGGGTAGGGACCCATTTAGCTATTTCAAAATTGAACATATCGCAATTAAAATTTCTCCTAGCTCCAATCGGATCCCACATTTGCATCAACCTTCCTAACCTAGCCACCTGCATATAGATAGATGATAATAGAATTTAATACCCTCAATATAAAACGAAATGAAAAATTAACCATAAAATACAAATGTACCAATTTGCAGACAATGTCCATCCGAAATGTATTTGTTTCACCATTAGGTAGTGAATCACACAAAAGAACTGTGTAAGTATCAAGGTCCAGAATCACGCAAAACCAATGTTCAATAGAATCGTGAATTGGAATGAATATCTTGTGGCAGTTTCTAAGCGGTCCACAAAATCTTGTGTGACCCATTATGAAAGTGTTCATTATATCTCGGAGGTCAAAATCATCATTTAGGAGTTGTTGCTGCATTCAACAAAGCAATAGTATAAAGATTATTAGACAATTTACGTATCTCATTTATTATAAAGATCATTAGACAATGTTTAATGTATCTCATTTATTTGCAACCAATATTTGTTAATAGAATTTATACCGAGAATCGTGTTGGAAAGTACCACCGTGGTTGATTTGAATTCTCATCGAATACCTTCAAAGTTTGCATATATGCAACGCAATCTAAGACCTGCATCAATCAGTGTATGATTTTAAAACTACTTCGTCATTAAAATGGTAAAGTGAAATATTAACTTGATATAAATACCTACATTTCCATTGAGTTTAGTACTTGGCAATAAGCATGTGATGCATGGTCGAGCTAAATACCAGTGTCCCATGTCAACAACGACCTCACTGTACAAAATTCGAATGATTTGCAAAAGAATGCAATATTAAACTTAAACTCAATGAATTTCGTTTTCATAAATTGAATTACTTTCACGGATTACCTCTCATCCAGTTCACTGCTGAACAAGAATGATAATATTTGCTTGTCTTTTGCCAATGGATTGCAAGGCTTGGATTGTAATTGTTCGCCACTCTCGTCCAAGTATGCACCCTCCCCAGTTAAATCAATAGGCTCAAAAAGACCAGCACTGGACCTCCGAAAATCAACAAAATCCAGTGACTTGGGGCTTAGTTGTTGTTTATTTGCAAAATTCTTTCGAGGAGCAGACCGATTAGTCTGTTGGCTGTTTGATGGTTTGAATGATTTTGAAGTATAACCTATCTTCCCATGTGATGGTGTATTCTCACTATCTCTTGATTGTAAGTGCAACACAGTGTCACGAACCGTGGACTCAACCGTGCGAGGTATATCATCCAAACATTTTTTGATATCAATGAGCTTGTTTGTAAGTGGAACAAACTCTTTTGGGTTCAATACATGCACCAATACATCTTTCATTGTTTCGGACATTTGATTAATCTGACTCTGTAGCGACAAAATGCTCGAAGCTAACATGCTTTGAGATGGTTCTACAAATACATGATCTTCTTTCCGCCAGTTTTCGTAAATGTAATTATCATTGACTGGTGAGTATTGGGACTCCATATGATTATCGGTTCATCCATAATTGCAGCAGTGCCATCTTTAGTTGTGTCATGTTCTTTGGGTGCAGCCTCTTGTTCTTTGGGCGCAGCCTCATCATGGTTCAGCTCAATGTATGGTTCGTAAAATTTGAAGTCCGTCTCAAACTTGAGCGTCTACAAAATTTATTAACCAAATTATAATTAACATCTATCACTAACAAAAGCAAAAACTTTGATGTCTATAAAATTTAATAACCAAATTACAATTAACATCTATCACTAACATAGCAAAAACTTTGATGTCTACATAATTTATTAACCAACTTACAATTAACATCTATCATTTTTTTTGATAATTAACATACCAATATTTTACTAAATACCATGTTGTCCTTGTACCCGCCATTAGTATCTATCTCCTCCATCAATTCGGCAGTTCTATCCACTCTTAGATTATCTATGAACGGAATATCGATACACAAACTGAGTGTATATATGTCGCGTTCTGTACGAACTCTCCCTAAATATATCACCTGCATCCATTATAAATGTACTTAAACCAGACTCTCGTTAATCGTTATGGAACATTTGATAAAGTATTTGCGTACCTGAAATAGGAAAAGACATCCATTTACGTAACCTTGACCAGTGGATTTCTATTTATGCACACCATCATTCAACTTGTCAATAACAAATGCAGCCCAGTTCTTTTTTCGTACAGCATTTAACTCAACTACTAAGTTCAAGTAATCAACTGATAAGTTGAACTGTGACCCCGGAAAGAGTAACACACCAAATAGGAAAGTCAGATACATCACTTTAAATTCATCTCCGGAACCTTTGCAATCTTTAAGAGAGGTAAACAAAGATGTCACATCAACCCGGCCTCGTTTTATAATGAATAAAGATTTATATTTCTCTATCCCAGTTCTGCTTTTATTATCGTGCTTTACAACCTCACCTATGTGTGGAATGCCAAACGCTTCGTACGCATCCGAATCCGACAATTTATATTGCACACCGTGTACATTCATAGTTTTCGAATCTGGATTGTATCCATCAACTATCCAACGTAACAGTTCCCTATTAAGTTCAGCGTATTTCAGCTTTGCCAAGAACCCAAAGCCCATCTCATTTAGAGCATCCACTTGTGAATCATTAAGCCGTTTGTTTATCTCGACCAGCCTTGGCAAACTGATTCGTGTGTCAAATTTATTCCCCTTGAACAACTGACAACACAAATTTGTTAAAAATTTACATTCGTAAAAGTAGGAGAACGATATCCACCTAAATATTAAATCACGATAATTTCAACCTAAAAAAAAGGATCTAGGGTTTGAAACCTTTTCAAATTTGATTTCACGATTAAATGAAATAATAGGATCCAGGGTTTTACGGTCAGCCCAACAAACAGAGATGAAGCACAATGGGCCATTAATATACAATATTTTTCCAAAATAGCCCATCTTAGCCCAACAAACAGTGTAATCAAACAATGGGCCATTAATATTCAGTATTTTTCAAAACAAAACGGCCCGTGTCGAACACTATATGTCTATATTCTTGAAATTATAAAAATATAAAAAATAATATATATATATATATATATATATATATATATATATATATATATATATATATATATATATATATATATATATATATATATATGCTTACTGATTTGGGCTTGATGAAGTCTTTAAGTGGTAAATCACATTGTTCAACATCTCCCTTTGCACTATCCCGTGTTGATTTATTCTTTGGAGTGGTCTTCAAATGTTTGTGAATTATATCGTTATTGTTCGCTAGTTTCCTTTTTCCATTTACTAATTTCCCCCTATTTTACACAAATGAAAAGAATTAGAGTGGTCAAATATAATTTTTGAAAAATCATTACCTTCATATGGTTCGTGAAATTGCATAACAATTTAATACAAAGACATGTTGGCATTAGCATAACCAGTAAAACAATATGTTGTAAAATGATTTTAAAGGAAATAAGGGTTTATAACTAGCATAATAAAAGTATGTGAAAACGAAATTTTTTCACGATAAATTGAAAAATGAAAAGTTCCCTTATGATATGAAAATGAAAAATGTTCCTCTTAAACTTCAATATGCTACTGCATATGCATATATACATGTAGACAAATATTATATTACTCATATGATTTTCAAATATAAAAAGTATAGTAGATGCTCATTAATAAACTCACATTTCAATTTTAAACCCTTGGATGATGAACAATTTCAGTCGTAGTATATTAATGTCTTCTTCATCTACCTACTCCAGCTCATTGATGAGAAGAATTCAATGTGCTACTATATAATGTAGTTTTGCAAATGGGTATATACCTTGTAAATGCATTCGATTTATTACCGGTTTATTTTATCATGATGGACAATGTATTAATGGCTTTGACCAAAGAAGTAAATAATTCAAATCATTTCCAGTCAACTCCATTCTGGGAATACGAAATTTGATAAACACAGTCGCTTACCAACAAAATGCATAAATGAGCACTGAACTGTCTAATATTTCCGAACTCGTATGTGCAAGCAATTCCTTTTTTGTGATAAGCAATTAATGTGTTTCAAATTGAATTTTGATATACGCAGCTTTGCATTAAAACTGATTTGTCCTCACAGTCATTTATTCCCAATTGATGTTAGACAATGCATGCTAATAATGAAAGGACATATTGATTTTCACATAATATAATTTTTGCAAATAGCTTTCTTAATTTTACACTTATACTAAAGTACAAAGTTTGACAATTCTATAATTTTAATAGTTGAGGTTTAGATAAATCATATTAATAGTTTTATCAGAATAATATTTCGTAAAATTACTATATATTTAGTGTAATTTGTGCATAGCACGGGAATAAGCTAGTATATATATATATAGGAGAAGACTAAAATCTTTCAATTTGGACTCAATACTAATTTCTGGTGATTTGATTTATTTTATTTTCTTAAAAAGTTTAGATTGGCCAACACAAATTAATTATTTTCAGTTTTAAAAAATTGTTACTAATTGTCGTTATTTCAAAAAATCATTTAATTACAATTTTAAATCTATGTTTTGAATTTTAGTCAAAGGTTACCATTACAATTTTATACAATTCTATTAATGTTTTGTTTGTGTTCAACATTTTAGGGTGGGGGGAGTGATGAAATTTCGATTGCAGAGTAGTTAAATGAATAGATGGAATTTCAATTGTCATGTTGAAATAGCAAAATGAAAAGGAATTATAGAAATATAGGAGTGGAAGTGATTTATCTCATTCTTTTTTTTTGGTCTTTTCATTGAGGTTTTCAATTTTGTTTTGATTTTATATTATTTTATTTTGACAAGATTTTTTTAACATGTTGCATTTGTCATAATACTTTTACATCTATGTATCTATACGAACAAATACAAATATTTGAGGCAATATTTTGACTCTTCAATACTCATGTTTTTTAATTATTTTAAAGCCGTTAAGTTTATAAATAACTCTTTAAATTTAGAGTGTCAATCCAACTTTTCTAATTTTTTTGTAAGATATGAAATGCAAAATCATTCATGTATCCTTTTATGTAAATATATGGTTAATAATTAATATTCTCACTACATATTGATTTCTTTATAGCGGTTCGCTATATATTATTTGACTAATAGCAATAGCTTTTTATAAAGGATTGGGAACTTGAAATGTAAATAAAAATTTGTAAACCTAATTGATATTAAATGAAGTGAGTTATAAAAAATGAAGCATATTAATTATATTTATACTATGATATGCTTTTGTCGGAAGGAAAATATAGCTAGATACTTGATTATATTTTCAAGTTTAGATATTTTCAATTTTTAACTAAAAAATGCTGTTGGTCCCAAGTGGTCAGATGAGGTCTAGAGGGGGGGGGGGGGGGGTGAATAGACCTCTGAAAATTTTTGAACTTAAAAACTTTTCAGTCTTCTGTCAGCAGACTAAGCTGATGAAGAACAGTAAGCAGACTAATCTGATCGTGAACGAATCTTGAACAGACGACTGACCACTCTTCTTACAATGACTTAGCTGTTTTTCAGCAAAACAGTTTTCCAAGAGTATACTTGCAGCGGATTGTTAAAAAATGTTTTTCACAAGTAAACTAAGTTCTGAAAGATTTTATCCCCAGCTTAAAACTCCTTACAAAATCTTTTTGATTGATTCAAAGTGTTGAAAATGCAAACTTTAAAAATGTGCAAGAAAACTTTAAATGCAAGATAACACAAAGAATTTTTATAGTGGTTATATGGATAAAAATCCTTTAGTCCACTCTTCCAGATCACACAGATTCTGGGTTATACTATAATCACAAAGATTACAATATTTCTCCACTTACACCTAAACAACTAATGAGAAGGCTGTAAGCTCACAATAGGAATTCACAAAGAAGACCTATCCTCTAAAGTAGAATCACTCACACAGATGGATTCTCACTTCGCACAACACTCAGCTATTACAAAATCACTCAGATAATGTTTTTCTGATTTCTTCAACTGGGTTTCTGTCAACAGATGACTTCCACCAGACGAGTGAGCTGTTCGAGCTTTTGAGACTTAGAGAAATTCTGCTTCAAAATTTCGATCTCTGATTGTTGTTGTGTTCTGGCTCGATTTGAAATTCAGCTCTATTTATACATGGAAATGAAATTATGACCGTTGAAGGCAAGTCACAAATCAAATCCATCCTTCAGCTCATTTTGAAACGGCTCCCTGCAGCATTCCGTACTGTGTACAGTACCTTTCTGTCCATCGCATTTAATGCTGCATTTAATGCACTCTGCTGATCCGAGGATATCTTCAATCATTTGCCATTACTACCCTTCTCTTACAGCATTTATTACACCAAGTGCATTTATTACCGTTGGACTAATCTCTTGACCTCTTCTACTCTGCTGATCAAAACGACTCTGCTGATAGATACTCTGCTGATCAAATACTGAACTCATCTGATTTGACTCGGCTGATGATCTACCCTTCTGTTCGCTGATTCAGCAAGAGATCACTAGTCTTCTGAGCTTTGAACTTTGAACTCTTCTGATGTCTTCTTTTACCAGTTCAAAATTCTTCCAAGGGAACTAAGCTTTCCATACTTAGCTGATTATGATGTTTTGGAAATCATCAAAACCTTCCCTTAATTACTTGTCTTCTTTCATCTTCATCTTCATCCAACAATTTCCCCCTTTTTGATGATGACAAAACTCCAGCTAAGTACCTGTACCTAAACTAAAGTTTTGATCCTCAAAAATTTCTGAGATAGAAATGATGTGTTGGAGTCAAACTTGCAATTTTATAGATAATAATCTGATTACATTTTACAAGTTGAAAGATGAAAGGTACAAAATACTTTTAAAAGATTACAAGGATTTTTAATATAAAGAAAATCTAGCCAAGGCTAGTCTTCTATCTTCTTTTCTTCCTTAGTTTCCTTGTCTTCTTTCTCAGATTCTTCTTCAGATAATTTAGAAGTCTCAGCTTCCAAATTTTCAGAGAACCTTTTCTTCAGCAGCTCTAACTTCTTCTTCTTAGCATCTGGATCAAGCTGTTCTTCAGCTGAATCTTTGGCAGCAGCTAGTTCTTTGTCTGACTTTGCTTTTGCTTCAGATTCTTCCTCATCAGCTTGGTCTTCTTCTGTTATTCTCTTATCTGTTGGTCTGCTTGATTCTTCCATGTTTTTAGCAGTCTCACCAGCAGATTCTTCTAACACTTCAGTTGCTTCATCTTGGTTGTCTTCTTCCTCTTCAACAGGTTTTCTGACTCTTTCATAGGAAGTTCCAACTCTCATCTGTCCAAATATCCTTTCTTCCCCCTTTTTGTCATCATCAGCAGGAATAGATGGATATTGTGGTACAACTGGTGTAATTAGAAGAGAATCACATAGAAGTTTGATGTTCTCTTCCATTGCATTGATCTGAGCTTGCTGTTTAAGTTGATTGGCTTTGAATGCTTTCATCTCCTTGAGCAGATCTTCTCCTTGATCACCTAATTGGATTTGAGTTCCCAGAATCCAATTTGATGAAGCCTTGAAGTCCTTCATCATGTTGCCCATGACTTCATCTTCTGCTTGGAGTGCCAATTCAACAGTTTGTTCAATCTGCTTCCAACCTTCAGTAGTGCTTTGTGTCCTTCTCCTAAGTACATCCATATCCTGACATATAGATTGTACATTTTGAGCAGTATCTTTCATTAAATCAGTAGGAACAGCAGCAGCAACCTTCTGAATAGGTTGATGAACAGCAGCTAACACTTCTGCTTTTAACTCTTCTTTCATCTCCTTCATGGATTTGGTAAACATTTGATGAATGGAGTCTAACAGATTTGTCTCTGTTGTAGCAGCAGGTGTTTCTTTGGTAAGTTGCTCTGTTGGTTGAGTTGTCAGTGCAAGAGACTGATCTGCTGAGCTATCAGCAAGACTTGGAGTGCTTTCCTTCTCCTTAGCCTGATCATCTCCTTTATCAGCAACTTCTTTCTCCTTTAACTGATCTGCTGGAATTTCTTCTTCCTTCTTTGATTCATCAGCAGCATCAGACTTATCATCCTGCACTTTGTCTTGATCAGATGGGTCTGAAGTACCCTCAATTTGCTTTAGTTGATCAGATGACTTATCTTTCTCTCCATCAGCAGGTGATATTGTTTTCTTGACAGTTTCAACTGTCCTCATCAAACCTTCATTGTCCACTGCAGACCTGTTACAAATCCAAGTAAAGTTGTCAAGAGGAATAAAAGTAGTTGTTGGCTCCTCTGGCAGCTCTTCATAGGGTCTGATGTTTGGACCATAGACAATATGTTTGATGTTAGGAAGTGGGACCAGTGAGCTTGGTTGTCCTCTTAGCTTCCTTGCTTTCTTGGCCCAAAGCTCCATTGCTTGAGCAATAGCCAACTTAATAGATCTTTCTTTGAGATCTACAGAGTCATCAAAATCCTCAGGAATGGATGCAAAGATCTTCTTGGCCTCTTCCTTGACTATGTGACATGTCCTCATCCTTAACCTGTCCAGAAAGAATTCTGAATCAAGTGCTTGAATGAGTGAATTTGTCTCAAGCCACTTCAATACCCAATCTTCTGTAGCCTTGAATTCTTTCCACTTGGCCATTTCAGCAGGACTCTTTGTTAATCTGAATTCTCTCCATCTGTTGTATTTAATCTTTTCAGAATGGAAGAGTGTCAGACGGTTGACTCTTTCATTTTCAGCGTCTAGTCTTCTGAGAAATTCTTCAAAGATCTCAGGATCTTCCCTGACAATCTCTAAAGATAATCTTATTTCATCTCTCCTCTTTTCCTTGATCTTAGGTGCAGGCATAGCTGGGATTGGTTTGCTTGGATCTCTTTGCTCACCAATAACTATCCCACCAGTACGCTGAGGACCATGAGCATCCTTGATGCTTGCTTCAATGACAGCAGCCAACTCTGCTGCCTCAAAAGCATCTCTCTGCTCTTGAGTCATTTTGCTGGCTTCTTCCTCCAGCTTTTTTAGTTCTAGGCTTTTCAGCCTATCTTCTTCTGCTTTCTCAGCAGCAATCCTTTGCTTTTCAGCAGCATCCAGTCTCATCTTTTCTGCAGCAGTCACATAAGTTGAGGTTTTGCCTAACCTCTTTCTTCTAGATTCAGGGCTTTCAACTGCTTGGATAGGTGTTGCAGCAACTGGAGTAGGATGTATCAACAGAATTTCTCCCTCTAGTGGTGTACTAGTCTGCTGTTCCTTTTCCACATCAGCAGATAGTGCAGCAGTTGAGGCTTCTGTTGTCACTTCAACTGTAGTAACACTTTCAGGCTCAGCAGTAGCAGCCTTAGCAGCTTCAACAACTGGTTCTTCAACATTTAATGGCCTTTCTGCCTCAGTTGTTGTTTTTCTTACAGTTCCAACAGGCTCTTCAGGGAAAGTGACCTTTCTCTTGGCCTTTGACTTAGGAATCTTCTTGATAGCAGGGGGGTTGGCAGTAGGAGGTCCCCTTGCCTCACTCCTAGTCCTTAGTCTCTTCAATCTTTGGAGTGGAATTTCCTCTTCAGATTCAGTTCCTTCAGAGGATGACCCTGTCTTCATGTTTTCAATTTCAACAGTGAAGTCATCTACCACCTTCTTAGAGACTTCAATTTCGGGTTCTGCTGATCCAGCCACAACAGCAGACTGTGCTGTTGGCTCAGCAGACTGACTAGTCTGACCTTCCTTCTTGCTCTTCTTAGAAGGAGTCTTCTTAGACTGTTTGGGGGCTTTTCTCTTTGGTTTTTCCACCAGTTGCCTCACTGGTTCGTAGAGTTTGAATTCTTTGCTTCCATGGGTTTGTTTTCCTCCACCCATAGGGCAATGCAGAGAAGCAAACAAGTTACTCAGCAGAATGGCATGAGAATGCCTTTTGTCACTTAACAGCTCATAAACATGAGCAGCCCAGTTCACTTTCATCCCATAGTAAATGCAAATCATAGTGTGAAGCCTTCTTCTAGGTAGGCCATCCAGAGAACCCGTAGCACAATCCAAAACCTTTGCTATGATATCAGCAAATCTTTGGTATTCATCCTTCAGCTGGGTCTTCATCAAAGTCCCAGTCATCTCCTCTCCCTTCTTAGCACAGATTCTCCAAAATTCCTCTTCTTTTTCTGACCCTAACGAGGTCACATCTCCTCCCTTGTCTGTCAGCTTATAAATTTCATGAAGAACAGCAGCAGATACAGCGATTTTCTTACCACCTATGACAGCAGTCATAACGGTGTCATCATCGTTGAACTCCCTGGAAGTGTAGAAGTGGTATACATCTTCAAGATAAACCCTATCTTCGTGTGCTTCCAAGACTGGGACCAAAGATGCTTCCTTGATCTTTTCCAGTAAAGCGCGCATCAAATCGGTGCCAGAGAAATGGAATTTGCTGTAGTTGAAGTATCTTCCTTCAATAACTTTGTCCATTTCTGAGATTTGTGAGTAAATTCTGCAAAATAGTGAACTTTCGCAACAAGAGGGTTTGAGAGATAGAAAGTTTGAGAATTTTTGAGTGCGTAAGACGACTATGCTGTTCAGATCGGATTTTATAGGTTTCCTTTTGATTTGGTTTTCGTGATTTATCTAAACCGTTGATCTAATCTGACAGTTTTTAATCGTGCGGATGAGAGTCGCGGATTTCAATTTTATTATTTTAATGTCAGATGGGCGGGAAACTCTATCGACACTAATCTGTTTACTTATAAAAGCGTGTTACTAATAATGCGTTTTATGACCATGCTTATTGATGGGGGCTATTTCGCACCCTACATACTAGTCTGATCGAACAAAGATTATAAGATCGATTCGACCAATTCTAACGGTTCGGGATCTTCTTACTGACCCAGCCCGATGCCGCTCGCTCCGAGTAAAGATTACACTCCGGACCCAAGAAGGATAGGTTGGGCCGAGTCCTACCAGGACTATGATTCCTTGTAATACTAGGTTTAGCGTAGTATAAATACCTAGTTATTCGTTGTATAAGACAACTACGAATTCTCTTAATTCTGAGATTACACAAGAATACATTGATAACAATAGAACTCAATAATATCCATTATTATTGCAGAACTTTACCTCCATATCATTGCGTTCTTAATTTCGTTAATGGTTTTACTTCTTGCCTTTGATTATTGCTTTTCTTTGTAAACGATCCATCCAGAATAAAGTAACAGAACCCAATATACTGAATAATTCAATATCCAAACCCCCGATATCACAAATTCACTGATATTAATTTAACCCGACGAAAAACGGTTAAATCAGTTGGCGCCCACCGTGGGGCTAGGTTAATTATTCGATCGACATATGGCTCGCCCAAGGAAAAGCGCTCGTATCGGAGCAAGAAGTAACACAACCACCGGTCATGACACATCTGAAGATCCACAGGAGAACGACAATAATAACGTTCCCAACACCGACGAGAATTTACAGAATACCCATCCCCGAGATCATGAACCCCTAGGAGGTCCTCCCGGCACGATACAGGAAGAGCCGGAAGTCCCCGAGATCCCTGCTCCTCTCCCGGGTGCTCAGGAGAAATTACGACAAATAGCGATGCTCTTTAAATCACTCTCCCCGGAAGAATTACTTGTGCTTGATCAAATTCCGCAAAACCCTAGGGCTGCCAGGACAATTCCTGCTCGGAGAACGCCCGGACAAAACGATCATGTATCTCAACAAGCTGATAGCCCACCAAGCGAGCACCGCTCGCTACACAGTCCACAACAGGACAATTCGAAACCCTCCGACAACAATCCTCGAAGGAAACGAGGTCACAGAAAAACCCCGGCGAGGCGCAGTAGATCCAGGGAACGAACAATTATCCCTATTGAGGATGATATAGATGATACAATCCCTGATCGACCACGAACGGCTCGACTGACGGAAAGAGAAATTGAAAGGATGGTGCAGGACCGACTTGAACAACGCTTACGGTCTATTCAAAATCCATGGGCCCGAACCACGGAACTCCAGGAAAGCCTTGCGGCCTGTTCTCCCTTCTGCAGGGAAATAAAAGAGGCACAATCGATCGGACAAGTCCCGGGCAGACTACCTCGCTATGATGGAACCACTGACCCGGATGATTATATTTTTAGCTTTACGAATATAATGAATTTATATGCCCACTCTGCTGAATTCACTGCCAAATTAATGGTAACCACATTCGAAGGACTCGCGTTGGACTGGTTCGCGAAACAACCTGCCAACTCCATATTCAGCTTTAGGGAACTCTGTAACAAATTGACACAGCAGTTCGCCAGCCAGAAGAGACAAAAACTTCCAATGAGCTACCTTGGAACTATATATCAACAAGAAGGAGAATCCCTAAGGAATTGGTTGGCCAGATTCAACGTAGAATTGCTTAAAATCGATTCCCCAAATTTCGATTACATAATATCTATCCTCTTCGATCTCACTAAAAACAGGCAGTTCGGAAATGCCCTCAGTCGAAAGCAACCAAGAACGTTCGCCGACATCATGAGCCTAGCATCTAAGTATATGACCCAAGAAGAGATGAATTCCTTTAAGGATAAAAACAAAAACAAAGTTACGGCTACAGGGTCTAAGCGGCATGACAGGATTCCCGCCCAAAGATCCTTGGATTACGAGCGATCTTCCAGGAGAGGTAACGTTTTCCAGCGACTGGAATACAGCGGAGCCGACCGAGAAAGGCAACCTAATTTCTACCAAAGACCAAGAAACCTTGAACCACCAATCAGAAGCAGAGTGAATCAAGTAGAACACCCAAGATTAAATGCTCCAATCGAAGAAATCTTGGAAGTTCTAGAAAGGAATAATTGGATTCCTGAGGCAAGGAAAATCGCTCAGCCCAGACCAGGGTCTAGAAACTATGATCAATACTGTAAGTACCATAGGGCACATGGGCATCGAACGGAGAATTGTTTTCACCTTAAGAGAGAAGTTGAGAAACTAATCGAGCAAGGAAAACTTGACGAATACATAGAGCGAGACAATCGAAAAAGGGAAAGAAGTAGAAGCCCTCGAAACGGAAATCAAAGGAGAAGTTCCCGTCGAAGGTCACCAGAACATCGACCTACTCAGGAGTTGAATCACGACCAGATCAATGGAACTATCCACACTATATCCGGGGGGCCTGCGGGTGGAGATAGTCGCAATGCTCGGCGAAGAATGGCCAGATCCTTAATTGCAAGTTCTAAATATCCAAAAGAAATATGGACGTTAGAAAACAGGCCAACAAATCACGAGCCGATTAGCTTTAACGAAGGCGAAGTACCTAAAAACATTACTTGGGATGCGAAAGAAGATAACCCAGATTTCCCTATGGTAGTGTCGTTAGAAATAGCGAATTACAATGTGAAAAGAATCCTAATCGATAATGGAAGCTCAGCAAATATCATCTCCAGGGAGGTTTTAGCACAAATGAACCTCGGACAAATAAACCTACAAAAGGTAGCCACACCGTTAATAGGCTTTGGAGGGTCCGAGATCATCCCCAGCGGAATGATATCTTTGAGTGTATCGCTCGGAAAGAAGCCACTTCGAACAGTGAAGCTGGTAAAATTCCTAGTGGTAGAAACACCCTTCGCTTATAACGCTATATTAGGGCGACCAGCCCTTAACCTTTTTCGAGCTGTGGTCTCTACCTATCACCAGAAAATAAAATTTCCGACCGATAGCGGCATTGGAGAAATAACGAACGACCACTATATGGCATGGGACTGCTACAGCACATCATTAACGTTGAAAGAACACCCCAAGTCAATTACTCCGAGCAAGAGAAAGATCGTAGACGATCTCACTAGAAATGAGGTCGAAATTCCTATTACTGATCGATTAGATAAAAAGGGGAAAGAACCACTAGACTTATCCTTGCAACCCCCAGAACATAAAGATATAATCCTGGTAGAAGGCGACTCGTCCAAAAAGACAAGAATTGGTACAGAACTGAGCAAAGAAGGAGAAGTAATGTTAATCGAATTTCTAAGAAATAACGTGGACGTCTTCGCTTGGAGTGCAAATGACATCGAAGGGATCGATCCTCGGGTAATCAAGCATACCTTAAAAATTGACCCTTCAGCGAAACCCGCCAGACAGAAGAAAAGAAATCATGGACCAGTAAAAGATAAAATTATCAAAGCCGAAGTTGAGAGACTGCTGGAAGCAAAACAAATCCGAGAAATACATTTCTCGGAATGGCTGTGTAATGTTGTACTAGTAGCAAAAGGGGATAAAAGGGACAACAAATGGAGGATGTGTAATGATTTCACCGACCTTAACAAGTTATGTCCACGCGACCCTTACCCCCTCCCAAGAATTGATTTATTGGTCGACTCGACTGCTGGCTTTGCCCTGTTCAGCATGATGGACGCCTTCCAAGGCTTTTACCAAATATACATGGATGAGCGCGACCAAGAGAAGACCGCATTCATAACCGAACAGGGAGTATACTGCTTTATAGTAATGCCGTTCGGATTAAGGAACGCTGGGGCTACATACCAAAGATTGGTAAACCTAATGTTCAGGGAGTTAATCGGAGAAATAATGGAGGTCTATGTAGACGACATGTTAGTAAAGAGTATGAATGAAGCGGATCACGTAAAACATCTAGATCGATGTTTCCGAATCTTAAGAAAATACCGTATGAAGTTGAACCCTGCAAAATGCACCTTCGGCGTTAAGTCAGGAAAATTTTTGGGATATTTGGTACACCAGCGAGGAATAGAAGCCAACCCAGAAAAAATTCGAGCCATAACTGAAATGAAACCTCCTAAAACCATCTCTCAAGTCCAAAACTTGGTTGGGAAGATCGTAGCATTGAATAGATTCATATCTAAATCTGCGGACAGAAGCTTGCCCTTTTTCCAAACGCTTCGAAAAGCGAAAAACTTCGTTTGGACCGAAGAATGTGAACAAGCCTTCGAACAACTCAAAGAATATTTGACATCCCCTCCGATGTTGGCCAAACCAACAGAAGGGGAACCATTGTACTTGTACATCTCCATCTCCGATACGGCCGTTAGCTCAGTCCTAATTAAGATAGAGGGTTCAGAGCATAAGCCTGTCTATTATCTCAGCAAGTTATTACAAGGGGCGGAAAAGAATTACTTGGAAATAGAAAAATTCACGCTGGCCTTAGTAGTGGCTGCACGAAAACTCCGACCCTACTTCTTAACCTACAAAATCATCGTTTTGACGAATCAACCGTTAAGACAAATCCTAGCAAAACCAGAAGCCTCCGGACGACTAATCAAATGGGCCATCGAACTCAGCCAGTTCGAGGTAGACTACAAACCGAGGATTGCCATCAAGGCCCAGGTGTTGGCCGATTTTATACTAGAAACACCGACGCAGGCCACTGAATCATCGAACTGCCACAACAACGATGTCTTGATGATCGAGGATCAAACTTGGTTGATGCACGTCGACGGTGCTTCATGCCGAGAAGGGGGAGGCGCCGGAATCAACTTCTCTGGACCAAATAAGGAAGATTTAAATTACGCGATAACATTGGATTTCGTCGTAACAAACAATGAAGCCGAATATGAAGCGTTAATCGCAGGAATGGAGATGGCGATAAAAGCCAACATAAAGAGTCTTAAGGTACTAACTGATTCGGAATTAGTACAAAGACAAATAGAAGGCCTATACGAGGCTAAAGAATTTAATATGATCAAATACCTCGCCAAAGTGAAATCTCTAGCTAGGAAATTTGAAAGTTTCAGTATCCAGAACATCCCACGTTCGGAAAATAAATGGGCCGATCAGCTATCAAAATTCACAGGATCCCATGACGGAAAGACCGAACGGGTGATTAACTGGTTGATATCTAATACACCAGCAATCGACATCGATGAAATACCGATAATCGATATAATGGAAATCGAAGAAGCCGAAGAAAACTGGATGAACCCGATGAAAGACTATCTTCAAGATGGAAAACTACCATCTGATCAGAATGAAGCTCGAAAAATAAAATATCGAGCCCCAAAGTATACACTTATAGAAGGAAAACTCTACAGACGATCAGTATCGGGAATTCTCCTAAGATGCATCCCAGAATCACAAACCATGAATATACTGCGAGAAATACATGAAGGAGACGCAGGAAATCACAGTGGATCGAGGGCATTGGCCTTAAAATGTCTCAGAACAGGTTACTATTGGCCAACCATCAATAAGGATGCCGCTCAATATGTCCTAGAATGTCATCACTGCCAGATTCATGCTAACATATGCCATCGACCAGCAGAAAATATGCACCCTATCCCGATTTGTTGGCCATTCGATCAATGGGGAATGGACATCGTGGGACCTTTCCCAACAGCTAGATCAAAGAAATCCTATGTCCTGGTCGCTGTAGAATACTTCAGCAAATGGATAGAATGCGTCGCCCTCGCACGAATAACCCAATTCCAAGTTATTAACTTCCTCTGGAAATTCATAGTATGTCGATTCGGCATCCCAAGGGTCCTTATCTCCGATAATGGAACTCAATTCGCGGGAAAACAGATAATAGAATGGTGTACAAGACTCGGAATTCAACAAAACTTTACCTCGGTAGGACATCCTCGAGCAAATGGACAAACTGAAGTAGCAAACCGAGAGATAATAAAATCTTTGGAAAAAAGGTTAGGAGCCGCCAAAGGAAAATGGCTCGATGAGCTACCAGGAGTTTTGTGGGCTAGTCGAACTACGGTAAGAAATTCAACTGGGGAAACCCCATTCAGCTTGATATATGGGTCGGAAGCTGTTATCCCTGTGGAAACTTTAATTCCAACTCCAAGAATAGAGATGTTCAATAAAGAAGAAAATGAAAAGGCGAGGGAAAATGACGTTGATTTAACAGAAGCCTTAAGAGATAAAGCTGCCGTACGCCTACAAGCCACTAAGGCAAATATGGAGAAAGCATACAATCAAAAAGTACGCGTCCGAACCTTCAAAGAAGGGGACTTGGTTTTGAAAAAGGTAGAAGTATCCAAGCATGTGGGAAAGTTACAACAAAATTGGGATGGACCTTACATCGTCATTGGCGTAGGAAAGAAAGGTTCATACAAAATTGCACACATGGATGGGACAGCCTTACCAAGAACCTGGAACGCAGTCAACCTTAGGAAATACTATGGTAAATAAATTTTAGTAGATTATACTGCATTGTTTTATTTTTACTTTATCAAGTTTTAATCCTTGTAACAAAGGCCCTAGCCTAGAGTTCAAATAGTAAAAATTTTAGCATTTTCTATACATCGATTATTTCGATTAACGCTCTGTGGAATTACACTAGCATGTTGATAAATATTAGAACGAAACGAGTCGAGTATACATTGATCCGCTCAATAAACACTCCTCGATTTATATCAACAGCAAAAAAGGCTTTTTGGTGATAAACCTAAGTCTGAATTATAAATGAGTCGAGTATACATTGATCCGCTCAATAAACACTCCTCATTCCGACGACAGAAACGAGTTGAGTAAACATCGATCCGCTCGATAAAAACTCCTCGACACATATATGATCAAAAAGACTTTTGGTACGAAAAACCTAAGTCTAAAACAAAACGAGTTGAGTAAACATCGATCCGCTCGATAAAAACTCCTCGACATATATATATTCAACAGTAAAAAAGACTTTTTGGTGATAAACCTAAGTCTGAATTATAAATGAGTCGAGTATACATTGATCCGCTCAATAAACACTCCTCATTCCGACGACAAAAACGAGTTGAGTAAACATCGATCCGCTCGATAAAAACTCCTCGACATACATATTCAACGATCAAAAAGACTTCAGGTACTAAAAACCTAAGTCTAAATTAAAACGAGTCGAGTATACATTGATCCGCTCAATAAACACTCCTCGTTCAATTTTATTAACGAAAAGACTTCAGGTACTAAAAACCTAAGTCTAAACAAAAACGAGTTGAGTAAACATCGATCCGCTCGATAAAAACTCCTCGATATATGTTCAACGATCAAAGAGATTTTTTGGGTTAAAAACCTAAGTCTAAACGAAACGAGTTGAGTAAACATCGATCCGCTCGATAAAAACTCCTCGATATATGTTCAACGATCAAAGAGATTTTTTGGGTTAAAAACCTAAGTCTAAACGAAACGAGTTGAGTAAACATTGATCCGCTCAATAAAAACTCCTCGATTAAATACAACGACAAAAAAGGCTTTTGGTATGAAATCATAAGTCTAAATTATGGCAAGATTGAATACACGTTGATACGCTCAATAAAAACTCCTCGATCTACTCCTAACGATCTAAAAAAGATCCGCTGATACTCCTAAAGTTTTGAAAGATAAAACAGGTATGAATTCATCTGCTCGGAAATTACTCCTCGTAAATAAAATTATCAAACGACAAAAGAGATGCAAGAGATAAAAGTAATATTTTATTCATCAAATCAGTTACATACAAAAGTCCTACGTTACAAAGATCTGCTTGCTACTTAAAGATCGTTACAATAATTTGGATAACATGATCCTATAGGATCTACTATCTTCACGACAATGTCCACGGAAACACCAATCTCCTTCCTAGTACCTCGTCGATTATAATAAACCACCTGAGAAGCATGCTGCTCAGGATGGTCGACTTCTTTAGTTCGATGGCCAGGCTCTGAAGATCAAATGTTGTTCCAGATGAAATGAACATTACCAGCCAGATAGCTAGCAATGCTCACTCACCCGCAAGAAGATACTGCTTTTACTTTATCTATAAAACATTTTACTCTCGAGCAGCATCTCTTCAGGACCGCCGTGAAACGGTAACTTTACCGGCCACCCCGGTGGTCTATCAATCCGGAAGTAACCTCCAAGGACGAGGATGGCCGGCAAAGTACGAACCCTCCATGTGCAGACGGAAACCACGGACCTCTAATGTGATGAAGACTAAGGCAGAGATCTCATGGGATCCGTCGATACAAGGAAGGGCTGACATGGGACCCGTCAATACAAGACTGGGGACAATTTCTTTACTGCGAACGAACAAATCACGATAATGTGACTTCTTGAACATTATGGGGTCCGAAGGCAAAATGAAATCTAAAGAAACAGAGATCTTCATTGTTATGAATGGAAAATAAGGAAACTGTCTACTTATTTATAGGCGCCCGTGAGAATGATCCTACGGATAATAGGAGTTTAATCAAGGGACGAAAACGCGACCCTTTGACTTCCCCAAATAAATGCAAGTAAGTTGGAACGGCGCCCCGTCTGATCGACTCAACAGATCGATGACAAACAAATCTACAGATCGAAGCGATCGACAAAATAATCCAAGAAAACTTAAAGAAGTTCAAAGACCAAAACGACCTGCACGATCATATATGAGGGTCGCCTAATAGAAAATATTAAGAACTCCTCAACGAAGGCATGCAAAATTAGACCGTTGAAAGAGGATAATTGCTTAAAAACGACCAGAGCCTCCACCATACGGGGGTCGTAACTGCCTCATACATCATAGGGGGACTACTAAGTTGGCCATACAAGAATTCCATTTAGAATCCAAGAAATCTGACATCGAAATCAGGAGAATAGCCCTCCCTATTCGAAACTATAAGGCCGTCACTGCCTAATTTTCCAAAGAATTGCTGAAGGAGGTCTGAACGGGTCAGATCTGGCCAGGACTGTTACATTTTCCAATTCCTCCCATATCAAGAGTATGATATACTGGCTAGGGATATGTATAGTTGAAAAGCTAATAATGGAAGACATGGATAGGTGAAAAGCACCTAAAGGAAAATTTCTCTCTGAGGAAAAGAAAAACTGAAATTCAACGGGAGGAACAATAACCTCCTTATATAAGATATATGTCATATAAGGACAAATTTATAAGGCATGAATCGAGCATCGACCAGACAGCTAAGGGTTTACACAACGACGATCGGCTGGATCGATCAACAAAGATTAAATATGCGAAGCAAATATTATACCGTTCAGTTATCTTACAAGCGACCAAAGCAAGATCAAGCTTACTTTCTCCATACTCAAATCTCTCCGCAGAAATAAAAATTCAGATAAGTAAAACTAATCTTTGTCAATTACTACATGATGGTATATTTGTGCGTAGCAATTACATATATGAAAAAGATATATCATTAGAATCAAGGCAAGAATCTGCCTACAGAAGAGATCATAATATTTCCATTTTAGTACTTCTCCCATTACAAAATTTCAGCCCAAACGAATGCACAAATGTTGGGCGACAAAAAAAAAAAAAAAAAAAAAAAAAAAAAAAAAAAGAGACAGTCCAAGGTCTGCCAGATCGAATAAAGATCATTGAGAAGAATCGCCAGAGGGGCGACCAGCAGAAACAGGCCTCCGAGGAGTTAGGTTACCAGCAAACGCCATCAACTCCTCCTGGCGCTTAAGATAACCGGCATCATAACCATCATCATATGCCTGTTGACGAGATCCCTCTGCCGACGCGGCAGCCTGAACTAGGTCGCCTTTCTCTTTCTCAAGAATAACTTTGTCAGCCTCTAACTTTTGGAGATCATCTTTAGCAAGTTGCAGCTGCAGCTCCAAACCCCTGGTTTTAGCTTTCTCCGACTCCAGCTGACCTTGAAGAGCTCTCCGACTATTCCACAGTTCATCATTTTGCACACCCAGCTGGAGTGCAAAATACTTGCCCTAAAAACAGAAAGAGTAAGAAAAACCGCCGTACAACAAAGAATTCAAAACAAAGGACAGGAAAAATGTTCGAAATATGTTTACCTGTTCACATATCTTCACCAGAGATTGAACAAGGCGAACATTGGAAGTACCTTCGAGCTTCCTCAATTCGCCGGGCAAAATAGTACTCATACCTAAGTCCCAAGACAAAGCATCAGGTTCAACAGAACCAGGCAGCTCGCTTGTCAAAGGGACACCGTCGGAACGTGGAGTCTCCGACAAAAGAATCTCATTAACCTGCATAAGCACACAGCGATCATCTAACGGACGAGGGGAATCCCGCTCGTTGGGACTAACAGAGGTCTCTTTGCCGGAAGCAGATATAACGGTCCGACGACCAGACCTCGACCCAGATCGACCCCCAGAAGGTCCCCCAGACTCAAAAGAAGCAGTCGTTACAGTGGTATCATGAAACAGATATTCAGGACCATATTGCGAAATAGACTGCGTTATGGAAGGATTGACAGAAAAACCATCACCGACTTGCCCTTCACTAACTAGCAGGGCAGTAGAAGTAGAAAAAGGAAGGGAACTAACAAAATCCCCTCCATGAGATCCATACTCGTAAGAAGAAAAACCTGAAGAAACAGGTATGTCGTAAACCGGTTCCATGTTGGATGGATCTCCGAAAGCTAATCGACCTGGGGAAGACCTATTACCTCCCGCGGGGGTAGAAGAAAAGTTTGGTTGGAGGAGCGACGAACTAACTTCTGATAAAGGTTGGGACGTGGTAATAGGAGTATCGATCATCGAGCTACTAACTGAGGACGAACGAGGAGGCTCCATCGAAGGCCCTTCTCTTCGAAATTTCTTCGATCTATTATCCCTAGCGCCCTCACGAGAAGGTCGCTTCGAAGTATTACCGAAAAGGTTACTCATGATCGGATTACGGAAAAATATAAATTAATATCGAGGAAGTTTATCGACTAGCTCAAGAAAGAGTATTATGTTAAGAGAAGAGTATAGCAGTAAAAAAGACAAGTCAAATTTTACCTCTCGTATTTATACTGCACGAAAAGACGCGACTAACCCGAAGAAAGGGCGCGAAACAGGAAAACTGACCTTGGAGCAAACGCTAGAATTTGAAAAGACACATACATAATGATTACGGCAAATTAAATGACTTGTCTGAATCATTACAGCGAATGTGAAAGGACACGACTGTCTGAATAAGAAACGTTTAGTGTACAAAGTAGGGAAAGCTAAGCTACAATTTAACCTACAAGCGGATAATTACAAAGATTATTTCAAAAATAAATCACTACTTTAAGAAGCCTGGTCGCTATCCGAAATCTTCTGCTCACTATTGACGACCTCAGTCATGCCTATATCGTCTTCTTCTTCCTCTTCATCTACTGGATCGATGAAAGTATTATCGAGCTCATCGTTAACATCAGAAGGAGGAATCGGCAATGGATTTCCAAATTCCTCGACAAGATGAGCCAGAGGAAAACCTTGATATTCGACATCTGGAACCTCAGAAGAAGAATAAAGCTCGCCATAACGGTTCAACCGGATATGAGCTGCCTTAAAATACTCCTTCCGACGATCGTCGATCATCTCCAAAGCGACCAGTTGATGAATCGATTTTTTAAAAGTATTCTCAAGAAGAGGGCCGACCATCCGGTACACCAACGCCGTATGAACAGGAGAGTTGAGGAATTCACGAACAACTTGTTCGTCAGATTTCCTAACATATCGATCCCTTTGCCTAAGTGGGACGTCATTTTCATACTCCTCTAAAGAAGCTTCAAGGCTTGATACTTGAGATTCAAGCTCACTAATTCGAGTCGTGCTATGCAACTGCAATTCCTCTAATTTTCTTGCCATTTGATTGGCCTGTTCTTGAGCACGAGAAACCTCTATCACCCTGTCTATCATTTCTTGATCTTCGGTCCCGGCAGCCCGAGTCTCTACGACAGGAACAGAGGAAGATGTCGACGGACCAACCTCTGAACCGGAAGATGTGTGAAGCAAAGCTTTATACTTCTCTTCAAGAAAATCATACTGTTGTTTCCAAAGAGAATTTTCGTAGGCGTATGACGCAAGACACGTCTTAGTCTGATCAAGCAATGAGAACAAGAAAAAGAGATGGATTAGTAAAAAAGACCCTCAAAATTATATGTTAACATGATTAACGGAAAAAGATATCACCTTTTCAGCATAAAGAGAAGCTCGCTGGAATTTCTCCAGAGGATCCTTATGAAGAAGTTTATTCAGATCGCGAGTAAAAACACCAGACAAAAGAACACGGGTTGCCTTATCGATCGCGTTCTCATTATCATCGTGGATAAGAGAGTCCTTCTCGGAATAACCAGCGGCCCTTTTTCCCTCCAAATGATCCTCGATCATTTCGACAAGGGAAGGTTTTGGATGTTTTTCTCCGACTAAAGAAAGATCCTGGCCAGAACGTCCATAATAAGTTCTTTTTCTATCGACTGGATTATCAGCTGGATAAGGCATCGACCAGGTGCGACATCCTCGAATGCCTAAAGATGTTCTAAGATAAAGAGGAGGATAACCAGATCCCATGCCCTGACGGATAGGGGGCTCTTGGGGAGATTCTGATGATTCCTCTCTGTCCTCTTCGGATCCTTGACCTAACTCCAACTTCCTTTTCCGTGACGCTCTCTGCTCAATAGGCGCGTTCTCCACGAATTTAGAAGATTTCGAAAGCACTATCTTTCCCTTCGAAGAGTGTCGGGAGTTTTCTACCATGTCAGCTGAAAAAGAAACAAAATAAAGTTAAATTCTCCGTATAAAAAGTATAGCGACAATACTAAAGGTCAAATAAAATGCTAACCAAGAGGTTCAGGTGATGAACTGATGGGGAAATTATGGACACTTAACCCCGCCTTACGAAGAAAAGCTTCCCCAATCAGAAGAGCGCTTTGATATTTGTTTGTACGCATCTCGGAAATCTCAGTTATAAATTGTACATCGTCAGGAACAAGTTCGCCAGTCGGTGAGCGACCTCCAGGAATCCAACTGGAGCCATGATCCCATGAAAAAGGTATGGTCGAACCGTCCACCGAACGGAGATTAGACGGAGGACGAACAAAGAAGAAATGAGATTTCCATGAAGGATTACTAGAAACCGGAGCATCAAAAATTGCTCGGCTAGGTCGCTGACTAGCGAAGAAATATCCACGATTTGAAGAACTAGAAATATTAAAACGGAAAAGTTGCGTAAAATTGCGGAAAGAAGGTTTAAACCCCTTTGCAATCATCAGAACGGAAAAACAAACCACGAAAGCAACAGAATTTGGAACCAGTTGTGTCAAGCACACGCTGAAAGTTTTCAGAACTTCCAGGAAAAGGGGAGACAAAGGAAGATGCAGTCCGCTATTAAAATGAGCCGTATAAAAGGCTCGACATCCCTCCGGCGGAGTAGTAACCCTATCAGTAGGTGAAGGGAGAATTATCTCAGAACCCTCCGGAAAATATTTGGTATAGCTATTCACGACTTCAGGGAATGTTTCCTCTGTATATGCGCAAGCTACATCCTCAATTGGTTCAGAAATCTGAGGAACAGTACCTTTGCCCTTTTTGGCTCGGGCGGCTACATCCGCGTCGGAAAGGATTCGTACCTTGTAAGTATCCTCTACAGGGACGACGAGGTCAGATACCGTAGTCTGTTCACCCAGAGGATTAGAATGTAACTCCTCTTCGTTATCAGGAGCGATAATCTCTCTAGGAGAGGAAGAAGATCTTCTTACGGAAGCCATCTATATTCTAGTTCTCGAAGAAGAAGGTCGATGAAAGGAAAATTTTATACGACGAACGACCAAACTAGAAAATGACTGCGATCTAAAAGCAAATATAAAAGAGAAATGGCAAACTCGAAAGTCACCTATTTATAAGGAAATGAGAAAAGACGTTTCGAACTCATAGCAGCTACTCAAATTCCCGCCAAAAATGGAAGGATACCAAAAGCCTCCTGAATAGACGCGTGGCGATTCATCATTAGGCGGAAGAAACGACTATCTATGATACGTAGCACTCTTTTCCTTACTTAAGATTTTTTCCCACTGGGTTTTTTCTTAAGTAAGGTTTTTAACGAGGCTCCGTTCATAGAAAAGAAACAGTCGACAAGTTTTATCTACTTCTACGAGCTCCTATTATCTATACGCTCGAAGAAGTGAGGGAGTACTGATGGGGGCTATTTCGCACCCTACATACTAGTCTGATCGAACAAAGATTATAAGATCGATTCGACCAATTCTAACGGTTCGGGATCTTCTTACTGACCCAGCCCGATGCCGCTCGCTCCGAGTAAAGATTACACTCCGGACCCAAGAAGGATAGGTTGGGCCGAGTCCTACCAGGACTATGATTCCTTGTAATACTAGGTTTAGCGTAGTATAAATACCTAGTTATTCGTTGTATAAGACAACTACGAATTCTCTTAATTCTGAGATTACACAAGAATACATTGATAACAATAGAACTCAATAATATCCATTATTATTGCAGAACTTTACCTCCATATCATTGCGTTCTTAATTTCGTTAATGGTTTTACTTCTTGCCTTTGATTATTGCTTTTCTTTGTAAACGATCCATCCAGAATAAAGTAACAGAACCCAATATACTGAATAATTCAATATCCAAACCCCCGATATCACAAATTCACTGATATTAATTTAACCCGACGAAAAACGGTTAAATCACTTATATAAGGTATCAGATGAGTAGAGTTAAACTTATCTGACAGACGAGTGATCTGTTATCTGATATTACTAGAGAATGCCAATAGCTAGTAATCTTCCTCTGCTGTTTGTCAATCCAGCAAGATAAAATAATCTTCAATCTTCAAGAATTAAGAATACGTCTTCTTGACAAACTTAACTTCAACTAACTGACATTAACAGATTTCATCTTTAGAACAGAAGTACCGCTAGTCTTACACGTTCCCCCTGTCTTTAAGAATTCATAAGTTAACTAGTCTGTTGAAAGTTAATTCTTGAATTAAGTAACTGATGACTAAGCTGTTGAACTCCAGTCTTCTGATGAGTTCCCCCTCAGCTTATGCATCCAGGTTAAGTAATCCTAACTCAGCTCTTAGAGTTGAGAACCTTGCTTCACTTAGAGGTTTGGTGAAGATATCAGCAATCTGATTATCAGTATGAACATACTCAATCAAAACATTGCCTTTTTCAACATGATCTCTAATGAAATGATGTTTAATCTCAATATGTTTAGTCCTTGAATGACTTGTAGTGTTCTGGGTAAGAGAGATTGCACTTGTATTGTCACAGTAGATTGGAATTCCACTGATCTTAATGTTGTAGTCTTCTAGTTGATGCTTCAACCAAAGTATCTGTGCACAGCAGGCTCCAGCAGCTATATATTCAGCTTCAGCAGTAGATATAGAAACTGAGGTTTGCTTCTTACTCATCCATGAGATCAGACGACTGCCCAAGAACTGACAGGCACCTGTTGTGCTCTTTCTGTCAATCTTGCAGCCAGCAAGGTCTGAATCTGAATAGCCAACTAGTTCAAATCCAGATTCTCTAGGATACCACAATCCCAATTCTTGAGTGCCTTTAACATACTTCAATATCCTCTTGGCAGCTAAGAGATGAGATTCTTTGGGGTTTGATTGAAATCTTGCACAGACTCCAACTGAGTACATTATATCAGGTCTGCTTGCTGTTAGATACAACAATGAACCTATAATGCCTCTATATTTGGTTATGTCCACTGATTTGCCATCTTCATCTTTATCCAAACGAAGACTTGTAGACATAGGAATGGTAGCTGTTGAGCTAGTCTCCATACCAAATTTCTTGAACAGATCTCTTGTGTACTTTGCTTGGCTGATGAATATCCCATCAGGCAACTGTCTAACTTGCAATCCAAGAAAGTAATTAAGTTCACCCATCATGCTCATTTCAAACTTATTCTGCATCAGCTTGGAGAACTTATCACACATCTGTTGGTTAGTTGAACCAAAAATAATATCGTCCACATATATTTGCACAAGTAATATGTGATTTTCCCATTCAATTGTGAACAAGGTTTTATCTACCTTACCTTTTCGAAATCCTTTAATTAAAAGAAAATCAGATAGGGTATCATACCATGCTCTTGGAGCTTGTTTCAGTCCATAAAGGGCTTTCTTCAGACGATATACTTTGTCCTCTTCTTGATAGACTTCAAATCCTGGAGGTTGTTCAACATACACTTCTTCTTGCAATTCTCCATTGAGAAAAGCAGACTTCACATCCATCTGATAGACAGTGAAGTTCTTGTAAGCAGCATAGGCTAGAAACAGTCTGATTGCTTCAAGTCTTGCTACTGGTGCAAAAGTTTCATCAAAGTCAATTCCTTCTTCTTGACAATAACCCTTGGCCACTAGTCTTGCTTTGTTTCTGGTGACAACACCATCTTCATTCATCTTATTTCTGAATACCCACTTAGTGCCAATTACTCTTTGATGACTTGGTCTTGGAACTAAGTACCAGACTTCATTCCTTTCAAATTGATTCAACTCTTCCTGCATAGCTTCTATCCAGAAGGAATCATTGAGAGCTTCTTCAATTTGCTTAGGCTCTATTTGAGATAGAAATGTGACAAACATAGCATCTTGTGCAGCTGCTCTTCTTGTTTTCACTCTATCTAAAGGATCACCAATAACTAATTCAGGAGGGTGATTCTTGAGCCATCTGAGATCAGGTTGCAAATCAGGATGTTGTCCTCTGTTATGATCTTGCAACACTACTGTTGGAGTTCCAGTAGTAGTCTGTTGAACATTTGCCGTCTGTTGAACAGTCTCTGGTCTGTCAGCTGTTTGCAACTCGTCTGTTAGACAATCAGTACTGTGATTTTGAACAGCACTTGAGTTAGCAGCTGAACTTAGATTAGGTAGTATGATGGGAACATATTCTTCATTTCTTCCAACGTCTAACTTCTGTAAATCAGCAGACAGATCTTGATTTACACTTTGATTCTTTTCAGAAGATTGACTTGGCTCATCAAATACTACATGGATAGATTCTTCTATTAGTAATGTTCTTTTGTTAAAAACTCTATAAGCCTTACTAACAGTAGAGTATCCTACAAAAACAGCTTCATCAGCCTTTTCTGCAAATGCAGTAAGGTGATTTTTCCCATTATTCAATACAAAACATTTACAACCAAAAATCTTAAAGTAATGAATGTTTGGTTTTCTATTGTTCCAAACTTCATATGGAGTTTTGTTCTGATTTTTGTTGATCATACATCTGTTCTGGGTGAAGCATGCTGTGTTTGTTGCTTCTGCCCAAAATCTTTGAGGCAGCTTGGCTTCAGCTATCATGGTTCTGACAGCTTCTTTTAGTGTTCTGTTTCTCCTTTCAGCAACACCATTCTGTTGAGGGGTTCTGGCAGCAGAATACTCATGATGTATTCCTTTGATATTACAATACTCTTCAACAGTAGAGTTTGTAAACTCTGTCCCTCTATCTGATCTGATCTTCAATATCTTAATACTCTTTTCATTCTGGATCAGTTCCATCAGATTGGTAAGATGTTCCTTGGTTTCACTTTTCTTCTTCATGAAAATCACCCAAGTATATCTTGAATAATCATCCACAACAGCTAGGCAGTATTTCTTTCCACCATTGCTGACTGGATCAATGGGTCCAAATAAGTCCATATGCAACAGCTCCAATATCCTTCCAGACGATTGGTGCTTCTTTTCTTTAAAAGATGACTTGATTTGTTTACCCTTCTGACAGGCGTCACAGAGCTTGTCTTTGCTCATGACTGCTTTTGGAATCCCTTCTACCAAATCATTCTTGATTAATCTGTTTATGGTCTTGAAGTTTAAATGATTCATCCTCTTGTGCCATAGCCAACTGACTTCACTTGGTGCAGATGCCACCAAACAAACACTTGAATTCTTGTCAACAGAATTCCAGTCAACTATGTAGACATTTCCTTGTCGTCTTCCAGATAAGATTACCTTCTTTGTACCAATTTGTTCAACGTAGCACTTATTTGTTGAGAAGATGACTGAATATCCCTTGTCACAAAATTGACTTATGCTCAGCAGATTATATTTTAGGCCTTTAACATAGGAGACGTCAGATATCTCTATGTTTCCCTTGATTAATCTTCCTTTAGCTTTAATCTTGCCTTCTTTGCTGTCTCCAAAAGTGACTTTTGGACCATCCACAGCAACTGCATCAGTCAACTCATGTATGTTTCCACACATGTGCCTTGAACATCCACTGTCCAAGTACCAAATCTTCTCTACTTTACTCCTACTCCTAATCCTAACCTACAAAACAAAAATAAAATTGTTTTAGGTACCCTTATTGAGAGGGTCCTGAAGGATTAGTTCCACCCTTGACAACCCAAGATGTTGAAGTCTTAGGCTTCTTAGGTTTCTGAGTTTTAGGAGCATGAACAATTTCATTTTTATCATAGTTATCAGATAAGTCATGTTGATGATCAGTATGATATGAATAATGTTCATAAGCAGGGTAAGGTGCATGATATGCAGGATATGCATGCATTGGATGAGCAGGGTAAGGTGCATAGTAATTAGGAAACTGAGGTGCATGATACATAGGATGATATGCAGCAGGATGCACATAATATGATTCATTTCCATACCAAGCATTTTGATTTTTCTTATTCTTATGCTTCTTTGGTTTACTAGATGCTTGCTCAACTTGTTTAGACTTAGATTTACCAACAGACTGGTTCAATTTAGCTTTATCAGTAGACTTCTTAGGACTCTGCTGTTTGGTCTTACTAGTCTGATTTCCTACACTAGGCTCTTTGCTCTTTTTAGCCTTAGGAGATTTCTTCTCCTTTACCACTTTCTCAGATGAGGTCGATTTAGAAGTTTGAACATACAGAATGACCTTACTATTGTCAGCTGATACAAATTTTTCAGTATGGTTCAACTCTAATTTTTCCTTTTCTAAAGGTGTCTCCTGTTTACTAGATGTATGCATGGATGCAACAGTAGACTTATCATGAGATTCAATGATTTTCTCAAGTTCCATGATTTTTCTTTTATAAACCTCACATTCAGCTTTCAGAGATTCATGCTCTTGCTCAAGCTGTTTATATTCAGCTGATTCCCTTGGCTTTTCAGCTAAGAGTTTCAGTGATCTATTTTGCTCTTTTAGCAGGATCATCTCTTCCTTAAGCTTTTTGTATGCTTCAGCAATACCAGTATTGTTAAGCATCATTTGTTCAAATGAATTAAATAATTCATCATTGAGAGGAGTTACCTCATCCTCAGAGTCATCAGAGTCCTTTGCCATCAGGCACAGGAGAGCAGGTTTTTCTTCATCAGAAGATTCTTCATCAGACGAGTCTGAGTCTGAATCAGATGAGTAGACAGCAGCAAGCTTTTCTGCTTCAGCCAACATAGCTTTCCCTCTCTGATGCTTTCTTTCTTTTCTTACTTTCTTCTCTTCTTCAGTGTACTTCTCTGCTTTTGGATATGGGCAGTCTCTTATGAAGTGTCCCAATTTCCTGCAGTTGTAACACATTAGTTTTGATTTATAATCCTCTTTATCTTGAGAAGAAAAGTTAGGTTTAGAAGTAGAAGCAGCATGATTGTATTTATTTTTCATCTTTCTCTTATAGAACTTCTTGAAGTTGTTCATCAATAATGCTACATCTCCAGCAGTGTACTCCTTTTTGTTGAGTAGAGTGGCCTCATCAGATGAGTCCATTTCTGCATTTCTTTGGGCTGGTCTTCTGGTGTTTTCAGCAGCAACAAGTGCAGCTGTGGGTCCTGAAGTTGAGGTTTCTTCAATTCCCATCCTTGGCAGTTTATACTCATAAGCCTTGAGTGCGGAGAACAGCTCTGTTAGAGAAATCTTGCCCAGATCTCTTGATTCTTCCATTGCTGTCACTTTCATGTTGAACTTGGAAGGTAGAGCCTTCAGTACTCTGACAGAAATCTCTTTGTCAGTGAAAGTCTTTCCCAGCTTCAAAACTTCGTTCAGAGTTCTGGTGAATCTGGTATCCATCTGATCAATGGTTTCTCCAGACTTCATCTTGAAGTTGTCCAGCTTTTCCAATGCAACACTGAGCTGATGCTCTTTAATAGCATCATTTCCTTCACTCATGTCTCTGACCTTGTCCCACATCTCCTTTGCAGTTTTGCAATGTTTGACCTTGTCAAACCGATCATTATCCAGGGCTTTGGTCATGATGAATCTCCCAACTTTATCTAGATTGTAAAGCTTTATCTCTTCTGGAGTCATCTCATGAAGGTCTTTCTCCACAACCGTATCTACTTCATTTATCTTTATGGTCTTTGTGAATCTGAATGGACCTTTAATGATACATGTATGCATGTTGTCATTATAGGCAGCAAGGAAAATCTCCATTCTGATTTTCCAGTCCTCAAAGGACATACCAGCAATGTGGGGAACATGGCTGATACAGTCCATTTTTCAAAAAGTTTTTGTTTTTCAAAAAGATGCTCTTTTGAAAAGTTTTTGAAAACCTTTGAAAAACACTCGGATCAAGCTCGTTGATCAGGCAGCTGATTCTAATGAACCACCCGCTCTGATACCACTTGTTGGTCCCAAGTGGTCAGATGAGGTCTAGAGGGGGGGGGTGAATAGACCTCTGAAAATTTTTGAACTTAAAAACTTTTCAGTCTTCTGTCAGCAGACTAAGCTGATGAAGAACAGTAAGCAGACTAATCTGATCGTAAACGAATCTTGAACAGACGACTGACCACTCTTCTTACAATGACTTAGCTGTTTTTCAGCAAAACAGTTTTCCAAGAGTATACTTGCAGCGGATTGTTAAAAAATGTTTTTCACAAGTAAACTAAGTTCTGAAAGATTTTATCCCCAGCTTAAAACTCCTTACAAAATCTTTTTGATTGATTCAAAGTGTTGAAAATGCAAACTTTAAAAATGTGCAAGAAAACTTTAAATGCAAGATAACACAAAGAATTTTTATAGTGGTTATATGGATAAAAATCCTTTAGTCCACTCTTCCAGATCACACAGATTCTGGGTTATACTATAATCACAAAGATTACAATATTTCTCCACTTACACCTAAACAACTAATGAGAAGGCTGTAAGCTCACAATAGGAATTCACAAAGAAGACCTATCCTCTAAAGTAGAATCACTCACACAGATGGATTCTCACTTCGCACAACACTCAGCTATTACAAAATCACTCAGATAATGTTTTTCTGATTTCTTCAACTGGGTTTCTGTCAACAGATGACTTCCACCAGACGAGTGAGCTGTTCGAGCTTTTGAGACTTAGAGAAATTCTGCTTCAAAATTTCGATCTCTGATTGTTGTTGTGTTCTGGCTCGATTTGAAATTCAGCTCTATTTATACATGGAAATGAAATTATGACCGTTGAAGGCAAGTCACAAATCAAATCCATCCTTCAGCTCATTTTGAAACGGCTCCCTGCAGCATTCCGTACTGTGTACAGTACCTTTCTGTCCATCGCATTTAATGCTGCATTTAATGCACTCTGCTGATCCGAGGATATCTTCAATCATTTGCCATTACTACCCTTCTCTTACAGCATTTATTACACCAAGTGCATTTATTACCGTTGGACTAATCTCTTGACCTCTTCTACTCTGCTGATCAAAACGACTCTGCTGATAGATACTCTGCTGATCAAATACTGAACTCATCTGATTTGACTCGGCTGATGATCTACCCTTCTGTTCGCTGATTCAGCAAGAGATCACTAGTCTTCTGAGCTTTGAACTTTGAACTCTTCTGATGTCTTCTTTTACCAGTTCAAAATTCTTCCAAGGGAACTAAGCTTTCCATACTTAGCTGATTATGATGTTTTGGAAATCATCAAAACCTTCCCTTAATTACTTGTCTTCTTTCATCTTCATCTTCATCCAACAAATGCTTTATCCAAAAATATACATATCTAATTATACATTACCCTAGTGTTTGACTTTGTTGACTTTGATCAATTAGTCGTGGAATTCGTCGATTCGGAATACGATCGACTCAATTGTACATTACCCTAGTCTTTGACATTGTTGACGTTGGTCAATTAGTCGTGCCAATCGTCGATTCAGAATACGATCGACCCAATTATACATTACCTTACTTTTTGACTTTGTTGACTTTGGTCAATTAGTCGTGGAATTCGTCGATTCGGAATACGATTGACCTAATTGTACATTACCTTAGTTTTGACTTTGTTGACTTTGGTCAATTAGTCGTGGAAATCGTCGATTCGGAATACGATCGACCTAATTACACATTACCCTAGTGTTTGACTTTGTTGACTTTGGTCAATTAATCATGGAATTCGTCGATTCGGAATACGATCGACCTAATTGTACATTACCGTAGTCTTTGACTTTGTTGACTTTGGTCAATTAGTCGTGAAATTCATCGATTCGGAGTAAATTTTGAATGAAAGTATATATAGTTTTTTTAAGTGTAAGTATATATAGTTAGTCTTGAGTGCTTATTTTGTTATGTGAACTACTTATTTGAAGTTGATATGATGAAGTTCGAGACTTAACTATAAAAACTAATGACATGAAATAACCTTCTAAATAAAGTAACCTGAAGCAATTATATTATAATATACACGCCGAATTCCAAAAAAAAATTCATGTGGATATGAATTTAGATTGAACCATTATTTTACAATCCTTAAAGGATGGTTAATATAATTACACTAAAAAAATTTGTTATTATTGAGTTAGTTGACATGATGATTTGTTATTGAGTTATTATTTTAGATTGAACCATTATTTTACAGTCCTTAAAAAAATTCATGTGGATAGTTTAAATTATTACGCATTGATATTATTGAGTTAGTTAACATGATGATTTGTTAATTAACAAGAATTTTGTTTAGATTATATCTTTACAAATATCTTTAGCACTATAAAAAGAATATTCAAGTTGTAATTCTCATAAACCACTTTGATGATCCAAATTCGTTGAAACTTATTATAAATTAAACTATAAATTAACTTTTACCACATTATCCAAACATGGCCAAATTATATATATGCGTAATGTCAAGCTAATAACCAACAAAATATACATATTCATATAGATAAACTTCATGTCAAGATCAACAAAATATACATATTTACTAGTTAAAAGTCAACAAAATATACATATCAGATCAACAAAATATACATATTTACTAGTTAAAAGTCTTTGATCATATCCTCAATTGACCTCATTAACATCAATAAAAATGTGCAGTATATCTGCACCCATTCCCTCCCTCTTCAATTCCATAGACTTCATATCAAGTACATCGCCTTCTTTCAAATTATTATCTACACAAAATGCACTCCAGCCTTTACCCAATGCCAGGCGTGGAGTTTTTCTCATACTTAGACCTTTACTTTTATAACGTTGCAATTTCACCTCCCAATACCTAGTACCATGCATAGCTGGAATTCTCAACCATGCAACATTGTAGTTGGAAAGTGAATGCGGCTTCCTTTTTTCTGAATCAATATACTGCATTGGAGAAAAACAGAATGATTAGATTAACAATTTATGTACAAATTGACCTATAACTCGATATGGAACACTTTAAACTGATAAATACCAATCTAGGCATGCTCTTGTTTGATTCCTGTGGAATGTTGAGTTCTTGCATTGTAGGTTGGAACGTAACAATGGGTGGGAACTTGAATTGCTTGTACATTTCTTCAATCATTCTCGACCCCTTAACATCCTCTTCTTCGTCCTCTTCTTCATCATCCTCCTCTTCACTCTCCTCCTCTTCATTCTCTTCCTCTTCATCATCATCGTTGGTTAAATCGATTGTAACTACCGGATCAATTGGAGCACACGGGCAGCACAAATCTTTTTCATCTACGTCCTCTGCCAAAAAAAAAATAACAAGAAAACAAAATGTGAACTATTTCCCAAATATAGAAAAATATTCAATATCAATCTATGAATAAATTACATAGCACGTGTATTAAATCCTTCTCCTCTTAACATGAAAAAAGGCTCACATCCACTTCTACGAAAAATGGTTGCATTATACTTCAATTTATCATAATACTCAAACTGGATCAAGTGGTAATCATATAGCTTATGTGCTTCATAAAAAGAGTCCCAACATGGTCCTAGAAATATTACACCTTGATTATTTCGAATACACCAAATTTTTCAGGTACCCAAACGGGTTCTAACAGTTGCAAAACACCCCGAGGGGTCCATACTGGGATATGAGGAAAAACACTTGGGCAATATCTGCAGCAAAACAATGAATCAATATTGACAAATGCTGCAACATCCACCTTTAATAAAAATGAATATGCAAGTAAAATATCTATACCATGCAGACTTCAGAACATCGTCCGGTAATTCTGAAAAACTTGAAAGGGCTTTGGTTAACATTAGCACCGAATTTCTCAATATAGTATTGGCCTGAACAGATGCAAGCCACAAAGTTTATATTGCCCAGATATTAAAAAAAAACACATCCCCAGTGTTAATTCTATAATTTTCAAATAATTCACGTGCACGAAACACATTAATCCACGAATCACCATTTTTGCTCGTGATGTTGATGTCATAAGTTTGGCTTCTAATTAATAACTTCCCCTTCCTCTTAAGCCATGGTCCTGACCTTAAAACAAATTATAACGGAAGTAGCTACAAGGCATGAAACAAAATTGTCAAAAATTAAAGTTCAACATCAACATGATGTAGAAATCCACCTCCCATGCCATGGTCCTAAAAAAAGACAATCCCTCTTATGCATGTTTATGCAAAATGAATATGCATTTTATTATATAATCCTATATATATATATATATATATATATATATATATATATATATATATATATATATATATATATATTGTTCAATTACGTGGACAGTTAAGAATGCAAACAATTAAGAAAACATAAATATTGCACTTAAAAATATAACTGCTAACAATTGAAAATTAAAAATCGTACAATGAATTAATAAACCAAATAAAACTAATAACCCAACAAAATACATACTAACTAAAACTTATTAAATCCACGTCGTCTTCATCACAGTAGGATAAACAAAAACCCACAAAATTATTGAATCTTAGGGTTACTTATCCGCATTGGAGTGAAAAAACCCACAAAATTATTGAAAGCAAAATGGTCGTAACACCTTCACATCCCCATTTGCTTACTTGCAGTGGATAAACAAAAAAAAAAAACAACTTACAAATTCACCGGTGAACATCTCCGTAATGGCATGGTAAAACCGCATACCCAAAGAAGATTTCATATCTTTGTTTCACCCTCAAAATGAATATTCTTTTAGTAGGATAAGAAGTTTCAGTTTTCAGTGGGTGGAATACTCTAATCGGAAAAGGAAAAGGAAAAGGGTATAGGAGAAGGTTTTTCAACTAAAATAAAAGGCAGACCATTGAAATGTCACAAGTTCATCGTGAAATGCAAAAGGTCGAAACGGCGGTTTTATTCCTTAACATTGAAATTATTAAATATTTTGTATATTTACATTAATCATATTTCATACATCAAAATAATCATATAGTGTCTGTCTATAGAAATATCTAGTGCTTTAATGAATAAAGTTTAATAAGTAAGAAACTCATTAAATGACTAAAATAATTGAACTTTATAAAATAATTCCGGCTTAGTAAAATTATTGTTAAAATCTACGGAAAATTGATATGATATAAGGAAGAAATTTTAATAAACGTAGACTACATTTACAAGACACAAATTGTTTATGATAGTTGAGTTGGCAAATTTTGTAGTTATAGAATTACAGGTTATGATGTACAATCATTATACTACAAAATAATGTATTTTTGATAGCTCATAACATGTTTCTATTCCTACATCAATTGCCTCACTAAAAAATTGTTCTAAGTAAAAATTTTGGTTCATAATATGATTACAACTGAAAACATCTTCAAAATTATTGAAAATTAATAACGATTAAATTAAATTAAACTCAACTAAGTCTAACTAATCAATTAATCTAATAATAATAATACAAAACACCAATAAAATTCATTTTCACTCTCAATTCGAATTCCAAAATTTTTTCAACAGAAAAAATTTATCCATCAAGATATGTAATCATACAAAGCAAACTTTCAAACTAGCAGACTTCGAATTACTATATCCATCTAATTTGTCTACTATGATTTACCAAGAATTGAAAGTGAAAAATGAGATATTTTTTAAATTTTTATTTTGAAGTAAAAAAAAATTTGAAAAACGAGATAATTTTAAAAAAATTATTTTTAAGTGAATTTTTTTTTATGATATCGCAATAGACAAATCAGAAGGAAAAGTAAATTCAAATTTGGTAGTTTGAACGTTAACATTCGTTGATTGTTTACCGTGATGAATGTTGTCGGATGCTTCAAATTTATAGGCGGAGAAAAATCAGACAAGGTGCTGGCAAATTTTGTAGTTATAAATTATAGGTTATGATGTACAATCATTATACTATAAATAATGAATTTTAAATACCTCATAACCTGTTTCTATTCCATAAATAATGTATCACTTGCCTCACCAAACAATCTGATAAATCATCAGAAATGCATATGACAATATGTTAACGACTATATGTCATATGCTTTCTTTTCCCGGTAGTTAATCTGAACACCCTAAGAATTCCAGTATCAGTATTTATATTACTAGTACAGTCACTACCAAAAAAAAAAATAGTACAGTTATAATAATAATATAATATAGATGTTGAGGGGTCCAATGATATTTAATATTGCCTTTCATAAAAGCCATGACTCGTTTGACTCCTATGGTAATTATATTTTAATTATCAAAAAAGGTAATTATATTTTTTGACCATATCCTATAATAGAAAAAATCGTACTAAAAAAAAACAATATCGTAATACAATATGATATTTTTATTTAACCACACTATGTACACAAAAATATAGTAATTACAATAATGTAGCAGCATGTGAACACCATTTGAATTTTTAATTTTCACATTCGCAAAGATATTACACTTAGAGATATGTACTGGGTTTCGTCTTTAAACATGAAAATTTAATATTGAAATAAGATGATACCCAATACATATCCCCAAATGTAAGACCATTGATTAAACTTATTCAGGAACAACTTTTGCAGTAGAGGAAACATTATGAATATGTTATTTGCTAAAATTCTCTAAGATTTGATACATATATATATACACATTATTAACTCCCCTTTTGTCTACTGGATAAAAATATGTTTGTCATGGATACATATTATTAACTACGAAATTAAATTATCCACACCCCACCCGTGATTTACAACCTGTAAATAATAGTAATATATAGAATCCCTATCCATCTGCAAAAGCTACTGTACATATGGACTGTCAATTTCAGTTTTACGGAAATGGTGCAAAATTGTCGTGTAGCAATTTCTGTATTTGGTAGCAGACAACGCGTGCAAAGGCGGTAAGGTCCGATTTGACACGACAGGAACGGTAAACGAGGTGTATTAATTCTGCTAAATCGATTTCCGTCTTGTGTATAGCAGTATAATATAATATATCTGCACCCAAAAAAAAAACTAATATAATATATCAATATAGTAATAAACTGAAATGATGAAGCTTTTGTCATGTTCAGACAAGATTCTCGCATTATTCAATATTTAATCTGGACATTATTTTTCTCTATAAAAGCGAGTGAGTATTCAATATTTAATCTGGACATTATTTTTCAAGAATAACATCTTCAAATATTTCTACAATACATTAACAATGTCGCAAGATTCAAGTACTGGATTTCAACCAAGAAGTCCTAGCATATTAAGGTACAAAAGCCTGAAATGCAAAATTTGCTCAAGCAGGACTGTAATAAAGGTGGTTGGCCCGAGCAGTCAAAACTTCGAGAAACTTTATTATTCTTGTGATGTTCACAAATTCGTTGATTGGTGCATTCCAATTAATGAAAGTGAGATACTTACAAACGATGAAACTCATTCCCACACCCACGATCAGATACCTAGCGGAATCAACAAGGAACTCCAAGACATAAAATGTTTAATTATTGTAGTGCTTGTGCTGATCCTTATGGTTTTGATATTTAAATAATAAATCACTAGTTGTTATTGTGGTAGTAGTTTTCATTGAGGTAGTTGTTTTCATTTTATAAAATAATGTTGTTATTAGTATTTAATTTGAAAAGCATTTCTTATTAAAAAAACACAAATATAAAATGTTGTTGTTATTAGTATTTATTTTGAAAAGAAATTCTTATTAAAAAGGCACAAATATTTTAATGCTAATTAAAAGAATATATATATATATATATATATATATATATATATATATTACAATAGTAATAATTGGGTCGATCGTATTCCGAATCGACGATTGGCACAACTAATTGACAAAAGTAATTCCGAATCGACGAATTCCACGACTAATTAACCAAAGTCAACAAAGTTAAACACTAGGGTAATGTATAATTTGGTCGATCGTATTCCGAATCGACGATTGGCACGACTAATTGACCAAAGTCAACAAAGTCAAACACTAGGGTAATGTATAATTGGGTCGATCGAATTTCGAATCGACGAATTCCACGACTAATTGACCAAAGTCAATAAAGTCAAACATTAGGGTAATGTATAATTGAGTCGATCGTATTCCGAATCGACGAATTCCACGACTAATTAACCAAAGTCAACAAAGTCAAACACTAGGGTAATGTATAATTGGTTCGATCGTATTCCGAATCGACAATTGGCACGACTAATTGACCAAAGTCAACAAAGTCAAACACTAGGGTAATGTATAATTGGGTCGATCGTATTCCGAATCGACAATTGGCACGACTAATTGAAAAAAGTCAACAAAGTCAAACACTAGGGTAATGTATAATTGGGTCGATCGTATTCCGAATCGACGATTGGCACGACTAATTGACCAAAGTCAATGAAGTCAAACACTAGGGTAATGTATAATTGGGTCAATCGTATTCCAAATCGACGAATTCCCCGACTAATTGACCAAAGTCAACAAAGTCAAACACTAGGGTAATGTATAATTGGGTCGATCGTATTCCGAATCGACGAATTTCACGACTAATTGACCAAAGTCAACAAAGTCAAACACTAGGGTAATGTATAATTGGGTCGATCGTATTCCGAATCGACGATTGGCACGACTAATTGACCAAAGTCAACAAAGTCAAACACTAGGGTAATGTATAATTGGGTCGATCGTATTCCGAATCGACGATTGGCACGACTAATTGACCAAAGTCAACGAAGTCAAACACTAGGGTAATGTATAATTGGGTCGATCGTATTCCGATTCGACGATTGGCACGACTAATTGACCAAAGTCAACAAAGTCAAACACTAGGGTAATGTATAATTGAGTCGATCGTATTCCGAATCGACGAATTCCACGACTAATTGACCAAAGTCAACGAAGTCAAACACTAGGGTAATGTATAATTGGGTCGATCGTATTCCGAATCGACGATTAGCACGACTAATTGACCATAGTCAACAAAGTCAAACACTAGGGTAATGTATAATTGGGTCGATCGTATTCCGAATCGACGAATTCCACGACTAATTGACCAAAGACAACAAAGTCAAACACTAGGGTAATGTATAATTGGGTCGATCGTATTCGGAATCGACAAATTCGTCGATCATATTCCGAATCGACGAATTCCATGACTAATTGACCAAAGTCAACGAAGTCAAACACTAGGGTAATGTATAATTGGGTAGATCGTATTCCGAATCGACGATTGGCACGACTAATTGACCAAATTCAACAAAGTCAAACACTAGGGTAATGTATAATTGGGTCGATCGTATTCTGAATCGATGAATTCCACGACTAATTGACCAAGGACCTCAACTTTTGTTGTATTTAGTTGTATTATGGAAATTTGCATTTTTTCAAGGACCACAAAATGGCAGAAGTTTATTACTCCATATTTATAATTAGCTACTGGACAAAGAAAGATTAGAAGACATAAATAATAAAAGGCTTTGAATGGATATATTTAGGGCTGTCAATGGGGCGGATTTCAATCCGAATCCGTCCGAATTCGATCCGATTTATTAGGATAATTGTCCGATTAGAGATTCGATGGACATGATCCGATTATAAAGATCCGAAATCCAAAACTCCGAGCACAATCCGAACAAGATCCGAATCCGACAGGATTCGATCCGATATAAATGGAGCCGGATCTGGACGAGCCTGATCCGACCATAATCCGACCCATTGACAGCCCTAGATATATTGTTCAAGACTTTGAACATGTTGAATTGGGCTTTTGTTTAGCTCCTCGGAGTTTGGAAGTAGCGGGAGATTAATAATGGGCCATATATATTGAGTTTGACCAGTGATAAATTTGCCACTGAAACTTGACTGTTATAGATTATATTAATTACTATATGATAATAAATAATCCTTTTGAATATTTGAAAAGTAGATTCTTTATGGTACAATGAATTTTTTATTTCTCAATTTTTCTTCTATTCTTTGATACTAAATTTCACATGTTTATTTATGATACTAATTAAACAACATCCAAGGTGGTAATTGGACCAAGTGGTAGCGGCTTGCGAATTTTAGATGCGAAACTTAAGTTCGAATCATACTAAGGATGAGTTTGGCCCCACGATTGAATAATTACTTTTACAATAATTGATTATATCATAATTGCTTTTGAGATAATTGCTTTTACAATAATTGATTTAGCGTTTGGTTTCAAGTTTTCAAAATTGATTATAGAAATGTAGTCTTTTATCTAATTTACAAAACTACCCTCATATGTATGTTTAATAATACTATCCAATTATATTATTTAACCATCATGATTATTATTACTTACATAAATCAATTTTTTTTTTGCATAAGATTGATAAAAAATAATAACAAAACAGTAAAAAACAAGTAAAATGAGTCATATATCAATTTAAGAAAATCAAATTCGAAAAATGTCAGAAATTCAAAATCTAAAATGTTATAAATCACAAAAAGTCAATAATTAGCTATAATTGTTATTAGATGAAGCAATTTGAGCAGCTAGCTGATTACGAAAACTATCCATTTCTTTGTCATTGTGTGCTTCTTTTCCATTATTACTATGAACTTCGCCAAGATCTTGACGATTATCAAAAACACTTTCCTTTTCATATTTCTTGAACTTGCGATCAATTTTGGCCTTTTTTCTAATATAATTATGTAGGGCCATCGATGCACAAACTATTGCAACTTGAACATCAAAGTCAAATGAATGCATCTTCTCTAATATTCGCCACCTTGACTTCCAAACCCCAAACTTTTGCTCAATCGTGCCTCTCAATGATGAATGAGCTCTATTAAATATTTCTCTCGTATTTTTTGGTTGGGCTTCTCTTCGAAAATCGGGTAAATGATATCTTTCTCCTTTGTAAGGTGCAAGATAGCCTGTCGTATTTGAATACCCAGCATCAACCAAGTAGTATTTTTCTGAAAACATGACTTACACATTATGTTAGTTATTCTTTTATAACTAGGCATATAGAATCATGCAAGCATATATTCACAAAGTACCTTTTGGAGGATGTGGAAATTTCAGTTCTGGATTTCGAATGGCCTGATGAAATATACGTGAATCATGAGCACTTCCTTCCCATCCGAGCCAAACAAATGTAAAACACATGTCAAAGTCACAAACAGCCATAATATTTGGGTAGCATAACATTTCCTCCCAATATAAGGAATTTGTTTATTTGTAGGAAGAACTGCCTTAATGTGTGTTCCATCAATTGCTCCAATACAATCCTAACGTTTAAAAAGTAATAAAAAAAATCAAATATAGCATTAACATATGCAATAATACAGTAGGTAGGTAGTTAACTTATTTACCTTGAAATATGGCCAACATTTAGGATTTTGGCGAATATGTTGAGGCACTATGTCGAATGAATCTGGTGGCTTAATAATATCAATTGACATAGCAACTAATGCTCTAAGAGTATCATGAAAGTGTCTGCTGATAGTTTCTCCAGAGTGTTGAAATCTTTCTTGCAACATTCGATTACTAACACTATGACCCAAAGTCATTAAAAACATTGCCATTTTTTCTTCGATTGTGACATTCCTACTCGCTTTTAAATTATACTTACTCCTTAGATCATGACATAAGTCCATAAAAACCTCTTTTTCCATCCTAAATTGTTGTTGACATCGTTTCCAATGTCCATTTAGAACTTTCACCACAAATTTGTGACTTGTCTGCTCTGATGTCCTGCATGGTTCCTTATGAATATAGTTGACATAATAAGTCAGTATACTTGTTAAAGCAGCCACAACAAGTTCATCAAATCCATCATCTTCTCGAATAATTTCTATTTCATCCATCAAAGACTGCAATAAAAGAGATAAAAAGAAAGAAAAAAACACTATCACATATTTGTTAAAAAATAAACCAATTCATCACATATTTGTACTAAAAAAATGAATAAACACATATCCAAAATGCAAATTCACGTCTTTAACATTGTAATTAGTTCTGGAAAAACTGAAAAAACCTCAAATAAAAAATTACTCAAACTACTACCATCCTAAAGAAGTTCAACTAAACGAAGTAGATTAAATTTTAGGAAATCCATATAGCCTCTGAGCTATTGTTGCTAAATGTCGCATATTCTCGGCGTTCTTCTTGCTTTAGCCAAGTGTATCGTGTCATAGGATCACCAAGTACTCTGAACATTTCTCTGTTTTCAGCATTCATGAACAAACGAGTTCCAAGCATATACAAGTCATCACATTTGCTAACTTCTGGAATTTCTTCCAACATAGTCATTGCAGCTTCGATAGTACATCCAGATGTGTTAGATAGATGAACTTTGGTGGGACTTGTTGTGAGACCTCCTCGTTTGTTCTTACTTTCTACAACTTCAATAATGCGGTCAAGCTGTTTTAACAACTTTTTAGCAGTTCCTTTCTTTCCACTCTGTTTTACAATATTATTCTCATCGATTTTCCTTTTCTTCATATCAACAACATTCTTACCATTGTTATCACTTTTCTCAACACTGCTTGATTCTGAAATATCTTCAACACTCTCTCCATTTTTAGGTTGAGAATAGATTGGTGGCATTACTCCAGAGTTTGGAGCGTAAGCTCTAGCTCCATTAGCAGCTACATCCAGAAATAATTCATCCAATAAAAAGCAATGATATAAACCTCTCACCCGAAACTTAGCTAATTCTTCATTCTTCTGTAAATATAAATTAACGAAGTATATTAGTAATATAAGTATAATGATAAACATTGATGGGGGCTATTTCGCACCCTACATACTGATCAGATCGAACAAAGATTATAAGATCGATTCGACCAATTATAAAGGATCGGGATCTTCTTACAGACCCTGCCAAATGCCGCTCGCTCCGAGTAAAGATTATACTCCGGACCCAAGAAGGATAGTTGGGCCGAGTCCAAGCAGGACTATGATTCCTTGTAATACTAGGTTTAGCGTAATATATATACCTAGTTATTCATTGTATGAGACAACTACGAATTCTCTTAATTCTGAGATTACACAAGAATACATTAATAGAACTCAATAATATCCATTATTATTGCAGAATTCTACATTCATATTGGAGTATTCTTAATTTTGTTAATGGTTTTACTTCTTGCCTTTGATTATTGCTTTTCTTTGTAAACGATCCATCCAGAATAAAGTAACAGAGCCCAATATACTGAATAATTCAATATCCAAACCCCCGATATCACAAATTCACTGATATTAAATTAACTTGACGAAAAACGATTAAATCAGTTGGCGCCCACCGAGGGGCTAGGTTAATTATTCGATCGACATATGGCTCGCCCAAGGAAAAGCGCCCGTGTCGGAGCAAGAAGTAACACAACCACCGGTCATAACACATCTGAAGATCCACAGGAGAACGACAATAATAACGTTCCCAACACCGACGAGAATTTGCAGAATACCCATCCCCGACATCAGGAACCCCTAGAAGGTCCTCCCGGTACGATACAGGAAGAGCCGGAAGTCCCCGAGATCCCTGTTCCTTTCCCGGGTGCTCAGGAGAAATTACGACAAATAGCGATGCTCGTTAAATCGCTCTCCCCAGAAGAATTACTTGTGCTTGATCAAATTCCGCGAAACCCTAGGGCTGCCAGGACAATTCCTGCTCGGAGAACGCCCGGACAAAACGATCAAGTATCTCAACAAGCTGATAGCCCACCAAGCGAGCACCGCTCACTACACAGTCCACAACAGGACAATTCAAAACCCTCCGACAATAATCCTCGAAGAAAACCAGGTCACAGAAAAACCCAGGCGAAGCGCAGTGGATCCAGGGAACGTACAATTATCCCTATTGATGATGACATAGATGATACAATCCCTGATCGACCACGAACGGCTCGACTGACGGAAAGAGAAATTGAAAGGATGGTGCAGGACCGACTCGAACAACGCTTACGATCTATTCAAAATCCGTGGGCCCGAACCACGGAACTCCAGGAGAGCCTTGCGGCCTGTTCTCCCTTCTGCAGGGAAATAAAAGAGGCACAATCGATCGGACAAGTCCCGGGTAGACTACCTCGCTATGATGGAACCACTGACCCGGATGATTATATTTTTAGCTTTACGAATATAATGAATTTATATGCCCACTCTGCCGAATTCACTGCCAAATTAATGGTAACTACATTCGAAGGACTCGCATTGGACTGGTTCGCGAAACAACCTGCCAACTCCATATTCAGCTTCAGGGAACTCTGTAACAAATTGACGCAGCAGTTTGCCAGTCAGAAGAGACAAAAACTTCCGATGAGCTACCTTGGAACTATATATCAACAAGAAGGAGAATCCCTAAGGAATTGGTTGGCCAGATTCAACGTAGAATTACTTAAAATCGATTCCCCAAATATCGATTACATAATATCTATCCTCTTCGATCTCACTAAAAACAGGCAGTTCGGAAATGCCCTCAGTCGAAAACAACCAAGAACGTTCGCCGACATCATGAGCCTGGCGTCTAAGTATATGACCCAAGAAGAGATGAATTCCTTTAAGGATAAGAACAAAAACAAAGTCGCGGCTACAGGGTCTAAGCGGCATGACAAGATTCCCGCCCAAAGATCCTTGGATTACGAGCGATCTTCCAGGAGAGGTAACGTTTTCCAGCGACTGGAATACAGCAGAGCCGACCAAGAAAGGCAACCTAATTTCTACCAAAGACCAAGAAACCCTGAACAACCAATCAGAAGCAGAGTGAATCAAGTAGAACACCCAAGATTAAATGCTCCAATGGAAGAAATCTTGGAAGTTCTAGAAAGGAATAATTGGATTCCCGAGGCGAGGAAAATCGCTCAGCCCAGACCAGGGTCTAGAAACTATGATCAATACTGTAAGTACCATAGGGCACATGGGCATCGAACGGAAAATTGTTTTCACCTTAAGAGAGAAGTTGAAAAACTGATCGAGCAAGGAAAACTAGACGAATACATAGAACGAGATAATCGCAAAAGGGAAAGAAGCAGAAGCCCCCGGAACGGAACTCAAAGGAGAAGTTCTCATCGAAGATCACCTGAACGTCGGCCTACTCAGGAATTGAATCACGACCAGGTCAATGGGACTATCCACACTATATCCGGGGGGCCTGCGGGTGGAGATAGTCGTAATGCTAGACGAAGAACGACCAGATCCATAATTGCAAATTCTAAATATCCAAAAGAAATATGGACATTAGAAAACAGGCCAACAAATCACCAGCCGATCAGCTTTAACGAAGGTGAAGTACCTAAAAACATCACTTGGGATACAAAAGAGGATAACCCAGATTTCCCTATGGTAGTGTCGTTAGAAATAGCAAATTATAATGTGAGAAGAATCCTAATCGATAATGGAAGCTCAGCAAACATCATCTCCAGAGAGGTCTTAGCACAAATGAACCTCGGGCAAATAAACCTACAAAGGGTAGCAACGCCGTTAGTAGGCTTTGGAGGCTCCGAGATCATCCCCAGCGGAACGATATCTTTAAGTGTATCGCTCGGAAAGAAACCACTTCGGACCGTGAAGTTGGTAAAATTCCTAGTGGTAGATACACCCTTCGCTTATAACGCTATATTAGGGCGACCAGCCCTTAACCTTTTTCGAGCTGTAGTCTCTACCTATCATCAGAAAATAAAATTTCCAACCGACAGCGGCATTGGAGAAATAACGAACGACCACTGTATGGCATGGGACTGCTACAGCACATCATTAACGTTGAAAGAACACCCCAAGTCAATTACTCCGAGCAAGAGAAAGATCGTAGACGATCTCACTAGAAATGAGGTCGAAATTCCTATTACTGATCGATTAGATAAAAAGGGGAAAGAACCACTAGACTTATCCTTGCAACCCCCAGAACATAAAGATATAATTCTGGTAGAAGGCGACTCGTCCAAAAAGACAAGAATTGGTACAGAATTGAGCAAAGAAGGAGAAGTAATGTTAATCGAATTTCTAAGAAATAACGTGGACGTCTTCGCCTGGAGTGCAAATGACATCGAAGGGATCGATCCTCGGGTAATCAAGCATACCCTAAAAATTGACCCTTCAGCGAAACCCGCCAGACAGAAGAAAAGAAATCATGGACCAGTAAAAGATAAAATTATCAAAGCCGAGGTTGAAAGACTGCTGGAAGCAAAACAAATCCGAGAAATACATTTCTCGGAATGGCTATGTAATGTTGTACTAGTAGCAAAAGGGGATAAAAAGGACAACAAATGGAGGATGTGTAATGATTTCACCGACCTTAACAAGTTATGTCCACGCGACCCTTACCCCCTCCCAAGAATTGATTTATTGGTCGACTCGACCGCTGGCTTCGCGCTGTTCAGCATGATGGACGCCTTCCAAGGTTTTTACCAAATATACATGGACGAGCGGGATCAAGAGAAGACCGCATTCATAACCGAACAGGGAGTATACTGCTTTATAGTAATGCCGTTCGGATTAAGGAACGCCGGGGCTACATACCAAAGATTGGTAAACCTAATGTTCAGGGAGTTAATCGGAGAAATAATGGAGGTCTATGTAGACGACATGTTAGTAAAAAGTATGAATGAAGCGGATCACGTAAGACATCTAGATCGATGTTTCCGAATCCTAAGAAAATACCGTATGAAGTTGAACCCTGCAAAATGCACCTTCGGTGTTAAGTCAGGAAAATTTTTGGGATATTTGGTACACCAGCGAGGAATAGAAGCCAACCCAGAAAAAATTCGAGCCATAACTGAAATGAAACCTCCCAAGACCATCTCTCAAGTGCAAAGCTTGGTTGGGAAGATCGTAGCATTGAATAGATTCATATCTAAATCTGCGGACAGAAGCTTGCCCTTTTTCCAAACGCTTCGAAAAGCGAAAAACTTCGTTTGGACCGAAGAATGTGAACGAGCTTTCGAACAACTCAAAGAATATTTGACATCCCCTCCGATGTTGGCCAAACCAACAGAAGGGGAACCATTGTACATATACATCTCCATCTCCGATACGGCCATTAGCTCAGTACTAATTAAGATAGAGGGTTCAGAGCATAAGCCTGTCTATTATCTCAGCAAGTTATTACAAGGGGCGGAGAAGAATTACTTGGAAATAGAAAAATTCACGCTGGCCTTAGTAGTGGCTGCTCGAAAACTCCGACCCTACTTCTTAACCTACAAAATCATCGTTTTGACGAACCAACCACTTAGGCAGATCCTAGCAAAACCAGAAGCCTCCGGAAGACTAATCAAATGGGCCATCGAACTCAGCCAATTCGATATCGACTACAAACCAAGGGTCGCCATCAAGGCCCAAGTATTGGCTGATTTTTTATTGGAAACACCAACACAATCATCAAACACCCTCCATGAGGATATATTGATCATAGAAGATCAAACCTGGTTAATGCATGTAGATGGTGCTTCAAGCCGGGAAGGAGGAGGCGCCGGAATCAACTTCACCGGACCTAATAAAGAAGATTTGAATTATGCTATTACATTGGACTTTGTCGTAACAAATAACGAAGCAGAGTATGAGGCGTTAATCGCAGGAATGGAAATGGCAATCAAAGCCAACATAAAGAGGCTAAAAGTATTAACCGACTCAGAGTTAGTACAAAGGCAAATAGAAGGCTTATACGAGGCTAAGGAATTCAACATGATCAAATACCTCGCCAAAGTAAAAGCACTGGCCGAGAAGTTTGAAGATTTCGACATACAAAACATTCCACGTTCGGAAAATAAATGGGCCGATCAACTATCTAAGTTTACAGGATCCCAAGACGGAAAGACCGAACGAGTGATCAACTGGCTGATCTCTTCTACACCGGCTGTCGACATCGATGAGACACCGATAGTCGATATAATGGAAATCGAAGAAGTCGAAGATAATTGGATGACACCAATGATAGACTATCTTCGTGAAGGAAAACTACCATCTGATCAGAATGAAGCTCGGAAAATAAAATATCGAGCCCCAAAATATACACTCGTAGAAGGAAAACTCTACCGAAGGTCAGTATCAGGAATTCTCCTGAGATGCGTCTCTGAATCCCAAACCGCTGAAATACTGCAAGAAATACATGAAGGAGACGCGGGAAATCACAGCGGATCGAGGGCATTGGCTTTAAAATGCCTCAGAACAGGTTACTATTGGCCTACTGTCAATAAGGACGCCGCAAATTACGTCCGAGAATGTCATCATTGCCAAGTACATGCCAACGTATGTCATCAACCAGCAGAAAATATGCACCCGATTCCAATTTGTTGGCCTTTCGATCAATGGGGAATGGACATCGTGGGGCCTTTCCCAGCGGCCAGATCAAAGAAAGCTTACGTCCTGGTCGCTGTAGAGTATTTCAGCAAATGGATAGAGTGCATCGCCTTAGCGCGAATAACTCAATTCCAAGTGATCAACTTCCTTTGGAAGTTCATAGTCTGTCGATTTGGCATCCCTAGGATCCTAATTTCCGATAATGGAACCCAATTCGCTGGAAAACAAGTGATAGAATGGTGTTCGAAACTGGGAATTCAACAAAATTTCACTTCAGTCGGGCATCCAAGAGCGAACGGACAAACCGAAGTAGCGAACCGAGAGATAATAAAATCTTTGGAAAAAAGATTAGGATCAGCCAAAGGAAAATGGCTCGATGAACTACCAGGAGTATTGTGGGCTAATCGAACCACGGTAAGAAACTCAACTGGGGAAACCCCATTCAGCTTGGTATATGGGTCGGAAGCTGTTATTCCTGTGGAAACTTTAATTCCAACGCCAAGAATAGAGATGTTTGATGAACAAGAAAATGAAAAGGCAAGAGAAAATGACGTCGATCTAACAGAAGCCTTAAGGGATAAAGCTGCCGTACGCCTACAAGCCACTAAGGCAAATATGGAGAAAGCATACAATCAAAAAGTACGCGTCCGAACCTTCAAAGAAGGAGACTTGGTTTTGAAAAAGGTAGAAGTATCCAAGCATGTGGGAAAGTTACAACAAAATTGGGATGGACCTTACATCGTCATTGGCGTAGGAAAGAAAGGTTCATACAAAATTGCACACATGGATGGGACAGCCTTACCAAGAACCTGGAACGCAGTCAACCTTAGGAAATACTATGGTAAATAAATTTTAGCAGATTATACTGCATTGTTTTATTTTACTTTACTTTATCAAGTTTTAATCCTTGTAACAAAGGCCTTAGCCTAGAGTTCAATTAGTAAAAATTTTAGCATTTTCTATACATCGATTATTTCGATTAACGCTCTGTGGAATTACACTAGCATATTGATAAATATCAGAACGAAGCGAGTCGAGTATACATTGATCCGCTCAATAAACACTCCTCGATTTATGTCAACGGCAAAAACGACTTTTTGGTGACAAACCTAAGTCTAAATTATAATGAGTCGAGTATACATTGATCCGCTCAATAAACACTCCTCATTCCGACCACAAAAACAAAACGAGTCGAGTAAACATTGATCCGCTCAATAAAAACTCCTCGATCGAACACAACAAACATAAAGACTTATTGGTGCGAAAAACCTAAGTCCAAACAAAACGAGTTGAGTAAACATCGATCCGCTCGATAAAAACTCCTCGATATGTATTCAACGATCAAAAATACTTTCAGGTACTAAAAACCTAAGTCTAAACAAAACGAGTTGAGTAAACATCGATCCGCTCGATAAAAACTCCTCGATATATCTACAATGATTGAAAGACTTATTGGTGCGAAAAACCTAAGTCCAAACAAAACGAGTTGAGTAAACATCGATCCGCTCGATAAAAACTCCTCGATATGTATTCAACGATCAAAAAGACTTTCAGGTACTAAAAACCTAAGTCTAAACAAAACGAGTTGAGTAAACATCGATCCGCTCGATAAAAACTCCTCGATATATCTACAATGATTGAAAGACTTCAGGTACTAAAAACCTAAGTCTAAACAAAACGAGTTGAGTAAACATCGATCCGCTCGATAAAAACTCCTCAACATATATATTCAACGATCAAAAAGACTTTTGGTATTAAAAACCTAAGTCTAAATAAAACGAGTAGAGTAAACATGGATCCGCTCGATATACACTCCTCGAACTATTTACAACGAGAAAAAGACTTTTTGGTATTAAAACCTAAGTCTAGATAAAACGAGTTGAGTAAACATCGATCCGCTCGATAAAAACTCCTCGATATGTTTTCAATAATTAAAAGACTTTTGGGTTAAAAACCTAAGTATAATTACAAACGAGTCGAGTATACATTGATCCGCTCAATAAAAACTCCTCGATCTACTCCTAACGATCTAAAAAAGATCCGCTGATACTCCTAAAGTTTTGAAAGATAAATCAAGTATGAATTCATCTGCTCGGAAATTACTCCTCGTAAATAAAATTATCAAACGACAAAGAAGATGCAAGAAATAAAATAATATTTTATTCATCAAATCAATTACATACAAATATCCTACGTTACAAAAATCTGCTTGCTACCTAAAGATCATTACAATGATCTAGTTAAATTGATCCTATGGGATCGACTATCTTCACGACAATGTCCACGGAAACACCAATCTCCTCCCTAGTACCTCATCGATCATAATAAACCACCTAAGAAGCATGCTGCTCAGGATGGTCGACTTCTTTGGTTCGATGGCCAGGCTCTGAAGATCAAATGTTGTTCCAGATGAAATGAACACTACCAGCCAGATAAGCTAGCAATGCTCACTCACCCAGAAGAAGATACTGCTTTTACTTTATCTATAAAACATTTTACTCTCGAGCAGCATCTCTTCAGGACCGTCGTGAAACGGTAAGTTTACCAGCCACCCCGATGGTCTATAACTCCGGAGGTAACATCGAAGAGCGGAGGCGGCTGGCAAGTATGAACCCCCCATGTGCAGACGGAAACCACGGACCTCTAAGGTGATGAAGACTAAAGCAGAGATCTCATGGGATCCGTCGATACAAGGAAGGGCTGACATGGGACCCGTCAATACAAGACTGGGGACAATTCCTTTACTGTGAACGAACAAATCACGATAATGTGACTTCTTGAACATTATGGGGTCCGAAGGCAAAATGAAATCTAAGGAAACAGAGATCTTCATTGTTATGAATGGAAAATAAGGAAACTACCTACTTATTTATAGGCGCCCGTGAGAATAATCCTACGGATAATAGGAGTTTAATCAAGGGACGAAAACGCGACCCTTTGACTTCCCGAATTAAATGCAAGTAAGTTGGAACGGCGCCCGTCTGATCGACTCAACTGATCGATGACAAACAAATCTACAGATCGAAGCGATCAACAAAATAATCCAAGAAAACTTAAAGAAGTTCAAAGACCAAAACGATCTGCACGATCATATATGAGGGTCGCCTAATAGAAAATATTAAGAACTCCTCAACGAAGGCATGCAAAGTTGAACCGTTGAAAGAGGATAATTGCTTAAAAACGACCAGAGCCTCCACCATACGGGGGTCGTAACTGCCTCATACATCATTGGGGGACTACTAAGTTGGCCATACAAGAATTCCATTTAGAATCCAAGAAATCTGACATCGAAATCAGGAGAATAGCCCTCCCTATTCGAAACTATAAGGCCGTCACTGCCTAATTTTCCAAAGAATTGCTGAAGGAGGTCTGAACGGGTCAGATCTGGCCAGGACTGTTACATTTTCCAATTCCTCCCATATCAAGAGTATGATATACTGGCTAGAGAAATGTATAATTGAAAAGCTAATGATGGAAGACATGGATAGGTGAAAAGCACCTAAAGGAAAATTTCCCTTTGAGGAAAAGGAAAAATTGAAATTCAACAGGAGGAACAATAACCTCCTTATATAAGATATATGTCATATAAGGACAAATTTATAAGGCATGAATCGAGCATCGACCAGACAGCTAAGGGTTTACACAACGACGATCGGCTGGATTGATCAACAAAGATTAAATATGCGAAGCAAATATTATACCGTTCAGTTATCTTACAAGCGACCAAAGCAAGATCAAGCTTACTTTCTCCGTACTTAAATCTCTCCGCAGAAATAAAATTCAGATAAGTAAACTAATCTTTGTCAATTACTACATGATGGTATATTTGTGCGTAGCAATAACATATATGAACAAGATATATCATTAGAATCAAGGCAAGAATCTGCCTACAGAAGAGATCATAATTTCCAATCTAATCTCCCAATACAAAAACCTCTGCCCGGACAACTACACAAAAGCTGGGCATCATCATCAAAAAAAAAAAAAAAAAAAAAAAAAAAAAAAAAGAGACAGTCCAAGGTCTGCCAGATTAAATAAAGATCATTGAGAAGAATCGCCAGAGGGGCGACCAGCAGAAACAGGCCTCCGAGGAGTTAGGTTACCAGCAAACGCCATCAACTCCTCCTGACGCTTAAGATAACCGGCATCATAACCATCATCATATGCCTGTTGACGAGATCCCTCTGCCGACGCGGCAGCCTGAACTAGGTCGTCTTTCTCTTTCTCAAGAATAACTTGGTCAGCCTCTAACTTTTGGAGATCATCTTTAGCAAGTTGCAGCTGCAGCTCCAAACCCCTGGTTTTAGCTTTCTCCGACTCCAGCTGACCTTGAAGAGCTCTCCGACTATTCCACAGTTCATCATTTTGCACACCCAGCTGGAGTGCAAAATACTTGCCCTAAAAACAGAAAGAGTAAGAAAAACCGCCGTACAACAAAGAATTCAAAACAAAGAACAGGAAAAATGTTCGAAATATGTTTACCTGTTCACATATCTTCACCAGAGATTGAACAAGGCGAACATTGGAAGTACCTTCGAGCTTCCTCAATTCGCCGGGCAAAATAGTACTCATGCCTAAGTCCCAAGACAAAGCATCAGGTTCAACAGAACCAGGCAGTTCGCTTGTCAAAGGGACACCGTCGGAACGTGGAGTCTCCGACAAAAGAATGTCATTAACCTGCATAAGCACACAGCGATCATCTAACGGACGAGGGGAGTCCCTCTCGTCGGGACTAACAGAGGTCTCTTTGCCGGAAGCAGATATAACGGTCCGACGACCAGACCTCGACCCAGATCGACCCCCAGAAGGTCCCCCAGACTCAAAAGAAGCAGTCGTTACAGTGGTATCATGAAACAGATATTCAGGACCATATTGCGAAATAGACTGCGTTATGGAAGGATTGACAGAAAAACCATCACCGACTTGCCCTTCACTAACTAGCAGGGCAGTAGAAGTAGAAAAAGGAAGGGAACTAACAAAATCCCCTCCATGAGATCCATACTCGTAAGAAGAAAAACCTGAAGAAACAGGTATGTCGTAAACCTGTTCCATGTTGGATGGATCTCCGAAAGCTAATCGACCTGGGGAAGACCTATTACCTCCCGCGGGGGTAGAAGAAAAGTTTGGTTGGAGGAGCGACGAACTAACTTCTGATAAAGGTTGGAACGTGGTAATAGGAGTATCGATCATCGAACTACTAACTGAGGACGAACGAGGAGGCTCCATCGAAGGCCCTTCTCTTCGAAATTTCTTCGATCTATTATCCCTAGCGCCCTCACGAGAAGGTCGCTTCGAAGTATTACCGAAAAGGTTACTCATGATCGGATTACGGAAAAATATAAATTAATATCGAGGAAGTTTATCGACTAGCTCAAGAAAGAGTATTATGTTAAGAGAGGAGTATAGCAGTAAAAAAGACAAGTCAAATTTTACCTCTCGTATTTATACTACACGAAAAGACGCGACTGACCCGAAGAAAGGGCGCGAAACAGGAAAACTGACCTTGGAGCAAACGCTAGAATTTGAAAAGACACATACATAATGATTACGGCAAATTAAATGACTTGTCTGAATCATTACAGCGAATGTGAAAGGACACGACTGTCAGAATAAGAAACGTTTAGTGTACAAAGTAGGGAAAGCTAAGCTACAATTAAACCTACAAGCGGATAATTACAAAGATTATTTCAAAAATAAATCACTATTTCAAGAAGCCTGGTCGCTTTCCGGAATCTTCTGCTCACTATTGACGACCTCAGTCATGCCTATATCGTCTTCTTCTTCCTCTTCGTCTACTGGATCGATGAAAGTATTATCGAGCTCATCGTTAACATCAGAAGGAGGAATCGGCAATGGATTTCCAAATTCCTCGACAAGATTAGCCAGAGGAAAACCTTGATATTCGACATCTGGAACCTCGGAAGAAGAATAAAGCTCGCCATAACGGTTCAACCGGATATGAGCTGCCTTAAAATACTCCTTCCGACGATCGTCGATCATCTCCAAAGCGACCAGTTGATGAATCGATTTTTTAAAAGTATTCTCAAGAAGAGGGCCGACCATCCGGTACACCAACGCCGTATGAACAGGAGAGTTGAGGAATTCACGAACAACTTGTTCGTCAGATTTCCTAACGTATCGATCTCTTTGCCTAAGTGGGACATCATTTTCATACTCCTCTAAAGAAGCTTCAAGGCGTGATACTTGAGATTCAAGCTCACTAATGCGAGTCGTGCTTTTTAACTGCAATTCTTCTAATTTTCTAGCCATTTGATTGGCTTGTTCTTGAACACGAGAAACCTCTATCACCCTATCTATCATTTCTTGATCTTCGGTCCCGGCAGCACGAGTCTCTACGACAGGAACAGAGGAAGATGTCGAGGGACCAACTTCTGAACCGGAAGATTTGTGAAGTAAAGCTTTATACTTCTCTTCAAGGAAATCGCACTGTTGTTTCCAGAGAGAATTTTCATAGGCGTACGATGTCAGACAGGTGTTAACCTGAAATAACGAAGGGGTCAGAAAGAAACGAATTAGCGAATTAAGAAAATCCTAAAAGATCACTTCATCAGAATAATAGAAAGAAAAAGATCTCACCTTTTCAGCGTAAAGAGAAGCTCGCTGGAATTTCTCCAAAGGATCCTTATGAAGAAGCTTATTAAGATCGCGAGTAAGAACGCCAGACAAAAGAATACGGGTCGCCTTATCAACCGCATTCTCGTTATTATCATGAATAAGAGAATCCTTCTCGGAATAACCAGCGGCCCTCCTTCCCTCTAAATGATCCTCGATCATTTCGACCAGAGTAGGATTTGGATGTTTATCCCCGAGTAAAGAAAGGTCGTCACCAGAACGTCCATAGTAGCTCCTCTTCCTGTTAGCTGGATTATTAGATGGATGAGGCATTGACCAGCTGCGACATCCTCGAATACCCAAAGAGGTTCTAAGATGAAGCGGAGGGTAACCGGGTCCCATGCCCTGACGAATAGGGGACTCACGTGAAGAATCCGGAGATTCCTCTCTATTCTCCTCAGATTCGTGACCCAACTCCAATTTCCTTTTTCGAGACGCCCTCTGCTCGATAGGATTATTCTCCACTGACTTGGAAGATTTCGACAGCACCATTTTTCCCTTCGAAGAATGTCGGGAGTTTTCTACCATATGAGCTGAAAAAGAAACAAAATAAAGTTAATTTCTCCATATAAAAAGTATAGTGACAATACTAAAGATCAAATAAAATGCTAACCTAGAGGTTCAGATGATGAACTGATGGGAAAATTATGGACACTTAACCCCGCCTTACGAAGAAAAGATTCCCCAATCAGAAGAGCGCTTTGATATTTGTTTGTACGCATCTCGGGAATCTCAGTGATAAACTGTACATCGTCAGGAACAAGTTCACCAGTCGGTGAGCGACCTCCAGGAATCCAACTGGAACCATGATCCCACGAGAAAGGCGTGGTCGAACCATCCTCCAAACGGAGATTAGACGGAGGACGAACAAAGAAGAAATGAGATTTCCATGAGGGATTACTAGAAACCGGAGCATCAAAGATTGCTCGGCTAGGCCGCTGACTAGCAAAGAAATATCCACGGTTTGAAGAACTAGAAATATTAAAACGAAAAAGTTGCGTAAAGTTACGGAAAGAAGGTTTAAATCCCTTTGCAATCATCAGAACGGAAAAACAAACCACGAAAGCAACAGAATTTGGAACCAGTTGTGTCAAGCACACGCTGAAAGTTTTTAGAACTTCCAGAAAAAGGGGAGACAAAGGAAGACGCAGTCCGCTATTAAAGTGAGCCGTATAAAAGGCTCGACATCCCTCCGGTGGAGAAGTGACCCTATCAGTAGGGGAAGGAAGAATTATTTCAGAACCTTCCGGAAAATATTTGGTATAGTTATTCACGACTTCAGGGAATGTTTCCTCTGTATATGCGCAAGCTACATCCTCAATTGGTTCAGAAATCTGAGGAACAGTACCTTTGCCCTTTTTGGCTCGGGCAGCTACATCCGCATCGGAAAGGATTCGTACCTTGTAAGTATCTTCTACAGGGATAACAAGGTCAGATACCGTAGTTTGTTCACCCAGAGGATTAGAATGTAACTCCTCCTCGTTATCAGGGGCGATGATCTCTCTAGGAGAAGAAGAAGATCTTCTTACGGAAGCCATCTATATTCTAGTTCTCGGAAGAAGAAGGTCGATGAAAGGAAAATTTTATACGACGAACGACCAAACTAGAAAATGACTGCGATCTAAAAGCAAATATAAAAGAGAAATGGCAAACTCGAAAGTCACCTATTTATAAGGAAATGAGAAAAGACGTTTCGAACTCATCGCAGCTACTCAAATTCCCGCCAAAAACGGAAGGATACAAAAAGCCTCCTGAATAGACGCGTGGCGATCCATAATTAGACAGAAGAAACGACTATCTATGATACGTAGTACTCTTTTCCTTACTTAAGATTTTTTCCCACTGGGTTTTTTCTTAAGTAAGGTTTTTAACGAGGCTCCGTTCATAGAAAAGAAACAGTCGACCCGATTTATCTACTTCTACGAGCTCCTATTATCTATACGCTCGAAGAAGTGAGGGAGTACTGATGGGGGCTATTTCGCACCCTACATACTGATCAGATCGAACAAAGATTATAAGATCGATTCGACCAATTATAAAGGATCGGGATCTTCTTACAGACCCTGCCAAATGCCGCTCGCTCCGAGTAAAGATTATACTCCGGACCCAAGAAGGATAGTTGGGCCGAGTCCAAGCAGGACTATGATTCCTTGTAATACTAGGTTTAGCGTAATATATATACCTAGTTATTCATTGTATGAGACAACTACGAATTCTCTTAATTCTGAGATTACACAAGAATACATTAATAGAACTCAATAATATCCATTATTATTGCAGAATTCTACATTCATATTGGAGTATTCTTAATTTTGTTAATGGTTTTACTTCTTGCCTTTGATTATTGCTTTTCTTTGTAAACGATCCATCCAGAATAAAGTAACAGAGCCCAATATACTGAATAATTCAATATCCAAACCCCCGATATCACAAATTCACTGATATTAAATTAACTTGACGAAAAACGGTTAAATCAAACATATACAAAAAAAAAATTTAAAAGTTAACAATAGATATTTCACCTGAATTTTTTTCTCCCACCATTGGTCACTTGCAGTTACTGTTTTCTTTTCATGATCCCAACCAAGTCCCGTCTCATGTCCAACAAGTAAATCCCATAAATTCCACTCCTTCTTTAGAACATCATATCGGTTTTTCAGTTGGCTTTTATCATAGTGCTTTCCAGTTTCTTGTGTGAATTTTTCACTTATATTTTTCCAAAAAATTTTAGTGAAGCACATGTTTGGTCGATTACCAGCTCTTTTCTCAACAACACACAAATTAACAAAGATCTCATTGGATCGAGCATCCCAAACAGCTTTTGGTTTAGCACTATTTTTTTTCTTTTGGTATTTTTTCTCGGGCTTACTTAGTTTCTGAGTTTCATTACATGTAACTACCTCGTTCGTATCCATCTATTTGAAATGAACACTACAAAAAAAAATACAGTATACAACTTACTTAGGAAACCTCTGGTTCTAAGTAATTATACTTCAACTACACTGTCCATGAATATCTCAAAACAAGCTAAGAAGTTGATTCAAATGGCTACGTAAGGTAATATTTCATGAATTTGATATCATCAAGGAAGTATAGTTGGAGTGTCTAGTTTTTATTTATAAAAATCTGATCGTTGAAACAACTCAATTCATCATTTGTCAACAACACAAGCATATTTTGTATAGATATATTTACTTTACTATTAGCTAAACAGACAGGCAGCAGAAGCTAAGTAGCTAAATGGTGATGATTATTTGATTAGATACAACCACTCAAACTCTGTGGAATGATCATTTATCAACATATATGTAATACTAGGAGGAGGAATCCATTATATATGTGGTAGTAGTACTAGTAGTACCATTAGTACGTGTTGCTTTTAAACACTCAAGTATGGTCACTAGAAATTACTTAGGCTCAAGACAGATCCAGTCCAATTTGACAGACCATTAATGAGTTTTCCTTGACTTCATCCATTTGAAGTTCTGAACACATCCAAAACCGACAATGACCAAAAATAAAAATAAAAACTGTGTTATCATAATAAGAATTTATGTCAGTACATTACAACTGGTGCATACCGATTATGGAAGATGAATTCCAACAGAGATAGTACAAGTACCAAACAAATACACAATAGCTCATATCAAAATTATCTCTCATCCTTAAACAATCATGAAATTCAAGAATAAAAACATAGAAAGAAACAAGGATCAAATTGTCTAACCTAATTGTACCAGAATTTCTCCGTGAAGAACTGGTGGCGGGAGCTGCTGTTCTTCGACTAATTTTTTGCAGGAGTTTAAGGGTTTCCCTAATTATATAATTGGAGCAGGGGCATAAAAGATATTTGCTGGAATTGTATTCTTGCGGTGATGAAAAGCACCAAATTACCTACTTTTGCAGATCGTAGGTTTTTTACGGTGAGAAGAAGCAAAAGCAATTGTGATTTGAGCGGCCAAACAGGGTGATTTTGACGATTGGGCTTCAATCGTGAAATTTGGCAACTGGATCGTGAGGCCAAACGGGCCCTAAATACACCACACTAGAATGTCATATGCGCTCCTTGATCCGAGCTGTAAATATCAAATATAGTAAATAAAAAAAGCTGTTTTCTGCTTTCTATTTTCAAATATTATTATTTTTTCGAGCGTTCACGTGATTTAAATAAATGCTGATTTAAGTCAACAAAGTCAAACCATAGGGTAATATATAATTGGGTCGATCGTATTCCGAATCGACGATTGGCACAACTAATTCGATCGTATTTCGAATCGATGATTCCACGACTAATTGACCAAAGTCAAACCATAGGGTAATGTATAATTGGGTCGATCGTATTCCGAATCGACGATTGGTACGACTAATTAACCAAAGTCAACAAAGTCAAACCATAGGGTAATGTATAATTGGGTCAATCGTATTCCGAATCGACGATTGGCACGACTAATTGACCAAAGTCAACAATTGGAACCCTAGGGTAATGTATAATTGGGTCAATCGTATTCCGAATCGACGAATTCCACGACTAAAAATATTGTTGACTTTCGAAATATAATGTGACTTTGGTTAATCTACAAATATAACGTGAAATTAAATTAATTAATATATTTTTTTTAATTGAAATTCATTATTTTTTTAATATATTTTTTCATTATATTTTTTTAATTGATATATAACGCGACTTTCTAGAAATATAACGTGAAATTCATTATTTTTTTAATATATTTTTCACCACTTTTTAATTGAGAATTTCGCAACAATAATGCTAAAAGTAAAATAAATTATTCGATATTCAACTCAAATTAAATTGAAATATAAATGGATTCAATCCGATATAAATGGAGCCGGATCTGGGTGAGGCTGATCCGACCAGAATCCGACTCATTGACAGCCCTAGACTGTTATTAGGTCAATATAAGAATTCGGTCCAAACTCGGTCCACTTAATTTTGGTTTTTAAATTGGGGCCGATTTTGTACTGCAAATATATTTTATTTTGGGCCACACTTTTGTCCTCCAAAAATTGAATTTGCAGCAACAATTCAAAATGGCCCATATATGGGAATCTACCTAAACCGTTTTATAAAAAGTAACCTTTACTAAATTCAACGATTCAAATCGGCCCATATATGGGAATCTACTTAAACCGTTTTATTAGAAGTAACATTTACTAAATTTAGATCATTAAATTTTGTTTATTTGAAATATTGAAAATTAAAAAAAAAAATTCCGAAAGATCTGGACTCTGGAGACGTGCACTCTGTTCATATTATCCAATTAATATTAATATTAATTTAATTTAACCATTCCCAACATAAATAAATACCCCAATAAATATATAGTCCACCAAAATGATGATTACTTGAGCGGGCGTGTTGACGGTTGCCATCGTTTCCTCTTCTCAATTAATACCCCATTTCTCTCTCCTTTATATCATCTAGATTACATATTTCCATCATTTATACACATAAATCTCCTATACTACCAGTTGTCAATCTAAAGCCCTAGGTAAGCAGCGAGCGATTTTGTTCTCTTTTACTCTAATCAAATCTATTTATGTAATACTTTATATTTTGTGATTTTGGCTTCTCTCTATTTTTATGAAGTATTTTTTGTGAAGATCTCGTGATTTTGTGAAGATCTCTGATTTTGTGTTATTTTTCAATTTTTAACATATTATGAAATATATTCAGATTTTGGCTTCTATTTATGAATAATTTCGGCTTCAATTTATGAATAATTTCGGCTTTTATTTATGATTTTTGCATGTTAGAATAATTTTTTTGTGAAGATCTCGTGATTTTGTGAAGATCTCTGATTTTGTGTTATTTTTTAATTTTTAACATACTATGTAATATATTCAGATTTCGGCTTCTATTTATGAATAATTTTGCCTTCTATTTATGATTTTTGCATTAGAATAATTTTGTTTACGCTGATTTCAAAAACCCTAGTTATATTTATGAAGTATTTTTTAAACTACCCTTTTTCTATTGTGGAATTATGGCTTCGAACATGTGGAGTGAAGAGGATATTGAGTATTTTCTACAAAGGCTTATGGATGAGACCGCTGCGGGTAATATTCACTGGAAATGGAGTAACCTAGATGTTTTTGAGAAAATAACGTCCGAACTTGTTGAAAGAACGGGAAAGTTGTACACTCTGAAGATGGTTGATAGGCAGTACCATCGATTGCATAGTAGATATTGGATTTGGGACCAGGCATTGAAAAGTAGACGTGTTAAATGGGATCCTGTTCAGAACAAATTTCTTGTTCCTAATGAAGCGATTTAGGACATGCTTCTTAAGGTATATTTATAATTAATTATTTTTTTATAAATTAGAATTAACCATACTAATGTTTTTTGTTGTGAATTCACACAGGATGATGAAACCATGATATGGGCATTTAAGTATAGACAAAATGGGAAGAGGTATTGGTTTGAACTCACTGCCATTTTTTCTAATGTTAAGGACTTTGAAGAAAAACTTGGTGAAGAAAAGCAGGATGAGGAGGACTTTGAATGGGAATTATCTGAAGGGGAAGAATCTGTGTGAAGAATGGTTCTGGGAAGTTAATTTGATAATTTTAATGTTTTGTTTAATATAAATTTTTATTGGATATTATTAATGTGGTAGGGTGGTGGTGGTATTAGGGTGTTGTATTTTGGGTGGTAGGGTGGTAGTATTGGTGGTGTTGGGAAATTATGGGCCTAGTATTTTGTTTTGTTTAAAAAATGTTTTAAGGATAATATGTGTTTTAAGGATAATTTTGTAGCCATTGGTATCTGTTTACTGCATGTTATGTTATTTTATAATTTTATCTAATTTCTGTTTATTGCTTGTTATGTTATTTTTTAATTTTATCTAATTTCTTTTTACTTCTTGTTATGTTATTTGTTTTGCATATTTATATTTTATAATGATTTAGTGTTTGTACGAAATCTGTGATAAGTTATGAAGATAGATATAAGTTGGAAGTTAGATATATTATGTGATACATTTTGTTATGAAGATATTTTAATCAACTTTCACAGCTTCATTTTAGGATATGCATGTTCATATTTTATTTTTAGGTCTTAGTTTAGATTTATAACTTAATGGTGAGATATTCGTCAAAGAAGGTTACACAATTCAATGGCTGAAGTTAAGAAGTTAAGAGATTGGGGGTGGTATTGTCAGTTTTCAAAGTTAAGAAGGAGATTATTATTGTCAATTTTTAGGGAAATAGGGGCGTTTTTTATCCTTTTCATGGGGTATAATTGTTATTTTGGCTTGAAGGGGATGTTTGATAATAAAATTAGGACCTTTTTTTCTTCATAAATAGGCAAAGTTTTAGTTTTATCAAAGTTAGGGAAAATTCTAAGGTGCCGCTACGTCACATGCCGCTAATTATAACCAACAGGAATATGACACATCATTAATTAGTAACCTGCTAAACAAGTTGCCAACAGGTCATAATAATTTTACCACAATAAGTGGTACTATACCACAATAAATGATACTATACTATATATTTACTCACATCGAATAGTAAATTATTTTCAAATAAATTATTATGGAAATAAATAAATGAATGATACAATAATATTTTAAAATAAATAGTATGTAATATTTTTGTTGAATAATTAATATTAATTTTGGAAAAATTGAATAATACACATGTGAGTTATAAATACTACATGATGTGGGATCATACTAGTTATATGGGGTTAATACTGTGTAATGTGAGTCAGTACCGTCACATGTGAGTTAAATCATAGAATGTGATCCACATTGCGTGGTAATACCACCTATTGTGGAATAAATACTACATTATGTGGGGGTTATACTAGATATATGGGGTTAGTACTATGTAATGTGAATCCGTACTATCACATGTGAGTTATACCATATAATGTGATCCACATTGCGTGGTAATACCACCTAATGTGGAATAAATACTACACGGTGTGGATTATACTAGTTATACCATATAATGTGATGCACATTGCTTGGTAATACCACCTAATGTGGAATAAATATTATATGATGTGGGGTCATACTAAACATATGGAGTTAATACTATGCAATGTGAGTCCGTACTATCACATGGAGTTACCATATAATGTGATCCACATTGCGTGGTAATACCACCTAATGTGGAATAAATACTACATTATGTGGGGGTCATACTAGATATATGGGGTTAGTACTATGTAATGTAGGGGTGAGCACGGTCCGGTTTACCGACCGGACCGAACCGGAACTGAAATTTCGGTCCGGACCGTTTACCGAACCGAAATTTCGGTCCGGTAAACGGTTCCCACCTCAGAACCGACCCTTGAGGGCAATCGGTTCTCGGTAAAACCGGTCGGTTTCCCGAACCGAACCGATTGTACCGAATTTCTTTTTTTTTTTTATTATTTTCCTTAAAACTGAATATTGTCCAGTTTTTCTCATTCATTAAAAAAAAAAACTTCTATCTTTACCCAAAATACAAACCCTACCTTCTACACCTCTCCGCCGCCGCCGCTCTTCAAGACCACCGTCCACTGCCGCCCTTCAAGCCTACTACTCAGCAGCCGCCATTGTTCATTTCAGTGGTGTTTGAATTGTAGTAGATCTGAGATTTGTAATCGAGATATTGTAATTTTCCTTTATAAAATCATTTCTCTGTTTTCTCCTTGCAAGATTTAGAAAGGTAATGAGAGATTTCCATGATTTCTTTGTGAATTTTAAGATTTCTTTTTCTTTTTGTTTGTCGGCAAGAAACTATGCAATGGGGTAGGTGGGAATTTGGGTTTGAGGTTGAATGTTGTTATACCATTTACCATAAGGCCAGGGAAACATGAAATAAGGTGAATACTTTTGGATATTTTTTTTTATATATTTTCTGGAAAATATTGATTTGGTCCATTTTTGGACCGAATCGGATCGTTCGGTTTTTTACCGAACCGAACCGAAATTTTCGGTTCGACAAACGGTCCACGGTTTGAAAGGTACCGAACCGAAAAAAAACCGAAGTCCGGTTCGGTTCGGTTTTTACCGAATGCTCAGCCCTAATGTAATGTGAATCCGTACTATTACATGTGAGTTATACCATATAATGTGATCCACATTGCGTGGTAATACCACCTAATGTGGAATAAATACTACACGGTGTGGATTATACTAGTTATACCATATAATGTGATGCACATTGCTTGGTAATACCACCTAATGTGGAATAAATATTTTATGATGTGGGGTCATACTAAACATATGGAGTTAATACTATGCAATGTGAGTCTGTACTATCACATGTGAGTTATCATATAATGTGATCCACATTGCGTGGTAATACCACCTAATGTGGAATAAATACTACATTATGTGGGGTCATACTAGATATATGGGGTTAGTACTATGCAATGTGAGTCCGTACTATCACATGTGAGTTATACCATATAATGTGATCCACATTGCGTGGTAATACCATCTAATATGGAATAAATACTACATGGTGATGTAATATGAGCTCATACTGTCACATATGAGTTATAGTGTTGACTTCACTTAATTAGTCGAGCCAATTATCAATTTGAATTACGATAATCTAAGTATACATTACCTTAAGCCAATTAACGATTTGAATTACCATTAACCTAATTATACATTACCTTAACATAAACAATATTGACAATTGTCAATTAGTCGAGCCAATTATCGATTTAGATTTAGATTAACGTCATTATACATTATCCTAAGATCAACAATGTTGAATTTGGTTAATAAGTGGAGCTAATTATCGATTTGAATTACAATTAACCTAATTATACATTACCCTAAGATTAACAATGACGACTTTGATCAATTAATCGAGTCAATTATCAATTTGGATTACGATTAGTCCAATTTTACATTATTAAGGTTAATAATATTGACTTCGGTCAAGTAGTTGAATCGATTATCGATTTTGATTACAATTAACTTAATTATACATTACCCTAAGATCAACTATTTTGAATTTCATCAATTAATTGGACCAATTATCGTTTTGGATCACGATTAACTTAATTATACATTACTTTTATTGATTGCCTATATTAATATCACACCGGTCTTTTTGCAATTCTTTCAAGTTTATGAAATTTAATCAATAATCCCTTAACCTAACTTACCAAACAACTATTATTAAATCTTGATTTTTGAAATTTCCCACCCCAAAATAGACGAAATAAGAAATTTTAATCCTCAAAACTAAACAATAACACCTAGCACCCTTGAATTTTAAAAAAAAATCAAAGAATTTGTACCCTCCTAGAATTATGTCTATATTTTGAAAACGCTTAGAAAACCTACGGCTAAATCAATTTTGCAGGTTTCTCTTCTCCTCATCAACTCCGCCTTTGTTCGATGCTCCATTGATTAATGAGGTAAATATAGTTCGTATTAATATTTGTTTCTACTATAATTACGATTAGAGAAGTTTAGGGATAAATATGATGGTTTTTTTTTCTACACAACAAAACAGAGAAGTTATGTAATTAATTTGAAATCTGAATATGTGCTATAACTTTTGTAGAGAAAGGCAAGAAGACGTGTATGCTTAATATTGCTATTATCTTATTAATATGAATATGTGCTATAACTTTTGTAGAGAAAGGCAAGAATACGTATATTATCCTTCCATTGCTATTATTTTATTAGCACTTAACATCATATAAGCAATTTCTAGATTCAAACTGATACCAAGTGTTCGATAAAATGCTTCAACCAATTTCTAGTATATTGCACTTGCTGATTATTTATTTTTCAACTATTAACTTTTAGATGGAGGAGCCTAACATAAACAATCGTGGAAAGAGAAAGTTGGGTGTAGATTTGAATGCAGATCCGACATCAGAACGTTCTAAAGATTCTAGCTATGATGAAGATTGGTCGGAAAAAAATGGTGAAGAAACTTTGGATGAAAATAATCTTAGTTTTAATGAATTTGGACCCTGTACTGATGATATGGATATGAATGAAGTCATGCAGATGACATTTGATAGTGTAGAAGATGCGAAATTTTTTTACAATCCATATGCTAAATGTATTGGTTTCAGCATTCGGAAAAGAGACATGAAAAAAACAAAAGGTATAATCACTTCAGGGGAATGGGTGTGTAGCAAGAATGGGTTCCGAAACAAAAAGTCATTTACGAGAGAAGAACAAAAGAGAGAGCCCAAAGCCTTAACAAGATGTGGATGCAAAAAGAAAAGACCGTCTTACATTGTGTCTAACTTTGTGAAAGAGCACAACCATGAATTAATGAGCCAAGATTCTGTTATTTTTCTTTACTCGCACAAAAATTTGAGAGATGGTGACATTTCAGAGACATGTGTAATGAGCAGGGTGGGAATTAGAACAAGCCAAATCATGTCGTATTTCGCGAATAAAGCCGGTGGCTATCGGGATGTAGGGTTTACTGTAAAGGACCTCTACAATCACTTGAATAAACAACAAATATGTGATATTGTTGATGGAGATGCTGAAGTTGCATTAGCTTATCTGCATGCCAAGGTAGACGATGATCCAATGTTTGCTGTTGAATATGATGTAGACGATGAAAAGAGACTGCGTAGATTATTATGGTCTGATTTAAAATCAAGATATGACTATGAGCTCTTTGGTGATGTGTTAGTGTTGGATTCGACTTATCGAACTAATGCTTATCATAAGAATTTGGTTGTTTTAGCAGGTGTGAATAACCATTTTATGACAACAATATTTGCATGTGCTTTGTTGTCTGATGAATCTATAGACTCATATAGTTGGGTGTTTAGGACCTTTTTAGGCCTGATGAAGAACAAAAAGCCGATCTCAGTGGTTACCGACGGTGACAAGGCTATATGTAAAGCTATAAAAGATGTGATTCCAGAAGCACGTCACAGATTGTGTAGTTGGCACCTACAACGCAATGTTGTTAAAAATGTTCACATTGCCGGAGCTACTCAAAATTTTGTTAAGTGTACAAGGAAAGAGTGTACTGAAGATGACTTTGATGAGAGCTGGAGAAATTTTGTTGCAAAGTTTGATCTTGAAAGTAGTGACTGGATTAACGATACATATTCAATCCGAGATAAATGGGCTACAACATATCTGAGAGGACATTTCTTCGCTGGAATGAGCAGTACACAACGTTGCGAAGGAATGAATTCATTTTTTGGAAAAACATGTTGATCAAGGAATCAAATTGTATGAGTTTATCAGGTCATTTGAATTGGCTATGGTTGGCTTCGACATAAGGAGGCTGAACAGGATACTATTTGTAAGAATGCAATGCCAATCATGGTCACTCCATTAAAGTATCTAGAGGCGCATGCTGCAAACGTCTTCACTCGTAAGGTGTTTTTCCAAAGTTAGAGAAGAAATCGAAAAGGTTGCAGTTTTATCATATACTAATATCGAGAGACATGAATTCAGTTGTACATACTCGATGTCCGAGTATGAGAAATCTTCGAGTTGGAATGTAACAATCAATTTCAGTAATCAGGAGATGCAATGCTCATTTTTGCAACTTGAAATTGTGGGGTGGCCTTGTTCGCATTTGTTTAATGTAATGAAATCTAAAAATATGAGGGAAATTTCGTCAAGTTGCATAAAGAAAAGGTGGACTGTAGAGGTCAAGATTGAAGCAAGCAAACCGTATCATGACTCGATCCCTGCTGATGTAAGGGAAGTTGCATGTTATGGATCTTTGATCCAAAAGTGCAAGGAAATGTGTTTCTATGCATCTCAAGTTGATGAAGGTCCTCAAGAATTAAGTTCTTTCATAGCCACACAAACTGAGAGGATGAAGTCGCTATACATGAAAAGTAAGAAAATGGTGAATCTGCAAGCACTATGAACGCTGAAAGTGTTCGCAAGTTCAACGTCCGTGATCCGCAAAACGTGAAGACAAAGGGGGACCATGCAACTGAAAATGGTTCTAAATCAGGACCAAAATGCAGCATATGCCGGTAAAATCTTATACATATTTTTTTCATGGAATATACAAATGAAAGTTATGACTATTATTGTATTTTCATCTTTTAGACTTCAAGGTCACAACAAATCTACGTGTAAAAAGAAGAATGCTAATACAAATGCTCAAAACACAAGGACGAGTGTCGACATCGAAGGCGATGATGCAAGTTTCAACACATTTTTCACTCACAACTATATGAATTCAGCATCACAAACTCCATTACACCAAAATTCCACTACAAGTGTTGATTATATGTCAAATGACTGGCATAATAGTACAAACGAGGTATATGTATAGCACTATATGTATCATTGATTTCTTTATTCAATGCATCTTGCACATATTTCATGTGTTTTTTTTTATGTTATTATTGTAAAACATTTACCTTTAACAACAGTGTGAATGCTCAAAATGTCAGTTATGATGGTTGGAACATTGACATGGCAAATAAGGTAAACCGTGTATCTTTTTTTACTTGGTCTTTGTAAATTTTCACTTTTTATATTTTTCATAGTTGAGCACTAAAATAATCCTAAGTATTTTTCATCAAATATTGTGTTTTGCAGGTTTGTGGATCACAAGAATTTAGCTCAGCGAGGCGGATGTAGTTGGGGTTTCTTTTTTTATAGGAGAATAAATGAAAACACTACTGATTAGCTTTGAAATTAGCATATATTGATTAGCAAATTTTAGCATATACTAATACCTGTACAATTTTTTTTTCATATAATGATTTAACCGTTGAGATTTGATAAAGTGGAATTTAGCCTACATTAATTTTATATGGTGTATCAAACTAATGTTTTTTTTTTTTTTTTGAATGCTTATTGAGATAATGAAATACATACATAGGCATAGCATTTTAGTTGGAAGTAATCTTAGTCATACTTCTTTAGCTTTTCTTCACGTAAAGCTATCATAACTTTTAGATTTTGATAAGATTTGAAATATTGCTTGGGATTTATGTTATGACTAGAATTATGATTTTTATATAGAAGATTATTCTCTTTGAATGGGTTTAGTTATGTGTAGTATTTAACTTGTCCAATATAAACCCGAGTTTAGAAAATGTGGTGTGGCATGAAAGAAAGTGTGACACCTACCAAAATATATTAGGCCAGAGTTATATATATATATATATATATATATATATAGTTTTTCCTCATGAGAATTGATGACAACTTAACGCAGGTAACAAAAAATGAGACTGGCTCCCTGTAATGCATGTTCATCTATTTTTTGGTCTTTTTACACGTGTGTATGTGTATGTGTATGTTGAGATGTAGTTGGGGTTTCTTCACAGATATGATTTATGTTACGGACTAATATTGCTGTTTAACATTATTCAGCAAACTTTGAGGCTTCTCTCTGACGTAGTTGCCTCAAAATTTTATGAATCATGTGTATTTTGTTGTTTAACATGTATTTTATGAATCACTGGAGCTCAATTTCAACCACAGAACATTGATTACTGAAGGACAAATTAATAGGTGGCAAATTGAAAAACAATTGCATTTCATAAATCCATGTTACTCTTAACTACCAGAATATCCACAATCTTGCTTGTAATCACCAAATGTTACTCTAACTACCAGAATAAATCCATGGAAACAAAAAGAATTCCTCCACATATTAAAATGCGATTAATGAAGGACAACCCCAACTGTTTCTCTTCACAGATATCAAATCATTTCCCTCTTCTCCTTTCCTCCAATTTATGCTACATCTCATCAACTATCTATAAGAAGCCGCATTTTAATCTACAAAACAACAAGACATAAAAGAAAAAGTTGTATGAGTATCACTATTAAGGACCTTAAAGAAAACTATCATTCATATATATAAAATAATACTTTATACCAATATACCATATCAAAGATAGTTTTTCCATGATGGAGTCTTGGATTTTAATGCCACTATCCATAAATAACTTTTCCATGATTGACTCTCGGATTTTATTGCCACTATCCATAAAAAGCTCCATTGCTATCTTTTGACGTTCATCAACTGAATCAAACTACACATGGAATCAAGTGAATCAACATCAATCGAATAGTAAATGAGTCCCAATTCAAGAAGCTTACAAGATTACCTGTAACTTTTCTCCGCCATTCACACCAACAACAATACCAGGGATCTTTCTCATAAAGTTGATGACATAGATTCAACAATCGTAACTTCCCACTTGCCGTGGAATCCAACTTGCTGCTTCAATAGGGAACTGGTTCAAGTCATATGAGTAGCCTTTCTTTTTTTTAAGTAAATCATGGGTCCGATAAATCTAAAATTGGATAAAAGACAACATTAAAGGTAAGTAAACAATAAACATACAATAATCATGTTAATGAAACTTAATATACCACTTTTTTTACATCCGCCAATCGTTCTTCGTTGTACGTATTTCTGCGCGTCCAAAGTGAATAAAAAATGACCACTCTTTGTTCAGTCAGATCTATGGCAAATGCGTACCAGTGTACCATACGATCATTCATCAGAATGAAAATCTAAATATGTAACATTGAATAAAGCAGATGTTAGATTCTAAAAATCGATAACAAAAAAGCTAAAAACTTGACTACATAATATTACCAAATCACAAGAACCTCTGTTGTCACCTCCCCAAGAGCATTCTCCAAAATATTTAATACCAACACGTGAAGGATTCTCTAAGAGTAAGTACTACATGAAACGAAAGCATATTTATGCAAAGATTTTTTCAATCTAAAAAGTAAGTCATTTATCCAATAATTACATGCTTACTATTATAGCATACCGAGTAGTGCGTTGGTAAGAACCACACACAAGTGTCTCCATAAGGATCCAACTGCGTTATCTTTCTCTTCTTTATTATAGCAACTAAGTTTATAATCTGTCCAATAATTGCATGATTAGAATTGATTTTGTAAATACTTGAAATTTGTGAATCTCAAAGGATTAGTTTCGATAGGAAATAACCTCACTGGATACCCATTCGATACCGGATAATGATATCAAGCTTGAGCGGTACGCTTGCTCAAGTCCCAAATCCACAATCATTTCTCTATTAAATAAGATTTGCATGCAAGTCAATGTAAATAAAAACAAACATAATATAAAAATATTGTAATACAATATTTCAACTCACCCTGAATCTAGAGAGTTATTATCCCACATAAACTCGAGGAGTTTGTGGACTGTCACATTATTCGTCCATTTACATACAATTTTCTTCTTCTTCGGCAATGAACGTTTATCAACGTTGGCAACTCCATCATGCTACACATCAAATAAAGGAATTAAGCTTAAAATTTCTAAAATATCATAAAGAAAATAGTTAAAATAATATAGTCATACCTCTTTTTTTGTTGCATTGCCTAAGTTCGTCATTTTATCAGAACTCTTATGTCTAGACTTATTGATAATCCATGACGACTTCTTATACGGACCAGGTTTCCTCACCCTTTGATTTCGGAGTTTAATTTTATGGGCTAGTGTTGCTGACAAAGTAGACAAAGAAGCTTTTGACTTTAATTTTGCTCTCACTCTTATATTAACTCTTTGTACACCACTTCCACAATCTATTTCTTCAATGGAATTGCTCGCTGATGACACATAATTACAAGGGACATCTTTTTTTCCGTTGTACGGAGGATTTAAGTCTTTCTTCATTTTAAGATGGGTGGAGTCTTAGAGTTGCACTTCTTGCATTCATAGGGAATACTAGATATCTTTTGCAACTCATGTAAAATAACACTAAGAGAAGTGTCCACCTTACTAGTAAAGGCCTCCAACTTGTTTTTAACATCCATCCTCACTCCATCAATTTCTTTCTTAACATCTAATGTCAGCTTCTCAAGTTCACCTAACCTAGCATTTATGCCACATAGCTGATCTAGAACTGATTTACTTACTGGCAATAATTGTGGTCCTATATTACTTTGCCTAACCTTTTGATGAAAATCACTCTCACTTTCAGATTCTTGATTTTTACCATCTTGTTCGTCATCGAAACCTCTCGTCTTAGGTAAGCAAGTGGTAATACTGTCTGTTAGACCTTTTTTCTGTTTATACCAATCTGATCTTTTACAACATCCACCCTTAGTTTGACTGCATCTTTATCCCACAAAATGAGGCGAGGTATCAAACCATTTTCCGAAGATAAATATTCTGATTTGATATGTCCAAGGAAAAATATCTGCATTAAAAAAATTCATTATTATTAATAATTAGTAAAGGATTTAAAATAAGGACTTAAAATATAAATGATACTTACCATCAAAAATGCCAAGCAGCCACGTACATACATATTTTTTGTTTGTTTCCTTTCTCGTATCCCTTGCACCAAACAGTCAAATACAAGATGTGCTAAATTTATTTCAGCAAGTTTGATAATATCCATGACAATGGACAAAAAACACTTATCCACTTCAGGCTTTACAGCCGAACAAAAAAAACTCCAAGCATATAAAGAGCAAATTTACGTTTAAATTGCTCATCCGCATCTTCCATATTTAATAGGTCATCCTTCAATTTGTTTAGTTTCAGATAATCGGAATCTACTACAGTATCATTAGATGGCACACATGTACTAACTCTAACCCCATGATCTTTTAAGCCCAATACATGACTAATATCAGTATGACCAACACTATTTTTCCTTCCGGTGATGTTTAGCATACAAGTGTCACAATCAAATTCATTAACCAAATATAGACATAATTCTCTACAAATCTTAAAAGGTCTTAGTTTCAAAATACCATCTAACCCTATCAACCTCACAGAATCTTTTTGTTCTTCGGTTAGCTTCGAAACCACATCGTATGCTCCTATTACTGACATACGAGTGCAAATTGTGTCCTGAATATTGACTTATAGAAAAAAAAAATATAACATTAATATAAATCTAATACTTCAACAACATGCAAGCAAACATGATATCTCGCTAACCTTTAGGACTCCTTGGCGCAACTTTTCTTTGTACTCCTTGTACATTGCCTTTTTGTCGTTGTTTATTTTGATAAAAGGTAATTTTTCACTAACTGAAAGTGAATGGTATTTCTCCTTGATACGCTCCATTAAGTCCCTTTCTACAATTGTATTCAAATCATTTCCTCCATCAATATTAGCACTCTTCATTTTTTCTCGTTCGTGCTTGCTGTATAACCAAAAGATTCAGTTTAGTAAAAGAAACTTTAAAGTCTCACTATCACAAAATTGAATCAAGGTATGTGGAAACAAATTTCAATCAAGGTCCATGGAAGCTAAAAACTCTCACCATTTTTAATCTCATATATTACAAATTTGCATACATGGCCTCAAATTTTCTTGCTCTTTTCAAAAATTGCAGTTTTTATCCCAGCTTTTCAAATTATTTTGCACTTCCATCCCAAAAATTAGCTTCTATTTAGCATTTTGATCTCATTGTCCCTACATATAATGATTCACAATTTCACATCTAGCATGATACAAATATAACTTACTAGAACCAAATCCATGTAGATCCCGGCCTTTTCACCTTTTCTTCTTCAAATTTTGCACGAACATTCCTACTATTTACTACTGAACTTTTTCTTCTTTTCGATCTACGCACAGAGGTATACATTGTAAATAAATTTGGAACAACATGACTTGTTCAAAACATAAGAAATATTTAACATAATCTCTTAACTAAGTTCAATTCGGCCAAAATACAAATAATGCGTCATTTAAAATATAAATTCGAAACTTTAATCCACAAATTCAAATTTCAGTGACTATTAAATTAACATGAAAAACAAGTGCATATACTATAATTCAAAGGGAAAAAAGTTTAATTATACTAAAAGTGGGGTAAGTTACTTACCTCATCTTCTGCTGACCAGTAATTGAATATGTCATCTTTGAATCCTACAATCATGTTAAACACATGTGATTCAGTGATTTTTGCTTGCAAATCAAGGTATAAGTTAGAACAAATTTATAGAACTTGGAAAATATGTGATTCAAGTGTTCAACACCTTATTAATTAACACAGTAGCAACAGCTGTCAGGATTTATGGGGACAATTTATTGTCACATGTGAGAATAAACTATTCACAAATGCAGCATAAGCATCTTTTCAACTCACTTGGAACAAGAGTACTTGCAGAGAAGTGTGATTCTTCTCCCGTCTCTTCGTAAATATGGCTTGTACGTAATAAACACAGTTTAGGAATAGAGTTCAAGATTTTAATAACTTCACTACTTTCACTTGGGAAAGAATAATCTTGCTTGTATAATTATGCCTTACATATTGTGTTACATAGTTTTATTATTTGTTAAAGTGATTGAAGATTTGGAAAGTATAGATTATGTTAAATGGCAGTAATATTGTAATAATGTACATGAATTATGCACTATGCATGAGATTTCTATAGCATTAGAGATATATGTAGAATCTATTTACCAGACAAACTTGATGTAATGGCTACTGGAGCAAGATATAAAGAATGAAATCACCAAACTTCATAGTGAAAATAAGACTAAGAAATATTTTGTTTGCTACTTTGTTTACCATGTTGATTTGGTTGCTGGTTTTTAGTTGAGCTATTTGTTGTGGTTAGAAACTAAGTAATGATAATTTGAAATCATTTGTTACATACATGGCTGGTGTTTTTGACTCTTTCTCTGACCCTTGTTACAAAAGCCAATTATTCGTTGGAAAGATGTTTAATCTCTTTTTGTTTTGTTGTTCTTGGTAGTAAAACTAGTGCAAATCTCTTAAAACAATTAAATGAACAAGTAACAATCTATATCTAATTATACACTCACAAAAACACAAAAACACAAAATAAAAAAACAACAATCAAAGCAACTTTGCCTTACTCTAAGAGACTAATAATTGGATTCAAAAATCTGAACATTGGAGATGCATTACACACCAGCCCAACGGCTTAATTCGGCATTCATAAGACAAAACAAAAGTACTGTGTTACATACGACAAGGAAATGTTTTTCAAAATCTGCTGAATCAAGCATCTGCGATGTGCTTAAAGCTATAACTGATAGCAATAGTGCAACCCAAATCTTTAAATTACACAACAAATAAAGAATTTTTATAATTATTTTAGCATAAACCTCCAATCTTTTTTATTCCAATTAAAGCTATTAACAGAACCCCCATTTTAATATACTTGAATTACATTAAACCAACAGCTTTTAAACCAATCCAAAACGGGTATGACAAGTTTCAACTAGTTGAATGCGAGTTAAATTACCTTCATACTTGCCAAATTATGCATAAGTTCATAAGATTAAGTTCAACAATTCATTTCCCTATTGGTACTCAAGTTAATGACAATTTATCCCCTTGATATTCATATCGTTCGATTTACCTTATTGTGTTTTGAAAAAAAACAATTAATACTAAACTAGTATGACCCCACATATAGCCCATACGGCAATTAATACTAAACTGCAATCTAACGGCAATTGATCACATATAGCCCATACAACTAGTATGACCCCACAACATGCAATTGATAATAATCTGTACTATCGCATTATGCAAGACAACATTGCTGAAATTATATAACCCCACAGTACTAACTCCAACTAGCCCATAAAATGAACACTGCCAAACAATTTAACTTCATATATGCAAATTTATTAGTTTAAAATTTTCACGATAATCAGTACGAAACTTAGTTTAATCAACAAGAATATAAAACAACAAATCGTAATCAATTTTTTTTTAGTTCTCTTTTACCAAAATCATACCTGTAACCAAGAAAATTGAGCAATGAAATTAGGCAAACCAAACTTTGCATCACCAATTTGACAAGCTGTCACGATTTTTGGGGATTCTTGGGGAGGCGGAGTCGATGGCAGCGAAGGACTTGAGCAAACCCAAATTTCTTCTTGGGGAGGCGGAGTCTATAGCAGCGGAGGGTTACGGGATTTTTGGGGAGAACAGAAAGAAAGGGAAGGAGTCACGAGGCAGCAGCAGTAGCGGAGGACTTTAGCAAAGACTCAAATTTCTTCTCATAGGCGAAGGCGGACAAAGTCGGTTTATAGGGTTTTTGGGGGAATTGTTTGGGGAGTGTCCGCCGGGTTATGGGGTTTTTGGGGGAATTGTTTAGGGAGAAAAGAAAGAAAGGGGAAAAAATAATAGAAATTAGATTAACCAGTTAAACAGGTCACCTTTTGTCATTTTATTTTTCGTATTTTTAATAAGTTGAATTTTGTGTGGTATTGATTACATAATTAAAATCTAACGGTTCAAATTAAACTTACGGCACCTAACGTAGCGGCACCTTAGAATCCCCCCAATGTTAGATAATGTTCAACTGATGCCTATAACATGAAATTAATTGTTCTTGGTTTAGATTAGTTGAAGATTTAAGTAACTAGGAAATAAAGTGGTCTTTAATTCCAATATTTGTTTTGACAAATTTATCCATAGTTTATTTTACTCCTTAAATCTTTGGAGATGTTATAGCCAACAATAATTTTAAATCAAGTCTTTACATTTTATAAATCAAAGTTTTTACACTTTATAAATTATTTCGACATATTAGCCCAAACAAGATATTGGAATTGTGTAACAAATGGTCCGTCGAAAAGTAGGCCTAACACGTATTAGCTCAATAAATAATCGGTCCAACATTCCATACCCAAATATATAAGTAAGGGTACTCTGGACAATTCATTCCCCGTTGATTTCTCATTAATTTTTAAACTATAAACAAGGTATGAATAAATTTATCATTTACTTGAAAGTCAAAAGTCAACTGATAAGATATGGTCAAAGAAGGTTACACAATTCAACGGCTTAGATGAAAACAGACCGAATTAATGGTGACATGGCCTGCCCGCATGGACGGGCAAAAAAAAGCTGCCCGCATGCTAGAAAAGCCGTGGTTCCTATAAAGCAAAAATAGTAGTAGTGAAGTGATAAGTCATTTTCAAGGATTACTCATACCAATTTACCTAAGGTGTCCATTTGCCATATACAAGAAGAGAAGGACCGATATATAAATAGAACATAAAATAAAAAAACCAAGAATAAATGAAAGAACAAAATTAACCTTGTAATGGCCGTCCTACTAGTAATATCCTCGATAATTTGAATTTTTTTTCCAATTCCACCCATACCAACTAAAACAATTAGTAACTGTGCAAATGCATCATCCGAATGCTCATTTTTAATCCCACACACTTCCTGTAATGACAAAAAAAAAAAACCAAAACGATAAACTTTTATGACAACAAACATCCTTAGAGAAGGCCTAGCAATTTATGTTTACCTCTTTAACAAAAGTAGAACTGGAAATGAGTTTTTCCGACTTAAATTCGGGAATGAGAGAGAGGGGAAAAAGGTTTTCTGGTCCAGATCTGGTTTCTGGAACAGAGCTTCAACACCGGTTGGAAGAAAAGAAGAAGAACGTAGATCCGGTGAGAACAGATCGGAGGCTCTGAGCTTCAACACCAGTTGAAAATGAGCACTTGGCGGCGGAGAAGAAAGGGTTCTTCCTCTCCGTAAGAAGAGGTACTTATTGAAGTTCCTTACTCTCAGATTTTCTATTATTATAAGGTGAAGATATTTTTGTGACTAATTTTAAACTATGGTTTACATTCCCTATAAAATAATGACGAAGGAGAGAGAGTTTTCAATAGAGTTTGAATGACACATGGAATAAATAGGTTCAAGAAAATCCAAAAGACAAAAGAGATTTGAAAAGTTTTGGGCCTATTTGGTTTGGTTTTGACTTTTGATTCGGTTTTGTTGGGTTTTTTCTTAAAAAAATTGTTTGTGTATGAAATTTTATTTATGTTGAGTTCGAATGTTGAAATTTAGAGGAAAAAATATAGATGATATATGTTAAATCAATGTTTTTATAAAGAGAAAAAATAGGTGATATGTATCAAATCATTGTCTTTTTAAGGTTTAAAATTAAAGAATGAATAGCATTTTTGGTCCTTTTTATGGGCCAAATTTTACACTTCCGTCCTTCTTAAATCTTTTGTAGCATATTCGTCTCTCTTATCAGTGTAATGTAATACATTCGTCCTTCATAAATTTTTTGTAACAGATTCGCCCTCTTATCAATGTATTGTAACACATTTACTATTGGTAACATTTACTATTGGTAAATGTTGGAAATGAATAAGTTTAGAAGGAGATTGGAAAGCAATCATTGATGATATTATTGGATCTCAATCTCATCTTAATGAACACATCCGTGAAGATATCAAGTCTATAACGGCAAAATTCATCCATTATAGCGTAGCTTTTAGTATTTCCCCTCACTTTGTCGATCTACCGAGGTTTATTGAAGAATTTGTACTATCTTTTATGAATACTCACGTGGAATTGGCTAACAAGAGTTCAAGGTTGGGAAAACTCTTGAGAGTTCACCATTCAAGAAATGACACTTGACAAAAGTCTCACCTTCAACTTGCTATACAGGTTGAGTTATCTTTTACAAATTGTCTTAAATGCCCCTCTTCATTTATACACTTTCTTCTTCACCTACTTCTTCTTATTTTTTCAATCTACTTCTTCCCACTTTTTATGTCTTAATTTCTAACGTCTTTGCAGATAAAAGCCCGACATCATGCCCCGGTTGCACTCTATTGGATAGCAGCAATTTTTTTAGCTAATTTCTTACATTTAGATTTTCAAATGTAAAAATTGAACAATTCGCTCAACGGAATATGAAATTGATCATACGTATGTGTTCGCAACGACGAGACGAACAAAATCCCTACGCTAATTATGACGAACAGCCAACGGGAAACGGTGGTCGTGCGTGAGGTCGCGGGAGGAGACGGTGGCGGCTCTAGTGTTTGTAGCGATGGAGATGGCGGTGGTGAGTTTGGAGTAGCGAATCTGGTGGCTGTTTTGGTAGTGGTTTGCGTTAGAATAGGGGTGGTGGCTGAAGAAGACGGTGGCGGCGGCGGTTGATTAGGTGAAGAAGATGACCCCCAAAATTCTCATTTTTTAATTTTTTTTTTAATTTTGAGATTTTTTTAAAATTTAATGATACAAAAAATATTTAACACACTGTTAGAAAACTAGGAATGAAATTATTATACATTTTCTGAAAGAAAAAAATTCGTTCAATAGTGCATATATAGGACATTTTGTCTATTGTTGAAGTATAAATAATTTAAAGGTTGATAAATAATTTCAGATTTTTTGGTGATTTTTATCATTTTTTATCATGTGAAATTATTTTTCGTGGATTTTTTTTTGTTCAGAAACTGAAAATTCAATGAAAAATATTTTTTTATTAGATTAAATCATTATTTTTTTTCAGAAAATTACTTGAGATCTTGATAAATTTGTTAAATTGTATCACTCTCTCTAGTTACCCTTGAATATCAAAATTACACATTGGTCCAAATTTCAAAATGTTAATTTTGTTAGGCCTAACTTAAATATAAATTGAATTCAAATGAATAACTATTTGGGTACCTTGGGTTAATTTATAATTTACAAATTCATATTTTATTTATCAATATTTGAATATAAAATATCTCGAAAATTACAATAAAAATTACGAACTCATAATTTAAAAGTATTTGCAATGCCTAGAATTTAGGGTTTATGATATAGTATTTAATTTAGGGTTTGATTTAGGGTTTGCGGTTTAGGATTTTAGGGTTTAGGGGTCTAGGGTTTAGGGTTTATTTTATAAATAGGATTTATTTTTATTTGATGATTATTTATGGGTTTTTTTTTTTTGCAATTTTATATTATTAATTATTTTTTAATGATTAGTTATTGGTTTTTTGACAATTTGATCGAAATAGTGATCGAATCATTAATTTTTTTTAATTATTGACATATTATCAAATTACGAAGGACTTAGTGTTACATACTCATCTAATAGACAATTTGATCGAAATAACGACCGAATCATTAATTTTTTTTAAATTATTGACATATTATCAAATTACGAAGGACTTAGTGTTACATATCCACCTGATGGACAATTTGATCGAAATAATTTATTTTTTAATTATTGACATATTATCAAATTACGAAGGACTTATTGTTACAAACCCATCTAATAGATAATTTGATCGAAATAATGACCAAGTCATTAATTTATTTTTTAATTATTGACATATTATCAAATTACGAAGGACTTAGTGTTACATACCCATCTAATACACAATTTGATCGAAATAATGTCCGAATCATTAATTTTTTTAATTATTAACATATTATCAAATTACAAAGGACTTAGTGTTACATACCCATCTAATAGACAATTTCATCGAAATAATGACCGAATTATTAAATTTTTTTTTAAATTATTGATATATTATCAAATTACGAATGGCTTAGTGTTACATACCCATCTAATAGACAATTTGATCGATATAATGACCGAGTCATTAATTTTTTTAATTATTGACATATTATCAAATTACGAAGGATTTAGTGTTACATACCCATCTAATAGACAATTTGCTCGAAATAATGACCGAATCATTAATTACGAAGGACTTAGTGTTACATACCCATCTAATAATGATGACTCGGTCATTATTTCCATCAAATTGTCTATTAGATGGGTATGTAACACTACGTCCTTCGTAATTTGATAATATGTCAATAATGAAAAAAAATTAAAGATTCAGTCATTATTTCGATCAAATTGTCTATTAGATGAGTATGTAACACTAAGTCCTTCGTAATTTGATAATATATCAATAACTTAAAAAAATTAAAGATTCGGTCATTATTTCGATCAAATTGTCTATTAGATGGGTATGTAACACTAAGTACTTCATAATTTGATAATATGTCAATAATTAAAAAAATTAATGACTCGGTCATTATTCCGATCAAATTGTCTATTAGATGGATATGTAACACTAAGTCCTTCGTAATTTGATAATATGTCAATAATTTAAAAAAAAATTAATTATTTGATCATTATTTCGATCAAATTGTCTATTAGATGAGTATGTAACACTAAGTCTTTCGTAATTTGATAATATATCAATAATTAAAAAAAAATTAATGATTGGGTCATTATTTCGATCAAATTGTCTATTAGATGGGTATGTAACACTAAGTCCTTCGTAATTTGATAATATGTTACGGAGGACTTAGTGTTACATACCCATCTAATAGACAATTTGATCGAAATAATAACCAAATCAATATTTTTGTTTTTTTTTATAAATTTTTTGTACCTATTATCAAGTTACGGAGGACTTAGTGTTACATACCCATCTAATAGACCATTTGATCGAAATAATAACCAAATCAATATTTTTGTTTTTTTATAAATTTTTTGTACCTATTATCAAGTTACGGAGGACTTAGTGTTACATACCCATCTAATAGACAATTTGATCGAAATAATAACCAAATCAATATTTTTTTTTATAAATTTTTTGTACCTATTATCAAGTTACGGAGGACTTAGTGTTACATACCCATCTAATAGACAATTTGGTCGAAATAATAACCAAATCAATATTTTTGTTTTTTTTTATAAATTTTTTGTACATATTATCAAGTTACGGATGACTTAGTGTTACATACCCATCCAATAGACAATTTGATCGAAATAATAACCAGATCAATATTTTAGTTTTTTTATAAATTTTTTGTACATATTCTCGGAGGACTTAGTGTTACATACCCATCTAATAGACAATTTGATCGAAATAATAACCAAATCAATATTTTTGTTTTTTTATAAATTTTTTGTACCTATTATCAAGTTACGGAAGGGTTTGCGCAAGTCCAATATATGATTGTGGCCATATTGGAAGAAAACGAAAACATGAGTTGGTTGGAGGAAATCAAAGAAGAAATCCTTGTGCTTAAGGATACATTTGAATGATAAATTACACTGATGTTAAGTGGTTTTCGGTATTAACAAAGTTATGTAATATTTTGTATTTTATGTAATATTTTGTATTTCATGTAATATCAATTCACTTTTTTGGTACCATAGGGTAGGCTGACTTGCACTTTTGGTACCATTGGATATGAAAATACAAATTTGGCACCATATGATAGGTTTTCATTGCAATTTTGGTACCAAACCCAATTTTTCTACAAAGTTAATTGTAATTTACCCCCTACTAAATTGCTTCATTAAAATTTTACAGGGGTTAAATTGATTTTTTTTTCAAATTATAGAGGGATAAATTTAACATTATGCATTTCATAGGAGGTAAATTGCCATTAACTTTGTAGAAAAATTGAGTTTGGTACCAAAATTACAATGAAAACATATCCTTAGGTAACAAATTTGCATTTTCGTATCCAATGGTATCAAAAGTGCTAGTCAGTCTATCCTATGGTACCAAAAAGACAATTTTCCCTATTAAAATTTCTTGGTTTTATGGAGTAATACATAAGCAATTTTGTAAGATCAATCTTCATAACATTACTGGTTACATTTAGCAGGCTTAAATATATTATCTTAAGGTCAACAATGTTGACTTTGGTCAATTAATCGAGTAATTCGTCAATTTATATTAAAAATAACCTAATTATACATTACCCTATTGTGAACAATGTTGACTTTGGTTAATAAATCGAGTCATTTGTCGATTTGCATTACGATTAACCTAATTATACATTACCCTAAGGTAAATAATGTTAATAATAATTATACACTTTTATACCCAAAAAATTATTCATTTGAATCCAATTTATATTTAAGTTAGGCCTAACAAAATTAACATTTTCAAATTTGGACCAATGCGTAATTTTGATATTCAAGGGTAACAAGAGAGTGATACAATTTAACAATTTTATCAACATCTCAAGTAATTTTCAGAAAAAAATCAGAATTTAATTTAACCAAAAAATAATTTTCATGGAATTTTCAGTTTCTGAACAAAGAAAAATCCACCAAGAATAAATTAACATGATAAAAATTTATAAAAATCACCGAAAAATCAGAAATTATTTTCTAAACGTAGCGATAGTCGCCGTCGGAAAAATGGCTGCTGAAGTGGGCCTCACGCGCGGCACGCGGCACTTGCCGCGCGTGGGAGTGGTTGGGCAGAGGTTGGGGTCAACCTCCAGCCGGGTCGTTTCAGACCCGATTTTTCTGTAAATCGGGTCAGCGCGACCCGGTTCCATTAATCTTCATTTTTTTTCCTTTTTTCGATTATCCCAACATCCAATTGAAATCTCCAAATTTTTAGAATTAATTTGGGGTTGGATATTAGTATTTTACAAATCTTGAACCCACCTTTTCGAAAATAACAATTGCAATGGCATAATCTGTTCGGCATAATAAATTTGTTTGGCAGTTGCAATGGATACAGTTGCAATGGCATATTTAAGGCAGAAAAGCTACAAAAATCTGTTCGGCAGAAAACCTTCAATGGAATGGGGTGGGGTGGGGTTTTATTATTTTAGAATTAATTATGAAAAAATATTTTAATAAACAACATAATCTAGGAAAGTTTTAGTATAAGGGTGTTAAGGTAATTACACCTAAATGCATTGCAAATTGTGACTTGCTATGTTTACCTATATAGCAAGTCACCCATAAATTTTTTATTATAAATGATTGGCTATGGAGTATGAACTCCTTTGAGTTTTTCACAACTAGAACTCTTCCTAGCCTTGCCCTGCTCACGTGGTGGTTTCCCAAGAAGAAAAAATAAAAATAAAAAGAACTTTAATGTATAAAAGCCATACGGCCTCATTGACCTTAGACTGGGCCTCTCTGCAATCACTCTATAAATTATTGTCAAAGTAGCAGTTGGGCCACCAAATTCGTCCAAATAGGCCCTTGTAAATGCGTAAGAGGGGCTTGATTTTGAATTTTTGATACTTGATAGATAGCGTATAATTTCCATTTTATAGGGGGCTTAAAATTTGGAGTCATAGCTCGAAACATTGAACTCAGAGCATCTCCTATGTTTAAAGGTGAGGTTGAATTTAGATTTAGGGAGGTGAATTTGTGAAGTAAAATGAATAGAGAGAAAAAAAAAGACAATAATACCTTGAATCATTCATTGACCGCTTGAAGCGGTGAAGCAAGTGAACTATCACTTGCCTCACCGCTCGCGAGCGGTCACTCGCCAGCCAGCCCAACCAGCAGGTTGTCGGCCACCTGTTCATTCCCTTTACTTTTTTTTTTGTTTTTATTTATTTTATTTAATAAAAGTCCTTTTAATTTAAAAAAAAAATTATTTAAAATACCTTATTAAATAAAATGTAACTCTTATTTAATCTTAGTTTTATTTAATTTGTGTACTATTTTTAAAAGTTAATTTTAGTATAAAAATGTAGCTTTTATTTAATAAAATCAAATTTAATGTAACTATTATGTTGGAAAATTTAATGTCAATATTAAATTATTTTTATTATTTCCAAATCATGTCAATCAAGTATTTAATTGTTGTATTATTGTGCACGAATTTTAAAATCCCTTTAAAAGTTAATTATTAGAAACTCAAATTTAATTTAATTAATAAAAATGTAACCTTAAAAGAACTTAATGAACCTTACATATGATTCGGTAAATTAAAAACGATATAAATCTCGCTTATTTGGAGGTTTTTCTGGGGGCTCGTCCAACCTAGGCGGCGGCGGTAGCAACAACGGTGACAACGACGATGGCGGGGATGATGGCTTTCCTTATATGAGTAATTAGTTGTTGTATTATTATGTACTTTAAAAAATTATTGGATGTCAACTCTTTAATTGTTGTGTTTTTTTAAAAAAAATATTGGTTGTTATTGTTATTATTAATGTCAATCTTAAATTATATCTTATTGTTATTTTATTTATTTATTTATTTATTATTGTTTTATTTTTATTATTATTATTATTATTGCTATTATTATTATTATTATTATTATTATTAAGTGAGAGTGGGGAAAATGAGAATTTTAATTAAATGAAATTGATAGATTGAATCATTTTAGATGACTTATGAAAAGGAAAGGGGAAGCTGAACTGAGTGAGAAAAAACTGGACTTGGACTGAATGCATCACTGGAAATGCCCCAATTCAAAGTTTTAAAACACTAACTAATAATGTTGTTCCACAAGCCTAACTCGTATTTCATCTCTTAGAAAATGCCTATGTTGCCTGTTTTTAATTAATTGGAAATTTTATTCAGTATACTCCTCCGTCTTTTTGTTGTTGTCGTTTAACACACTTTTAATTAAATAATTATAACATTAATTACAACAATTATTAAGGATAAATTTGATAGAAAAAAATTAATTTAACATTGGGCTCCTAAATAACAAAAAAAAAATTATTTATGTCGAAGCGACAGATAAAAAAACTGGAATGAGTAAAATGTACAAAGTTACTAATTATGTAATACTAGGGGTGTAAATGAGTAGAGTAGTATCGAACGACACACTGTTCAAACTTAGTTTGAACTTTATCGAGCTTGAAATTTCGTGTTTGAACTTGGATTGATTGTTTAAAGAATCGAGCTCAAAAAAGCTTTTATCAAATAAGCCGGGTCGAGTATCGAGTAACTTAATATTTTTACATGTATTTTATCAATTTTAATTTATCAGGTCGAGTTTCAAAGTTTATCAAACGAAAAAAATATGTTCAAATTTGTTTAATTTGCGTAACGAACTGAGTTTTAAACGAGCTTTAATCGAATGAGGTCGAATCGAAGATCAAATGATTTGATTTAATTTTAAACCATAAATAGTACTACTCCCTCGGTATCGAATTATGTTTTCTTTTGTAAGTAATTCAAAATCCAATATTCGTAATATTGTTCACTATAATGGTTTCATCTAGAAAACAACCAATCAAAATGCAATTAATTTTTACCAAAAAAAATGCAATTAATTAAGTAAACTAATGCATGACGGCCCATGTAACCCACCTAGGAAGGTCTCCTAATTTTTTTTTCTTTTTTTTTTGAAAAAATCGATCCAATTTCAGGTCTCGTTATTCGATTGAATCTGGTAACACCATTGTACAGTGTACACCCTTCATTTTTCTCTCTCCCTCGCTTGAAGCTAGGGTTTGGGTTTCTCTGTCAAAAAATCCGACCCGAACAAAATATGGTATTTTCACTAGTACTCTTTTATAGTAATAGATGACAAATGACGGTTAAATAGAATGCGAGTAATCTTTAGCATTTCTTACTGGAATTCTCATGTTCTACAAGTAGTTTTCCTTTTTTGATTATATTTGTAGAATTTCATTTTTAGGATTTTGCAATCATAGAATCCGGAATCCTATCGCCCCAAGAAACTGAGTTTTTTTTATATGTTGATGAAAATTACACATAATTTGTGCGACATTGGTGTAAAGGAGATATGAGTTTCGTTTCGACAACCCCCACTCTATTGCCTTCATGTTCAATCACACCTGCTGGAAGGAATCGTACATCAAATCTCTTGCCATGTCTCACAAATAAGAGGAAAGTGTTTCTTGTGAAAGCCACTTCATCTTCTGATACGGGTCAAAACGCGTCCGCGTCTGAAACAAAGAGCCCTCTCTCTGTCATTTTGGATGTCCCTAGGACGATATGGAGGCAAACTTTGAGACCCTTGAGTGATTTTGGTTTTGGTAGGAAGAGCATATGGGAGGGTGGGGTTGGGTTGTTTCTTGTTTCTGGAACGATTCTGTTCGCACTTAGCTTGGCTTGGTTGAGGGGTTTCCAATTACGATCGAGGTTTAGAAAGTACTTGGCTGTTTTTGAGTTTGATCGGGCTAGTGGCATTTGCACTGGAACACCTGTTAGGATTAGAGGTGTAAATATTGGCAATGTGGTTCGTGTCAATCCTTCATTGAGGAGTATTGAAGCTGTAGTTGAGGTGAGGCCCATAATCCAACTTGTACCTTGTTTTCTTATGGCTTTTTGAATGCATTTGACATTCATCTTGGTGTTTCTAGGTTGAAGATGATAAAATTATAATACCTCGGAATTCATTGATTGAAGTTAATCAGTCTGGTCTTCTCATGGAAACTCTCATTGATATTACACCACGAGATCCCATTCCAACTCCTTCCGCTGGGCCTCTTGATGCAGGATGTGTTAAAGAGGGTGTTATTGTATGCGACAGGCAAAAGATGAAGGGAAACCAAGGAGTGAGTTTGGATGAAATGGTTGGAATATTTACTCGCATTGGTCGTGAAATGGAAACAATTGGTGTTGCGAATACTTACTCGTTGGCTGAACGAGTTGCAGCTGTTGTTGAAGAGGCTCGACCGCTGCTTACAAAGGTGTGGCCTGTTTATTTTTAAGTTGCATGTGTGTAATTATATCTGAAAGAAGCTGGTTTTAGTTCTCCAGAATTGAAAAAATATTATGGCACCAACCAATTTATAAGGAAGTTATTTGTTCAATTTTACTCTGAAAATCTATTCTGTGGAGAGCAGAACTCTCATATATCTGAATTTTTCCTATCGTATATGCTTGTGTAATTATCTAGAACTCATCAGTCATGACAAATACTCTTTTTCTAGCTGCACCTTTCACTGCAGTTCCTTGATGCTATATTGAGCATCCAGTTATGCTCACATTTTCGTAAACTAAATCTTTGTTTCATGTTGCAAAATTTTCGCTGATATCCCCCCAGAAAATTTAGTTTAAACCCTCCAGTAATTTTTTGATGCTATCTTTTGCTGGTCCTCAAGGGACATCTCTTGCTCCACTCAATGTTTGATTTTATCCCTTCAATTTTGTAAGAGTTTATGCTTTTTAAGAAAATATGAAATGAAGGTTACTTTGACTTTTTAAGCTACCAGTTGTGATAGTAGTTTGTCTTTATGAGGTCATCTTTTTTTGAATGAGCTGTCTCAATTTTGTTATACGAAAAAATCTTATGTTGTCTGCATATTTTGATGTTTAACACTGAACACTGGAAAGGGTTAGTATTACTATCATCTCATGTAAGGGTTGGGAAAGGTAGAAGTGGCAGTATCTAGTGCTTTCATATTTGCTAGATTATTTGTGCTTGTTTCCATCAGGTTTTGTTTTTCTCGTGCATCAAATCTTAGATTCTGCTGCTTCCCTGCCGGATGGTCTGTGATATTTGTTAGTAGCACTCTGCCTGCATCTATTATGCAGGTGCATCCATCACTATCGAACTGCAGTTCATAAATTGTAAAAAAGGGCAGTTCATAATCGTGAAAATTTCTTAGCTATAGACAAAGTCATCTTGCCTTCTTTTGAATATAGATTCTGTATGATTCCATGGCTTTGAATGTATTCTCTTGCAAAATTATGTCTTTGATGTAGTGGTTTCTCAGATCAAAGCCATGGCAGATGATATAGAACCTTTGGTGGCTGAAGTACATGATAGTGGATTGCTGAAAGAAGTTGAGCATTTAACCAAAAGCCTTACTCAAGCTTCCGAGGAATTGAGGTTAGTATTATAATGTTTAACTTGGTTGTAACACAAGTGAATAAAACCTTAATGCAATACATTTTTGAGTAAATGTTGTAACACTCTTATCAGATCTTTTTGTCTACAAAGTTTGTGCATATAATTCATGCATGCGATCAAATGATTGTTCATATACAAACTGCTATGCATTGTAGGTAACCTGTTACCCCCACTAACAAGCACAAGTAAACCCCTTGAGTGTTCTTTACCAATCTCTGATCGCTAAATCTTACCTGCTGTGCCCTCTGGTTGTCAGAATGCAACATAAAATATTGAATGATATTCTCTGATGTTTGCTGGCATAGATTAGAAGCTGCATTTATATTTCAATCTTGTTTGGTAGGTATTACTGTAAGCTAGATTATTTGTTTTTGGGGAAAAAGAAGCCATCTTATATCTAAGAAATAAGACAGCTATCCATTTTAGTCATGATTTCCCCTAATTTTCAAACAATATACTACCATTCTGTCTTGCTCTTTCCAAATGACAAGTCAAGAATGAATATGGTTTTTTTTTTTTTTGGTTGGTGGTGGTGACTGGTGACGGATGGATTTGAGCGAAGTGGAGAGGGAAAAGTTTAAGCAGAGCATTTGGTGACCGTGGGTTGTGGGAAGTGAGATATTAGATGGTGGCCAAAGTGTTATGAGCAGACGCTTGGTGGGTGGTGGTAAGGCAGCGATTATATGGAAGTGGGTAAAGTGGAGATTGGATGGGGTCAGTGGGAGATTGGTATGGTCTCTCCAAAACCCCATAAATTCCACTCCTGCCATTATTCAACCAACATCCATCATCACTCATCAATTTGAGTTTATGTACCTTTGATAATTTATGGAGATGGTTTTTCTGTTAATTAGGTTTTGATATATCCATTCTAAAATGCACTAGTCTTTTTTTTTTTTTTCTCTCAAATGAAGTCAAACCTGTATGGATTTTCATCTAATATATTCCAAGTTTACTATATTTAGCCAATTACAGATGGATACAATTCATAATGTATGTTTTTTTAATATTGTTTTTTATGTGCATTTCGAGTAATAGGTGTGTGAAAGGTAGTGTAAATATTACCTGAGCTGCTGTGACTGATTTATTACAAAAATATCTCTGAGTTCTTAGCCAAATAGCTTGTTCATCATAGAAGTCGTTTTCTCTTTCGCACTTTGAGCATCTATTGTATCAGAATTCACTAATGGTGCATTTTTTGCTAACTACACAGAAGGGTGCACTCATCCATTATGACTTCTGAAAACACGGAACTGATTCAGAAGTCAATTTACACCCTCATTTTCACTTTAAAGAACATTGAGGTATGTTTCAAGTGGTTATTATCTCTCTATATCGTTCTAAATTTAAATCCTTTTAACGTACCATTTCACCTCTGCAGAATATAAGCTCTGATATATTAGGATTTACTGGGGATGAAGCCACAAGAAAGAATTTGAAATCGCTTATCAAGTCTCTTAGCAGGCTACTATGACAGCAGAGGAGAAACACGATTAAAGGCAAAATTCTTTTGGGCGCGAGTACTGGTGGTGTTTCTTCTGTTGTCGCATTTATAAGGCCAAATAGATGTAGATTCCTCCCAGTGTTGATTAGTTATCTGCTATGCCAAATTTCAAGTTTTTCCTTATGATTGCCAAATGTGTATCTTTCAACCGCATGTTTTGTATAACTCATATTTGCCACAAGCCACATGTGAGACGATTTCTCGGCTCTTTCTTTCTTTCTTGATATACTGGAAAAGAATTTCTTAATCTTGAACCAGTGTGAACTTGGTAACTTTTCTAGATTAGTGTTCTGGATTGCGCTGTTTCTAGATTGAAGAAGGCTCCTCCATCAAACTTTCTTTCCGCAGTTATCCAAAAATTCATGTTTCGAATGGTGTGCTACACACCTATAGGTCGTTTTTTTGTTCTTACAAAACCTTTTTTTTTCTTGAAGAAGGGGTTGTTTTACACATTGCAAAATTTGTCCAAATTGATGCAAAAATGCTTCCATCCTCGATGATACTCATACTTGACTCTACGGCTTTTGTGTACAAAATTACAAAAAAAAAAAAAAAAAAAAAAGATTGGAATTTAAGTTCTATGTTATCTCTTACATACATTTGTCTATACTAATTTAAAATCCAACACAACTACGAGATTTTTAATAGTATTTAGTATACAAAGGTAATTGGATAAGAATGTATTGACCTTGGTTTATAGATAATACATTGTACAGAGGTCGGCAAGATGAGAAAAAATAATTGAGGTTTCTTTTACCGAGAGATATCAAAGATATCATTACTTTTGATTCCCAAATGATTTTCCTGAAGTTACATATGACCTATGATTATATGAAAAAAAATGATGCATTCCTAAACATATAATGAATATTAAACAACATGAACGTGATTGCTTCCGATTCTTCATTAAACGACAAGTTACAGACTTACATGAACATATTAATGCCCTATTAATTTTGTAAAAAGACAAGAATCGTAAATACTATGCACTGAAGGCATTTCCACCAAGCCAGTCCAAGTTGATCAATTAAAATCTTACTCATCAAGAAACGATTTACCCACGCTATAATGGTTTAATGTTCAAAACAAAGTATAATGGATCGCAAAGATCCCCGACCTGGCATTGACGTTCTGCTATAGCTCAGAAACTTCCTCTAGATGATGGATACGCCTATGCGGGATTATGTCAAACCTCTTCCGAGAAATGGATTAATCTTGAGGGTTTCTTGCAAAGTACCACCAAGTACTCTTTCGTTGAGTTTAATATCATACAAAGATTTTAAGCCACATCTGCAACTTGGCTGACCCGGAAAAGGCTATGACCAAGAAGAAAAGAACAAAGATGTCCCATTAATTCTTTACAACACTCGAGTTCTAATGAAACTAGACCCTCTAACCTTCCTCACATTTTGGTTCAGCATCAATAGTCTTAATCTCTCTGCCTCACTCCACTTACCGCTTAATACGTACATATCCGAGATAAGTGAGTAAATCCCTCCGTCATTCTCTGGCCTCACCATTCTCATCACCTTATCCACCACCTTCTCAGCCATCTCAAACTGTCTGTGCAACTTACAACATGATAAAAACGAACCCCATATAACCACATTAGGCTCAAAAGGCATCGTGTTAATAACCTCGTATGCTTCTCCCAACATTCCCATCTTACCAAACATATCAACCATGCAGCCATAGTGCTGAACAGTTGGCCTCAGTCCACACTCTTCAATCGTTCTAAAATATCTTCGACCTTCGTCCACCAATCCTGCTTGCACACATGCAGTAAGTATTCCTGTGAACGTCAACTCATTGGGCTCCACCCCCAATTCCCTCATCTTCTCAAACATCAACAATGCTTCTTGGCCATGGCCGTGTTGAGCAGCACCACAAATTAATGCTGTCCACGCCACCACATTGCTATGCTTCATCAAGCTAAAAATTAAACAAGCATTCTTTAGAAGCCCACATTTTGCATACATGTCGACTAAACAAGTACCAAACTCCACATTCAACTCCCAATTATTCTTAATAACAAAGCCATGTATGGATTTACCAAATACTAATCCAGTCGAGCCCATCCTGCCACACCCTGCTAAAATGGTACCCAAAGTCAGTTGATCCGGCTTCAGGCACTCATCACTAAGATTACTACTACTCACTAACATTTCGCGAAAAAGCCCCAACCCTTGTTTCCAGAGGGCATTGTCCATATATGCCGCGATAATCGAGGACCACGAAGAGAGGTCTCTCAGTGGCATTGTATCAAACAGAGCGCGGGCAATTGGAAGATCTCCTTGTCGCGCAAATCCAGTGATCATAATGTTCCAAGTGACGGAATTTCGTTCCGGCATTTCATCGAACAGGGTGCAGGCGTCCCTAAAATGCCCTACGACGTACACAGACAGGAGAGAAGTGGCGACGTAAACGTGATCAGCGAAGCCGAGCTTGAGGAGATGGGCATGAAGGTGGCGTACAGTTTTGATGTTATGGGGCAAATGGGTGCAGGATTTGAGAGCAAAGAGGATGGAGAAGCTATCAAAAGGCACAGATTGGCGTTGCATTTTACGGTAGAGGTTGAGGGCTTTAAGAGGTGATGAAGAAGAGGCGTTCTTTATGGAAAAAGCCCATGAATTGAAATGCGCTCTCAAAACCCAATTCAAATTCAATGGAGGATGATGATTGCTGTTGAATAAAGTTTCAAGGAAGAGTTTGAGTGACGGACGCCAATTTTTGAATTTTGTCAGCATAATAAAAACAATTGTTATTGATCCATTAGGTAAGAAAGAATGATTCTGTTATTCGCATTCACAATTGCTTTGGAATGGGGATGATGAACAGAGCAGAGCAACCAATGGACGCCGCCACAGCAACATAACATGTTTGGGACAAAGACACGATCACCTATAGATTCCTTGGAAAATTTAAATTATACGGAATAGTAAATATTAATATTATGTATACAGTTGAGCTTTTTTTCTTTTTCGAATATGAGTATTTTTTATACCTATTATAATAATTATACGAATTTCATTTTGTAGCATAATTATATAAAGACTTAAAAAGTCCACTTTTTACATTGTTTCTATTAATTGATTATGACAAGTAAAAATATAAGTTTACTCGAGTATATTTGTTATAAATTATATTCATTCATTTTTGTTTTTGAAAATTTAGTACACCTGGGAGAAGATTTTTAAAATTAGCTACAATGAAATATATTCACGATTTCTTGTGTCAAAATTTTAAGTGAATTATTGTTTAATCTTACTAGAAAAAATATTTTAATAAACTAGTATAAATATTTAATTATAATTTTGCATTTTAAAAATAATAAATTATTTTTAATACATAATTTTTTTTGTTTTTGCTTTTTTTGGAATAATTTAGGGCCTAAATTTTGAGAAATTATTTAGTGTAACCGCTGCACTACGTCATCAAGTACACGTGATGTAACCCACCAATACACTTGGGACATGTGGAGGAATAATCCACATCATCCATGTTCTGACAATGTAGACACAATTTTTTGAATCCCTATTTTTTGGGAACATAGCTAAAATATGGGATGATGTGAATTATCACTCCATATGTTTCAAGTGTATTGATTCGCTGCACCAGATGTACTAAATAATCTCTTTTAAATTTTAAGTTCCAGTTAGGGCCTCTTAATGAAATTTTGCAATATAAATTTATTATTAACATAAAAATATCTACATAATAAAAATTCAAAACCCCTATATCATTAAGGCTTTAGGCGAACTCCCAAGTTATTTTGACCTAATTTTTATTTTAGGGCCAAAATTCAGTTAAACTATTTTCATTTGAACTTCGATTAAGGTTTTAACCGCGTTGCAGGTGTTCTGCGCCGCTCCCTCTCTCTCTCAGCGCATTTATTCTGTAGTCACAAAAGCGGTTAAGGTTTCAGTTATGCCGCAAGGTTTTTTTTTTCTTTTGTTTTTTGTTATCTCATACCAATTGCTACGCATATGCATCGGATTTAACGCTTGTTTTTGGGTTTCAGATCTTCCGGGATATTACTATGACGCTGAGAAGAATAGGTACTTTCCATACAAAGGCCCTATTCCAGGTTCTTCTTCAAAACCTCAAACAGCACCGGCCAAACAGGTAATTTTTATTTGTAGGCTTCTCATTTAGAGTGACCTAATTTCTCATAAATCAGCTTAATTAGCTTATCAATAATCAACTTCGATATACACTACTGTAGCCTACTATTAAGTCATTGTTTATGTTGTTATTAGAAAGAACCAAAGGGCTACTTATCAAATTTTCTGCCAGACACAGTCGGGCATTGACATCATGTTTGTGTTAATCAAGGATAAATAGATTGATGCATCATATGTGGGTCAAAATGGTAATGAGAGGGATATTTGAAAATTTAAATGGATTATGGAATCATATTTCATGGCTAGGGTTATATGTATATGATTTATCCTTCATTGACCATTAAGTCCCTTGTAATTCTGATTTCCTTTTAATGCGGGGTCCAATCGACCCTTGGACTACTAAAAAATGGTCAATCCAACCAATTACTGCAGTGAGAATCTTACCAATCTGAGATAGGGGATCTTGCAAGAACTAAGCTAGACGGGTCGAGCAGAGTTCCGACCTGTCCTTTATAAGTGTAACTATGGTGCAACTAATGCGTGTGGTTAGCAATAAATGAGAGACTATATATAGGGGACGGGTGTATCAACTTTGATTCGTCTGGCTCGACCTTTATCCCGTCCTCATAGTGTAGCTTATCTATTGGTCCAAGCGATCAAAGGATTCATCCCTCAATTTTTGGGGTCCCTGGGTAATCAGAAGCTCTTCTAGATCCAACTGTTGGTTCATCTTGTCTTGTCAAGGATCCTACAACTTAGATTGTAGATGTTTGTAAGGGTTGGACTTAGGCGGCTGAAGTCCATTTATCCAGTCTCTCAAATTATCCAATCAATATCCAGGGTGGTGTGGATCTGGTAGATCAAGACTGCTGTTATTTTCATGATTTGAAATATCTAATTGATTCTTTAAATTAGCCAATCTTTACTCATAAAATACAGATTGCAGATGTACTAATATACTTGCTGTTTCATTTACCCAACTATGTTTTGAAAAAAAAAAAAAAATTATAGGATGAGAGTCAAGGTCGATGCATAAGAATGAGGCAAGACAAGCTGCTCCAAGCGAGGGAGTTGTATGGTAATATAATTATTTGCCGGAAAGGAAAGTTAAGCTTTCAAGCTGAATATCAGAAGAGACATGCATCGGAACCTCTGGTATACATCTAATTTGGTAGTCTTACATTATGTCTCATTTACATTGAGAGCAGGATTTTCCTTTTTCTAGCTTTTTTCCATTTTTTTGGTCATGCATATCGTTCTTATAAATCCTTTGCATGAGTAATTTATACCTGCATCAATTCAAATATTTGTTTTAAGTCGATTTGGTGTGATGCGAATCCCTCAGTTTTCGTCATTATGTTATCATCTAACTTCTAGATATACATTATTTCCCACATGTACAGCAAGCCACAAAATTTGGATCATGGTGACGTGGAAATAATTTTTCTCAATAAGTCCATTGTGTCAATAATCAATATTACTCCATTCCCATCAATGCAATTATACAAATCAGTGCCATTAATGCATCTTTCTGTAAGCATGGTGAGTAGACATTTGCATGTTCATTTACTAAATGCCATTAATTCTTTTTGCATTATGGGGTAATAAATGTTGAGAGTCTCAAAGTTTCTTAAGTTAAGAATATAGTCTATTGCTCGAACTGGAAAAAGAACTATGATCTGAACCAATAGTATGTATACAGAAGCATGGCACTTCTTTCAATTCAACTTTCTTTGTCAAATAGCTTAAGAATTATTCTATAATCTATTAAGCTTCTGATCTTACGATGTATTTCTTTACCTAAAAGTTTCCTGCATTTTTAATACAAGTTAAATATAATCAGAAAGGATTGCTTTTCAAGAATTTACTTTTAGTGTTTACTGATGTCGCATATATTCCAGATATGGAAATATAAAGGAACCGAGAAGATGGGAAATTTTGCATTGGAACATGTGGTAGCTGATGTAACCTCGCCACATGGTCTAGTGAGAAGGGATATACTGTTAAGTGGCGGCGTGAATAGCTTACTCTGGTAAGTTTATATGGAGGTTTAACTATATATTTGGTCATGTGCCAAATGACGAAGAAATCAATGATTTTTAAGGTTCTTATTTTCATTACACCATGTTCTTCTCTATGAATGTTTATTATTCCTTGGTTATATTGTGCACAAAGATAGACAGGTAACACTAACATTACGAGTCATTTTATAGATAATATCAATGTACATCTATCATATGTGACACTACATGTTACCACACGTGCTGCTGCATGGATAACTTAAAAGGATATGCTCTAGCAAGTATAACTTACAAATTCATTCTATCGCTTCATTTATCGGGGCAGAGAAATTAGCGGGAGTCTCAAGAATTTAATTCTCTAATTCAATATCAGCTTATTATCTGCATCTCTTCTGCACCTCAGATGCTTTATCTTAAATTTTTTTTTGATCTTGTTCTTTCTAACCATGAATTCTGGTGTAATCTTTAGTTTCCTTAAAATTGGAAAAGCTGGACAAGAATCTGATTCAACACAAAACTCCTACAAGGCAGATCGCGTATGGCCTCTCAATTTAGATCAAATAGCTGGCCACAAACAGCTATTAAGAGGACTTGGAAGTTCTTATGGGGCTCTGCCATCTGAGATAACCTGTATCAAGGCATCTAGGAAGCATTCACTACCAACTGATGATACTATGTCAAAAAAAATTGTGTATCCTTTTGATACTTTTGTCAAAGTAATTTTATCATTATCTAATTCATTTCAACTTTAAGGAAAAAGGGAAGTTCTTACATTGTTTAGAACATTTTTTTTCTTACTGGTGTACGCTAATGATGCTTATATCAAGTAGAAACTGTCGCAGAGGGTTATACATTGCTGGATCCTGCTATGTTATATAATGTTAATCATTTTCACGATATTGATGTCATGCTTATTTGGTGAAACTTTCCTTTCATTTGGACTTGTGAAACTTTAACAAAAGGAACAGGATAACAACTTTGGGATCCGACAGTTCTCCAGGAACTGTCTTTCTTCTAGACTTAAGTAAACCACTTGATTTTGATGGTATTGACACAGCTGGGGATGGACTCCATGCCATTGCTGGATTTAAACTTCCACTCTGGACTGCCGACTGTGATCCTGAAGGAAAACGTGCTGTGATTGGTAAGTATTTTGCTTTATTATTCTTTATACTATTAGCTAATAAAATAGAACAATTTTCTTCCTTCTTGTTGGTGCATGATTTCCTTGGTGTTTGGTCCGACTTTGAAGTACTACATTCAAAGACAAATATGACTTTGTCACATCTTAGCCATGTTTTTGTCCTTTGTGACCTTAATTCACTAGAAGAAAACTGAAAAAGGATATCTTTTCACAAATTTAGTGCCAAGAGCAAAGATGATTATTCATTCACCTGTTGATCATGCTTAAATAAGTCTTTCTTGATGTTTCTAATTCAAGATATATTTGACATAGATTTTTTTGGATGTAAATTGTAATTCGGAACAACTTAACTATTTCTGTTGTAGAAGTGGTCAAACTTAATTCCTCTTGAAGTGTGCATAAGATAGACATAATGATTTTATCAAATGTACAAGTTCTGTAAATTAATATCAAGGTTTTTGTTGGTGTAGGAACTCAGAAGGGAGCTAAGTTACTGGACATGGAAACTAGAGCATCATCATGGGTGTTTCGCTGTAAAAGTGATGTATTGTCACTGCAGCTTGATCATTCTGTATGTTTGCAAAAATTGCTCTACATGAAGATGAATTTGAACCCTTATGCAATCAGTAAATATTTCATAAACATAACATCTCTGTCTTTACCATTTAGAGTTTATTCTTCTATTGCTGCAGGGGAATTCCTTTCTATGTGGGCTGAGAAATGGAGCAATTGTCAATGTTGATACTCGCCAGAAACAGGTGAGAGTTCTTCCTTAGTCTCTTTGTTATAGTATATTAGAAATAATAACTTTTGAAGATAGCATGCTGTGGAAGGGCTTGGTTCAACCACCCAACCATCACCTTAGCGCGTGAACAACCAGCTTGAATCAAATTTTCATTGGTAGAAAAATAATTACTAATGCCTCATAACTATGTTGTTCTAGCAGGTGTGTATGTATTGCTTATATTCCATTAACCCCATTCTTTTCCCTATCATTTATAGTATGATTGATTTAACATGCAATAAAATTAATAACTTCTATAGATTCGAACATTCTTTTGTGGATTTGATGTGAAAGTGCTTAAAAAGTAGTTTTACCCTTTCAGGAGTGTTGTGGATGTCTCTTGACAACAATGTTGCTAATTCTACTAGATGAACGAAGTAAAAAATATGTGGAGATATGTTTCATTTTTCTTCTTATTAGGATTTCGTTTGTGTACTGTTGTAACATTTATTGCATCTATTCCAGATGTTAAGCCCTAAAGCTTACATTGAAGTGATAAATTAAGAATATATGTTATGTAATATATGGAAAGTTGATTATTGGCGGTGACACAGCTCAACTAATTCGTTTTAGTGAATTCTGCTGGCCTGATTTGGATTTGAACTTCTTCATAATTTCTATATAGAATGCTATACCAACATGTGGACTCTCTGGATAGTAGTGGGAAGGAACAATTCCTTGTGGTGTGGGAGCCCAGGCATTACTAAAAGAAATTTTAAATTATACAAAAGAATTACAAATATCTTTATTAAGAACAGCTTATCTCTCTGACGTGCTCACTCTCTGTAGGCAATGTTTAGAATTATTTTTCCTTCATTGGTTTCTGCTATGTATATGCAAAATTGAAACCAGAGCAAATATATTTAATATATATGTCTTATAAATGCAGATCAAACGGAAAAGACATACCTCTTCTACAATATCAATGCCTTCATCTGTTTGTTGGTGAGTAGAGGCTTTCTTTTTATCTATGCAGCTTCGTTTTATACATCACTTGATTTTGTTATGTGAATCTCACCCTTTCTCTTTCAAAATGTAGCTTGACATCACTTATTTGCAATCGATACTTCTTGGCTAGCTCCATGGATGGATCGGTTAGTGTTCTAGAACTTTTTAGTTGTCTTTTCAGTCGTGAAGTATTGAGATTTCGAGATATGTTTCTGTAGGTATCACTTTAATATGTTTTTTTATCAGCACCTCATATTCACAAAATCAATTATTTATGTTTCACTAGATCAAGCTCTATGATCATCGTCTGACTGATAGGGGGCCTGTTCAATCTTATGAAGGCAATAAAAACTCTTGTAAAATAATACAACTTGGAGTTGACCCATCAGAGAAAGTTGTCATGTCAGGTGAACATGATTTCACACATTTCTCTTTTGACTATTAAAAGAACTGAAAGCTGACTATCCAAAGTTCCTCAGGTGGAATCGACTGCTATTTGCGTCTCTGGAATATCATGTCGGGGGAGCTGCTCTTTCAAGAAAGATTCATGAATTCAACTCCCACGGCTGTGTGCTGGTCTCGAAATAGAGGTACTGCCTTCTTTCTTCACATTGATTTTGATTCTTGAATTTCAGTGAATAGAACACTATGGAAATACTTTTTGTACCATATGATAGAACATGAGGCTTTATTTTTTGTTCATCTCTGTTTTCCTTGTATCATATTACTCACTAAAACCTAATAACCAAACATAAACATAAATGTTATTCTCTGGAATTTATATAATTTAATTCATTGTATATTAGGGATTTTGTCATCTCGAATAGATAGCGACCAAGATTACAGAGGTTACTGGGAGGACCACTGTTGGGGTGCGTGGCTGGGTTCAACTGAAGGGATATATTACATGGATTGGCTGTGAGTGATTGTAGTGCACTCGGGGAGCCAACGCTTCATGTTTCTACAAGCACTTTCACAAGGTGCTTGCCCAGTTGGTACAAGATCTTGATACCAATGAGCAAGATTGCTATTGTTCAAGGTATTGTCAAGAATGAGTATGGCCTGATGCATGGGAGTAACCAGCCCCGCCACACATTGCATGGATGGGCTGTGAGGACCAACACAAGTCTATAGGTGGGGAGCTCGATCAATAAAAGCATTGACCTGCAAAACGGACAAACGAACCCGTGACATGTTTTAGTATTTATTCAATAAACCCATGATAGCATCACCTCTGAATTTGGTAGACATTAAGATATATCCTTCTTTACCCGGAGTTATAATGAAAGTTTTACAATCTAAGTTAGCGGGCAAATACAACCCCATAAGAAGGCCTACATGCGCTGGTGAATTTTTTTGTTTTCTCCAGAGAATAACATGTGGTAATACATGTGATGTCAGCATTTCTCAATTTTCTTGTTTCTGTTCGCTCACGTATGACGTATATATACGTGTAGCTGTCGAACGTTTTATTTCATTGTCTTAATATATACTAGTTGATATGCGTTTGTTCTTTGATTCTTGATCTAGTTGTTTTAAGATTATGTTGATTTTCCGTGTGATATTGAGTTGGTTAAGATTGAACCAGGGTTCTAATTCTAAATATAAGAAATTAGTGGATTGCTCCCTCAGTTTTCTTTCATTTGTCGCATTTGACAATTTTCTTGTTTATTTTTATTTGTCAGCTTTAGGATTTCAATGTAAAATTAATATTATTTTATTAATTTTATCGTTTTTATTAATACTTGTTATTAATACTAATTAATGCTAAAATTATTTGATTAAAAGGATATTTTGAATATTTTGCTTAAAAAAATGACTATTTATAACATACATTAATTTGTGTGCAATCTTTCAAAATAACAAATAAAAAGATAATTATGACATTCTTTAATTTATGTGCAATCTTTCAAAGCGATAAATGAAAAAACAGATGGGGTAATAACGAAACATGTGTAATATATTTAATGGTTTAATGGAAGCAAGCAAAATTAATTCTGTAATTTGCATTTGCTTTGGAGATGGGGATTAACAGATAAGTCAATAGGCGCCGCCATAGCAACACAAAACAGGCTCAAGATTCTCTGTACCACTTACATATGACAATTAGTTATTAGTGATACACAAGAATGGTACACTAAAAGTGGTACAGAGGATCTACAACCCACAAAACATGTTAGGACAAAGATGAAAATTACGTTAAGAAGAAAAAATTATGTGTTTTTTTTTTTGGAAAAAATTTGTGAAAATTGACGGACTAGTTAATTTCGACTTCTCTGTATTGTAAAAGTCTGAGTTGATATATAAATTTTTGGTGCGTTACACTATGTCATTCGTTAATAGTACAATGGAATGCACAAAATATTTATTGTAGCTTTTTTAGTTGTCATGAAAATGAGGAAAGTTGTAGAAAAAAGAAAATGAAATTAAAGTAATTTTTATGTACATGTTTGATTATGTGAAAACTATTTTCTTGCATGAAGAAAATTGAAGTAAATAATATTTTCAATAAATATCTTTGTTTGATTATAAATATTCTCAAAATTGTAAAATATATTAAAAGTGATTACAAAATAAAAATTATCAAATTAATCTCTAGAAAATAAAGTGCTATGGAATCAAATAAAAATTAAAAATAATGAAATAAATAAATTAAAATAGTTTAAAATAAATTAAAAAAATAACGTTATCATCTTTGATAAAATACTGTATGGATATAAACTTTATTATAAATATAATTTTTAGACATCGAATTTGATCAATTTTGAAAATTGAATATGATTTTTTAGTTCATCTGTATTATTAAATCAGACATACTCACAAAAAAAATTATAGATAAACTAATTATGATTTAGTAGAAAAACCTATCAAAAGTCCCCTTATTAGAAAAAAAAAAAAAACTCTGTTCTTTTGTATTAGCAAAAAAATTCATTTCAAATTCCTCCATAAATTATTGGGAGATTTTTGTCAAAAAAAAAAAAAATATGTGTATAATGGAGTTAATGTCAATTTTCAAAGTTAACGGGGGATTGTTGATATATCTTTTGGTAAAAATGGATGTTTTAGCATTCTTTTGTGACGGGTATAATTGTTATTATTACTTGAGAGGTTTTTTTTTTTTTTGCTAATAATAAGCATTGGGGGTTGTTTGGTAATAAATATTTTTTTCGTTATCATTGTACAACTAATTAATATAGATTAACATATTTCACTCTATGCTTTTTTTTTTTTAAATTGTTTCTTCCAGTTTATTTTTGTCATTGTATTAATTAGGCCCTCCCAAAGAATTACTCCTAGCTTCGTCACTGATTACGAGGACTTTTATTGGTTGATATTAAGAAGTTTGTTACAATAAATCAAGTTCAAATATAAATAAAAGTAAAATTTTAAATAATTAATATTGTTGAAGTTGGATAAATAAAATTAGATTATATATGATTTTTTTTTTTAATTTACTCACCCTTGTTTACACGCTACTCTAGGAATTCAATGGGAAGTCAATGTATCGGAGGTGAGTTAGATCAGACCAGCTCTGACTTTATTCTATTAAATCGTGTTATTTAGTTGTATCCATAATTTGTTACGTGTTATTGCCCAAATTTGATTAGATTTACTTTTGTTTATCCAATAATACATTAATTTTTTAAAACACCCCACCAATTTTCAAGAAAAAATTTCCCCACCAATTTGATGGCGAAATCCTTGGAAAATCTTGGGAATTTTTTTAATAAATTGTAAAACATCCCTTGTACTTTGTTTGATTATCATAATTCTCATTTGTGATTTTTTCCTATCAAAACTCCTTTGTGCAAATTTATTATTGGCAAAAGAGTACACTTTCAAGTCATTATAACAATTATACCCCCACAAAATGATGCAAAAGCACCCTTTTTACCTAAAATATTATCAGTAACCCCCTGTTAACTTTAAAAATTGACGATAACCCCTTGTTAATTTTGAAAATTGATATAAATTCGGTGACTAAAAAATATACAATACGTCAAATTAATCTATATATTATAGTTTAAGGCAACGGTGTTTATGACTTATCCTCCTGCAATGAGAATCAAATACTTGAAGATGGAGTTTAATATCGCGATCAACAAACCATTGATGACCATAACAATGATTTTTATGATTTATTTTAAGCTATTTTAGTTTATTTATTTCATTATTGTTAGCTTTTATTTGATTCAATTACTCGATTTTGTACTTTATATTTTCTAGTTTGATAAGTTTTATTTTGCAATCACTTTAAATATTTTTTACAATTTTGAGAGTATTCATAGTCAAACAAAACATTTATCAAAAATATTATATTCCTAAATTTTCTTGACAACCAAACATCTGCAAGAAAATAATTTTCCTGACAACAAAACATGTAGAAGAAAAAGATTTTCTTTTCATTTTCCTATAATTTTCCCTCACTTTCTTGACAACCAAACAAACTATTAGCTCCAACAAGGAAAAGACCAAATCTCTACTCATTTAACCACTTATTTCAATGATTTAAAGATCTCTTGAAAAATAGTAGTTTTGATATTATAAATTTTATATGAGAATCTCTCACAAACACGATTTGTGGGGCTGATCATTCCACTAGACATGGTAAAATATTTATAATGTTAAAATAAAATAATATTTATTTATACATTCATTTTTATTTATTATCCAATCAGATTGATTAGATTTATACGCGCTCCACGTATATAAATATTCTGTATTGAAATCAAATAAATATTCTAACAAATGTTGCTTGTGAATTAAATCAATTTATCTATTATCGCGATCTAATTTCACGGAGCAAGTGGAGATGGACTGTCAAATATCTGACATGAATTGTACATATGATAAGATCTGGGCTCAATTATTATTCAAAATATTTAACGTCAGAATATAATTTATATAGCGTCTAACACCCCATGTCAATATTTTGATCAGATATTTTCCATTAAATTGAATGAAATTATACAATTTTTAAAAAGAAAACCTGAAGTCTATTTAAACCAAAATTTTAAAACAAATAACAACTATGTGATATAATTCTGAACATTAATTTGATCTATACATCGAATTAAATTATACAAATATTTGTAGAATGTGTTGTGTGTGAAGAAGATTATATAGCTCATGAATTTGAAACTTAATCTCTAGACAACTGCTTTAGAATTTATCCAACAATACATCATCATTAAATCAGAAATTATCCAATTATATCAAAGTACAAATTATTACTAATAACAGTACTACTACAAATAAATTAGATGAAATACAACACTAATGAGAATTGAACTAGAACCTCCACTTTGTCACTAAGAAATTCATTTTTGATTATAAGCTTTTTTAATTTGATCAGATCAATCAAATTTCGAATAAGTATGGAGTCTAAACAATTATTAGGCCCAATTTAGAGTAGAACATAATCAATATTTGATAAACCATTCTTAAGCAAATCATCACATCAAAGAGGAAATTTTAACCTTTTAAAGTATCAAAGTTATAAAAATAAAAATATCAATATATTGCAGTTGTATAGACACTGAGCATAAAATCATCACATTTAATTTGATGATGTAGTGGATTTGTGATCACACAAGTTTTGTAAAATTTTTATAGACATGATTTACATAAGAATTTTTCCGTAAGAAAATACAGAATTAAAACCTCACATTTCTTAAATTACACGGCGAAAATGATGATTTTTTTCCCTCTTAATTTGATGAAGTTTATTAAGTATATATTGCAGTTAAAATAAAAAAGTACATGAACAACGTACGACTCCAACAAAATCAAAAAACCTAAATATGTCAACGATAATTTTGGTGACATTACAAAATTAAACTCATGAATCAATGCAAAAAAAGATGGACCAAATTAAATAGTAACGAGAATAAACAAATAAATTCAACATTATTTTTACCAATGACGAATTTAATACTACAATCTATCAATGTTACATAATTTCAATCAAGTCAATTAACTAACATGTACATATTTTTAAGGGAGGATAACTACATATTGTCCATTCTCAAATCACTATTTCTTATACCTTATTTGTCAATTTGTGCGTGGGAAAAAAATTCTGCTTATCACGTTAAGGATAAATCCACTCTGGCTTTATCAATTTTTTTGATAAAGACAAGAGCATCATTTTTAAAAGAAATTTATCAGAAAAGTAGCCATATCCCAATTAATCTCGTTGTCGTGTATTAAATCTAGAAATTAGGGTTGGAATAGATTTTGGAAATTATCCGGGCCACCAGCTAAACAGTTTTAAATTTTTTAAATAAACTATTTTTAGTTTTGTAATATTACATTTAACCCGCAAATTTCTAGCATGATATTTGCTAATAAAACATCTACAAGGACATGACATGGTTATAATACTCAATTTGCATTTCAAGGTATTGGAAAAATTCAACGTTGTGTTCATAGTACCAATATTACCCCTAATATTTCAGGTTGTCAGTCAACACAAATAATGTTATCAATTTTATAATAAAACTTAACCGCCACATCATCATGTAAATCCATTTTTAATGATGGTATCAAAAGATATCAAATGTGTCGGACTCGATTTTTATAGTACCGTAAGTGATAATCGATATATAATTTGATACTATAAGTGCAATTCTCTCAAAATATCAACGTGATAAATGTGACACTAAGATATGTGATAGCTTGAATTTGTTTTTGAATTTTTTTTTTTTTTTTGAAAATCATAAATAGGTGGTTGTATTAAATTCAAAAAAGTGGGATGGAAATATTCCACTAAACGTGTGTCAATATGACACCCTATGAAAAAATCCAAAATCACTCAAAGACAACGCAAAGTCCATAGATCGAGCCGCCCATCATCCACATCTAGCCAAATCAAGATCAAAATCAACTACTAATCAATATCTTCAACTCTCTATATTTTTTAACAACAATAAAACCAAATTAAATCATATCAAACTAAAACACATTCTCACGTCCTCTCAAACTCTATTCGCTCATATTGCACAAATGGCAACATCTCTTTCAAAAGCCTATAGAGACACAACTCTTCAACTTAATCACATTATCCCCCTCGATTTCGACTCGATTCATGACCTCCCCGAGTCGCATGTATGGACCACAAAAGACAATCTCTTGTCTGAAAAAGGGGATGTACTATCTATACCTGTTATTGACCTAAATGCCCATAATGCGACGGAGCTAATAAGAAATGCATGTCTAAAGTGGGGAATGTTTCATTTGATAAACCATGGAATTCCTTTGAGTCTTGTTGAAGAAGCTGAGGAGCACGCACGGCGGCTGTTTGGCCTTCCGGTTGAACGGAAGCTTAAGGCACTGCGTTCGCCTAGCGGAGCCACCGGCTATGGGGTTGCTAGGATATCACAATTTTTCTCGAAATTAATGTGGCATGAAGGATTCACCATTATGGGATCCGCAGTTGAGCATGCTAAAGAACTTTGGCCTGATGAATATGAAGAGTTTTGGTAAGTCCATGCACTATATTATATATTTATGCACGTAAATATAATAGTTGTTTAACTAAATTATGATTGTTACAATTTGGTGTACGATGTTTGTCTAACTAGTATAATTAACATGGATTCTTACTCCACATATAATCATCAGATTAACTTACACCACATGTATTCGATAACGTGATACAATAAATGCGTGAAATAATTTATCAAAATTTTGGGTAAAATAGTGTAAAAAGAAAAACGAAAACTATAATTAGTCCAACTTAATATATCTATAATTAAAACTTAAGAGCATGTCTATTGGATTTATAAATAGATAAAAGTAATTTTGAAGATTGACCTAAAAGAGTACATGTACAAGAGATTAGGTTATTTATGGTATTTTCTTATTTTTTTTTTTTAATGATGAATACATATTACATCAAACACTTTATCGAATTAAATCTGTTACATATTTATCAAAGTAAACTATTATAAATTCCAATACTAAGCTAGAAAAAATGCTATTATCAAACTAGAAAATATACCACACTAGTGCTAGAAAAAATTGCATAAAAGTTCATGATCATAGATGTAGTTGTTGCATTTTTTTGGTGAACTTTAACAAAATAAAATTCAGTATCGATCTCTCCTTGATCCAAACACAACTTCTCAATGATTAGGATGCATTATTTAATTTTAGATTCCTTGAGATTCGGACCTCATAAGGTTGTTTCCATCCTCCTTGTAATTCACTGTCACCAAATTAATAATGAATACACTTGTAAGAATATTTTACCCTAAAGTTTGGCTTTGAGTCCCAAAACAAAGTTTCCGATATAAAATTACGTAACTTATTCATTGGAAAGATCCAAATATAATATTATAAGGGTTAAACTCTTCAATCAATTTAATATAACAACCTTAATAATGGACCAGCAATAATAATTTGTCCATATGATTACATCATTAGTGGAAGTTAAGCTAACAAATTATATTTAATTACTAATTAATTACACATTTACACTTACTTTTGCAGTGATACAATGGACATTTATCAGAAAAAGATGAAATCTTTAGCCTACAAAATCTTGCTTCTCATCCTCAAGGCACCGGATGTGGATGATCAAATTCAAGAACAAGAAATTAATATTTTTGCACCTTCATCTGAGGGTGCATTGCAACTCAATTCTTACCCTTGCTGCCCAAACCCTAATCGAGCGATCGGTTTAGCCCCTCACACGGATTCATTGCTTCTAACAATCCTTCACCAAAATAACACAAATGGCCTCCAAATTTTCCAAGACGGCATTGGGTGGGTCCCGGTCCCTTCGGTGTCTGGTGCCCTAGTTGTCAACATGGGTGATCTTATGCATATAATCTCGAATGCAAGTATTCCAACGGTGTATCATCGAGTCGTACCAAATGAAACTAGACATAGATTCTCCATTGCATACTTCTATGGCCCTCCAACAGATTCTGTAATTGCACCATTGTCCAAATTTCGAATTCCTTGCTTTAGACCAGTTACATTGAACGAGTATATTAGTCTCAAGAGCAAGCATCTTGAAAACGCACTTCCTTTGCTTAGGATTTAATTTTCATTTTTTTTAATCATAATTTTGATTAGTTTAGAATTTTGATCTCCCATTTATGCATAATAGGACTAGAATAGATTGATGAGGTTTAGTATTAAAGAATTAATGACATGTATTCTAATTATTTGATGTAACTTCGATCAAAACTTAGAATAAATTGTCCTCTTCTGGATTTATTCTATTATAAATTTGTAACTCATTACAATAAAATGTACTTTATGTAACAAATTAATTCGGGGGAAAAACATTTTTGTTACCAAACTTTAGTTTAAAAAACATATTTGATACAAAATTTTTCGAAAAAATACATTTTCTACGATGATTCACACCCTCTTGACACATCTAATTTTGCCGTCAATTTTCAGATGAAATTCGGCACATGCCACTCTCGTGCCCGTTAAATTGATAATGGTGGATCTTTAAAACCCGTGCTTATTTTTCTTCCCATTGTCAACTAAATGAGCACATGCTAAATTCCGTTTGAAAATTGACGGTAAAATTGTTTTTCTTCCATTAATACCAAATGTGTTTGAACTAAAATTTGATAACATAAGTGTTTTTCTTCCATAAGAGGGAGAAGGAAAGTGTCACATACGGAGTATTAAAATGTCAGGGAGGTGTGAAACTTTTATAATATTACAAAAGGTGGTAAAATGCTCTTTTTCAAATCACATAGAGGTAATTTGAAAATTATGAATACCACGGGAGGGTAAATTGTCATTAACTCGATAAATAATTGTTACTCCCTCCATTACAGAGATTTCCACAGGTATTAAGAAAGCTAATAATTAGCTTTGAATTTAGGAAAAAGTTAATGTTATACCTAAAGTACCCATATTTATTTGGTTAGAGGAGAGGGAACTATTGGTTAAAGTAGAAGAGAGAGAGAAAAAAACAAAAAGTAAAATTTAAATATATGTAATTAATATTGTATTGGAATTTTAAAACAACAATTAAATTGAAACAAAAAAAAAAAATCTCACGACAATTATTTTTAAATGGAGGAAGTATTAATTATTAAAATAACACTACACATATCTATCTTTGACAATAAAGTAATTGCATTGAAAAACATCTTTTTTAATGAATAGGAGTTGGTTTTGGCTTCTAGTTTCACAAGTAGAACAAATTCAGAGTAATGTTAAGTAACTTCTCTGTTTTAAATTCAAATCTCAGCCATAAAAAAGAATTGATAAATAATCGATAGACAAAAGCATCTTTATTAATCGCAAAAAGACATACATATATGGTTGCAAACAATTAATATATAGTATAATTAATCTAGGTAGCTGACTAGTATGCTTTGAGTTGAGACAAAAAGGTTTAGCTTTAATTAGTTGCGTTTACGTGCTAAAATTGAGTTAAATTACGAACGTCATTTTCTGATTAAATAAGTCCAAAGAAAGTCAGTTTCAGCTTTGTCTTCATTCTGCCAAACAAACGGTAAAGAGAGAGAAAATATAGAATTTTTAATACACGTGACAACATTTTATGTATTCACCTAGTTAGATAAAATTCTTACATCTCCAAATGAACTGAAATGGAAATTGTGATTGGGAATTTGAGGATAATTTGCTAACTAGAGGGAATTTTTTTTAAGAAATAGACTGTCTATGAAAATGAGACCATAAAGCATTATTTTTCATACATATATAAGAAATGTTTCTATGGAATTATATGTATAGCCTAGATGTCTAATTTATAAATTTTGAAATATGTGAAAAACACTAATGTAAGAGAGATCATATACTTGTGATCGAATGAATTCAGTCAATTTAGGTTTGAATTGAATTTTTTTCCTTAATGTTCCTTGATTATTAAAGAACAAGGAAAACAGAAGAGGAATATATGTTGATTTGGACCATTCAATTTAAATAAGTGTAGAATGTATGGATCTATTTAAAGGAATTTGACTTGGTTTCGTAGGTTTTGATTTAAAAAAATTAATTTGGGTGGTTTCGATGAAACTTTTGAAATCCCATTTGAATAAATTTTAATTATTGAGTTTTATAATTTTGAAAAGCTAAAACCTCATTTGGATTGAGATTGAATGTTGAAATTCGGAAAAGAATAATTATTTACTATAAACTATACTTCATTACAACTATACTTTATAATTATTTACTATTATAGTAACTTGGGCTTTTCTATGGTTAGTACCACTTGTGCTAAATATTCATTAGGTCCCCTTTAATTATCGTTGGATCATATTTATTTTTTAATCTACCATTCATTTTTTTAAGGGTGACCTGTGCTCTAGGTTATTATACTCCATAAATTTGATCTCTTTTCTCAAGTCACAAGTAATTAAGTCTTATTGTAAAATTGATCTCATTACTTATGTTGAATGACAATTTTATCCCATAATATTTCAACTTATTTATGAGAGAATTTCACTTTTGGTACCATAGATAATCCTACTTTAAGGTTATGGTACCATAACTTTAAAAACATATACATTTGGTACCACATGTTAACTACCCTCGACAAATTTGATACTTCAGTCAATTTTTTGAAGGAAAATTCAATTTCCGGACAGAAAGTTGATGGGAAATTTGCATAATTAGTTATATAGTTATAGACTACTGCCAAAGTTTGTCCAACACATTTTCTAGTCGATAAATTTACCCCAAAGTTTACAAGTTTTATAAATTTTATATATTGTTATTATTAAATTTCTCAAACTAATTAGATTATATAAATATAATAAATAAACTAAATATTATTTTATATAAAATCTAATAAAATATAAATTAAAATCTTTAGAATTTTATAATTTCGAAAAATAATCTTTTATAAATAATATATTATATAAAATCTGAAAAACAAATATATTTTTAAAATTTTGAAATCTAAAAAAATCTTTTAAACTAATTAGATTTAGTGTTTTTGTTTTTAATTATAATAAATTTAATAATTAGAATTATTATTATTTATATAATTTTAGAAAGTCTTTTTTCAGGTTTTGTAAAAAAATATTATTTAATTTGTATATAATTTAATTTGTATATATTATTATCTAATTACTTTGAACGATTTTTTTTTCAAGTTAAAAAATTTAATCAGTTTAATTGATATTTATTTTTCAAATTTTATAGAAAATATAATTTAATTTATATGTGTTATATAGAAAATCTAATTAGTTTAAAAGATTTTTTTTCTAAAATTTAAATAATCTTATAAATTTAATTGATCTTTTTTGGATTTTATGTAAAATATTATTTAGTTTATAAATATTACATATAAAATCTAAGTAGTGTAAGAGAATTAATGACTATAAAATAAAAAATTTATAAATAGGATATATAATTAATTATATTTGCAATTAGGACTGAAATTCTTAAAACTTGTGAATTGTGGGCTAAATTTGTCTGCTATAAAATTTGTGGGGAAAAGGTTGGAAACAATCAATATTTACAGACCAATTTCATAAACTTTTCATCATATTTCCATCGAAATTGAATTCTCCGTACAAAAATTGACGGAAGTATCAAATATGTCGAGGGCAGTTAAATTGTGGTACCATATATATATATATATATATATATATATATATATATATATATATATATATATATATATATATATATATGTTTTTAAAGTTATAGTATCGCAACCTTAAAGTAGGGTTACTTGTGGTGTCAAAAGTGAAATTCTCTCGTATATTTCTATTACACGGATTGTTAAACACCAATAATATTAAGACAATAATAACTGTTTAATACATCTGTGTAGATGGCATCAAACAACAATGTGGCGGAGACACCAAAAAACATTCCTACCCCTCCATTGATTCTACCATTCAAATTCAAAGGGGTTGACTTTGCAACATGGCAGAACAAGATGATGTTCTACCTAACGACTTTAACGTAACTTGATACCTAACTGAGGAGGTACCGGTGGCTAAGGAGAATCAAACTCCTGAGGAAATCAAGCAAATCGAGTCATGGAATCACAATGACTTTATGTGTCGACATTACATACTGAGTTGCTTGGACGAGACACTCTATATGGTTTACAGTCCCCTAAAGACTGCTAAACTCTTGTGGGAAGGTCTGACATGGAAACACAAAACCAAAGACTCAGGGTACAGAAAGTTTCTAGTGGACAAATTTCAATTCTACCGAATGGATGATAGCAAATGTGTGTATGATCAAGTGAATGAGCTTCAAACAATGATCAATGAACTTTTGGCTTAAGGGCATGAACTAAGCGAGTCTTACCAGGTGGTCTCCATAATTGGAATGCTTTCTCCGGCATGGACATGGTTCAAACATCACTAAGGCACAAGAAGTCGGATTCAAAATGGACCGTGCAAGATCTTGCAGAAAAGCTCAAGACACAAGAGAATAGCATGATCAACGACAAAGGCTTGAACTATATGGGAATGCCTCATTCCAGGGGAGCTAAGGCTCACATTGTGGAAGACTCTCACATGAGTCAGAAACAAAAGCTTAATCCACCTAATAAAAGGAACAAAGGTAACCAAAAAAAGAAATCCAACATGATATGTTTTGTCTGTGGAAAGAGCGGCCATCTTGCAAGAAAGTGCCGTCACCAGAAAATCGGAAAGAAAGATAAGGCAAATATCACTGTGGACCTCGCAGCATCGGACATGGACGACATGCATCTGGCAACAGTAGTGTCTGAAAAATTCTTAACCACCGATACCAAACAATGGTGAGTGGACACTGGGGCTACCCGCCATATCTGCTACGGCAAGAGCATGTTCAATACTTACAAAGATTCTGAACATAATCAGATACTCTTCATGGGAAATGACGCTCATTTCGTGTTAGAAAGAGAAGGAAATGTGGTGCTGAAGTTTACTTCGAGAAAAAATGTTACTCTTAATAATGTACTTTATGTTCCTGACATTAGGAAGAATCTAATTTCTAGTTCTATCCTTGTTAGGAATGGATTTCGTATTGCCTTTGAGTCAGATAAATTTGTGCTGACCAAAGTGGGTATATATGTAGGAAAGGGTTAAATGTGTGATGGTCTTTTTAAGGCAAATGTAGCCGTGATTGGCAAAGACAACAAGTTTATTAATAATAATATTACTTCTGATTACTTGCTTGAGTCTCCTACAATATGGCATGACCGTTTAGGTCACACTAAATTTCGAAGAATGAAAAAATTGGCTAACCTAGGTTTAATACCTAATTTTGAAATAGATAAGTCATATAAATGTGAATATTGTGTGGAGGCAAAATTTGTCAAACAACCTTTCAACTCAATCGAAAGGAGCTCACAACCTTTAGAGCTAATTTACATTGACTTGTGTAATTTAAAGTCAACTCCTACTCGTGGAGGTAAAATGTATTTCATCACATTTATTGATGATTGTACGCGTTATTGCTATGTGTATTTATTACATAAGATAAAAGAAGCAATAAATGCCTTTATACAATATAAAGCCGAGGTTGAGAATCAGTTGAATAAGAAAATTAAAATTCTTAGATCTGATAGAGGAGGATAATATGAATATCCTTTTCAGCAATTGTGTGCTTAATCAGGGATAATTCATGAAGCTGAACTGAAAAATCGAACTTTAAAAGATATGATGAATGTCATGCTTCTAAGATCAGGTTCTTCAAGCAACTTGTGAGGGAAAACCATCTCAATGGCGAATCATATATTGAATCGAGTCCCGCACAAGAAAAGAGATGCTATTCCATATGAGCTATGGAAAGGAAGGCATAGCTACAAATACCTCAAAGTGTGGGGGTGCTTGGCTAAAGTGGCGGTTCCAAGACCTAAAAAGGTAAAACTTGGATCTAAAACCATTGATTGCTATTACATAGGTCGAGCTGAGAATAGCAGTGCCTACAAATTTTTGGTTTTTAAATCTGAAAATAGTGAAGTTAACGTTAACACAATTATTGAATCTCAAGATGCGATATTCTATGAGAATATATTTCCATATAAGAAGGACTCAAACGTTATTTCTCAAAAGAGGACATTCGAATCAGTTTATGAAGGAAATGATTTTCGAGTCAACGAGGAAGTCATAGAAGAGCCTAGAAGGAGCAAACGAGCTAAAATAGCTGAATCCTCCGGCCAAGATTTCTTAACCTATATGATTGAGGATGATCCTCAAACATATAAAGAAGCTATGCTTGTTCTCGATGCAGCGCATTGGAAAGAGACGATAGACAGTGAGTTACAACCCATCTTAAGTAATAATTCATGGGAATTGATTGATCTTTCTACGAGAAGTATACCTATGGATTTTAAAAAAGAAATTAAAACCCGACGGGTCTATCGATAAATATAAAGCTAGATTAGTAGCTAAGGGTTACCGACAAAAGGAAGGGACATACTTCTTTGATATCTATTCACCAGTGACCAGGATAACATCCATAAGACTATTAATAGCTCTAGCAGCTATACATAATCTTGAAATCCATCAAATGGATGTTAAAATGGTTTTCCTTAATGGTGAATTAAACGAGGAGATTTATATGAAACAACCAGAAGGTTTCGTTTGATAGAAATAGTGTCCTGCAAGCCAGCTGTATGGCTAGCATTAATTGTAATTAATGAGGAACTATTCAATTTAGATTAATAAATGCACTTTATTTAAATGGTCATCTTTATCTTATGTAATAATTATCTGCGCATAAGGATAGAAGTCCTTAGATCACAGGGCTATGGGACAACCCGTGGACTGATCTCCAAGGCCGTGATCTAGAACATATTCAAGAGTCGTAGAATCCAATTGAGATAGGACATCGTTGGATTCGGTTAGACTCTCACTATTGTGTGTACTCCGATGAACTGGAGGACGCTGGGGTCCGCGAGCGTGACTGGGATAGTCGACACACATAAGTGGGTGGCTTGCTGGGATGGCAAGCGCACTGAATACCCCAATTAGGAAATAACTCACCATGGAAGCGGTAGTCGCATATCGGGGTTGAAGTTATTCCAATTTATAATAGTATACGAGGAACGATCCCTAACTACTTGAGGTGATAGGGTTTATCTGGTACGAGAACGTCTATACTTTGATATGAGTTCCGACTGACTGGGGATAGCCAGAAAGTCTCTGAGGATTCATATTGGGTATAGAGGAACTGTATGCAGATTCATATCATCAACAAAGGATCCATTGACTCGACTTGATAGGTCGAGAAATTCTCCTATGGATTTCTGTGAGAAATTAATTCTGATGAAATCCTTGGCCAAGGTAACTGACGACTTTATGTAAGTACCTCATAAAGAATAAGTCAAAGAGAATTTATTTCGAGATCAGAATGCATATAGTCGAGACGAAACAAAAAGGGAAACCGATGAAAGACCATACCCTAAAGTCTCGACTGGGAGATTGATAAATGGAGAGATTATGTCGTATATGGAAATTATAAATGATAAAAGGTTCACTTAATTAATTCACCAGTGATTGGGCTCCATGGGCTTGTGGCTGGACATCGACCATGGAGTGTGGGAGAATTCCCAAATTAGCAGGGGTGCTAATTTTGGAATGATTAATCGACAGAGTGTTCGATCAATTTAGAGTATTAATTGCTCGAGTAATTAAATAATATTTAATTATAACCCACGGCCAATTATGTGGTGAACCTACGGGGGCATACACAATACACATGAAGCGAAAGCGAGGAAATAAGAACGAACGAGTCGACTGGGTCGACTGAGTCAAAATCGACTGGGTCGATTAAATGGGTGGGTCGACTGGGTCGACCCATGTGGAACGAAATTGGATTCAAATTGGAATTGGATCAAGATTATAAATTAAATTGGAATTTAATTTATGAGTAAATTAATTAATTAGGATTTAATTAATTAATGGAATAATTAATTAATTAGACTTGGAGTTTAATTAATTAATTGGGAGATGATTTAATTAATTGGGCTATTTAATTGGGAGATTAAATAAAGCCCTGAAAGATTAATTAATATGGGCCATGAATTAATTAGGAGACGTGGTCTTCTAATTAAAGAGGGCCATGGCCCATGTAGGAGAGAAGAGCCCTAGTCCTAATAGGACTAGGTTAGATAGAAAACTATAAGTAGTTTTCTTATAGTTGAATTTCATATAACTCCATAAGCAAAAATTAAGCAAGAGCAAAAATTATCTCTCTCTCCCTGTGTGATCGGCCGAACCCTCTTCTGTGCAAGGAAGAATTTTTCGTTTTTCGATCTTGTTCCAAATCGTTCCTAATTCCTAATCTATAATATATCTTGTGTTCTAGCTGATCGAGATATATTATTTTCGTGATATTGTGATGTATCAACTCGTAGAGGCGCAACACGTGGGGTGCTCCTGAGAAGCCTGGATCGATTTTGCTGGAGAAGAATTCAGAGCTCGTTTTGCTAGCCGAGGATTTGCAAGGAGATAGGTATAAACGAGAAAACTTATACTATCGTTTAATTTATATTCATATATATACAACTAGAGAATATCCTGGCAAGATTCCGTAAGAGGTCCTAAAATTTTTAATATTCCGCTGTGCCTAGGGCTGTTTATCTTACCGAATCCCAACATCGTTGTTAAAGGAAAAAATAACAAAGTTTGTAAACTTGTTCGTTCTCTTTATGGCCTTAAATAAGCTCCCAAACAATGGTACGAGAAACTTGATAGTGTCATGATTAAAAATGGCTTTCGTATTAATGAATGGACAAGTGTGTATATATAAGACAATACAGTTAAGCAACTGTCATAGTTTGTCTTTATATAGACGATATGTTAATATTTGGGACTAACATGAAGGTTATTAAGTCCACAAAGAAAATATTAACAAATAATTTCGATATGAAGGATCTCGGCGTGACCGATGTTATTTTAGGAATTAAAATAACAAGATCATCAAGTGGTATTAAATTATCTCAGTCACACTATGTGAAAAAGGTACTTGAGAAATTTAAAAAACATGGATTTAAGGGACATAATGGTTGGATGTCTCATGTACTTGAGATAGTGTATCACAAAATGAGTATGCTCGTATAATTGGATGTCTCATGTATATTATGAATTGCACGAGGCCAGACATCGCCTACTCAGTCAATAAATTTAGAAGATATACGAGTAATCCAAGCAAGCTTCACTGGGAAGCACTAATGAGAGTGCTTACCTCAAGAATACATCAGAGTATACATTACACTATGGAAAATATCCAGTTGTCATCGAGGAATATAGTGATACATATTGGATCTCTGATTCGGAAGAATCAAAGTCTACAAGTGGGTTTGTATTCACAATAGGAGGAGGCGCAATCTCATGGAAATCTTCTAAGTCGACGTGTATAGCTCGATTCACAATGGAGTCGGAGTTTATAACTTTGGATAAAGCTGGTGAAGAAGCTGAGTGGCTTCATAACTTTCTAGAAGATATTCCACTATGGCCGAAACCTGTGTCAGCCATACGTATACATCGCGGTAATCAAGCGACTTTACATAGAGCACACAACTTTATGTATAATGGTAAGTCATGACATATTCGCCGTTGACATAAGACCGTGAGACATCTACTTCTCAAAAGGAATAATTTCCATTTACTTTGTGAAGTCAAAAGAAAACCTCGCGGATCTGTTTACTAAATGTTTATCTAGCGAGAGAGTAGAATGTGCATCAAGAAGAATGGGCTTAAAGACTAAATTAGACTAAGTTACCTTGTACGGAAACCTAACTTGGCTACTGGAGATCCCACAAACTAAGTTCAATAGGCCAACCAGTCGTGACTAACTTAAAACCAAAGCACTTGAGAGTTTTTAACGCTATCCCATTTATATGATGCAATAAGTGCAGACCTACCACGTTATTTTATAGGTTAAGCTAACGCTTTTAATGATATCTATATCTTGTTTAAAAACATGTGGAGTATGGTAGGATACTCTTGATAGAAGCGTTCACCTATGTAAGTGTGAGTTGGGTCATCTCGTTGATATTTTCTTTATAGGCTGAAATTCTCTAAAATACTCGCATTACCAAACGTTCAGGATCGAAATGAACACAACCGAGAACTTGTAACAAATCGGTATAATAATGTGTTAAGCTTATTGTCTTGGTTTACACCAACAGCCGACGGTTCAAGATAAAATATTTCACTTGGCTAAGTAAATCCGATAAGTTTCAACTAGGGAAGGTCCAAGATGAAATATTTCACATATCCCGATGCATTATTATCCCTAAAGATTTATTTGACATGATATGTTCTGTGAGACGGGATATGAAAATTAATTTCATACATGTGAGGGATTGTTGGAGTTTTTATGTAGAAATCTATTTGGTTTGAGCCCATTTGGATTGAGCCCATTTGGATTGAGCCCATAAAACATAAATATGAATGAAATTGAGGAAAAAATACACTATCCCACATTGAGTTTGAAAATAATAATTTAACTAATTATATAACTAAAAAATGGTGCAAGGGTTGGGCCCCTTTGGGGTACCAAATATTTTAAAGAGTAGAGGAACTAGGTGATTAAATGTTCCCCATGCGCGCGGCTCGGCTCGGTCACGGGATATGGGCTCGGGATTTGGGCTTTGGGCTGCAAAAAATTTATTTTTTAGAGAAAAATTAATTAATTTTTTGACCTAAATATAAAGCCCAATTATAAAAGTCCAAAATCAACATGATAGATCCGCCAACCGAACAGGATCCGCGTACGACCCGGTTCGACAGGAAAATATCCGCGCGTCCTTTTTATGTGAAGTGGTGTGTCGGTTCGATTTAAACCAAATCGTTTGCACCTTTTCGGACCAACTGATTATATCCGAATGGATATACCTCTTCAAATACAATTTTTGAATTGCTATAAATAGGAGAATCTAGTCAATTCTTTACTCCGAAATTTATAAGCATATAAGCAGCTTACTCTATCTTTCTCTTTTCTCTTCTTCACTTTAAATTTTCATCGAAGTTTTGTTTGTTTAAAGTTCGCTGTGGGTTCTTTGTTCGTACAAACAAAGAGCATCAGACTGTTGTATCTTAGGAGGCTACCGAGGATCGACTGTGGGCACCGTAGGCAATCCGAAAATATTGTCTTAAGGAGATTGCTTCCGCAGCCTCAGTCTTACAACATTTTCTTTTCTTATTTTCGGTACCAAGTCAGTGAGTTAATTTAATTATTATATTTGCAAGTCAAATTATTTTCTCTACGTCTCTTGCTATTCAGTTTTATAAATTAAACCAGACTTCATTTGATTTGAAACATATTTCATAGGAGTGAATAGCAAATTAACTCCATGTGTTATTCTAAATAAGCAATTTAACTCCATGTGATAGATAAAAGGGTAAAATAACTCCCTGTGATATCCTAAAATAGGCAATTTAACTCACTGTGATAAGGAAAAGGGCAAAATACCTCCCTGTGTTTTTATAAAAGAAGCACATTGCCTCTCTCTAAATTGCTAATTTATTCATATCACAGGGAGGTAATTTACTCATTGTTTCATTTCACATGGAGGTAAATTACCAATTTTTATATCAAAAGGAGGTAAATTGCTCATTATTCATTTCACGGGGTGTTAAATTGCCTATTTTTATTTCACATGTAGGTAAATTACCCATTAGACATATCACATGGAGTTAACTTGAAAAAACCCTATTTCATACTGTTTCCATATTTAAAATTTTCTGTCTACATTCTGTTCATAAACATAATTAGTATAAGTACATATGAAACATTTATTATTTTATTCAACTTTATTCATTTCAATTACTAAATTTTTTCAAATAAAGTTACGGCATTTTGTAAAAATTCAAATTGAAACACGAATTTTCTTTTAAGAAGTTCCTACTCCACTACTTTGTTCGATTAGAATTCCTGAATATAGCAATAGTATTAATTCAATAAACTATACTTCATTACAACTATAGTTTATAATTATTTACTGTTATAGTTACTATAAGAAATATAAATTGAGTATATTTCTGTTACACATATTGCTAAACACCAACAATATTCAAGAACTTACCATATATTGATTCAACAATCCTAATTATGTGAGATGGATAATATAAAGTTCTTTGGTTTACATATATCCTTAAGATTGATTTATAATGTGGTTGAACTCTTACTAGCATCCTTGATTTGTTCATCTGCTTTCATTTAATGCAGTCCTTACAAATCTGGAAATTAGTAAATCCAACATTTATCAGTGGAGATATGATATAATTTCCGGTGCCATGATGAAAAAAAGAAAGGTTCTCTTTAGTAGTACACCCTTAGAGCCGATCTAAACATACATAGAACTGTAAGTGGTATTGTCTTGTGAATTTATACTATAAAGACCTCCAGACAAAGTACTATTCCAAACACAATCAGTTTGAAAATCTGAATCAATCCAGTAGGTGTGAATATTAATATTAGCCACGTTAGAATCTGAACAAACCAACTAGGTTGGATTGTCATTAATTCAAGCCGAAAAGTCCTTTAATTTCATTTGCTCATGCACACGATTTACAATATTGAGCTTGTAACAAATAAAATTTCTAAGTTTAAAAATAGGTAAAATTGCAGAAAACGTCCCAAACTAATTAGTGATTTTGAATTTTCGTCCCGAACTATTTAACTTGGCGAATTTCGTCCCGTAATTTAATATTTTTTTGGGATATCGTCCCAAACTAATTACTAATTTTGATTTTCCATCCCAAACTATATCAACTCGTCAAAATTTCGTCCCATAATTTACCATTTTGTATGAATTTAGTCCCAATATTAAATTTCTAATTTAATGAAAATGACGGTTCAATCTTGTAATTAGCTTGGGACGAACTCTGCAATATTATATAATTATTCATATTAAAATTTATCATGGCATGACACTTAAGCAGTCATGTGATAATTCATCGACAAATGCACAATTTCCGTCTTATAATTATGGTGGGACTATATTCCAAAAAAATATTAAATTACGGGACGAAATTTGCCAAGTTAAATAGTTTGGGACGAAAACCCAAAATCAGTGATTAGTTTGGGACGATTTTTGCAATTTTGCCTTAAAAATATATTAAACAAGAATTAATTGTACAAATTAATATTTATTGATTAAAATAATGATTACAATATCTATGATTCCTCTGATTCTAATCGCCTAAGTTTCATAATCTTGAAAAAGGTTGATTTGATATTCTCCAAAAATAATTTGGTGTTTGAATAACGTTAATCCAAGAGCAGATGTGCTTAATTTTAGATCAAACGTGAAATAATTTAGATCTTCTTGACGAACGTCTGAAATTTCGTCTTGGATACTTCGGGTTTTTAGAGATTTGATCTTCTTTGGAACTTCAGGAATTCCAGTAACGTCAATTTAAGAGTTAAGTATCTTAATCTCAAATTAAACGTTGGATTTTCTTCACTTTTTGAAGAACGCCTTTGAATATTGTGAAGAACGCCTTGAGAGAATTTGCTTCTTTTCTCCTTGAGCTTGTTCGTGCTTATGAATTGTGTTTTTTAGTCGTCCTTTTCTTCTTGGACATAACCCTTATTTATAGGTGGGATTTGAAGATCTTGTAAAATGGACGTTAATTGATGACTTGACAGTTAAGTGTTATTGCAAAATTGATACCATTACTTATATTGATTGACAATTCACATCTTCAAATTTAGTGACAAATTTAGTCCACATTGCTGCCTAATTTCAAAATTGGCTCGAATAAGACACGTGCGATCCAGGCCGCCACCGGCCTGAGATCTTGGTTGGGGTGGGGGTGTTTAGGGGGGATGGGGTTGGGTGGGGGTGGGAATGGGTTTCACTTTTTTTTTTTTAAATTATAATTAGTTTTGTTAATTATATTTTCTTTTATTTTTTAATAAATATAAAATATATTAATATTATTATATAATTTTAGATTTAAAAAATATTTTTTATTTTAATATTTTGTCGGATTTATATTAAAGTTGGTATGTTAATATTATTTATAAAATTAAATATGTAAATATCATAAATATAATCTCCAAATTGGTTCGCACGTGTTTTATTCGAGTCAATTTTGAAATTGAGCAACAATGTGGACTAAATTTGAAGATTTGGGGTTATTTTGACAACCTAAAATGTTATGGGGTAGAATTGTCAGTCAATATAAGTATGATATCAATTTTGCAATAACACTTAACTGCCACATCATCAATTTACGTCCATTTTTTAACGGTGGTACCAAAAATGATTCAATTTCTTAAATTGTTGTACCAAATGTGTCGGTCTCAATTTTTATGGCATCACAAGTGAGAATCGGTATATAATTTGGTACCAAAATTTGCAATTCTCTCATATCGATATTTATTTATGTAAACTAACTTGTTTGACCAAATTACACAATGAACGACCGAGATCAAAACGGAATAAATACACGGTTGGATGAAAGAGGTAGGGTTCAATTCGTAAAATCGTAAAAGATAGGAGTCAATTTGCAAAATTATCAAAGTCAATTATTATCTAAATTGGGGGTAAAACGATCTTTTTATGTGAGAACCGTTCTTATACTTTTTTTAGAAGCAAAATAAGTGAAAGGGTAAAATAGGCAAATTAGAATTTAATTAAAGTCAATAGTTACAAACTATTTTTGACCAAGTTACCCAATCAACGATCCAAATCAATTTGAGCCAAATAAACGGCATGATGAGGCTTCCCACATGTGAGGACGTAAGTCATATGCCCGCACCCTAGAAAAATCCAAGTTACGAAGCTGCAATTAAACATACATGTTCATGTTAAATGAGGTCAATGTTTTTATTAAGCCTTTAATAGTAAAAATATATTACTTAGTCAGCTCAAATCATAAAATAATACTCTAAAGCTTTATAGCATTGAAAATTTCCTTTTTAAATTGAAATTTTCCTTTCTGGCATTGACAAAAGTTTGAAAATAAAAATTTGAATTCTCATATTTTCACTTCTTTAAAAATCACGTTACTTTATTATTGCTAAATTTCAAACTAGTAATCAGTTCCAATCCAGGCTTTGTTGCGTGATAATCATATTACACCTATCTACTTATAATATATTTCACAGCAGTATTTGACTTCAATTAATTTGTGTTGACCAAAATACTAATTTCTCCTTATTTTGATTTATTTTATTTTACCTAATAATTACATCATACATATTATAACCACCTCCAAACTCACACCCATGTTTTTCTCCTTAGTTTGATTTATCTTATTTTACTTAATAATAATATAACTACCTCCAAACCCACTTACAATTCCAAACCCACTTACAATTCAGTTTTTTCCATCTTCTCTTCAATATGTTTTAATCATTTTTTTTCAGTTTCATAATATTTTCACCTTTCTGATTTTAATATTTTCTTTACGATAACTCATTATTTTATGCTCTTTCCATTTCTTTTGACAGAACAGTTTGCTCTAGGCGGTTGCACAACTTATTTCTTAAAAAAAATTCGGTTTTCATGTTTGTAATCAGGTATTCTATGCATTAGGAAGAAATTTTCAAGTCCTTAAATGTTTTGATTTTTTTTCTTATGATAACAACACTTGATAAAGGGATAGACAGAAAATTTAGAGGATTTTGGTGGTGTTCTTTATTTTGTAATCGAGAGGTAAGCTTAGCTTTTTTTATCTCTTAAATTTTTTTGGCCAAGATTTTAAGTCTTCAAATGTTTTTAATTTGTTATGTTCTTATGATAACAACAGTGGAGTAAAATATATCTTAAGCAGGCAGTTGAGAAGATTTTGAAGGTGTTATTTATTAATCAAAGAGATAAGTATTATATGCCACTAATTCTTATGTTGTTATATATATATATATATATATATATATATATATATATATATATATATATATATATATATATCCCTATATCAAGTGTTGTTATCATAAGGAAAAAAAAATCAAAACATTTAAGGACTTGAAACCTTCTTCCTAATGCATAGAATACCTTATTACAAACATGAAGATAACATGTAAAGTAAAATACATTTGAATCATTCCAATTTCTCAAACAAACTGCTTGGCTAAGATTTTGTTTATATTTAATGTTTCAACGATCAATTCTTTTGACCCTATACCCCGACATGGGTTCTACGCAATTTGATTATATTTTTTCTTTATATTTTAATGTGAAGCATTCTGATTATTATTATTTTTCTTAAAATTTGTCCCTTTGTATTAAAATTTAAGTAGTATTTTTATTTAATACTTGCGGGTGAGCAAAGCAAAAATTGGCACCAAATAATCACATCTTCAATTGCCATATTAACATTCAACAAATTCAAATTGGAAAATTTCACTAATATACTGTCGATACCAAAAAATAAAACTCGCATAAATATGATAGAATTTTTACTTTAATTTTTTATTCGTTTTGCAGGTATTAGTTGAACATTGACGGTGTGCAAATATTCCTATGTTGCTTAGATGTCCAGAGTGATGTATTTGTAAAGAATATATCTTCGTCCTCTATCCTTTTTTTTAATATTTAACATATTATTTTTCTTTGTATATAAATATTGTTATTCTCATTATTATATATATATATATACATATATATATATATACTAGGCAATATGGTCCACGCAGTTGCGTGGATGTCGTTGCCCAAATGTTATTGGATATATGAGTATTTCAGTTAAAAGTTTAGGGTTTTATTTGCAATTTGAGAGGTGTTTGTAATACAAAAATTTGTGAACAATGTTGACTGGATATTTTTGTGTTGTCATTTTTACCATATTTGGTATTTTCTGCTATTTGATACTCCAAAATTATTTAAGTATACAGCAAACACTCATATAAAAAAACTAAGTAGAGCAGAAAAAGTAGGAAATACAATAGAACACAAAAAACAGAATAAGAGAGCAACCTGCGTGAAGTAAATATAAGCCAAATATAGGAATTGTGTAGAAATCTATATAGAAGTGGGATAAAATCACATCCAAAGCAAGATAACCTCAAAACCAATACACACATTCGAAGGAAAAACTCCGAAGCAGCAGCCTCCAAGGCAAACTCCATAGCAAAATTCGTGTGTACCAAGTAGACGATGCACTGGTTCGGGAAATCACTCATTAAAAATCACATGGGTACATCAAATAAGAAGAAGGCAGGAACATCCTTATCCCAATAGTTAACATGTATGCCCAAATAAAATATTTATCCCCACTAAGCCTGAAGTGAATTATGAAAATCAGCAGAAGAAGGAAAATTTGTAATTGGAGGAGAATAAACAGGGATAACCCGCCGTATGAGCCAAATTGTATGGAGCAATAAAATATTCACCAGCCTGATTTGAATTATGAAATTCGGCATAGAAAAAAGATTTTGCAAATGGAGGAGAAGAACACCGCTTAAACATAGCAAGTGGAAATTACAATTGGAGGAAGGCCAACACGCAGGCAGCTCGACGGCGGCGTCCAATAGGGAAATTGAAGAACACGGTTTGGGGCCACACCTTGAGCGTGGTGTGATTTTGAGCTGGTTGAGGAAATTGAAAATGAAATAGAGGAGGTAGTGTTAAATCTGAGAAAATGAATTAAACGACATAGTTTAATTGATAAAACTACGTCGTTTTGTAATGTGGAGGATTAAAAGAAATTCAGAAAGAAAATATTGCCACTGTTCACTTGTGCGTTACACCCTTATATGTATATTATATATATATATACATATATATATATATATATGTATATATATATATATGTATATATATATATATATATATATATATATGGTACAATCATTTTATATATTTAACCATGTCGTACAATAGATATTTTTAACATATTAAACAAGGTACTCTACATATATATTTTTTAAAACCCGTGCATAGCACGGGACGTATGCTAGTTATTAGTAATTGTACAGAATTACATAGTATATGAAAAGAATTTTAAAAATCTTTGGGGCCAGGGTCTACCTAACATTATATGTGCATATACCCGCCCATGTTTAAAATAATTTGTTCCTTGTTCAAATACATCTACAAGCTATATGATGTTGTATAAAAATGTTCGGGGCAAAAATGAAATAAGCCCTTCGATCTATAACAACATCACTAATAGTGACAATTTATGGTATAGGGGTATTTTAGTAATTTTCTAATTAATAAATTTGATAATAAATAATTATATCACTTGTCAAAATGACTGTTTTGCCCCTAATTAATTCACTGACATTTATGGGAGAAAACTCTTCACCTCCCAAATCCTCCTATAAATAACACCTCATATTCCACATAAAAAAGGGGTGATTCTAGAGAAAAAGAAATGGAAAAGAAGAGTTCTTGGCAAGTTCGTCCCGTGCAAGTCAGCATTTGTAACTTGAAGAAGGATCAAGGAGATGAGAAATCTCGGATAGGTCCCTTGATCATTTTTATCCAACATCATTTTGGCGCCGTCTGTGGGAAATTTTCGCTTGATTTGCACGTCGAGATGGCGAATGAGAATGAAGAGAATCAATGAGAAAAATACAGAAGAGTCGAACGATCCACCTGGTGGAGGAAACACATAACATGATTCATTCGCTGAAGGAGACGCATAAAGGTGATCCATCCGATGAAGAAGGCGCATGACGCGATCCACCTGGTGGAGGAGACGCATAAGGCGATTCATCCGCTGAAGTAGACGTATAAGGCGATTCATTCGAGCAAGGAGACGCATAAGGCGATCCATCCGCTGTAGGGGCGCATGACGCTATCCACCTGATGGAGGAGACGCATAAGGCGATTCATTCACTGAAGGAGGCGCATAAGGCGATCCATCCGCTGTAGGGGCGCATGACGCGATCCACCTGGTGGAGGAGACGCATAAGGCGATTCATTCGCTGAAGGAGGCGCATAAGGCGATCCATTCTCCTAAAGAGGTGCATGACGCTATCCACATGGTGGAGGAGACGCATAAGGCTATCCATCCGTTGAAGGAGGCACATAAGGCGATCCATCGCCTGAAGGAGGCACACAATGCCCGGTGGAGGCGGCGCAGGACACGACCCATCTGGTGAAGGAGGCCCAGGAGGCAATCCAATTGGAGAAGGCATAAGAGTCAATCCAGCTGGAGGAGGCGCAAGAGGCAATCTGATCGGAGAAGGAGGCGCACAAACTCATATGACTGACCCTGAAATAGCATCTGATATGCCCAAAGATGAAGCGGCACCTGATGCGTCAAAAATTGAAGAAATGTCTGATGCGCCAAAAAATCGAAGAAGGGCTGGAAGCACCAAACCTTGAAGCAACGACTAAAGTGTCACTCCTAGCACCCACAATGCAAATGACTCAAAAGATGTTTGAAGCACAGGTAGCGACAGTTGCCGCATGAGCGATTGCGCAATATGTGGAAGAACAACAACGAATGCATGTTCCAGACATACCCCCTCACAGAGAGTCAAGAACGACAAAGAGAGATGGACAAAGGCCGAGGAAAAACATATTAAGACCAGCAAGACATGATGACAATCTGCTCATATATGGTTTTATCAATATTATATCAGGAGGACCAACCGGAGAAGGTTTAGCAACTGCAGAAAAAACTTTAGCAAAATCATAGAAAGCATTTTTTCCGAATACCAGCCACAGTCAGAGCACCTGATTTAACTGGTAGAAGAGAACCTCCAGTCTATCACCTTTGATGATAGAATTTGGAGAAAGGACAACTGTCACCCCTGCATGATATTTTGGTGATTACTACAACTATTGCGAATCATTGGATGCAAAATACCTTGATCAATACTTGCAGCACTGCAGATATAATATTTTATGACGCTGCCAAAGGCAAGATGGTGAACATGGTAATAGCAAATTTTTGAGGAGAAATAGTGAAGTCGTCAGGAGAGGTTATGTTACCTATCTCTCTTGGAAGTAACCCGAGAAGAGTTATGAGAATGATAAAATTTCTGGTTATCAAGGCTACGTCGTCCCACAACGTTATACTGGAGACCTAGTGTGAACCTCTTCAAGGCAGTCATTTCCACATATTATATGAAAACAAGAACAACCCTTCAAGGTGTAGAGGAAAACCCTCGACCGAAGCCCAAGTGGTCATTCGAGGCAATGAGGGAAGTACCACGCCTCAAGACCAAAATAATTACTCAAGGCTAAGAAGGCCCGACCGAGGCACATGCTTGACCAAGGCAAAACCCTGACTGAGGCACATGCCCTACCGAGGTGCACCAGGGGTATGATGAAAGCACAACGAACTTTCATATGTTTAAATTCATTGATATGACTTCGTTTATCTCTTATTAAAAATAAAAAAAATAATAAAAAATCTCTCAAGGTTAATGGAAAAATCCTAGCCTCAGAGTCAAAGTGACTCTTTAAAGGCATCAATGGATATACCACTCCTCCAAACGAGAAAAATAAAATAAAAATTTCTCAAGGTTAAAGGAAAAATCCTCGCCTTAGAGTCAATGTAGCTCTTTAAGAGCATTATGCTCCAAAATGAGACAAATAAAATACAAAACCTCAAAAAGTGACATGATCACACTTAGACAATAAATTACTTGAAATCTCCAAATCCAAATTACTTGAATCTCGCATCACCAACAACGAAATCGCGTCTGAAACAAGCAATACATGATCGATCAAAGTGAAGAATGCCTGAACAAGGCATAAAAGCACGATCAAGGCACAAATGCCGGCTAAGGCACATGCCCGATCGATGCAAAACCACGGCCGAGGTACAAACCCGACCGAGGCATAAAGGTCTGCCAAGGCAGAAACTCGGCCGAGGCATAAAGACTGGCCGAGGCACAATGGCCCAGCCGAGGCATAAACCCGACAGAGGCTCATGCTCGGCCGAAGTATAAACTCGGACTAAGTTCAAATACCCGGTCGAGGCATAAAGACCCACTGAGGTGCACTAGTAGCGCGATCGAAGCAGCTCAACCTCGGCCACACCCAACCGAGGCATAGCACGCCTCGGCCAAGCCAGCACTAGTCGAGGCAATATGTGCCTCGGCCAGGCCCTGCCGAGGCAGCATGCCTGCCGAGGCAACATATGCCTCGGCCAGGCCCTGCCGAGGCATATGGGCAACATATGCCTCGACCAGGCCCTGTCGAGGCAGCAAGCCTGCCGAGGCAACATATGCCTCGGCCAGGCCCTGCCGGGGTAGCATGCCTGCCGAGGCAGCATATGCCTCGGCCAGGCCCTGCCGAGGCAGCATGCCTCGGCCAATCTCAGCCGAGGCACACATGCCTCGGCCAAACCTAGTCGAGGCTCATCTACCTCGGCCAAGTCTAAGCCGAACTAAATTTTGACAATAGCTCCTACGCATTATTGCCGACACTGGGGGCATCCTATCACCATAGCCTTGGCCGAGGCCGAGAAATAGAAACACTAAAAAGAAAAAAAAACTGACTACTTTGAGATATTGATACTTCAATCACACATGTCCTAGAAGTGAAAAAAAAAATTACTTCTTCGAGACGAAGGTTCTTCAAATCATGCATTTTTGGGATAATAATCATTCAATCGCTCCATTACCTGGAATCGAGAAATCCATGGAACAACGTGCACTCCTGAGGAACACACACATTTAAGATCGAAAAGTCTTCGTTGTGATAATCATTACAATTACACATGCCTTCAAAAATATTATAACTGAAGAATCGAACCTCAAATTCATTCCCAAGTGCAAAGACCTAACAGAGGCGCGGGCAATTCGCGATGACGAATGGCGTGAAAAGCCCTCAAACGGCATGGCCAAAGAGTGGCAACCTTGAGTTACGCAGATGAGGCTCAATGACCTCGGACCGTGCGGGTGAGGCGTGATGACCCCAACCGACATGGACGAGGCTCAACAATCCCGACCCTCCTAACGGATGAGATACCTTAACCGTAAAGAAAAGAAATTAATAACCTCACTTGCAAAGTTGAACAATTCATCTTCCTACGTACATATTTAAATAACATATAAATTAAATATAGTAAAATCAATGGGGCAAAATGTCTTTCTTCATTTTTGCATGCAAGTTCAACCATGTGTACGTATAATAGCCTACATATATAATCTATAAAATTGATTAAAGTAATGCATGGTGATTAGTGCAATGCATGACCTCGGCCGGCCATAACTTCATCGCCGAGGCATGATGACTCGGCCGACCATAACCCCATCAATCAAATTGAAGTGGTGTGTCGAGGCTCAAGACTCGGTCGGGATTACTTAAAAAAAAAAGATTGATGTATTTTTCTTATTATTTTATAAATTTATATCTTCTAAATATTGAACATATTCTTGTTTGAGATACATATATACATAATATATATTTATGCATATATATGTATATATATTTTAAATTCCGCAACTGAATATCTCAAAACATTCACTTACGGAACTGGGGGGACATCATGATAATGACAATTTATGGTATAGGGGTATTTTAGTAATTTTCTAATTAATAAATTTGATAATAAATAATTATATCACTTGTCAAAATGACTGTTTTGCCCCTAATTAATTAACTGACATTTATGGGAGAAAACTCTTCACCTCCCAAATCCTCCTATAAATAACACCTCATATTCCACATAAAAAAGGGGTGATTCAAGAGAAAAAGAAATGAAAAAGAAGAGTTCTTGGCAAGTTCGTCCCGTGCAAGTCAGCATTTGTAACTTGAAGAAGGATCAAGGAGATGAGAAATCTCGGATAGGTCCCTTGATCATTTTTATCCAACATCAATCACAATAATGAAATAAGATCTGTACATAGATACCGAGAGAAAAATTGTATTGTCATTGTAATAGTGAATTCGAGTTCTTCCTGTTCGGAAATAGGATGACCTATTTATTGGTAAATACTAGTCTTTTCAGGGAAAGACGTTACAGACGTTACGAGAGTTTATGATAAAGACGTTACAAATCTCTTATTTATGCAACTTAGTGTAATCTCTTAATTGCCATCGGGTACAAAATTTGGACACATCACTACATAACATTCATTATGCTTATGACGGTATTGCTATTTTATTTCATAACTAAAATTGATAAAATAACATAAAAATCTATTTATGACCAACAACGCCGTGAAAGATTAAGAGAATTAACCATTTTTCCATAATTTTGAATACTCTATCAATATTTTTCATATATTAAAGCAAGAATAAATGATTTTACATGAAATATTTTCATTTTACTATATAGGGCTCCTTTTTAAATTTCGTCTAAGGTCCCAATAAGTCTTGGGCCGGCTCTGAACTAAACATACATTAAATATAAATTATCTTTTAATCCTGCTTACTCTAATTATTCCATCTATCCAATGTCATTAATTAGTGGAATGCAACTCGTAGGTCCAACCCTACAACTTACTAGAAGTGAAATGTCAACACTTCAGCTGAATGTTGACTATCACTACAAAAAAAGCTGTCTTCAGAAACGACTTGATTTAAATAACATAAAAATCTATTTATGACCAACAACGCCGCGAAAGATTAAGAGAATTAACCATTTTTCCATAATTTTGAATACTCTATCAATATTTTTCATATATTAAAGCAAGAATAAATGATTTTACATGAAATATTTTCATTTTACTATATAGGGCTCCTTTTTAAATTTCGTCTAAGGTCCCAATAAGTCTTGGGCCGGCTCTGAACTAAACATACATTAAATATAAATTATCTTTTAATCCTGCTTACTCTAATTATTCCATCTATCCAATGTCATTAATTAGTGGAATGCAACTCGTAGGTCCAACCCTACAACTTACTAGAAGTGAAATGTCAACACTTCAGCTGAATGTTGACTATCACTACAAAAAAAGCTGTCTTCAGAAACGACTTGATTTCAACGGGAAAAAAAAGGGGTCTTCAGTAACAACATTTTTCTAACGGGAAAAAAAATTATCGCTATTACTAAAGAATTTATAACTAATTATCAATGAAAACGGTATTCCTTCGATAACACCAATAAATTACCAACAAAATTTCAACTAAAAGCATTATTCATGAAAAATCTCTTATTTCTTTGAAAGGGAACATTCAGCCCAAGAAGAATACTTAACCACTCAAAACTCTGAGATTTTCCTCAAAATGTGGAGCATTAATGTCAATTTAGAAACTGTACAACCCAGTTGAGTGTTTGGATATATATATATCAATCAAGTATTAAATTAATGCTCCATTCCTTCAACTACCTCACTGCAAATAATTCAAAAAAAGTCACATGCAAAGTAATCAGCTCAAATTACCCATGAAATATTGGAAAATAATATTTTTTATAGGAATTCGGTTGTTAAGTTGTAGGAAAAAATTATCCATAAAGACGAAATCATTCCAACGGAAAATTATCCATTGCTATTTAGATTTAGTAACTGAACAGCGACGGTGATAAAATAGTGTCTTGCAAGCCAGCTATTTTGGCTGCATTTAATTGAAAGGACCATTCAATTGGATATATAAATGCATTTTATTATATGGTCATCTTTATCTTATGTAATAATTATCTACGCATAAGGATAGAAGTCTTTAGATCACAGGGCTATGGGACAACCCGTGGACTGATATCCAAGGCCGTGATCTAGAATATATTCAAGAGTCGTAGAAGCCAATCGAGATAGGACATCGTTGGATTCGGTTAGACTCTCACTATTTTGTATACTCCGATGAACTGGAGAATGCTGGGGTCCACGAGCGTGACTGGGATAGTCGATACACATAAGTGGGTGGCTTGTTGGGATGGCGAGTGCACTGAAAACCCGAATAGGAAATAACTCACCATGGAAGCGGTAGTCGCATATCGGGGTTGAAGTTATTCCAATTTACGATAGTATACGAGGAACGATCCCTAATTACTTGAGATGATAGGGTTTATCTGGTGCGAGAACGTCTATGCTTTGATACGAGTTCCGACTGACTGGGGATCACCAGAAAGTCTCTATGGACTCATATTGGGTATAGAGGAACTCGTATGCAGATTCATATCATCAACAAATGATCCATTGACCCGACTTGATAGGTTGGAAAATTCTCCTATGGATTTCTGTGAGAAATTAATTCTGGTAAAATCCTCGGCCGAGGTATCTGACGGCTTTATGTAAGTAGCTCATAAAGATTAAGTCAAAGAGAATTATTTCGAGACCAGAATGCATAAGGTCAAGACAAAAAGAAAAAGGGAAACCGATGAAAGACCATACCCTTAAGTCTCGACTGGGAGATTGGTTGATGGAGAGATTGTGGCGTATATGGTAATTGTAAATGATAAAAGGTTCACTGAATTAATTCACCAGTGATTGGGCTCCATGGGCTTGTGGCCAGACATCGACCGTGGAGTGTGGGAGAATTCCTAAATTAGCAGGGGTGCTAATTTTGGAATGGTCAGTCGACAGAGTGTTCGACTGATTTAGAAAGTATTTAATACTTGAATAATTGAATAAATATTTAATTATAACCCACGTCCAATTATGTGGTGAACCTATGGGGGCATACACAATACACATTAAGCGAAATCGAAGGAAAAGAAAACAACTGGGTCGACCTAATCGACTGGGTCGATTGGGTCGACTGGGTCTGAAAAATCGACTTAGTCGATTGGTGACTGGGTCGACCCAATTGGAACAAATTGGATCCAATTGGAATTGGATCAAGATTATAAATTAAATTGAAATTTAATTTGTAAGTTAATTAATTAAGTCGGATTTAATTAATTATAGAAAGATTTAATTAAATAGACTTGGAGTCTAATTTAATTAATTGGGAGAATAGTTAATTAATTGGGCTATTTAATCGGGAGACTAAATAAAGCTTGATTAAATTAATTAACTGAGCCATGAATTAATTAGGAAGACTTAGTCTTCTAATTAAAAGGGCCATGGCCCATGTAGGAGAATTGGAGTCCTAATCCTAGGAAGATTAGGTTAGTGAGATAACTATAAATAAGAGACTACGTCTCATATCTCACACACAACTTTTGAGAGCCAAAAGGTTATGTCAAGAAAAACTCTCCCTCTCCTCTCCCAAGTAGAAATCGACCAAACACCTTCTTCCTTAGGAAGAATTTTTCGATTTCATTCTTCGTTCCAATCTTGTTCCCTAACCTTAGATCTTAATATATCTTGTGTTCTAGCCGATCAAGATATATTATTTTCGTGTAATTGTGTTGTATCAACCCATAGAGGCGCAACACGTGGGGCGCTACTGCAGGGCATAGGATCGACCAACATGAGGGAGAAACTTGACTACATCTGCCAACTAGGATTTGCAAGGAGACAGGTATAACGTGTAAACTGTTTATACTGTCGTTTATTTAATATTCATATATATACAACTAGAGAAGTATCCTGGCAAAATTCCGTAAGAGGTCCTAAAAATTTTAAATTCCGCTGTGCATAGGGATGTTTATCTTACCGAATCCCAACAGTGGTATCAGAGCCAACTCTGGGCTTTGTATATATATGAATTTGCAAATTCTGTGATTTAAATCATATGTTTGATTTATGTATGGCTAGTTCTATGACTGTATATGTTTTAGGACGTAGATCTGTTAACTTAGAATTAATATAAAAATTTTGATTCGAAATTTTATCATGTTAATTATTATTTTGGATTGGGATTTAATTAATTGGATCTGTTTAATTAAATCAAAAGTAATCGAACAAAAAAAAAAGGTTTTGGGATCCAACCGCGGTGGCACGCGGCGGTGCGCGGCAACGCACCGCTGCTAGGCGGCCACCGTGGGCTGCTGCCCACGGCAGCGTGCTAGCAGCACGCTGGCTGCTCTTGCGGCACACGGAAGCAGCCTACGGGCTGTCTGCCGAGTGCTGTCACGCACAGCTGCACGCTGTCGTGCGCTGCCACGCGCAGTCGTGGCTGCCACAGACAGCCTACGCGCGGACTTTGTGGTCGCGTGTGTTGGCCACGTGGCAGTCCTCGATTGGTCACATATTGGCTGATTTTTGGTTGGACTCTAATTCTGCCTATTTTGATAAATCTGAAAATCTTGGAGATTTGGTTGTTATGGAATCTTGGTGAATCTTGGATAGATCTTAGAGATCTAATTAACAAGGAAACTTAGAGTTTCATTTGTGATAAGACATTTAATTAGAATTAATGTCTTCTAGTTAATTACCAAGATTAAAGATCTTAGAGATCTTATTGATCAAGGAAACTTAGAGTTTCAATTGTGATAAGAGATTTAATTAAAATTAATCTCTTCTAGTAAGTTACCAAGATTAAAGATCTTAGAGATCTTATTAAATTAGGAAACTTGGAGTTTTGGATAAGGTAGAAATCTTGATGGATTTGGACACTACCCTAGTTAACTAATCTAATCAAAATAGGATTATCTTGAGAATCTTAGAGATTTGTAAAATTGGGAAACTTAGAGTTTTGGATAAGATAGTAATCTTGGAAGATTTGTAACTATCTTAATTAACCAACTTTATCAAGATAAGAGTTGTAGATTACTTAGAACTCAAGTAAGAGTTAATTAATCTTAGAGATTAATTGTTAATTCAAAATTATATTAACTTGGATAATTTTTGTGAATTAAAATTAAAGGAGCCGGTAAATTTACATTTATGCCCTTATGTGAATTTATGCATGTTCTTGAGTGAATATGTGGATTAGTCAATTTTGCCCTTAAGCCCTGTATAGTTTTGGTTTATTTATTTTATGGGTTGTAATTAAATGCGCCTGATTGGTGCCCTTGCTTGCACAAACAAATGTAATAGAATAGGGCCTTTATTTTTATAAGCTAGGCTTAGATTAGGCTTGGAGCCGAGAAGACCTCATGAAGACTTGGAGATCCACAAGGAGGCCCAATTCATTACATGGAGGCCCAATCAAGGTGGATATTACAAAAAGGCCCATGATGTATGGGTTTGAAAATTGTAATAGTTAGGACATTTAATTTCCACCCTAGACTGACCAATTGGTCCATCATGTGGCTCGTGATGGATCGCATAGGATGGGCAATCGATCAATCGTATGTGCAATGCTAGGTGATAAATGTTTACTTTTTCGTAATTATTCTTTGATGTATGAGATGCATGCTTAGGATAGAAAAACGCAAACAAGATAATTGATAATCTGATGAGACCTCGTACTTGAACATTTCATGAAACCTCCAATTGAACTTAAAATTCAATTATAATATTAAATCGTAAAACGGGCGCATAGAATGGTGTTTATGGTCCGAGCCTATCCAATTACTAGGTCTTAGGCATATCATACGAATATATCTCGATGTCTCACGAGTCGTGGGTCGAGCTATAGGAAGATGATATGTCTATTGCCTCGATGCACAGTTTAGTGCCAAGGGAGGGGAATTAGCAAGGTTCTAGGCGCTGTCTCATGAGTCGTGGGGCGTCTAGGATTGAACTATTTCTCTCCACGAGTATTGGACATGATTTAACGCTAGTAAGTATGGATGTCTCAAGAGTCGTGGGTCCATAACGAAAAACGAGGCTAAATGAACTCAAGGGTTAGCTGGGATGGTTAACCGCGACGTGATCGCCCACCAAGTGGATCAATTGGTATGGCCAACGAGTCGTGGGTACTGAGCGATTGCATTTGGGCCTTGAGCCCATTAGGAAATTTTTATTTCCCGAACCTTATGTGGGGGCATAAGTATTCGACAAAAATAGTGGGAGTAATTTACAAATGAAAACCATGTTTGTAAATTATGCATTGATATTAATCTGCCGCGTATTTATCGTCATGTTTATGATAGTTTTTCATAAGTGATGTATCCTTGAATATTTACCATCATACTTGAATCAAATAAATTAACTGAACCCAAATGAATGACTTCAAAACTTGAGAAATTATTCTCGAGTCCAAGCAAGGACTCATCTCCTTACAAAGATTTCATTAGTTTTCCTTTCGAAGTTACACTTCGACTGGAATGGTGATAGGTTTCACCAAGCTGCCTTTTTGAAGTTACTTTTCAAATAAGAAAGGTGATAAGTTTCACCAGAGGGTTGAGGATAGTTCTCAAAGCCCAAATTTTCTTGAAGGCAAACATGAAGTCTCCCATAAATGGGAAGTAACATCTCGTTGAAAAGCTCAAAAGACTTACGAGATGGAAGAAGAGGAATGAATCCTCTCTGAAGGGAAATAACCTTAGAGGTTTTTATCTGTAAGGATGATAAGTTGTAAAATCAATCAAAATGGTTCTTCCATGGATTAAGATCAAGGGAAAGAAGGAATTAAACCTATTCATCCCATAGGGATGATTAAATTTTATTGAACTTAACCTTATGGTTAAAGTAATGCATAAGGGTGTTGGAGGCCCGATGAAGTACTCATTGATGCATTCAATGCATCTAAAGCCATGAATTATTTAGATCATTAGAATTTGCTTGGATGTGATAGTTCCATAATGGTTGGAACTGATTGCGCTATAATATTTATACGCAAAAGATGTACATAAGCAAATAAGTATGGATACTCATATAATGACTAAATATATTATGCATAGTCAATATAAATAAATAATCAAGATTCCACACACATGAGTCCATGTAAAAACCGAAAGGTGATACACGAGTACTAAAACATATTTCTGAATTAAAGATTCAAAGACTGAGCTCAACTGAGTCGAGCTTGACTGGGATGCTATACATAGGCAACCAAGAGGGACAAACAATTTCAGTGGATTCAATCCATTTGAAAGTGTGGAGAAACACTAAAGCATTAGTGGGAGATAAGGCGTCTCTTCTACCCTCATGGGTAAAAGTATGTTGTGATGTACAATTCCAAATTACTTTGGGAATAAAAGAAGAGAGCCTAATCAATGAAAGCATGTAAGAGATTTGGATCGATTCAAATTCAAACATGCATTGGCAGTACACCATTGATTATTTAATAGAGAATTAGATTATCGAAATGTAAGACCCGCTCGAAACGTTGTCTGTTGTCGAGCATTTTGGACATGTTAATGACCTTTAAGAGATCTTACATAAAATTCCTTATTCAAATCAAATAAAAACTTGATCGAGAAAATCGAAGATACTGGGCTAAGTATCTCTGAAGCCAGTTCCAAAACATATCAAGTGATATGAGTTTTGGTATTGTACCTTCATATGCATTCATGCGCATATGGGGTCTCCCGCTTATGTGAATAAGCTAGTGGGAGATAAGTTGGACGTAAAGTCCATCTTATGCAATTCATGGGGTATCCAGAAAACTCAATAGGATACGAGTTTTACGATCCTACAAGACAAACTACGTTTGTCTCAAGGAATGCACACTTCTTGGAGAAGGATTCTTGGTGGACAAGAAGGAATACTTCGTAGAACTAGATAAGGTCACTGAAGCTGAAAAGGCCGAAGAGGTCGATCAAGCTGACCCATCTCCACAGGCAGTGGGAGAACAAGAGCATGAAAGTGCACCAGAAAGTACACCAATACTTCGTAGGTCAGAAAGACAACGTAGAGAACCCGAAAGGTACTACGGTCTGCTGCATGAGACTGGACAGTCTCTAACCAACCCAAGGACTTACGAAGAGGCTATGCTAGGCATAGACTCGGGAAAGTGGCGCGAAGCCATGGAATCCGAATTGGACTCCATGCACTCAAACAAGGTCTGGGCCTTGGTAGATCCACCAGTGGGAGTGGCTCCCGTGGGTTGCAAGTGGATCTATAAGCGAAAGCTTAGAGTGAACGGAGAGGTAATAACCTACAAGGCGCGACTAGTGGGAAAAGAATACACTCAAAGGCCAGGTATCGACTTTGAGGAGACCTTCTCGCCCGTCGCAATGCCTAAATCCATTCGAATTTTGCTGGCCATAGCTGCGTGGTATAACTACGAGATATGGCAGATGGATGTAAAGACTGCCTTCCTCAATGGTGACATTGACAAGGAGATCTACATGGAGCAACCAAAATGATATGCATCCAAAGGAGATGAACACAAGGTGTGCAAACTCCAGAGGTCCATTTATGGACTGAAGAAAGCTTCCCGAAGTTGGAACATCCGTTTCGATGAAACAATCCAAACTTTTGGATTCATCAAAAACGTGTTCGAACCTTGCGTGTACAAAAGGGTCAGTGGGAGTACAGTTGAATTTTTGGTGCTTTACGTTGACGACATTCTTTTCATTGAAAACAATGTAAAGGTGTTGTCCGAAACTAAAGCATGGTTATCTACAAAATTCTCAATGAAGGATTTGGGAGAAGCATCCTTTGTACTAGTTATAAGGATCTACCGAGATAGATCAAAAGGACTGCTGGGCCTCTCCCAATCCCAGTACATAGATAAAATCTTGAAAAGATTTAGCATGGAAGAATCCAAGAGAGGATTGCTTCCAATAAGACATGGGATTGCACTCTCTAAGTCTATGGCCCCAAAGACGCCTGAAGAGAGAAGCAATATGTCTCAAGTACCATATGCATCCGCAATAGGAAGCATAATGTATGGTATGTTATGTACGAGACCAGACGTAGCATACGCTTTAAGCGTTACAAGTCGCTACCGGTCTGATCCAGGTGAGCAGCACTGGATAGCCGTAAAGGCAATTCCGAAGTACATGAGAAGGACTAAGGAATTGTTCTTGGTATACGGTGGAGGAGAATTGAAATTGGAAGGCTTTACTGATTCTAGCTTCCAACGTGATGTAGACGACTTCAAGTCAACATCTGGATACGTGTTCTGCCTCAATAGTGGTGCGGTTAGCTGGAAGAGCGCCAAGCAAGACACTACCGCAAATTCAACCACCGAAGCAGAATGCATTGCCGCGTGTGAAGCAGCAAATGAAGGTGTTTGGATGAAAAACTTCATCCAGGAATTGGATGTGATACCTAGCATTGTCAAGCCATTACTATCTTCCGTGATAGTAATGGAGCTATCTCGCAAGCGAAGGAGTCGAGATCTCATCAGAATCCAAGCACATACTAAGACGATACCATTTGATATATTATATCATTGGTAGAGGAGACATAAAGATGGAACGTGTCACCTCAAAGGATAATACGACGGACCCGCTATCTAAGCCATTGCCTCAAAGGCATCCGAAAAAACATTTGTCTAAGATGGGAATCAGAAGTATGAAAAGTTGGCTTTAGTACAAGTGGGAGATTGATAAAATAGTGTCCTGCAAGCCAACTATTTTTGCTGCATTTAATTGAAAGGACCATTCAATTGGATTAATAAATGCATTTTATTATATGGTCATCTTTATTTTATGTAATAATTATCTACGCATAAGGATAGAAGTCCTTAGATCACAGGGCTATGGGACAACCCGTTGACTGATCTCCAAGGCCGTGATCTAGAATATATTCAAGAGTCGTAGAAGCCAATCGAGATAGGACATCGTCGGATTCGGTTAGACTCTCACTATTGTGTATACTCCGATGAACTGGAGAACGCTGGGGTCCACGAGTGTTGGATGAAGATGAAGTGCAATGAAGAAAAGAAGATAAGGGAAAGTTTTGATGATTTCCAAAACGTCAAAATCAGCTAAGTATGGAAAGCTTAGGTCCCTTAGAAGAATTTTGACCAAGTAAAGAAGACATCAGAAGGGTCTAAAATTCTAAGACCAGAAGACTACTGATCTTATGCTGAAACAACAATCAGAAGGGTAGACCATCAGCTGACTCAAATCAGATTACTTCAGAGTTTGATCAGCAGGGTATCTATCAGCAGAGTTGTTTTGATCAGCAGAGTAGAAGAGATCAAGGAGCTAGTCCAACGGTAATAAATGCACTTGGTGTAATAAATGCTGTAAGAGAAGGGTAGTAATGTCAAATGATTGAAGATTATTCTCGGATCAGCAGAGTGCATTTAATACAGCTACAGGAACGTACATCAGAAAGTACTGTAGCAGGGAGCCGTTCTGAAAATTGGGCTAAGGCTATGTATTTGATGTGTGATTTTCTTCAACGGTCACATTTTCAAATCTGAGTATAAATAGAGCTGATTTCAAAGAGCAAAAACAACACCAACACTCTGAGATTTTATTTCCGAAGCAGAATTTTCTCTAAGTCTCAAGAAGCTCAAGAATAGCTCACTCGTCTGGTAGAGTCATTTGTTGACAGAAACCAAGTTGAAGCCAAAAAGAAAACATTTTCTGAGCGAATTTGTATTAGTTGAGTGTTGTGCGGAGTGTAGATCCATCTTTGTGAGTGATCTAACTTCAGAGGATAGGTCTTCTTAGTGATTTTCTATTGTGAGCTTACAGACTTTTCATTTGTTGTTTTGGTGTAAGTGGAGAAATATTGTAAACTTTGTGTTTATAGTATAACCCAGAATCTGTGTGATCTGGAAGAGTGGACTAAAGGATTTTTATCCATATAACCACTATAAAAATTCTTTGTGTTATTTTTGCATAAGTTTTCTTGCATATTTTAAAGTTGCATAAGTTAACACTTTGAAACATTTGTTTAAAGATTTTGAAGGAGTTTTAAAACTGGGGACAAAATCTTTGAAAGAATTAGTCTACTTGTGAAAAACACTTACAAATTATCCGCTGCAAGTATATTCTTGTAAAACTAGTTTTGCTGAAATCTACTAAGTAATTATAAAAAGAGTGGTCACTCTGCTGTTCAAGATTTGTTCACGATCAGCTTAGTCAGCTTACTGTTCTTTATATGCTTAGTTTGCTGACAGACGACTGAAATGTTTTAACGTCTAAAAATTTTCAGAGGTCTATTCACCCCCCCTCTAGACCTCATCTGACCACTTGGGACCAACAAGTGGTATCAGAGCAGGTGGTTCATTAGAATCAGCTGCCTGATCAACGAGCTTGATCCAAGTATTTTTCAAAGGTTTTCAAAACTTTTCAAAAGAGAAACTTTTTGAAAAGTGGATTGTATCAGCCATGTTCCCCACATTGCTGGTATGTCTTTTGAAGACTGGAAAATCAGGATGGAGATTTTTCTAGCTGCTTATAATGATAACATGTACACATGTATCATAAAAGGTCCATTCAAATTCACAAAGACTATAAAAATCAATGAAGTTGATACAGTTATGGATAAAGACTTGCATGAGATGACAACCGAAGAAATAAAGCTGTTCAATCTAGACAAGGTTGGCCGGTTCATCATGACGAAAGCCCTGGATAATGATCGGTTTGATAAGATCAAACATTGCAAAACTGCAAAAGAGATGTGGGACAAAGTTCGTGATATGAGCAAAAGCAATGATGCTATAAAAGAGCATCAGCTTACTGTTGCTTTAGAAAAACTGGATAACTTCAAAATGAAGTCTGGAGAGACCATTGATCAGATGGATACCAGGTTCACCAGAACACTCAATGAAGTTCTAAAGTTGGGAAAAACCTTTACTGACAAAGAAATCACAGTCAGAGTACTAAAGGCTTTACCTCCTAAGTTCAACATGAAGGTGACACCGATGGAAGAATCAAGAGATTTGGGAAAGATCTCTCTTACAGAGTTGTTCTCTGTACTCAAGGCATTTGAGTTTAAAATGCCAAGAATGGGAATTGAAGAAACCTCAACTTCAGGACCCACAGCTGCCTTAGTTGCTGCTGAAAATCCCAGAAGACCAGCACAGAGAAGTAAAGAAGTGGACTCATCTGATGAAGCCACACTACTCGACAAAAAGGAGTACACAGCTGGAGACGTAGGATTGCTGATGAATAATTTCAAGAAGTTCTACAAGAGAAAAATAAAGAACAAATATAACAATGCTTCTACTTCTAAACCTAACTCTTCTTCTCAAGATAAGGAGGATTATAAAGCCAAACTAATGTGTTATAACTGCAGGAAATTGGGACACTTCATCAAAGACTGTCCATATCCAAAAGCAGAGAAATACACTGAAGAAGAGAAGAGAATCAGAAAGGAAAGAAAGCATCAGAGAGGCAAGGCAATGATAGCTGAAGCAGAAAAGCTGACTGCTATCTACTCATCTGATTCAGACTCAGACACTTCTGATGAAGAGTCTTCTGATGAAGAGAACCCTGCTCTTATCCGCCTGATGGCCAAGGAATCTGATGACTCTGAGGATGAGGTAACTCCTCTTGATAATGAATTATTTAATTCATTTGAACAAATGATGCTTAACAATATTGGTATTGCTGAAGCATATAAAAAGCTTAAGGAAGAGATGATATTGCTAAAAGAGCAAAATAGTTCACTGAAACTCACAGCTGAAAAGCCAAGAGAATCAGCTGAATATAAAAAGCTTGAGCAAGAATATGAATCTCTGAAAGCTGAATGTGAAGTTTGTAAAGGAAAAATCATGGAACTTGAAAAGGTTATTGAGTCTCATGATAAATTATATGTTGCATCCACTCATATGTCTAGTAAACAGAAGATGCCTTTAGAACAGGATAAGTTAGAACTGAACCATACTGAAAAATTTATATCTGTTGAAATTAGTAAGGTCATTTTGTATATTCAGACTGCTAAACCTGCTTCACCTGAGAAAGTGTTAAATGAGAAGAAATCTCCTAATGCTAAAAAGAGCAAAGAGCCTAGTGTAGGAAAACAGACTAGTAAGACCAAACAGCAGAGTCCTAAGAAGTCTGCTGATAAAGCTAAATTGAATCAAACTAGTGGTAAAACTAAGTCGTCTGTTAATGAGCAAGCATCTAGTAAACCAAAGAAGCATAAAAACAAGAAAAATCAAAATGCTTGGTATGAAAATGAGTCATATTATGTGCAACCTGCTGCATATCCTCCTATGAATCATGCACCTCAATTTCCTACTTACTATGCACCATATCATGCTCATCCAATGCATGCATACCCTGCTTATCATGCACCTTACCCTGCTTATGAACATTTTCCTTATCATACTGATCATCAACCTGACTTATCTGCTGACTATGATAAAACTGTTCATGCTCCTGTCAAAACTCAGAAGCCTAAGAAGCCTAAGACATCAACATCTTGGGTTGTCAAAGGTGGAACTAATCCTTCAGGACCCTCTCAATAAGGGTACCTAAAACAATTTTATTTTTGTTTTGTAGGTTAGGATTAGGAGTAGGAGTAAAGTAGAGAAGATATGTTACTTGGACAGTGGCTGTTCAAGGCACATGTGTGGAAGCATACATGAGCTGACTGATGCTGTTGCTGTGGATGGTCCAAAGGTCACTTTTGGAGACAGCAAATAAGACAAGATTGTAGCTAAAGGAAGACTAATCAAAGGAAACATTGAGATATCTGACGTCTCATATGTTAAAGGCCTAAAGTACAACCTGCTGAGCATAAGTCAATTTTTTGACAAAGGATATTCAGTCATCTTCTCAACAGATAAGTGCTACGTTGAACAGATTGGTACAAAGAAGGTAATCTTATCTGGAAGACGACAAGGAAATGTCTACATAGTCGACTGGAATTCTGCTGACAAGAATTCAAATATTTGTTTGGTGGCATCAACACCAAGTGAAGTCAGTTGGCTGTGGCACAAAAGGATGAATCATTTAAACTTCAAGACCATAAACATATTGATAAAGAATGATCTGGTAGAAGGGATTCCAAAAACAGTCATGAGCAAAGACAAGCTCTGTGACGCATGTCAGAAAGGGAAACAAATCAAGTCATCATTCAAAAGCAAGAAGCAACAATCTTCTGATAGAATCTTGGAGCTGCTACACATGGACTTATTTGGACCCATTGATCCAGTCAGCAATGGTGGAAAGAAATACTGCCTAGCTGTTGTGGATGATTATTCAAGATATACTTGGGTGATTTTCATGAAGAAGAAAAGTGAAACCAAGGAACATCTTACTAATCTGATGGAACTGATCCAGAATGAGAAAAGCACAAAAATATTGAAGATCAGATCAGATAGAGGGACAGAGTTCACAAACTCTACTGTTGAAGAGTATTGTAACATCAAAGGAATACATCATGAGTATTCAGCTGCTAGAACCCCTCAACAGAATGGTGTTGCTGAAAGGAGAAACAGAACACTGAAGGAAGCTGTCAGGACAATGATAGCTGAAGCTAAGCTGCCTCAAAGATTTTGGGCAGAAGCCACAAACACAGCTTGCTTTACCCAAAACAGATGCGTGATCAACAAAAATTAGAACAAGACTCCATATGAAGTTTGGAACAACAGGAAACCAAACATTCATTACTTTAAAATTTTTGGTTGTAAATGTGTTGTATTGAACAATGGGAAAAATCACCTTACTTCATTTGCAGAGAAGGCTGATGAAGCTGTTTTTGTAGGATACTCTACTGTTAGTAAAGCTTACAGAGTCTTCAACAAAAGAACTTTACTTATAGAGGAATCCATTCATGTAGTATTTGATGAGCCAAGTCAATCTTCTGAAAAGAATCAAAGTACTAATCAAGATCTGTCTACTGATTTACAGAAGTTGAATGTTGGAAAGAATGAAGAATATGTTCCCATCATACTACCTGATCTCAATTCAGCTGCTAACTCAAATGCTGTTCAAAATCACAGTGCTGATTGTCTAACAGACGAGTTGCAAACAGCTGACAGACCAGAGACTTTTCAACAGACTACTACTGAATCTCCAACAGTAGTGTTGCAAGATCAAAATAAAGGACAACATCCAGATCTGCAACCTGATCTCAGATGGCTCAAGAATCACTCGCCAGAGTTAGTGATTGGTGATCATTTGGATAGAGTGAAGACAAGAAGAGCTGCTGCACAAGATGCTATGTTTGTCAGCTTTCTATCTTAAATAGAGCCTAAACAAATTGAAGAAGCTCTCAGTGATTCCTTCTGGATTGAAGCTATGCAAGAAGAGTTAAATCAATTTGAAAGGAATAAAGTATGGTACTTAGTTCCAAGACCAAGTCATCAAAGAGTAATTGACACTAAATGGGTTTTCAGAAATAAAATGAATGAAGATGGTATTGTCACCAGAAATAAAGCAAGATTAGTGGCAAAGGGTTATTGTCAAGAAGAAGGAATTGACTTTGATGAAACATTTGCACCAGTGGCAAGACTTGAAGAAATCAGACTGTTTCTTGCCTATGCTGCTTACAAGAACTTCACTGTCTATCAGATGGATGTGAAATCAGCATTTCTCAATGGAGAATTGCAAGAAGAAGTGTATGTTGAACAACCACATAGATTTGAAGCTTATCAACAAGAAGACAAGGTGTATAGTCTGAAGAAAGCCCTCTATGGACTGAAACAGGCTCCAAGAGCATGGTATGATACCCTATCTGATTTTCTTTTAATTAAAGGATTTCGTAAAGGTAAGGTAGATAAGACCTTGTTCACTATTGAATGGGAATAACATATTTTGCTTGTGCAAATATATGTAGACGATATTATTTTTGGCTCAACTAACCAACAGATGTGTGACAAGTTCTCCAAGCTGATGCAGAACAAGTTTGAAATGAGCATGATGGGTGAACTAAATTATTTTCTTGGTTTGCAAGTTAGACAGTTGCCGGATGGAATATTCATCAACCAAGCAAAATACACAAGGGATCTGTTCAAGAAATTTGGTATGGAAACTAGCTCTACTGCTACTGTTCCAATGTCTACTAGTCTTCGTTTGGATAAAGATGAAGATGGCAAATCAGTGGACATAACCAAATACAGAGGCATTATTGGGTCATTGCTGTACTTAACAGCTAGCAGACCTGATATTATGTACTCTGTTGGGGTTTGTGCGAGATTTCAATCAAATCCTAAGGAATCTTATCTCTTAGCTGCCAAGAGAATACTGAAATATATTAAGGGCACTCAAGAATTGGGATTGTGGTATCCTAGAGAATCTGGGTTTGAGCTTATTGGATATTCAGATTCAGACCTTGCTGGCTGCAAAATTGATAGGAAGAGCACAACGGGTGCTTGTCAATTTTTGGGTAGTCATCTGATATCATGGATGAGTAAGAAATAGACTTCAGTGTCCATATCTATTGCTGAGTATATAGCTGCTGGAGCTGAGTATATAGCTGCTGGAGCATGCTGTGCACAGATACTATGGTTGAAGCATCAACTAGAAGATTACAATATCAAAATCAGTAGAATTCCAATCTACTGTGACAATACAAGTGCAATATCTCTTACTCAGAATACTACAAGTCATTCAAGGACTAAACATATTGAGATCAAGCATCACTTCATTAGAGATCATGTTGAAAAATGAAATGTTATTATTGAGTATGTCCATACAGACAATCAGATAGCTGACATTTTCACCAAACCTCTAAGTGAAGTAAGGTTTTCAACTCTAAGTGCTGAACTAGGACTACTGAATTTGGATGCATAAGCTGAGGGGGAACATATCAGAAGACTGAAGTTCATCAGCACAGTCATCCATTATTATCTTCAAGGTTAAATCTCAACAGACTAGTTAACTTGTGAATTCTTAAAGTCAGGGGGAACGTGTAAGACTAGCGGTACTTCTGATTAAAAGATGAAATCAGTTAATGACAGTTAGTTGAAGTTATGCTGCTAAAAGATATATTCATTCTTGAAGATTGAAGATCAAATTATCTTGCTGGATTGACAAACAGCAGAGGAAGATTACTAGCTATTGGCTTTCTCTAGTAATATCAGATAACAGATCACTCGTCTGTCAGATAAGTTAAACTCTACTCATCTGATACATTATATAAGCATGGTCATAAAATGCATTTTTGGAAACACGCTTTTATAAGTAACAGATAAGTGCCGATTGAGTTTCCCGCCCATCTGACATTAATTTAATAAATTTGAAATCCGCAATTCTCACCCATCCTGTCAGATCAATCTTACGGTTCATATTAATCACGGTAACCAAAACAAAAGAAACGTATAAATTCCGATCTGAACAGATTAGTCGACTTACGCACACAAAATTCCCAAAATTATCTAAGTCTCTAACCTCTCTATTCTTTAGCTCTCAATCTTTTACAGATTCACATCACTTAATCACAAAATGACTATTGCCGAAGGAAGGTTTCTAAGCTATGACAAATTCTTCGCTACTGGTACTGATCAAATGAGGGAAATCATGAAGAAAATCAAGGAATCGTCACTAGTACCTGTTCTAGAAGCTCATGAGGATCATGTATTTCTGGACGATGTTGCTGATTTCTACAGAACCAGAAAATTCAATGGTGATAAGACAAATATGACTGCCACTATTGGGGGAAAGAAGATTTGCATATCTGCTGCCGTCTTGAGTGAAATTTATGGGCTGAAAAATGAAGGAGGAGATGTAACATATCTTGGATCTGAGAAGGATGAGGAGTTTTGGCTAATTTGTGCCAAGGGGGGAGAAGAAATGTCAGGGACTCTGATGAAAACTCAGCTGAAGGATGAGTATCAGAGGTTTGCTGATATACTTGCAAAGGTGTTGGACTGCAGCACTAGTTCTCTGGATGGATTACCCAGAAGGAGGTATTACACAATGATTTGCATTTTCTATGGTTTAAAGGTTAACTGGGCTGCTCATGTATTTGATCTGCTGAGTGATAAGAAGATCAAGTATGGCATTCTGCTCAGTCATCTGTTTTTAAGTTTGAGATGTCAATTGGGAAATGGAAAATCCGTCCATCCTAGCAAAGAATTCAAGTTGTATGAGCCAGTTAGAAGTGGAGGTACTTCTAAAAGAAAGGCTCCTGCCAAGACTGCTAAGGCCCCTGCCAAGAAAAGCAAAAAGGCTGGTCAGACCAGTGGGTCTGCTGATCAAACAGTGAATACTACTGTTGAAGCTGGATCAGCACAGCCTGAGATTAAAATTCCTGACAAGGTCGTTAGTGAATTTGCTAAAGAACTTGATGAAATGGGGACTGGATCATTTCCTGAAAGAACAGAATCAGATGAAGTTGTTCCTCAAGTTACAAAAAGAATGAGGACAAGAAGTTCTGTGAAAAGACTTCCTCAACCTCAACCTTCAGGAAAAATGACCATGGCAAAGGCAAGAAGAAAGGTCACATTCTCTGAAGAGTCACCTGAAACAGTGAGGGAGATACCAGCAACAGCAGAAAGACCAATTATTATTGAAGTACCTGCTGATGAGCCTGCTGGAGACTCAACTGTTGGAGTGTCTGCTGATGTTAGAGAAGAACAGCAGACTGGCACAACAAATGAAGGAGATGCACTCCTTCTGCATCCTGCTCCTGTTGATGCCATTCCACTACGGACTGTAGAAAGTCCTAAAGCCAAGAAATTAAGGACTGGCAAAGATGTAATCCCTCATCTCTCTGTTGCTAAAAAGAAGAAGTTGGATGAAGCTGAGAGACAAAGGAAAGCTGCTGAAAAGGCTGAAGAGGATCGTCAGAAGGCTCTTGAGCTCAAAAGACTGGAAGAGGAAGCCAGTAAGATGACTCAAGAAGAAAGAGATGCCATTGAAGCTGCAGAGTTGGCTGCTGCCATAGAAGCCAGCACTAAGGATTCACATGGTCCAAGGCAAGCTGATGGCATTGTTATTAGAGAACAAAGAGATCCTACAAAACCTAGGCAAGTCATGCCTACACCAGCAGTGCAACCTAAGAGAAGAGCAGACATGAAACTAGCATTGGAAATTGTTAGAGATGATCCTGCTGTTTTTGATGAGTTCATTGCACGCCTGGAATCTGAAAATGACATAATTACTCGTGAGACGATGTTTATCAAAGAAAAAGTTAGATATAACAGATGGAGAGAGTATCGTCTGTTGAAGAGTCAGAATCAGATTGCCAACTGGAAGGCTTTTACAAGTGAAGAAGCCTGGGTCATGAAGTGGCTTGAAACAAACTCTATAACTCAAGCATTGGACTCAGAATTCATTCTAGACAAGATAAGACTGAGGATCAGTCATCTGGTAAAAGCTGAGGCCAAAAAGTTGTATGATTCCGTTCCAGAAGAGTATGCTGAGGATGAAGATCTAAAGGAACGTGCAATCAAACTGGCAGTTTCCACAACCATGGAAACTTGGGCCAAAAGAACTAGGAAGATGAAGGGACAGCCCAGTTCACTGCTCCCTCTTCCAAGTCTGAAACAAATTATCTATGGACCTACCATCAAGCCTTATGAGGAACTTCCAGAGGAACCAATTTCTCCATTCATTCCAATAGATAACATGACCTGGATTACTCATAGATCAATTTAAATAATTATGGTAAAATGATTACTACTGCAGATACTAGAAAGGTCCAAGCACCACCAGCTGATCAGACTAAGGAGAAGGAAAGCACTCCAAATCCAGCTGATCAGACCAAGGAGAAGGAAAGTACTTCTGAACCAGCTGATCAAACTAAGGAGAAGGAAAGCACTCCTAGTCAAGATGATCAGACCAAGGATAAAGAGACTACTCCTGATCCAGCAGATCAGATCACAGAAAAAAGCAAGCCTTGCCTTACCTTCTGTTCAAACAGAGGTTGCCTCTACTTCCCAAAGCATTCAACCATCTCTGTTGAACTCAATTCAACAGATGATTTCAAATTCAATGAAGGAATTAGAGGAGAGGTTAACTGCTAATCTGTTGGCTGCTATAAGTCAACCAACCCAAAGAGTTGCTGCTATTCCTACTTCTCTGATAAAAGACACTGCTCATAATGTAGAGACTATCAGACAAGACATGAATGTAATTAGAGCAAGGACTCAAAGCACTGCTGCTGGTTGGAGACAAATTACTGAGACTGTTGAAATGGCCATACAACCTGAGAATGAAACCTTAGAAAATATGATGAAGGACTTCAAGGCATCTACTGATATGATACTAGCAACTCAGATTCAGCTAGGTGACCAAGGGGAAGTTGTCCTTAACAGAATGGATGCATTTGAGGCCAATCAACTCAGACAAGAAGCTCGAGTTAATGCAATGGAAGAAAACATCAGACTTCTCTGTGATACACTTCAACTTACACCAGTCTAACCACAATATCCAATCAACCCTGTTGATGATGACAAAAAGGGGGAAGATAGGGTACCTGGTGAAGAGGAAGATAGACAAGAAGAAGATAGACAAGATGACAAATCTTTCTCACAGACTGCTGAATTGGAAGAAACTGAAGTACTGGATGAATCTGCCAAAGATGAAAGTGAAAATGAAGGCACAAGCAGACCAGTAGATCAGTCTATCACAGAAGAAGAAGAGGAAGCTGATGAAGCTGAAGGAAATCCTAAGGAAACAGCAAAGGCTGATAAAGAAATTGTTGCTGCTAAGGACTCAGCTGAAGAACAGCTTAATCCTGATGTCAAGCACAAAAATATGGAGCTTTTAAGGCAAAAATTATTCAAGGAGTTAGAAGCTGAAACTTCCAAACCTGAAGAAGATGAAGAGGACAAGCAAGAAGACAAAGGAGAAGACTAGTCTAATTTACTTATGCTTGAAATCTTTGTAAATTTTCTTTGTGCACATTTCATCTACTAAACTTGTAATATGTAATCTTTTCTGAATATATAAAAGTACAAATTTAAATCCAATAAACTATTTCTATCTCAGAAATTTTTGAGGATCAAAACTTTAGTTTAGGTACAGGTACTTAGCTGAAGTTTTGTCATCATCAAAAAGGGGGAAATTGTTGGATGAAGATGAAGTGCAATGAAGAAAAGAAGATAAGGGAAAGTTTTGATGATTTCCAAAACGTCAAAATCAGCTAAGTATGGAAAACTTAGGTCCCTTAGAAGAATTTTGACCAAGTAAAGAAGACATCAGAAGGGTCTAAAATTCTAAGCCCAGAAGACTACTGATCTTATGCTGAAACAGCAATCAGAAGAGTAGACCATCAGCTGACTGAAATCAGATTAGTTCAGAGTTTGATCAACAAGGTATCTATCAGCAGGGTTGTTTTGATCAGCAGAGTAGAAGAGATCAAGGAGCTAGTCCAACGGTAATAAATGTACTTGGTGTAATAAATGCTGTAAGAGAAGGGTAGTAATGGCAAATGATTGAAGATTATTCTCGGATCAGCAGAGTGCATTTAATACAGCTACAAGAAAGTACAGCAGAAAGTACTGTAGCAGGGAGCCGTTCTGAAAATTGGGCTAAGGCTATGGATTTGATGTGTAATTTTCTTCAACGGTCACATTTTCAAATCTGAGTATAAATAGAGCTGATTTCAAAGAGCAAAAACAACACCAACACTCTGAGATTTTATTTCCGAAAGCAGAATTTTCTCTAATTCTCAAGAAGCTCAAGAACAACTCACTCGTCTGGTGGAGTCATTTGTTGACAGAAACCAAGTTGAAGCCAAAAAGAAAACATTTTCTGAGTGAATTTGTATTAGTTGAGTGTTGTGCGGAGTGTAGATCCATCTTTGTGAGTGATCTAAATTCAGAGGATAGGTCTTCTTAGTGATTTCCTATTGTGAGCTTGCAACCTTCTCATTTGTTGTTTTGGTGTAAGTGGAGAAATATTGTAAAGTTTGTGTTTATAGTATAACCCATAATCTGTGTGATCTGGAAGAGTGGACTAAAGGATTTTTATCCATATAACCACTATAAAAATTCTTTGTGTTATTTTTGCATAAGTTTTCTTGCATATTTTAAAGTTGCATAAGTTAACACTTTGAAACATTTGTTTAAAGATTTTGAAGGAGTTTTAAAACTGGGGACAAAATCTTTGAAAGACTTAGTCTACTTGTGAAAAACACTTACAAATTATCCGCTGCAAGTATACTCTTGTAAACTAGTTTTGTTGAAATCTACTAAGTAATTATAAGAAGAGTGGTCACTCTGCTGTTCAAGATTTGTTCACGATCAGCTTAGTCAGCTTAATGTTCTATATAAGCTTAGTTTGCTGACAGACGACTGAAAAGTTTTTAAGTCTAAAAATTTTCAGAGGTCTATTCACCCCCCCCTCTAGACCTCATCTGACCACTTGGGACCAACAGCGAGCGTGACTGGGATAGTCGATACACATAAGTGGGTGGCTTGCTGGGATGGCAAGTGCACTGAATACCCCAATAGGAAATAACTCACCATGGAAGCGGTAGTCGCATATCAGGGTTGAAGTTATTCCAATTTACGATAGTATACGAGGAACGATCCCTAATTACTTGATAGGGTTTATCTGGTGCGAGAACGTCTATGCTTTGATATGAGTTCCGACTGACTGGGGATCGCCAGAAAGTCTCTATGGACTCATATTGGGTATAGAGGAACTCGTATGCAGATTCATATCATCAACAAAGGATCCATTGACCCGACTTGATAGGTTTGGAAATTCTCCTATGGATTTCTGTGAGAAATTAATTCTGGTAAAATCCTCGGCCGAGGTATCTGACGACTTTATGTAAGTAGCTCATAAAGATTAAGTTAAATAGAATTATTTTGAGACCAGAATGCATAAGGTCAAGACAAAAAGAAAAAGGAAAACCGATGAAAGACCATACCCTTAAGTCTCGACTGGGTGATTGGTTGATGGAGAGATTGTGGCGTATATGGTAATTGTAAATGATAAAAGGTTCACTGAATTAATTCACCAGTGATTGGGCTCCATGGGCTTGTGGCCAGACATCGACCGTGGAGTGTGGGAGAATTCCTAAATTAGCAGGGGTGCTAATTTTGGAATGGTCAGTCGACAGAGTGTTCTAATTGGGATATTTAATTGGGAGATTAAATAAAACTTGATTAAATTAATTAACTGGGCCATGAATAAATTAGGAAGACTTAGTCTTCTAATTAAAAGGGTCATGGCCCATGTAAGAGAATTGGAGTTAATGAGATAATTATAAATAAGAGACTAGGTCTCATACCTCACACACAACTTTTCAGAGTCAAAAGGTTAAGTCAAGAAAAACTCTCCCTCTCCTCTCCCAAGTAGAAATCGACCAAACATCTTCTTCCTTAGAAAGAATTTTTCGATTTCGTTCTTCATTCCAATCTTGTTCCCTAACCTTAGATCTTAATATATCTTGTGTTCTAGCCGATCAAGATATATTATTTTCGTGTAATTGTGGTGTATCAACCCATAGAGGCGCAACACGTGGGGCGCTACTGCAGGGCATAGGATCGACCAACATGAGGGAGAAACTTGACTACATCTGCCAACTAGGATTTGCAAGGAGACAGGTATAACGTGTAAACTGTTTTCACTGTCGTTTATTTAATATTCATATATATACAACTAGAGAAGTATCCTGGCAAGATTCCGTAAGAGGTCCAAAAAAATTTAAATTCCGCTGTGCCTAGGGCTGTTTATCTTACCGAATCCCAACAGACGGAACCATCAACAGAAATATATTCCACCAATAAAAACGATAAATTACCAACGAAAAATTGGAAAAAATTATTTTTCGTAGGAATTCAGTTGTTAAGTTGTAGGAAAAAGTTATCCATAGCAATGAAATTGTTCCAACTGAAAAATTACCAAATTACCAATGATAGAAATATGTTTCACGAATAATAACAATAAATAACGTTTTACGAATAATAACAACAAATTACCAAAGAAATTTTGAAATAAAAAATATTCTATGTATGACATTTGTTATTAAGTTGCCGGGAAAGGTGATCCATAGTAGTGAAATAATTCAGGTGAAAAAGATACGTCACTACTTCTCTTTCATAAACTTTGACCCATTTCTTCGTCATTTTAACTTTTTTTTACCAATTTCACCGGTATATCCCATTTTAACTGATATCATGGATTTCCTCATTTTTTTATCAGTTTAACCCGTTTTACTTCGATTTCGTCAATTATTTCATCAATTTCACTAGTCTAACCATTTTTAACGATTTAACACGTTTTTCATCAATTTTTTTAACCAATTTAACTCTTTTTACCGACTTCACTAATTTTACCAGGTATACTCGTTTTAACAAGTTTTACATATTTTTTCACCAATTTCTTCGACTTAATCAATTTTTGATGAATTTAACTTTTTTTTTTAATCGAGTTCACCATTTTTTCATAAATTTCACCAATTTTTTTAATTTTCTAACTAATTTCATCATTTTATAGCACATATAACCAATTTTATAACATCGATGTTTTCACTCGTTCACCTATAAAACTCATTTTCGATCGTTTCAACCAGATTTTACATTGATTAAATTCATTTTCCAATTGATTAACCAAACTTTTTAATAATTCATATATTTTCACTGCTTTTACACTTCGATAAAATTAGTGGAAAAATAAATTATTCGACGAAAAAACGTGTAAATCTATAAATTGGAGAAAAAATGTTGAAAACTGGGTATTGAAAACGAATGATATCAGTTAAATTGAAGAAAAAAAAATTGGTAAATTCGTTTAACCTATCAGGAACATGTAAATTTGATGAAATTCGTAAAAACAAATGAAATCGGTAAAATTTTTTTTTTTTGAAACATGTTGAATCAGCTAACTTAGTTAAAACTAAGTGATGTCGATGAAAAGTGGGTGAACGGTTAAATCAATCAAACAAATCAAGTTGATAAAATTTGTGGCGAAAATCGATGAAAATGGGTAAAAGAGGATGAAAATGGTGGAAAAACTAGTTAAATTGGTCAAAACGATTTAAATTGATGAAATTAAGGGGAAAACTAGTTATATTGATAAAAAAAAAATTAAATCAATCAATTGAGAGAAAAAATGGTGAAATCAATCAAAAAATGGGTTCAATTGATAAATTTGAAAAAAAAAAAAAAGACTTATGAGAATGATGAAATAAACTATTATGTGGCATATATATATATATATATATATATATATATATATATATATATATATATATATATATATATATATATATATATATATATATATATATAATTGTCTAATGAAAATACAATAAAGTAGTCCAGCTCAAATGGTTTGATCCTTTAATATGTATATATGAGGTCAAGGGTTCAAATCTCATATCCAATAAGTTAATTAAAAACATATTACCTAGTCACCAAGCATCGCCCGGAGCACATTGCCCAGGCGAGCCCGAGGCAGCCCTTGAGTGACTCGAATGCCAAGTCCAAGCCTGACTGCTTGACCAGTCAGGCACAGCCCCATCGCCTGGGCGCCCAGGCAAAGCTCAACTCACGGGCGCTTAGGCTAAGCATGATTGCTTGGGCGCCCAGTTAATGCCTGACCGCTCAAACGACTAGTCGAGGATCAACTGCCAGGCAAAGCCCGACCGCCTAGGAGCCTAGGCAAAGCCCGATTAAACGAGTTATGTGAGCACAACGAAAAATATTTTGATTCTAATATCGTCGGTATTTTTCCAACCGATCAGTGACAGAATACCAACAAATCTAAGCCGACGGAATAGTTCTGATGCTAAACCTGTCGGAATACTTCCAACAAAATTAGCGACAAATTTCCAACATATTTCAAGCAACGGGATAATTTGGATGCTAGATCCGTTGATATGTTTCCAACCGATTAGTAACAAAATACTAACTGAATTAAGCCGAATGAAATCTGTTGGTAATATTCTAACAGAATTACCTACAGTTTTTTCATTTGCAAAGCTATTTGAAACGGATTACTTTTCAACGGTATTACCAACAAACACATTGTTGTCACTATATTTACCAACGAAAATGATTCCGTCACTCCATTTACCTATGGGGCCTTCACACACGAAATATCTAACGGAAAATATATGTTGCTACTCTTGGATACCAACGGAAATCGAGGCTTCGCCAACAAAAAAATGTGTTACAGAAGACCCATTTTCTTGTAGTGTATGTAAATGATCAAGCTGGGGCAATCAAGTCAGTTCTAAGAATCATCAGACCACTCAATTGAACATTGTGGATCAGAACATCAGCAAGCTTTGTGCGGTTGTCAACTTCTCGCCTATTCGTCTCGACCTTGCTGATGATGACAAAAAAGGGGAAGATGGATCATCTACGAGGAAAAGTGTTGCTACTGCAACTGTTCAAGTTACTGAGCATGGATCTACTGCTGCTGAAAAGACAAATTAAGAATAGACAAGTAGACCAGCAGACAAAGTATTTGAAGATCCCAATGAAACAGCAAAATATGACAAAAAGATTGCTGCTACCAAAGAAACTCCTATTGAGCAACTGAATCCAGATGTGAAGTACAAAAGACTGGAAGACATCAAAAGAAAAATTGATGCTGCTGATAGAAACCTTAATGTTGATGCCTTTTCTAGTGGTGAAGAAGATGATGATGGAGATGTACTCGAAGAAGAAGAGGAAGAAGATGAAGAAGCTGATGACTAGACAAGATTTTCTAAGCTAGGATACAAATTGTAATTCCTTGTATCAGTTTACTTCATTGTATCTCACACTACAAGAAAAACAGCTTTTTCTCACGGAATTTCCGACGGAAAATTTGGCAAAATCCGTCGGAAAACTTAATTTCCGACGGATTTTGCCCGTTGGAAATTCCGTAGAAAAACGACCGTAGGAAATTTTTCTTACGGAATTTCCGACGGGTGGTCTCCGACGGGGGCAGACATCAGTACAACCATCGGAAAATTTTCAGACGGGTAATCCGATGGAGGATCCGTCACAAACATTTCCGGTTTTTGCTTTTTTATTTTTTAAAGCTATTTTCCGACGGGATGGCCCGTCGGAAATTCATTTTTTTTATTTTATATTTTACCTTTTTCGACGGGACACCCTGTCGGAAATGATTTTCTTTTTTTATTTTTTTAAAAAATATTTCCGACGGGTGTCCATGTCGGAATTTTTTTTTATTTTTCATTTTAGATTTTCCGAGGGGAATACACGTCGAAAATTAATTTCTTTATTTTATTTTATTTTTTAAAGAAATTCCGACGGTGTATGTCCGTTGGAAATCCCGTCGGAATTCAATTGAATTGAAATCAATAATTAATTAAAATATTTAATATTTTTATATTCCCTAATTTATAAATATATCAATTTAATCACCAAATATCATACAAAAATTAATAAATCAATAAACGCGTGAAAAATCATAAAATATCTTTTAAAATCAAATTAGTCTCAATTAACAAATATTTATAATAAAATAAGTATCCAAATATCTCGAAATATAAAATTAAGTTTTAGTCATCTTGGGGCGGATTATGTGGTAACTTGTTAGATGTCATGGAGTTAAACATACGTTGCATCTGCTCCATATTTCTTCGGCTTTCCTCAAACAATGCTCTATGTTGTTGTTTCTCTCGTTCCCGTTCTTCTTTCTCTCGTTCCCATTCTTCTTTCTCTCGTTCCCGTTCTTCTCTCACTCGTTCCTGTTCGTCCCTATTACGTTGACGTTCATGCTCCAACATTGCTTGAAGTTCTTCTCTCTCTCGTTGACGTTCCGCATCAGATTGTTGCAATCTTTCTTCGAGAGTTAGAACTCTTGACACGAGCATCGAGTCGGATGAACCACAAATTTGTGAGGTCCTCGAGGAACTAGGTTTAACCTGAGCAACCTTACCAGCCAAACCATAAACTATACCCTTCTTTCCGATTCCTACAGTGTCTACCCACGCCTAAATAACAAACAAAAACATGAATATAATTAAAAATATATATAAGTACATAATAGTTTAATTAAACATGATAATTATATGTTACCTGTAGTTGAACTTCTTCTGAGATTGGTTTTGATTCACCCGTTTCAGATACTTGCGAAGCAGGAAGTTTTTCTAAAAACGCAGTCTAAAAGACACGAATTTTAGAACATAATTTTTAAATATAACATTTATTTATCAACTAAGTTGTACGATTGTAAAACTTACATATGTATCCTTTGAACGAGTATCGACCCACTTTCTTCTTTCTCCATTTTCGTCTAATTGTGAGTGGGTATACAAAAACAATTCTGCTTGCGTGGGTTCTACTCCATCTTTGTCTTTGGTCTGCAACACAATTAAATATTAATTGTGTTATATCACTATATAATATATGAAAAAAGAAAAATAAACATTTACAAACTTACTAGTCTTCGTTCGTGCTCCGAATGTGTAATACTCCCACCTGTGTGCCTTGGAGCTCCTTGGCCACCACAGTCGGATGCTCGATTTCTCTTGTTTTTCCGACTTTTTTCTTTAAACTCATCCGAATCCCAGTATACAAGTAACTCGTCCCAATGAGACTGGAGTATCCAATCTGGCTTTTTGTTCATTCTACGATATTCTTCTAACTTCATTCTAAGCGAAGTTGCGACTCTATGATCAAATATCTGTCTGATCATGTATCATAACGAGGTTCCCAGCGATATTTTATTTGCAAGTAATTACATAGTATTTAATGTAAATAACAGAGTAATAAATTATCTATGAAATTGTTTAAATCAATACCTTAAATTTAGCAAACCATAGGTCCCTCTGCCTATCACTGGCATCCGTGTAAGAGCGCCACGGGCCTCCCCAAGTTGTTTTGGTACATTTTGCAGCCTCTCGAACAATTAAACCATGGTTAGAACCCTCAAATCTACATCAAATTATAAAAATAATCTAATTACATATACGAAATTAACGCGCATAATAAATTTGAAATTAATAAATTTTTTCCAAGCTAGCCCGTCAGATGGATGAATCAAAACTCCTTCCTCTCTTCTATTTTCTGAGTGCCACCTCATGTGGGAAGCTGATTGCGGAGAGGCAAATAATCGTTTAAGTCTAGGAATTAAGGGTAAGTAGTGCATTCTTTTGTGAGGAATTGGTTTTGTACTTCTCGCGTTGCGACCCGACCTAGTACTCTTGAAACGTTCAAAGTGACAAAATTTGCATTCAGTCAGGTGAACATCTTCCTTGTAATATATCATACACCCATTTTTACAACAATCGATTTTTTGGGATGTTAATCCAAGCTTTGCCACCAACTTCTTTGCTTTGTAGAAATTATTAGGAACTAAATTCTCTTCAGGCAACAATGACTTAATTATCGAACAATTTCGATCAAAAGCTGATTGTGCAATATTGTAATCGGATTTTAATGACATTAGTTGAAGAGCCAATGACAACTCCGATTGATTGTTACAACCTTCGAACACGGGTCGTTGAGCACTGTCTAACACTTCGTAGAATTCTTGAGCTTCTTCGTTTGGAGGGCTATTTGCATAGACAGTATCCTCGATGTTGCAGTTGAAGGCACCACCTCTCATGGCATCATATACAATATCTTCATATATGTTGTCCTCCTCGTCATGGATATATTGATCACTACCCGAAGGTCCAACATTAATATTAGGTTGTGTCGTTGGCTCAACCTCTCCATGACTTACCGAATACCAATAATCAGCCACAAACCCATATTTAAATAAATGTACTTGGACTTGCGCATCAGACGCATATTGCATATTTTCACATTTCCTACAAAGACACCGAAGTACTCCATTTCCTATATATTCGGGTTGCGATCTTGCATAGTCAAGGAATTGGTTAACCCCATATAACCACTCTGTGGGTTGAAGTCATTTTCGAGTTTCCGATTGTACATCCAACTACGTTGAATCTGAATATTCATCTAGCTTCTACATTTTTTGTACAATTTAATAAATTAGTTATTTCATTGCATTTTTATATATAGCAACATTTTAACGCATTTATGTAACATATAACTTTTACATTTGTTAACTAAAGTTTTATTAGTATTAGTTTATCCGAAACGTTTATGAAAAGTTATCGTAAATTTTCAAGATAACCAAAACAGAAAAAGAAATTGATCCATGTATAAAAAATAATTATTAACCACTCATGATCCAACGATAAAAACACAATTAGCCAATTAGACAAAACACAGGACATAGTTTCGCATTTAGCTCTACTATACAGACAAACTATTATTTAACCAAGCAAATAGGATATATAACCAAACAAATAGTTTTATAATCATCAAAATAGTTGATCTACTATTTCACTATGATTATCACAAATTCACTATGATTATCACAAAGCAGGATATATAACCAAGCAAATTGCAATTAAACACAATAATTATACACATATAGTAGACGCAATTAATTAAAGAAATTTACCTAATTTTTTCCTAAAATTCAACAAGCAGCCGGCGTTAATGGGTGAAGTGTTGAGTACTCCCTCTTCACTATTGAGAGCAGAACGGACTGGTGGTGAATGGTGGTGAATGGCCGCGGGTTCTGGTAGGAAATGGAGCTGCCGCCGCGGGTTGAGAGGGCTATGGCTGCAGCCGGAATTGTGGTGGTGCGTGGCCGCGGATGGAACTATGGTGGTGCGTGGCCGCGGCTGGGACTGGGGCAGCGACGACGGAGCAGGGTACGGTGGAGCAGCACGGCGACGGCTTAGGGTTTTAGTGCGGTGGGTGGGTGGGAGAGAGAGGCCGCGCGGTGGTGGGAGAGAGAGATCTAGAGAGAGAGAGACGGAGCGCGGCGGTGTGTTTCGAAGGGAAAGAAAGGAATGAGAAAGAAAGGAAGTCTCGGCGGCGCCTAGGATTTTAGTGCGGCTTTCCAACGGGGTAGACACCCGTCGGAAATTTCAAAAAAAAATTATTTTTTTTATTTAATATTTTCCCTTAATATGTGATAATTTGCATATTATATTTTTTAATTGTAATTTACACATTGAAATTAATAACACTTTAATGGTTGGATTTTCGAAGGTCTAATTGACATTATTTCCAACACTATTGACATCGGAGTTATGTACAGTGAGGTTATTCGTAACTAGATCGGTCGATTTTCGAATTGAATGTCTAATTGACCAAAACTAGATCGATTAATTCTCGAATTGAAGGTCTAAATGATCAAAGTCAATACTATCAACCTCGGGGTTATGTACATCGAGGTTATTTGTAACTAGATCGACCGATTCTCGAATTGAAGGTCTAATTGACCAAAGTCAACACTATTGACCTTGCGGTTATGTACAGCGAAGTTATCCGTAACTAGATCGACCGATTCTCGAATTGAAGGTCTAATTGACCAAAGTCGATACTATTGACCTCGGAGTTATGTACAGTGAGGTTATTCGTAACTAGATCGATCGATTCTCGAATTGAAAGTCTAATTGACCAAAGTCAATAATATCGACCTCGGGGTTATGTAAAATGAGGTTATTCGTAACTAGATCGATCAATTCTCGAATTGAAGGTCTAATTGACCAAAGTCAACACTATTGACCTCGGGGTTATGTACAACGAAGTTATTCATAACTAGATCGATCGATTCTCGAATTGAAGGTCTAATTGACCAAATTCAACACTATTGACCTCGGGGTTATGTACAACGAAGTTATTCGTAACTAGATCGATCGATTCTCGAATTGAAGGTCTAATTGACCAAATTCAACACTATTGACCTCGGGGTTATGTACAGTGAGGTTATTCGTAACTAGATCGGTCGATTCTCGAATTGAAGGTCTAATTGACCAAAGTCAACAATATTGACATCGGGGTTATGTACAGTGAGGTTATTCGTAACTAGATTGGTCGATTATCGAATTGAAGGTCTAATTGACCAAAGTCAACACTATTGACATCAGGGTTATGTACATTGAGTTTATTCGTAATTAGATCGGTCGATTCTCGAATCATTGTAAAAGGGAATTTTTAAACTAGTCAATTATATTTTTGTTTAAGTATAATTTTCGAAGCATATATTTAGGTAATATTTTTTTCTTTTTTAGACATATATATATATATATATATATATATATATATATATATATATATATATATATATATATATATATATATATATATATATATATATATATATATATATATATATATATATATATATATATATATATATATATTTAAATATCAATTCCGACGGGTACACCCGTCGGAATTTATTGAAATATTATTTTCACATTTCTTTTCTTAAAAACGAATTACGACGGGTTGTACCCCGTCGGAAATAAAGTTTTTTTCTTTAAATAATTTTTTTTTACATTACTTTTCCGACGGGATCACCCGTCGGAAAAGTAATTTGCAAATTTATTCCTTATTTCTTTTTTAAAATAGTTTCTGACGGGTTGTACCCGTCGGAAATACATTATTTCTTTTTTTTTTGTTTTTTTTAAAATAAAATTTCTGACGGGTGCCTCCCGTCGTAAAAAATAATTTTTTTTCATTACGTTTCTGACGGTGCTACCCGTCGGAAATCTGTAATTTTTTTTTTTAAATTTGATTTCCGACAGATCATTCCCATCGGAAAATTGAGAGACTATTTTTCCTTATTTTTTAATATACGTTCCGACGGCTTGTTCCCGTCGGAAAATTATTAAAACATTTTACTTTTATTTTTTTATCCTTTTTCGACGGATTATACCCATCGAGAAAAAAAACAATTTTATTTTTATTTTTTTGATGCGTTTTCCGACGGGTTTTGTCTTCCGTCGGAAAAGCGGTCGGAAAGTCGTGTTATTTCCTACGGATTGTCTCCCGTCGGAAAAAATCCGTAAGAAAAAACTATTTTTCTTGTAGTGTCATTTGTTTAAGACTTGTAACTAGTAATATTTTTTAACATCTCTAAATGTCAAATTTTTCCAACATATTATTTCCATCTCAGAAATTTTCGAGGACTTAACTTTAGTTCATGTACTTAGTTGAAGTTTTGTCATCATCAAAAAGAGAAAATTTTTGGATTAAAGAACTTGTTGATAAATGCGTGACTTGTGTAAACGAAACTTTTTAGGTCCGATCTTGCAACTTTAGTACCATTGGACAAGAAAATGTAAATTTGATACCGGAGTTTAAATTTTCATTACAAGTTCATACCAAGCCAACTGTTTCATCGGAGTTAATGACAATTTACCCTCTATGATATTCACAATGTTTAATTTACTTCTCTGTGATTTGAATAAGAGCATTTTATCCTCCTGTAATCTATAAAAGTTTCACAGCACAACCATGAAATTATTACACGTAGCACTTTTATCCCCTTGTATTATGAAAATGTGGCAGTTTACCCCCTTGTGTTATGTGAAAATCACCCCTTCTGTGTTATGATAAATATGGCAATTTATCCCCTATGTTACAAAATATTTTTCATTTTCACTCTCAATTTTAGCAAGTGAGTTATACTCTCCGACTGAAAAGGGGTAAATTGCTTTTTTTAAATTTTTATAGGGAGGTAAATTGCTCTTTTTCAAATCACAGAGATGTAAATAAAACATTAAGAATATCATAGGGGGGTAAATTGCCATTAACTCCGGAGGCAAAGCTGGTTTGATATGAAAGTTGTAACGAAAACTTAAATTGTTGTATTAAATTTATACTTCGTGTCCAATAATACCAAAGTTGGAAGATAAATTTTTTTTTTTGATCTACTAGACTGTGTATTTACAGCTCGGACCGAAGAGTGCAAAGGGTATAAGTCCTCTCCAGTGTGGTGTCTCCAGTAGAATTCGAACTTGAGTCTCGCCTCTGGGGGTCGCAAGTCACTACCACTTGGCCCAACCACCTTGGGTGAAAGATAATTTATTTTATAGCTACTAGATTAGTTTCCCCTCCCTCTCCAGGAGTTCATATATTAGAAATGTCAATGTGAATTAAGCACATAGTTAATTGAGGTAAATATCATGGAGCTAAGTACTATTGAGAAAATTTTGCCGTAAACGTTTCAAAAACACTAAAAAAATTACTAAATTATGTATGTATATTAACTAACCAAAAGTCTATAAATGATGAATATATGATATGATTTTAATCAAATAAACCCTTACGCGTGAGAAGTAGTTTATAACCATGGATCAAAATTTCCTTCTTTTCCATCGAAAACATCGAAAAGTTTCCGTTTTTGAATCAGGCGAAACGAAAACAAAATGTAATTCCGAAACTATTTATTCGTCTTAAACTCTGTTATTTTCCTAAATTTAGTTACTTTTTTTACAAATTTTCCTTAGTGTTTCCGAAATATTTCCGAATAATCTCGAAAAGTTTCCAATATTTGACTGACCGAAACATATATTTGAACCGAGATTTTGATCCATGTTTATAACTACTAATTGAAATAACTTGCTAGGATTGATTGATACAGGCCCGTGTATTTTCCATTCTTCGTTTCATTGAAAGGTCAAGGAATATTTCCAAATTCATTTTAATTTTCCGAAGTGAGATTGTATGGGTCTGCATAGGCTACTCTAATATAGGCAACTAGTCTAGCAAAAACAATGCATTTATATACCTAGAAAAATAGTTCAAGTTTCCCCTCCAGGGTTCAATATTAGATATCACCTTAATTGCGTTAAAAATAAGGAAATATATGCAATTGGTTAAGTTCGAATCAAATAGTTAATTATTCAAATTCTAATTTAATTGACCAAAAATTAGACCCACAAATTTATAATAACTATTGAATAGTACTTAATATTCAATAAGATTTCGAATTTTCGTCTAAAAATCTAAAACAAAAGAAAAGTATTATGAATTTGAATGATGCACACTCTCTTTTTGGAATGATAGTGGTTAAAAGTTTACGTGTTAGAATTAATTATACCTACAGTAATTATAGTTATCAAAAGAAGACCTCTTACAATTATCCAAAAAAAAGAAAAAAAAAAAAAAACATTTGCTTTCTTAAAGATGTTTTCCCCAAAATTAATCCTCGCTTCTCATCTATCATGCATGGTAACTCTTCTTAAAATTTAATTTCACTCATATTGTGTCTCTGTGTGTTTTTTCTTTTAAGAAAATAATAATTATATCCACCTTGTTAACAAACTAGATAAATTAATATCTTTAAGGTGAAATATTCATTTTAAGTATGATGATAGTTTTCCTTCATATCACACTACAAAAAATATGATCTATAGTGGCACCATGCTTGATAACATTTTAAAGTAAATGTCACAAATTCTTAATATAGTCACATTTTTTAAAAATGCCACAAAGTATAAGTGTTAATTTTACAGATTAGTGACATTTTTATACTATAGTGATATTTTATAATGTTACTTTTAACTATAATTGTGACATTGATACATTTAGCCACACCGCTACCAGTGGCACTTTGCTAGTGACATTTTATATATAACGACATTTTCCAAACTGCCACTTGTAACGGTGTGGCTAAAAGTTAAATGTCACTATCATAACAAGATGTAACATTATAAAATGCCATAATATATTAAAATGTCACTAAATAGTATATTTAACATTTATAATTCCTGACATTTTTAAAAAATGTAACTGTATTAATTTTTTCTTACATTTTCTTCAAAATGCCATTAAGTTTGATGCCACCAAAGATTATTTTTGTTGTAGTGTCATTTATTCCCCTAGAAAAAGGGTACACGTTTAATATCATTTTGGAATCTCCATTTTTTTCTTTCATTTGAAGAACTTATTTGTGTGCTCCATACAGTGGCGGAGCCACATGGGTTCCAAACCACCGAGTATAGATTATAGAACATGATATGTTAGTGATATAATCACTCTTATCCAGTGTTATAAAAATTGGATCGGATCGGTCGGTTCAATCGGTTTAATCGATAATTGGTTGTCAATTCGGTCCAATTAATCCTTCAAAACCAGTTTTATTCCTGATCAGTTCGAATTGGAAAAAATCGATCAAAAACCGATAAAAATTAGTGAGAACCAGTGAACCGATTGAACCAGTACTGGTTCACTTATAAAAATTAAAAATTTACGGTACGGATTTTTACTTCTGTTCCGCGACCTTTAAACTTCAACATTAATACTCTCACATCTCTTCTTCTATTCTTCACTTTAAATTAAACAAAATCAACAAGAAACAAAAATCTTTATATAATAAGTTATATAAATATATTTGAGCATCAATTTCATTAGAAAAGTCATTTTTTTCTCAAAGTTCAAGCATTTTCATTTTTTTATATAATTCAATGACAAAATTCATCAATGATTTCTCTTTTTCATAGGTGATTAGTAATAAAATTATTGTTTTTGGTATGATGTTTATTATAATTTGAATTATTGTGTTGATATCATATTATCATACTTGTAATTTTGTTGCTATCATTCATTCTCAACTCAAAATTTGTAGGAAAAATAATTGACCATGAGATAAACATTTAGTTTATGGAAATAAACTTGAAAAATAAATAATATATTTTTTTAAATAGTTGATTAAACATATTAAAACTTAAATTAAAATATTATATTGTAATGACGTCACATTGGTTGAACCAGTGGTGAAAACGGTTAAACCGATCTAACCAGTAATCAATATGGCTACCGCTTCGATCGATGTCCGATCCGATTTTTAAAACATTGCTCTTACCCAACAATTAAGGTAAAGAAACACCATTACGAGTATTTTAATGTAAGGATTAGTATAGTCTTTGCAAACTAATATTCAAGTTTCGCTTTTGTTTCTTTTTCTCAAGTTAATTTTCGGTTAAATGACAGTTAATTTGTCAAAATTTATGAGGAAATTTTGACAAACCAGATTTGGACAACAAAAAAATTTGACCAAACCAAACTTGAATAAGAATTTTCCTAATTTCTTCAACATAAACGGTAGCAAATTAAAACGACAATTTTATTCACATTCTCATTGAAGTTTAAGCTAGCCTTTAATTTTCTTTTTATTTCTTTACCTTTAATTTTCTTTATAAGTCTATTAAATTCATTATATTCCTAATCTTTAACATTATATTTTTACAATTATGTTGATGTGGACTTTCTTTTTAACTTTCTTCAATGTTTACCCACAACAACTTTTATATGTTTTCAATTTTGTGGAGTAAGATATCATATATTGAGAAAATACATTTTCACGAAAAGCTTAGACACCATTTAAGATGTTAAAATTTAGTTACTCGGTGATCAACATATACTTTTATGATATTTGTGATTAACTTACGTTATATATTCATATTAACTATTATTGAAGTTGTTGACATATCATAATCGACAAAACGACATTTTATTTGATCAACAACGAGAACTCATGCAAAAATTATTTAAATATGCCAGTAGAAAAAATAAAGAAATATTAATAATTTTCCAGCTTCCTAGCTCCGCCCCCGCCTCCATATGATAATTCATTAAGAATTGACATAAATATAGAAATAGTAAATGAGTATTAGGAAGGCTCTATGATATGATGAAGAATATTTCTATAACTAACTAAAATTTTATGAATAATCAAATATTAAAAGTTTACGTGTTAGAATTAATTAAATATAGTTATCATAAATAATAGATCAAAATAAGAACCTCATACAATTATCAAATTAAAAAAAAAAAATTCTTACAGCTACCATGACCTATTAAACATCGTACACACATACCCTTCAACTCACTATAAATACTTGACATGTTTAGTGCATATTACATAACAATAATTAATTAACTAGTTCATTAATTATGAAAACGTTAATTATGAAAACGAGTACATTACATGTGTTCAGAATGTGTGAGCAGCAATGGGAGAAGGAAATAGCAAGACTTCAATTCCTTCAACAAAAGGTTTTTGAGGTTGCCAATTTCCACTTTGTATTTCAGGGAGTTATTCTCACAGCCTTAACCAATGATTCAGCCATAAATTGCTCAAAACGTTGGTTCCTCTTTCTGCTGTCTCTATGGGCATCATGTCTAAACCTGGGAGCACTGGTGTACACAACCGTCAAGTAATTATTTAATTTAATTTTCTTTTCTTTTACGTCTGAAAATTAAAAAAGAAAATATTACTAAAATATACTTCAAGCATTCAATTTTGGTACTCGAATGTTTGTATGTTTTCTCAATTAATATTTAATTTCTTAATTGAACCATTTATTTTGTGATTGAATCTTAGGGTGTAATTAATGTTGCTAAAAAAGTTGGAACTTAGCTGAAACTTCCTCCCCGGTTAAAAAATATAGATGTACGTTTCTCATGTCATTTACGCAAACTTCGAAAATCTTAACTTATGCTTGATATATTGTCTTGACATATCAGAGATACATTCGATATTTTCATTTTCTTGCCCAAACGATATTTATTTGTTATATGTCCGACCGAATTGCATGTCCTCCCAGGTTAAAAATTATAGATGTACGTTTCTCATGTCATTTACGCAAACTTCGAAAATCTTAACTTATGCTTGATATATTGTCTTAACATATCAGAGATACATTCGATTTTTTCGTTTTCTTGCCCAAACGATATTTATTTGTTATATGTTAGACCAAATTGCATGTCGAACATTCTGTTTTATTTGTTTAAGAATATGAACTTTTGGAAGAAAAAAATTGTCAGTATATTTTTCACATTTGTTGATAATATTATAGTTTTTGTTTAACTTAGTTTAATCTTATAAATTCGTCAATCTATCAAAACATCGATTATCAAATTTGTTACAAAAAGAATCTTGCCCCCCTCCAAAATATTTGGTTTAGGTCCGCCCCTGAATGTTACTTAATTTTCTCTATAATTTTTGTTATCTACAGTTAATTTATCTATATATTTTTAAGTATCTACCTAATTAATTCCCCACCCCAGGTATTATTGGGCACTGAAGGGTCATGATGCGACCAACAAACAGTACAAACGTCTTGCCAAGTTGCAAGGAGCTAAAATAGCAAAAATTGTAAAGGAAAGATTGAATAACCATATTCAGACAAGGCTTACAATATCACAAGGTACTGTGCATTCATTGTATCTGGCTTCTTCATCTTGGCCTTCACGGCCACGATTTTGGCTGGGCCGTGGATGATGCCATGCCCAATACAGAAGCCAACAAATTCACCATCACCAGCAACAACACTAGCTCCTGCACCTGCAGCACCAACCTTGAATTTACAGAATTCACTTGAATCAAAGAAGATTTTCAGTCGTTACTGCGTTAAATATGGCAATGATCTTGTTTGTGATTTAACCCTGAAAAAGATGTAAAGAACAACTATATTTATGTAATGTATATGATGATTATTTATGTAAAGATTGATCAGAAGCAGCAGTTAATATATATAATAAAAAATGTTGAACCGTTTCTGTAATGTGTGTTTGACGGTGTAACTTTTCCCTTCCCTTCATGTTCTAGCATAAAAGAGTGCAAGTTATTAATTTTTGTTATAGGGTTAAAGATAATATTTTTCATTTTTGAAGTGTTTCTTGGTTCTTAGGTAAACCATTTTCATTTTTCCCTTTACATTTATTAATTGTGGCATATAAAGTTGAAGTTAACCATAGACTAATGTCCCTCGATTTTATGCCAGTGATTTTCGACATTGTGATTATAATTTGGATATTTATATTCACAATTTTTTAGAGAATGGAGATTTGAAGGCCTCTGCTCAGGCTTTACAAGAAAGTATTGATATATCAAATATTCAATCAAAGACTTCAAATTACATGTAGGATTAGAGTCAAATTATAACTGAGTCTCTATTCGACATAGTTCAAGTCTTATGCTTTATTCGACATACTCCAACCAATGTTATTAAAACCGGACCGGACCGGCCGGTCCGACCGGTTGGACCGCGAACCGGAGCCTGGCCCGGTCCGGTTTACCTCCTAAAACCAGTTACTTCAAAACCCAGTTTGAACCGGGTTGAAACGGTCCGAAACCGCCGAACCGATGAACCGGTTCAACCCGGTTTTGAATTTCCTTTCCTTTTTTATTTTATTTTTATTTTTTTAATGCTAAAAATTCTTGTAAAAGTTAGGATTTGAACACCTAACATTTAGAGTAAAACATAACTTCCTTACCATTTGAGCTATTTCAATTTTGTTGAACTTTTAGTACAAATTAAAGTTTATAAATTATAAAAACTTGTAGCCAAATTTATTTATAAATTAGATAATTAACCTACGTTGCACGGACTCTTCAAAGAACAGGAAGAATGCCGAGTCGACTCGGCTGGGACTCGGACTCGCCGTCGACTCGGCTGCGACTCGCATCGGACTCGCCAAGTGGCGAGTCTGAGAAAAAAAAAATAAAAAAAATTTGGACTCGCGAGTCGACTCGGTCAAGCTGAAGAGTCGACTCGGTCAAGGACTCAGTGGGGGGTTTTTGTAATTTTTTTATAAAATGTTGGACTAAAAATGCAAGCCACACCCAAACCCTAAACAATCAAGCTGCGAGAAGAAACCAACAATGGCTCGGATTAAGGTGCACGAGTTGAGGCAGAAGAACAAGGCGGAGCTGTTGGCGCAGCTGAAGGATCTGAAGGCGGAGCTAGCCTTGCTCAGGGTGGCGAAGGTCACCGGCGGTGCTCCCAACAAGTTGTCGAAGATCAAGGTTGTAAGGCTCTCAATTGCTCAGGTTCTTACCGTCATTTCTCAAAAGCAGAAGGCCGCACTCAGGGAAGTCTACAAGAACAAGAAGTTGTTGCCCCTTGATCTTCGCCCCAAGAAAACTCGAGCCATCCGACGTCGTCTCACCAAACATCAGGCTTCTTTGAAGACCGAAAAGTAGTAGAAGAAGGAGATGTACTTCCCATTGAGAAAGTATGCTATTAAGGTTTAAGCTACGTTTTCGCTAGGAGCAATTTTGGTATTTGCTGTCCAATCTTGAAGGATATTGAAACTTTGTGTTACTTTATTATTAAACTGCCTTTAGTTAAATGAAGTTGTGTCATGATTTTTTTAAAAAAAAAAAAAAAACTACACACATTATTAAAATTGAAATAGGAAGCAGTTTCAGGTCTTAGTAATTAGTATTAATCATGGATACCAATTCAAAGTTAAGTTCTTCACTTCTTCTCTTAGTAATTAGTATTAATCATGGATACTAATAATGTTACTATATATAATATATATATATATATATATATATATATATATATATATATATATATATATATATCTCCAACTCAATTGTGGAAGAATCAATATATACAATACATCGTAGTGATTGGCTTTTTTTTTTAACAAAGTGATAAATGGATAATGTTACTACTACATACTGGGAATGACTTTGATGCTAAGGTATTTTTTTTTATATATAACTATATAAATTTATTTTATTAAAATATACGTATCCATGCCGAGTCGTATCTTTAATTTTTTTTGAAAACGAGTCGCCGAATCCAAATCGTGTCGAGTCCGAGTCGCCGAGTCCGTATCCGTGCAACGTAGTAATTAACTCAAATAAATATTTTACACATTATGAATGAAAATTAATACTCAAATAATAAATTTTTATTAAAATTTATTCTATAAAATATTTATTTTCAATATTATCTTTAGGATAAAGAGTCAAATCGATATAATATGCAAGTTTAACTTTGAATACTAGACTTTTATACATATCCATATTTTAAAATTTATGAATATAATTTAGACTTTTATACATAACCATACAAATTAGTACCATATTACCATTATGATATAAGTTAGATAAATATTATATGATTTAATTTTAAAATATAACAAAATTTATATTTTTAATAAATTGTAAGATAATGTTTAAATTTTACGAACATTACATATATTTTAAAATTAAATATATTTAAATATAGTATTATGACGTCATCCGGTCCGACCAATGGTTCGACCAGTAAAATCAGTAATCAGTTGGCTCACCGGTTCATTGTCCGGTCCGGTTCTGAAAACATTGACTCCAACATAGAGACTTTACGACCGATTTGGCCCTTTATTTCGACCTCTTGTGCTTCAACATAACTTGTATGTCGAAGTAAGTTGTCCATTTAACATATGAGCTTAGTTGTTCGATCATAGTTATTCGATCAAGTATAAGACAATTTGATCGAACCAATTAAGATCCGACCTGCCCGAAAAGATCCGTTTCCTAAATCTGTAAATTACATACCCCCGTCACTACTCTTCAAAGGTAAGTTAGAAAAACACTCCACAACTACTTTATGCCATTATCTTCAACTGTTCTGACTAATTTAATTAGCATCGGAGGGTCTACATCGGGTCAACCACCGGTATAACCTGACGGGTTTCTTTGAGCGCATGGTTAGGTTCCTCGAAAGTGGAGTCCAGCTCGATCTGACCGGCTAGCTAGGATTCTATATTATGCATAGTGGATATCGACATTATGTGGCACATTGACCGTGGACCAAACACTTAGACGAAAAATCCCTTCATCAAGTATCGATCGACTGACCTCGTGGGTGAGTTTAGATTAGCTGAGCTGGGAAAGGATCATTAAATTCCTAATTAATTATTACCCTTTTTAGGATTAATCATGTTCTACCTATCGATGCTCCCAGTAGTTTTTTATTTGGATGGTGGTCGGTGTTTTGGGATATATATATTGCCAGGACAAATGAGAAGCCCTCTTACATTAGGGTTGGCCACACTTTTCCATATTTTAATGTGACTTCTTCATTTCAAGTAGCGTAACTTTTATTATGATTTGCTAGACTGCCGATTCATTTATCGTTTGGGTTTTCAACAACTTCAATTTTTCAAGAAGCAAGGGTATATAATATCTTTATCAATTGGTCCTAAAACTTCTTTTTCCCTACCAAATGTTTTTCTTGTTCCTAAGCTTACAACTAATTTGATCTCAGTTGGCCAACTTGTTGATGATGGTTATTATGTGACATTTTCTCATAATGGTTGTTTGATTCAGGACCCGCGCACTGTGATGGTTAAGGGGAAGAGCCTTAGGATTGGGAGGTTGTTTGCTTTGGAGTTCGAGAAACCACATTCTTCTCTTTTCTCTCCAACAACTTCAGACTACTCTAAATCTGAAGGAATCTGGCATTTGTGGCATCGTAGGCTAGGTCATCCCAATGCTAGGAAATTAGATAGTTTGTTTTTCTTCTGGTTTTTTTAAAGATAAAATTGTTTCTACTTGCATTAGCTGTTCTTTGGGAAAAAGTAAGCAGCTTCCATTTCCTGCTCATTCTGATTTTCAACAACCTTTTGAGTTAATTCATAGTGATGTTTGGGGACTTGCTCCTAATTCATCTCGATTGGGCTTTAAATATTATTTACTTTTTATTGATGATCACACTCTTTATAAATGGATATATTTTATGCGTCGCAAGTCTGAAGTTTTCTCACATTTTAAATCTTTTTGAGAATGGTAGCAACACAATTTGATGGTAGGGTTAAAATTCTTCGTTCTGATTCAGGAGGGAATATATGTTGAAAGAATTTAAAGATTTTCTTAAATATGAAGGCATTCAATCACAACGAACTTGTCCTAACACTCCACAACAAAACGGGGTTTCTGAAAGAAAAAATAGGCATATTTTGGAAGTGGTTAGAGCTCTTATGTCTGATTCAAATATTCCCCTAAACTTTTGGGTTGAAGCCGCTGCCACTGCTGTCCATCTTATTAATTATGTCCCTTATATCAGTTTTAAACAACAAATCTCCTTATTTTTGTTTATTTAATCGTCTCCCTAATTATTCTCGATTGCATATTTTTTGTTGTGTTTGCTTTGTCCATCTTCCACGTCATGAAAGAACTAAATTTTCTAAGCAATCTACCATGTGTGTTTTTGTTGGTTATAGTGATGATCAAAAGGGTTTTTTATGATATGATCCAAACATTGGTCGAATTCGTGTTTCTCGTATTGTAATTTTCATGGAAAGTGTCTTCTACTACAACTCCATAGCTAAGCTTTCACATTCTACTCCTAATTCTGTTTTGCAAGATTTCTCAGATAAATTAAAGTTGAGAAAATGATTTCGCCGAGAACTTACCGGTTTCTCAACTCCAAAGTGAACAACATCATTCGACGAGTTCTACTTCTCATCACCACGAGGTGGGTCCAGTTTCAGATTTACAACAAGTAAGTTCTTCTCATTCTAGTTCTCAAGTTAGTTCTTCCGTTGATTTTCCATTAGATGTCCAAGATACTACATATGAAACTATTCCTTAGAGGCGCTCATCTCGTGCCATTCGGCCCCTAAACCGTCTTAATCTTCTTGCAAACCATCACTCATTTTTTTCTTCCTTAGACTCCATCACTTTGCCAAATTCTTACAAGCAAGCTATGAACATTCCATGTTGGAAGGAAGCTATGGATATTGAAATTATTACACTGTTGGAGAATGATACTTGGGATTTGGTACCTTACCCATCTAATGCTTCAATTATTGGAAGCAAGTGGATTTTTTCTGTTAAATTAAAATCTGATTATAGTATTGATCGCTATAAATCATGACTTGTTGCACAAGGATATAAGCAAAAATATGGCATTGACTACGATGAAAAATTTGCACCAGTTGCTAAAATGACCACTGTTAGATTGGTTATTGATCTTTTCGTTGTGCGCCTTTGGACTATTTTTCAGATGGATGTTGAAAAATGCGTTTCTTCACGGAAATCTGAAAGAATTAGTATACATGCATCCACCCCTGGATATTTTCACGATAAACACATGGTATGCAGATTAAAGAAATCTTCCCTACTATGGAGGCCAATGTTAGACTGAGGCGAGATGGCGGAGAAAAGCTGGCTGATCCGAGTCATTATCGTAATCTTGTTGGTTGTCTAATATATCTAACAATGACTCGACCGGATATATCTCATGCAGTGAGCATTGTTAGTCAATTTATGTCTGATCCATGTCGTTTACATCTCACCGCTGTTCATCGAATCATTCGATACCTTCAAGGTACAATTTATAGAGGATTGTTCTTTCCTTCACAAACTCCAATTAAGTTGCGTGCATATGCTGATGCCGATTGGGCTGGTTGCCCAGATACTTGTTGGGATTCGTTAAGATAAACAGCCCTAGGCACAGCGGAATATAAAAACTTTTAGGGCTTCTTAAGGAATCTTGCCAGGATATTCTCTAGTTGTATATATATGAATATAAATTAAACGATAGTATAAGTTTTCTCGTTTATACCTATCTCCTTGCAAATCCTCGGCTAGCAAAACGAGCTCTGAATTCTTCTCCAGCAAAATCGATCCAGGCTTCTCAGGAGCGCCCCACGTGTTGCGCCTCTACGAGTTGATACACCACAATATCACGAAAATAATATATCTCGATCAGCTAGAACACAAGATATATTATAGACTAGGAATTAGGAACGATTTGGAACAAGATCGAAAAACGAAAAATTCTTCCTTGCACAGAAGAGGGTTCGGCCGATCACACAGGGAGAGGGAGAGAATTTTTGCTCTTGCTTAATTTTTGCTTATGGAGTTGTATGAAATTCAACTATAAGAAAACTACTTATAGTTTTCTATCTAACCTAGTTCTATTAGGACTAGGGCTCTTCTCTCCTACATGGGCCATGGCCCTCTTTAATTAGAAGACCAAGTCTCGTAATTAATTCATGGCCCAGTTAATTAATTTGACCAGGCCTAATTTAATCTCCCAATTAAATAGCCCAATTAATTAACTTAATCTCCCATTTAATTAAAATCCTTTTCTAATTAATTAAATCCAACTTAATTAATTTATTCACAAATTAAATCCAATTTAATTTATGATCCACATCCAATTCCAATTGGATCCCATTTGTTCCAATTGGGTCGACCCAGTCGACCCACCCAATATAATCGATCCAGTCGATTTTTCACCCAGTCAACCCAGTCGACTCGGTCGTTCTTATTTCCTCGCTTTCGCTACTTGTGTATTGTGTTTGCCCCCGTAGGTTCACCACATAATTGGCCGTGAGTTATAATTAAATATTATTTAATTATTCGAGTAAGACTTACTCTAAATCAATCGAACACTCTGTCGATTGACCATTCCAAAATTAGCACCCCTGCCAATTTGGGAATTCTCCCACACTCCACGGTCGATGTCCAGCCACAAGCCCATGGAGCCCAATCACTGGTGAATTAATTCAGTGAACCTTTTATCATTTATAATTTCCATATACGACATAATCTCTCCATTGATCAATCTCCCAGTCGAGACTTAAGGGTATGGTCTTTCATCGGATTCCCTTTTTTTTGTCTTGACCTTATGTATTCTGGTCTCGAAATAAATTCTCTTTGACTTAATCTTTATGAGCTACTTACATAAAGTCGTCAGATACCTTGGCCAAGTATTTACCAGAATTAATTTCTTACAGAAATCCATAGGAGAATTTCCCAACCTATCATGTCGGGTCAATGGATCCTTTGTTGATGATATGAATCTGCATACGAGTTCCTCTATACCCAACATGAGTCCACAGAGACTTTCTGGTGATCCCCAGTCAGTCGGAACTCATATCAAAGTATAGACGTTCTCGCACCAGATAAACCCTATCACCTCAAGTAGTTAGGGATCGTTCCTCGTATACTATTATAAATATGGAATAACTTCAACCCCGATATGCGACTACCGCTTCCATGGTGAGTTATTTCCTAATTGGGGTATTCAGTGCGCTTGCCATCCCAGCAAGCCACCCACTTATGTGTATCGACTATCCCAGTCACGATCGTGGACCCCAGCGTCCTCCAGTTCATCGGAGTACACACAATAGTGAGAGTCTAACCGAATCCAACGATGTCCTATCTCAATTGGATTCTACGACTCTTGAATATGTTCTAGATCACGGCCTTGGAGATCAGTCCACGGGTTGTCCCATAGCCCTGTGATCTAAGGACTTCTATCCTTATGCGTAGATAATTATTACATAAGATAAAGATGACCATTTAATAAAGTGCATTTATTAATCGAAATTGAGTAGTTCCGCATTTATTACAATAAATACTAGCCATACAGCTGGCTTGCAGGACACTATTTCTATCAATCTCCCACTTGTCCTAAAGCCAGTCTTTTATGTTCTTGAGTCCCATCCTTTCCACATGTTTCTCAAATGCCTTTTGAGGCAGAGGCTTCGTTAGCGGGTCCGCCATATTATCTTCTGAGTCGACACGTTCCATCTTAATGTCTCCTCTACCAATGATATCTCTTATCACGTGGTATCGTCTTAGTACGTGCTTGGATTTCTGATGAGATCTCGACTCCTTTGCTTGCGCTATTGCCCCATTGTTATCACAGAAGATAGTAATGGGCTCAGCAATGCTAGGTATCACATCCAATTCCTGGATGAAGTTCCTCATCCAAACACCTTCCTTTGCTGCATCACTCGCAGCAATGTATTCTGCTTCAGTGGTTGAATCCGCGGTTGTTTCTTGCTTGGAGCTCTTCCAGCTAACCGCACCACCATTGAGGCAGAACACGTATCCTGATGTCGACTTGAAGTCGTCTACATCACATTGGAAGCTCGAGTCTGTATAGCCTTCCAATTTCAATTCTCCTCCATCGTATACCAAGAACAATTCCTTAGTCCTTCTCAGGTACTTCAGAATTGCCTTTACGGCTATCCAGTGCTGCTCACCTGGATCAGACTGGTAGCGACTTGTAACGCTTAAAGCGTACGCTACGTCTGGTCTCGTACATAGCATACCATACATTATGCTTCCTATCGCGGATGCATATGGTATTCGAGACATATTGCTTCTCTCTTCTGGCGTCTTTGGGGCCATAGACTTAGAGAGTGCAATCCCATGTCTCATTGGAAGCAATCCTCTCTTGGATTCTTCCATACTAAATCTTTTCAAGATTTTATCTATGTACTGGGATTGGGAGAGGCCCAGCAGTCCTTTTGATCTATCTCGGTAGATCCTTATACCTAGTACAAAGGATGCTTCTCCCATATCCTTCATCGAGAATTGTGTAGATAACCATGCTTTAGTTTCGGACAATGCTTTCACATTGTTTCCAATGAGAAGAATGTCGTCAACGTAAAGCACAAAAAATTCAACTGTACTCCCACTGATCTTCTTGTACACGCAAGGTTCGAACATGTTTTTGATGAATCCAAAAGTTTGGATTGTCTCATCGAAACGAATGTTCCAACTTCGGGAAGCTTGCTTCAGTCCATAAATGGACCTCTGGAGTTTGCAGACCTTGTGCTCATCTCCTTTGGATGCATATCCTTTTGGTTGCTCCATGTAGATCTCCTTGTCAATGTCCCCATTGAGAAAGGCAGTCTTTACATCCATCTGCCATATCTCGTAGTTATACCACGCAGCTATGGCCAGCAAGATCCGAATGGATTTGGGCATTGCGACGGGCGAGAAGGTCTCCTCAAAGTCAATTCCAGGTCTTTGAGTGTATCCTTTTGCCACTAGTCGCGCCTTGTAGGTTATTACCTCTCCGTTCACTCCAAGCTTTCGCTTATAGATCCACTTGCAACCCACGGGAGCCACTCCCACTGGTGGATCTACCAAGGCCCAGACCTTGTTTGAGTGCATGGAGTCCAATTCGGATTCCATGGCTTCGCGCCACTTTCCCGAGTATATGTCTAGCATAGCCTCTTCGTAAGTCCTTGGGTCGGTTAGAGATTGTCCAGTCTCATGCAGCAGACCGTAGTACCTCTCGGGTTCTCTACGTTGTCTTTCTGACCTACGGAGAATCGGTGTACTTTCTGGTGCACTTTCATGCTCATGTTCTCCTACTGCCTGTGGCGATGGGTCAGCTTGATCGACCTCTTCGGCCTTTTCAGCTTCAGTGACCTCATCCAGTTCTACGTTATTTTCTTTCTTGTCAACCAAGAAATCCTTCTCCAAGAAGTGAGCGTTCCTCGAGACAAACGTAGTTTGTCTTGTAGGATCGTAGAACTCGTATCCTATCGAGTTTTCCGGATACCCCACGAATTTGCACAAAGTGGATTTAGTTTCCAATTTATCTCCCACTAGCTTTTTAACGTAAGCGGGAGATCCCCATATGCGCATGAATGCGTATGAGGGTGCCTTGCCAAACCATAATTCGTATGGTGTCTTTTCTACGGATTTAGAAGGTACCATGTTCAGTATCTTCGTTGCCGTGAGGAGGGCATGTCCCCAAAATGAAAGAGGAAGGTCAGTGGCACTCATCATGGATCGAACCATGTCCATCAAAGTTCGATTCCTTCTCTCTGCTACTCCATTTAATTGGGGTGTTGCAGGAGGAGTCTACTGCGATAATATTCCATGCTCTACAAGATAATTCAGAAATTCGTTACTAAGAAATTCTCCCCCTCGGTCAGAACGAAGAGCCTTTATCGTATGACCAAGTTGATTCTCTACTTCCATCTTGAATTCTTTGAATCGCTCAAAGGCTTCAGACTTGTGTTTCAACAAGAACACATATCCATAACGACTAAAGTCGTCAGTGAAAGTGATGAAGTAGTCATAGCCACCTCGGGTGCTTTTTCTTAGTGGTCCACATACGTCAGTATGTATTAAGTCCAATGTTTGCTTGGCTCGCTCAGGGTTTCCTTTAAATGGCAACTTAGCCATTTTACCCTTTAGACATGGTTCACATGTTGGCATTTCATCAATGCGATTGATTTCAATCGCGCCAGATGATGCTAACTTTTGAATCCTAGACTTAGATATATGTCCAAGTCGAGCGTGCCATAATTGGGCAGATATTTCATTATCTTGTTTCCTTTTGTTTTGTTGTACGTGCATGACTTACTTAGGCGGTTTTATGATGTAAAGTCAATAATTCAATGTACCAAATGAAAAACTAAAACAGGAGCTTTTATTAAAATCAACATTATTCATTAACATGAATAAAAGTTTTTCATTAATAACTAGGTACATAATTGAAAGTTTCCTAATGACTTTATCAAACCACCTAAATCTACTTTTGCCTACGACCTTGGTAGCAGCTCCAGCTCCATTGCCTTATTCAAGGATCCAATCCTCAGGCTCCAGTTTCCTTAATGCTCCCATCACCTACAAGGATGAGAACTCCAGTCAGTGTCTAACACCAAAAATGCACAGTTAATTGTAAAATTAACTTCAACAAGGAATATACCTGTTCGAACTCTCCATAGGTTCGAATTTAATCCTTTTCCTTGACCTTGTGCAGTAAGGAGCTCTGGTTTCCATTTGCTTTGGTTTTGAACGCCGCCCAGTCCTTTCGCCAACCCTCGCTTTCTTTCCAAAAGAAGCTTCGTGTTCCTCAAGCATTTGTCGCAGGATATGCACAGTAATCTCTCGCCTCTGGAGATTCAAGTCCGCGATAAATCGGTCATATGATCTAGGAAGAGATTGTAGAATGATATCTACTCGGAAATCATTGTCCATCACGACACCCATATCATCGAGTTCAGACAGAAGTCGAATCATCTTGTGTACGTGGATTCCGACAGGAGTTTCCCTTCTCTTTCTTGCTTGCAAGAGTTCTCTCGTGATCGCGTATCTACGACGACCATCTCTAATCCCATAAAGGAATTTGAGATTCGAGAGAATCTCTTTCGCGGATGCCATATGCTCATGTTGCAAACGCAGATCAAGTGACATATATTCCAACATGTATTCACGAGCTAAGCCATCATCCAATTTCCATTTGGTGATGCTTTTACGGAGCTCATCAGGAACGTCATGTGAAATAGTAATGGGTGGTGGCACAGACAAAACATAGGATATGTTTTCAGCTTCAAATAATCCATTCAAATGATGCGTCCATGTTGGTCCCAAGTGGTCAGATGAGGTCTAGAAGGGGGGGGGGTGAATAGACCTCTGAAAATTTTTGAACTTAAAAACTTTTCAGTCTTCTGTCAGCAGACTAAGCTGATGAAGAACAGTAAGCAGACTAGTCTGATCGTGAACAAATCTTGAACAGACGACTGACCACTCTTCATACAAATACTTAGCTGTTTTTCAGCAAAACAGTTTTCCAAAGAGTATACTTGCAGCGGATTGTTTGAAAGTGTTTTTCACAAGTAAACTAAGTTCTAAAAGATTTTATCCCCAGTTTTCAAACTCCTTATAAAATCTTTTGTTTGATTCAAAGTGTTTAGAACGCAAACTTTAAAATATGCAAGAAAACTTTAAATGCAAAATAACACAAAGAATTTTTATAGTGGTTATATGGATAGAAATCCTTTAGTCCACTCTTCCAGATCACACAGATTCTGGGTTATACTATAATCACTTAGATTACAATATTTCTCCACTTACACCTAGACAACTAATGAAAAGGCTGTAAGCTCACAATAGGAAATCACAAAGAAGACCTATCCTCTAAAGTAGAATCACTCACAAAGACGGATTCTGACTTCGCACAACACTCAGCTATTACAAAATCACTCAGATAATGTTTTTCTGTTTTCTTCAACTGGGTTTCCGTCAACAGATGACTTCCACCAGACGAGTGAGCTGTTCGAGCTTTTTGAGACTTAGAGAAATTCTGCTTCAAAATTTCGATCTCTGATTGTTGTTGTGTTGTTTGCTCGATTGAAATTCAGCTCTATTTATACATGGAGATGAAAATATGACCGTTGAAGGCAAGTCACAAATCAAATCCATTCTTCAGCTCTTTTGAAACGGCTCTCTGCAGCAAACCGTACAGTGTACAGTACTTTTTTGTCCATCACATTTAATGTTGCATTAAATGCACTCTGCTGATCCGAGGATATCTTCAATCATTTGCCATTACTACCCTTCTCTTTCAGCATTTATTACACCAGGTGCATTTATTACCGTTGAACTGATCTCATGATCTCTTCCACTCTGCTGATCGAAGCAACCCTTCTGATAGGTACTCTGCTGATCAAATACTGAACTCATCTGATTTGACTCGGCTGATGACCTACCCTTCTGTTTGCTGTTTCAGCAAGAGATCACTAGTCTTCTGGTCTTTGAACTCTTCTGATAATTTCTTGGCTTGTTCAAAAGATCTTTCTAAGGGAACTAAGCTTTCCATACTTAGCTGACTATGATGTTTTGGAAATCATCAAAACCTTCCCTTAAACTTTGACTTCTTTTATCTTCATCTTCATCCAACAATTTCCCCCTTTTTGATGATGACAAAACTCCAGCTAAGTACCTGTACCTAAACTAAAGTTTTGATCCTCAAAAATTTCTGAGATAGAAATAGTATGTTGGATTCAAACTTGCAATTTTATAAATGATTGAACTGATTACATATTACAAGTTTTAAAGAGTGAAAGATGCAAAGTACTTTAAAAGATTACAAGGATTTTAAGATAAAGAAATCTAGTCTAAGCTAGTCTTCTCCCTTCATCTCTTCTTCAGCTTCCTTGTTTTCTTTATCAGATTCTCCATCAGATAACTTAGAAGACTCAGCTTCCAAATTTTCAACGAATCTTTTCTTCAACAGCTCTAACTTCCTTTTCTTGACATCTGGATCAAGCTGTTCTTCAGCTGAATCTTTGGCAGCAGCTAGTTCCTTATCAGACTTGGCTTTTGCTTCAGATTCTTCAAATTCAGCTTGCTCTTCTTCTTCTGTAATTTTCTCATCTGTTGGTCTTCTTGATTCTTCCATATGTTTATCAGTCTCACCAGCAGATTCTTCCAACACTTCAGTTGCTTCAGCAGCATCTTGATTTTCAGCTTCCAATGCAAAAGAGGTTCCAACTCTTTGCTGTCCAAATATCCTTTCTTCCCCCTTTTTGTCATCATCAGCAGGGACAGGTGGATATTGTGGCACAACTGGTGTAATGAGAAGTGAATCACAGAGAAGCTTGATGTTCTCTTCCATAGCATTTATCTGAGCTTGTTGTTTGAGTTGATTGGCCTTGAATTCTCTCATTTCCTTGAGCAGATCTTCTCCTTGATCACCTAATTGAATTTGAGTTCCCAGAATCCAATTTGATGAAGCCTTGAAGTCTTTCATCATGTTTCCCATGACTTCATCTTCTGCTTGGAGGGCCATTTCAACAGTTTGTTCAATCTGTTTCCAACCTTCAGTAGTGCTCTGAGTCCGTCTTCTAAGTATATCCATATCTTGACAGATGGATTTAACATTCTGAGCAGTATCTTCTATCGGATCGGTTGGGACAGCAGCAGCTTTCTGATTTGGTTGTTTAACAGCAGCTAACACTTCTGCAGCTAATTCTTCCTTCATATCCTTCAAAGATTTGGTGATCATTTGTTGGATGGAGTCCAACAGATTTGTCTGAACATTTTGAGAAGTTGAAGGCATATCTGTTGTAGCAGCAGGTGTTTCTTTGATAAGTTGCTCTGATGGTTGAGTTATCAATGCCAGAGATTGATCTGCTGATCTATCAGCATGGCTTGGAGTGCTTTCCTTCTCCTTAGCTTGATCATCTCCTTTAGCAGCAACTTCTTTGTCCTTGATCTGATCTGCTGGAATTTCTTCTTCCTTCTTTGAGTCATCAGCAGCATCAGACTTATCACCATGTGCTTTGTTCTGATCAGATGGGTCTGATGTACCCTCTTTTTGCTCTGGTTGATCAGAAGGCTTTGCTTTTTCTTTATCAGCAGGGGATACAATCTTCTTGACAGTCTCAACTGTCCTCATCAATCCTTCATTGTCCACAGCTGACCTGTTAGAAATCCAAGTAAAATTATCAAGAGGAATAAAATTAGATGAAGGTTCCTCAGGCAGCTCTTCATATGGTTTGATATTTGGACCATAGACAATGTGTTTGATGTTTGGAAGGGGGACCAATGAGCTGGGTTGTCCTCTTAACTTCCTTGATTTCTTTGCCCAAAGCTCCATTGCTTGAGCAATAGCTAACTTGATAGATCTTTCCTTGAGGTCTACTGAATCATCATAATCCTCAGCTATAGACTCAAAGATCTTCTTAGCTTCAGCCTTGACTATGTGACTTATTCTCATTCTTAACATGTCCAGAAAGAATTCTGAATCAAGTGCTTGAATGAGAGAACCCGTCTCAAGCCACTTCAGTACCCATGCTTCTTCAGCAGCAAAGGCTTTCCATTTGGTCATTTCAGCTGGACTCTTTGTCAGTCTGAATTCCCTCCACCTGTTGTATCTGATCTTTTCATTATTGAACTGTGTCAGGCGGTTGACTCTTTCATTGTCACCATCAAGCCTCTTCAGGAATTCTTCATAGATGGCAGGATCTTCCCTGACAATCTCCAAAGACAATCTAATTTCTTCTCTCCTCTTTGGCTTTGTCTTAGGTGCAGGCATAGCTGGTATTGGTTTGTTTGGATCCCTTGGTTCACCAATAGCTATCCCACCAGTATGCTGATGTCCATGAGCATCCTTGATGCTTTCTTCAATGGCAGCAGCCAACTCTGCTGCCTCAACAGCATCCCTTTGCTCTTGAGTCATTTTGCTGGCTTCATCCTCCAGCCTTTTTAGTTCTAGGCTCTTCAGCCTTTCTTCTTCTGCTTTCTCTGCAGCTATCCTTTGCTTCTCAGCAGCATCCAATCTTTTCTTTTCTGCAGCAGTCAAATAAGTTGCAGTTTTGCCAATCCTCTTTCTTCTGGATTCAGGACTCTCAATTGCTTGAAGAGGGATTGCAGCAACTGGAGTAGGATGCAACAAGGGTGCATCTCCTTCAAGTGTTGAACTAGTCTGCTGTACATTTTCAACTTCAGCAGATAGTGCAGCAGTTGAGTCTTCTGTTGACACTCCAACTTCAGAAACAACTTCAGCTTCAGTAGCAGCAACCTTACCGGCTTCAACAACAGGTTCTTCAATGATCAAAGGCCTTTCTGCTTCAGTTGTTGTTTCTCTAACAGTTGCAACAGGTTCTTCAGAGAAAGTTACCTTTCTCTTTGCCTTTGACTTGGCAATTCTCTTGGCAGGGGGGTTGGCAGTAGGAGGTCCCCTTGCCTCACTTCTTGTTCTCAATCTTTTCAACCTTTGAAGAGGAATTTCTTCCTCAGATTCAGTTCTTTCAGGAGAAGAACCTGTCTCCATTTGTTCAATCTCCTTGGTGAAATCTTCAACTATTTTCTCTGGAACTTCATCCTCAGGTTGTGCTGACCCAGTCTCAACAGCAGACTGTGCTGTTGGCTCAGCAGATTGACTAGTCTGACCTTCCTTCTTGCTTTTCTTAGAAGGGGCCTTCTTAGACTTTGTGGGGGCTTTTCTTTTTGGATTATCCACCACATGCCTCACTGGTTCGTATAGTTTGAATTCCTTGCTACCATGAGTTTGCTTTCCACCTCCCATAGGGCATTGCAGGGATGCAAACAGATTACTAAGCAGAATAGCATGAGAGTGCCTTTTGTCACTTAGCAGCTCATAAACGTGAACAGCCCAGTTAACTTTCAAACCATAATAGATACACACCATTGTGTAGTATCTTCTTCTGGGTAACCCATCCAGTGAGCTTGTACTGCAGTCCAGTACTTTGGCTATGATGTCTGCGAACCTTTGATACTCATCTTTCAGCTGAGTCTTCATCAAGGCTCCAGTCATCTTTTCTCCCTTTTTCGCACAAACAGCCCAGAATTCCTCCTCTTTCGCAGACCCCAGGTCTGACACATCTCCTCCTTCATTCGTAAGCTTATAAATTTCACTAAGAACAGCAGCAGATACAACAACCTTCTTACCACCGATGACAGCAGTCATAACAGTGTCATCACTGTTGAACTTTCTGGTCGTGTAGAAATGGTATACATCTTCAAGGTAGACCCTATCTTCGTGTGCTTCCAACACTGGGACCAGAGAGGCCTCTTTGATTTTCTCCATCAATGAGCGCATCAAATCAGTACCCGAAAAGTGAAATTTGCTGTAGTTTAGATATCTTCCGTCAATAATCTTGTCCATTTCTGAGATTAGTGAGTGGATTCTGCAAAAGAACAGTGAACTTTCGAAACAAGAGGGTTTGAGAGTTAGAGAGTTTGAGAATTTTTGTGTGCGTAAGACGACTATGCTGTTCATATCGGATTTTATAGGTTTCCTTTTGGTTAGGTTTTCGTGATTTATCAGAGCCATTGATCTAATCTGACAGTTTTTAATCGTGCGGATGAGAGCCGCGGATTTCAATTTTATTATTTTAATGTCAGATGGGCGGGAAACTCTATCGACACTAATCTGTTACTTATAAAAGCGCGTTTCTAAAAGTACGACTTTGTAACCATGCTTATATAAGATATCAGATGAGTAGAGTTTAACTTATCTGACAGACGAGTGATCTGTTATCTGATATTACTAGAGAAAGCCAATAGCTAGTAATCTTCCTCTGCTGTTTGTCAATCCAGCAAGATAAAATAATCTTCAATCTTCAAGAATTAAGAACAGATCTTCTGATAGCATAACTTCAACTTACTGACATTAACAGATTTCATTCTTTAGAGCAGAAGTACCGCTAGTCTTACACGTTCCCCCTGTCTTTAAGAATTCATAAGTTAACTAGTCTGTTGAAAGTTAATCCTTGAATAAAATAACTGATGACTAAGCTGTTGAACTCCAGTCTTCTGATGAGTTCCCCCTCAGCTTATGCATCCAAATTTAGTAGTCCTAACTCAGCTCTTAGAGTTGAGAACCTTGCTTCACTTAAAGGTTTAGTGAAAATGTCAGCAATCTGATTGTCTGTATGAACATACTCAATCATAACATTGCCTTTTTCCACATGATCTCTAATGAAGTGATGCTTGATCTCAATATGTTTAGTCCTTGAATGACTTGTAGTGTTCTGAGTAAGTGAGATTGCACTTGTATTGTCACAGTAGATTGGAATTCCACTGATCTTGATGTTGTAGTCTTCTAGTTGATGTTTCAACCAAAGTATTTGTGCACAGCAAGCTCCAGCAGCTATATATTCAGCTTCAGCAGTAGATATAGAAACTGAAGTTTGTTTCTTACTCATCCATGAGATCAGACGACTACCTAAGAACTGACAGGCACCTGTTGTGCTCTTTCTGTCAATCTTGCAGCCAGCAAGGTCTGAATCTGAGTAGCCAATGAGCTCAAATCCAGATTCTCTAGGATACCACAATCCCAATTCTTGAGTGCCTTTAACATATTTCAATATCCTTTTGGCAGCTAAAAGATGAGATTCTTTGGGGTTTGATTGAAATCTTGCACAGACTCCAACTGAGTACATTATATCAGGTCTACTTGCTGTTAGATACAACAATGAACCAATAATGCCTCTGTATTTGGTTATGTCCACTGATTTGCCATCTTCATCTTTATCCAAACGAAGACTTGTAGACATAGGAATGGTAGCAGTAGAGCTAGTTTCCATACCAAATTTCTTGAACAGATCTCTTGTGTATTTTGCTTGGCTGATGAATATTCCATCAGGCAACTGTCTAACTTGCAAACCAAGAAAATAATTAAGTTCACCCATCATGCTCATTTCAAATTTATTCTGCATCAGCTTGGAGAACTTATCACACATCTGTTGGTTAGTTGAACCAAAAATAATATCGTCCACATATATTTGCACAAGTAATATATGATTTTCCCATTCAATTGTAAACAAGGTTTTATCTACCTTACCTTTACGAAATCCTTTGATTAAAAGAAAATCAGATAGGGTATCATACCATGCTCTTGGAGCCTGTTTCAGTCCATAGAGGGCTTTCTTCAGACGATATACCTTGTCCTCTTCTTGATAGACTTCAAATCCAGGAGGTTGTTCAACATACACTTCTTCTTGCAATTCTCCATTGAGAAAAGCTGACTTCACATCCATCTGATAGACAGTGAAGTTCTTGTGAGCAGCATAGGCTAGAAACAGTCTGATTGCTTCAAGTCTTGCTACTGGTGCAAAAGTTTCATCAAAGTCAATTCCTTCTTCTTGACAATAACCCTTGGCCACTAATCTTGCTTTGTTTCTGGTAACAATACCATCTTCATTCATCTTATTTCTGAATACCCATTTAGTGCCAATAACTCTTTGATGACTTGGTCTAGGAACTAAGTACCAGACTTCATTCCTTTCAAATTGATTTAACTCTTCTTGCATGGCTTCAATCCAGAAGGAATCATTAAGAGCTTCTTCAATTTGCTTAGGCTCTATTTGAGATAGAAATGTGACAAACATAGCATCTTGTGCAGCAGCTCTTCTTGTTTTCACTCTATCTAAAGGATCACCAATGACTAACTCAGGAGGGTGATTCTTGAGCCATCTGAGATCAGGTTGCAAATCAGGATGTTGTCCTCTGTCTTGATCTTGCAACACTACTGTTGGAGTTCTAGTAGTAGTCTGTTGAACGTTTGCAGTCTGTTGAACAGTCTCTGGTCTGTCAGCTGTTAGCAACTCGTCTGTTAGACAATCAGCACTGTGATCTTGAACAGCACTTGAGTTAGCAGCTGAACTTAGATTAGGTAGTATGATGGGAACATATTCTTCATTTCTTCCAATGTCCAACTTCTGTAAATCAGCAGACAGGTCTTGATTAATACTTTGATTCTTTTCAGAAGATTGACTTGGCTCATCAAATACTACATGGATAGATTCTTCTATTAGTAATGTTCTTTTGTTAAACACTCTATAAGCTTTACTAACAGTAGAGTATCCTACAAAAACAGCTTCATCAGCCTTTTCTGCAAATGCAGTAAGGTGATTTTTCCCATTATTCAATACAAAACATTTACAACCAAAAATCTTGAAGTAATGAATGTTTGGTTTTCTGTTGTTCCAAACTTCATATGGAGTCTTGTTCTGATTTTTGTTGATCATACATCTGTTTTGGGTAAAACATGCTGTATTTGTTGCTTCTGCCCAAAATCTTTGAGGCAGTTTAGCTTCAGCTATCATGGTCCTGACAGCTTCTTTCAGTGTTCTGTTTCTCCTTTCAGCAACACCATTCTGTTGAGGGGTTCTTGCAGCTGAATACTCATGATGTATTTCTTTGATATTGCAATACTCTTCAACAGTAGAGTTTGTAAACTCTGTCCCTCTATCTGATCTGATCTTCAATATTTTGATACTCTTCTCATTCTGGATCAGTTCCATCAGATTGGTAAGATGTTCCTTGGTTTCACTTTTCTTTTTCATGAATATCACCCAAGTATATCTTGAATAGTCATCCACAACAGCTAGGCAGTATTTCTTTCCACCATTGCTGACTGGATCAATGGGTCCAAATAAGTCCATATGCAGCAGTTCCAATATTCTTCCAGAAGATTGGTGCTTCTTTTCTTTGAATGATGACTTGATTTGTTTACCCTTCTGACAGGCGTCACAGAGCTTGTCTTTGCTCATGACTGCTTTTGGAATCCCTTCTACCAAATCATTCTTGATTAATCTGTTTATGGTCTTGAAGTTTAAATGATTCAATCTCTTGTGCCATAGCCAACTGACTTCACTTGGTGCAGATGCCACCAAACAAACACTTGAATTCTTATCAGCAGAATTCCAGTCAACTATGTAGACATTTCCTTGTCGTCTTCCAGATAAAATTACCTTCTTTGTACCAATTTGTTCAACATAGCACTTATCTGTTGAGAAGATGACTGAATATCCTTTGTCACAAAATTGACTTATGCTCAGCAGATTATACTTTAGGTCTTTAACATATGAGACGTCAGATATCTCTATGTTTCCCTTGATTAATCTTCCTTTAGCTTTAATCTTGCCTTCTTTGCTGTCTCCAAATGTAACACTTGGACCATCCACAGCAACTGCATCAGTCAGTTCATGTATGTTTCCACACGTGTGTCTTGAACATCCACTGTCCAAGTACCAAATCTTCTCTACTTTACTCCTACTCCTAATCCTAACCTACAAAACAAAAGTAAAATTGTTTTAGGTACCCTTATTGAGAGGGTCCTGAAGGATTAGTTCCACCTTTGACAACCCAAGATGTTGATGTCTTAGGCTTCTTAGGCTTCTGAGTTTTAACAGGAGTATGAACAGCTTCATTTTTACCATAGTTATCAGATAAGTTATGTTGATGATCAGTATGATAAGAATAATGTTCATAAGCAGGGTAAGGTGCATGATAAGCAGGGTATGCATGCATTGGATGAGCAGGGTAAGGTGCATAGTAACTAGGAAATTGAGGTGCATGATACATAGGATGATATGCAGCAGGTTGCACATAATATGACTCATTTCCATACCAAGCATTTTGACTTTTCTTATTCTTATGCTTCTTTGGTTTACTAGATGCTTGCTCTTTAACAGATGACTTAGCTTTATCACCAGTCTGATTAGTTTTAGCCTTATCAGATGACTTCTTAGGACTCTTCTGTTTAGGCTTACTAGTCTGTTTTCCTACACTAGGCTCTTTGCTCTTTTTAGCCTTAGGAGATTTCTTCTCCTTTATCACTTTCTCAGATGAGGTAGGTTTAGAAGTTTGAACATACAGAATGACCTTACTATTGTCAGCAGAAATAAATTTTTCAGTATGATTCAATTCTAGTTTATCCTTTTCTAAAGGTGTCTACTGTTTACTAGATGTATGCATGGATGCAACAGTTGACTTATCATGAGACTCAATAATTTTCTCAAGTTCCATGATTTTTCCTTTATAGACCTCACATTCAGCTTTCAGAGATTCATGCTCTTGCTCAAGCTGTTTATATTCAACTGATTCTTTTGGCTTTTCAGCTAGAAGTTTCAGTGAACTATTTTGCTCTTTTAGCAAGTTCATCTCTTCCTTAAGCTTAACAAATTCTCCAGCAATAGTAGTATTATTCAACATCATTTGCTCTAGAGAATTAAATAATTCATTTTCTTGAGGAGTTACCTCATCCTCTGAGTCATCAGATTCCTTTGCCATTAGGCACAGGAGAGCAGGTTTTTCTTCATCAGATGATTCTTCATCAGACGTGTCTGAGTCTGAATCAGATGAGTAGACAGCAGCTAGCTTTTCTGCTTCTGCCATCATAGCCTTGCCTCTATGATGCTTTCTTTCTTTTCTCATTTTCTTCTCCTCTTCAGTGTACTTTTCTGCTTTTGGATATGGGCAGTCTTTGATGAAGTGTCCCAATTTCCTGCAGTTGTAACACATTAGTTTTGCTTTATAATCATCTTTATCCTGAGAAGAAAAGTTAGGTTTAGAAGTAGAAGCATTGTTGTATTTGTTCTTCATTTTTCTTTTGTAGAACTTCTTGAAGTTATTCATCAACAGTGCAACATCTCCAGCAGTGTACTCCTTTTTGTTGAGTAGAGTGACTTCATCAGATGAGTCCACCTCTTTGCTTTTCTGTGCTGGTCTTCTGGTGTTTTTAGCAGCAACAAGTGCAGCTGTGGGTCCTGAAGTTGAGGTTTCTTCAATTCCCATCCTAGGCAGTTTATACTCGAATGCCTTGAGTACAGAGAACAGCTCAGTAAGAGAGATTTTTCCCAAATCTCTTGATTCTTCCATTGCTGTCACTTTCATGTTGAACTTTGGGGGTAGGGCCTTTAGTACTCTGACAGTGATCTCTTTGTCAGTGAAGGTCTTTCCCAGCTTTAAGACTTCATTCAGAGTTCTGGTGAATCTGGTATCCATCTGATCAATGGTTTCTCCAGACTTCATCTTGAAGTTATCCAGCTTCTCCAAGGCAACAGTGAGCTGATGCTCCTTTATAGCATCATTGCCTTCGCTCATATCTCTGACTTTATCCCACATCTCTTTTGCAGTTTTGCAGTGTTTGACCTTGTCAAACCGATCATTATCCAGGGCTTTAGTCATGATGAATCTCCCAACTTTATCTAGATTGTAAAGCTTTATTTCTTCAGGAGTCATCTCATGAAGGTCTTTCTCCACAACCGTATCTACTTCATTTATTTTGATGGTCTTTGTGAATCTGAATGGACCTTTAATGATACATGTGTACATGTTATCATTGTAGGCTGCTAGAAAGATTTCCATTCTAATCTTCCAGTCTTCAAAAGACATACCAGCAATGTGGGGAACATGGCTGATACAATCCATTTTTCAAAAAGTTTTGATTTTTCAAAAAGATGCTCTTTTGAAAAGTTTTGAAAACCTTTGAAAAACACTTGGATCAAGCTCGTTGATCAGGCAGCTGATTCTAATGAACCACCTGCTCTGATACCACTTGTTGGTCCCAAGTGGTCATATGAGGTCTAGAGGGGGGGGGGTGAATAGACCTCTGAAAATTTTTGAACTTAAAAACTTTTCAGTCTTTTGTCAGCAGACTAAGCTGATGAAGAACAGTAAGCAGACTAGTCTGATCGTGAACAAATCTTGAACAGACGACTGACCACTCTTCTTACAAATACTTAGCTGTTTTTCAGCAAAACAGTTTTCCAAAGAGTATACTTGCAGCGGATTGTTTGAAAGTGTTTTTCACAAGTAAACTAATTTCTAAAAGATTTTATCCCCAGTTTTCAAACTCCTTATAAAATCTTTTGTTTGATTCAAAGTGTTTAGAACGCAAACTTTAAAATATGCAAGAAAACTTTAAATGCAAAATAACACAAAGAATTTTTATAGTGGTTATATGGATAGAAATCCTTTAGTCCACTCTTCCAGATCACACAGATTCTGGGTTATACTATAATCACTTAGATTACAATATTTCTCCACTTACACCTAGACAACTAATGAAAAAGCTGTAAGCTCACAATAGGAAATCACAAAGAAGACCTATCCTCTAAAGTAGAATCACTCACAAAGACGGATTCTGACTTCGCACAACACTCAGCTATTACAAAATCACTCAGATAATGTTTTTCTGTTTTCTTCAACTGGGTTTCTGTCAACAGATGACTTCCACCAGACGAGTGAACTGTTCGAGCTTTTTGAGACTTAGAGAAATTCTGCTTCAAAATTTCGATCTCTGATTGTTGTTGTGTTGTTTGCTCGATTGAAATTCAGCTCTATTTATACATGGAAATGAAAATATGACCGTTGAAGGCAAGTCACAAATCAAATCCATTCTTCAGCTCTTTTGAAACGGCTCTCTGCAGCAAACCGTACAGTGTACAGTACTTTTCTGTCCATCACATTTAATGCTGCATTAAATGCACTCTGCTGATCCGAGGATATCTTCAATCATTTGCCATTACTACCCTTCTCTTTCAGCATTTATTACACCAGGTGCATTTATTACCGTTGAACTGATCTCATGATCTCTTCCACTCTGCTGATCGAAGCAACCCTTCTGATAGGTACTCTGCTGATCAAATACTGAACTCATCTGATTTGACTCGGCTGATGACCTACCCTTCTGTTTGCTGTTTCAGCAAGAGATCACTAGTCTTCTGGTCTTTGAACTCTTCTGATAATTTCTTGGCTTGTTCAAAAGATCTTTCTAAGGGAACTAAGCTTTCCATACTTAGCTGACTATGATGTTTTGGAAATCATCAAAACCTTCCCTTAAACTTTGACTTCTTTTATCTTCATCTTCATCCAACAGTCCAGAAATGCAAGTTAGGTCCAGTTAAAATATTACGTTCAAGTGATGAGATGGACAAATCTCTAAGTGCTCTAAGCTCTTTTGACATCATATCTATTAAAAACGACGAGAGAAGAAATAAATACGCGAAAGATTAATTTAAAATGCACAATTTACAAACATGGTTTTCATTTGTAAATTACTCCCACTATTTTAATCAAAATCTTATGCCTCCACATAAGTTTCGGGAATTTAAAATATCCTAGTGGGCTTAAGGCCCAAATGCAATCTCCTAGTACCCACGACTCGTTGGCCATACTATTTGATTCACTTGGTGGTCGAATACGTCGATGGTTAACCATCGCAGCTAACCCTTAAGTTCATTTAGCCTCGGTTTTCGATATGGACCCACGGCTCGTGAGACATCCATACTTACTAGCGTTAAATCATGTCCAATACTCGTGGAGAGAAATAGTTCAATCCTAGACGCCCCACGACTCGTGAGACAGCGCCTAAAACCTTGCTATCCCCTCCCTTGGCACTTTCTCGTGCATCGAGGCAATAGACATATCATCTTCCTATAGCTCGACCCACGACTCGTGAGACATCGAGATATATTCGTACAATATGCCTAAGACCTAGTAATTGGATAGGCTCGGACCATAGACACTATTCTCATGCGCCCGTTATACGATTTAATATTCTAATTGAATTTTAAGTTCAATTGGAGGTTTTTAAATTTTTCTTGTGCGAGGTCTCATCAGATTATGCTTATCTTGTTTACGTGATCTATTCTAAGCATGCATGACATACATCAAAGAATATAAGTAAACATACATCACCTAGCAGGATATGATTGATCGATTGCCCATCCTATGCGATTCATCACGAGCCAAGTGATGAATCAATTGGTCAGCCTAGGGTGGAAATTAAATGTCCTAACTATTACAATTTTCAAACCCATACATCATGGGCCTTCTTGTAATATCCAGCCACGGTCGATGTCCAGCCACAAGCCGATGGAGCCCAATCACTGGTGAATTAATCCAGTGAATCTTTTATCATTTATAATTTCCATATCCGACATAATCTCTCCATCGATCAATCTCCCAGTCGGGACTTAAGGGTATGGTCTTTCATCGGATTCCCTTTTCTTTTATCTTGACCTTATGTATTCTGGTCTCGAAATAAATTCTCTTTGACTGAATCTTTATGAGCTACTTACATAAAGTCGTCAGATACCTTGGCCAAGAATTTACCAGAATTAATTTCTCACAGAAATCCATAGGAGAATTTCCCAACCTATCAAGTCGGGTCAATGGATCCTTTGTTGATGATATGAATCTGCATACGAGTTCCTCTATACCCAACATGAGTCCACAGAGACTTTCTGGTGATCCCCAGTCAGTCGGAACTCATATCAAAGTATAGACGTTCTCGCACCAGATAAACCCTATCACCTCAAGTAGTTAGGGATCGTTCCTCGTATACTATTATAAACATGGAATGACTTCAACCCCGATATGAGACTACCGCTTCCATGGTGAGTTATTTCCTAATTGGGGTATTCAGTGCGCTTGCCATCCCAGCAAGCCACCCAGTTATGTGTATCGACTATCCCAGTCACGCTCGTGGACCCCAGCGTCCTCCAGTTCATCGGAGTACACACAATAGTGAGAGTCTAACCGAATCTAACGATGTCCTATCTCAATTGGATTCTACGACTCTTGAATATGTTCTAGATCACGGCCTTGGAGATCAGTCCACGGGTTGTCCCATAGCCCTGTGATCTAAGGACTTCTATCCTTATGCGTAGATAATTATTACATAAGATAAAGATGACCATTTAATAAAGTGCATTTATTAATCGAAATTGAATAGTTCCGCATTTATTACAATAAATACTAGCCATACAGCTGGCTTGCAGGACACTATTTCTATCAATACTCGTCCCTCAACTACGGGACAGTGTTTGTTTATGGGGGACTATCTGATATCGTGGAAATGTAAGAAACAACAAACAGTTTCCAAGTCATCTACCGAAGCTGAGTATCGGGCTATGTCATCTGTATGTAGTGAGATAACATGGATAATGGGTCTTTTGCGTGATTTGCGAGTAAATCTCACTAGTTCGACACATCTGTTTGCTGGTAACATTAGTGTTATCCGTATTGCATCTAATCCCATGTTTCATGAATGCAAGAAACACATTAAGGTTGATTGCCATTTTATTAGAGATAAATTTTTAGCTGGTGAAATTTCGCTGCCTTACATTTCTTCACAGAACCAGCTTGTCGACATTTTCACTAAGCCACTCACCTCTTCTGTCATAGCTATCTAGTTGACAAACTTATGTTGTTTACACATTCATAGTTTGAGGGGAGGTGTAGAAACATATATCTTATATCTTCTAGTATATTCTTTAGTTTCCTTTTCTTAGATAGTTTCTTTTTATCTATACATAGCTACTTTGTAATTGTATCTTTTAACCTATATATATATATATATATATATATATATATATATATATATATATATGAGAAACATGACTGGTTGAGCGGTCATGCGACACTATTCCTCAACTCTTCTATGTTTTTCTTGTGTTCTGAGAGATATATGCATTTATGTTGTATTTCCTTAATGATATATTTAGCGGGTAAATTGTGGCTAATATATTTAATTGACTAGCAATTTTGGTGAGAGGGAAAAATAATTTTGGTCCCAAACTTTTCCCAGAAACACATTTGGTACCACGCTTTGCAGAAAAACAGATTTGGTACCACAATTTTCATTCTCTTGACACATTTAGTCATTCCGTTAATTTTTGTTTTTGTGCGTGACTGACACGCGGGCGTGAAGTTCAGAATGCCCACAAGATTTGCACTTGATAAATAGAATAGGGGGTGAAAATGCAATTTGGGCATTATAAACCTAAAATTTCCTCTCTATTTTTGCTTCCATCTAAAGTCTTTCCCTCCAATTTTGTCTCTTCATGTACAACCTTTCCCTCCATACAACCATTCCCTCCATTTTTTCTTTCTCACCAAATTATTTCCCTCAATCTCTTCTCCAACATAACATAAAGAAAGAAATAAAAACATAACCCTCCATAGTCAAGAAAAATTTCATCTTCAATTCAAGGCATTCATATAATACCCCTAGAAAGGAATTGAAGTGTTTTTGCGGCCTACCCACTCCGCTTAGGACAAGTTGGTCCGATGATAAACCCGGAAGACGGTTTTATGGTTGCGTGAACTACCGTAGGGAAGATGGATGTTGTTTCTTTGAATGGGAAGATGATGTTGAGATTCGGTAAGATAAACTGCCCTAGGCACATCGGAATTTAATAATTTTTAGGACCTCTTACGGAATCTTGCCACGATACTACTCTAGTTGTATATATATGAACATTAAATAAACGACATAAATAACAGATCTGCGTTATACCTATCTCCTTGCAAATCCTAGTTGCAGACGAAGTCAAGTTCATCCCTCAAGTTGGTCGATCCTATGCCCTGCTTCAGCGCCCCACGTGTTGCGCCTCTATGGGTTGATACACCACAATTACACGAAATATAATATACCATGATCGGCTAGAACACAGGATATATTAAGATCTGGGGTTAGGAAACGAACTTGGAACAAAAGACAAAAAAATCGAACTCCTCCAAAAGAGAGAGAGAGTTCGGCCGATCACAAGAGTGGGAGAGGGGGAGAGTTTTTGCTTGACATGGAATTTTGTCTCTTGTTAGTTGTGTGTGAGATATGACATTAAGTCTCCAATTTACAGGTATCTCATTAACCTAATCCTCCTAGGACTAGGACTCCAAGTCTCCTACATGGGCCATGGCCTTTTTAATTAGAAGACTAAGTCTTCCTAATTAATTCATGGCCCACTCAATCAATTTAATTAGACTTTATTTAATTTTCCAATTAAACAGCTCAATTAATTAATTACTCTCCCAATTAATTAAATTAGACTCCAAGTCTATTTAATTAAATCTTTCTATAATTAATTAAATCCAACTTAATTAATTAACTCACAAATTAAATTCCAATTTAATTTACAATCTTGATCCAATTCCAATCGGATTCAATTTGTTCCAATTGGGTCGACCCAGTCACATAATCGACTCAGTCGATTCTCTTGACCCAGTCGACCCAATCGACCCAGTCGATTTGGTCGACCTAGTTGTTTCCTTTTCTTTCGCTTTTCCTTCATATGTATCGTGTATGCCCCCATAGGCTCACCACATAATTGGCCGTGGGTTATAATTAAATATTAAATTAATTATTCAAGTATTAAATACTTTAAATCTATCGAACACTCTGTCGACTGATCATTCCAAAATTAGCACCCCTGCCAATTTAGGAATTTTCCCACACTCCACGGTCGATGTCTGGCCACAAGCCCATGGAGCCCAATAACTGGTGAATTAATTCAGTAAACCTTTTATCATTTACAATTACCATATACGACATAATCTCTCCATCGATCAATCTCTCAGTCGAGACTTAAGGGTATGGTCTTTCATCGGTTCCCCTTTTCTTTTGTATTGACCTTATGCATTCTAGTCTCGAAATAATTCTCTTTGACTTAATCTTTATGAGCTACTTACATAAAGCCGTCGGAAACCTTGGTCAAGGATTTTACAAGAATTAATTTCTCACAGAAATCCATAGGAAAATTTCCCAACCCATCAAGTCGGGTCAATGGATCATTTGTTGATGATATGAACCTGCATACGAGTTCCTCTATACCCAACATGAATCCACAGAGACCTTCTGGTAATCTCCAGTCAATCAGAACTCACATCAATGTATAGAAGTTCTCGCACCAGATAAACCCTATCACCTCAAGTATTTAGGGATCGTTCCTCGTATACTATCGTAAATTGGAATAACTTCATCCTTGATATGCGACTACCGCTTCCATGGTGAGTTATTTCCTAATTGGGGTATTCAGTGCACTTGCTATCCTAGCAAGCCACCCGCTTATGTGTATCGACTATCCCAGTCACGCTCGTGGACCTCAGTGTTCTCCAGTTCATCGGAGTATACACAATAGTGAGAGTCTAACCGAATCCAACGATGTCCTATCTCGATTGGATTCTATGACTCTTGAATATATTCTAGATCACGGCTTTGGAGATCAGTCCACGGGTTGTCCCATAGCCCTGTGATCTAAGGACTTCTATCTTTATGCGTAGATAATTATTACATAAAATAAAGATGACCATATATTAAAGTGCTTTTATTAATTAAAATCGAGTAGTTCCTTTATTTACAACAATAAATGCTAGCCATACAGCTGGCTTATAGGACATTATTTCTATCAGATGAGCCCATGTGTGCAAGGTCAAAGGCTATAATACCCAATTTATTGCGTAAAATTAACAAATTCAAAGTTGAAATGAAGAAAAAGGACGCTGAAATCCAGAAAAAAGGATGAAGAAATCAACAAAAAAGATGAAGAAATCACCCTTTATGCTGCAGCAATTTCAAAAAAGGAAAGGAAAATAGTTGAGCTGAAAAAAAACATAAACTTGGGGACTAGGATGACAATCTGGAAATTGGTTGGCCTTATGTTGATGATGATAATCTGGAAGTTCGTTTTGTAGAGATAATTGGGGACTGTGATGCTTGATGTAGGGTGGTTAGTGTTTGTGAAGAATGAGGCTAGTTTAGTAGTAATTTTGTAATGTTATAAGTAATTTAGTACTTTTGTAATGTTTTTAATTGTAATGTTCCATGTTCTAAGTTAATTTTAAGGTATTTTTTATGTATTGCTTGTTTGAAATGCTTGGAGGATGATGTTGATGTGTTTGAAGGGCTTTTTTGCTCCATTTTATGTTGCTGCCAACAAAAAATTTTTGCACTATATTGTGCTCATTTTTGCTGCATTTACCGAACTCATTTGGCCATTTTTGCTGCTTCATCACAAACACCCAAATATCAATATAAGTTCATCACCCAAATCAACCTCAACACAAAACCATATATAACACTGAAACATCCTTTTTCATTACAAAACCAACATGAATTCATATCCTAAATCATCTTCAAACATCCAACACTGTAGTTTAGTCATCGTTTCATTACAATCACAAAAAATATAACACCATTTCATTACAATCACAAAAAACACCATTGCATTACTAAATTTAATATAATAACACCATTTAATTACATTCCACCACTGTACCACTGTAATTAAAAAAAAAAACTGGATACTCACCTAAACTTCACAAAAAATAGGAATATTCTGAAAATATATAATTCAAGGCAAAATAAATTAGATCAATCAATCTATGTACACCCCTTTGCAAAACAAAATTACAAATTGACTTATAATTTACTTATGAGAACTTGAATCCTCATTCTTAGATTTCTTAGATTTTCTAGAGCTTGTACATGCAGCCTGTAAGTTTGACAAGGTATCAAACTTCATTCCATCCTTCACAATGACTGGAAAAGGCTGTGACCCTAAACTTGTTTGTGGTTGATAATTTGTTGGAGCATAGCCTCTGATATTTGCTCTATGTTGCATAGGTGTAACCTGAAATATGAGGACAAGTTAGTCTACTTAATGTAATAACTATTAAACATCATTTCAATATGAAATATCTTACATTTGGAACAAATTGCAGTCCTTGAGGTGGCCTAAATGCTGAAGTAGACTGCAGTCCTTGAGGTCCTCCAACAGCTGCTTTGTCTTTACCTTTACCTTTGGATACCTGACTTTGGCTCATTTCAACAATGGAATCCTTCTGGCTGGCTTGGTTTGTCACACCAACATTTTCTGCCTCATCAATCCTTTTCCTCTTTCTTCCCTTTAACATTCAAAGAAAATATGTTAATAACATATAAGTCAAAAAATCTTCACAAAATAAGACACTGGTACTTACAGCTTCAACTGGTATCTCTTGAAATTGAACAGGAACATCATGTATCACTTGTGCTTCTTCTTGATTTTCAGTTGGTGGAGTTTCTGGTATTTGATTTTCTGATTGTCTCTTTTGGCATGTCTTCTTGTTGTGCCCTTTTCTGCCACGCACCTTACATGTCAGTCTAAACTTTTCTCTTCTCATTTTTTTCTAATATTTCGTATCTTTTGTTGCCTTCTTATCTTTTTCATATGGGCATGGTCTTCTTGATTTTGCTGGCCTTCCCCTCTTTTTCAAAAATGTGGGTGGAAGTGGAGGAATGCGGTTGCTCTTAGCCCACAACACAGGTCCCATTAATTGGCATCAATCTTTGATCATACACTTTCAAATATGTATCAACAGTGTATGCTTTGTCTACAAAGTCCATTGGATCCTTGACCATGTAAGTGATAGCACTCATGCGGTGCTTGCGGAATTCCAGAAATATCCCACCTCCTACATGTGCAAGTGTGGTTATGCAAATCAACAATGTAATATTGGCCACTCTCAGAATGAACCTCAAAGTGCCAATCATCTGATTTTATGGCAATGCATGATGCTGCTTGTATAACCCTTTTCTCAACCACTTTTCTGATTTTAGGACCAACTTTACAATTTCCCCATCTTTTTCTTGCAACATCCCTGTTCTTACTCATCCTACCCATTATGTACTGTCTAACCCATTCCAATAGTGTTAAAATTGGTATCCCTCTTGCATCTAAAATTCATGAATTAAAAGATTCACACACATTGTTGAGCAAGGCATCACACTTGGGATATGGATCCATAAAAGCCGTAGACCAATGGGCAGGGGGCCTTTTCTCAAACCATGCAGCTAAAGCCTCATCAAGCAAGCATAATTCGTTAAACTTTATCTCAAATTCAGGAATTGTGCAAGCTCTTGCTGCATCCCATACTTTGTCTTCAAAATCCTTTCCCTTAAACCCATCTCCTATTTCCTATCAAATGTCTTACACATAACCTATTTTTTGAACCAGGAAACACTATCTTAAAGGCACTTAGCAGACCTTTCTGCTTGTTAAAGATGAAGGTGTAACAATCATCTCTCACTATCATTAAATCATCTTTAAGCAGCTGCAAAAACCACTCCCATGTATTTGTTGGCTCTGTCTGAACAAGGGCATAAGCCATTGGGTACAATTGGATGTCTGGGTCAAATCCAACAACTGTTAAAAGTACTCCTTCAAATAGTCCCTTCCAATGTGCTCCATCCACACCTATTATAGGCCTACAGCCTGCATTGAAACCTTACATTAAAGCCTTGAAGCCCACATAAAATCTATCAAATTTTTTTCTCCCATCACTATCACAAGCTTCTGACTGCTTTAGTATAATAGTTGACCTTGGGTTTATGTCCCTCAATTCATTTGCATAATCCCACAATTGTGCAAATTGATCATCAAGGTTCCCTTGAATTGCTTGTACTGCTTTTCTTTTGGCTCTGTAAGCCTGAGATCTGAAAACATGGCATTTAATCTCCTTTATTGCTTCAGTCTTGAAACCCTTCATATCTCTGTTTGGATCAATCCTAAACAACTCATCATACTTTTTTGCCAACCATCTTGACTTCACATTTCTGCAATGAGCATCAATCCCACAATCATGCTTGTCTTCATATTCTCTGACTTGGTAAGTTGACTCAACCTTCACCCTCAATGCATTAATGTGCCAATTACAACCCTCTTCCATACACTTTGCATATATCCTTTTGTTATCATTTTCAAATTCCTCATGCTCATGATTGCATGTGAATGGATTGCATCTTTGAATTGCTTCTTATTACTAAACAACTGTTTCAACTCAAATGTTGGATTGAATGTTGTTTCAGGATCAAATTCAGGGTATACCTCATCTTCCTCATCATAAGACAAGGGCCTCCATTTCATTTCATCATCAGTAGATAGGAGGCCTTCTTCGCTTTCTTCATTTTCTGCCTCATCTTCATTTTCACTACTGTCTACATTGTTCTGGAACATGGTCTCATCATGATCAAAACTTTCACTCTCAGTTTGCTCATATTCACTTTCACTTCCAATATTACTTGATTTCCCCCTGTTCTTTTTCTTCCCTTTTTTTGAAATAACCCTATCATCATAGTCATCTTGCACTGGGATTTCAACCTCCTCTTGTATATGGCTTTCAACTTGTACTGGTATTTGCAACTCCTCTTCTGTCTGAACAGTCCAGTGCAAATCCTCTTCCACTTGAACCTCAACTTGCACAGGAATTTTTCTATCTTGAACCTCAACTTGCACCTCCTCTTCCATTTGAACCTCAACTTGCACTGGACTGATTTTATCCCCATTTTGCAAGTACTCTTCCACCTCTTTATCCCCATTTTGCAAGTCTTCTTCCCCATTTTGCAATTCCTCATCTTCCACTTCTTTATCACCATTTCGCAAGGTCTCAACTTGATTTTCCTCATTTTGCAACTCAACTATTCTGTCTTCTTTCTACAGAACCCTTCTCTTCACCCTTTAACTCAAACTTATATATCTTATTGGTTGGCTTACATAAATGTTTATTATCTTTATTGATCTAAAACCAATGTAACAAACTCAGTTTGAAGTTCACAAATTCTGACCTTTCCAAACTCATCAATCCTATAATAGTTCTTAACACCATAAATTACAATCTCATTACAGAGGTGATTTAAGTTTAGGAGACATATATCTCTATAATCAAAATAATCAACACACCTAAACCTACCCCCCTCATACCCTATATTCGGAAAATGTTTTAAAGACCCACCATAATAATTCTTCAATGTACGCAGGGTTTTATCTACAATACAAAAAAATAAATGTTTAAGCCAATTATTAAGCCAAACTGTAGAAACAATTAAAGAAGACAAATAAGTATACAAAAGATTCTCAAGGGCACAAAAGCATATAAAGAAAATGTATCCTATTAAATATTCAACCAAATAGACATGGTATCAATCTACCTACCCATGTTTGTTAAATATTCACATGTGCCCAACATAGACCCAATAGGAACGGGACCACTTCAATTAAAAAATCTCAGCTGTCTTCTACATTTGGGACCCCTATAATAAACAAAAATCCTAACCCACACCCCAAAAAGTACGAAAAAGTGCAGAGATTCTTGCAATTTCAATTTCGAGTGAAAAAACTTACACTTATATCTTGGGGTTGGCATGTAATTGTGCTCCACCATCCGTAGCAATCCCATGGCATTTCGACTTTTTCGACTTCTTTATCATTCATTGTGAGAAACTTTGATCAATTTTGGGAGAATTATTTTGGAGGATTTTTGTGCTGAGACGAGAATTTTAGGACAAGGAATTGGGGAAATGATTTTGGGAGGAATTTGAAAATGGTCGTTGAAATGTTCTCTCGAAAATTGCATTTCACCCCCTGAACGATTTACACGTGCAAATCTCGTGACAATTTTAAACTTAACGGGCGCGTGTCAGTCATGCGCGAGAAAACCGTCCAAAAATTAACGGAGACACTAACTGTGTCAAGAGAATGAAAATTGTGGTACCACATCTATTTTTCTGCAAAGCATGGTACCAAATGTGTTTTCTAGGGTAAAATTTGGGACCAAAAGTATTTTTCCCTCATTTTGGTGATATGGGGAGACTTTGCTCTCTTGGAGTTGCTCATTTACAAATGACGCAGTGTACCCATATTAATGTAGATATATTTATATATTTAACTACTTCTTGGAAATACTGGTCCTTGAATTTAAAATGACTCTTCAATTTAATTATTGCATTGTGAAAAATTTAATTATTTCCATCACTTATTATCACACATTAAATTTAAGAAAACACAACTTAAACCTAATTGATTTATTGTCACATACATTGCTTGCTGTATAAATCTTCATGAATATTAGTAATATTTGTTCCAAAAAAAAATGCAAACATAAAAACCAAGTTCTAATAACCAAATCAAATATCACCGCTTATATTATGTAACATGACAACCAAATATATATACATGAAAAAAGAAATGTACACGCGATCGATCGGTGAGACTGATGTCTTAAAATTCCAAATCCAAACATCATGAAAGTGAGGTGAGCAACTACTTATCATCAGATGAATACATATTCTCTTTTTGGCTCTCAATCATGTTGCAAAATCGCAACCGGATGTCCGTTAAGTCAGATCGGATGGTGGTTAGATCGGACATAACATTGGTTAAATTAGCTTGAATGAGTTGGAGTTGTTGTTGGATGGCATCTTCTCTTTGGATAACATCTTCTAGATCTGGTTCCGTAAAACTATCATCCTCTTCTTCTTCTTCTTCTTGCATTCTCTCTTCTATTGTTTTATATTCATGTACTTTGGCTCTCCATTTATCACGAAGCTCATCAGCATGTTCATCAATCAAAGGATCATCACTGCTATAGCTCTATCCTTCCTAGACGGAAAAATAAATTAATTAATGAATACGAATAGTATAATTAATATATGATGATCTAGAATTAGAAAGACATACATACTGACATTTACTTTCTTTGACTTAGTATCCACAAATTCACCATTTGCTTCTTCCGTCCCTTGGTTGCGCTCGAAAGCCTCTTCCAGACTTAGCCCTTGGACGACTTTCTCGGTCTGCTGAGTTTTGCATGAAAATCTCCAATTGAAAATGGATAATATAATTAAACTTAAGGAAATGTATATACCTCAGTACCAAAATTATATTTCAAACTAAACAAAAAACAATTTTCCCTATGGAAAAAGTAGATTATAACTTAGGTTCATGAATTTGGCAAATCACAATGAATTCTTTCGGTCTTCCTTTGTAGTCCCTGCTTAGCCATCCAAAAACCCTGAACAAACGATAACCAAGGAACACCTGTCCAATTTGATAAAGCTAGCTATATATTTTTATTTTTAGCACACACACACGCGCACGCACACACACACACACACATAATATATATATATAATTTGAAATCGAGATTAATTTAACTTGATTACGAGTAGCGACATAGATCTGTGGGTCGTGCTCGTACGCCATATACAAGCAATTGCTCATTGACCATATCAAAATCAATAATGAGCTTAGAAAAGGAAATGAATGTTGTAGGGGAAAGATGGAACTCAATACCATCGAGGATAGGAGTGGTGAATGTGAGGGCGTTACGTCCACAATATTTGTACGTAAAGATATTTGTTGTCGTATGACGAACTTGATGTGGACGTACCGTGATTTTTTCTTTAGTTTCAGTTCGGAATCTGTGTTGTTCTCAATTGTATTCACTTTGTTGGTCTCAAGTGGTCAGCTGAGGTCTAGAGGGGAAGGGGGGTGAATAGACCTCTGAAAATTTTTAGACTTAAAAATTTTTCAGTCTTCTGTTAGCAGACTAAGCTTATGAAGAACAGTAAACTGACTATGCTGATCGTAAATGAACAGCAGAGTGACCACTCTTCTTATAATTACTTAGCTGTTTTCAGCAAAAAAAGTTTTATCAAGAGTATACTTGCAGCGGATATTTGAAAGTGTTTTTCACAAGTAGACTAAGTCCTTCAAAAAGATTTTATCCCCAGTTTTAAAACTCCTTTTAAAATCTTTTAACAATTCAAAGTGTAAACTTATGCAATTTCAAAATATGCAAGAAAACTTAAATGCAAAAACAACACAAAGAATTTTTATAGTGGTTATATGAATAAAAATCCTTTAGTCCACTCTTCCAGACCACTTAGATTCTGGGTTATACTATAAACACAAAGTTTACAATATTTCTCCACTTATACCTAGACAACAAATGAAAAGGCTATAAGCTCGCAATAGAAAATCACTCAGAAAACCTATCCTCTGAAGTTAAATCACTCACAAAGACGGATTTAAGCTTAGCACAACATTCAGCTAATACAAATTCACTCAGAATGTATTTTCTATTTTTCTTCAACTGGGTTTCTGTCAACAGATGACTTCCACCAGACGAGTGAGCTGTTCGAGCTTCTTGAGACTTAGAGAAATTTTTGCTTCAAAAACGAAATCTCAGAATGTTGTTGTGTGTCTCTCTCTTCGAAATCAGCTCTATTTATACTTGGATTTGAAAGTATGACCGTTGAAGGAAATCAAACTTCAAATCCATAGCCTTAGCCCGAATTCAGAACGGCTCCCTGCTACAGTACCTTTTCTGCTGTACTTTCCTGTAGCTGCATTAAATGCACTCTGCTGATCCGAGAATATTCTTCAATCATTTGTCATTACTACCCTTCTCTTGCAACATTTATTACACCAAGTGCGTTTATTACCGTTGAACTTATCTCATGATCTCTTCTACTCTGCTGATCGAAGCAACCCATCTGATAGTTACTCTGCTGATCAAATTCTAAACTAATCTGATTTGAGTCAGCTGATGACCTACCCTTCTGATTGCTGTTTCAGCATGAGATCAGTAGTCTTCTGGGCTTTGAATTTTGAACTCTTCTGATGTCTTCTTTACTTGTTCAAAATTCTTCTAAGGGAACTAAGCTTTCCATACTTAACTGATTTTAACGTTTTGGAAATCATCAAAACCTTCCCTTATCTTCTTAACTTCTTTGCACTTCATCTTCATCTTCATCCAACACACTTTCAGTACGTCCCAAAAACTCTCCTTCTCCACGTCATCCCAAACACCATATACCTGTTGGGAGTTCATCTCACTAGTACTCATCATCTTCTTTGCACTTCATCTTCATCTTCATCCAACAATTTCCCCCTTTTTGATGATGACAAAACTCCAGCTAAGTACCTGTACCTAAACTAAAGTTTTGATCCTCAAAAATTTCTGAGATAGAAATAGTTTATTGGATAAAACATTTGAACTTTTTATAGATTTGCAAAAGATTACATATTACAAGTTCAATCAGATGAGATGTGCAAAAAGGTAAATTACAAAGATTTCAAGCATAAGTAACCTAGACTAAACTAGTCTTCTGTTTTGTCTTCTTGCTTGTCCACTTTTTCTTCTTCAGGTGTGGAAGACTCAACTTCTATTTCCTTGAAGAACTTTTGTTTCAACAGCTCCAACTTCTTTTGTTTAGCATCATGGTTAAGCTGTTCTTCAGCTGAGTCCTTGGCAGCAGCAATCTCTTTGTCAGTTTTTGCTGTTTCCTTAGGAGTTTCTTCAGCTTCAGTTTTATCAGCTTCTTCTGCACTTGACTGATCTACTGGTCTGCTGTTTCCTTTATTTTCTTCATCAACATTCTCATCTTCAGCAGATTCCCCCAGTACTTCAGTGTCTTCAAATCTGTCTTTTTTTTCACTAAGTACCCTATCTTCCCCCTTTTTGTCATCATCAGCAGGATTGATTGGATATTTAGGTAAGACTGGTGGGATTTGAAGTGATTCACATAGAAGTTTGATGTTTTCTTCCATGGCATCAAGTTGAGCTTGCTGTCTGAGTTGATTGGCCTCAAAAGCTTCCATTGAGAACAACTTCTCCTTGGTCACCTAGCTGAATCTGAGTTGCCAGAACCATATCAGTAGATGCCTTGAAGTTCTTCATCATATTTTCTAAAGCTTCATCCTCAGCTTGAATAGCCATTTCAACTGTTTCAGCAATCTCCCTCCAACCAGCAGCCGTACTTTGAGTTCTTACTCTAATAACATCCATGTCTTGTCTGATAGCTTCCATATTATGAGCAGTATCTTCTATCAGCGAAGTAGGAACAGCAGCAGCTTGTTGAGTTGGTTGACTTAAAGCAGTCAAAAGATTAGCAGTGATCTTCTCCTCCAGTCCCTTCATAGAACTTGAAATTATCTGTTGAATGGAATCCAACAGACTTGGCTGTAAAGAATGAGAAGAAATATCAGTTGGAACAGGAGGTAAGGCAGGAGTTGACTTCTCAGTAATCTGTTCTGCTGCTTGAGTTGTCTCTTCTGTAATCTGATCTGCTGGACCAGAAGCAGTCTCTTCTTCTTTGGTCTCATCAGCTTGACTAGGAGTGCTTTCCTTCTGCTTAGTCTGATCATTTTGCTCAGCAATAACCTCCTTTTCTTTAATCTGATCAGCTTGATTTGGAGTGATTTCCTCTTCCTTTGATTTATCAGCTGACAGATTCATAAATCTTCTTTGCCTCAGCCTTTACAATGTGACTGACCCTCAGTCTCAATTTGTCCAGAAAGAATTCTGAGTCTAGTGCTTGAGTAAGAGAACCTGTCTCAAGCCACTTTAGCACCCAGGCTTCTTCATCAGCAAAGGGCTTCCAACTTGCAATTTGATCTTTGCTTTTTGTCAGACGATAGTCCCTCCATCTGTTATATCTGATCTTCTCTTTATTGAACATCGTTAGACGAGTGATCTTTGCATTTTCAGCATCCAACCTTTTAATAAACTCTTCAAAAGCATCAGGGTCATCTCTGACAATCTCCAATGCCAGTTTGACCTCTTCTCTTCTTTTAGGTTGTATTGCTGGAGTAGGCATAACTGGTTTAGGCTTTGTGGTATCTCTTTGTTCACCAATTACAATGGCACCAGTATGCTTTGGACCATGTGAGTCCTTAGTGCTTGCTTCGATAGTAGCAGCCAACTCTGCTGCCTCAACAGCATCCCTTTGTTCTTGAGTCATTTTACTGGCCTCTTCTTCCAGTCTCTTGAGCTCAAGGGCCTTAAGGCGATCTTCATCAGCCTTTTCTTCGGCCTTCCTTTTCCTTTCTGCCTCATCTAATCTTTTCTTTTCAGCAGCAGTAAGGTAGGGAATCACAATCTTACCAGTCCTTCTCTTCTTTGCTTCAGGACTTTCCACGGATTGAAGTGGAGTAGCAGCAACAGGAGAGTTTCTCCCTCACTTGTTGTGCCAGTCTGCTGTTCTTCTTTATCCTCAACAGACACTCCAACATCAACAACAGATTCTCCAGCAGGCTTAACAGCAGGCTCTTCAATAATGATTGGCCTCTCAGCTGTTGCTGGAATCTCCCTTACCTTTCAGGTGACTCTTCAGTGAATGTGACTTTTCTCTTGGATTTGGACTTGGCAACTCTTCCTGTAGGTTTAGCTTGGGGAGGTCCCTTTGCAGAACTCCTTGTCCTCATTCTTTTTGCAGGTTGAATGGGAACAGCTTCCTCAGACTCAGTCCTTTCAGGAGATGATCCAGTCTCCATATCTTCAACTTCTTTAGTAAAGTCATCAATTACTTTTTCAGGGATCACAATTTCAGGTTGTGCTGATCCAGCTTTAACAGTGGTGGTCACTGTTTGATTAGCAGACCTACTGGTCTGACCATCCTTCTTGCTCTTCTTAGAAGGTGCCTTAACAACCTTTGCAGGAGCCTTTCTCTTAGAAGTAGCCACACTTCTAACTGGCTCATACAGTTTAAATCCTTACCTCCATGAATAGTCTTTCCATTCCCCAAAGGACATCCTAGACTTAAAAACAGATGACTGAGCAGGATGCCATACTTGACCTTCTTGTCACATAGCAGATCAAATACATGAACAGCCCAGTTGATTTTCAAATCATAATATATGCAGATCATAGTGTAATACCTCCTTCTGGGTAAACCATCCAAAGAGCTTGTACTCCAGTCCAGTACTTTTGCAATTATATCAGCGAACCTCTGATACTCATCTTTCAATTGTGTCTTCATCAGAGTTCCTGTCATTTTCTCCCCTTCCTTAGCACAAATTGCCCAAAATTCTTCTTCTTTTTCAGACTCTAGGTCTGTCACATCTCCTCCTTCATTTGTTAGTCCATAAATTTCACTTAAAACAGCAGCCGAAATACAAATCTTCTTTCCTCCAACAGTGGCAGTCATAGTAGTCCCTTCAGTGTTGATCTTTCTAGTTCTGTAGAAGTCATCAACATCTTCAAGATACACACGCTCCTCATGAGCTTCCAGAATGGGTACTAGAGATGCTTCCTTGATTTTCGTCATGATTACCCTCATCAGATCAGTACCTGATAAGAAGAATTTGTTGGTCCCAAGTGGTCAGAAGAGGTTTAGAGGGGGGGGGGGAATAAACCTCTTTAAAAAATTTCTTCTAATTTAACTTTAAAACTTTTACTCTAACTGAACAGACTAAGCTGATCAGATTAGTTAGTTACAATTCTGTTCGCGAACAAATCTTTAAACAGCTTTGTTGACCACTCGTCTGATGATTACTTAGCTGATTTTGTTAAAATCAGTTTTAATACTTAGAGTACTTGCAGCGGATTTTCAAAGTGTTTTTCACAAGTAATCTTAGCAGTTTGAAAAATGTTTCCCCAGTTTAATAAACTCCTTTTCAAACAGTTAACTTAACGTGTTTTTATGCAATCAGAAAATATGCAGGTTTAAAAACAATGTAAAAACACAAGTAATTTTTATAGTGGTTATATGGATTTGAATATCCTTTAGTCCATTCTTCCAAGTCACACAGATCTTGGGTTATACTATAATCACAAAGTTTACAGTATACTCTGCTTGCGCCAATCAACAAATGAAACGGCCACAAGTGCGCAGTAGGAAATCACTTAGAAACTCCTACTCTCTGAAGTAATATCACTCACTTAGACGGATATTTACTTCTCACAACCACTCTTAATTACAAAATCACTCAGAAGATGTATTTTTCTTGATTCTTCAACCCTGCTTTCGTCAACAAATGACTCAGCTGATGAGTGAGCTGTTCTTGAGACTTAAAGAATTTTGCTTCGAAATTTTCTCTCAGAAAGTGTGTTGCTTGTTTCTTCTTCGTCTCACTCAGCTATTTATACTTGAGGATTGAAAAGTGTCCGTTGAAGAGAGACAGGATTCAAATTCCTCGAGTACTGGTTCTTGAAATCCGCGAACGGCTCTTTTGCAGACTGTCCGTACTATGAACAGTACTATTCTGCAGGCAGCATTAAATGCACCCAGCTGATGCAAAGCAAGTCTTCAATCATTTGCCTTAAATAACCTCGTACTTCAGCATTTATTACTCCAAGGGGCATTTATTACCGTTGGGAACACTTCATGATCTTCTTCACTTGGCTGACAAACGTACAGATCTGATGGCGAACTCGGCTGATCTCAAACTTGAACAAATCTGATTTGAGTCGGCTGATCTTCATCAGTCTGATAACTTTTCTTCAGCAGATCAGAAGTCTTGGACCTTGAAACTTTGACTCTTCTGATGTCTTCTTGTACTTAGTCAAAATTCCTTGATAAGTTTATCAGCTAAGTTACTCCATACTTAGCCGCATATGAAGTTTTGGAATGCATCAAAACCTCCCTTCTAAAATTGTCTTCAGTGCCTTCATCTTCATCCTTATCCAACAGAATTTGTCGTAGCTTAGATATCTTCCTTCAATAACTTCCATTTTGTGATTAAGTGATGAAAATCTGTAGAAAACAGAGAGCTAGAGAACAGAGAGCTTAGAGAGTTAGAGAATTTAGGAATTTTGTGTGCGTGAGACGACTACTCTGTTCAGATCGGATTTTATACGTTTTCTTTTGTTTTGGTTATCGTGATTAATCTGAATCGTAAGATTGATCTGACAGTTTTAAATCGTGCGGGTGAGAGTTTCGGATTTGGCAGCTTTCTCTTCCAAAATTGCTTTGGCAGCTTCCATCTTCTCTTTGAGTTGCTGTTCTTTGATAAGCTCCATTGCTTTCTTGGCAGATTCAGTGTTCTTGTACTTGGTAGTTTCTTCTTCGGTCTTCTCTTTTTCTTCTACCTTTCCAAGATTTTCAGTCTTGTCAGCAGTGTCTTCAGTTTCATTGGCTTCAATAGTTGCAGCAGCAGTTTCCTTAGCTGGTTCTTCCCTTTTATCAGTTGCAGCAGCAGTTTCCTTAGCTGGTTCTTCCCTTTTATATTCCCCCTTTTTGTCATCATCAGATTTGATGACATTAGAAGGTGTAACAGAAGGGTTGAGAGCAACTGTTGGAATCTTCACTTCAGCACACAAAGCCTTTAGATTCTGATTGACAACATCATGACTTGCTGTGAGATGATGAATATCAGTGCTGATGACGTCAGTCTTATCATTGAAGTAGTCAATGTTAAGGTTGATAGTTGCAATTTCATTCTGAACTTCCTGTGAAGCCTTTGCCACTTCTTGCAACATCCCTAGATTGATTTCCTTCTCTTCTTTACTGACTTGAATGAAGGTTGCAGTTAGATCAGCAATCTTGTGCTCAACCATTTTTAATGCAGTATGAAGGTGATTCACATCACCCTTCACATCTTCAACATTCTTGTTCAATTCTCTCAAACTGTGCACTAACTGCAATGAATTGTCTTGAGGGATAGGAATACTGTTAATTTCTTTCTTAATGATCTCTGCTGTTGATCCTTGAACAGTTTCCAGCTGAAGTTTATTGGATGCTTCCAATTCTGTCTTAAGTTCATCCTTCAGCTCCTCCATGACTTTCATTAGTTGTTGATTATGCTTCTCTTCCAGTTCCTTTAGAGAGTTTTCCATGAGCATCTGGAGTGCTTCCATCAGTGATGAATGTTGATCAGCAGATGAAGCAGAAGCAGCAGCATTAGCTTCCTTCTCATCAGTCGCCTGTTGAACAGGGACTTCTTCCATATCTGTCATCTGATGATCTTCAGAAGTCTTAGCTTGCAACTCAATAGCTAAGGACTTATCAGCTTCCTTGTGTTCATCAGTGACATCATCGTAAAATAAGTTAGTGATGGTGCCATCATCATTGAAGCAAGTTGTTTGTCTGATTTGCCTCACAATGATCCAGGGGTTAACAGGAGCATTGTTGCCCTTTGGCACTTCACTGAACTCTTTAACTTCCTTGCCAAAAATTATTTGCTGAATGCTTGGCAGCAGTGGCAAGTCACTTGAACAGCCTTGCTGATATTTTGACCTTTTTGCCCATCTCTTCAGGGAGGTCATAACAGCAAATTTAATTGCCCTTTCTTCAGCATCTTCAGACATTTTCTTCTTATCAGGCAAGGTGCTTTTGATCTTCTTGGCCTCCTCCAATGCAAAGCCTTTTGCATAACAATGCATGACATCTCTTACATAGCTGGGATCAAGGGCCTTTTGAATGGAGTTTGTTTTCAGCCAATTTAGAACCCATCGTTCTTCATCAGCCAACTCCTTCATACTTTGAAGTTCTGTTATTGACTTGTTCAGCCTGTTATCCCTCCAACTGATATACCTTGGCTTCACCTGGTTGAACAGAGTCCTCAACATAAGCTTCTGATCATAGTATGCCAAGGACTTCTCAAATTTCTTGAAGAGCTCCTTATCAGCATACACTATTTCAAAGGCTCTTCTAACTTCAAACTTGTCATTTGACTTGGTTTTGGGGGCAGGCAGTAGTAACTTTTTCTTTTCTTCTTCATATTTGCCTTCTCCAATCTTGATGCCACCTCCATGGACAGGTCCATAGGCATCAACTTTGCTCAATTCCAATACCATTTCCAGTTCAGCAGCTTTCCTTTCTGCTTCAGACATTCTTCTCCTGGCCTCATCCTTTGCTTCTTGAGCTTTGCTTAGCTCAAGTGCCTTCTTTTCCTCAGCTTCATCCTGCTTTCTCTGTTCAGCTTCTTCCCTTGCTTTCTTGTCTGCTTTAGAGATTTTCTTTCTCTTAAGCACTATCTTCCTCTTTCCTTTATCAATGGGAGCTGGTCCAGCAGATGATATGGGATCTGCAGCAATAGGATGTATGATTTGGATGTCTGGATCTTCTTGAGGTTGAGCAACCTCAGCTGTTGATGTGATTTGAGGCGACTGTTGCACATCAGCTTTGTCAGCAACAGGAGCTTCAACAGCTTCAATAGGTCTTTCAGCAGATTCTGGGCCTTCTCTAGCTACATTTTCTAAACTCGCTGGTTCTTCTATGAAGGACATCTGCTTTCTAGCAGTCTTCTTGGTTCTTCCCTCACGATAAGTAGAAGTAGCTGTATCTCTCTGTTGGCTTCTTGTTCTTTGAGAGATACCTTCAGCAGGCCTTTCTGCTGATGGAGTTCTTGATGGTGATGCAGGGGATCCAGTCCTTACATCAGCAGCTATATTTTCAATAATTTTAGTGGCTTCAGCAGCAGAAGTCACTGTCTCCATCTTCTTTGGAACCTTTTCCTTAGGCTTGTCAGCAGCCTTCTTCTTTCTGGACTCAACAGCTAAATCAGCAGTCTTGACCAGTTTCCTTTGCCTTTTGGCAGGAACCTCTTTTGGTCCCTCTACATCAGCTTCTTCAGGCTCATCAGCCTTCCTCTTTTGAACAGGCAAATATTTGTTCATGGCTTTGGACTTGTGGATTTCCTTGCCATTTTTCATAACACATCCCAGATGGGACAGTAGGTAGCTGAGAGTTATCCTGTGGTTGGTGTGGGGTTCCTTTCCTTTCTTCACTTCAAAGAACTCAGCGAAGATGTACCAGATGATCATGGACCAGTTGACTTCCAATCCATAATAAATGGCAGCCATGATGCTGAATCTCTTCATAGTCACAGCATCAAGAGAAAAAGTGCAGTTTTCCATCAGCTTTGCCACCATATCAGCCATCCGCTGATACTCGTCCTTCAGCTGTCTCTTCCTGATATTCCCAGACAGTATTTCTCCTTCCTTGGCGCAGATCGCCCAAAACTCTTGGTGCTTTGCTTCGGTTAACACAGTGACATCATGACGTCCACTGTTACGAAGCCCAAACTGTTCGTGGAGAACGGTAGGAGTGATGACAACAGACTTGTCACCAACTGTAGCAGTAATCTCCAACTTATCGAAATCAACTTTGCCCGTGCTGTAGTATTCCATAACCTGGTCAGTCCAGATTATTCCTTCATGATATTCCATGAAATTCACCAAGGTTGCAGATTTGAACTTCTCCAGAAGTTCCTTCATCAGTTCTGTTCCAGAATTGTAGTAGGAATCATACACAAGGTACATACCTTCAGCAGCCATTGTAGATCTGGAGAGATTAGAGAGAAAAACGAAGAGATTTTGCAGAAAAACTTGCTCAAATTTCTCACAAGTACTTTTGAAAGTTTAGAGTGCGTAAAGAACGACTCGACTGATCAGATGGGGATTTATAGAGTTGGGGGTATGTCGGTTTCCGTGATATCCGCCAACCGTTAGATCCATTTTTCTGTCAGTGCTGATCGTGCGGCGTCAGTTACGACCTTTCAAATTCAAAAGATATTTAATGAGGAGCGGGAATATGTACCGCCCGACAATTACTTATAAAAGCGTGTTTTGAATAAAACGTTTTAAATAGTTCGCTTTTATTTAAGTAATCAGATGAGTATCATAAACACTTATCTGATGGACTACTGTCCTGATGACAATGATGTTATCAGAGAATGCCAATAGCTGATAACCTTCCTCAGCTGTTTGTCAATCCAGCCAGATAATATAACTTTGTTCTTCGATAGTTGAGTCTTCTGATGAAAACATAACTTCAACTAACTGACATTAACAAGTTTCATCTTTAATTCAGAAGTACCGCTAGTCTTACACGTTCCCCCTGAGTTTAAGAATTCATAAGTTAACTAGTCTGTTGAGAGTTAATCCTTGAAGATAATGGTGATGAGTAAGCTTTTTAACTCCAGTCTTCTGATGAGTTCCCCCTCAGCTTATGTATCCAAATTAAGTAGTCCTAGCTCAGCTCTTAAAGTTGAAAATCTTGCTTCACTTAAAGGTTTGGTGAAAATGTCAGCAATCTGATTGTCAGTATGAACATACTCAATCATAACATTGCCTTTTTCCACATGATCTCTGATAAAGTGATGCTTGATCTCAATATGCTTAGTCCTTGAATGACTTGTAGTGTTCTGAGTAAGAGAGATTGCACTTGTATTGTCACAGTAGATTGGAATTCCACTGATTTTGATATTGTAGTCTTCTAGTTGATGCTTCAACCAAAGTATCTGTGCACAGCAAGCTCCAGCAGCTATATATTCAGCTTCAGCAGTAGATATAGAAACTGAAGTCTGTTTCTTACTCATCCATGAGATCAGACGACTACCTAAGAACTGACAGGCACCTGTTGTGCTCTTTCTGTCAATTTTGCAGCCAGCAAGGTCTGAATCTGAATAGCCAACAAGTTCAAATCCAGATTCACTAGGATACCACAATCCCAATTCTTGAGTGCCTTTAACATATTTCAATATCCTCTTGGCAGCTAAGAGATGAGATTCTTTGGGGTTTGATTGAAATCTTGAACAGACTCCAACTGAGTACATTATATCAGGTCTACTTGCTGTTAGATACAACAATGAACCAATAATGCCTCTATATTTGGTTATGTCCACTGATTTTCCATCTTCATCTTTATCCAAGCGAAGACTTGTAGACATAGGAATGGTAGCAGTTGAGCTAGTTTCCATACCAAATTTCTTGAACAGATCTCTTGTGTATTTTGCTTGGCTGATGAATATCCCATCAGGCAACTGTCTAACTTGCAATCCAAGAAAATAATTAAGTTCACCCATCATGCTCATTTCAAACTTATTCTGCATCAGCTTGGAGAACTTATCACACAACTGTTGGTTAGTTGAACCAAAAATAATATCGTCCACATATATTTGCACAAGTAATATATGATTTTCCCATTTAATTGTAAACAAGGTTTTATCTACCTTACCTTTACGAAATCCTTTAACTAAAAGAAAATCAGATAGGGTATCATACCATGCTCTTGGAGCCTGTTTCAGTCCATAAAGGGCTTTCTTCAGACGATATACCTTGTCCTCTTCTTGATAGACTTCAAATCCAGGAGGTTGTTCAACATATACCTCTTCTTGAAGTTCTCCATTGAGAAAAGTAGACTTCACATCCATCTGATAGACAGTGAAGTTCTTGTAAGCAGCATAGGCAAGAAACAGTCTGATTGCTTCAAGTCTTGCTACTGGTGCAAAAGTTTCATCAAAGTCAATTCTTTCTTCTTGACAATAACCCTTGGCCACTAATCTTGCTTTGTTTCTGGTAACAATGCCATCTTCATTCATCTTGTTTCTGAATACCCACTTAGTGCCAATTACTCTTTGATGACTTGGTCTAGGAACTAAGTACCAGACTTCATTCCTTTCAAATTGATTCAACTCTTCTTGCATAGCTTCAATCCAGAAGGAATCATTCAGAGCTTCTTCAATTTGCTTGGGCTCTATTTGAGATAGAAATGTGACAAACATAGCATCTTGTGCAGCAGCTCTTCTTGTTTTCACTCTATCTAAAGGATCACCAATTACTAACTCAGGTGGGTGATTCTTGAGCCATCTGAGATCAGGTTGCAGATCAGGATGTTGTCCTCTGTCTTGATCTTGCAACACTACTGTTGGAGTTCTAGTAGTAGTCTGTTGAACATTAGCAGTCTGTTGAACAGTCTCTGGTCTGTCAGCTGTTTGCAACTCGTCTGTTAGACAATCAGCACTGTGATTTTGAACAGCATTTGAGTTAGCAGCTGAGCTGAGATTAGGTAGTATGATGGGAACATATTCTTCATTTCTTCCAATGTCTAACTTCTGTAAATCAGTAGACAGATCTTGATTAACACTTTGATTCTTTTCAGAAGATTGACTTGGCTCATCAAATACTACATGGATAGATTCTTCTATTAGTAATGTTCTTTTGTTAAACACTCTGTAAGCTTTACTAACAGTTGAGTATCCTACAAAAACAGCTTCATCAGCCTTTTCTGCAAATGCAGTAAGGTGATTTTTTCCCATTATTCAATACAAAACATTTACAACCAAAAATCTTAAAGTAATGAATGTTTGGTTTTCTGTTGTTCCATACTTCATATGGAGTCTTGTTCTGATTTTTGTTGATCATACATCTGTTTTGGGTAAAACATGTTGTATTTGTTGCTTCTGCCCAAAATCTTTGAGGCAGCTTGGCTTCAGCTATCATGGTTCTGACAGCTTCTTTTAGTGTTCTGTTTCTCCTTTCAGCAACACCATTCTGTTGAGGGGTTCTAGCAGCTGAATACTCATGATGTATTCCTTTGATATTACAATACTCTTCAACAGTAGAGTTTGTAAACTCTGTCCCTCTATCTGATCTGATCTTCAATATTTTGATACTCTTCTCATTCTGGATCAGTTCCATCAGATTGGTAAGATGTTCCTTGGTTTCACTTTTCTTTTTCATGAAAATCACCCAAGTATATCTTGAATAGTCATCCACAACAGCTAGGCAGTATTTCTTTCCACCATTGCTGACTGGATCAATGGGTCCAAATAAGTCCATATGTAGTAGCTCCAATATTCTTCCAGTGGATTGGTGCTTCTTTCCTTTGAAAGATGACTTGATTTGTTTACCCTTCTGACATGCGTCACAGAGCTTGTCTTTGCTCATGACTACCTTTGGAATCCCTTCTACCAGATCATTCTTGATTAATCTGTTTATGGTCTTGAAGTTTAGATGATTCATTCTCTTGTGCCATAGCCAGCTAACTTCACTTGGTGCAGATGCCACCAAACAAACACTTGAATTCTTGTCAGCAGAATTCCAGTCGACTATGTAGATATTTCCTTGTCGTCTTCCAGATAAAATTACCTTCTTTGTACCAATCTGTTCAACATAGCACTTATCTGTTGAGAAGATGACTGAATATCCTTTGTCACAAAATTGACTTATGCTCAGCAGATTATATTTAAGGCCTTTAACATATGAGACGTCAGATATCTCTATGTTTCCTTTGATTAATCTTCCTTTAGCTTTAATCTTGCCTTCTTTGCTGTCTCCAAATGTAACACTTGGACCATCCACAGCAACTGCATCAGTCAGCTCATGTATGTTTCCACACATGTGTCTTGAACATCCACTGTCCAAGTACCAAATCTTCTCTACTTTACTCCTACTCCTAATCCTAACCTACAAAACAAAATAAAATTGTTTTAGGTACCCTTATTGAGAGGGTCCTGAAGGATTAGTTTCACCTTTGACAACCCAAGATGTTGATGTCTTAGGCTTCTTAGGCTTCTGAGTTTTGACAGGAGCATGAACAGCTTCATTTTTATCATAGTTATCAGATAAGTCATGTTGATGATCAGTATGATAAGGAAAATGTTCATAAGCAGAGTAAGGTGCATGATATGCAGGATATGCATGCATTGGATGAGCAGGGTAAGGTGCATAGTAACTAGGAAATTGAGGTGCATGATACATAGGATGATATGCAGCAGGTTGCACATACTATGACTCATTTCTATACCAAGCATTTTGATTTTTCTTGTTCTTATGCTTCTTTGGTTTACTAGATGCTTGCTCTTTAACAGACGACTTGGCTTTATCACTAGTCTGATTAGTTTTAGCCTTATCAGATGACTTCCTAGGACTCTTCTGTTTAGGCTTACTAGTCTGTTTTCCTACACTAGGCTCTTTGCTCTTTTTAGCCTTAGGAGATTTCTTCTCCTTTAACACATTCTCAGGTGAAGTAGGTCTAGCAGTTTGAACATACAGAATGACCTTACTGTTGTCAGCTGATATGAATTTTTCAGTATGATTCAACTCTTGCTTATCCTGTTCTAAAGTTATCTTCTGTTTGATGCAACAGATGATTTTTCATGAGACTCAATAACCTTTTCAAGTTCCATGATTTTTCCTTTATAAACCTCACATTCAGCTTTCAGAGATTCATTTTCTTGCTCAAGCTGTTTATATTCAGCTGATTCCTTTGGCTTTTCAGCTAAAAGTTTCAGTGAATTATTTTGCTCTTTTAGCAATATCATCTCTTCCTTAAGCTTTTTAAATGCATCAGCAATGCTAGTATTGTTGAGCATCATTTGTTCAAATGAATTAAATAATTCATTGTCAAGAGGAGTTACCTCATCCTCAGAGTCATCAGATTCCTTTGCCATCAGGCACATGAGAGCAGGTTTTTCTTCATCAGATGATTCTTCATCAGACGTGTCTGAATCTGAATCAGATGAGTAGACAGCAGCTAGCTTTTCTGCTTCCGCCATCATAGCCTTGCCTCTCTGATGCTTTCTTTCTTTTCTCATTTTCTTCTCCTCTTCAGTGTACTTTTCTGCTTTTGGATATGGGCAGTCTTTGATGAAGTGTCCCAATTTCCTGCAGTTGTAACACATTAGTTTTGCTTTATAATCATCTTTATCCTGAGAAGAAAAGTTAGGTTTAGAAGTAGAGGCATTGTTGTATTTGTTCTTCATTTTTCTTTTGTAGAACTTCTTGAAATTATTCATCAACAGTGCAACATCTCCAGCAGTGTACTCCTTCTTGTTGAGTAGAGTGGCTTCATCAGATGAGTCCACTTCTTTGTTTTTTTGTGCTGGTCTTCTGGTGTTTTCAGCAGCAACAAGTGCAGCTGTGGGTCCTGAAGTTGAGGTTTCTTCAATTCCCATCCTAGGCAGTTTATACTCGAATGCCTTGAGTACAGAGAACAGCTCAGTAAGAGAGATTTTTCCCAAATCCCTTGATTCTTCCATTGCTGTCACTTTCATGTTGAACTTTGGGGGTAGGGCCTTTAGTACTCTGACAGTGATCTCTTTGTCAGTGAAGGTCTTTCCCAACTTTAAAACTTCATTCAGAGTTCTGGTGAATCTAGTATCCATCTGATCAATGGTTTCTCCAGACTTCATCTTGAAGTTGTCAAGTTTCTCCAAAGCAACTGTGAGCTGATGCTCCTTTATTGCATCATTGCCTTCGCTCATGTCTCTGACTTTATCCCACATCTCCTTTGCAGTCTTGCAATGTTTGACCTTGTCAAACCGATCATTGTCCAGGGCTTTAGTCATGATGAATCTCCCAACTTTATCTAGATTGTAAAGCTTTATTTCTTCTGGAGTCATTTCATGAAGGTCTTTTTCCACAACCGTATCGATCTCATTTATTTTTATGGTCTTTGTGAATCTGAATGGACCTTTAATGATACATGTGTACATGTTGTCATTATAAGCAGCTAGGAAAATCTCCATTCTGATTTTCCAGTCCTCAAAGGACATACCAGCAATGTGGGGAACATAGCTGATACAATCCATTTTTCAAGAAGTTTTGGTTTTTCAAAAAGATGCTCTTTTGAAAAGTTTTGAAAACCTTTGAAAAACACTTGGATCAAGCTCGTTGATCAGGCAGCTGATTCTAATGAACCACCTGCTCTGATACCACTTGTTGGTCCCAAGTGGTCAGAAGAGGTTTAGAGGGGGGGTGAATAAACCTCTTTAAAAATTTTCTTCTAATTTAACTTTAAAACTTTTACTCTAACTGAACAGACTAAGCTGATCAGATTAGTTAGTTACAATTCTGTTCGCGAACAAATCTTTAAACAGCTTTGTTGACCACTCGTCTGATGATTACTTAGCTGATTTTGTTAAAATCAGTTTTAATACTTAGAGTACTTGCAGCGGATTTTCAAAGTGTTTTTCACAAGTAATCTTAGCAGTTTGAAAAATGTTTCCCCAGTTTAATAAACTCCTTTTAACTCCTTTTCAAACAGTTAACTTAACGTGTTTTTATGCAATCAGAAAATATGCGAGTTTAAAAACAATGTAAAAACACAAGTAATTTTTATAGTGGTTATATGGATTTGAATATCCTTTAGTCCATTCTTCCAAGTCACACAGATCTTGGGTTATACTATAATCACAAAGTTTACAGTATACTCTGCTTGCGCCAATCAACAAATGAAACGGCCACAAGTGCGCAGTAGGAAATCACTTAGAAACTCCTACTCTCTGAAGTAATATCACTCACTTAGACGGATATTTACTTCTCACAACCACTCTTAATTACAAAATCACTCAGAAGATGTATTTTTCTTGATTCTTCAACTCTGCTTTCGTCAACAAATGACTCAGCTGATGAGTGAGCTGTTCTTGAGACTTAAAGAATTTTGCTTCGAAATTTTCTCTCAGAAAGTGTGTTGCTTGTTTCTTCTTCGTCTCACTCAGCTATTTATACTTGAGGATTGAAAAGTGTCCGTTGAAGAGAGACAGGATTCAAATTCCTCGAGTACTGGTCCTTGAAATCCGCGAACGGCTCTTTTGCAGACTGTCCGTACTATGAACAGTACTATTCTGCAGGCAGCATTAAATGCACCCAGCTGATGCGAAGCAAGTCTTCAATCATTTGCCTTAAATAACCTCGTACTTCAGCATTTATTACTCCAAGGGGCATTTATTACCGTTGGGAACACTTCATGATCTTCTTCACTTGGCTGACAAACGTACAGATCTGATGGCGAACTCGGCTGATCTCATACTTGAACAAATCTGATTTGAGTCGGCTGATCTTCATCAGTCTGATAACTTTTCTTCAGCAGATCAGAAGTCTTGGACCTTGAAACTTTGACTCTTCTGATGTCTTCTTGTACTTAGTCAAAATTCCTTGATAAGTTTATCAGCTAAGTTACTCCATACTTAGCCGCATATGAAGTTTTGGAATGCATCAAAACCTCCCTTCTAAAATTGTCTTCAGTGCCTTCATCTTCATCCTTATCCAACAGAATTTGTCGTAGCTTAGATATCTTCCTTCAATAACTTCCATTTTGTGATTAAGTGATGAAAATCTGTAGAAAACAGAGAGCTAGAGAACAGAGAGCTTAGAGAGTTAGAGAATTTAGGAATTTTGTGTGCGTGAGACGACTACTCTGTTCAGATCGGATTTTATACGTTTTCTTTTGTTTTGGTTATCGTGATTAATCTGAATCGTAAGATTGATCTGACAGTTTTAAATCGTGCGGGTGAGAGTTTCGGATTTGAAATTTATTATTTTAATGTCAGACGGGTGGGAAACTCAATCGGCACTAATCTGTTACTTATAAAAGCATGTTTCTAAAGATACGATTTATAACCATGCTTATATAATGTATCAGATGAGTAGAGTTTTACTTATCTGACAGACGAGTGATCTGTTATCTAATATTACTAGAGAAAGCCAATAGCTAGTAATCTTCCTCTGCTGTTTGTCAATCCAGCAAGATAAATTAATCTTCAATCTTCAAGAATTAAGAACACATCTTCTGATAACATAACTTCAACTAACTGTCATTAACAAATTTCATCTTTTGATCAGAAGTACCGCTAGTCTTACACGTTCCCCCTGACTTTAAGAATTCATAAGTTAACTAGTCTGTTGGGAGTTAATCCTTGAATATGGTAACGGATGACTGTGCTGATGAACTTCATTCTTCTGATAAGTTCCTCCTCAGCTTATGCATCCAAATTAAGTAGTCCTAGCTCAGATCTTAGAGTTGAAAATCTTACTTCACTTAAAGGTTTAGTGAAAATATCAGCAATCTGATTGTCTGTATGAACATACTCAATCATTACATTGCCTTTTTCCACATGATCTCTAATGAAGTGATGCTTAATCTCAATATGCTTAGTCCTTGAATGACTTGTAGTATTTTGAGTAAGAGAGATTGCACTTGTATTGTCACAGTAGATCGGAATTCCACTGATTTTGATATTGTAATCTTCTAGTTGATGCTTCAACCATAGTATCTGTGCACAGCAAGCTCCAGCAGCTATATATTCAGCTTCAGCAGTAGATATAGAGACTGAAGTCTGTTTCTTACTCATCCATGAGATCAGACGACTACCTAAGAACTGACAAGCACCTGTTGTGCTTTTTTTGTCAATCTTGCAGCCAGCAAGGTCTGAATCTGAATATCCAATAAGCTCAAATCCAGATTCTCTAGGATACCACAATCCCAATTCTTGAGTGCCGTTAATATATTTTAGAATTCTTTTGGCACCTAAGAGATGAGATTCCTTAGGATTTGATTGAAATCTCGCACAAACCCCAACTGAGTACATGATATCAGGTCTGCTTGTTGTTAGATATAACAGTGACCCAATAATGCCTCTGTATTTGGTTATGTCCACTGATTTGCCATCTTCATCTTTATCCAAACGAAGACTTGTAGACATTGGAACAGTAGCAGTAGAGCTAGCTTCCATACCAAATTTCTTAAATAGATCTCTTGTGTATTTTCCTTGGTTGATGAATATTCCATCAGGCAACTGTCTAACTTGCAAACCAAGAAAATAATTTAGTTCACCCATCATGCTCATTTCAAACTTATTCTGCATCAGCTTGGAGAACTTGTCACACATCTGTTGGTTAGTTGAACCAAAAATAATATCGTCTACATATATTTGCACAATTAATATATGATTCTCCCATTCAATTGTGAACAAGGTCTTGTCTACCTTACCTTTACGAAATCCTTTAATTAAAAGAAAATCAGATAGGGTATCATACCATACTCTTGGAGCCTGTTTCAGTCCATAGAGGGCTTTCTTTAGACGATACACCTTGTCTTCTTGTTGATAAGCTTCAAATCCAGGTGGTTGTTCAACATACACTTTTTCTTGCAATTCTCCATTGAGAAATGCTGACTTCACATCCATCTGATAGACAGTGAAGTTCTTGTAAGCAGCAAAGGCAAGAAACAGTCTGATTGCTTCAAGTCTTGCTACTAGTGCAAATGTCTCATCAAAGTCAATTCCTTCTTCTTGACAGTAACCCTTGGCCACTAATCTTGCTTTGTTCCTGGTAACAATACCATCTTCATTCATCTTATTTCTGAAAACCCATTTAGTGCCAATGACTCTTTGATGACTTGGTCTAGGAACTAAGTACCAGACTTCATTCCTTTCAAATTGATTCAACTCTTCTTGCATAGCTTCAATCCAGAAGGAATCACTGAGAGCTTCTTCAATTTTTTTAGGCTCTATTTGAGATAGAAAGGTGACAAACATGGCATCTTGTGCAGCAGCTCTTCTTGTTTTCACTCTATCCAAATGATCACCAATCACTAACTCTGGTGGGTGATTCCTGAGCCATCTGAGATCAGGTTGCAGGTCTGGATGTTGTCCTCTGTTTTGATCTTGCAACACTACTGTTGGAGTTCCAGTAGTAGTCTGTTGAACATTTGTAGTCTGTTGAACAGTCTCTGATCCGTCAGCTGTTTGCAACTCGTCTGTTAGACAATCAGCAATGTGATTTTGAACAGCACTTGAGTTAGCAGCTGAATTGAGATTAGGTAGTATGATGGGAACATATTCTTCATTCTTTCCAATATCCAACTTCTGTAAATCAGTAGACAGATCTTGATTAGTACTTTGATTCTTTTCAGAAGATTGACTTGGCTCATCAAATACTACATGAATGGATTCTTCTATTAGCAATGTTCTTTTGTTAAAAACTCTATAAGCCTTACTAACAGTAGAGTATCCTACAAAAACAGCTTCATCAGCCTTCTCTGCAAATGCAGTAAGGTGATTTTTCCCATTATTTAACACAAAACATTTACAACCAAAAATCTTAAAATAATGAATGTTTGGTTTCCTGTTGTTCCAAACTTCATATGGAGTCTTGTTCTGATTTTTGTTGATCATGCATCTGTTCTGGGTAAAGCAGGCTGTATTTGTTGCTTCTGCCCAAAATCTTTGTGGCAGCTTAGCTTCAGCTATCATGGTTCTGACAGCTTCCTTTAGTGTTCTGTTTCTTCTTTCAGCAACACCATTCTGTTGAGGGATTCTAGCAGCCGAATACTCATGATGTATTCCTTTGATGTTACAATACTCTTCAACAGTAGAGTTTGTGAACTCTGTCCCTCTATCTGATCTGATCTTCAATATTTTTGTGCTTTTCTCATTATGGATCAGTTCCATCAGATTAGTAAGATGTTCCTTGGTTTCACTTTTCTTTTTCATGAATATCACCCAAGTATATCTTGAATAGTCATCCACAACAGCTAGGCAGTATTTCTTTCCACCATTGCTGACTGGATCAATGGGTCCAAATAAGTCCATGTGTAGCAGCTCCAAGATTCTTTCAGAATATTGGTGCTTCTTGCTTTTGAATGATGACTTGATTTGTTTACCCTTCTGACATGCGTCACAGAGCTTATCTTTGCTCATGACTGTTTTAGGAATCCCTTCTACCAGATCATTCTTTATCAATCTGTTGATGGTCTTGAAGTTTAAATGATTCATCCTTTTGTGCCATAGCCAGCTAACTTCACTTGGTGTTGATGCGACCAAACAAACACTTGAATTCTTGTCAGCAGAATTCCAGTCGACTATGTAGACATTCCCTTGTCTTCTTCCAGATAAAATTACATTCTTTGTACCAATCTGTTCAACATAGCACTTATCTGTTGAGAAGATGACTGAATATCCTTTGTCACAAAATTGACTTATGCTCAGCAGGTTGTACTTTAGGCCTTTAACATATGAGACGTCAGATATCTCTATGTTCCCTTTGATTATTCTTCCTTTAGCTACAATCTTGCCTTCTTTGCTGTCTCCAAAAGTAACCTTTGGACCATCCACAGCAACTGCATCAGTCAGCTCATGTATGTTTCCACACATGTGCCTTGAACAACCACTGTCCAAGTACCAGATCTTCTCTACTTTACTCCTACTCCTAATCCTAACCTACAAAACAAAAATAAAATTGTTTTAGGTACCCTTATTGAGAGGGTCCTGAAGGATTAGTTCCATCTTTGACAACCAAAGATGTTGATGTCTTAGGCTTCTTAGGCTTCTGAGCTTTGACAGGAGCATGAACAGTTTCATCTTTATCATAAATAGCAGATAAGTCACATTGATGATCAGTATGATAAGAATAATGTTCATAAGCAGGGTAAGGTGCATGATAAGCAGGATATGCATGCATTGGATGAGCAGGATATGGTGCATAGTAACTAGGAAATTGAGGTGCATGATACATAGGTGGATATGCAGCAGGTTGCACATAATAAGACTCATTTACATACCAAGCATTTTGATTTTTCTTATTCTTATGCTTCTTTGGTTTACTAGAGGCTTGCTCATTTACAGACGACTTAGTTTAACCACTAGTCTGATTCAGTTTAGCTTTATCAGCAGACTTCTTAGGACTCTGCTGTTTGGTCTTACTAGTCTGTTTACCAACACTAGGTTCTTTGCTCTTTTTAGCCTTAGGAGTTTTTGTCTCCTTTAACACTTTCTCAGGTGAAGCAAGTTTAGTAGTTTGAACATACAAAATGACCTTACTATTGTCAGCAGATATAAATTTTTCAGTATGATTCAATTCTAGCTTATCCTGTTCTAAAGGCATCTTCTGTTTACTAGACATATGAGTGGATGCAACAGATGATTTCTCATGAGACTCAATAACTTTTTCAAGTTCCATGATTTTACCCTTATAAACTTCACATTCAGCTTTCAGAGATTCATGTTCTTGCTCAAGCTGTTTATATTCAGCTGATTCTCTTGGCTTTTCAGCTGTGAGTTTCAGTGAATTATTTTGCTCTTTTAGTAATATCATCTCTTCCTTAAGCTTTTTATATGCTTCAGCAATAGTAGTATTGTTAAGCATCATTTGTTCAAATGAATTAAATAATTCATTATCAAGAGGAGTTACCTCATCCTCAGAGTCATCAGATTCCTTGGCCATCAGGCAGAGGAGAGCAGGTTTTTCTTCATCATAAGATTCTTCATCAGACGTGTCTGAGTCTGAATCAGATGAGTACACAGCAGTCAACTTTTCTGCTTCAGCCATCATTGCCTTGCCTCTCTGATGCTTTCTTTCTTTTCTGATTCTCTTCTCTTCTTCAGTGTATTTTTCTGCCTTTGGATATGGACAGTCTTTGATGAAGTGTCCCAGTTTCCTGCAGTTATAACACATTAGTTTGGCTTTATAATCATCCTTATCTTGAGAAGAAAAGCTAGGTTTAGAAGTAGAAGCATTGTTGTATTTGTTCTTCATTTTTCTCTTGTAGAACTTCTTGAAATTGTTTATCAGCAATGCTACATCTCCAACTGTGTACTCCTTTTTGTTGAGTAATGTGGCTTCATCAGATGAGTCCACTTCTTTACTTCTCTGTGCTGATCTTCTTGGGTTTTCAGCAGCAACTAAGGCAGCTGTGGGTCCTGAAGTTGAGGTTTCTTCAATTCCCATTCTAGGCAGTTTATACTCGAATGCCTTGAGTACGGAGAACAGCTCTGTAAGAGAGATCTTTCCCAAATCTCTTGATTCTTCCATCGCTGTTACCTTCATGTTGAACTTAGGAGGTAAAGCCTTTAGTACTCTGACTGTGATTTCTTTGTCAGTAAAGGTTTTTCCCAACTTTAGAACTTCATTGAGTGTTCTGGTGAACCTGGTATCCATCTGATCAATGGTCTCTCCAGACTTCATTTTGAAGTTGTCCAGTTTCTCCAAAGCAATAGTAAGTTGATGCTCCTTTTTAGCATCATTGCCTTCACTCATATCTCTGACTTTATCCCACATCTCCTTTGCAGTTTTGCAATGTTTGACTTTTTCAAACCGATCATTATCCAGGGCTTTAGTCATGATGAATCTTCCGACTTTATCCAGATTGAAAAGCTTTATTTCATCCGGTGTCATCTCATGAAGATTTTTCTCCACCACGGTATCAACTTCATTTATCTTTATCGTCTTGGTGAACCTGAATGGACCTTTTATGATACATGTGTACATGTTATCATTATAAGCAGCCAGGAAAATCTCCATCCTGATTTTCCAGTCTTCAAAAGACATACCAGCAATGTGGGGAACATGGCTGATACAATCCATTTTTCAAAAAGTTTTTGTTTTTCAAAAAGATGCTCTTTTGAAAAGTTTTGAAAACCTTTGAAAAACACTTGCATCAAGCTCGTTGATCAGGCAGCTGATTCTAATGAACCACCTGCTCTGATACCACTTGTTGGTCCCAAGTGGTCAGATGAGGTCTAGAGGGGGGGTGAATAGACCTCTGAAAATTTTTAGACTTAAAAACTTTTCAGTCTTCTGTCAGCAGACTAAGCTTATGAAGAACAGTAAGCTGACTATGCTGATCGTAAATGAACAGCAGAGAGACCACTCTTCTTATAATTACTTAGCTGTTTTCAGCAAAAACAGATTTATCAAGAGTATACTTGCAGCGGATGTTTGAAAGTGTTTTTCACAAGTAGACTAAGTCCTTCAAATAGATTTTATCCCCAGTTTTAAAACTCCTTTTAAAATCTTTTAACAATTCAAAGTGTAAACTTATGCAATTTCAAAATATGCAAGAAAACTTAAATGCAAAAACAACACAAAGAATTTTTATAGTGGTTATATGGATAAAAATCCTTTAGTCCACTCTTCCAGATCACTTAGATTCTGGGTTATACTATAAACACAAAGTTTACAATATTTCTCTACTTATACCTAGACAACAAATGAAAAGGCTATAAGCTCGCAATAGGAAATCACTCAGAAAACCTATCCTCTGAAGTTAAATCACTCACAAAGACGGATTTAAGCTTCGCACAATACTCAGCTAATACAAATTCACTTAGAATGTATTTTCTATTTTTCTTCAACTGGGTTTCTGTCAACAGATGACTTCCACCAGACGAGTGAGCTGTTCGAGCTTCTTGAGACTTAGAGAAATTTCTGCTTCAAAAACGAAATCTCAGAATGTTGTTGTGTGTCTCTCTCTTCGAAATCAGCTCTATTTATACTTGGATTTGAAATTATGACCGTTGAAGGAAATCAAACTTCAAATCCATAGCCTTAGCCCGAATTCAGAACAGCTCCCTGCTACAGTACCTTTTCTACTGTACTTTCCTGTAGCTGCATTAAATGCACTCTGCTGATCCGAGAATATTCTTCAATCATTTGTCATCACTACCCTTCTCTTGCAGTATTTATTACACCAAGTGCATTTATTACCGTTGAACTTATCTCATGATCTCTTCTACTCTGCTGATCGAAGCAACCCATCTGATAGTTACTCTGCTGATCAAATTCTGAACTAATCTGATTTGAGTCAGCTGATGACCTACCCTTCTGATTGCTGTTTCAGCATGAGATCAGTAGTCTTCTGGGCTTTGAATTTTGAACTCTTCTGATGTCTTCTTTACTTGTTCAAAATTCTTCTAAGGGAACTAAGCTTTCCATACTTAACTGATTTTGACGTTTTGGAAATCATCAAAATCTTCCCTCATCTTCTTAACTTCTTTGCACTTCATCTTCATCTTCATCCAACACACTTTCAGTACGTCCCAAAAACTCTCCTTCTCCACGTCATCCCAAACACCATATACCTGTTGGAAGTTCATCTCACTAGTACTCATCATCTTCAATCTTCTACTGTTATCGATCGATATGTAGCTAGGAAATTAAAGCGAGCAATAAAAATATGACCGGGTATAAATAGTTCTTAAATCTTAGAGTTAATTATTACACTTACTTACTTTCAACATTTATTAATTTCAATAATCTATAATTGTACACAAGTAATCTGACAATCTATATGTTCAAATTCTGGAAGGATGGTTTTTGACCAAAATCTTGTTCTTTTGACTAAAATTTAAAATTCTTGAAATTTTTATTTCTTGAAAATATTTTTTAGTGAGTGAACATTCAATATTTTTTGTTATTTATAATATAGGGCTTGTTTCTTAAAAAAATAAAATATATACTATATATATAGGTCTTCTACCACGCGGGAGACTTGGTGGTGGCCCATGTGGGGGAATGGTTCATATGAGTGTCACGTGTACTCCAATATTAATCGTCTTTTTACAAAAATAGTAAATGGCAATAAGAGTAAATGACAATTTTAGTCCTTTTTATGGACCGACTTTAGTCATTCGTCTCTCTTAATTTTTCTTATCAGATTTGTCCCTCTTATCAATGTTGTGTAACACATTCATTTCTCTTAAATTTTTCGTAACAGATGCGTCTTTCTTAATCATCAATGTAGTGTAATAAATTTGTCTCTGTTAAATTTAAGATACATCCTAAAATTGATGTATCTTGGATTTAGGAGGGACGAATGTGTTATACTACATTGATCATAAGAGGGACGCATATGTTACGAAAAATTTAAGAGGGACAAATGTGTTACACTACATTGATAAGAGGGACGAATTTGCTACAAAAAATTTAAGAGGAACGAATATGCAAAAGTTGATCTATAAGAAGGACTAAAAGTCTAATACTGGCTTTTGTGTGTGTTTTAGGGTATTAACTTGTTTCTTGGAAGTCAGAGAAACAAGTGACTGTTTCAAAATCCTCTGCTGAAGTAGAGTACATGGCTTTAGCCACTGTTTCCAGTGAATTGGTTTGGATAAAACAGTTGCTACATGATTTACAATTTTCTTTTACTTCTCCTAGTCTCTTATACTCTGATAATAATTTTGCTATACATATTGCAAGCAAGCCTATTTTTCATGAAAGAACTAAACATATAGAGATAAATTGCCATTTCATAAGGTAGCAAGTTGAGCAAAAATGAATTAACTAATGCCCATACACACAGATAATCAGCCGACAGATTTATTTACGAAAGCACTACACTTACCTCGTTTTTTGCAGTTATTGTCCAAGATGAAGCTCCTTGACATCCATGCTCCATCTTGAAGGGGGAGTATTGGAGGATGAAACCTACTGCTGAATGTTGAAGAAAGGAAATCGAAGAATTAGGATTTGGGAATTAGGGATTCCAATTCTATATCTATATTAGTTATAATTTAGTTTATTTTCTCCTTTATTAGTTTGTATAAGGTAAAGCATGTTTACGCTTCTGTTATGCAAATTAACCACACCTTACTTATGCTTATAAATAGGCTGGGGTTCGATCCCTGTAATACACACTTGCATAATATAATTTTTACAATTTTATTTCTTCTCCATTTGTTCTCTCCAAGAACACATACACACACTTAATTCAAACATCTTTATATCAGATCATTATGGATTCCTATGGATTATAACATCAAATCCATGTGATTTTATTTTTGGCAGTTTTTGTATATTTTTTATTTTATAATTTAGTATTTCAATACATTTGTATTATTAAGATCGATTAGGGTCTATATTCAAATAAGATTTGTTCCGTGTCATTATGAAGTTGAATTAGTTGTTATTGTAAGAATTTTTTGAGTAATTTATTTTGTTTTTATTTTAAGTAATAAGTATAGTTTCGATTTTATAATGGACCCCATTGAAAAAAGATTTTGGCTCCGCACTGACATAAGGTTGAGTTTTGCATGAAATCTCCAATTGAAAATGGATAATATAATTAAACTCAAGGAAACGAAACTATATGAAAGAAAAATTAAGGATTTGAAGGCAAAATGTAATCTCTTTGGCGTATCTATAGGTGCTAGGGAACGTTCTGGGGGCATAGCACTATTATGGAAAAATCGGTAACGGTTTTATTGCAAAGTTTATCGATATACCACATTCATGTCTATGTTTATTATAACAATGATCATGATGGTTGGAGATTCACTGGATTTTGTGGGTATCTGGATCCATATAAAAGAAAAGGATCGTTTGAATTACTTCGCAATTTAGCTATACGGTGTCATCAAAACCTTTGGTTTGTGAGGGAGACTTTAATGCAATGACATCACATAGGGAACAAGAAGGGGGGTGGATTAACTGGTTCGGCAATTGAGAGATTTTCAGAACTGCCTGAGGGACTCGAGTTTGATTGATTTGGGTTTTACGGGATTCAAACACACTTGGTGTAGTCGAAGAAATTATCCAAATACCACATGGGAAAGACTTGATAGGACATGTGCAACAACTGAATGGTGCCAGAAATTTCCATCGCATAAAGTTACTCATAGGCAGACAAGGAACTCGGATCACCTGCCAGTCCACATTAAGTTTGCTACATCTAAGAGACCTTCTCCAAGGGAGTTCTTATATCCCAAAATATAAGAGAATTTATAAGAATTACACAAAAATAAACTCCAAGGGGTCTTTAAAAATAAGAATGTCAAACTTTTATATGTTTGGACTCTCATATTTGAGATTCCAAAGTGAAATTTTAAAAGTAAAAGTAGTGTGTTAAAGTTGGAGTGGAGATGTGTGGTGTGATTATTTAAAAGTAGAATCTTAAAATATAAACAAGCTATTGGAGTGCAGAGTAAAAAGTGGGAATGTATAGCAATGTTCACCCTTTAAATTTTAAGATAAAAGACCTGAATGTAAGGGGAACGTTGGAGATGGTCTAAATATCTTGGGAAATAAGGTAAAAAAAGATTTAATTTTGAGGCAATGTGGCTCAGGTTAGCGGACTGCGAAAAGGTTATTAGAGATAGTTGGAATGTTGAACACATCGATCAAGGGGCATCAGTTTGGAATAAACTAGACAATTGTAGATTGGGTCTCTTGAACTGGAGTAGAACAACTTTCGGGGGTATCAAACGCCAAATTAGGATGTATTTTAAAGTTAACAAAGACAAATTTATTACACTACATTGATGATTAAGAAAGATGCATTTGTTACGAAAAATTTAAGAGAAATGAATGTGTTACACTTCATTGATAAGAGGGACGAATCTGATATGAAAATTTAAGAGAGACAAATGACTAAAGTCGGTCCATAAAAAGGACTAAAACTGTCATTTACTCTTATTGACATTTACTATTTTTGTACAAAGACGATTAATATTGGAGTACACGTGTCACTCATATGAACCATTACCCCACATGGGCCACCACCAAGTCTCCCGCGTGGTAGAAGACCTATATATACAGTATATATTTAATTTTTTAAGAAACAAGCCCCTTATTATTAGAATTAACAAAAAATATTGAATATTCACTCACTAAAAAATATTTTCAAGAAATAAAAATTACGAGAATTTTAAATTTTAGTCAATAGAACAAGATTTTGGTCAAAAACCATCCTTCCAGAATTTGAACATATAGATTGTTTGATTACTTGTGTACAATTATAGATTATTGAAATTAATAAATGTTGAAAGTGAGTAAGTGTTATAATTAACTCTAAAATTTAAGAACTATTTATACCCGGTCATATTTTTATTGCTCGCTTTAATTTCCTAGCTACATATCGATCAATAACAATAAAAGATTGAAGATGATGAGTACTAGTGAGATGAACTCCCAACAGGTATATGGTGTTTGGGATGACGTGGAGAAGGAGAGTTTTTGGGACGTACTGAAGGTGAATACAATTGAGAACAACACAGATTCCAAACTGAAACTAAAGAAAAAAGACGAATTGGGCGACGACAGTGATTATTCTTATTACAAAATCACAGTACGTCCACATCAAGTTCGTCATACGACAACGAATATCTTTACGTACAAATATTGTGGACGTAACGCCCTCACATTCGTCACTCCTGTCCTCGATGGTATTGAGTTTCAGGGTCTTTCCCCAACAACATTCATTTCCTTTGCTAAGCTCATCTTCAATTTTGATATGGTCAATGAGCGATTGCTTGTGTATGGCGTACGAGCACGATCCACAGATCTATGTCGCTACTCGTAATCAAATTAAATTAATCTCGATTTCCAATTTTATATATATATATATATATATATATATATATATATATATATATATATATATATATGCTAAAAATATAAATATATAGCTAGCTTTATCTGATTGGATTGGTGTTCGTTGGTTATCATTTGTTCAGGGTTTTTGGATGGCTAAGCAGGGACTACAAGGGAAGACCCAAAGAATTCATTGCGAGTTGCCAAATTCATGAACCTAAGGTATAATCTACTTTTTCCATAGGGAAAATTGTTTTTTTTTTTAAGTTTGCAATATAATTTTGGTACTGAGGTATATACATTTCCTTGAGTTTAATTATATTATCCATTTTAAATTGGAGATTTTCATGCAAAGCTCATGCAACCTTATGATTACTGATATTCGTATACTGCAGATCGAGAAAGTCGTCCAAGGGCTATGTCTGGAGGAGGCTTTTGAGCGCAACCAAGGGACGGAAAAATCAAATGGTGAATTTGTGGATACTAAGTCAAAGAAAGTAAATGTGAGTATGCATATCTTTCTAATTCTAGATCATCTTATATTAATAATACTATTTGTTTTCATTAATTTATTTATTTTTCCTTCTAGGAAGGATATAGCTATAGCAGTGCTGATCGTTTGCTTGATGAACATGCTGATGAGCTTATTCGTGATAAATGGAGAGCCAAAGTACATATATATAAAACAATAAAAAAGAGAATGAAAGCAGAAGAAGAAGAAGAAGAAGAAGAAGAAGAAGAAGAAGAAGAAGAAGAGGATGATAGTTTTACGGAAGCAGATCTAGAAGATGTTATCCAAAGAGAAGATGCCATCCAACAACAACTCCAACTCGTTCAAGCTAATTTAACCACTGTTATGTCCGATCTAGCCGTAATCCGATCTGACTTAACGGACATCCGGTTGCGATTTTGCAACATGATTGAGAGCCAAAAAGAGAATATATATTCATCTCATGTTAAGTAGTTGCTCTACCTCACTTTCATGATGCATGAAATGATGCATGTTTGGATTTGGAATTTTAAGACATCACCGCTTGATCGCGCGTACATTTCTTTTTTCCTATATATATATTTGGTTGTCATGTTATATATAATATAAGTGGTGATATTTGATTTGGTTATTATGACTTGGTTTTTATGTTTGCATTTTTTTTTAACAAATATTATTAATATTCATGAAGATTTATACAGTAAGCAATGTATGTGACAACATATCAATTAGGTTTAAATTATGTTTTCTTAAATTTAATGTGTGGTAATAAGTGATGGAACTAATTGAAATTTCCATGGTGCAATAATTATATTGAAGAGTCATTTTAAATTTGATAAACCAGTATTTACAAAAGTAGTAAGATACATAAATATATCTACACATATGGGTACGTCGCGTCATTTGTAAATGATCAACTCCAAGAGAGCAAAGTCTCCCTAGATCACCAAAAAAGCCAGTCAATCAAATATATGAGCCACAATTGGCACATTAAATATATTTTTAAAGAAATACAATATAAATGCATATATCTTCCATTAAAAATTTCCAACAATATGTTAACCTATTGTTACCATAAAAAAACATTGTATTGGTTCAATGACAAATTACGTACGTGAATTGAAGGATCACAAATTTTACATTTTGTTATAAGACAAAATTTTCAAGACTCCCGTAAAAGAAAGAACAGTGATGAAACTTGAAGCGACGGATCTGTTACGGACTTTAATTCATTAAGAAAGTGCATGTACAAGTCTAGTTGATTTTATAGGTATTTTTGTTAAAATTAGAGTAAAACTAATTTTATTATATCATAAAATAGAGCGAAATGATTCCTTTTTTTACCTATTTAATTCATGAGTTAAATTTATTTTTCACTGGTTTGACCTATATTTTAGCCGATTTAATTTATTTTTACAAGTTTAATGTTTTCTTTTAACCGTGTTACCTATTTTTTTATCGGTTATAAATTATTTTGACTATATTTACAATTTTGTCATTTTTTTCGTTTTAAATCATTTTTTACTGGTTTCACAAGTTCACCTGAATTTTCATTGATCTGACATGTTTCACCGACATATTTCATTTTTCGTCAATTTAACCTGCTTTTTACTAATATCGTATCACTAGTTTCATCTCTTTTTCACGAATTTTATCCATTTCATGGGAACTTTTTTACCTGTTTCACCCAAATTTTTCTCAACTTTGTTAGCGTTCACCAATTTCACCTGAATTTTTTTATTGATTAACATGCCTTTAATGATTTCATAGTTTTTTTTTTTTTTTTTTGTCTTTACCGATTTCATAATTTTCCACCAATTTCACCCGTTTTTCATGAAAAAAATGATCTATTATAAGAATAGAAGATAAAAATTACAAAAACTGATGTAAAAGAGACTTATAAAATTTAGGAGTTTATATAAGAGATAAATGTAGTAAGACTTTTTGTCTAATTATACCATTTCAATTAATTTAATATATTAACCAATGAATTAAATATCACTTTACAATTTAAATAAGGATATTTTAGTACGTATAATATTGATGTTTTGTGATGAATTTCATACTATTATGTAATGAATTTGGTGAAGTCCCGGTTTTGTAAGGATTGTCCCTGTCGAAATATCCTTAACTAGTCGGTGATGCGGGTGTGATACCGATTGAGTGAATTTGGTATGCTCCGTCCTTCAAAGGGTTTGATACACTGTACTTACAAATCCTGCTAACAATGACCACGCGTCGGTGGGGTGCTAGTCGGCAGAGCATTTTTTATGCTTAAGTTAACAAACTGTTGCTGAAACTTACGAGAAATATATATGCATGAAAGTAGCGTAGTGTACGTAATTTGAGTACTTGGCTGTAATTGATCATACCTGGAGAGTATTTATACATGTGAGATCATATCATGTAGGTTATGAGAATTCCGTATATATACTTGAGTGATTATGGTGTGCATGCATGACAACTGCAATGTACTTGCTTTGTACTTAAATAAAACTTTTAAAAGAATGATCAATCATAAAGTAAGCAAAATACATTTGTCATAATTAATTGAGTACCAAACCAGATACTTATAAGAATTTTCAAAACATTATACTAAATATTTAAGATAATTCAATGAAATGCAAAAACTCCTCCTATGTAAATGAATTGCATTGTTAAAAACACAACTTCAAGTTCAATAGACATCAATTGGCATTCCTTTCATAGGCGCTTCTACTATTCGACATGTGGTAGGGTCCTAATATTGTGTCACGTGAATAGTTTGAGACTTAACAATTTAATTTAAGGTGACCATAATACCCTTTTCTAATAAAATTATATGGTTAATTCTAATAAATGTATGATAAGAAAACAAACCTGATTAATTAATACAACTATTTTCTACTAATAAATCTCATATTATTGCAATAAAAAAACTTAGCCAATGTCTGGAGTAGTACTGTATGCATAATTGTTTTATAATGTCTATGTAGATTACTATTTATCTAAAAAAGATGATCAAAGACTTTAAAAGATTGACCAATTAAAATTAATTAAACCATTTCCCTTAAATTGAATTAATTTCTAGTAGTTTTTGCGTTAAAGAAGTGGCAAGGAAAGAAAAAATTCACTTTACATGGAACAAAGAAACAAGTTCAAATAACAGAAAATTGTGTTATTTCCCGATATTTAAATATAGTTTTCTCGATATTTAAATATAGTTATTTCTCGTAATAAGTGTTGGTAAATTAGTTTTAAGATTATCAAAATTGTGAACACAAATCAAAACTAAATCCAAATAAACCAATTTGGACAGTAAGGAAAACAATTAATTAAATAATTGAACAGATAAATTTAAACAAACTTATCTCACAATTCTGTATAGTAACAGAATTTATCCAAACCAAATCGCAGAAATAATTCTGCTTGCCTTGAAGAAATTATCGACCCACTTCCGATGCAATTGAGAATCACGAACACTTCTTCCAGGATAATTTGGCTACAAAAATTCCTCCACTGTACAGTAGCAGAAATTCCACCTCGAAGAACACTCAGAAACAAAAAATAACCAAGAGATATTTTTCTGGAAATGCTTTGATTCGGAGATAGAACAGAGAATGTTGGTTCTGTTTGTGTGTTTCTGAAATCAGAAATACAGTCATATATATAGGTGCTGGGGATCCTTGGTAATTAAAATTGCCCATTAAATCTGAACAAGAAACGGCCCAATTAAATATGAAAATGTTTTTGACATTTTTTACTCAATTTAAAAGTTGTAGCTGCATCTTTAGATTGTTCAATTAATTAAACTTTTAATTCAAAATTTCTCCAAAAAGATATGTTCGAGACGAGAACCGAGCCGAGCCGAGTCGGGTCAGGCGGGCGGCGGCGGCGCGCGTGTGGTGTATTCATATGACCCCCTTTGTAAAGACTTATACCAAGTCTAAACACTTAAGTTCATATATACTAGTACACACAAATATAAAAAGTCAATGTGGGACAAATGAAGAGTTTTTAACTCTTCAACTTCCTCACAAGGCTTTTATAATTTGTCAATTAGTCTTAGGCCAATGAGGGACAAGCACACATACAAATTATCTTATTTGAATATTAATATCCCCACTTTATATATATAAAAATTTATCTATGGATTTCAACCTTTTAATTAGGTATCCATCCATATAATTACAACAATCCCCCACAAATCCATAGAAAATTAATCTATTAGGGTTACCGTAATGTGCTTTCAGCAATGGTACCTTCCGGTTTGAACCACTGCCTAAGTTATCCAACTTATGCTACCACAGGGACAAATTGATCTAAGCCTTGAATTTGGACCTTGAAGTGGTAGCGTCCATTGGTAACAACACGTTACTTGCTATGTGTTAATCTTTAGGTTTGACACTATAGGCCATGTGTCCCGATCCTATATCATGAATGTTATTTGAGGAATAACCCTATTTCCTCTAGTCGCGGCCAAACAACTACATTAACTTAGTTGAGTGTCTCAGGATGTACTGCTAGCTTCCCGTCTTACAGACTTGACCTCATTCAGTGTTAATACACTTACTAGATTAGCAATAGTCAGCTCCTATCAGGTATATCAGGAGATAGACTCAAATACTTAGTATCAGTCTTAGTTAGGAGCAACTTTTATATACCCAGCAGTTTGTTTATACCACATTGAACCTTCCTTGTGGGATCTCCACTTATTGGTTGGGTTGCCACTTCTTGTATATTAGTTTAGGGTTTTCAGTCCCATCCCCAGCCTGGATTTCTGTACTAAGGACAAGTCAAGTCCTTTAGTTAAAGGGTCAGCCACATTGTCTTTGGTACCAACAAAGTCAACGACTATGACCCTATCAGACACAAGTTCCCTTATAGACTTTAGTCTAACTTGGATGTGTCTCTTGGTCTTTTGATTATATTTTTGGCTTTTAATCTTTGTGATTGTGATTTGAGAATGACAATGTACCACGACTGCTGGAAGAGGCAAGCTGACCATGGGTAATTGGATCAATAACCCATGTAGCTATTCAGCTTCAGTCCCTGTCGTGTCTAAAGCACATAATTCGACCTCAAATGTAGACCGAGTCACCAAGGTTTGCTTGGTTGACTTCCAGGAGACAGCGTCCTCACCAAGGGTAAAAACGTAACCCGTACACGTATTACGTCCGGAGTTCTTGGCTATCCAGCTAGCGTTACTATACCCTTCAAGTACTGCACGGAACCTGCCATATTGAAGAGATAGTGATACCGTGCCCTTCAGATACCTATGTACCCGGTCAAGAGCTTCCCAATGGGTTCAATTTGTACAACTTGTATATCTTGCTAACTTCGAGACTGCAAACGAAATGTCTGGTCTCGTGCCATTTGCCAGATATTGCAAGCTTCCAATAATTTGTGAATATCTTAATTGAGATACATGAACACCACTTTTATTTTTAAAGAGAGCTACTGAAGGATCATATGGTGTTTTGGCAATTTTACATTCTTTATAGCCAAATTTCTCAATTATCTTCTCAACATAGTGAGATTGAGAAACTGCTATACCCTCAGCTGACCGAGTCAACTTGAGTCCAAGAATTACATTTGCCACACCCATATCCTTCATTTCAAACTTACTCTTTAAGAATGACTTGGTTTCATTTATTATCTCAATATTGAATTCAATCAATAGAATATCATCAACATACAGACATAAGACAATACATTTATCACCTTTAACTTTACAGTAGATGCACTTATCATTATCGTTTACAACAAAGCGAAAAGATAAAATAGTTTTATCAAACTTTTCATGCCATTGTTTAGGAGCTTGTTTCAAATCATATAGTGATTTAACAAGCTTACAAACTTTTCGCTCATTTCCAGAAGCTACAAATCCCTCTGGCTGATCCATATAGATTTCCTCCTCGAGATCACCATATAGGAATGATGTTTTAACATCAATCTGGTGAATCGGGAAATCATATATAGAAGTCAGTGCTATTAGCACCCGGATTGTAGTTAAACGAGCAACAGGGGAATATGTATCGAAAAAATTGATTCCCTCTTTTTACCTAAACCATTTGGCAACTAATCTGGCTTTAAACTTGTTTATGGTTCCATCAGATTTAAATTTCTTTTTAAAGATCCATTTACATCCAATTGTATTACACCCCGGATGGAAATCGACTAGTTCCCATGACCCGTTAGAGACAATCGAGTTCATCTCAGATTTGACAGCTACCTTCCAATGTTTCGCTTCTTTCGAAGTCATTCCATCCTTGAAGGTTACAAGATCACCCATGATGTTGTAAGTGATAAAATCACTTCCAAAATCCTTGGCAATTCTTGCTCTCTTACTCCGTCTAGGTTCATCTGATTCAGTCGGTACTAAATCAGAACTACTTGAATTAACCCCTACATTTGTCATCTTTTCCACATGTTCAGGAATTGATGAAGATGTAAGGGCTGAATCTAAAGAATTTTCATTAGGCATTCCCGTTTTCATGGGAAATACGTCCTCAAAGAACGCAGCATCATGATATTCAACTATTGTGTTAACCTCTATGCCAGGAATTTCTGATTTAATAACCAGAAACATGAGAGCATGGCTTGTTTCCACATAACCTAAAAAGATTGCATCAACAGTCTTTGGACCCAGTTTCTTTCTTTTGTGTTCTGGAACTAGAACTTTTGCAAGATAGCCCCACTCACGAAAGTATTTTAAACTAGGTTTTCTGCCTTTCCAGAATTCAAACGGAGTGCTTTCATTATGTTTTAGAGGAACTCTATTCAGAATATGGCAAGCCGTATTCAAAGCTTCTCCCCACATATATTTAGGCAATCTAGAATTCAAAAGCAAACTATTAATCATATCGTTAAAAGTTCTATTCTTTCGTTCTGCTATCCCATTCCACGAAGGGGAATATGGAGGAGTCTCTTCGTGAATAATGCCAAAAATTTCGGCAATATTCTTCGAACAAATTAGACTCATATTCTCTACCTCTATCTGATCTTAACCGTTTAAGTTTCTTACCAGTTTGAGTTTGAGTTTCATTCTTAAATGTGATGAATTTTTCAAGTGCTTCAGATTTATATTCTAATAAATAAACATAACAATATCTACTACAATCATTTATAAAAGTAATAAAGTATTTCTTATTAACTTTAGTTAAAATTCCATTGAATTTACAAATATCCGTATGAACCAAATCAAGTATTTCAGAATGCCTTTCAATCGATTGGTATGGCTTTCTTACTTGTTTTGCTTCAACACAAATGTGGCATTTGTCTTTATGGTTTATTTCATGTTTGGGGATTAGATTTAAATTCATCATCCGTTTAACAGAATCAAAATTTAAATGTCCTAATCTATCATGCCAAACATTAGAAGATTCAATTGCATTTACAACAGGAAATTCAAAAAAATTATTAGAACCAACATTTTCAACTCTTAATTTAAATAAACCATCATCTAAATAACCTTTACCAACAAAAGTCCCATAATACAGAATTACGACTTTATTGGACTTAAAGTTCATTTCGTAACCCTCCCTAACTATTACAGAACCACTTATTATATTTCTCCTGTTCGTTGGAACATGATGCACCCTTTGTAGTGATAGTATGCGCCCTAAAGGAAACTTCAAGTCCACACGTCCTATCCCTAACACTTTTGCACCACTTGAATTTCCCATCGTCACGGATTTTTCATCAACAGGCTGATAAGACACAAATAGCAATATATCAGCACATACATGCACATTTGCCCAAGTGTCTATTAGTCAATCAAATGGTTCATAAATAGTAAGAATTTCAGGTTTCAAGTAAACATACCCATCAACAGAGTTTTCTGGAGCTTTAGGTTCACTAGTATCTCCCACAACCATGTTTACCATAGCCGGAGCTCTAGTTTCACAACCATGTTGACTGTAGCCGGTGTAGTAGACTCAGATTTGGCTTTGGACTTTTTAGTAGGACACTCCTTAGCCCAGTGACCCATCTGTCCACAAGTCCAGCATGGTTTGTTTGCCTTTGGTTTCTTTTTGTTTTTAGGTTTATTTATGGATTTCGAGTTGGGGTTTACATGGTTCACTTTTTTCTTTCCAGTTATCATATTTGCCTTATGCTGGTACTCGGAACACCATGAGTTTGTTTTTTGTGTTCCTCTTCGATATTTATAGCAATCATAAGATCATCAAGAGTCAGCTTTCCTTTTTGATGTTTTAATGTCATGCCAAAGGTTTCTCAAGATTTGGGAAACTTATCAATAATTGACATAACCATAATTTTATCTGGAAGTTTCATTTCAGCATCAGAACGTGCTCAAGATTTATCAGTTCATGCGTTTGTTCAGTTACAGACTTTCCTTCAACCATCTGAAATTTCAGGAACTTGGAAACATAATACTTTTCGAGCCCTTGCTCTTCAGTATTATATTTCCTGTCCAATTCGTCCCAAAGAGACTTAGTTGCATATGTATCAGAACAGTACACGTCAAAGAGTACATTCAATAAAGCAGAAAGAATGACTCATCGACCAATTTGGTCACGTTCTGACCATTCAGCTATTTGAGCAGTCTTTGGATCGGTTTCAGTTGGTTCAGGTCTAGTCACCTGAATAACCGATAAAAGTCCCTTCATCGTAAACCAAATTTTCATATTTACTTGTCGAAATTATGTGTAAGCATGCAAACTATTTTATAACATAAGAGGATAAATTGTTACAGTTACTATAATACAGGGGGTAAAATGCCACATTATCATAATAAAAGTGGATAAAGTACCTCCTATAAAAATATCAGTGAGTTTGATGTGAAACTTTTACAAAATTTCAGGGGGGGTAAAATGTTCTTTTTTAACCAGGAGAGGGCAAATTGAATATTATGCATTTTATAGAGGTTAAATTATCACTAACTTTGGGGGAAATATGTGTTTAGTACCAAAATTGCAATGAAAACTTATCATATGGTACCAAATTTACTTCACACCAAATGGTGCCAAAAAACAATTTTTAAACTATATATAAGGCTTCATTTTTAAATAGTCCGCGCTATGACGTTGTGATATGCGCTATAACTTCGAAAGCCTTTACACGTTATGTGCTATGCGCCATTAACTCCTATGGTATATTTACATTTCGTACTACTTACTAATATATAAGTTGTTAATTAATAATTACAGGCATGTCTTTATTAATTCTCCAATGTCACGAACATGTTCTGAAAATGCAATTTTTTTTCAATGCTTAATAAAAATTAAATTGGCTCATTGGATATTAATATGTCAAAGCACAATGTCATAGATTTCCTTATCTTGCCAATTACATCTTACTTCGATTTATACTTGTAACATAAATTCTTATTGTTGTTTTTATTTCAAACTTCTTTTGTTTAATTAGTATTAATAATTAAAATTTTGTGCGCTTATTCCCCCAAATATTTTTAGTTATTATACTAGGCCACTAAATGACGCTTCAACCCTTCAAAACTTATTGAAATAATGTCTAAGGGGCAAAGTGCACTCATTTATTATCTTTCAGGCGACACATATAGGTTTTTTCAGTTATAGGAGGAAAAGTGCGAAAATAAAAAACTTATTGGGGTGATGTGGAAAAATCCCGAAAAGAAATTGTTCTGGCATTGCCACCTTACATGAGTACACAAAGGTGAGCAGCGTTGCTGGTTTCTACGCCGCGCTGTCTCTCTCTCTGTGCCAAAAGGTTTCTTTTTTCTTTTATTTTCTTCTCTTCATAAACTAATTTCTACTCATGCATCTGATTTAGCGTTTAACTTTTGAGTGGCAGAGCTTCCGGGGTTTTAATTTGAAGCGGAGAAGAAAATGTTTTCTTCAAAACCTCTAATGGCAGCGGCCGAACATGTAACTCTTATTTCTACACTTGTCATTTACTAGAAATCAGCTTAATTTTTACACTACTGTAACCTAAAATTAAGTAATTGTGTATGTTTGTTTAAACTCTTAACCAAAGATAAATAGATTGCTGGGAAATAGTTATGATCCTCATGTAATGGGTTAGTAATTTGGAAAGTAATGGACGTTATTGAGAGGGATATTTGGAAATTCAAATGTATTATGGAATCGTATTTCGATCTTACATAATAGCGCAAATGGTGCGCTATTTGCGATAGCTCAGGTGTATCGCTTCATCCGCTATTCAATTAGCGCGCCATGTGGCGCTATCGCGCACTAAGCGAGGCGAAAAATTAAGCGTGATTTTGTTATTCTGCCTTCAAAAGGCTTCTGATATTTTCTTGATTTGAAAATTAAATTTTCTAAGTGATTCTTTGAATTAGGCCAACTTTACTTATATAATACAGATTGCAGATGTACTACTATACTTTGTTGTTTCATTTCCCTAACTATCTTTTGAAAAAATTGTTACAGGATGAGATTCAACGTCGATGCATAAGAATGAGGCAGGACAAGTTTCTTCAATCGAGGGAGTTGAATGGTAATATTATTTCTTGCCGGAAAGGAAAGTTAAGCTTTCAATCTGAATATCAGAAGAGACGTGCGTCGAAACCTCTTACATTATGTCTCATTTACATTGAGCTCAAGATTTTCCTTTTTCTAGCTTTTTTCCAATCTTAGGAACATGCATATCGTTCTCATAAATATTTTGCATGATTTCATATTTGTTTATAGTCGATTCAGTTTTTGTCATTATGTTATCATCGAACTTCTACAGCTGCTCTTTAAAGAAAGATTCAGGAATGCAGCTTCGACAGCTGTGTCTTGGCCTAGAAATAGAGGTATATTTGGATTCTTGAATTTCAATGAATAGAACATTATGGAAATATGAGACTTTATTCTTGTATGATATTAGTCACTTGAATCTAATAACCAAACATAAACTTAAATGTTATTCTTTAGAATTTATTGAATTTAATTCATTGTTATTAGGGATTTTGTCATCTCAAATGGATACCGACCAAGTTTACAGAGGTTATTGGGAGGACCACTGTTGGGGTGTGTGGCTGGGTTCAGCCGAAGGGATATTTTACATGGATTGGCTGTGAGTGATTGTAGTGCACTCGGACTTGCACAAGGTGCTTGCCCAGTCGGTACAAGATCTTGATACCAATGAGCAAGATTGGTATTGTTTAAGATAGTGTCAAGAATGAGTATGGCCTGACGTGTGGGAGCAACCAGCCCCGACACACCATGCACGCATGGTAATATATGTGAGGTTAGCATTTCTCGGCTTTCATGTTTATGTTCGCTCATGTAAATATGTGTACATGTCGGAGGTTTTATTTCGTTGATTAGAATGTAGTTGATAGGCTTTGTGTGATTTTGAGTTGGTTAAGATTTAAGACTGAACAAGGGATTTAAAAAGTTGAAATTATTGAATTCGAGTAATGTGGAGAAATAAGTTTGTAGTTTCAACTTAAATAATGGCATTTAGTTGTCTGATTTAAGAGGTGGGAAATGTAGGTAATTGTAAAAGTAACGAAATTCTAAGTCATAGCGATTAATTCCGAAAGGTAACATACTCAATGCGATGCAACTGAAATTTCTAAAAAAATGATTAATTACATAACATGTGTAATATATATACTTAAGAATTTAAGTTATATATCAAGAGTGTCATATTCTTAAAAATTTAGAAATATTATTAAAAACTCTCACCGTTAGACTAAACTCAGTTCACGGTCCAATCTACACTATCATCATGAAGTACTTGATTTGTGCAAGTCTTCAACAAAGGCGTAAATTGATAGTATTACAAATTAAAACAACTTTTAACATTGGACTTTGCACAACCTTAAGGGGAGGCGCAGCCCCAAACAAACCAATCCCCTCCATCGCCGCCGTATCGACAGCCTTGGTAGAGTTTCCAGCACGATTGTCTCGAGTGAATTCACCATTATTTTTTAGTGAAATTATGAAAAAGTGAACACTAGAAGAATTACTAGTAAAATATGAAGAAAAAAAAGTGAACCCTAGAAAATTACAAACTTTTGGTACTCAATATTACCCAACTTAAGATTAGGAATAAATGAAAAGAATTAACAACAAATATTGCGATTAGATATTGCAATATGTATAGTTGAGATCAGAGTTTTCTATCACAATTTATTCAAAATTTCAATAGCCCATCTTAAATTGAACTTGATCTTGTGTTTCAATAACGGCCCAAGATACTTTGTAAAGTAGACTTTTAGCAATATTACGGTAAGCCCATTTAAGTTTATATGGATTATCTGCATCAGGCCCAACTTTGAATGTCAATAATACGCATAGCTATTCGAATACAAATCTGGATACTAGATTAAGATCATCTATATTTGGACTAAATTTGGATAAGAAGTAGTCCAAAAGCGTTATACAAATAAGAAAACAAAAATATTATAATATATAAATGATTAATGAACTTTAAACGGACTTCAAGCAAAACGTAATTCAAATTACATATTTCTTAAGTTACTAAAAAATAAAATTTAAATTTAATAAATCTATTCAGATTCAAATCATTTTATACATGGAAATAGAACAAATGTTGTTGTATTTTATGATTATGATCGATGGGTATATAATGATCATGAGTTATTAGAACTTTCTAATTCTCTATGTCTCTATCAACAATGGAAACAAAAAAGACAAACAAAAATTGAGAAAAAAATGTACGTACATTTTTTTTGGGTGTAAAAAAAGTATTAACTATAACTGGAATAAGAAAATGCATATTATTGAAATAAAAATAGCTGGAGAGTGAAATTTATGAAGTACGGCTCAATAATAATTAAAACAATAATTTTTCTAAGGACTATAGAATTTTTTTTTTCCTATTATGAGTTTCTACCCTATGTTTATTCGTGTTTTTTTAGTGAGAACACGCGACATATTGAAAAGATCTCCAATATTTGAGTGTTATTGAGATTAAATTTTCCACATTTTTTTATACTAGAAAGGTGCACGTACGTTGTCCGTGTCTAATTTTAATTTCATGGGTATTTTTCATAAATTAGAGTAAAATTAGCCATTTTTTTTTCATAGAATATCATATATTTATGAATGATCAATTTATTTTTTAAGAAATTTATTACTATTAATTATTATTGATATATTAAAAAATGATGACTTTGAATAGTTGTAATAAATATAAAATGATGATAAATTTAGTCATTACATCTTATAAAATTGGTTCAAATAAGATCATAAGAATTTTTTTTGTTCATTACATCATAGTAGTTTTCATGTCAAGTTTATCCGTTATTCACCAATATCACATGTTTCATCCGTTTCTTCATAAATTTCACCCAAACTTTCGTTGATTTCACGAGCACTTTTTCTTACTGATTTCACCAGTTTTTCACAAACTTCACCAGTGTTTACCAATTTCACCTGAAGTTTCATCATTCATATATTTTCACTGTTTAATTTTTTTGTCGATTTTTCCGTTTTTTATTGATTATAATATTTTTCATTGTTTTCCCTTTTTCGTCGATCTTTTTTTCCAATTTAAACCATTTTCTTCTTATTTCACTTTGTTTTTGTCGCTTAAAGTTTAACTCGTTTCCACCTATTTCACATGTTATTCACCTAAATTTTTCATTGATTAAACATGTTTTCGCCGACTTCGAGCTTTTTTGACTGATTTTCTCTGTTTCTTTAAAATAATTTACCAGTTTATTTTTTTAGCGATTTATCCCTTTTTTTACAGGTTATAATATTTTTCATTGTTTTCACATTTTTAGTCCGTTTCTTTTGTTTTTCTTATTTAGTGTAAACCATTTTTCTACCAATTTCACCAATTATACTCTTTCTTTCACTAATTTCACTTGTTTTTATCATTTTAACTCGTTTTTACTTATTTTTCATGTGTTTTCACTAATTTCACATGTTATTCATCAGAATTTTTCATTGATTAAATATGTTAATTCATACTTTACGTTTTTTGACCAATTTTACCCTTTTTTCACCGATTTTACCCAATTTTACTGGATACATCATTTTCTTAGAAATTCCATTCGAATTAATTTTCATCAATTTCAAATATTTTCACCAACTTTACCTTTATTTTAATCGACTTTACCCGTTTTCATCCATGGTTTTTCCCGATTATTTTTATAATTTATGATTTCACATACCTTTTTTTCACCGGTTCAAAGTGCACATACGATGTACATGTCTATTTAAAACAATTAATCTAATGGTTTGATTTTGTTCTTGTTGGTTGAAATTTTTTCATTTCATTCATTTCATTCATTTTTACCAGTTTAACCAATTTTCATATGTTTTCGTCGATTTTAGCCTTTTTTCAATGATTTTACCCGTTTTCACCTATTTCATCATTTTTTAAGAAAAATTTCATCATTTCACCGACGTCATCCATTTTTTCGTGAATTTCACTTGAATTTTCATCGATTTCACATGAATTTACTTAATTTTCAACTCAAATAATTATACATCTTCAATTACTTTTAAGTATATCTCAAATTATTTCACTTACCTTATCATTTGAAAGATATTTCTTTACTGATCTAAGCCATTTCTCTTATTAAATTAATCAGTTTAATTCAATTTTCATTGATTTTTAACTGGTTTTATATTTTTTTTACTGATTTACTCGTTTTTTTATTTTATCAATGATACCCTATTCTACATTGTTTTTTTCTATTTTTCATCAATTTCTTTTGTTTTTTCATATTCAAACAAAAAAGACAAAAAGTTTCTAGTGGTTTAGTTCACACTGTTTTTGCTAGTTAATTAATTTTTTTTCTTTTTTTCTTTTACTTATTTTTATCAGTTTAAATTATATTTCTGATTTCACATTTTTTTATCAATTTCACTTGAATTTTCTTTGATTTCATAGACTTTAACATTTATTCAATGATTTAACCAATTCTTCATATATTTCACCCATTTTTCACTGATTTCACCGATTTGTTTCCCATGTTTTCACAAATGTTACCCGAATTTTCATCGATTTCACATGTATTTATCGATTTTATTGGAACTTTTTATTACTGATTTGCCTCTTTTTTTCACATATTTCACCGGTGTTCATAAATTTCATCCAGATCGATTTCACATATTTTCATCAATTACATAAAATTTATTTGATCGGTTTCACCAATTCTCATTGATTTTCATCCGTTTTTCATTTAATTCACACGTTTTTCTCGAAAAGATTTCCCTGAAAATTTGAGGTGATGTTTCTCGTGTCAAATAAAGATTACTTTAGTTCATTAAGTCATAATCATTTTTGTTCATTCATAGGTAAGATGCGATTCTACTTGAACATATTTTATGATATTTAAGAGAATATAATTTTTTTTAAGGAGTGATATATTGTACTAAATCTTTAAATGAAACAAATAATATTTTGTACATAACAGCATATTGATAATACATTTGTATTATAATAATTTTACATAGATAATTTGGCAATTTGATTAGGAGGAAAGGGAGTTACAAACTTTCTTAAAATAATTTCCTCCTAAATTTTTGATGAGAAAATTTAAGGAAAATTCATGTCTGATTATATTTTTTTAACATACTTTACAACTTGAATAAGGGCATTTTTGTCTTCACAAAAAAAAAGAAAAAAACTTAAATTATTCACACTTTTAATATTATAGTATAGAATAGTTTCTCAAAAAAAAAATATTATAGTATAGAATAGTAGTTAATTCTATCTTATAAAGTCAAGACACCTCACCCTAAAACCTAGTTTTTTAGGTTAAGTTAGGCCCAAGTCATGCTAAGTGGAGTTAGCATAATTCAAGTGATAAATTCTAACATGGTATCAGAGCCCCATGTTAAAGTGGGTCACCTTCTTCCGTGACGAGCCTATCCTTGTACGTATGATGAACTTTAATATCTACCCAATCACTTTACCCATATAACAAAAGTCTGAGTTGTCATTATTCCTCCAGTTAATCAAGACTTGGAGTGTCATTATTCCTCCGGTTAACAAAGGCCCGGAGTATTGAGACTAAATATCCCACGTTGGTCGAAAATAATAGTTAATTCCACCGTATAAGGTCAAGACAATTCTCACCTTATATAAGCTAGTTTTTTAGGTTGAGTTAGGCCCAAACCATGTAAATAGAAGCCCAATCCATGTGGTAAATCATAATATGGTATTAAAGTCTCAGTTTAAAGTGGATCGCCTCCTTCCGAAATGGGTTCATCTTTGTACACGTAATGAACTTCAATACCTTTCCACACACTTCACCCATATTACAAAGGTCTGAGTGATCATTACTCCTTTAGTTAACAAAAGCTCGTAGTGTCATTATTCATGTATTGGGTCTTAACCCACATGTCGCGAATTGACAAGGTTGGACTTACATATGTCACGTGTTGGGCTTGTTTCATCAACACATATTGTTCGCCCACGCATGGAGGGGGAGTATTGAGACTAAATGTCTCACGTTGGTTAAAAATAATAGTTGGTTCCACCTTATAAGGTCAAAAAATTATCATCTTATAAGCTAGCTTTCGAGGTTGAGTTAAGTTCAAGCCATGTAAATGGACTTAGTCCAATCCATGTGGTGAATTCTAATGAATGTAGGATAAGAAAACAAATCTTATTAATATATTGTAAATTTAGTTTTTAGTAATATCTTTGTTATACAAATATTTTCTAATAATAAATCTCATATTATTGCAATAAAATAAACTTAGCTAATGTCTGAGTAGTAATATTGTATGCATAATTGTTTTATAATGTCGATGTAGATTACTACTTATCTAAAAACGATGATGCAAGACTTTAAAAATTAACCAATTAAAATTAATTAAACGCTTTCCCTTAAATTGAATTAATTTCTGGTAGTTTTGTGCCTTAAAGAAGTGGCAAGGAAAGAAAAAAACTCACTTTACATGAAATGAAAATACAAAATCACACATTTACGCTTGAAAACACAAGTTCAAATGGCGAGGCTCATTTTGTACAACAGAAATTGTGTTATTTCTCGATATTTGTCCTAGACTTACGTACAAACTTTAGGTTCAATATAATTTTTTATGTTTACATTTCATAGTGGTAAAGTTAGTTTTTATGTTTTATAGTTTTATGGCTGTAGCATTATAAATAGGGAAAATTATCTTTTTGGTACTATATGTAGGATATGTTAATTCGGATATTTTGTATCATTGGATATGAAAATGTAAATTTGGTACCATATGATAGGTTTTATTGTAGTTTTGGTATTAAATCCAATATTTTTACAAAGCTAGTGGAAATTTAATCCCTATAAAATGCATAATGTTCATTTTACCCCTCTATTATTAGGAAAAATCAATTTACCCCTAGTAAAAATTTTAATGAAGCAATTGGGTGTAAGTATGCAAACTATTTTATAACATAAGAGGATAAATTGCCACATTTATCATAATACAGGGGGTAAAATGCCATTTTATCATAATAAAAGTAATAAAGTGCCGCCTATAAATATATCAGTGAGTCGATGTGAAACTTTTATAAAATTTGAGGGGGTAAAATATTCTTTTTTAACCACGAGGGGCCAAATTGAATATTATGCATTTTATAGGGGTTAAATTATCACTAACTTTGGGGAAAATATGGGCTTGGTACCAAAGTTGTAATGAAAACTTATCCTATAGTACCAAATTTGCATTTTTTTTATCCAATGGTACCAAAATTGCAAGTAGGTCTATCATATGGTACCAAAAAATAATTTTTAAGCTATGCAAAGGCAAATGTTTAAATAGCTCACGCTATGACGTTTATATATAAATACTTGTTTCAAACTTCCTGAAATAATGTTCAAGGGGCAGAGTGCACTCATTTATTAACTTTCGGGGACACATACAGGTGTTATAGGAGGAGTGCGAAAATGTAAAACATATTGGGGTGATATGCAAAAATCCTAAAAGAAATTGCTCTGGCATTACCACCTTACATGAGTGGCGGACCCAGGTAAGGGCTAGTGGGGTTTACAGCCCACACTCAAAATATTTGTATATTTAAAAACTGGTTAGTCAACTTTGTATAAGATTTGCCCTGGCTCACTGGTTATGGTCGGTACAGGTTTTCTACAAGGTCTGAGTTCGAAACCCAAGAGAGACTTCTCCTTTCTTTTGATAAGATAATTAAAACAAAATTTGATGATAAAGTATTCGATCCTCAACCTGCAAATTCATCCATTGACTGCCCTAACAACCATACTTAGTACTAAATTGTATTGTTTTCTCTTTCTTAATATTTCGTCCTTTAGTTCCCTTTTTTCTTTGATTATTTTTTCTTTCTTAATAAATTTTAAATGTTATTTAATTTTTAATAACTATGAGAATTCAAATTATTCTTTTCATAATGCAGTTTTTCATATTAGTTTTTACTTTAATGCATTACTACACAATTTTTGCTCCCCCAAAAAAAATCATCTAGCTCTGCCCCACTTATTTTGGATCGACTTTTAAAAATATATAATTGATGCGGTCAATTGAAATTATAATTAAGATACGTAGATGTTTTTGTTTTTTTTTTTTTTTTTTAATTAATGAGGTATCATATGTAATTAAAGTAACTTATGAAATTTATTTTTGTCAAACTTCACCTCAATTTTTTGTCGCTCCTCATAAATTTTCTCAAGGGATATATGAATTTCAAGTTTGACTATTTAATTAGATTTTTTTTTTTAATTTAGGATATAACTTTAGCCCGCACGGGACCAAATTCCTGGATCCGCCCCTGCATGAGTACACAAAGGTGATGTGCAAAAATCCGAAAAGACAAAGGCTCTGGTTTCTCCGCTGCGCTCTCTCTCTCTCTCTCTCTCTCTCTCTGTCTCAAAAGTTTTCTTTTTTCATTTCTTTTCTTTTCTTCATATACTAATTAGGACTCATGCATTTGATTTAGCGTTTAATTTTTGGGTGGCAGAGCTTCCGGGGTTTTACTTTGAAGCGGAGAAGAAAAGGTTTTCTTCAAAATCTCTAATGGCAGCGGCCGAACAGGTAACTCTTATTTCTACACTTGTCATTTACTAGAAATCAGCTTAATTTCTACACTACTTTAACCTACAATTAAGTCATTGTTTATTTTGTTTAAACTCTTAACCAAAGATAAATAGATTGATGGGGAAGTAGTTATGATCCTCATGTCATGGGTTAGTAATTTGGAAAGTAATGGATGTTACTGAGAGGGATGTTTGAAAATTCAAATGGATTATGGAATCGTATTTCGATCTTACATAGTAAAAAGTAATAAAAATACGGATATATGCATAGTAGTTAATAGCACAAATAGTGCGCTATTTGCGATAGCCCAGGTGTATCGCGTCATCCGCTATTCAAGTAGTGCACCATGTGGCGCTATCGCACACTAAGCGAGGTGAAAAATTAAGCGTGATTTTACTTTTCTGCCTTCAAAAGGCTTCTGATATTTTCTTGATTTGAAAATTGAAATTTCTAAGTGATTCTTTGTATATTAGATATATCTAAGTGATTCTTTAATTTGTATATTAGGAATTCTGTTATTCTCTAGAATTTATTGAATTTAATTCATTGTATATTAGGGATTTTGTCATCGGGAATGACTACCGACCAAGATTATAGAGGTTACTGGGAGGACCACTGTTGGGGTGCGTGACTGGGTTCAGCCGAAGGGATATTTTACATGGATTGGCTCTGAGTGATTGTAGTGCACTCGGACTTGCACAAGATGTTCGCCCAGTCGGTACAAGATCTTGATACCAATGAGCAAGATTGGTATATATTGTTTAAGGTAGTGTCAAGAATGAGTATGGCCTGATGTGTGGGAGCAACCAGCCCCGCCACACCTTGCACACATGGTAATATATGTGAGGTCAGCTCGGCTTTCATGTTTATGTTCGCTCATGTAAATATGTGTACTTGTCGAAGGTTTTATTTCGTTGATTAAAATGTAGTTGATAGGCTTTGTGTGATTTTGAGTTGGTTAAGACTTAAGACTGAACAAGGGATTTAAAAAGTTGAAATTATTGGATTCGAGTAATGTACGGAGAAATCAGTTTGTAGTTTCAACTTATATAATGGAATTTAGTTGTCTGATTTAAGAGATGGGAAATGTAGGTAATTGTAAAAGTAACAAAATTCTAAGTCATAGTGATTTCCGAAAGGTGACATGCTTAATGCGATGCAACTGAAATTTCTAGAAAAATGATTAATTACATAACATGTGCAATATATATACTTAAGAAATTTAAGTTATATGTCAAGAGTGTCATATTCTTAAAAAGTTAGAAATATTATTAAAAACTCTCACCGTTCGGCCAAACTCAATTAACAGTGCAATTTTTCACTACCATCATGAAGTACTTGATTTGTGCAAGTCCCCAATTTTGCACTGACGTCATTTGAAATTTCTTAAAAAAATTACTATTTTTCCTTAACCCTGTTATATTATTTTTGTATAAAGTACTGTACAATGTACAATGTCAACTGAAGCCGTGTTTTAACAAGGGAGTAAATTGATAGTATTACAAATTAAAGCAACTTATAGCGTCGGACTTTTGCACAACCTTAAGGGGAGGCGTAGCCCCAAACAAACCAATCCCCTCCCATCGGCACTGTGTTGAAAGCCTTGGTAGAGTTTTCGGCAGGATTGTCTAGAGTGAATTCACCATTATTTTTCAGTGAAATTATAAAAAAGTGAACACTAGAAAAGAATTACTAGTAAAATATGACAAAAAAAAGTGAACCCTAGAAAAATACAAACTTTTGGTACTCAATATTACCCAACTTGAGAATAAGAATAAATGAAAAGAATTAACAACAAATATTGCGATTAGATATTGCAATATGTATAGTTGAAATACTTGAAATCAGAGTTTTCTATCACAATTTTTTAAAAATTTCAATAGCCCATCTTGAATTGAACTTGATCTTGTGTTTCAATAACGGCCCAAGATACTTTATAAAGTAGACTTAAGCTTTTAGCAATATTAGGGTAAGCCCATTTAAGTTTATATGGATTATCTGCATCAGGCCCAACTTTGGATATCAGTAATATGCAAAGTTATTCGAATACAAATCTGGATACCAGATTAAGATCATCTATATTTGAACTAAATTTGGATATGAAGTAATCCAAAAGCGTCATACAAATAAGGAAACAAAAATTTATAATATATAAATGATTCATGAACTTTAAATGGACTTCAAGAAAAACATAATTCAAATTACATATTTCTTAAGTTACTAAAAAATAAAATTTTAAATTTAATAAATCTATTCAGACTCAAATAATTGTAAACTTGGAAATAGAACAAATGTTGTATTTTATGATTATGATTGATGGGTATGTATAGTTGAAATACTTGAAATCAGAGTTTTCTATCACAATTTATTCAAAATTTCAATAGCCCATCTTGAATTGAACTTGATCTTGTGTTTCAATAACGACCCAAGATACTTTGTAAAGTAGACTTAAGCTTTTAGCAATATTAGGGTAAGCCCATTTAAGTTTATATGGATTATCTGCATCAGGCCCAACTTTGAATATCAGTAATATGCAAAGCTATTCGAATACAAATCTGGATACCAGATTAAGATCATCTATATTTGGACTAAATTTGGATATGAAGTAATCCAAAAGCGTCATACAAATAAGAAAAAAAAATTATAATATATAAATGATTCATGAACTTTAAATGGACTTCAAGAAAAACATAATTCAAATTACATATTTCTTAAGTTACTAAAAAATAAAATTTTAAATTTAATAAATCTATTCAGACTCAAATAATTGTATACTTGGAAATAGAACAAATGTTGTATTTTATGATTATGATTGATGGGTATGTAATGATCATGAATTATTCTAACTATCTAATTCTATATGTCTCTATCACAATTGAAACAAAAAAGACAAACAAAAATTGAGAAAAATGTACGTACATTTTTTTTTTTTTGGTGTAAAAAAAGTATTAACTATAAATAAGAAAATACATATTATCTCTATCTCTATCTCTATCTCTACTATTATAAAAGTATGAATATTTCTTAACTTTTTTGTGAGGACTAAAATACCCTTCTTTAAATTGTAAAGTGATTTTTTTTTTTTTTAAAGTGTATAAAAGTAATTGAAGAGGTATAGTTATACATGAAGTCTTAATATATTTATCTCCTACATAAACTCTTAAAATTAATGAATTCTCTCTTACATTAATTTATGTAATTTTAATTTTAATTTTCTATAATAATAGATCAAAACAAACCATAAAAAACACTATTATTTTAAATATCCCCTACAATATATATAAAAATGACTACTATAATTTAGCATCAATATTTATTCAAATAAGAAAAATGTAAAATATTCCATGAAATTAACTAGACACATACAACTTATGTGCCATTTCCTAGTTAAAATAAAAATAGCTGGATAGTGAAATTTATGAAGTACGGCTCAATAAAAATTAAAACAATAATTTTCCTAAGGACTATAGAAAAATATTTTTTCCTATAATGAGTTTCTACCCTATGTTTATTCATGATTTTTTAGTGACAACACGCTACATATTGAAACGATCTCCATTATTTGAGTGTTATTGAGACTAAATGTTCACATTGTTTAATAATAGTAATAATAGTAGTTAATTCTATCTTATAAAGTCAAGACAATCCTCACCCTAAAACCAATTTTTTTAGGTTGATTTAGGCTCAAGCCATGCTAAGTGGAGTTAGCATAATTCAACTGATAAATTCTAACATGGTATCAGAGCCCCATGTTAAAGTGGGTTACCTTCTTCCGTGATGAGCCCATCCTTGTACGCATGATAAGCTTCAATATCTACCCACACACTTTACCTATATAACAAAAGTCTGAGTTGTCATTATTCCTCCAGTTAATCAAGACTTGGTGTCATTATTCCTCCGGTTAACAAAGGCCCGGAGTATTGAGACTAAATTTCCCACGTTGGTCGAAAATAATAGTTAATTCCACCTTATAAGGTCAAGACAATTCTCACCTTATATAAGCTAGTTTTTGAGGTTGAGTTAGGTCTAAACCATGTAAATGGAATTTGCCCAATCTATGTGGTGAATCCTAGTATGGTATTAGAGTCTCAGGTTAAAGTGGATCGCTCTTTCAGAAATGGGCTCATCTTTGTACACATGATGAACTTCAATATCTTCCCACACACTTCACCCATATACCAAAGGTCTGAGTGGTCATTATTCCTTTAGTTAACAAAAGCCCGTAGTGTCATTATTTGTGTATTGGATCTTAACCCACATGTCGCAAATTCACAAGGTTGGACTTACATATGTCACGTGTTGGACTTGTTTCACCCACACATATTGTCTGCCCACGCGTGAAGGGGGAGTATTGAGACTAAATGTCTCACATTGGTAAAAATAAAAGTGGTTCCACATTATAAGGTAAAAAAATCATCGTCTTATAAGCTACCTTTCGAGGTTGAGTTAAGTCCAAGCCATATAAATGGTCTTCGCCCAATCCATGTGATGAATTCTAATTAATTTAGGATAAGAAAACAAATCTTATTAATATATTGTAAAATCTAGTTTTAGTGATCGATATCTTTTGTTATACAAATATTTTCTACTAATAAATTTCATATTATTGCAATAAAAAAACTTATAGCTAATGTCTGGAGTAGTATTGTATGCATAATTGTTTTATAATGTCGATGTAGATTACTATTTATCTAAAAAAGATGATCCAAGACTTTAAAAAATTAACCAATTAAAATTAATTAAACCCTTTCCCTTAAATTGAATTAATTTCTAGTAGTTTTGTGCGTTAAAGAAGTGGCAAGGAAAGAAAATACTCACTTTACATGGAATGAAAGTACAAAATCACACATCTACGCTTGAAAAAACAAGTTCAAATGGCGAGGCTCATTTTGTACAACAGAAAATTGTGTTATTTCTCGATATTTGTCCTAGACTTACGTACAAATTTTAGGTTCAATATAATTTTTATGTATACATTTCATAGTGGTAAAGTTAGTTTTTATGTTTTATAGTTTTATGGTGGTAGCATTATAAACAGGGAAAAATAACTTTTTGGTACTATATATAGGATATGTTAATTCGGATATTTTGTATCATTGGATATGAAAATATAAATTTAGTACCATAGGATATGTTTTTATTGTAGCTTTGGTACCAAATCCAATTTTTCTACGAAGTTATTTTGACAACTTAAAAAGTTAGGGGTATAATTGTCGGTCAATATAAGTAATGGTACCAATTCTGCAATAAAACTTAACTGCCACGTCATCAGTTAACGTTCAATTTTAACGGTGGTACCAAATGTGATTCAATTTCTTAAATTGTGGTACCAAAATGTGTCGACCTCAATTTTTATAGTACCACAAGATAAATTCGGTATATAGTTAGGTACAATAAGTGCAATTCTCTCAATTTACCCCCTTCAGCTGGAGAGTGTAACTCACTAGCTGAAACTGAGTGTAAATATGCAAACTATTTTATAACATAAGAGGATAATTGCCACATTTATCATAACACAGTGGGTAAAATGCCATATTATCATAATAAAAGTGGATAAAGTGCCGCTTATAAAAATATCAGTGAGTCGATGTGAAACTTTTACAAAATTTCAGGGGGATAAAATATTTTTTTTTAACCACAAGGGACAAATTGAATATTATGCATTTTATAAAGGTTAAATTATCAGCGAGTGCCAAAATGGAAAACATATTGGGGGTGATGTGCAAAAATCCTAAAAGAAATTGCTCTGGCATTGCTACCTTACATGAGTACACAAATGTGATGTGCAAAAATATTAAAAGACAAAGGCTCTGGTTTCTCCGCTGCTCTCTCTCTGTGTCAAAAGGTTTCCTTTTTCATTTATTTAATTTTCTTTTCTTCATATACTAATTTTTACTCATGCATTTGATTTAGCGTCTAATTTGGGTGGCAGAGCTTCCGGCCGGGGTTTTACTTTGAAGCGGAGAAGAAAAGGTTTTCTTCAAACCTCTAATGGCAGCGGCCGAACAGGTAACTCTTATTTACTAGAAATCAGCTTAATTTTTTCACTACTGTAACCTACAATTAAGTCATTGTTTATGTTTGTTTAAACTCTTAGCCAAAGATAAATAGATTGATGGGGAAATAGTTATGATCCTCATGTCATGGGTTAGTTATTTGGAAAGTAATGGATGTTATTGAGACGGATATTTGGAAATTCAAATGGATTATAAATCGGTAGGAATATCGGTCGGAATTGCTGGTTTTTCCAAGCAAATCTCGCGGGTCGGAAAATCGGAAGGAATTTTCGTTTTTTCTAGTAGTGTACAGATATCCATAGTAGTTAATAGCGCAAATAGGGCGCTATTTGCGATAGCCCAGGTGTATCGCGTCATCCGCTATCCAATTAGTGCACCATGTGGCGCTATCGCGCACTAAGCGTGATTTTGTTTTTCTGCCGTCAATGCATAGATCAAATTGGTAGATCAAGGCTGCTGATATTTTCTTGATTTGAAATTTCTAAGGATTCTTTGAATTAGCCCATCTTTAGTTATATAATACAGATTGCAGATGTACTACTATTTTGTTGTTTCATTTCCCTAAATATCTTTTGAAAAAATTGTTACAGGATGAGGTTCAACGTCAATGCATAAGAATGAAGCAAAACAAGCTGCTTCAAGCGAGGGAGTTGAACGGTAATATCAGAAGAGACGTGCGTCGGAACCTCTGGTATATCTAATTTGATAGTCTTACATTATGTCTCATTTACATTGAGCTCAAGATTTTTCTTTTTCTAGCTTTTTTCCAATATTATGGACATGCATATCATTCTCCTAAATCTTTTGCATGATTTCATATTTGTTGATAGTCGATTTGGTGTGATGCGAATCCCTGATTCAGTTTTTGTCATTATGTTATCATCTAACTTCTAGATATACATCTAGCCTTTTTTTTTTTTCATCTTATGATGTATTTCTTTACTTTTCCTGCATTTTTTATCCAAATTAAATATAATCAGAAAGGATTCTTTTCAAGAATTTACTTTTAGTGCTTACTGATGTCACATATATTCCAGATATGGAAATATAGAGGAACCGGGAATATGGGAAATATTGCATTGGAACAAGTGGTAGCTGATGTAGATTCGTCACGTGGTCTACTGACAAGGTTTATACTGTTGACTGGCGGCGTGGATAGCCTGCGGTAAGTTTATTGTTTGGTTGGTCAAGTTATAATCTTAGTTTCTACTCCAACTTATGATAAATGCCATAAATGAGCATACTTCTCTTTCCTATTATTCTTTCTCGGCTTTCTGTTTTTATGAAGAAGAGTTTCTTCTCTATTAATGTTTATTACATCTCGTTATATTGTGAACAAACGCAGACAGGTAATGCTAACATTACGAGTCATTATATATATAGTATCCATGGATAACTTAAGTGATATGCCACCACACGTGCTGCTGCATGGATAACTTAAGTGATATGCTCTAGCAAGCGCGACTTAAAAATTCGTTCTATCGCTTCATTTACTAGGGTAGAGAAATCAGCACGAGTCTCAAGAATTCAGTTCTCTTAATTCAATTTCAGCTTATTATCTGTATCTTTTCTGCACCTCAAATTCTTTATCTTAATTTTTTTTTGTAATCTTATTCTTTCTAACCACGAACTGTGGTTTAATTTTTAGTATCCTTAAAATTGGAAAATCTGGAGTAGAATTTCATCCATCACTAAACTCCTACAAGCCAGATCGCGTATGGCCTCTTGGTTAGATCATGAAGCTGTGCACAAACAGCTATCAAGAGGACTTAAAAGTTCATTTGGGGCTTTGCGATCTGATATAACCTTTATCAAGGCGTTTAGGCAGCAGTCTATATCAACTGATGATATGATGTCAAAAGAAGTTTTGTATCCCTTTTGTTGATTCTTCTTTAGCAACATTTCTAAACCTTATAAAATTCATTTCAAATTTAAGAAAAATGGGAAGTTCCTACTTTGTTTAGAACATTTCTGGATCCTATTGCGTTATATAATTTAAATCATTTGCACGATACTAATGCCATGCTTATTTGGTGAAACCTTCCTTTCGTTGAACTGGTGAAACTTTAACCAAAGGAACAGGATAACAACTCAGGTGTCTGACAGAGATCCAGGATATGTCTATCTTCTAGACTTAAATGTACCTCTTTATTATGATGGTTCTCCCGTACTTGATAATGGACTCATTTGCTTATCTGAATATAAACATACACTTTGGACTGCCGACTGTGATCCTGAAGGAACATATGCTTTGTTTGGTAAATATTTTGCTTTATAATTCTTCGTAGTATTAGCTAATAAAATAAAATAATTTTCTTCCTTTTTGTTGGGCATGATTTCCTTGGTGTTTGGTCCGACTTTGAAGTACTACAATTCAAAGATAGATATGTCTTTGTCGCATCTGCGCCATGTTTTTGTCATTAGTGACCTTAATTCAGCAGAAGAAAACTGAAAAAGGCTATCTTTTCGCAAATCTAGTGCCGGGAGCAATTATAGTTATTCGTTCACTTGATGATCATGCTTAAATAAGTCTTCGTTTGATGTTTCCATTTCAAAATAAATTTGTCATAGATTTTTTTGAATGCAAATCGGAACAACTTAACTATTTCTGTTGTAAAAGTGGTCAAACTTAATTACTCTTGAAGTGTGCATAAGATAGATCATAATGATCTTATCAAATGTATAAATTCTGTAAATTAATATCAAGGTTTTTGTTGGTGTAGGAACTCATAATGGAGTAAAGGTACTGGATATTGAAACTGGAACATCATCAAGGTTGTTTCGCTCTACGAGTGATGTATTGTGCCTGCAGGTCGATCAGTCTGTAAGTTTGCAAAAAATGCTCTTCATAACTTTGAACCCTTATTCAATCAGTAAATATTTCATCAAACAGAACATCTCCGTCTTTACCATTTAGTGTTTATTTTTCAATTGTTGCAGGGGAAATCCGTTATTCTGTGTGGCCTGAGAAGTGGAGCAATTTCCAACGTTGATATTCGCGAGAAACCGGTGAGAGTTCTCCTTGTTAAATCATATTAGAAATAATAACTTTTGAAAATAGCACACTGTGAATAACCTTCTTAAATCATTTTTATTAAAACGAATTACTGTTGCATTAGAAATACAAGGTTGTTCAAGGAGTTGTGTATGAATTTTTTGTATTCCATTCACCCCGTTCTTTTCCACGATTATCATTTGAAGTATGATCGATTTAGAATGTGATAAAAGTAGTAACTTCTATTGATTCAAACATTCTTGTGTGGATATGATGTGAAAGTGGTAAAAAAAGTAGTTTTACCCTTTCTGGAGTGTTGTGGATTTCACTCGACCACAATATCGCTAATTCTACGAGATGAAATGAAGTAAAAAGATGCCGCGATAAGTTATTTTTTTTCTCTTATTAGGATTGCGTTTGTTTAATTGAAGTGATAAATTACGAAAATATGTTGTGTAATGTATAAATTTAGAATTATTTTTCCTTCATTTGTCTAATATATGCAGATAAAACAGGAAACACATATATCAATGCCTTCAACTGTTTGTTGGTGAGAGAAGCTTTCATCTTATCTATGCAGCTTCCTTTTTGCATCAACTGATTTTGTTTGTTAAAACTCTTTCATTCTCCTTCAAAATGTAGCTTGAAATCACTTATTTGCGAGCAATATTTCTTGGCTAGCTCCATGGATGGATCGGTTAGTGTTCTAGAACTTTTTATTTGTCTTTACGTACGTACAATATTGAAACTCCGAGATATGTTCCAGTATAGCAAGATCTATTGGTGTCAGCATAAATATTCAGAATGGTATCACAAAATTAATGATTTATGTTTCTCCAGATTAGGCTCTATGATCGTCGTCTGACTGATAGGGGGCCTGTTCAATCTTATGAAGGCAATGTAAATTCTCAAACTCAAATACAATTTATTGAATTTATTGAATTTAATTCATTGTATATTAGGGATTTTGTCATCTCGAATATATACCGACCAAGTTTACAGAGGTTACTGGGAGGACCACTGTTGGGGTGCGTGGCTGGGTTCAGCCGAAGGGATATTTTACATGGATTGGCTGTGAGTGATTGTAGTGCACTCGGACTTGCACAAGGTGCTTGCCCAGTCGGTACAAGATCTTGATACCAATGAGCAAGATTGGTATATTATGTTCGCTCATGTAAATATGTGTACTTGTCGAAGGTTTTATTTCGTTGATTAAAATGTAGTTGATAGGCTTTGTGTGATTTTGAGTTGTTTAAGACTTAAGATTGAAAAGGGGATTTAAAAAGTTGAAATTATTGGATTCAAGTAATGTATGGGGAAATAAGTTTGTCGTCTCAACTTAAATAATGCCATTTAGTTGTCTGATTTAAGAGGTGAGAAATGTAGGTAATTGTGAAAGTAACGCAATTCTAAGTCATAGCGATTAATTCTGAAAGGTAACATGTTTAGTGCGATGCAACTGAAATTAATTTCTTGAAAAGTGATTAATTACGAAACATGTGTAATATATATACTTATGAAATTTGGTTCTAACATGAAATTTGAGTTGTGTATCAAGAGTGTCATAGTTTAGAATGATCCATGTACACAAATTTCATGAGTTTCCCAAATTCGAAGCCTTTTGTGTTCAATTTTTTATTGAGCAATTTCAATGCATAGTCAAGTTTTTGAGGACCCATAATTGGTTACAAAGAAATGTTAAGATTGATGTATAAAATAAGAATCAATTAATAAAAAGGGTACTTTTTAAGGAATATATGGGCTATCAACGTAAAGACCAACATTAAGAACATATATTTTCAACTGCATAAGCACTCGTGAAGTTGACAATACTTTAGATGCCTGCCATATCAGATGAATCTATATATATACTAACATTAAAAGTGTGAATAATTTAAGTTTTTTTTTTTTTTTTTTTTAAGATAAAAACGTCCTTATTCAAGTTATAAAGTATGTCAAAAAAATATAATCAGACATGAATTTTTCTTAAATTTTCTCATAAAAAATTTGGTAGGAAAATATTTTAAGAAAATTTGTAACTTCCTTTCCTCCTAACCAAGCACCATGAATATGGAAGAACAAAACTAAATTCAAATTAAACTATATTAATTCCAGTAAATAAGAAATTAACTCTTACATCACTTTTCATTATTGTTCTCCTATAACACATAAAAATAAAAATAAAAACACTATTATATTGAATAGTTGCTAAATTATATATGTAAAATTATTATAGTATTATCAATATGTTGTTATATACAAAATATTATTTGTTTCATTTAAAGATTTAGTATAATATATCACTCCTTAAAAAAAATTATATTCTCTTAAATATCATAAAATATGTTCAAGTAGAATCACATCTTACCTATGAATGAACAAAAATGCTTATGACTTAGTGAACAAAGTAATCTTTATTTGACATGAGAAACATTAGCTCAAATTTTCCTGGAAATCTTTTCGAGAAAAACGTGTGAATTAAGTGAAAAACGGATGAAAATAAATGAGAATTGGTGAAACCGATCAAATAAATTTTATGTAATTGATGAAAATATGTGAAATCGATCTGGATGAAATTTATGAACACCGGTGAAGTAGGTGAAAAAAAAGGCAAATCAGTAATAAAAAGTGCCAATAAAATCGATAAATACATGTGAAATCGAAGAAAATTCGGGTGACATTTGTGAAAACATGGGAAACAAATCAGTGAAATCAGTGAAAAACGGGTGAAATATATGAAGAATAGGTTAAATCATTGAATAAATGTTAAAGTCTATGAAATCAATGAAAATTCAAGTGAAATTGATAAAAAAATGTGAAATCAGTAAAATATAAGTTAAACTGATAAAAATAAGTAAAACAAAAGAAAAGTTTAATTAACTAGCAAAAACAATGTGAACTAAATCCACTAGAAAAAATTGTCCTTTTTGTATGAATATGAAAAAAACAAAAGAAATTGATGAAAAATAGGAAAAACAATGTACAATAGGTATAATTGATAAAAAATGAGTAAATAAGTAAAAAAAAATATAGAACAAGTTAAAAATCAATGAAAATTTAATTTAAGTAATTAATATAATAAGTGAAATGGCGGTAAAGAAATATCTTTCGAATGATAAGGTAAGTGAAATAATTTGAGATATACTTAAAAGTAATTGAAGATGTATAATTATTTGGGTTGAAAATTAAGTAAATTCATGTGAAATCAATGAACATTCAAGTGAAATTCGCGAAAAAAATGGATGACATCGATGAAAAGATGAAATTTCATAAAAAATGATGAAATAGGTGAAAAAGGGTAAAATCAGTGAAAAAAATGCTAAAGTCGGCGAAAACATGTGAAAATTGGTTAAACTGGTAAAAATGAGTGAAATGAAAAAAATTTCAACCAACAAGAACAAAATCAAATCATTAGATAAATGGTTTAAACCGGAAAAAAACTAAAGGATCGATGAAAATTCCCATGATGAAGTTAATAAACTAGTGAATTTCATGGAGTATAATGAAGGAGTGATCTGGACTGACCAGGTGTTGGAATACTACAAGACTGCTACTGTTGATTTCACAACCCAGGAAATCAAAGCTATTGTCGGAGGTAGATCCATCGTTATTACCCCCACTCTTCTACACGAGACCTTTGGGCTTTCAAACAAAGGACGACATGACGTCACTATGCTGACGGAAGACAAACACCAACAATTCTGGGCAATCTGTGCCAAGGAAGGAGAGATGTTGTCTGGCAACATCAAGAAGAAATAGCTGAAGGATGAATATCAGCGGATGGCTGATATGGTCTCTAAGCTGATTGAGAATTGCACGTTTCCCTTAGATGCTGTTACCTTGAAGAGGTTCAGCATCATGGCCGCCATTTACTACGGACTGGAAGTCAACTGGTCTGTTATTATTTGGTACATTTTGGTTCACTTCCACGAGAAAAAGAAGGGCAAGGGTCCCCAAACCAATCATAGAATCACTCTCAGCTATCTGCTGTTCAAGATGGGCTGTGCAATGACTAATGGTAAGGAGATTCATGCTTCAAAGGCAATGTACAAGTACTTGCCTGTTACAAAGAGAAAAGCTGAAGAAGCTGATGTGGAGGAGAAAGTTGAGGAATCAAAGGAGGTTCCTGCCAAAAGGCCCAGGAGATTAGTCAAAACAGCTGAGTTAGCTGTTGAGACTCAGAAGGAGAAGGCTCCTAAGAAAGTGAAGACCGTGACTGATGTTACTGTTGACAAAATTATTGATCAGACCACTGCTGATGTCAGGAACATGTCTCCTGCATCATCTTCAAGAACTCCAACTACTCAAGTGCCTGATAAGACTGTTTCTCATAGGACCAGAAGTCAGTTGAGAGATACTGCTGCTTCCAGACCTATTCAAGGAAGATCAAAGAAAACAGCAAGGAACCAGATGACATTTATAGAGGAACCTACTAAGCTGGTGGACTTAGTAAGAGAAAGTCCTCAAACTGCTGAAAGACCTGTTGGAGCTGAAGAAGCTTATGTTGTTGAACAAATTGATGTGCAACAGATGACTTAAGCAAAGCCAACAGTTGAGGTTGCTAAACCTCAGGATGATCCTGACGTGATGATCATCCATCCCATTGCAGCTGCACCTCTTGCATCTGTTGCTCCTCAACCTGCCCCAGCTGACAAGGGAAAGAGAAAGATTCTGATAAAGAGGAAAAAGGTCTATGCAGCTGATAAAAAGAAAAGGGAGGAAGCTGAGCAAAGAAAGAGGGATGAACTGGAAGAAAAGAAGGCACTTGAACTGAGCAAGATTCAGGAGGCTAAGGATGCTGAACGAAGAAAAATGTCTGAAGCTAAAAGAAAAGCAGCTGAGGATGCTGAGCTTGCTATGGTAATTGAGCTAAGTAAAATTGATGCTCATGGACCAGTTCATGGTGGAGGTATCAAGATTAATAAAGCTGATGAAGAAAAACCAAAGAAGCCTAAGATGCCTGCTGGAGAGGTCAAGCCAAAGGAGAAGTATGAAATAAGAAGAGCGTTTGACATTGTCTATGCTGATAAAGATCTCTTCAAAAGTTTTGAAAAGACCTTGGCTTATCATGACCAAAAGCTGATGCTGAAGACTCTGTTCACCCATGAAAAGCCAAGATACATGAAATGGAGGGATTATAAGCTGAACAGATCTGTTGCAGAGCTTCAGAGTTGGAAGGAGTTAGCTGATGAAGAAAAATGGGTTCTAAATGGGCTAAGGACTGACTCTATTCAGAAAGCTTTGGATCCTCATTTTGTAAGGGATGCTATGCATCAATATGCTAAGGATTTTGCCTTAGAGGAAGCCAAAATCATCAAAAACACTTTGCCTGCCAAGAGAAGAAAATGTGATGATGCTGTTGAGAGAGCAATCAACATAGCTGTTATGACCGCCTTGAAGAGATGGGCAGAAAGGTCAAGATATCAACAAGGATGTTCCAGTGAATTGCCTCAGCTGCCAAGCATTCAACAGATTATATTTGGCAAAGAAGTCAAAGACTACTACGAAGTGCCTAAGGGAAACAATGCTTTTACAAAATCATGGATCATTGTGCGACAAATTCGTCAAACAACATCCTTTAATGATGATGGCAAGATCGTTAGTTTAGTCTATGATGATGTGACTGATCAGCCTAAGGCTGCTGATGAACCCTTAGCAATTGAGTGGAATGCTAAGGAGTCCAAAGCTGATCAGGAAACAGAGCTGAAAGATGCACCTGTCCACCAGGAGACTGAGGAAAGGGAAGCTGATATTTCTGCTTCATCAAGTGACTTACATTCATCACTGATGGAAGCTTTCCAGTTATTAATGGAGAATCAAATGAAGGAACTGGAAGAGAAGAACAGCCTGCAGATGAAGAAGTTGAAAGAAGAGCTGAAGGAAGAGTTGGCAGAGTCCAACAAATCACAGCTGGAAAGTACACATCTCCAAACTGCAGAAACTATTAAGAAATCCATAGATAGCTTTCCCCTTCCAGAAGATCATTCAAAGCAGTTGCTGCAAAGCCTTGTTGAGATGAACATAAACGTTGAAGATGTGAAGGCTGATGTCAATCACCTTCATAATGCTTTAAAGAGAGCTAAACACAACATAGCTGATCTAACTGCTAGCTTCATCAAAGTCGGTGAAGAAGAAAAAGCCATCAATGTTGGATTGTTGCAGGAAGTTCACCAAGCTGGAACTGTTATACGTGAAGAGCTGACAACCATGCAACTTAACATTGACTGTTTCAATGATCAAACTGACGACATCAACACCACTTTCACTCATCTTACTGCAAGCCACGATGTAGCTAATCAGAATATCAAAGCTTTATGTGCTGCTATGAAGATTCCTACTGTTGCACTTAACCCTGTTGCTGAACCTGATAATGTCACCAAATCTGATGATGACAAAAAGGGGGAAGATAAAAGGGAAGAACCAACTGAGGAAACTGCTGCTGTTGAAGCTAAGAAGACTGATGAAGCTGCTGAAAAGACTAAGGCTGCTGAAGAAGTTGGAAAGGTAGAAGGCAAAGAGAAGTCTGAAGAAGAGACTAAGGACAAAGCTAAATCTGATGAAGAAATGGCTGAAACCAAGACCTCTGCTGAAGATCAAACAGAGCCACTTACCAAGTACAAAAATACTGAATCAGCTAAGAAAGCAATGGAAAAACTGAAGGAGCAGCAACTCAATGAAAAGATGGAAGCTGCCAGGTCAAATCTGCTTTTGGATGAGGGTGCTGATGAAGATGATGAAGAAGAAGAAGATGATGAAGAATCATCTTATGAGTATGAAGAAGTGCTAGAAGGATCTGATGTAGAAGCTGATAGTTAGGAAAAAAAAATCCATTTGTAATCAGTTTACTTTATCTGTCTTTCAGACATCTCATCTGATAAACTTGTACTTGTAATATTTTCATCATAAATAAAAGTCAAGTTTACTCCAACAAATCTTTTCTATCTCAGAAAATTTTGAGGATTACAATCTTTAACATAGGTATAACAGGTACTTAGCTGAAGTTTTGTCATCATCAAAAAGGGGAAAATTGTTGGATAAGGATGAAGATGAAGAGCACTGAAGACAATTTGTAAAGGGAGGTTTTGATGAATTCCAAAACTTCAAATCTGCTAAGTATGGATTAACTTAGCTGATGTCCCTTTGAAGAATTTTTTACTAAGTAAAGAAGATATCAGAAGAGTCAAAATTCAAGGTCCAAAGGCTACTGATCTGCTGAAGGAAAGAAATCAGACTGGTGAAGATCAGCTGACTCAAAACAGATTTGTTCAACCTTGAGATCAGCTTAGTTCGCCATCAGACTTGTCCTTTCGTCAGCCAAGTGGAAAAGATCAAAAAGCCATCCCAACGGTAATAAATGCCCCTGGATGTAATAAATGCTGAAGTACAAGGTTATTAAAGACAAATGATTGAAGAAATCCTTCGCATCAGCTGGGTGCATTTAATGCTGCCTGCAGAAAAGTACTGTTGACAGTACGGACAGACTGCAAAGAGCCGTTCGCGGAAATTAAGGACCAGTACCCGAGGTTTTTGAATCTTGTCTCTCTTCAACGGACATTTTTCAAACCTACGAGTATAAATAGCTGTAGAGACGAAGAGAAGAAGCAACAACACAATCTCTGAGAAAATTTCGAAGCAGAATTCTTTAAGTCTCAAGAACAGCTCACTCATAAGCTTAGTCATTTGTTGACAAAAGCAGAGTTGAAGAACAACGAAAAATACATCTTCTGAGTGATTTTGTAATCGTGAGTGTTGTGAGAAGTAGATATCCATCTTTGTGAGTGATATTACTTCGGAGAATAGGTCTTCTTTGTGATTTCCTATTGCGCACTTGTGGCATTTTCATTTGTTGATTGGCACAAGCAGAGTACACTTTAAACTTTGTGATTATAGTATAACCCAAGATTTGAGTGACTTGGAAGAGTGGACTTAAGGATATTTATATCCATATAACCACTATAAAAATTCTGTGTGTTTTTCTTGCATATTTTCAGTCGCATAAAAACACTTTGATTTAACTATTTGAAAAGTTTTATAAGGAAAGGAGTTTTATAAAACTGGGGAACAAACTTTCAAACTACTAAGTTTACTTATGAAAAACACTTTACAAATCCGCTGCAAGTACTCTAAGTATTGAAACTGATTTTAACAAAATCAGCTAAGTAATTATCAGATTAGTGGTCACCGAAGCTGTTCAAAGATTTGTTCGCGATCAGCCAAGTAACTTACTGTTCGGTAACAACTTAGTCTGTTCAAGTTAGAACAAAAGTTTTAAAGTTAAAAATTGTTAAAAAGTTTAGAGGTCTATTCAACCCCCCCCCCCCCCCTCTAGACCTCATCTGACCACTTGGGACCAACATCAAGTTTACTCCAACACATCTTTTCTATCTAAGAAAATTTTGAGGATTACATTCTTTTGTATAGGTATAACAGGTACTTAGCTGAAGTTTTGTAATCATCAAAAAGGGGGAAATTGTTGGATAAGGATGAAGATTAAGAGCACTGAAGACAATTTGTAAAGGGAGGTTTTGATGAATTCCAAAACTTCAAATCTGCTAAGTATGGATTAACTTAGCTGATGTCCCTTTGAAGAATTTTTGACTAAGTAAAGAAGATATCAGAAGAGTCAAAATTCAAGGTCCAAGACTACTGATCTGCTGAAGGAAAGAAATCAGACTGGTGAAGATCAGCCGACTCAAATCAGATTTGGTCAAGTTTGGGATCAGCTTAGTTCGCCATCAGACTTCCACTTTCGTCAGCCATGTGGAAAGGATCATAAAGTTATCCCAACGGTAATAAATGCCCTGGAAGTAATAAATGCTGAAGTACAAGGCTATTTAAGACAAATGATTGAAGAAATGCTTCGCATCAGCTGGGTGCATTTAATGCTGCCTGCAGAAAAGTACTGTTGACATCACGGACAGCTGCAGAGAGCTGTTCGCTGAAATTAAGGAGCAGAACTCGAGGAATTTGAATCTTGTCTCTCTTCAACGGACATTTTTCAAACCTCAAGTATAAATATCTGAAAGAGACAAAGAGAACAAAAATAACACAATCTCTAAGAAGAATTTCGAAGCAAAATCTCTTAAGTCTCAAGAACAGCTCACTCATCAGCTTAGTCATTTGTTGACAATAGCAGAGTTGAAGAACAACGACAAATACATCTTCTGAGTGATTTTGTAATCGTGAGTGTTGTGAGAAGTAGATATCCATCTTTGTGAGTGATATTACTTCGGAGAATAGGAGTTTCTTTGTGATTTCCTATTGCGCACTTGTGGCCTTTTCATTTGTTGATTGGCGCAAGCAGAGTATACTGTAAACTTTGTGATTATAGTATAACCCAAGATCTGAGTGACTTGGAAGAGTGGACTAAAGGAAAAAAGACAAGATTTTTCTAGTGGTTTAGTTCACAATGTTTTTGCTAGTTAATTAAACCTTTTTTTGTTTTACTTATTTTTATCAGTTTAACTTATATTTCACTGATTTCACATTTTTTTTTATCAATTTCACTTGAATTTTCATTGATTTCATCGACTTTAACATTTATTCAATAATTTAACCTATTCTTCATATATTTCACCCGTTTTTCACTGATTTCACCGATTTGTTTCCCATGTTTTCACAAATGTCACCCGAATTTTCATCGATTTCACATGTATTTATCGATTTTATTGGCACTTTTTATTACTGATTTGCCTTTTTTTTACCTACTTCACCGGTGTTCATAAATTTCATCCAGATCGATTACACATATTTTCATCAATTACATAAAATTTATTTGATCGGTTTCACCAATTCTCATTGATTTTCAATCGTTTTTCACTTAATTCACACGTTTTACTTGAAAAGATTAATTTTCATGAAAATTTGAGGTAATGTTTCTCATGTCAAATAAAGATTACTTAGTTCACTAAGTCATAAGCATTTTTGTTCATTCATAGGTAAGATGCGATTCCACTTGAACATATTTTATGATATTTAAGAGAATATAATTTTTTTAAGGAGTGATATATTATACTAAATCTTTAAATGAAACAAATAATATTTTGTACATAACAACATATTGATAATACATTATATTAATTTTACATATATAATTTTGCAACTATTCAATATAATAGTGTTTTTATTTTTATTTTTATGTGTTATAGAAGAACAGTAATTATAAGTGATGTAAGAGTTAATTTCTTATTTATTGAAGTTAATTTAGTTTAATGTGAATTTAGTTTTGTTTTTCTTACATATTCATGGTGCTTGGTTAGGAGGAAATGAAGATACAAATTTTCTTAAAATATATTCCTACCAAATTTTTGATGAGAAAATTTAAGGAAAACTCATGTCTGATTATATTTTTTTAACATACTTTACAACTTGAATAAGGATATTTTTGTCTTCACAAAAAAAGAAAAAACTTAAATTATTCACACTTTTAGTATTAGTAATAATAATAATAGATATAGATATAGATAAATGATTCATGAACTTTAAATGGACTGGAAGTAAAACGTAATTCAAATTACATATTTCTTAAGTTACTAAAAAAATAAAATTTAAATTTAATAAATCTATTCAGATTCAAATCATTTTATACTTGGAAATAGAACAAATGTTGTATTTTATGATTATGATCGATGGGTATATAACGATCATGAGTTATTCGAACTTTCTAATTCTCTCTGTCTCTATCAACAATGAAAACAAAAAGGACAAACAAAAATTGAGAAAAATGTACGTACATGTTTTTTTTTTTTTTTGTGTAAAAAAAGTATTAACTATAAATAAGAAAATGCATATTATTAAAATAAAAATAGCTGGAGAGTGAAATTTATGAAGTACGGCTCAATAAAATTAAAGCAATGATTTTCCTAAGGACTATAGAAAAATATTTTTCCTAGTATGAGTTTCTACCATATGTTTATTCATGATTTTTTAGTGAGAACACGCGATGTTAAATTCTAATATGGTATCAGAGTCTCATGTTAAAGTGGGTCACCTTCTTCCGTGATGAGTCCATCCTTGTACGCATGATGAGCTTGAATATCTACCCACACACTTTACCCATATAACAAAAGTCTGAGTTGTCATTATTCCTCTAGTTAATCAAGACTTGGAGTGTCATTATTCCTCCAGTTAACAAAGGCCCGGAGTATTTAGACTAAATGTCCCACATTTATCGAAAATAATAGTTAATTACACCTTATAAGGTCAAGACAATTCTCACCTTATATAAGCTAGTTTTTTAGGTTGAGTTAGGCCCAAACCATATAAATGGACTTAGCCCAATTCATGTGGTGAATCCTAATATAAAATTAGAGTCTCAGGTTCTAAAATGGGCTCATCTTTGTACACATGATGAACTTAAATATCTTCCCACACACTTCACCCATATATATAACAAAGGTCTGAGTGGTTATTATTCCTTTAGTTAACAAAAGCCCGTAGTGGTTGGACTTACATATGTCGCGAGTTGGCATTGTTTCACCCGCACAAATTGTCCGCCCACGCGTGAAGGTGAAGTATTGGGACTAAATGTCTCACATAGGTTAAAAATAATAGTTGGTTCCACCTTATAAGGTCAAAGAATCATCAGCTTATAATCTAGCTTTCGAAGTTGAGTTATGTCCAAGCCATGTAAATAGACTTAGCCCGATCCATGTGGTAAATTCTAATGAATGTAGGATAAGAAAACAAATCTTATTAATATATTGTAAAATCTAGTTTCTAGTAATATCTTTGTTATACAAATATTTTTTATATATAAATCTCATATTATTGCAGTAAAATAACTTAGCTAATGTCTGGAGTAGTATTGTATGCATAATTGTTTTATAATGTCGATGTAAATTACTATTATCTAAAAAAATGATCCAATACTTTAAAAAATTAACCAATTAAAATTAATTAAACCCTTTCTCTTATATTGAATTAATTTCTAGCAGTTTTATGCGTTAAAGAAGTGGCAAGGAAAGAAAAAAACTCACTTTAAATGAAATGAAAATACAAAATCACACATGTATGCTTGAAAAAACAAGTTCAAATGGCGAGGCACATTTTGTACAACAGAAAATTGTGTTATTTCTCGATATTTGTACTAGACTTACGTACAAACTTTAGGTTCAATTAATATAATTTTTTATGTTTACATTTCATAGTGGTAAAGTTAGTTTTTATGTTTTATAGTTTTATGGCGGTAGCATTATAAATAGGGAAAATTATCTTTTTGGTACTATATATAGGATATGTTAATTCGGATATTTTGTATCATTGGATATGAAAATATCAATTTGGTATTATATGATATGTTTTTATTGTATGTAATTTTGGTATCAAATCCATTTTTTCTACAAATTTAATGGAAATTTAACCCCCTATAAAATGAATAATGTTCATTTTACCCTTCTATTCTCTGGAAAAATCAATTCACCCCTTGTAAAATTTTTAATGAATCAATTTACCCCCTTCAGCTGGAGAGTGTAACTCAATTGTCGAAATTGAGTGTAAACATTCAAACTATTTTATAAAATAAGAGGATAAATTGTCATGTTTATCATAACATAGAGGGTAAAATGTTATATTATTATAATAAAAGTAGATAAAGTGCCGCCTATAAAAATATCAGTGAGTCGATCTGAAACTTTTACAAAATTTTAGGGGGTAAAATGTTCTTTTTTAACCACGATGGGGCAAATTGAATATTATACATTTTATAGGGGTTAAATTATCACTAACTTTGGGGAAAATATGGGTTTGCTACCTAAGTTGTAATGAAAACTTATCTTATAGTACTAAATTTGCATTTTTGTATTCAGTGGTATTAAAATTGCAAGTAGGTCTATCTTATAGTACCAAAAAAGCAATTTTTAAGCTATGCAAAGGCATATTTTTAAATAGCCCGCGCTATGACGTTGTGCTATGCAATATAACTTCGAAAGCCTTCAAAATTTTTATTAACTTTCGGGGGACACATACAGGTTTTTTCAGTTATTGGAGTGCGAAAATGGAAAACATATTGGGGTGATGTGCAAAAATCCTAAAAGAAATTGCTCTGGCACTGCCACCTTACATGAGTACATAAGGACACGGCGACAAAGGTTTCTCCGCCGCCGCGCTCTCTCTCTCTCTTTCTCTCTGCCGAAAGGTTTCTTTTTTCTTTTATTTTCGTTTCTTCTTATACTAATTGCTACTCATGCATTTGATTTAGCGTTTAGTTTTTGGGTGGCAGAGCTTCCGGGGTTTTACTTTGGCGCCGGGGAAGAAAAGGTTTTCTTCATCAAGACCTCCAATGGCAGCGGCTGAACAGGTAATTCTTATTTCTTCATCAGCTTAATTTCTACAGTACTAATCTTCAATTAAGTCATTGTTTATGTTTGTTTAAACTCTTAACCAAAGATAAATAGATTGATGGGGAAATAGTTATGATCCTCATGTCATGGGTTAGGTATTTGGAAAGTAATGGATGTTATTGAGAGGGATATTTGGAAATTCAAATGGATTTTAAATCGGTCGGAATTGCTGGTTTTCCAACCAAATATTGCGGGTCGGAAAATCGGAAGGAATTTTCATTTTTTCTAGTAGTGTACGGATATACGCATAGTAGTTAATAGCGCAAATAGTGCGCTATTTGCGATAACCCATGTGTATCGCGTCATCCGCTATCTAATTAGTGTGCCATTTGGCGCTATCGCGCACTAAGTGAGATTTTGTTTTTCTGCCTTCAAAAGGCAGAAATCAAAAACTTTGGTGCATCTGGTAGATCAAGGCTGCTGATATTTACTTGATTTGAAATTTCTAAGTGATTCTTTGAATTAGCCCATCTTTACTTATATAATACAGATTGCAATGAACTACTATACTTTGTTGTTTCATTTACCTAACTATCTTTTTGAAAAAATTGTTACAGGATGAGATTCAACGTCGATGCATAAGAATGAAACAAGACAAGCTGCTTCAAGCGAGGGAGTTGAATGGTAATATTATTTCTTGGCGGAAAGGAAAGTTAAGCTTTCAGTCTGAATATCAGAAGAGACGTGCGTCGGAACCTCTGGTATATCTAATTTGGTAGTCTTACATTATGTCTCATTTACATTGAGATCAAGATTTTCCTTTTCCTAGCTTTTTTTCAATATTATACACATGAATATCGTTCTCATAAATCTTTTGCGTGATTTCGTATTTGTTAATAATCGATTTGGTGTGATGCGAATCCCTGATTCAGTTTTTATCATTATGTTATCATCTTAACTTCTAGATATACATCTAGCCTTTTTTCTAATCTTATGATGTATTTCTTTACCTTAAAATTTCCTTCATTTTTTATCCAAATTACATATAATCAGAAAGGATTCTTTTCAAGAATTTACTTTTAGTGCTTACTGATGTCACATATATTCCAGATATGGAAATATAGAGGAACCGAGAATATGGGAAATATTGCATTGGAACAAGTGGTAGCTGATATAGATTCGTCACGTGGTCTACTAACAAGGGTTATACTGTTGACTGGCGGCGTGGATAGACTGCGGTAAGTTTATTGTTTGTTTGGACAAGTTATATCTTAGTTTCTACTCCAACTTATGATAAATGCCATAAATGAGCATACTTCTCTTTGCTATTATTCTTTCTCGGCTTTCTGTTTTTATGAAGAAGAGTTTCTTCTCTATTAATGTTTATTACTCCTCGTTATATTGTGAACAAACGCAGACGGGTAATGCTAACATTGCGAGTCATTATATATATAGTATCCATGTACATCTATCATATGTGACACTACATGCCACCACACGTGCTGCTGCATGGATAACTTAAGCGATATGCTCTAGCAAACACAACTTAAAAATTCGTTCTATCGCTTCATTTACTAGGGTAGAGAAATCAGCACGAGTCTCAAGAATTCAGTTCTCTTAATTCAATTTCAGCTTATTATCTGTATCTTTCCTGCACCTCAAATTATTTATCTTAATTTTTTTTTTTTGTAATCTTATTCTTTCTAACCATGAACTGTGGTTTAATTTTTAGTATCCTTAAAGTTGGAAAAGCTGGAGTAGAATTTCATCCATCACTAAACTCCTACAAGCCAGATCGCGTATGGCCTCTCAGTTTAGATCATGAAGCTGGGCACAAACAGCTATCAAGAGGACTTAAAAGTTCATTTGGGGCTCTGCAATCTGATATAACCTTTATCAAGGCGTTTAGGCAGCGCTCTCTATCAACTGATGATATGATGGCAAAAGAAGTTTTGTATCCCTTTTGTCGATGTCTTCTTTAGCAACATTTCTAAACCTTATAAAATTCATTTCAAATTAAAAAAAAAATGGGAAGTTCCTACATTGTTTATAACATAACTGGATACTATTGCGTTATATAACTTAAATCATTTGCACGATACTAATGTCATGATTATTTGGTGAAACCTTCCTTTCATTGTACTTGTGAAACTTTAACCAAAGGAACAGGATAACAACTCGGGTGTCTGACAAAGATCCAGGATATGTCTATCTTCTAGACTTAAATGTACCTCTTTATTATGATGGTTCTCCCGTACTTGATGATGGACTCATTTGCTTAGCTGAATATAAACATACACTTTGGACTGCCGACTGTGATCCTGAAGGAACATTTGCTTTGTTTGGTAAGTATTTTGCTTTATATTAATTCTTCGTAGTATTAGCTAATAAAATAAAATAATTTTCTTCCTTTTTGTTGGGCATGATTTCCTTGGTGTTTGGTCCGACTTTGAAGTACTACAATTCAAAGATAGATATGTCTTTGTCGCATCTGCGCCATGTTTTTGTCATTAGTGACCTTAATTCAGCAGAAGAAAACTGAAAAAGGCTATCTTTTCGCAAATCTAGTGCCAGGAGCAATTATAGTTATTCGTTCACTTGATGATCATGCTTAAATAAGTCTTCGTTTGATGTTTCTATTTCAAAATAAATTTGTCATAGATTTTTTTTAATGCAAATCGGAACAACTTAACTATTTCTGTTGTAAAAGTGGTCAAACTTAATTACTCTTGAAGTGTGCATAAGATAGATCATAATGATCTTATCAAATGTATAAATTCTGTAAATTAATATCAAAGTTTTTGTTGGTGTAGGAACTCATAATGGAGTAAAGGTACTGGATATTGAAACTGGAACATCATCAAGGTTGTTTCGCTCTACGAGTGATGTATTGTGCCTGCAGGTCGATCAGTCTGTAAGTTTGCTAAAAATGCTCTTCATAACTTTGAACCCTTATTCAATCAGTAAATATTTCATCAAACAGAACATCTCCGTCTTTACCATTTAGAGTTTATTTTTCAATTGTTGCAGGGGAAATCCGTTATTCTGTGTGGCCTGAGAAGTGGAGCAATTTCCAATGTTGATATTCGCGAGAAACCGGTGAGAGTTCTCCTTGTTAAATCATATTAGAAATAATAACTTTTGAAAATAGCACACTGTGAATAACCTTCTTAAATCATTTTTATTAAAACGAATTACTGTTGCATTAGAAATACAAGGTTGTTCAAGGAGTTGTGTATGAATTTTTTGTATTCCATTCACCCCGTTCTTTTCCACGATTATCATTTGAAGTATGATCGATTTAGAATGTGATAAAAGTAGTAACTTCTATTGATTCAAACATTCTTGTGTGGATATGATGTGAAAGTGGTAAAAAAAGTAGTTTTACCCTTTCTGGAGTGTTGTGGATTTCACTCGACCACAATATCGCTAATTCTACGAGATGAAATGAAGTAAAAAGATGCCGCGATAAGTTATTTTTTTTCTCTTATTAGGATTGTGTTTGTTTAATTGAAGTGATAAATTACGAAAATATGTTGTGTAATGTATAAATTTAGAATTATTTTTCCTTCATTTGTCTTATATATGCAGATAAAACAGGAAACACATATATCAATGCCTTCAACTGTTTGTTGGTGAGTAGAAGCTTTCATCTTATCTATGCAGCTTCCTTTTTGCATCAACTGATTTTGTTTGTTAAAACTCTCTCTTTCTCCTTCAAAATGTAGCCTGAAATCACTTATTTGCGAGCAATATTTCTTGGCTAGCTCCATGGATGGATCGGTTAGTGTTCTAGAACTTTTTATTTGTCTTTACGTACATACAATATTGGAACTCCGAGATATGTTCCAGTATAGCAAGATCTATTGGTGTCAGCATAAATATTCAGAATGGTATCACAAAATTAACGATTTATGTTTCTCCAGATTAGGCTCTATGATCGTCGCCTGACTGATAGGGGGCCTGTTCAATCTTATGAAGGCAATGTAAATTCTCAAACTCAAATACAATTTGGAGTTGACCCATCAGAAAAAGTTGTCATGTCAGGTGCACACAATTTTGATGCATACATTTCTCTTTTGATTATTGAATGAATTGAAAACTGACTATCTGAAGTTCCTCAGGTGGAGAAGACTGTTACTTACGTCTCTGGAATATCAAATCGGGGGAGCTGCTCTTTAAAGAAAGATTCACGAATGCAGCTCCGACAGCTGTGTGCTGGCCTAGAAATAGAGGTTCTGCCTTCTTTCTTTACATTGATTTTGATTCTTGATTTTCAGTGAATAGAACATTATGGAAATATGTGACTCTATTCTTGTATGATATTAGTCATTTGAATCTAATAACCAAACATAAACTTAAATGTCATTCTTTAGAATTAATTGAATTTAATTCATTGTATATTAGGGATTTTGTCATCTCGAATAGATACCGAACAAGTTTACAGAGGTTACTGGGAGGACCACTGTTGGGGTGCGTGGCTGGGTTCAGCCGAAGGGATATTTTACATGGATTGGCTGTGAGTGATTGTAGTGCACTCGGACTTGCACAAGGTGCTTGCCCAGCCGGTACAAGATCTTGATACCAATGAGCAAGATTGGTATATTATGTTCGCTCATGTAAATATGTGTACCTGTCGAAGGTTTTATTTCGTTGATTAAAATGTAGTTGATAGGCTTTGTGTGATTTTGAGTTGTTTAAGACTTAAGATTGAAAAGGGGATTTAAAAAGTTGAAATTATTGGATTCAAGTAATGTACGGAGAAATAAGTTTGTCGTCTCTACTTAAATAATGCCATTTAGCTGTCTGATTTAAAAGGTGAGAAATGTAGATAATTGTGAAAGTAACGCCATTCTAAATCATAGCGATTAATTCCGGAAGGTAACATGGTTAGTGCAATGCAACTGAAATTTCTAGAAAAGTTATTAATTACGAAACATGTGTAATATATATACTTATCAAATTTGCTTCTAATATGAAATTTGAGTTGTGTGTCAAGAGTGTCATAGTTTAGAATGATCCATGTACACCAATTTCATGAGTTTCCCAAATTCGAAGCATTTTGGGTTCAATTTTTTATTGAGCAATTTCAATGCATAGTCAAGTTTTTGAGAACCCATAACTGGTTACAAAGAAATGTTAAGTTTGATGTATACAATAGGAATCAATTAATAAAAAGGGTACTTTTTAAAGAATATATGGGCTATCAACCCAAAGTCCAACATTAAGAACATAATATATTTTCAACTGCATAAGCACTCGTGAAGTTGACAATACTTAAGATGCCTGCCATGTCAGACGAATATACCTAAAAAAACAAACAAATGTTACTGGTCAGTTTAGTTTATTTAATATTTAATTTACCTTCATATAATTTAATAAATAACACTTTATTCTCTATAATTTTATAAAAGTTTTGCACCACTTCCTTGACAATTTTATAAGTGGTAGTTTACCCTCCACCATTTTCATTGTTACCGTTCCGGCTTTTAATTTTAGATCCACCTGTCGAGGACCCGATCATGTTACTAATGACGTAGTACTGATTTTGTGTTATGATAATGTGACAGTTTATCCCTGTTGTATTATGATAAATGTAGCAATTTACCCACTATGTTATGATAAACGTGGCAATTTAAACTCTGTACTATGATAAATGTGACAATTTGCCCCCCTATGTTACACAAATACTTTTCATGCCCACTCTTAATTTCAACAAATGAGTTACACTCTTCTTGACTGAATGAAGTAATTTGCTTCTTTAAAATTTTTAAAGAGGATAAAATGTTTTTTTCAATTTTTCAAATTAAAGGAAGATAAATTAAAATTCTCATTAACTCCATAAAAAAATCCTTTCATGTAATGTACAAATTAAAAGATTAGCTGAATTATATATCTTGAGTCCATTGAAGAAATCAGATGTTTTTGGGCATGTTGGCCTAATTGGAAGTTCAGTTTCATCTCTCGAGGCTCCAATTTTGCAGCTCATAACCTTGCTGCGTGGTCTGGTTTTTTAAGTTGGGATGATCCGTTTTGTTGTATTCCTTTTTCTTTACTTCCTTGTAATGTTTTTTGTGATGGGGGTTACCCAATTGTAGACTATGTTGTATCATTCTTTTGAGTTGGTGGAATGAAGTATTATTTATAAAAAAAAAAAAACTCGGTTAATATTCTCATTAAAATAAGTCGACGGGCACACGTTGACAGGCAAGACATATTAGCACGTCAGTATGAAACAAAATTTCTTTGATATATATGGTCTGCACGTCAAATATATATACTATTATTGACCTTGAATTATTTATTTTTGAGGGGTGCGCCTCACGTATCAATACATTATGTAGGGGGAATTAGCTACATCTATAAATATCCATTAAACCAAACAATAAAAGATAACAAGAAGCCTACTAACAAACAAACAAACAAACATTTCCTAGATTGAAGCTCGAAAGAAGAAAATGGAACGATGCATATGTTATGGATTAATGTTGTTGATGATGACAGTAGTTGCAGTTCGGGGCAACGAATTCGAGTACGATGATCCCCTAACTTTCGATCACTACCACGGTAGCTGCCCACAGCTTGAAAAAATCATCCACAAGAAATTGAACCATTGGCTCAAAAACGACTCCACCCTCGCTCCCGCTCTCATGAGGCTTCACTTCCACGACTGCTCCGTCAGAGTACGTGATAAATATTAATAGTCCATGTTCTTAATATCATTATTCACGTTCAGTTTTTATATGCACCCCACGTATTTTGAATCGAGCCTTCTTGAAAATAATACGAAAATAGCAAGAATATTTTTTAGGGCCCTATTCGCTTTAGATTGAGTCGGTTTTAAGTCACAAATCCAAACTCGTCCAAACTAACCTTTCTTACATTTACCCTTCATCGTATAACGATATGTATATGTACTCAGGGATGCGATGCTTCTATTCTTCTAAACCACAAAGGAAGCGAGAGAACGGCCAAGGCAAGCAAGTCACTTAGGGGATATGCAGTTATCGATGACATCAAAGCCGCGGTTGAGAAAGAGTGCCCCAAGAAAGTCTCGTGTGCCGATATACTCACTTCAGTCGCACGAGACGCCACCGTTGCTGCTGGAGGCCCTTTCTGGATGGTGCCTTATGGTAGAAAAGACGGTAGAGTTTCGCTGGCTAAAGAAGCCGAATCCGTCCCCATGGGCCACGAAAGGATGACGGACTTAATCGAATTCTTCCAATCGAAGGGGCTCAACGTATTGGACTTAGTGGTCCTCTCCGGGGCCCACACCATAGGGAGAAGCACATGCGGGTCCCTACAGGATAGACTCTTCAACTACAAAGGTACCCGCAAGCCCGACCCGTCTATCGACCCGAAATACTTGAACTTTTTGAGGAGAAAATGTAGGTGGGCATCGGAATACGTGAACCTCGATGCCGTGACACCAAAAGCATTTGATGTTCAGTACTACAAGAACCTTCAGAAGAAAATGGGGCTCCATTCTACGGACCAACTGTTGTATTCGGACTCGAGGACGGCTCCATTGGTATCGGCGTTTGCTTCACAAGCCGGAGTTTTTAAGCATCAATTTGCTGTTTCAATGGTCAAACTTGGAAACATTCAGGACTACAATTCTGATGAAGATGGCGAAATTCGACTCAACTGCAACTATGTCAATGCTTAATTAAATTTTATTACACATCATATGAAACCAGAGATATTGTCATCAATTCATACATATATGTATTCTCCATATTTCTTTCTTTCTTTCTTCTTTTGTTTTGTAATGTACTCATTATGACCTCAAATTAATGGAGTACAATTTTGTCATATGAAGTTCTTGTCTTCTTTATTGTGACATTCATAACTCATTGACAGTGGATATTGGGAATTTTTTGGAGTACAATTTTGTATAATTTTTAATTTTTTCACCCCAGCTTTATACTCCTCCATGTATTAATAATAACTCTTCTATATATATTCAACTAGATTAAGAGAGAAAAACCAACAGGTGATAGGTCTAGTGAAAGGGAGGGACTAGTCGCTACAAAGTAGCGGACTCAGGTTAGAATCCCTGTTAGGAGAGGTTCCCACTTTATGTGTCTGACGCGCCTCAAAAGGGATTGAATCATTGGGAAACCAAAAAAAGAAAAAGATTAAGAGAGAATTTTTTTTTTTGGTACAAATTAAGAGAGAAATTTGTTTATTATTGTATGCTGCCAATTGCCAAAACCAGCTCTGTTTTTATTTTTATTTATTTTTTATCTTGCCAATTAGTCGTCTTAAACCGGATTTTCATTGATAGCCTACAAAATTGCCCATCATCATATGAAAGAAAAAAATAAGGGAAAATGGGTGAAATGGCTTCAAAATTGGATATAAATATGATGAGGGCTATTTCGTATCTCACTAGATCGGATTCATCGACCTGATCAAAATCGATCTGGAACTCTTCTATCCCGATCGATCTCCAATGTATTCGATCAAGAACAAAGGAGTTAACACTCATGCTTGGAACTTGAGTATGTTGACTGCCCGATCTGGTTGTCCGATCAGGACCTCCTGAACAGTCTGTGGCCGTATGCACTCCCCTATGGGCCCTAAGGCTCTATCATGAAAACACTTGTTAGGCTATAAATACTAGAATAATTAATGTGGGAGGGATTTTTGGCATTCTATAGAAATTACCACATATTGTGATCGGTACTTTAGCTCAATATACCACGCCTTTTGTAATTATTTGTCTTGCGCTATTCTTAGTACCTTAATCAGACCCTTATGTATTGTAATCTTGATCGATATTTCATAGGTTTTTTTTTTTTAAGTTAACTCCCTTTGATATGTTTAATGGACAATTTACCACCCTGTGAAATAAAAATAGGCAATTTAACTCTCCGTGAAATGAAATAATGAGCTATTTACCTCCTTGTGATATAAAAATGAGCAATTTACCTCCCCGTGAAATGAAATAATGAGCAATTTAACTCCCTATGATATGAATTAAGAAGCAATTTAGAGGGAGGCAATGTGCTTCTTTTATAAAAGCACAGGGAGGTATTTTGCCCTTTTTCTTATCACAGAGAGTTAAGTTGTCTATTTAAGATATCACAGGGAAGTATTTTGCCGTTTTATTTATCATAGAGAGTTAAATTGCCTATTTAAAATAACATGGGGAGTTAATTTGCTATTCACTCTATTTCTATTTCATAGTAAAGCAAAGTTCACCCATATTATAATCTTTTATTGCTTTATTATTTACTGTTTTTACTTATTCCTAAAAAGAAAAACCTATAAATAGAGTAGACCGAGTTTTCTTATACTCCCTCCGTCCCATTAATCTTTATCCCTGGGTACCGTTGACCAGTCAACTTGACTAAATTTTAAAAAATTATCATAAATAATTTAATTAATATATTTAACTAATAATTTGAAAATATCATATAACACTATGTATATTAATATTTAAAAAGTTTAATACGCCAACAATGTTAATAATTAAGATGATAAATCAGTTAAAAAATTGAAAAGTTTGACCGGGTACTATAGCTAATGGAGTAAAAATAATGGGACAGAGGAAGTACAACAATGATCCGGTTAGGCTTTGTGTTAATTGTGTCTCGTATTCCTTTATTCTTAAAGACTTGCATATTTGTTTTCTCAAATCGAAAAAGGGTATCTGTAAACGTGACCAATTTCCCCTATTTATTTACTCCATCTGTCTCAATTTATCTGTCGTTTTAGGTGTTTTCACACATATTAAGACACTTACTAAATAGCCTCAATTTTAGGAAAAAAATAAATGATATTTCTAAAATACCCTTACACTCTCTCTCTTACTTTTTCTATTAAAGAGAGAGTTTTAGATACATTAAATAAGGGTAAAATGGAAAAATATGTATTAATGGTACATTGAAATTTTAAAATGACAAATAATTTGGGACAAAATTTTTTTTCTAAAACGACAGATAAATTGGAACAGAGGTAGTATTTTATTACGTGCATAAAGGCATAGTTAGTTAATTTGTGAGAGATGAGGTAATCTTGATTCTTTACGGGATAGCCATTTGCCCGGGGTCCAAAGATTTCACATCAACTTTTTCCAGACGTGCTAAACTTGAACTGGGTTTGACATATACTGAACATTTATGAGATTGCTTCAGATCGGACCGTCGGAGTATTAACTTTGAAAAATTTAGGGCCTATTTGAATTGTTTTCGTCCATAATTTTCGCCCACCAAATGGGCCAAACAACATCTCAATAAATTTTAGCTAAATATTTGGGCGAAACTTGGTGGCCCAAATAAATTGAAACTGAAGGAACAAAGCCTACGTAGTTAGGGTTGTCAATTAATGTGTTGGATTCTGGTCGTATCATGTTCATTTATGTTGTGCTCTATTTATATCAGATCGAATTCTATCGGATTCAGGTCTTAGTTGAATTGTGCTTGGATCTAGATTTTTTGAATCCAATGAATCTTGATCGCATTTGACCGGATATCAGACTTTTTCGGATCCTATAAAATTTTCATTAATATTTTTTTCCTAAAACAACTTATTAACTTTACAGTTTAATTTGATTTTAACACACATGTTCAAACTTTCTTTACTAATATTCATATTTTTAGATGAAAATATTATTTTAAATAAACTTATAGACGAGTTATAAATTATTATCTTTTTAAATTGACAGTAAAATATTATTAATGTTACTTACTTTTATAAAATATTATGTATATATATCATTTTTTTTTATTGTCAGATACGAATCGAATCAACCTAAATTTATATTTGCTTTATGTGTTTCGGAATATAAATTTTATATTCGGATCAGATTCATCGAATCTTCAATCCGATAATTATACCATAAATCGGACCAAATTCGAATCAAATTCTGATTGAAATCCACCCTATTGACAGCTCTATATTTAGTAATAGCCTGACCATATTTCACTACCTCGTGTGCTGATGTGACTACAATTAGTAGTCTGTAGAGCAGTAACGACAACTTATATTTATATTTAAGTAAATCATCAGTTATTAATTCAAGAGAACATTTAATACCATATAATAAATTAATAATTAATTTGTAAGTAAAATAAAATAAAAATCGATTAAAATAATTTTCAGTTCTTTTGATTATTTTAAGTTCTTGTGTTATATAAATGAAATATTTCATTCTAACTAATTAATTTTAAAATATTATATAATAAACAATACACATATATATAATAATTAATTTAACTATATACACAATTTTTATTAACTATCTATACTATTGTTACAGTAATAACAATATTATTATTATAATCGTCTTATCATTCTTTACACAATATTATTATTTATCTTATAAAGTTTTTTATTTGACATCTGACATTTGACATTACTTTTTTTTTTTTTTTTGGCAAACTCCAACATTGAAAATCATTTCAAACAATATCTCAGATTTTCAACATTCAACAACTATTATTTTACGAATTTTGTATCATCATAATATTCCAATCAAAATTAATCCAAGTCGTTTTTCAATTGTTTCACGAAAAACACTGAAACCAATTTGAAAAACAGAAATTGGGCCAAACAGATCCAAAACTGATCCAAACCGTCTCCTTGTGTTTCCGTAAGGAGCTTAAACATGAAAATTATATGGGTTTGCTCGCCTTAGGCTGCGGGTAGGGCTGTCAATGGGGCGGATTTCAATCCGGATCCGATCCGAATCTGGTCCGATTTATTAGGATAATTGTCCGATTAGTGATCCGATGGACCTGATCCGATTAAGAAGATCCGTAATCCGAATTATATGGAGCGAATATGGATCTAGGCTGATCCGATCCGTTACATATCCGTATCCGATATATATTACTATATGTTGTTTATATATTATGTTTTTAAATAAAAATAAAAATAAAACTATCTATATTCCACTAAAATCTTTTACTATATTAAAAATAATTTTAAAAAGAAATGCATGAGAGATGTTGGTGGACTAACCAGATAACTAATTGAGTCTACAACAAATTAATTTATACTATTTAATAAGAAAAATCAAACCATAACCATTCATCCTTCAATTTTTATCTTCTCTTCCATTTCTTAATATTGAGTTTTCTTCTTCTTTGTCCCTTTTTATATCTTTTTTACTTATATTTTTATTTATTCTGTTGTTCTAATTTTTATCGTTTATATTTGTCCATCATATTCCATCTTCTACAATTTTTAGGTAATAGTTTCGATGAAGTAAGTGAAAGTTTACATTTTTAATTCATGATGGTGGAATCTGCAAGTGATTTGGAGGAAAACGGAAAAAAAAAATTAGCTTGCTAAATGGATCCGGATAATTTATCCGGATCCGGGATATCCGTCGGATTCGGATCCGGTTTCTAATATTCCAGATCCGAGCGGATCCGGATCCGGATCCGGATAGAAGAAATGAAAATCGGACTCGGATCCGGATCTGCCCTGATCCGGTCCGAGTCCGACCCATTGACAGCCCTAGCTGCGGGAAATCGAAGAAGAGGATTGTCGATTATATTAGAGAGCGGATTTGGACAAGACCTAAAGATTGGAACGGAACGTAGACGGGCAAATTTTGTAGCCAATAAATTGATGAAGGTGTAAAATATGTATAAGTTACCATTTTTTACGTCACTCCATCTTTTTACAAGAATATTTCTACCACCAATACGACACTCTTTTAAAGTTAATGGGGCAAGCATCAAGCAGTCAACTTGTAATCTCTTTTCACTCAAGGATATACAAATAATGAGGAAGAAAAAGGATTAACTTTTGAAGACTTTAAATACAAGACTTTGTATGAATGATTAAGAAAGAGCTTGTTTATAGACAATAAAAAAGAATGGCTAGTTCAAGATTGTTTTTTCCAAATTTAAATTATAATCAAAGATAAGATATAGGTGACTTCTTGCTAAGGTTGAATTCGTATTGAGCCATGTACAAAGATGAATATTTGTTTTGCATGAAAGGAGGATGAATTTTTATTTTTGCTCAAAACAAGGATCATGTTTGATATCTAAGTACTTTTCCGTAAAATAAGGAGTTAGGGTTGCTAGTCAAATTTCACATTAATCTAATATATTTTGGAATAATACATTATTTCGCAAATAAGGCCGTATTACGGAGACAAAGTTGAGTATCAGGACCAAGAAATATTGAGTTGGATTTTTAATAGTGTGCATGTATTTTACTTATAATTTAATACTAGTTTTTTATAGTTAATTTTATTTGTCATTTGATAATATTGAATAGAATTTTTAAACTAGTGATATTAATATAATGATGTAATTATTGTTTCACTTAAAAATACATTATTTCAAATCTTTCTTTTTTTTATTAAAATTGCTTTTGTTTGTTTTGGAGAAAACGAGTTCGAAGTTTCAAAGAAATAAAACTGTGCAAAAGCTCTGCATGGAATTTTGAGTTCCGAAGAATGGAATTTTGATTGGATTTTGAGATGTTTTTAGAATTCTATGATTTTCATAAATTTGAAATTTGTATTAAAGTTTTTACTCTATTTGTTTAGATTTTGAAATGAGTGATACAAATCCTAGAAAAATGACACGATTATCAAGAAACTGAAAGGTTTTTAATTGATTATTTAAAAACCCACACTAAAGTATTTATTAAAAAAAAAACAGAAACCCGGACTAAAGCTTGTATTTTTTTTTAGTACAAGACTAAAGCTTGTATTGTGGCGCCAAAAACTTGTTGCGGATTTTACACACGCAAATAAACGCAAGTGCACGTATCGAACAAGTAATAAAGAGTAAGTATAAGAGTATCGTCTCCACAGGGACTTGACTAATATCTACCAATTCCAATTCCTAATTTACTTTTAATATGGTTCCTAAATCAAATATAGTTTTGGGGTTTTAACTTATTATCTAAATTAATTAAATGAATTAACTAAACTAAGTACTTGGATCGAGTTCGAATAATGAGAAGAGAAACCTAGGGTTATAATCCACTATGTTATCTATCGATTGCTCAATTGATATTTTCGTAGTTATTGTGGTGACAAGAGTGCTACCCTAGGATTCAAGTATATTCCTACGTATCTTCCGAATTACGTAAGAACCTAATGTATTATACAAATCGATCCTATTCCTAGGTGATTCATAAATAACACAAAGCATTAAACACGAACCTCATGTAACGGGTATAAACGCCTTAAGTATATTCTTATACTAAGAGTCGTTTACTATTCAATTTCCTATCTAATCCTAATCTCCCTTTTCCAAGTTCGAAAAGAATATTAAATCTAACAACTAAGTGATCAGTCAAGTTGCAAGCATAGAGAACGAAATTAAATCAAACACAAGAATTGCCCCTAACTACGAATAATACAATAAAAATAATCAAAGTAACATAGTTTCATAAAAACCCTAGATCCTAAAGAATTAGTTCATGATAAATATAAGAAGAAAATAATAAAGGAAAACAAATCTGAGTTCATGTGGTTTTATAGACAAAACGATGAATCCAAGATCAAGATCTTCAATATTGCGTTCTTCTTGCTTGGGTGATCTTCAGGACTTCTCTCTTTTCTTCTTCAATCTTTCTCCAAGTAGATCTTTGATGTTGTATGTGTATTCTATGAGAAAAGTATGTTTAGAGCTGATCAAAGATGTGTAATTTCGTGACCTAGAAGTCCTTATATAGATCTACCAAGTTGAGTCCAAGTAGGAGACTTTGGGCCCAAGAATTCCCTTAAAAGCCCGCTGAAAATCGCGACAGATTTGCGCGACAGTTTTGCAAGAGTCATAACTCTCAGCTCCGAACTCCAAATCAAGATCCGTAAAATCTGTGGTGTAGCTAACTCATTCCTCTACATCATAGTCGAAATTCAACTTCATTGGAGCTTCCTTGAATGAGTTATGGTCCTCGGAGTGCATAACAACATTTCTGACAGCTTCTTCGTTCTTGCACTACTTGACTTCATTTGATCTTTAATTCGTTGTTCTTCGCTTCCCATCATGTCTTTAAATCCAAAATAGCTCGGGCCTACAAATATGAACACAAATATAAGAAAATACCTCAATTCATGCACAAAATAATCAAACCAATGACTCGAGCGACAAAACACAAAACTAACTAAAATTGCCTAAGATTCTACCAAAACTCTAATAAAAGTAATTGAACGAGTAAAGGAAATAGACTTGATAACACTGTTTTCACAGAGTTATCAATTGTATGCACGGAACTTAAGCCCCATTTGGGTAAGTATTAATCAAATTTTGCTAAATCAAGAAATTGAGTCAAACTTATTTGGCAAAATATAAGTGTAACCCAAGCCTGTAGTTTTACACACCTTTTTTATAAACACAAATATTATATGTTTTTTCCCTCATATTCCGACATTTAAATTCAATCAAAATTATTACAACTTTTTAAAATTCACAAAATTCGACATTTAAACTAATAAAACCTCTAACACAATTTCTTCGAAATAATACCAAGCGAAGCTGAACTTCCATGAGAATAATGGATCTATATGGAAATGGTCTGACACTGTTTTGGTTCTCAAACTGGGTTCACACCTATAAAGATATTAATTGGGATTATTGCAATTTTTTGTATCACAACTATAACTCGCTGGTATTTTTACCTTGAATCTTTTTAGGCTAACATATTTGGTGCCACAATTTTAATATTGGTGGTAATTTTTATGCCAATTGAGGTCCAATTTTAAAATCGGCCCGAAATCACTCACGTGTGGGCTAATTTTCATGTCACGTGGATGTAGGGGATTATGGGCCAATTTTGGAATTGGGACTCAATTGGCACCAAAATTGCCACCAGATTCGGGGTAGAAATACTAGCGAGCTATAGTTGTTTCAAAAATGCAATAATCCCTATGTTAATCAATATAGTTGTGGCACAAAAAATGCAATAATTCCTATGCTAATTTGACATCTACTACCTAATTTTCTCTTTTAAACCACAACAATCAAACTTCAATCCAAATCATACCTCAAAATTTCAAAACACACTAACTATTATTTATTAAATTTATTACAATAATTCATAATCATCCAAATCGAATTTCAAAAGTTCCGTCGAAATCTCTTATTTGCAACTCTTTTCGATCATGTGTTGACACTCTTTAGCTTTAACCCAAATTAGCCTTAGGCTTAGGCCTTCATAATCTCATAAGCTCAATATAACAAAATAATCAATCCATTAAATTGTTTGATATCATCAAAGTCTTTTTCTTTTTATAATGATATCATCAAAGTCGAAAAAACAAAAGTTTGATTGCAAGTTGCAACATGATCGATGTTTCATATAAGACTTAATCCTACATATATAATCAATCAACTATTCATGATTATTTATTTTTAGGGAAATTATTATAAACATAATTAATGTAATAAACATACCCCATGTGCAATTGCTTGCCTAACCGCGTCCTTGAATTTAATTTGTCACCCCCCCACATCTATTAAATTCTCCTGGAATTCGGAAATAAATTCTTATCCACTTCTTTTAATTTTGATTATTATTATTAATGATATACCAAGAAGGCAGGAAGTAAGACATATATTGTAGCTTCCTAGACAAATTAAATATTCGATTTCATTAATCGATAAAATATTCTATATAGATAATTAATAAGAATATATAACAGCAGTGTAAGAATGAATGAATACACACGTCTTCACCTCAATCATGTGTTTAGCTTGCCTGGTCTTTGTCTTTCATAATGCCTCTTATCAATTATTGATGCCATTGTGTTGGTATAAGCACATGGGTTGTTTCCCCTTTTATCCAGAATATGAAAAATAAGAGAATACATTGTAGGACAACATATATATATACTCCATGCATGTAATATGTACGTATGGTTTTTGCCAAGTTGTTTTATTTGATACTATGTTTTATATCAATGTGTTATACAAATAATAGAGAATTGCTACTTTATGATATCATACATTCTGAAAAACACAGTTAATACCATGATTTTATCTCGACACATTTTCTTTTTTCGCCAATATTTTGGACATAAACCGTCGCTGAGTCACCAAAATGGCATGTTTATGCCCTATATCATATCCGGAAATTATTGTGGCATGATTCCTTTAAGATTGTGACATATGATTTATATTGATTAATATCTCGAAAGTTTTGTTAATTTTCTGCGGATTGTTTATTGTGTTTCATGATCTCAAACTTGTACAACTGGAAAACTCTCTTCAAGAGTTTTTCATCCATTTAAAGAACACAAAATTTTTCATCAAAAAATTGACGGGTAAAGAAAATGTGTCAAGGGGGATGAGATCATGGTATTAAATGTGTTTTTTCAGAAAGCATGTGGTACTAAATGTATAAAGTAGGTAAAAGTTTGGTATGAAAAGTGTAATTCCTTCATAAAAATAAGCATATTACACGTAATGATATATATATATATATATATATATATATATACATATGAGCATTTTACCTTCTTTTTGCATGGGCGGTTTAGCTATAATGGGACTGAGATTTCATTAATTGATTTGAAAAATTACACCCTACATTGACAACATACTCTCTTCACTGTATCTCCTTATGATATGTGTAATGAACAATTTATCCCCTGCGATATTGGTTGATCGACATTTTATCACTTTGTGTTATTGCCTAATGGAAACTTTACCCTCTTGTGAATATGTAAAAACCAAAGAAAGGCAATGTGCTTCTTTTGCTAAAACTTAAAAAAAAAAATTATCTATCAGAAGGGATAAAGAATAATATAGCGGGCAATTTGCTAGTAGCTCTATATATGTACGTAGCTTATCGTACTTAAAATACAATATATTTAATATTAATAATAATCAATTAATCACGTAATGAAAATATTAATTAATTCCAAAAAGTAGCCTATAAGTTTGATATCTCTAAAAGTGGGTTTATATGTGATGAGGTCGTAGTATATGAAATGATAAAGTTGATGTCCAAAACCTAGAAGTCTTGAGTTTAATTACCACTAATGTGGGTTTTTTTTCTAATTATTTATTAGCATTGTAGTTAATTATTTGTTGTATTTTGAGCATAAGTGGATTGATTATGACGCATTGTTGGATATATAATGATACAATGATGATATGTTTTACCGTCTAAAAAAAAGGTGGGCTCTTATTTTACAATTTTTGTTTCGATTTCTCGAATGGTATACTCCCTCTGTCCCATTTTAAGTGTCGTTTTAGGGAATTTTTTTTGTCCCAAATTATTTGTCACTTTAGAGTTTCAATGCACTATTAATTACAAATATTCCTATTTTGCCATTTGCTTTTTCTTTCTCTCTCTTACTTTATTACTCCAAGAGAGATAGAAAGAGAAATATAGATAGAATAAGAGAAAAAGGAAGAGAGAGAAAGAGTTAAGGGTATTTTAGGAATATTATTTTTATTTTTCCTAAAATTGAGGCAATTAAGTAGGTGTCTTAATATGTGTGAAAATACCTAAAACGGCACTTAAAATGGGACGGAGGAAGTAATAAGTTTTCGATTTGACTTAGTCCATTCACAATGGACACATGGTCTCTTTCGGAATTTGAACCTCGATTATTCGTCGAGTTATGCTGATCGACTCGTGTTTTACATATAAAGTTAGTAGTATATGAATTAATTTCTTTTTCTATAGTATATGGTAGACCATTTAATACAAGAAATAATTTCCGCTTGATGTGACCATTTTATTGTAGGATGAAGGAAGGAAAAATTAAAATGACCTAAAGGGTATAGAAATTGGGGAATCAGGTGATCTTATGAAAACAAAAAGAAAGAAAAAAGGGAAAAGGGAAAAGGACTGATGACTGATTATTAATAATTTATTATCATCTGAAAATAAAATCTTCAACCGTACTCCAACTTGAATCTTGATTTAGGGATATGGTTGGCAACAACGAAAAAGAGAATAATAGGTAATGGGGGAAGGTTCATTTCAGAACTGGCAATGACACCATATTTGATTCTTTTGCTTTTTATTTATTTTTTATTTTTATTTTTTAATAATGACTGATGCATAAAATTTCCTTAAAAAAAAGTGTGATTCTATAATTACACGTACTAGTATATTCTAAATGATTAATTATAGATTAAATTATATAAACGCATGGATGAGAATTCACTAATTATTCTTTATACTAAAAGCACTTATAGCTTATAGCTTTTTTGTACAAGTTATCTCTTTGTATGAAATGCCCATGTGAAAAATAATAACGAGCATTTCGTATCTTTTCTCGATGAACATACTCCCTCTCTTTACCTTCTAAGATATTGTTAAAAGACATTTATATTCCTAATGTGCACCATATTAGTGTGGGTGATCTCGTCCAATTATATTTTTGAAGATATAAAACATAGAAAAAAGATAAAGTTATTTTTTCAAAATATTACAAGAGACATATTCCCATTGATTATGTCATTATGGTATATGGTAAATTATCTTTCAAGAATAACACATAAGTTATTTCCCTTAAGTAATTGAAACGATGATACGACACTACATGTAATTACTTTATCACAAAATCTAAAACATATTTGATTTTTATCAAATGACAAAAATAAATTAAGTTAATGGCAATTTACTTCCCTTAATATTTATAGTATTCAATTTACTTTTCTGTGATTTGAGAAATAGTATTTTACCCCCCTCTAATTTTATGAAAGTTTCATATCGTTTCCCTGACATTTGTATATGTGACACTTTAACACCATGTGTATAATAATGTAACAGTTTACCTACTGTATTATGATAAATACGACTATTTACCCCTTGTGCTATAACAAATATGACCAATTTACTCCATATATTACAAAAACACTTTTGGCAAGTGAATTACACTATCCGGCTGAATGAGATAAATTGCTTTCAATTTTTTTTTATCAAGGAGTAAAGTTTTCTTTATCAAATCACAGTGAGTAAATTAAACACCATTCATTCCACATGGAGAGATTATTTAGTGCAACTGCTGCACCACGTCATCAAGTACACGTGGTGCAGCCCACCAATACACTTGGGACATGTGGAGTGATAATCCACATCACCTCATATTCTGGTCATTTTCCCGCAAAATAGATTTCAAAAAATTGTGTTTCATTGCCAGAATATATGTGATGTAGATTATCACTCCACATCTGCACTACGTGTACTTGATGACTTGGTGCAGCGATTGCACTAAATAATTTCTCTTCCAGATGAGATAAATTAACATAGTTTACTATTATTAAACTAGATAAATACCTATAACTTAAAACTTAATATCAAGATTTTTTTTTGCTACTAAATTTCCAAAGCATTTAATATTGCAATGAGTAATTAGAGTTAGTTCAGCATCATCCTCGTAGTCACGTTAAACAAAAAACAAAAGATAGTGTGTTGCCCCTTCCTCACAAGCATATGGCATGTTCCCATGTTCCCATTCACATATCCAATTGTCATCATCCATGCAATATAAATGACCCCACAATCTCCCTTTTTTTTTTAATATATAAATCCATATACCTACATCCCAAATTCATCTCATTAACCAATCACACTTCTCATTCCTCAATTCAATTTTCCCTCAAAAAAAAATTATTATTATATTAATTATACTACTTTGAATAATTAATCATGTGTTCATCAAAGTGTAAATTGAAGCAGCAGGAGAGCACTAGCATCAATGGCCGCCCCGTCCTTCATCCCAACTGCAACCGGATTCCTCTTCTAGAAAGGCGAAATTCCGTCATTAAAGCCAACCGTACATCTTCTCCAGCCAATAGTACTACCAAAACCGTCGCGAAAGCTAATAATTCCGTTGCGACAACCCCGCCGGCATCTCCAAGCGGGAAACTTAAATCGCCGAGGCTTCCGGCGATTAAGAGAAGTAATAATGATCAATCACCTATTAACGCTGTTTCCATTTCCACCACGCTAAAATCTCCGTCCACCAATTGTAAATCCCTAACCCTAAAGAAATCGAAGAAATCAACGGATCAATTTTCAACATTGAAGTACTCTTCGTCTGTAATTGTGGAATCACCTGGAAGCATTGCGGCGGCGAGAAGGGAGCAAGTAGCGAATCTGCAAGAGCAGAGGAGAATGCGGATCGCTCATTATGGAAGGACCAATTCTAAGTCAAAGCTCCTTCCGATTGATAATAATACGGATAATGATCAAAGCACTAATAATGTTGATTCTGTTCAGCAATTGGAAAAACGATGCAGTTTTATCACTCCTAATTCAGGTATATTTGATTTCATCACCCTAATTCAATTTAGGTATATGTAATTGAACCTGCAATTCTGTTACAGTAAATTTGCAAAAAACACCCCAAATCTCTTTTGTTATTTTCATTTCTAACTCAAAGACATTTGCCCTTTTTTGAGACCGTTTGTTTAGCTTTAAGTGCTAGTATTTTTCATGTTAGAAATTGGAAACACCAACCACCCTCTATAAGCTTACAAAATTGACAATATACCCCTGTTCTCTTAAAATAATAACAATAACGTCTTACAGTCAAATTGAATTTTCATATGGATGAAGTGAGCTAAACAGTGGTTTTCTACTAGTAAAAATTGTTAACACATGAGACTTTTTGTTAGTAAAAGTAACACAATGATTTTCTGCCTATTAAAAGTAATGCAAAGATGATTTTGCATTTTACTCTTTTGATGACCGGTAATTAATAAGTAGTGGATCTCAATTCATGAATTGTGAATTATTTATCTAACTATATACGTAAATGCTGCAGATCCAATCTATGTGGCTTACCACGACGAAGAATGGGGAGTGCCTGTTCATGATGATAAGTATGTTAGCTTTTTTATTTGCAAAATGCAGAGCATTGCAAAATCTTGTTATGTTCTCTTAATTTATATTTTCCTGTGTGTGTATATTTATGTTTGAACCCATACAGATTGCTTTTTGAATTACTGGTTTTGACTGGTGCGCAAGTGGGATCAGATTGGACTTCTGTGTTGAGGAAAAGACAAGATTTCAGGGATGCATTTTCAGGATTTGATGCAGAAATCGTCTCAAAATATTCCGAAAAGAAGATGAGTTCAATCAGTAATGATTATGGAATAGAGTTGAGCCAAGTCCGAGGTGTGGTGGACAACTCCAAAAGGATCCTTGAGGTTTGTTATAAACAAACTCATTCGTGCTAATTCATGGATTACATTTATCGATTGCAATTAGTATATAATTCGGAATTCTTTATATTAACAGATGAAGAAGGAATTCGGATCATTTGAAAAGTATCTATGGGGATTCTTGAACCACAAGCCAATCGAAACGCAGTACAAATGGTGCCACAAGATCCCAGTCAAGACATCAAAATCAGAGTCGATAAGCAAAGACATGGTGAGGAGAGGGTTCCGACTAGTTGGCCCGACTGTCATATACTCGTTCATGCAGGCGGCCGGTCTCACCAACGACCACTTAGTCACCTGCCCCAGACACTCTCAATGCCTATCTAACTAATTACCGCTATTAATTAATCTCACATATATATATATAGTCTAATTAATTATTGCCTATATATATATCTTCGTAATCTTAATTCGTGTACAAAGGTAGTCACACTAGTTAGCTAATTTGGTTTTGATTTAAGTTTTTAGTCATTCAGGTGTGATGAATAAGCAATTAGCAAAGGATTTGTCGAATATAAAATGAAAAACAAAAAAAAAGAAAAGTAGTAGTGTAAAGTGTGTGTTTGTGGAGACAAAGAATGTGGAAGCATGTGCAGTGGGGAAGAGAAAGGAAGGGTATCATATCATTTTCTTGTGACTTGTTGTGAGTTGTGGACTTGTGGCCATCTTTCTTTATATCTGATACCTAAAGCTCCATCCATTATTATTACCAGTAGCTGGCTTGCTTTAATTTTTTTGTGTAGACAACAAGGTGTGCACTCTCATGTAATATTCTTCTCTGTACTGTCATACAATTATTCAGTAAGCCACGTGCCTGCTTCATCTTGTAATTTCTGGAGAGGAAAATTGCAGACATTATTAGTTGGATTTGTGCATCTAGTAGTAAAGAGTGGAGTTTCTGAGTGATAGTGATAGGTTTGTATTTGTTTTGGATTTGGATTAAGGGATTGTTTTGAAGATAATTTGTGATAAATGCGTGCTTATGTTTTCGATTACGATATTTTTTTAACTTTTTTTTTTTGTGTTCATGAGATTGGTGAACAGGTCTATGATAATGTCACTAAACTAAAGATTTAGGGGTGTGACAAGAAAGTTTGGTTTGATTTTCTATAGGTGTACGCTCGAATTAACTCTAATCAAAAGTTGACCTCAAAATCGAGTTTTTAAATTTTAATTTTGAGTTGATTTGATAAGTATACTCAATGGGGGTTCGATCCACCATTTATTGATTGGATCTGAATCAACTTTCGAAAAGTTTAGTTCGGGTTTTATCACAAGACACTGTTTTCACGTATTGATGGTTATGTAAGCCCAATTTTAAAGCATAATTATGAACTGATTTTTGACAAGTAACAAGTTCTACTTCTATACTCGTGTGTATTAGAACTCTTCGTATGAAGAATCCATATTATTTAGCTTAATCATTTTTGTAGATGGGTCTTAGAGAAATTTTTGTAAGGTATTTGAGGAATTTGTTCTTTTGAATATGTAATTTGTGAGATATGATAGTTCAATTTTGTGAGATTGTGTTATTCTAAAGATTAACTTTAAAAAATACATGTAATCATGACTTATTAACAATAACATATTTGACAAGACTGCTCGAACAATTTTTCATACTCTTTCTCGACATTTCTAATAATCATATACGATTAAAATCAAACAAAAATAGTGTATGTTTGTACCTTATTGATGTGCATAAACCATAGATTCCAATATGGATAAGATCCAGTCAGTTCAGCATCTGGATATGGATAACATGTACGTCTACTTCTGCAATAGAGGGAAGATCAAGCCGAAATTGTTCCGCGGAGCCTCCTCCGATGCTTAAGTCAGTATAGGCGGGATACTGAAACTTGAAAGCAATGAATGTATTTAAGGTTCTAAAGTTATGTATTAACTCTAAAATCGTAGTTTTGGCGTATTTATATATGTTTGGAGGAGATTTTTTCGTTTGTGAACATCCTTAATTATGAAACGTGATATGCATGCATGGAGTGAAATTTCCACAACCATGCCCAAGTTTCCTCCTAAATAAAGGGAGATGTGGAGGTTGCGAGGCCTCGTGGCTTTGTGCCCTTGCGGGTCAGGCTGGGGGAGTCGTCTCGTTGAGGCGATCCTTCAACTAGAGACCACCAATGGTTAGGTGGGTTCTCTTAGAAAAGCCCATGGGCCAAGTCGATCTTGCGGGTTGAGAGTGACTCATGTAATTCCTACATTACTTGTTTTTCCCGAAGACAACATGTTAATAGATCTGTCGATTAAGTCACAAATTTCAATAACACATGTGAATTTCGTGATGCGAAAAGATAATATATGATGAAGAAAAATTGATGAAATGTCCACATATAGTTTTGACGTAAATAATGAAAAAGAGATTTCATTATTTTTATGTGGAATATCTCTTTGAAAATTTTCAGTGATTTTATGAAAGATTTTTCAAGAAAATGGATAATATGATCTCATATTATTTAAAGATTTTTTTAATAATTTAATGACAAATGCACACTGTTCCATTTAAGGCCTATTTTTTTTTTTTTTTGGCTTCTCACTCTTTGAAAATATATTTTTTGAGTTAAATTATCTGAAAATATGTTCTTTTGGCAAACATTTGTGAGAAAAATTTAAATAAATGGAGATAATTTACTCATTTTCTGAAAACACATTAAGAAAGATTGAACTTTGCCTATCTTAATTAAATTATGACAATAATTTTACACATTCCTCCTTTTTAAAAAATTATAATTATTATAAACATTCCTTAATTTTCTTTTTATATTGACAAGTTGTCTCAAATTTCTTCTATTAGAATTCATCCGAATTGGGGACCTAATCACAAACCCACATGAGAACTTCTAAAAGCAGTTCACCTTGTGGAATTCCACAAAAATGAACTGCTGGATTTTTTAAATAATAAAAATGTGACCTGCTGACCCGGTTGAATATGGCAGGTAACAATTGTTGAACTTACACATTTGCCCCTCCTTGTTAATAATATATATTAATAACTTAAAATGGTTTCCTTTCTTAAAAACATAATACATATATATTACAAGGCAAATTTAACAACAGAATCGTACGTAGCAGAAAGAGATCGAAATTGTGATATTTCTGTTGTACATAAAATGTTATTTGCACACTACAATTGCAGAATCGTACATAGCAATGGAGGAAACATAAGAGAAAATAACATAATAACATAAGAGAAAACAACAGAAAACACTTTACATGAACTAATTGAGAAACACTTCTACAAGACTAATTAACTTCACCTGGACTTCAACCAGAGAAAACATTATGACATTTTTACCCAAATTTATCAGATACTTGAGTTAAAATTTTGACTTCAACACGTCATATAATTGTCCAGGTGAAGTTAATTTCGCATTACATACACTAATTGAGCTGAAATTTAATTCGGGCCATGAAGAACTTGAACGGGCCGTGAGATTTCTGTTCGATTTTGATTGGAAAACACTCATGGAGTGTTTAATTGCTGTTTGTCGTGTTCATTTAAGTGTTCAGATGTTCGGGCCTTCAAGAACTTAAACGGACCGTGAATTTCATTCAAAATTGGTTCGGATTTCTTGAGGAATCTTCTTCTTTTTGTTCGGAAATTTGATTACAGCCTATTTCCTACGCAATTAACAACAGCACTTGTTGAATTTTGCAAATTGGGCTTCAAATCAGATTTCGGGTTCTTCGACTCTAGCGGTTTTTTGAGTGTTTTTGTTCTTGATTCTTGTTCTACATTGCTTGTTTGGTTCGTAGTGTTTAATTTCAGGTATTTTTTGCTTAAATTTGATGATTGATTAATTGGCAGACTCCTCTGTTTTAAGAAGAAGACTCCTCTATTTTAAGAATAAGAAGGGAAGAAGAAGAGGGCATTGAAGTAATTTCTCATTTAGTATAGTATATATATATATATATACGATTATAGATAAGTGGCAAACAATGTATGGTGAACTATGGGCAGTTCAGTCTTGACTGAACTGCCCATAGCAATCCCGAACCCACATACATGTTTTTCTCTATCTAACGACGGTGTAAAATCCAACAGTCATCTTGCTAAACCTTAAATTATTTTCCCGAAACATTGGTAGGATGGAGGTTAGAGAATGCACATTATTTTATTATGAAAGTCACAATTATTGCATATTGAATGGACGCGTGTGAGGAGTATTTTATTATGATAATTAATATAAAATATACTCCCTCTTTCCTTCAAATTTTACTCCTATTTTTTTTATGTCTCAAAATAATTTTTTTTTTTCTAAAATAAAAATATCTTCTCAAAACTACCCTATCATATGTAAAGTAATTATTTGACACCATACTTCTCAACCAATTCTTTAAGGGGCACAAATGTAAAGTATTCATATATTAAAATATTTTAACTCTTACATAAAACTCGATCTGTGTCAAAAATAAGAGGAGAAAAGATTAAGACTAAGGGAGTTTAACTTTAAGATTATGATTTTTCGATTTCTAAAACGTGTATATTTATTTATATATAAGAATACTCAAATTAGAATGATTTTTTTTATCAGTTTTCGTTAAATATGAATTTAGAAATAAATCAAATTGATAAAATCTTATGCAATATTTTCTATTTTTAAACTCATATCACAAGAATATAATTTTATAAATTTAACTTTCATATTTTAAAAAATAAAAATCCAAAATAACATAATCTCAAAATACATTTCAAATTTGTAAAAACTCAGTTTCATAGAAAATTTCATATAAAGTCATTTTAGAAAATGAGAATTCAAAAGAACGTGCACTTAAAATATAAAAACATGTTTCCAAGTTATCAAGAAGCGAATATAAATGTCAAAGAACAAATCTTTCATTTGTTTCAATGGTCCACTAACCTAGTTTCAACTCAAATTTTCATGGTTCAGCTCTTCAACTCATGGAGTAAAAGCCAAGTAAAATAGCTAACCCCCTAAATATTAAAGTGTTTATTTTCCTAATATATTTTGATTTCAAGATCATTTTAAAGTTTTTTCGCATAAAAGTTTTAAATAAAAATCTTTCAACATAATTCTGTACACGATTGAACGTCTTTTTGATTTGTCAATATAGATTTAGTTGATTTGAATGTATTTTGAAAGCAACTACCCAGTTTTGTTGTTATTGTTGATGATTGTTCTAGATTTAATTACTTAGTTGTGTACGTTGAAAATAAAATGGAATATGTCTAATTATAACACAAGTTGGAGTGAAACTGTGAAAGTGTAATTATGAAAGTTGGAGTAGTTTCTAGCTATAAGCCTATAATTAAGGGAAAATTGTTTTTTTGGTACCATAGGATATACCTACTTCTAGTTTTGGTATCATTAGAAACGAAAATACAAATTTGGTTTCATAGGATATGTTCTCATTGCAATTTTGGTACCAAACTCAATTTTTTCCCAAAGTTAATGATAATTTAACCCCTATGAAATGCATAGTTTTCAATTTACCCCCTCGTGCTTTAAAAAAGAGCATCTTTCACCCTTTTTGTAAAAGTTTCACATCGCCTCCCTGATATTTTTATAGGCGACACTTTGTCCACTTTTATTATGATAGTGTGACATTTTACCCCTTGTATTATGATAAATGTGACAATTGATTCCCCTATGTTAAATGAAATAGTTTGCATGCATACTCTCAATTTCGTCAAGTGAGTTGCAATATCTCCGGCTGAAGGGGGTAAATTGCTTCATTAAAATTTTACACTGGGTAAATTGTTTTTTTTTCCAAATTATAGAGGGGTAAATTGAAAATTATGCACTTCATAGGGGGTAAATTGCCATTAACTTTGTAGAAAAACTAGGTTTGTTTCCAAATTTGCAATGAAACCTATCCTATGGTAGCAAATTTATATTTCGTATTCAATGGTACCAAAAGTGCAAATTAGCTTATTCAATGATACCAAAAAAGCAATTTTCCCTATAATTAAGGAGTTGGTATATATGGGCGAGTTTAGAAGGAGATGTGAAAAATTCTTATCATATATCATATATCTCACTGTTTTTTATATGGTGAATACATTGTTAGATCAAACATTATATCGATCGAAATTATTTCAATGATAACAAAGTGAACTAATTACTAGTATTAAACTAGAGAAATGCTAGTATGAAATTAGAGAAAATACCCACATTCGTGATAATTGAACCCATGACCTCCTAGTCATGGAACCTCATCCTTAACCACTTGGCTAAGGCCTCATCGACATCATATATCTCAATGTTGAATCACAAATTAATATGTGGATATAAAATATTATCGATAAAAAATCTTTATCAGATATCTAACCTTGAATCACAAGTTGACACGTTTAAAAAAAAAAAAAAAATTCTTATCAAATATCTCAACATTGAATCAACACTAACATGCACATAAAAATAATGCCATAAATATTAACTAGATAATCTAACACAAGGTACAAATATTTAATATTTTTTAATTTCATTAATTTTGATTTAATTTTCTTAACTTTTAAGTATGTTTTAATTTAATTTGAATTTAACAATTTGAATAAATTAAATTTAAATTAATTTAAAAGGATGCTGCATTTTTTATGCTTATTATTGGAGTAAAAAAAAAGTTATGCAGATATCAAAATATTGTAACATGCATTAAATAGTAATTTGATGCTAATTTTTTTTATGATGTCTGCTAGAGACTCTCTAAGAGACTGTTGTATTGGTACCCATACGTGTTTGAGAGATGGGAGGACCAGTCTTGAACCCATTCTGAAATTTCACCCATATTTACATGTATTTCTTTTTTTTTTCTTTTAATAATTCGGGGTATCGAAACTTAAGAGCTATAACGGAAAAAATTTAGCTTATGTTCTTCTTAGTTTGGTCATAAAATTTGGTATTAAAGTTTTTCATGAAAATTTTATAATATGAACAATTGTTTCAATAAAATATTAATAAAATACTAGTTAGTGGGTTTGAGAGGTTGAAATATAATTTGAACTTATTTGATTATTGAGATTTGGGAGACAAAATAGTAGATAAGATTTTTTAGATGTCAAAAATAGCTCAAATGTATCAAATCAATAATATTAAAGGATTCAAGTAGAGTATAAGGAATTCTATTTGCGCTAAACCTCAAGTTTCAGTCAAAATCTACCCGAACTAATTTTCGTAAAAAGACTTTGCCCCATTTGTTTTGCGGCTTCTGCCCCATTTGAATAAGTCTATGGTTCAGAACATTTCTAGGAGGATTACTCTTCACGTTTTCAAAATAATACGATATTTATAAAAAAATTATCTCTACTTTAATAGAACACGTTATTTCCTTTCATTGATTATTGAGCAAGTTTAAAAGTAATTTTAGCTATTTAAACCCAAAACCAGACTACTTTTGTAGAAAAAAATGTAAGATTGGTAAAAATGAGGGAGTAAATTAATAATGAATTTGAATTAAAAACGCAGAGATTTTTTTAATTACCTTTTTTCTATCTCTTTCCATGTTTGATTTACAACCATTTCTTAATTAATTACCTTTAAATATATGTTAAGTATTAGTGTATGTTTTATGGTACATAATCATTTATGAGAGGATGGCACATGTTTATTATACATTATTAGTGTGACATTAATGTGTGATAGAAAATCCGCTCCCTGGGTCATGACATTGTGTAAATATATACAATCTTGATCAAAGAACTGAACTTTGTATGTAAATGATTATGGAGAGAAAACTAAATTAAACTTGAGAAATTTTATATTGGTGAATTATGTACAAAACAGAACAAACAGTCTGTTTATATAGATAGGAAACAAGGGTAAATTAGTAAATAGCCAATAACCGCCTATAACTAACTTAAGCTGACTAAGCTGACTTAACAGTTGACTAATTAATTAAATATAAAATACAAAATACTAATAATCCCCGAAATGAAACCTAATTGAATTTCTTCCCGTTATCTTCAATGTCCTTCACTTCTTCTTCTTCTTCTTCAAATTTCTTCCCTTCTGATAACCCTCCCCCCCCCCCCCCCACAAGATGGCACATATAGATTATGAACGCCCATCTTGGATAGAATCAAATCAAATCGAGGTCGAGGAAGGGGTTTTGTAAAGATGTCTGCAACTTGAGCCGTGGAAGAAATTGGTAAAACTTTCAAATGCTTTTTGGAAATGTGTTCACGTAGGAAGTGGATATCTATCTCAATATGCTTTGTGCGATCATGGTAGATTGGATTGTGGGCAAGATGAATAGCTGATGTGTTATCACAGAATACTACATGAGGTAATTTTAATGGTATTTTTTATTCCTGCAATAATTGAGATAACCATAGTATTTCACTAGTGATTGCTGCCATTGCCCTATATTCAGCTTCTGCACTTGATTTTGATATTGTGTTATGTCTCTTTGCCCTCCATGAGATTAATGCATCTCCTAGGAATGTACAGTATCCTATGGTAGACTTCCTTGAATCTTTGCAAGACCCCCAGTCTGAGTCACAAAATCCAGATAAAAGAAGGTTAGAATGTTTAGGATAAAAAAGTCCATGTCCAGGAGTATGCTTTAAATATCTTAGTAAGTGATGAGTAGCAGCTAAATGTTCATGAGTTGGTTTAGCTAAAAACTGACTTAACTTATGGACAGTATAGGAAATATCAGGTCTGGTTATGGTTAGATAAATTAGTCTACCTATTAACCTTCTATAGGGAGATGGATCAGGTAGTAAGTCATCATCATTAGATTTGAGATTGTTCTTTGGATTCATAGGAATAAGGTTAGGTTTGCTAGCCAGGTAGCTTGTATCTTCCAAAATTTGAAGAGTGTACTGTCTTTGGGATAGTATTAGACCAGTGGAAGAATATGCAAGTTCTATTCCCAAGAAATATTTTAATCTGCCTAAGTCCCTCAACTTAAACACAGAAGCCAGCTTGATTTTAATATCATTGATAAGTTGAGTATTAGGACCAACAATAAGGATATCATCTACATAGACTAAAATGGCTACAAAATTGGAATCTTCACCATAAGTAAACAATGAATAGTCTGACCTGGATTGCTGAAAGTTTAGAGCTTGTAGGACTTCGGTAAGTTTGTAATTCCATTGTCTATTGGCCTGTTTAAGGCCACAAATTGATTTTTGTAACTTACAAACCAAAGGAGTAGATATACCAGTTTGTGGAGCAGTAGTAGGACTGTATCCCTTTGGTAGAGTCATGTATACTTCCTCCTCAAGATCACCATTGAGGAAAGCATTGGTGATGTCTAGCTGATGTAAATCCCATTGATTAGCCATAGCTATGGCTAAAAGAACCCTTACAGAAACTAATTTAGCAACTGGAGAAAAAGTTGCAGTGTAATCTACACCATCTTGTTGGGTGAAACCTTGAGCCACTAATCTGGCTTTAAATCTCTCTACAGTACCATCTGCATTTCTTTTAATTTTAAATATCCATTTACAGCCAATTGGAACCTTATTAGGTGGTAGAGGTTGAACTATCCAAGTTTAATTTATTTCCATTGCTTGTAATTCTTCTGAAATTGCCTATATCCATGATGGGTTTTTAATTGCCTGTTTATATGTATGTGGTCTGTAATAGTAGATATATTTGCAATAAAGGCTTGAAGTAAAGTAGATGTTGAAGAATAGTCTAAAACAGAATGTAAAGGATATTTAGGGGGATTGGTAGAAGAAAGGTGACATTGATAATCTTATAAATAGGAAGGAGGTCTAGAGGGTCTTGAAGTCCTTCTGACCTCTTGTAGAGGAGGATTGGGATTAGGTAAAGGGGATGGTTGAATGGGAGAAGAACTAGGATCAGGTGGATCATGATTAGATTCTAAAGGATCAAGAGTGTAAAAATCCTGAGTAATAGGAGGTATGTTAGGACTAGTGTTAGTAGAAAGATCATATAATTCTGTGTCTTTGAAAGGAAAAGTATTTTCATAAAAAACAACGTTCCTAGAATGAAAAATGGTATGAGTGAGTAGATTTAAAAGTTTATAACCTTTGATGACAGGTGAATAACCTAGGAAAACACGCTTAACAGCCTAGAATTAAAATTTTGATCTATGTTCTTTTAATGTAGAAGCAAAAACTAAGCAACCAAAAACTTTTAAAAAGGAATAATCAACAGAAGTTTTGAATAATTTGAAAAATGGACTGACATTGTTTAGAAGAGGAGTTGATGTTCTGTTCATAAGATAGACAGAAGTGAGAATGCTTTCATTCCAGTATTGAATAGGGAGATTGATTGAAACATAAGAGCCCTAGCTATATTCAAAATTTGTTGATGTTTTCTTTCAACCCTAGCATTTTGTTGAGGAGTCTTAACACATGAATATTGATGAATAATTCCAACTTCACAAAATAATTTTGGAAAGACTAATTCTTTAGCATTATCACTCCTAAAGATTTTGATTGTAGAGTTAAATTGATTAGAAATCATTTTAATGAATCTAGGAATAAGGAAGTGAACATCATATTTAAATTGCATTAAAAAGACCCAAGCAAATCTAGAGAAATCATCAATAAGGGTAAGAAAATATATGAAACCATTATGAGAAGTATGTTTAAAGGGACCCCAAACATCACAATGTATAATATCAAAACTATTAGAAGAAACAGTAGAGCTAATATGAAAAGGTAAAGATTTTTGCTTAGCCAATAGACAAATATGACAAATGTGTTTATGCAAAATATTACGAGAAGGTAAATCTAACACAGAATGTAGAAGATGTAATCTATCCATGGCAGGGTGTTCTAGCCTACTATGCCATGTTTCTATTGAAATTTTATTACAATCAAAGTTCTTAGGAGGTGGCAGGTGCTGTAAGATGTATAAGCCTTTGTGTAGTTCACCCTTGCCAATTTTCCTCAAAGATATCTTGTCCTGAATAGTAAAATAACTAGGTTAAAAAAGAATACTAAGATTGAGTGATTCTAAAAGAGCACTGACAGAGAGTAAATTGAACTGAAAATGAGGAACATATAAAACTTCATGTAAAATAATCTGATGATTGAGAATAACTGACCTTTTAAGAAAACAGGAACAATGAAATTGTTAGGTAGTGTGATAGTGGTGTTAGATGTGGGTAAAAGTTCAGTAAAGAAGGCAATATTATTACAAATATGGTTAGATGCACCTGAGTCAATGATCCATGAATCCTTAGATGAAAAATGAGGATTTAAAGTTGAAAAGCACTTACCTGTTGGACTGTTAATAGTGCAAGTGTTAGTAAAGGCAATGTGATCCTTATCATCTTGAGGTTCTGAAGTTGTGGTGAGTTGGGCAGTAAACAATTTTGACAATTTAGTGTACTGATCAGGAGACAGTTTATGAATGAAGTTCTGGAAAGATGAGGAGGATTCTGAGGGAGCAAATTCAGTGGATATGTTGTTGATTTTTGGGGTGGTTTAGGTAGCATTTATGGGATTGGGAGCTCTATAGCCTGGAGAATAGCCGTGTATTTTGAAGCAAGCGGAAAAAGTATGTCCAGGCATCTGACAGTTGGTGCAATAGGGCCTACCTGTTCTTGGAAATTTGGGATTAAAAGGTGGTCTAAAGGAAGGTCTAAATGTGTTTGGTGATGGGTTTCTATATGAAGGTTGACCAGGTTGAGAAGGGTATGTGTTTGATGGGGCTCTGGGTTGATTTTGGTTGGATTTTTTAGTAGAAAAGGCCATGGTATTGAGGGTGTCAGTTGTAGATGACTGAGAGTGGACAACCCTTTGGGTTTCCTCTTGAGAGACAAGGGAATAGGCTTTAGTGACTTCAGGTAGAGAATCCATTAATAGTAATTGACTCCTAGTGTGTGATAGAGAATCTTGGAGTCCCATTAAAAAAATCATCAAGTATTGGTGTTCAAAAAACTGGTCAAGTTTACCACAGATACATTTGGGTCTGAAATTGCAAATTTCATCCCAAATTATCTTAAGTTTTGAATAATAATTATTGACACTCAAGGATTGCTGTTGTAGATTTAACAAATCACGATGTAAAGAGAACATTCTTGGGCCATTGGCCTATTGGAATCTAGTTTGTAATTCAGCCCATAATGCAGTGGCAACAGTGTGGTATTGGACAGTGTGGTTTATGATAGAAGATAGAGAGTTTAAAAACCAAGCAATGACAATTGGGTTATTTCTTTCCCAGTAATTGGAGAGATTGATGTTGTCAAGGGGTTGAGGGATAGATCCATCTATAAAAACCAAGTTTGTTTTTTTACAGTGAGTGAACGGGTCATTGCTTTGGACCATGTTTGGTAATTGGTGGCAGTGAGTTTTTCTGAAACAAGAATGGATCCAGGGCCATCTGCAGGGTGTAGGTAGTAAGGACTAGAGGGGTCCTCAATTTCAGGTCTATTTCTTGAAGTGGAAGATGAAGAAATGACAGAATCTGAGTTTGATGATGAAGAAGACATGGTGAAGATGAAAGAGTGACTTGAATTTGAATAAAAGAATACATATACATGATGATGAAAAGGATTGATGTGAAATATTGACCTTGAATGATGAGGATCTGGAGTTGAATGATGATCTGAATCTTGAATGACAGAATCTTGAATGAAGACTGATGACCTTAGGCAGACTACTTTACTTGATTATGGATTCTTGATTGAAAATTGTGAAATAATGATCTGAAGATAGGGAAGTAAGATGATAAAGACAGAGATCTGAATGGGGATATGGTGGAAACTGGGTAGAACAATGAAAAAGTGAAGAACTGATATGAAGAAGAAGATGGATTGTTGATGAATTGGAAATGGAATTTGCAGCGGAAGTTTAATATGGATATTAAACTACTGATACCATGTAAATATATACAATCTTGATTAAAGAACTGAACTTTGTATGTAACTGATTATGGAGAGAAAACTAAATTAAACTTGAGAAATTTTATATATGTGAATTATGTACAAAACAGAACAAACAGTCTGTTTAAATAGATAGGAAACAAGGGTAAATTAGTAAATAGCCAATAACCGCCTATAACAAACTTAAGCTGACTAACTTGAATTAACAGTTGATTAATTAATTAAATATAAAATACAAAATACAAATAATCCCCAAAATGAAACCTAATTGAATTTCTTCCCGTTATCTTCAATGTCCTTCACTTCTTCTTCTTCAAATTTCTTCCCTTCTGATACATTGACATAAACAATCTTCTGACTCTCTAAAATTTTAGATAAAGGAAATATTCATGCAACACAATAAACTTTCAATAATAAAACGACAAAATAAATACTTACTATTATTTGGACATGTATTTGACAATAGGATGTAGTTTCTCTTTTGATAAAGAATGTTTTACCATGTCGGTTAGAACTTGGAGAATATATAATTCACTCAACATTTAGGCTGTGTTTGGTTTGTGGAAAATACTGAGTAAAATGAGTGAAAATCATGGGTAAAATATTTTACTTGTTTGTTAGTAAGAAATTTTAGTCAGAAAATATTTTACATGAAAACTTGACAAAAATAAAAAACGCTGAAATAAGGAAATACAATTTCCCCAAAATTTAGGAAAAGTGAAAAATGATCGCTCTCCATTCTCTGCCTTAGCTCTCTCTCTCTCTCTCTCTCTCACAGTTCCAATATCTCTTCTCCCACTCTCTTCTCTCATCAAAACACTCTCATCCATGGCGTCCAAACTCGTATCAGGTTCAATTTCCCGTAGAACTTCTCCTCGTCTGAATGTGAATCCTCGATTGCCACCGGTGAACTTCTCAAATAGTCGGAAAGCACCAATTCGTCGAGGTTAGACTTCGAATTTAGGGCACCCAATCATGAACTCTCAGAGAAAATAAAGATTTAGATGAAAGTTTTAATGGCTTGGATGAGATGGATGATGATGAAATTGAAGTAAATGAAGGGGTATAGTTCTAAATCATCTCTTCTATTTGACTTTACAACATTTTTTTGGTAATGGTTGCCTTTCCTCTTGGAATTGTTATATTGTATATAATGACTTCGTCTATATACTTATTGTCATGAACCAGTTATAGTTCCAAATAGATTGAGCCATGATGCTTAAATTGTGAACTTCTCTTTTCCTGGCTTGCAACTTACGGTATGCATACATGCTGACATTCTGTGTTATATTTATTTACTGTTATAAATATAGATGGCACACATTAATTATATAATAGTGATGAGCTCATAGTTGTGCATTGTCCTAATTCTCGAATTGTACTATTACTTATATCCCTTTTTTCTATGTTTTTGTTTTCTCGAATTTTGATCATAAGTTGTTTGTCCTTCGATGGGAGTTTGTAGAATGGAGTATTTTTGTAATTTATGTGTTAATTTACAGAAGAGAGGTCTCATACACGTATCCATTTGGTTTAGGATTACAAGAATCAACTCATCATGTTGAGTTTAGTTTAGAAATTCATTAAAAATGGTATGAATGAGACTCCCAAATACAACATGTATGTACATATGTCAGAAAAATGAAAATAGTTTCCATGAGCTTGCATTTTCTATTTATGGTGGAATGGATTGTGATTAGGACTGAGTTGTGCTAATCTATTCAGTGGTTGCTTCATCTTAAGCTATAATATGATTGAGTCTGAAAGGCTAAGCTAGCCTTTTAAGATCTAATATGTACTAAGGTATTGTTATTGGTTGAGTTGTTGAGATCAGCGAAAGACTTTAGCCTTTATTGAGTTGGTTATTATAGTAGATCCCAAGCAAGGTGGCTGGACTTGGCCAAACCTAAATTCCAGGTGTAAATTTGCATAAGTGTAGTTTATATCTTGTGCCACAATTTTTCTGTTTACTTCAATCATATATGTAATATCTATCCCTCAAGGTAGCTCACTATTAATACTTTGGAAATTCGAATATTACTTCCTTGCTCTGCGGTGCTGCTGTTTCTTATTGGATAACTTTCACCAACTGCTCAGGCGCCTCATCACTTAGCATTAGTTGTCCAAGACACTACTGCATTCTTACTACTAAAGCTTTAGTCTTAGTTTTGACCATGATGAAGTGTTTACCTTGATAGTCTGTTTTTCCAAATAGCTAATATTCTTATAGTGGAGATGCCAATCAGATCTGAATGCAGATTGAATACAGTAACATAATGGATCCTTCACAATAATCTATTAGTTTATAGTTGATCTTCTGACAAAATGCTAATTATGTAAAGCCATGTAAATATCCGTTTTAGCTAAAATTTCCCCACAATTTATGGATGGTATTTATTCTAAGTAGGATGATGTGTTTAAGAGCCATATTGTTATTTATACTAATCTATGCTACATATACTTGCTTCTTAAATTGACAGTGTGTTCGACTTACTTTTGTCATTGTTTGTTGAGCGTAGAATGATATATCAATTAAGATCTCTGATAAATTATATAATAAATGTTTATGTTTCCTTTCAACAGTCGATGTCTTGTGTTGCATGGATTCCCATCGGTTATTACACACATTTAGTGGGTTTCTTTTTATTGTCTATAACTACTAATAGAAGTATCAATTTGGTCGTTATTACACGTTTTCTCTTACTTAATGTGGTTCTTTTCATAGAAGGACGACCATGATCACCATGAAAAATTAAGAAAATGGGCTGCTACTTGTGTAGTTACTTATGCAGCTTATGTTGCCTTTCTTTGTTCATTGATAAGAGGTTCAAATTATGAAAATGACTCTAGCTTGGAAGAGTCGGATTATGAAAGACATAGTATAATAACACGACTCACGGAAAAGAAAGAAGAGGATTGTCGCGAACAATTACGCATGGAGAAATATGCTTTTGCGAATCTCTTGTACATACTCAAAGGAAGGGGTCTTCTTAGAGATACCGCACGTAGTAGCGTAGAAGAGCAAGTGGCAAAGTTTTTGTACATAATTGGTCATAACCTAAAGTATAGTATACTTAAGTTCAAGTTTCGACGTTCCAATGAGACAATTAGCTGACATTTTAATCAAGTGCTTCGAGCAATTATATCTTTGGAGGATATATTCTTAAAGCAACCAAATGGAGATGAGTGTCCTACACAAATTAAAGACAACCAAAAATTTTGGCCATACTTCAAGGTAAACTAGTAAAATAATTGAAAGTTTTCCATAATTCGGTTGGTATTAATTACATTAATGAGTTAATTACAGGATTGTGTAGGTGCAATTGATGGTACTCATGTGCGTGTTAAAGTGTCAAATACCGATCCACCAAGATATCGTGGGCGCAAGTGTCACCCAACTCAAAATGTATTAGCTGCATGCACTTTTGACTTGATGTTTACGTATGTGCTTCCTGGATGTGAAGGATCAGCTTCGGATTCTAGGATTTTAAGTGATGCTTTGACTAGAGAAATTGACCGTTTAAGTGTTCCTCAAGGTTAAAAATTTGATCAATTTACATAGAAGTCCTCAACGAATGGTTACAATTTTCCTTTTTTATTTCTTATCAATAACTTTAGTTTCTCTAGGTAAATACTATCTTGTAGATGCGGGTTTTCAGTTAAAAACTGGTTTTCTTACTCCTTTTCGTAGTACATGCTATCATCTTAAAGAGTATAGTGTTCATGGACCAGAAAATCTTCAAGAACTTTTCAACATGCGGCATGCAAAGCTAAGAAATGCAATTGAACGATCTTTTGGAGTTTTGAAAAAAAGATTTCCAATTTTGAGAAGTGGGACAAAACCTCATTTTAGTGTTGATACTCATGATGACATCGTATTGGCAGGTTGCATCCTCCATGATTACCTAATGGGTGTCGATCCTGATAAAATCCTTATTGCAGAGGTTGATAAAGAATTGGCGAGAAGAACGGCTTAAATTTATCCAAGCTTGGTTGATGAGTGTAGGGAAGAAGAACTTTTAAGAGAACATATTGCACTTGATATGTGGAGAAATTATAATATACGTCGTCGATTTTAATAGATTTGACGAGGTTTTATTAACTTTAGTTATCTTTCTTATATTGACTTGGTGTCTCAAATTGAGTTGTTATGAATACTTTTATTATTGAATTGCATTGTTTAGCCATTTTTAGTTTTCATATAACTTATCTTGATAGATGTGATTTTGTGTGATATCATTCTATTTTATAATAAGTTTTTTATGTATAGTATAATGTTGATCAAGTCGATGCAACAAAAATTGAAATGGAATGATGTCATGGATGATTGCTTAGTTGATTCACTTATGGAGCAAAACCTCAAAGGACAAAAGATTGGAGGAACTTTTACTAAAGCTGCCTATAGAGCTACATCAAGAGCGGTGTCCGATAAGTTTAACATATCTTGTGATCCAACCCATGTGAAGAATCGTGTAAGGACTTTGAAGAAGTATCTTGCATTGCTCCGAGATATGCTAAAAAATGGTAATGGGTTTGGATATAACGACTCAAACAAAATGATAGAAGCAGAACCTTCGGTATGGGTAGTTTATATTAAGGTAAACCTCAGACTGATTATTTTTTTTGTTTACTATATGTGAATCATATCCAATCAACTTTTTTATTGACATCATATGAATTAAAATTGATGTTGCCCTATTCCTTGATAGCTCACATGTATGTTTATTGATCTGTGCTGCAAAATATTTAATTGTATCTGGAGGTGTATATGATCAGGAACTTTTTCTTTTACGAGTTTGCACTTTGTGTCTTACTTGCTACTTTTTCCTGGCATTCTTAGTCCATGAGCTATGTACCTTGAACTATTGGTCTTGATCTTGCATCAACTTGTTTTCATTAGTAGCAATTGTGGTGGTGTACATGATAAGATATTGTGTCATACTAATATTGAAATCCTTCTTTCTGATACAATTCCATTTCTAATGTTTATTGTATTATATGATTTTAATGAAAAGAATTGGTAACCATTTTATTTTTAATAAATAATTTTATTGGAATCAGCATAATAAGACCTTGGAAATTGAGATTTAAAATGAATAGTTCAATGACTAAGTTGTAAATATGTATAATTCAGCAGCAAAGTAGTAGAAGGCAAAATAGTAGACTACTTGAATACCAGTGACTTTTTAGGTGTTAAAATTTTAGGTTTTTTTTCACAGAGGAACAACTGGATGTGGGCATGATGTTGGTCCCAAGTGGTCAGAAGAGGTTTAGAGGGGGGGGGGGTGAATAAACCTCTTTAAAAATTTTCTTCAAATTTAACTTTAAAACTTTACTTCAACTGAACAGACTAAGCTGATCAGATTAGTAAGTTACAGTTCTGTTCGCGAACAAATCTTTGAACAGGCTTGTTGACCACTCGTCTGATAGTCACTTAGCTGATTTTGTTAAAATCAGTTTTAATACTTAGAGTACTTGCAGCGGATTTTCAAAGTGTTTTTCACAAGTAAACTTAGTAGTTTGAAAAGTGATTCCCCAGTTTTATAAACTCCTTTTAACTTCTTTTCAAACAGTTAACTTAACGTGTTTTTATGCAATCAGAAAATATGCAAGTTTAAAAGCAATGTAAAAACACAATCAATTTTTATAGTGGTTATATGGATTTGAATATCCTTTAGTCCACTCTTCCAAGTCACACAGATCTTGGGTTATACTATAATCACAAAGGTTACAGTATACTCTGCTTGCGTCGAACAACAAATGAAACGACCACAAGTTCGCAATAGGAAATCACACAGAAAACCTATCCTCTGAAGTTTGATCACTCACAAAGATGGATCACAACTCCGCACAACACTCTTGTTTACAAAATCACTCAGAAGATGTATTTTTCTTGATTCTTCAACTCTGCTTTCGTCAACAAATGACTCAGCTGATGAGTGAGCTGTTCTTGAGACTTAAAGAATTTTGCTTCGGAAATTTCTCTTAGAAAGTGTGTTGCTTGTTTCTTCTTCGTCTCTTTCAGCTATTTATACTTGAGGATTGAAAAGTGTCCGTTGAAGAGAGACAGAATTCAAATTCCTCGAGTACTGGTCCTTAAAATCCGCGAACGGCTCTTTTGCAGTCTGTCCGTACTGTAAACAGTACTATTCTGCAGGCAGCATTAAATGCAGCATTAAATGCACTCGGCTGATGCGAAGCTTTTCTTCAATCATTTGTCTTAAATATCCTCGTACTTCAGCATTTATTACACCAAGGGGCATTTATTACCGTTGGGAACACTTCATGATCTTCTTCACTTGGCTGACGAAAGTACAAGTCTGATGGTGAACTCGGCTGATCTCAAACTTGAACAAATCTGATTTGAGTCGGCTGATCTTCACTAGTCTGATAACTTCACTTCAGCAGATCAGAAGTCTTGGACCTTGAAACTTTGACTCTTCTGATGTCTTCATTACTTAGTCAAAATTCCTTGATAAGTTTATCAGCTAAGTTACTCCATACTTAGCCAATCTTGAAGTTTTGGAATGCATCAAAACCTCCCTTATCAAACTTTCTTTAGTGCCTTCATCTTCATCCTTATCCAACAATTTCCCCCTTTTTGATGATGACAAAACTTCAGCTTAGTACCTGTTGAATACCTAAACTAAAGATTGAAATCCTCAAAATTTTCTGAGATAGAAAAAGTTTATTGGATTGAACTTGACATTTTATTGATGTTGAAAGTGAATTACATGTGCAAATTCATCAGATGAGATTTCTGAAAAAGTAAACTGATTACAATTGATTTTTCAATTTCTAACTATCAGCTTCTTCATCAGATTCGAGCACTTCTTCATATTCATAGGATGATTCTTCATCATCTTCTTCATCATCAGCTTCTTCTTCCAAGGTTGCTTTGGCAGCTTCCATCTTTTCCTTAAGTTCTTGTTCTTGAAGAGCTTTCAGAGCTTCCATGGCCTTCATTGCAGATTCTGTATTCTTGTACTTGGTATCTTCTTTTTCAGTCATTTCTTCTTCTTCTACCGTTCCAAGCTTTGCAATCTTATCAGTTTCAGCTTCAGTCTTGTCAGCTGTTTCTTCAGTTTCTTTGGCTTCTGTTGTTGCAGCAGTAGTTTCCTCCTTAGTTGATTCTTCAGCAGCAGATTCCTTTGCTGGTTCTTCAGCAGCAGTTTCTTTAACTGGTTCTTCCCTTTCATCTTCCCCCTTTTTGTCATCATCAACTCTGATGACAGTAGAAGGTTCAACAGCAGGGTTGAGAGCAACTGTTGGAATCTTTACTCCAGCGCATAAAGCCTTTAGATTCTGATTAACAACGTCATGACTAGCTGTTAGATGATGGATGTCAGTGCTGATTACATCAGTCTTATCATTGAAGTAGTCAATGTTGAGGTTGATAGTTGCAATTTCATTTTGAACTTCCTGTGCAGCCTTTGCCACTTCTTGCAACATTCCCAGATTGATTTCCTTCTCTTCATGACTGACTTTAATGAAGGTTGCAGTTAAGTCAGCAATCTTGTGCTCAGCTGATTTTAAAGCAGTGTGAAGATGATTCACATCACCCTTCACATCTTCCACGTTCTGGTTCAGTTCTCTTAAGCTGTGTATCAACTGCAATGAGTTGTCTTGAGGAATTGGAATACTGTTGATCTCCTTCTTGATGATCTCTTCTGTTGATCCTTGAACAGTTTCCAGCTGAAGTCTGTTGGTTTCTGCCAACTCTGCTTTCAGCTCCTCCTTAACCTTCAATAGCTGTTGCTTGTGCTTGTCTTCCAGTTCCTTAAGTTGGTTTTCCATCAGCATCTGGATTGCTTCCATCAGTGATGAATGTTGATCAGCTGATGAAGCAGAAGCAGCAGCATCAGCTTCCTTTTCCTCAGTCGCCTGTTGAACAGGGACTTCCTCCAAGTCTGTCATCTGATGGTCTTCAGAAGTCTTAGCTGGCGGCTCAATAGCTAAGGACTTATCAGCAGATTTGTGCTCATCAGTGACATCATCGTAGAACAGATTAGTAATGGTTCCATCTTCATTAAAGCATGTTGTCTGTCTAATCTGCCTTACAATAATCCAAGGGTTAACAGGAGCATTGTTACCCTTAGGGACTTCATAGTACTGTTGTACTTCCTTGCCAAAAATGATCTGCTGGATACTTGGCAGTAGTGGCAAATCACTTGAACAGCCTTGCTGATACTTTGACTTCTTAGCCCATCTCTTCAGAGCTGTCATAACAGCAAACTTAATTGCTCTTTCTTCAGCATCTTCAGACTTCTTCTTCTTCTCAGGCAAGGTGCTCTTGATTTTCTTGGCTTCCTCCAATGCAAAGCCTTTTGCATAGCTATGCATGATATCTCTCACATAGCTGGGATCAAGAGCCTTTTGAATGGAGTTTGTCTTCAGCCAACTTAGAACCCATCGTTCTTCATCAGCTAACTCCTTCATACTTTGAAGTTCAGTGATTGACTTGTTCAGCCTGTTGTCTCTCCAACTGATATATCTTGGCTTTTCTTGGTTGAACAGAGTCATCAACATAAGCTTTTGATCATAGTAAGCTAGAGACTTCTCAAACTTCTTAAAAAGCTCCTTATCAGCATACATTATTTCAAATGCTTTTCTGACTTCAAACTTGTCCTTTGACTTGAGTTTGGGGGCAGGCAGTAATATCTTCTTTTTGTCCTCTTCAGTCTTGCCTTCTCCAATCTTGATGCCACCTCCATGGACAGGTCCATAGGCATCAACTTTGCTCAATTCAATCACCATAGCCATTTCAGCATCCTCAGCAGCTTTTCTTTCTGCTTCAGACATGCGTCTTCTGGCTTCATCCTTTGCTTCTTGAGCTTTGCTTAGCTCAAGTGCTTTCTTCTCTTCAAGCTCATCCTGCTTCCTCTGTTCAGCTTCCTCCCTTGCCTTCTTATCAGCTTTGGAGACTTTCCTTCTCCTTAGCACTACTTTTCTTTTGCCTTTATCAGCAGAGGCTGGTCCAGCAGATGATATGGGAGCAGCAGCAATAGGATAGATGATTTGGACATCTGGATCTTCTTGAGGTTGAGTAACCTCAGCTGTTGATGTGACCTGACTTGGCTGTTGCTCATCAGCCTTGTCAGTCTTAACAGTTTCAACTGTTTCAGCAGGCCTTTGAGTAGCTTCAGGGTCTTCCCTTGCTACATTCTCCAAGTCCGTTGGTTCTTCAATAAATGTCATCTGCTTTCTAGCAGACTTCTTGGTCCTCCCTTCACGGTAAGTGGAGGTAACAGTATTTCTCTGTTGACTCCTTGTCCTTTGAGAAATACCCTCAGCAGGCCTCTCTGCTGATGGAGTTCTTGATGGTGATGCAGGGGATCCAGTCCTTACATCAGCAATTATATTCTCAACAATCTTAGTGGCTTCAGCAGAAGTCACTCTCTCCATCTGCTTAGATTCTTTCTTTTTGGGCTCATCAGCAGCCCTCTTCCTTTTAGTCTCAGCAGCCAAACTTGCTGTTTTGACTAACCTCTTTTGCCTTTTGGCAGGAACCTCCTTTGGTTCCTCAACATCAGCTTCCTCAGGCTCACCAGCCTTCCTCTTTTGAACAGGCAAGTACTTGTTCATCGCTTTGGACTTGTGAATTTCTTTCCCATTTGTCATAACACAGCCCAACTTTGATAAGAGGTAACTTAAAGTGATTCTGTGGTTGGTGTAAGGGCCTTTTCCCTTTTTCACTTCCAGAAAATCAGCAAGTATATACCATACTATGATGGAGCAGTTTACTTCTAGCCCGTAGTATACGGCAGCCATGATGCTGAAACGCTTCATTGTGACAGCATCTAGAGAAAAAGTACAGTTCTCAATCAGCTTCGAGACCATATCAGCCATCCGCTGATATTCATCCTTCAGCTGTTTCTTTCTAATGTTGCCAGACAACATTTCTCCTTCCTTGGCGCAGATCGCCCAAAACTGTTGGTGCTTCTCTTCAGTCAGCACGGTAACTTCGTGTCTTCCAGACTTGGGCAAACCAAACTGTTCATGAAGAACTTCTGGAGTGATGACAACAGATTTGTCACCCACTTTCGCTTTGATTTCTAGTTTGTTGTAGTCAGCCTTTGCCGTTGAGTAATACTCCATAACCTGGTCAGTCCAGATTATTCCCTCATTGTACTCCATGAAATTTACCAACTGTGCCGATTTGAATTTCTCCAACAATTCTTTCATCAAACTTGTACCAGACTGATAATAGGACTCATAATCTAAGAACATACGTTCAGCAGCCATTTCAATCTGTTGAAAGTTAGTGAAAAGGAAAGGATTTTTGCAGAAAACTTGTTTAAATTTTTCTCACAATTGCTTTTGAAAGTTTAGGGTGCGTAAAGAGCTACTCGACTGATCAGATGGGGATTTATAGAGTTGGGGTTTTTCGATTTCCGTGATATCCGCCAACCGTTAGATCCGTTTTTCTATCAGTGCTGATCGTGCGGCGTCAGTTACGACCTTTCAAATTCAAAAGATATTTAATGAAGAGCGGGAATATGTACCGCCCGTCAGTTACTTATAAAAGCGTGTTTTGAATATACGTTTTAAATAGTTCCGCTTTTATTAAAGTAATCAGATGAGTAACATAAATACTTATCTGATGGACTACTGTCCTGATGACAATGCTGTTATCAGAGAAAGCCAATAACTGATAACCTTCCTCAGCTGTTTGTCAATCCAGCCAGATAAAGTAACTTCAATCTTCAATAGTTGAGTCTTCTGATGAAAACATAACTTCAACTAACTGTCACTAACAAATTTCATCTTTAATTCAGAAGTACCGCTAGTCTTACACGTTCCCCCTGAGTTTAAGAATTCATAAGTTAACTAGTCTGTTGAAAGTTAATCCTTGAAGATAATAATAGATAACTAAGCTGTTGAACTCCAGTCTTCTGATGAGTTCCCCCTCAGCTTATGCATCCAAATTAAGTAGTCCTAGCTCAGCTCTTAGAGTTGAGAACTTTACTTCACTTAGAGGTTTAGTGAAGATATCAGCAATCTGATTATCAGTATGAACATACTCAATCAAAACATTGCCTTTTTCCACATGATCTCTAATGAAGTGATGCTTGATCTCAATATGCTTAGTCCTTGAATGACTTGTAGTGTTCTGAGTAAGAGAGATTGCACTTGTATTGTCACAGTAGATTGGAATTCCACTGATCTTGATGTTGTAGTCTTCTAGTTGATGTTTCAACCAAAGTATCTGTGCACAGCAAGCTCCAGCAGCTATATATTCAGCTTCAGCAGTAGATATAGAGACTGAGGTTTGCTTCTTACTCATCCATGAGATCAGACGACTGCCTAAGAACTGACATGCACCTGTTGTGCTTTTCCTGTCAATCTTGCAGCCAGCAAGGTCTGAATCTGAATAGCCAACTAGTTCAAATCCAGATTCTCTAGGATACCACAATCCCAATTCTTGAGTGCCTTTAACATACTTCAATATCCTCTTGGCAGCTAAGAGATGAGATTCTTTGGGGTTTGATTGAAATCTTGCACAGACTCCAACTGAGTACATTATATCAGGTCTGCTTGCTGTTAGATACAACAATGAACCAATAATGCCTCTATATTTGGTAATGTCTACTGATTTGCCATCTTCATCTTTATCCAAACGAAGACTTGTAGACATAGGAATTGTAGCAGTAGAGCTAGTTTCCATACCAAATTTCTTGAACAGATCTCTTGTGTACTTTGCTTGGCTGATGAATATCCCATCAGGCAACTGTCTAACTTGCAATCCAAGAAAGTAATTAAGTTCACCCATCATGCTCATTTCAAACTTGTTCTGCATCAGCTTGGAGAACTTATCACACATCTGTTGGTTAGTTGAACCAAAAATAATATCGTCCACATATATTTGCACAAGTAATATATGATTTTCCCATTCAATAGTGAACAAGGTTTTGTCTACCTTACCTTTTCGAAATCCTTTAATTAAAAGAAAATCAGATAGGGTATCATACCATGCTCTTGGAGCCTGTTTCAGTCCATAAAGGGCTTTCTTCAGACGATATACTTTGTCCTCTTCTTCATAGACTTCAAATCCAGGAGGTTGTTCAACGTACACTTCTTCTTGCAATTCTCCATTGAGAAAAGCAGACTTCACATCCATCTGATAGACAGTGAAGTTCTTGTAAGCAGCATAGGCTAGAAACAGTATGATTGCTTCAAGTCTTGCTACTGGTGCAAAAGTTTCATCAAAGTCAATTCCTTCTTCTTGACAATAACCTTTGGCCACTAGTCTTGCTTTGTTTCTGGTGACAACACCATCTTCATTCATCTTATTTCTGAATACCCACTTAGTGCCAATTACTCTTTGATGACTTGGTCTAGGAACTAAGTACCAGACTTCATTCCTTTCAAATTGATTCAACTCTTCTTGCATAGCTTCTATCCAGAAGGAATCATTGAGAGCTTCTTCAATTTGTTTAGGCTCTATTTGAGATAGAAATGTGACAAACATGGCATCTTGTGCAGCAGCTCTTCTTGTTTTCACTCTATCTAAAGGATCACCAATAACTAATTCAGGAGGGTGATTCTTGAGCCATCTGAGATCAGGTTGCAAATCAGGATGTTGTCCTCTGTCTTGATCTTGCAACACTACTGTTGGAGTTCCAGTAGTAGTCTGTTGAACATTTGTAGTCTGTTGAACAGTCTCAGGTCTGTCAGCTGTTTGCAACTCGTCTGTTAGACAATCAGCACTGTGATTTTGAACAGCACTTGAGTTAGCAGCTGAACTTAGATTAGGTAGTATGATGGGAACATATTCTTCATTTCTTCCAACGTCTAACTTCTGTAAATCAGCAGACAGATCATGATTAACACTTTGATTCTTTTCAGAAGATTGACTTGGCTCATCAAATACTACATGGATAGATTCTTCTATTAGTAATGTTCTTTTGTTAAACACTCTATAAGCCTTACTAACAGATGAGTATCCTACAAAAACAGCTTCATCAGCCTTTTCTGCAAATGCAGCAAGGTGATTTTTCCCATTATTCAATACAAAACATTTACAACCAAAAATCTTAAAGTAATGAATGTTTGGCTTTCTGTTGTTCCAAACTTCATATGGAGTCTTGTTCTGATTTTTGTTGATCATACATCTGTTTTGGGTAAAGCATGCTGTATTTGTTGCTTCTGCCCAAAATCTTTGAGGCACCTTAGCTTCAGCTATCATGGTTCTGACAGCTTCTTTTAGTGTCCTGTTTCTCCTTTCAGCAACACCATTCTGTTGAGGGGTTCTTGCAGCAGAATACTCATGATGTATTCTTTTGATATTACAATACTCTTCAACAGTAGAGTTTGTAAACTCTGTCCCTCTATCTGATCTGATCTTCAATATTTTGATACTCTTCTCATTCTGGATCAGTTCCATCAGATTTGTAAGATGTTCCTTGGTTTCACTTTTCTTTTTCATGAAAATCACCCAAGTATATCTTGAATAATCATCCACAACAGCTAGGCAGTATTTCTTTCCACCATTGCTGACTGGATCAATGGGTCCAAATAAGTCCATATGCAACAGCTCCAATATTCTTCCAGAAGATTGGTGCTTCTTTTCTTTGAATGATGACTTGATTTGTTTACCCTTCTGACATGCATCACAGAGCTTGTCTTTGCTCATGACTGCTTTTGGAATCCCTTCTACCAGATCATTCTTGATTAACCTGTTTATGGTCTTGAAGTTTAAATGATTCATTCTCTTGTGCCATAGCCAACTGACTTCACTTGGTGCAGATGCCACCAAACAAATACTTGAATTCTTGTCAACAGAATTCCAGTCAACTATGTAGATATTTCCTTGTCGTCTTCCAGATAAAATTACCTTCTTTGTACCAATCTGTTCAATGTAGCACTTATCTGTTGAGAAGATGACTGAATATCCCTTGTCACAAAATTGACTTATGCTCAGCAGATTATACTTTAGGCCTTTAACATATGAGACGTCAGATATCTCTATGTTTCCCTTGATTAGTCTTCCTTTAGCTTTAATCTTGCCTTCTTTGCTGTCTCCAAAAGTGACTTTTGGACCATCCACAGCAACTGCATCAGTCAACTCATGTATGTTTCCACACATGTGCCTTGAACATCCACTGTCCAAGTACCAAATCTTCTCTACTTTACTCCTACTCCTAATCCTAACCTACAAAACAAAAATAAAATTGTTTTAGGTACCCTTATTGAGAGGGTCCTGAAGGATTAGTTCCACCTTTGACAACCCAAGATGTTGAAGTCTTAGGCTTCTTAGGCTTCTGAGTTTTAGGAGCATGAACAGTTTCATTTTTATCATAGTTATCAGATAAGTCATGTTGATGATCAGTATGATATGAATAATGTTCATAAGCAGGGTAAGGTGCATGATATGCAGGATATGCATGCATTGGATGAGCAGGGTAAGGTGCATGATATGCAGGATATGCATGCATTGGATGAGCAGGGTAAGGTGCATAGTAACTAGGAAATTGAGGTGCATGATACATAGGATGATATGCAGCAGGTTGCACATAATATGACTCATTTCCATACCAAGCATTTTGATTTTTCTTGTTCTTATGCTTCTTTGGTTTACTAGGCGCTTGCTCAACTGATTTTGACTTAGTTTTACCACTAGTCTGATTGACTTTAGCTTTATCAGCAGACTTCTTAGGACTCTGCTGTTTGGTCTTACTAGTCTGATTTCCTACACTAGGCTCTTTGCTCTTTTCAGCCTTAGGAGATTTCTTCTCCTTTACCACTTTCTCAGATGAGGTAGGTTTAGAAGTTTGAACATACAGAATGACCTTGCTATTGTCAGCTGATATGAATTTTTCAGTATGATTCAATTCTAATTTATCCTTTTCTAAAGGTGTCTCCTGTTTACTAGATGTATGCATGGATGCAACAGTTGACTTATCATGAGACTCAATAATTTTCTCAAGTTCCATGATTTTCCCTTTATAAACCTCACATTCAGCTTTCAGAGATTCATGCTCTTGCTCAAGCTGTTTATATTCAGCTGATTCTTTTGGCTTTTCAGCTAAAAGTTTCAGTGAACTATTTTGCTCTTTTAGCAAGTTCATCTCTTCCTTAAGCTTAACAAACTCTCCAGCAATAGTAGTATTATTCAACATCATTTGCTCTAGAGAATTAAACAATTCATTTTCTTGAGGAGTTACCTCATCCTCAGAGTCATCAGATTCCTTTGCCATCAGGCAGAGGAGAGCAGGTTTTTCTTCATCAGACGATTCTTCATCAGACGTGTCTGAATCTGAATCAGATGAGTAGACAGCAGCAAGCTTTTCTGCTTCAGCCATCATTGCCTTGCCTCTCTGATGCTTTCTTTCTTTTCTCATTTTCTTCTCTTCCTCAGTGTACTTCTCTGCTTTTGGATATGGGCAGTCTTTAATGAAGTGTCCCAATTTCCTGCAGTTGTAACACATTAGTTTTGATTTATAATCATCTTTTTCTTGAGAAGAAAAGTTAGGTTTAGAAGAGGAAGCATTGTTGTATTTGTTCTTCATCTTTCTCTTGTAGAACTTCTTGAAGTTGTTCATCAACAGTGCAACATCTCCAGCAGTGTACTCCTTTTTGTTGAGTAGAGTGGCTTCATCAGATGAGTCCACTTCAGCATTTCTTTGAGCTGGTCTTCTTTGGTTTTCAGCAGCAACCAGTGCAGCTGTGGGTCCTGAAGTTGAGTTTTCTTCAATTCCCATCCTTGGCAGTTTATACTCATACGCCTTGAGTACGGAGAACAGCTCTGTAAGAGAAATCTTGCCCAGATCTCTTGATTCTTCCATTGCTGTCACCTTCATGTTGAACTTGGAAGGTAGAGCCTTCAGTACTCTGACAGAGATCTCTTTGTCAGTGAAAGTCTTTCCCAGCTTCAAAACTTCATTCAGAGTTCTGGTGAATCTGGTATCCATCTGATCAATGGTTTCTCCAGACTTCATCTTGAAGTTATCCAGCTTCTCCAAGGCAACACTTAGCTGATGCTCTTTAATTGCATCATTGCCTTCACTCATGTCACGAACCTTATCCCACATTTCCTTTGCAGTTTTGCAATGCTTGACTTTGTCAAACCGATCATTATCCAGGGCTTTGGTCATGATGAATCTTCCGACTTTGTCCAGGTTGAACAGCTTTATTTCTTCTGCTGTCATTTCTGTTAAGTCTTTTTCCACCACAATTTGAGCTTCATCTACGATGATGGTCTTGGTGAATTTGAATGGACCTTTGATGATACATGTATACATGTTGTCATTGTAGGCAGCAAGGAAAATCTCCATTCTGATCTTCCAGTCCTCAAAAGACATACCAGCAATGTGGGGAACATGGCTGATACAATCCATTTTTCAAAAAGTTTTTATTTTTCAAAAAGATGCTCTTTTGAAAAGTTTTGAAAACCTTTGAAAAACACTTGGATCAAGCTCGTTGATCAGGCAGCTGATTCTGATGAACCACCTGCTCTGATACCACTTGTTGGTCCCAAGTGGTCAGAAGAGGTTTAGAGGGGGGGGTGAATAAACCTCTTTAAAAATTTTCTTCAAATTTAACTTTAAAACTTTACTTCAACTGAACAGACTAAGCTGATCAGATTAGTAAGTTACAGTTCTGTTCGCGAACAAATCTTTGAACAGGCTTGTTGACCACTCGTCTGATAGTCACTTAGCTGATTTTGTTAAAATCAGTTTTAATACTTAGAGTACTTGCAGCGGATTTTCAAAGTGTTTTTCACAAGTAAACTTAGTAGTTTGAAAAGTGATTCCCCAGTTTTATAAACTCCTTTTAACTTCTTTTCAAACAGTTAACTTAACGTGTTTTTATGCAATCAGAAAATATGCAAGTTTAAAAGCAATGTAAAAACACAATCAATTTTTATAGTGGTTATATGGATTTGAATATCCTTTAGTCCACTCTTCCAAGTCACACAGATCTTGGGTTATACTATAATCACAAAGGTTACAGTATACTCTGCTTGCGTCGAACAACAAATGAAACGACCACAAGTTCGCAATAGGAAATCACACAGAAAACCTATCCTCTGAAGTTTGATCACTCACAAAGATGGATCACAACTCCGCACAACACTCTTGTTTACAAAATCACTCAGAAGATGTATTTTTCTTGATTCTTCAACTCTGCTTTCGTCAACAAATGACTCAGCTGATGAGTGAGCTGTTCTTGAGACTTAAAGAATTTTGCTTCGGAAATTTCTCTTAGAAAGTGTGTTGCTTGTTTCTTCTTCGTCTCTTTCAGCTATTTATACTTGAGGATTGAAAAGTGTCCGTTGAAGAGAGACAGAATTCAAATTCCTCGAGTACTGGTCCTTAAAATCCGCGAACGGCTCTTTTGCAGTCTGTCCGTACTGTAAACAGTACTATTCTGCAGGCAGCATTAAATGCACTCGGCTGATGCGAAGCTTTTCTTCAATCATTTGTCTTAAATATCCTCGTACTTCAGCATTTATTACACCAAGGGGCATTTATTACCGTTGGGAACACTTCATGATCTTCTTCACTTGGCTGACGAAAGTACAAGTCTGATGGTGAACTCGGCTGATCTCAAACTTGAACAAATCTGATTTGAGTCGGCTGATCTTCACTAGTCTGATAACTTCACTTCAGCAGATCAGAAGTCTTGGACCTTGAAACTTTGACTCTTCTGATGTCTTCATTACTTAGTCAAAATTCCTTGATAAGTTTATCAGCTAAGTTACTCCATACTTAGCCAATCTTGAAGTTTTGGAATGCATCAAAACCTCCCTTATCAAACTTTCTTTAGTGCCTTCATCTTCATCCTTATCCAACACATGATATTGAGCTTGCTCATCAATTTTAATTCATTTCATCTCAAATACACAATGAGACTTTATATGATACTAAGATATTTTAATTCAAATGATATAGGCAAAGCCCCTTTCGAGTCAATATCGATTCACTCCTATTCCGAATTATAAAAAGCTAGATGAGCTTTTTCGAAAAGATCGTGCTACAGGAAGTAAGGCAGCTGGCCCAAAACAAAGGCAACTTCATTGGGCGAAAGAACAAAATAATGGGGCATGCGATGGTGATACTCTTGAGGAACAAATAGATAAGGATGATGATAATGTACGAATAGATTTTTCTCATGAGAATGACATATCTTCCTCATCCAAAGTTCCAATGGACTACAAAAAGGTTGATGAAGAGCCAAAGAGAAAGAAGACTAGGATGGTTGATGTGGTAACTGAAGAACTTAAATGGTTGAGAGGTGGGATGGATAGGATTGCTGCTGCAATGGAACCAGGCTATACAGAAAATCAATTGCTAGAGGAGATTGCCGGAGTAGGTGGTATGTCTGATATTTCACAAATGACTGTGTACCAAAGCCTTACGGAGGATCAAAAATCAGCCCGTGCGTTCCACAAGTGCCCAGTAGAGAAAAAGAAAATCTGGTTGTTGGTAAAATTTGGTTCGAACTTATTTGATGAGTAGTACTTCAAAATCTAAGAATTTGGTATTAGCTTGATGTCAATGACATGGATGAGTGTTAATGACATTGATTTTTTGTTGTTGTTGCATTTGCATATTGGATTTTATGCTTCATATTAGTTTCATGTTAATAGATATTGAGAATTTTGTTTGATGTCATTTGCATATTTGGCATGTTTTCCATTTTATATGATTTTCGACTCTTATAAGTCATTTTAAATGAAATTATTGATCTGTGTAAAGTGTATATGACATATATAGCTTGATGTTGTTTGACATGGATGGATCGATGTAAAAGCGATTAAGGATTCTAGTTGTGAATTTTGTTATCCTGTGAATAGTAGACTTGATTTTTTGTTTTCATATTAATTTTGTAAAGTATAAATCATTTTAAATAAAATTATATATTGGTGTAAAAGAATATATCATTTTGATAAGAAAAAAGATAAAAAAAAAAAAAAAAAAAACATGTGTTACAACTCGTTTTTGTGTTTTTATTTGTTTTTCCTCTCTCTTTTCTCGGAAACAAAACAAAACAAATGAAAATTATTTTCAAGAAATTTATTTTACACATAAGTTTTCTTAGCAGCCAAACAAACTTGAAAATCCATGTTTTCTTTGATTCTACTTTTCATAGATTTTCATTTTCTACACTTCTTCAAATCCTCAAACTAAACACAGCCTTATTGTACATAGGAAATATGAAGTTAATTTCACTCTTCAAGTTGATTTATATTTAGTTGACTTGACTCGTTAAAAATGGTAGACTACATAGGTATATATAATATGTTCCTGACCTAGTACATGAATCAATTAGAGAATTGCAGTTTTGGTACACAGCTATAGGTCAATTCCCACTTTTGGTACACAGCTTTATGTGTCCAACACATTTGGTACACCTCTTTAACAATGTTCGACACATTTGGTACAACCGTTAAATAAATTGTAAAATCACCGTTAATTCGATCACGTGACATCACGTGCCCGTTAGTTCGACACATTTGGTACACCTCTTTTACAAAAAAAAAAAAAAGAAAGAAAGAAAGAAAAAATTGATCAAACTTGATAAACTTTTTTATTATATTTTATTCTTCTTCCAATATTAAACTATAAATGACATTATAGTTTATTATATTTTACATGTCATATAAATAATAAATATGTATTTTTTAATAATTTTTATAAATATGATAAATTAAAGTAACTTGTTTATTATATTTTATTCTTCTTGCAATATTAAACTATAAATGACATTATATAGTTTATTATATTTTACATGTCATATAAATAATAAATACATATTTTTTAATAATTTTTATAAATAATGAACTATAAAAATAATAAACTATTTTTATAAATAATTTTTAAAAATTGAAACCTGATAAACTTTTTTATTATATTTTATTCTTCTTCCAATATTAAACTATAAATGACATTATATAGTTTATTATATTTTACATGTCATATAAATAATAAATACATGTTTTTTAATAATTTTTATAAATAATAAACTATTTTTATAAATAATTTTTAAAAATTGAAACTTGATAAACTTTTTTATTATATTTTATTCTTCTTCCAGTATTAAACTATAAATGACATTATATAGTTTATTATATTTTACATGTCATATAAATAATAAATACATATTTTTTATCATTATATAAATATGATATGATAAATATAATAAATACATATGATAATTTTTATAAAAGTTTATCAAGTTTATTATTTTTTTTTTTTTGTAAAAGAGGTGTACCAAATGTGTCGAACTAACGGGCACGTGATCGAATTAACGGCGATTTTGCAATTTATTTAACGGTTGTACCAAATGTGTCGAACTTTGTTTAAGAGGTGTACCAAATGTGTTGGACACATAAAGTTGTGTACCAAAAGTGGAAATTGACCTATAGTTGTGTACCATAAATGCAATTCTCTCATGAATCAATGTTTAAGTGCATACCTCCCTTCTAATTAAGTACATGAATTACACCAAGAACATATACATGCATGTACTCGTCTTTATTCATACCATAAATTCCAAAAATTAACTTAGTCACTAATTCTATTATGCATGTATATATCTAAATTATGAATTTAGTTTATAATTTCAACATATATTCATCTATTTTTCAATATGTAAGTACGAGAATAACATGCATGATACATGAGTATCTTTACAACTTAGGTATTAGAGAAGACTCTGCAGACCCCATCCCAATGAGTCTTTACGTTGTTTTGTATATATCCAAATTCAGAAGCGGTAACATTTGTATCCTTGATGAATGGCACACAAGGTTAAAACCTGCATCCATGCCTATATATATACATTGTATAATAAAAAATCAAAATATGTTCACTATAGTGACAGTACGTTTCTGAACTAGTGGAAGAATAAACTTTTATTGACATTTCTTGCTTGATGTAGTTTTGTTGCATTGGTTAGGCAAAAATTCATTTTTGGCATTATAGAACTAAGTATTTTTCAATTTTGGTATTATGGTGTTAATTTTGGTACCAATTCTAAATGTCGTTTTCAATTTTGACACTTTCGTCAGTTGCCCGTTAAGTCAACTGACGGAAGTACCAAAATTGAAAAGGTCAGTCAGAATTGGTACCAAAATTGACACCATGGTACCAAAATTGAAAAACTCCTAGTTCTATTGTGTCAAAAATGATTTTTTGCCAATTCCCCCCACCAATTACATCCAATCAACAATTTATGTCACTCCCATTTTAATAACAACACGAATAAGAATAATAATAACAAAATAGTAAAAAAATTATATTATAAAAAATATTTGGGTACAAAATAATAATAATATTTTTTTGCTACACATGTTATCATCAAAACCACTCCTTATTACATTGATTCAACTTCATCCAACAATTCCCTTTTTTTTTTAGATGACAAAACATTCAACTAAAAACGTCTTCTAAGTCTTCAGTTTGGTCTTCACGCAAAGATGAAAATCATTTGGCTGAATAAGAATATACAATTATCTTCTGATTTCAACTTCCGCTTTTCAGTTGTATCCTTCTTTCAATTATAAGTTGCCTTCTTCTCATTTTCTTCTTTCTCTTCTTCTCCTTATTATTCCAATAACGGAGACGTTGCTTAGATGCATTACTTCTTCTCATTTTGAAGAGTTAGAAGCGATTATTTGTTGATTCCCTTCAAATCGTTCGAAATTATATAAACACCTTTTAAACCATATTTGAAAGTCGGGTTGAAATAATAAATGAACAAATCAATAAACTGCATTGATGTGCTATATAAAAAAATATGAATAAAATAATATAGAAACTAATTTTATATACTCATAGTTAAAATAAAATACTTTAAATAAGTATGCAAACTATTATATGAGAATGTATAATATATTTATATTCTCAAATTTACATTTAGCCAAAGGAGTTGATCTTAGTTTTCATTTTTGGATGTATCTCAAGAAATATTCCTTAATTTAAAATTAGAAGTATTATGAAACTTATGAATAAATATATTTTTTTTTAAATAAATTCAACCTTTATGAATGGTAATTCATTTTTGGTACCATTGTGTCAATTTTGACTGAACTTTTCAATTTTGGTACTTCCGTCAGTTGACTTAACGGTCAACTGACGGAAGTGCCAAAACTAAAAACGGCAGTCAGAATTGGTGTCAAAATAGAAAAACGCCTAATTCTATGGTGTCAAAAATGAATTTTTGCCCATTGGTTATGAAGCAAGAAAATAATAAGAATTAATTTGATGTTTAAATAAGTGAATATTTTCAGGCTTGTTAAAACTTAAAATGTCAATTGAGAGAAAAAATGACGATTCGGTTGAAAATAGAGGATTTTTTTTTTTTAAATATCAAACATTCCCATGTTTAACACTTTGAAAAATGACGATTCCCATGAATGTTGAAGCAAAAACTAAGCAACCAAAGGTTTTAGGGGAATTGTAATCAACAGGAGAATTGTGAAGTAAATCAAAAGGGGTTTGATAGTTTAAAACTTTTTAGGGTGTTTTGTTGATAAGGTAAGCTGCTGTAGAAACACAGTCACCCCACAATGAAATAGGTACTTTAGAATCCAAAAATAAAGCCCTAGAAATGTTAAGAAGGTGTTGGTGTTTTCTCTCCACAACAGAGTTCTGTTGTGGAGGTTCAACACAGGAGTATTGATGAATTATTCCAAGTTGGTTGAACAAATTTGTAAAAGAAAGTTCAGGAGCATTGTCACTCCTAAAATTATTTACAATTTTGTTAAATTGATTATTTACCATAGATAAAAAGGTAGGAATGACTGTAGTAATGTCTGATTTCTTATTAAGTAAACATATCCAAGTATACCTAGAGAAATCATCCACAATAGTAGCAAAATACTTATGGCCAGGAATATGTAGGGGTGTGAAATGGACCCCAAATATCACAATGAAGTAATTCAAAAACACTAGAAGTAGTAGATGTAGAGGAAGAAAAAGATAGCCTCTTTTGTTTAGCTAGAGGACAAATGTAACATATATTATTGGAACTATTACAATCAGAATCCTTAACAAAATCTAAATTGTCTTTCAATCTATTCATAATTTTGTAAGGCATGTGGCCAAGTCTTCTATGCCAGATCACACTTGAAACTCTGTTGCAATGAACTGTTAAAGGAGAGTGAGTTTTGTGTAAGACATAGAGACCAGCAACTTTTCTACCCTCCAATCATCCTCTTTTGGAGTTCCTGAATAAAAAAAAGGAGTCCTTAGTGAAATGAATGGATATGGTAGAATCAGAAATTAATTCACTTACAGAGATCAAGTTGAAAGAAAAATTAGGAACATAGATGACATCTTTAAGTTTTAAAGAGGAATTTAAGAAAACATCCCCAATTTGAGTACTGGAAAGGTGCTATTGTCAGGTAGTATAACCTGAGCATTAAAAATAGGTTTTAAATTTGAAAACAAAGAAATGTTAGAACATATGTGCTTAGTAGCACCAGAATCCATAATCCAGTCAAGAGGATTGGTTATGGTATTTATATTAAAAGAAGTTGAACAAATACCTGAGACACATGAAATGTGTGCTGTTTCATGTGTTGACTCACTGTTATTGAAATTCAGATGTGTGCTGAAGAGGTTCATAAGATGCTGACATTGTTCTGAATTTAAACTTTGAAGTAGTGGAGTGAGGGGATTCTGAGGAGATTGGTTGGATGTGGGAGAAGTGGCTGTGAATGTATTGATTGGATTATTTTGTCTATGTTTATTAGGTGGTTTATATCCAACTGGATAACCATGCAATTTATAACATTTGTCAATAATGTGTCCCCTCATGTTACAATGAGAACATATAGGAATGTCTTTCTTCTTGAAACTGGGGTTGAAGGTAGGTGGGGTGGGTAAAAGTGGTTGTTGAAACTGATTATAGGTTCTTTTAGGTTGCTGTTGTGCATTGATAGTGGGGGGTGGTTGTGACATTTTAGAGGCAAAAGCCATAGAAGTGGATGTGTCAAAGGCAGGAGGAAGAACTCCAACCTATTACTGTCTTTCCTCCTGTGTAGCAAGTTGAAATACTTTGTCAATGTGAGGAATGGGATCCATGAGAAGGATCTGACTCCTTAAATTGTCAAAAGAGTCATTAAGACCGAGAAGAAAAGTGAGAACAAAATCTTCTTGGTATTGACCATGGATCTTTTTTGGTCCACCACAGTTACAAGATTTAAGAACAGGCCTGTAGTCGGCTAGTTCATCCCATACAACCTTAAGTTTTGTGAAAAACATTATTCACAGAGAGTGTATCTTGCTTTAGATTGGCCAACTCCCTCCTTAGTTGAAGTTTTCTGGGTCCATTGCTATGTTGGAACCTGGTCTTCAACTGATTCCATATTTCTTGTGCGCAATTGATGTACATGATACTAGAATGAATTTCTTGAGAAACTGCATTGAGGATCCAGGAGACTACCACATCATTGCTCCTGGACCAGGCAAGTTGAAGATTAGGATCAGAATCTCCTGGATCTTGAAGGTTTCCATTGATGAAACCTAATTTGTTTTTGACATTCAAGGCAAGAAGCATAGATCTTGACCATGTAGCGTAGTTGTCACCTTTTAAATGATGTTGTACCAGGAGAAGTCCTGGACTATCTGATGGATGGAGAAAATAGGGGTGGGATGGGTTCTCCATGGGAGGTCTGGATCGTGTAAAATCAATGGTGGTGGTAGTGGATGAAGAGGAAGTATCCATGAAAAAACAGTAAGAATTTCAAGAAACAGGGGATAGAGAAGAGTGATCAGTTAATCTGTGTAAAGAGTGCGGAAAACGTGTGTATAGATTACACAACTGATACCATAATAGAATTCAAACTTCCATGAAAATATTGAGATGAAGTTTGATCAAGAAGGAATAAAATTCTGGAGAGAAAACAACAAGAAGAGAATGAAAAATATGCACAGTATATTTCTTTAGAAAATAATGAATGAATTGTTGTGTTCAAGGTTTGAACCTTGCACCTATTTATAATACACAATAACCGACCTAACTAACTAAAAAAATAAAACTAACAACTCTATTAAATTAAAACACGCCTTATACAAAACCTATACAAACAAATAAAGCTAAAAATAACATTATAAACTTCAATCCCTAAATTAACTTTCTCTCCCAATCTTTAATCCCAAACTGAACTGACTTCGCTGCTTGATTTTCTTTGCAGGAACTCTGGAGAGCTTCCATGGTTGTTCTTCCAATATCACCTATTTTTTTCTCCACACCCCAACATTCACAATCAATTCAAGTGGGATTTTAACTTTTTTAAAATTAAATGGGGTTTCAAAGGTTTCACCGAAATCATCCAAACCATTTTTTTAAACCGAGACCCGCGAAACCAGGCCAAAATCCATCCACTTAGACATTGGGTTTTACTCTTCACGGGTTTTTCTCTAGTTTAATACAATTATTTGATAGTTGTTTATTATTTATAATTCTTGATGTTTTTGAACAATTATTAAAATAATTTCTGATTTAATAATTAATGATACATTTATTTTAAAAATAATTCAAAATCTGTGGAAAGTAAATTTTATTCACCCATTGATCATTTTAATACAAACATGTCGGCAAGCAAAAAGACATTCTGGTCATCCAATGATTAACTAAAAACAAAATACGATAGCGTAAAAATACATTAAAGAACTAGCATATCTATTCTATATCTATATCTATCTATATTATACTATATCTAAAAGCCTAAATAATTTAATTTTTTTTTTTAATGAAGACTAATATTCCCTCAATAGAGTGTAAGATGATATTTATTTCAATGGTAAACAAGAAAATAGTTAAATAGGTATAAGTAGATTGAAATCTTATAATATGGGTAAGATGGTTCTCCTTATCATTAATTTTTCACAGAGCGGTCACTCTTGTATTTTTTTTTCCACGCTAGTCCCCACTATGAATTATTTGTTTCACTTTGATCATTTATAAGGGATCTTTTTATTGACTTATGTGTTACACTTTAGTCCCTAAATATTTCTTTATCAATTTAGTCCCTCATAAAAATATTTGGCACTTTAGTTCACCCTGGACCACCTGAAAATGACCAAAATTACACAAATAATTCATAGTGAGGACTAATGTGGAAAAAAAAAACAAAAGGGACCACTTTGTAAAAAGTTAATGATATGAAAGACTACTAGTGGTGTTTACTCTTTATAATATCTATGGTAAACATGTAAAGTGGTTGAAGATATATAATTAGATATGTAATCTTATTATATTTAATTATCTTCTACATTAACCCCTAAAATTTGGAAATTGTTTTCTACATAAACTTTTATAAGTTCAATCTTCTTCCCATATAACATCTAAGAAAAAGAAAAAAAACATAACAATAAAAACACCTTTATTTTAAATGAAAATTTCGTGCCGACCCCAGTGGATTGAATTCACTGGAATGCTGTATGAGCGAAAAGTGTGTATGAGAAGATAATTTTTTGTCCTCTTATGCACATGTGCTCCTCATCCAACCCCCCTATGGATAGAATCCACTGGTGTAAGATGAATGTAACATATTTTAAATAGCTCCTTAAACATATATGTAAAATTATTATAATATAACAACTATATGTTTTTAAGTAAAAATATGTTAATTGTATAATTGAAAGATTTAGTACAAAACATAAGCCATAAACAATCCTCTAAAAATAAAATATTAAAATCAAATTATCTTAAATATCATTCTTCTATACGGGGAGAAAAAACTTAACATAGAATTAAATTTTTACAAAAAAATGCTTATAACTTAGCTATGTATATATTTTCTCTTGTTGGCTAGTGAGACAAAATATAAAGAATATAAAAAAAAAAATCGAGATAATTGCACTTTTCATATCAAACTTTGGTACATTTATACATTTTTTACCATACCGTTCAAAGTGACACATTTGATACCAAAATTGACCAACCTTTTTACATTTGGTTTGGCCGTTAATTTTGGACGAAAAATGTCACGTGCGTGGCACGTGTTAGTTGAGTCAAAAAAAAAGGGGAGGGAATTGTAATTATCTAAAATTTGGGTGGGGTATTTGCAATTTTTGCCTTCTTCCTACTCTCATAGTCTCATATGGCTGCCGGCTTCCGGTGGCCTTTGGTCAAATTGGTTGAGGACTTTTATTCCTCTTATCGTAGAGAACTCATACATGTAAATATCTCTTCAATCCGTTAAGTAATTTGTTCGAATTTTGAATTCTAATTTTCAAATCGCATAAGTTAAAAGACCCGAATCTTCAATCATTAATTACTCAATCAATTTGCTTAATTCTTGAGCCAATAGAATCATATGACTGTGGACAATATTTTTCATGGGATAATTGCAATGGCCGTGTACGGTGGAGCTCATCTCAAAGGGAGGCGCATTTTTTCGCGAAAAAATACGCTCCACCACCAATGGCCACTACAATTACTCCATGAGAAATATTGCCCACGATCATATGATGCTATTAGTTCAAGAATTAAGGAATTTGGTTAAGTATTAAATAAGTAATTAGAGTTTGATTACATAATATCCACTTGGATATCTTGAATACAAACTCTTGGTCAAACACTCATAAAATTAAGTTATGTTGTCATTTAATGTGCACACAATTATAAATACCGACTTAGTCTATGACGGTATTTTCAATTTTGTATGCCCCTCCGAGCTTAGAGGAGCGAAGAAGAACACATTGATGATTGTGAGCTAAATTTGGTCCAATATTTTTAGTTTACATCAACCTTTGGTGTAAGGATAAGTTATCATATGTACATGGATCGTGTTATGTCCATCTAAATAAGTTGGACTTAACTTATCTTAAAAGGTACCTTAAGGGTTATGATCGTCTAATACTTTAGAAAGAGTACTTAGTTTTAATCAAATTTATGTCGTATATTTGGTCTCAACAATCTCCCCTTCACGTGAGGCATATTAAATATATGGTGAAACAAATCCAACACATGACATATATAAGTTCAACATTGTGAATTGCAAAATGTAAAAAAATCCAACACATGAATAATGATGGTCAGATTTCAATTATCTAGACGAATAATGACAACTAAATCTCAACTAAATATTTATTATTTGGGCGAAATGTGAGGTAAAGAATGACGTCCAACATGTAAACAAGAAGTAACCGTTACGTAAGGAGGTCATCCACATGTAACTCTAATACCATATTAGATACATATATTTGGTTAAATTCACTTAAATGTTTTGGACCAAACTCACTTAAAAAAAACTAGCTCATTAGATAAGAGAATTGCGCAAAATCTTGTGAGAAGTACTTAATCTTAAATGTTCAATCAGTGTCATTAATAAAATGAAAATTTTGACAGTAGAAAGAAGTAACTAAAGTAAGAATCTAAAGAAAATAATACCCTAAAACTACCATAGGAATTAGGTATTTTTTTTGTCTTTATTTCTTATAGAAAAAAAAAATTGGCTAACTTCTTGGAACATCAATATATTATACTATTATTCTATAAAGTTGGAAGGGAAAAGGTTCGGACAACGGAAAACGTCAGAAATAAGCAATGGGGAAGAAGAATTGGGTCTATTGTTTAAATAAAGGGATAATTACAGTCACCTTCCTCAGGTTCGGCAGAATTATAGGACATTCCCTGAAGCTCTAATAAATATAGAAACTTTTTAAGTATCATATTATAGATAGGCAAAATCGCAGAAAATGTCTCAAACTAATTAGTAATTTTGATTTTTCGTCCCAAACAATATTATCTTACCGAATTTCATCCCGTAATTTAATATTTTTTCGGAATATCGTCCCGCCGTTAATTATGAAACAGAAATCGCGCATGTGTTCATTAAATTGACACATGGATACTTATGTGTCATGACGTGACAAATTTTAGCATGAACAATTATACAATATTACTAAATTTGTCCCAAACTAGTTACAATATTGAACCGTCATTTTTATTAGATTAAAAATTTAATAATGGGACTAAATTCATGTGAAATGGTAAATACGTGACAAAATTAGACGAGTTGATGTAGTTTGGGACGAAAAATTAAATTAGTAATTAGTTTGGGGACAATATTCCGAAAAAATATTAAATTACGGGACGAAATTCGGTAATGTGATATAGTTTGGGACTAAAATCCAAAATCATTAATTAGTTTGGAACGTTTTCTGCAATTTGTCTTATAGATACAAGTAGGTCTCTCAAGATCCGAGCCGAGTTTTAAATGACTCAAAAATCAAAATCAAATATCGTCGGGCATCGATCATAGTTATGGGCTGACTCATAAATTTTCTAATTTTCTTAGCTCAAACCCAGCTCATATAATTTTTCAGGTTCAATTCATATCAAACTTATATCAGGTTTATTAATAATAATAAATTTTACTCCACAAATCACACGTGACTGAAATACATACGAATAACCTACTATCACTCATCATCTATAAAGACAACAAAAGTAAAAAAAAAAAAAATTAGGTATTTAGTATAATAATACATCAAGTGATGTCATATTCGAAAAACACTAGGTTTTGTTAATGACAAAATTTTAAGTGAATAGAAAATGTCTTTTGATAAGTAATAAAACTATATTAGCTTAAAAACAAAAATCATTTGCCCAAATTTTTCTTTTTGGTTTAAGAATAGATGGTCTACGCAGAATTTTGAATATATGTTTGCTCCATATGAATAGGTATTAGGGTTTAAATATTCTACTGTTTCGATTTATTTGATCTTATGTGTTAAATCTTTCTTTTTATTTCCTTAGTGTTATGTGGGTTTACATTATAAATTTTTTGTAAAGTTTTCTTATTTCTAAATAAAATTAGTAATAAGTAACTATAAATTTATATAAATAATTATTATTTTTAACATAATTTTATATTCGGGCTTTATTAGGGTTGAACCTTATTAGGTTCAAGGTCAACTCATAAATTAATCGGGTTTAATATAATGACTCAAACTCAGTTCGACCATCGAGTTCGAATCAATGATAATCATTTGTTGTCGGGCTGAGTCATAGGGCTTTGTGTGGACTGGACACAATTGACAGTCCTAGATGCAAGTCTTATGAAATAGTTTGTAAATAAAATAATTGATGAATTTTGGTCAAGATTAACAAAAAAAACTGGGGAAAAAAATACCCTCTTTGTATGAAGCATGTGATGAGGAATGTCATCGTAATTTATAAATATTAAACCTTTACCGTATGTACTTGTAACTCAAGTTAATTAAATAAACTCCAAAATTATTGTTTTTATTTTAGTTATAAAAACTACAAAACACTAATATATTTATAAACAGTAATCTTAATTTTAGGGAAAATGAGCTTAATTATCCATCGATTAAAATTAAAAAGATCAGGGTATCACCGCGCCCCGCGGCGGACATGCACCAGACCCCAGAAAAGCGCTTCCCCAGGTAAAACCAACAACTTAATTTTTCAATTAACTCAATATAAGCATAGTCTAATTACGTAATTAGCAATAATTAAATAATTATCCGACCACCAGTCAATAAACCCGTCAATAACGACGACAAAAGACAATCAAACACAAACCTCCAAAGAAAATAAGTTATATAATATGCAAAATTGCAAAAATCGTCCCAAACTCATCACTGAATTTGGATTTTCGTCCCAAACTATTTAACTTGACGAATTTAGTCCCGTAATTTAATTTTTTTTGGAATATTGTCCCACCGTTAATTATAAGACGAAAATTGCGCATTTGCCGTTAAATTATCACAAGGTTACTTACGTGTCATGACGTGGTAAATTTTAACATGATTAATTATATAATATTACAGAATTCGTCCCAAACTAATTACAAGATTGAACCGTCATTTTCATTAAATTATAAATTTAATATTGGGACTAAATTCATACAAAATGATACATTATGACACGAAATTTGACGAGTTGATATAGTTTGGAACGAAAAATTAAAATTAATAATTAGTTTGGGACGATATTTCAAACAAATATTAAATTACGGGATGAAATTCGGTGAGGTAATATAATTTGAGACGAAAATTCAAAATCATTAATTAATTTGGAACGTTTTCTGCAATTTTACCACATATGTATATATACAGTATTTGTAAAAGTTTGCTGTAAAGAAAGAAAGAAAAGAAGAACTTTAATATTATTAACTTGGCAACAAATCATTTAACTCAATGATGCTGGCTAATTGATTTATATCAGCTATAAAAAGATAAACTATTCCATATATATAAAGTTCAAAAAGAGAAAGAGCCTACTTTTCAAAATTTGTTTGCTCTGTTTTGTTGTGCAGCTGTTGCCCTTCTTCCCTTTCTTTTTCTACCATCCATTATTCTGGTCCACACTCCATTTTAGAGAGAAATTAAAATAAAAGAAAAGAAAAAAAAGGATTCCTCAATTCATAATTTCACATCTACAGGTTATGTATGAGCTTTAGAAGCATTCAAAAATGGTGATGAGTATTGCTACAAAAGAGAAGGAAATAAAGGACAAGAGAATGTTTGTTGGTATTGTGTGGAACTGTGCAGCTGAGCTAAAGCTCATCTGTACAGCTCTTCTCTTCCTTTCTTCGCTCGCAATTGTGCTTCAATTTGTCCCCTCTAACTTATTAGATTCATATTCATGGCAGAATCAAGTTAGTAGTAGTGTTAATTCATCGTCAAATCAACAGAAAATCAGAACTAGAGATGAGGTGCTAAACGACGGCGTTTTGAAACCTTCATGGCAGAATCAAGTTAGTAGTAATGTTATTTCATCGTCAAATCAACAGAAAATGAAAACTAGAGATGAGGTGTTAAACGACGGCGTTTTGAAACGAGGTTTCGAGCCTTACGGCTCCGCTGCTTACAATTTTATACTGATGTCGGCGTACAGAGGCGGCGCCGACACTTTCGCGGTGGTCGGTCTGTCTTCGAAACCACTCCACCTCCACGGGAAACCGACTTATCAGTGCGTATGGATACCTCGCGAAAATCCTGAAAATCAAATCTCTGTATCTGGAAATAAAATCCTCCCGGATTGGGGCTACGGACGAATCTACACCGTCGTTGTTGTTAACTGTACTTTCCAAACCCCCGTCGGAGAAGACGGCCTTGGCGGCCAGCTTATTGTTCAAGCCGCCACTAATGACCCCGGCCTCAACACCACCGACAACATTTTAGCCCTTGACGAAACACCTCAAAACTTTTCAAAATTTAAATCGGATTTCGATTCTCCGCGGCCTAAATACGATTACCTCTACTGCGGATCGTCTCTGTATGGTAATTTAAGTCCTCAAAGAGTTCGAGAATGGTTGGCGTATCACGTGAGACTATTTGGCGAGAGGTCTCATTTCGTGATACATGACGCGGGCGGTGTACACGAGGGCGTGAAGGAAGTGTTGAAGCAATGGATGGAGAAAGGTTTTGTGACTTTACAGGATATAAGGGATCAGGAGAGATTTGATGGTTATTATCACAATCAGTTTCTTATTGTGAATGATTGTTTGCATCGGTATAGATTTGAAACTAAGTGGATGTTTTTCTTTGATGTGGATGAGTTCATATTTGTGCAGAATAAGAACACCATTAAGTCTGTTCTTGATTCGCTTTCGGATTCAACTCAGCTTACTTTTGAGCAGATGACCATGTCTAATAAGCTCTGCCTCTCTCAGGATGCTCCTACTTACAGGTACATAAATTTCATTGTATCTGCATTTTCAATATTTGGATATTCATTTGGATCTCATTTGTTTAGATTCTTTACATCTATTCATTTACGACAATGGTGTTTGCTTTTGAAACTTGCGATTAGGAAAATATTCGTAATGTATTTGGATCTAAATAGTCTGAATATGTCAATGTAGTTGCACCCTTAGCCTTAGCAAGTGAATGCGTGTTTTGTATGGTTGCAAGTGAAAGTAACTTTTTCTCGTTACCTTCGATCAATGAAGGTGTTATCCAACTACAAACATTTGCAAGTATACGACAATTGCTATGTGAATATTTTGGGTTAGGACGAACCTAATGTGGCTAGAATTGCCCTTTTAATGCAATAAAATCACCGAATCTTTCGTGCGAAAAAGAAAAAGAAAAAAGAAAGATGTAACTATAATTGGTTTATTTCCTAGTAGGCCATTCATTAATGATGATAGACATTACATAAATTTTGTGTTTTGGCGTGATGTTACATTTTGTAGGAAGTGGGGATTTGAGAAGCTAGTGTACAAGGATGTAAAGAGAGGTGTTAGGAGGGACCGGAAGTATGCGATTCAACCACGCAATGTCTTTGCAACTGGAGTGCACATGTCACAGAACACGATAGGAAAGACAACGCACAAGACAGAGGGGCGAATCAGGTATTTCCACTACCATGGAACAATCGCGGAGAGGCGCGAGCCATGCAGGCAACTTATCAATTCCACATCTATCACGGTGGATAGAACTCCTTATGTTATCGATACTACATTGCGGGACATTGCCGGATCCGTTAAAAGGTTCGAACTCAAGATGATTGGATCTAGGTTGCAAAGAACACTGCAATGACAGATGGATAGGAAATTCTTTTTTTGTTTCTTGTATCATAAATTTCACCTGTTTTTTCTTTTCTAAAAGAAACAAATTAAATATGCATAGATGATACGGTGACAGGCTAGCGTGTATGTATGTTCTTTCATTAATAGTTATTATTATATCAATAGAGGTTTACGTACAGTTGTATTAATGTGTTATTTAACTTTCTACTTCAATTATTTTGTCACAATCTATCATAGATTCTTTCCACTAGGAAGAAGCATTAATTCTCTTTGTGTGATCAATTTAGGTGACTGGAATATTGGAGTTATTATTTCTAATTATTTAATAAAAATTTAACACCAATCCAGCTGGCCGAACCCACTTATTTTTTAGGTGTAAGTGTAACTTTATATTTCCTTCAATTTCCCTTCCCATCTTCACCCTCCTGGTTGAACCTAACATTGCATCATGTAATGCAGTTAATGGCAATTTATTATATGTGATATTCATAATGTTCAATTTATTTTCTGTAATTTAAAAAAGAGAACTTTGCTTCATATGATTTTATAAAAGTTTCACACCGCCTTTGTGGCACTTTTATATGTGGCATTTTGCCCAGTGGCGGAGCCAGAATTTTTTTTCATCGGGATCCTTATAAGATATCCACATTAGAAAACTCGGACGGGTAATATTTAGCCAAATCAATGAGACTTTCTTTAGTTGAAAAAAGAAAATGAATCATCTAGATTCAAGCAAGCAATACATATAAGCAACGTTGAGTTCACCTCAGTTAAACGGCTATTCATTTCCTGAAGTTGCAAATCAACCACTTGATTAAAATTTCTACACGAAAACGATGTCCAATATGTCTTCCTCAAGAATCAATTATAAACAAAATTTCACTAGAAAATAACATTGTATTTTTAAGAAAATACTAAATCAATATATAATTATCGAATCAAAGTAAAGTTAATCTTTCATTCATAACTCTAATTTAGATCATATAATATATTATTAAATAATTCACTAGTATAAACGCACATATTTAAGACCTTATGTCTTTCTCAAGAATCAATGGTTTCTCCTCTTAATATGAAAACTTGATCCCAAATCTTCTTTATTTTTTTTTGTTGTACTTAGTATTTTGTTTTGCACGTTTTGTTTAAAAAAGGTTCTTTTGTGAGAATAGAGAAAGAGTTGAAAGAAAGATTGATATGAAATTAGAGGAAAAATTCTTGCCTAGACCCGGTCTTTCATAGACCATAACACAAAAATCTTGCAAATATGTTTGGTGGATGCATTGATTTTGTTCATGGTCTATGAAAGACCTAGTCTAGGCTCTTGATATTTAAAAAGTGACATTCCCTAAAAAGTATTATTAGTGTTAAAATAAAAAAGAATATATTAGAATTTGAGTTAATGTCTACATTGTAACTATTAAATTTATCAAATTTTAATAAACATGGACCCATGGACCCCTTTTATTTAGAAATTCAATTTTAATTGAGGGTCCACTAAAAGAAATCATAAATTATTCTAAAGTTTAATATAAATATATTAATATACCATATAGGATACATATATATACGTGGCTTGGAGCAAAATTTCAGGGGGGTCCATGCACCCCCTGCCTATAATGTGGCTCCGCCACTGATTTACCCCATGTGTTATGATAAATGTGACAATTTACCTCCATATGTTACAAAACACTTTTCAAGCTCACTCTTAATTTCGACAAGTGAGTTACACTCTCCGGCTGAAGGGGATAAATTGCTTCTTTAAAATTTTCGGGGGGGAGAGGGGGTAAATTGCTCTTTTTCAAATCACATGGAAGTAAATTAAACATTATGAAAATCATAAATTGCCATTAACTCTTATGTTAATGTCTAGGTACTTTTTTTAACAGAAGGTGTCTATAATTTTGTAGTGATAAATATACATTAATACAAAACAAAAACTTTAGATAAATTCTCATCACATTCACCCGCTATCAGCACATCTCAATCTACCTTCAATTTCGTAAATTAGATGCCCATGCATTTACTTGTAGTAAAAATGAGAAACCAATAAAAAGATCACAAAAATATCATGCACTCTGTGCTTCCAAGAATGCATTGAAGTCGTCTCTGGCTTGGCGGAGCCGAGGCGTAATGCAAGAAGAAGTTGGCGAAGTCGGGCTCTTTGTAGGAGACGATGTAGAGAAACGAACATGACGAGATGAATTAGGAGAATCCTGGGATTTCCTATGTGGTAGCCCAGTAGTGGTATTATTGTTAACATTAGATGCAGTGTTTTTCAAAACCCCTTTTGGAGGTTGACGAAGATGATCCTTATTATTGTCAAAGAGAAAAGCCGTCGTCACTGGGGATTCAGTATCGTTCACATTACTGCATCGGATAAGCTCGACTGGAAGATCAAAAAAGAGACTGGAAGCAACATCTCCATCCTGATCTTCATTGTTGATGACGGCGGATGATCTCCAGGACCCGCATTCAAATTTCTCGAGAGACACTCTCTGGGACACCATTATGTCCACACGCCCCATTTTATTTTCCCATTCCGGCCTCAACTCCTCTCTTATGGACTCCTCTCTTATGGACGGCGCTCTCACTGGTTTCCCTTTGCCGAATCCTGGCAAGAACAAGCACATCGCTCCACATTTGAATTTTTCTTCGTATGATGATTCCCTTTGTATATTGCTTCCTCTCTTGTGGAACATTACTTTCCCTTCTTCTCGTTGCTCTTGATTTTCGTTCTTGACAGTGGGCCATAAATCGAAGTCGACAGATGGTTGGGTTAGTCTTCCTTCTCCGCATGACTTGCTCCTCTGAATGTGGGTCTCGCGTAGACGCTCCAAATTATTGATCGCAACGGAGTGTTGTCGAGCCATTACTGGGGCCCGCCCCTGATGATTTTTCGATTTCTTCTTCAGCTTCGGACTAACAGTCAAGTCGAAGAGAGGTGATGAACAACCGGGGTTTGGGAAGCTGCAGCTCAAGAAACTGTTTGAACGCAATTTTGTCGATTCTTGTCTAAGAGAGATTGGATCGACTGAAATTTGCCTCTCGCTCGAGTAGCTTTCCATCTTCCCCATGATCTGCTACTTGTACCGTACAACTTTGTTTTGCACAGCAAGTAAAGCTCAGGGAGATTTTGGGGGTAGCTACAAAAGACAGATTGGGCTACTTGTATATAGGGAAATAGAGATATACAACGTGTGTGCCATGTTTATCAAAAGGCTTTAGTGTAGTTGTGACTGTCACGTTATATATTATATATGTATAAACTACATTGATCTCACGTTATTTGTTACATTTCTCCTCTGACTTATTTAATCTTACTGTTGACTTTACCTCCAAACATTTTGATTATTCAAACAAATTTAATATCCTACCTTAAAGAAAGAAGAGTAAATCGCACTTTTCGTCCTCCTTATGGGTCAACTTTTACACATTCGTCTCCCTTAAATTTTTTGTAATTGATTCGTCCTTCTTATCAATGTAGTGTAACATATTTGTCCCTCTTAAATTTTTCGTAACAGATGCATCCCTCTCATCATTGTAGCGTAACACATTCTTCCCTCTTAAATTCAAAATATCTGCTATGAAAAATTTAAGAGGGACGAATGTGTTACATTACACTACATTGACAAGAGGGATGAATCTACTATGAAAAATTTAAGAGGGACGAATGTGCTAAAGTTGATCCATAAGAGAACAAAAAATTGCGATTCACTCAAGAAAGAAAAAGAAATATAACATAGTATATACGCCTGCAGGCTCAGGCGTATGCATTACATACAAGATGTATACTAACAATTAAGAACTGATGAAGATTTTAACATATAATGCTCAATAGATACATGAAGCTAATCTAAGAACTATAATTAATTTCATTAACCTGCGCCATCATAAACAGTAGGTTCCTATATTCTTGATGTAATTTTCAAGCTCAAGTAAGAATATGTGAGGCATGGTATACATAACTATTTACTGGAGAGAGTTGTAAAACAAAATGAGTACAACAGAGATACCAATTATGACTGGAAGTGCTGTAATCAAATAAAGAGCTCCGTACCCCTGCGAGCAGATCAGATCAAATTGTGGTGGTCAGTTTTCATTCAAAAAAAGCCTCAAAAGAAAACAGCTGCATATTTCACCGCAATTTTAGTTGCAGAAGAAAAATATTATACAAGTTCACTATACAATATTGAATTAAGTAGCATTAAGTCATGGCCTCAAGGAAGTAAGAGTGGCAAGTGAGCGGGTATGGTTGGATTTGGACGGTTCTAATGGGTCCGATAAGAAACGGGTCATTTTTGCGGGTAAAAAATGGGTCAGACCAACCTACTGTCATTGCCTTTTAACATGCACCGTATAGAATTATATTAAAGTTCTAAATATTCACAACAACAAAAGTACTTTGATTTTAATAACAATCTTGTATATGAAGAAAAAAAATAGAGAAATAAGGGCACGTATCTTGGCATGTCTATTTAAGTTTAATGACATAAGTTATATATAAATCTTACAAATAAGTGAAGAACCGCAATATTATAGGTATATCTTTAACATATATAAATAGAATAAATAAGTAATATGTTAAGAATTTATATAATAGGAAATAGAGAAAGAGAAAGCCTTGGTCAAACTCCGGTTGGGTGCAGTAATATCTTAGTAGTCGATCGTTGAATAGAAACTAGTTCATCTACTGAGTGTTTTCATTTACTTGACCCCTACTAGTTTAAGATAAAATAATGAAAACCAAGGGTGGGGTAGGGTGGGGTCCGGGCTGGCCTCAAAGGACCCATGGTAAGTCCCATATTACCACCCTTACAAGCAAGGCATTAGAATGATGGATAGAGATAGTTATGCAATGCGACCACCAAGTTTCTAGCTAAGTCATCATATAAAAAACGGGAATTTACTTGACCCCTACTAAATTTTTTTAAAGTAGCCTGCAGAAAATTGAGTTTATAATATCTAAAGGAAGAAGAAAAAACAAACCAAAACAGGTGGCACTTCCACATCATCAGTCTGCACATCCTCAATCTCAGCAGCTGAATCCCAATCCATATTAAGCCTCTTGGCAGCCACTTGCGGATCAACACCGGTGTCGGTGAATCTTGCATATAGAGATTTTCCAGCTGGTTTCTTCTTTGTTATTTCAACCTATTAAAAAGTCACATAAAGAGAATAAATCTTTTGATTTGCACAACAACTGCACTGCAAGGAATTAGGCATTTAGCACTCTGATGAGCCTTTTTGTTTCTGTTTTTAAGTATAAGCTTAAATTTCCTTAAAAAAAATAGATACGCCTTCTGCAGTCAATCCTGTATCTACAATGGGCTAAAGCTTCCAAACGAGACCTAGTCGACTAGGTTGAATACTTAAAACAATCCCTAGATCATTCTAAGCAAATTTAGTAAGTGGAGTGGTCAGAAACTTATAGACGCCGGTCCATGACCCTTTTCCTAAATCTATTTTAATTCAGTCTGCATCTTGTAGTTTGAAGTTTGAACGGACAACTGCAAAACAAACAATATTTCTTCAAATTTAACAAAACCAGGATACTTTATTTAGTATCCAAAGAGAAACAACTAGAGAAGAATGAAAAGATCAATAAATCAGAGAAAAGAAGGTCATAGATGAGCTTATAAGAGCTACTTAATATCAAGTTGCCATGAGATGTAAAATAAATAACAGCTGAGATAATAGAGAACAGACAAAATTAAGAATCGATAATCGATGTTTTTTCGACAACAAATTTCATATATACAAACACATCTATTGTTTCCAAATACAAAATGGAAGCTACTCATTTTGGCCTTTTTTAAAAAGTTGTCCTCCAACTTTCGAACCCAGCAAACAACAAGGTAAAAACTTACATAAATATAGTATTTTAACAAACTCTCGTACCAAGAAATGTCTTCCAATTTTATCCCTATTTGATATAAAAACTTATTCACATATAGTGAGGATTAATGTCAATTTCCCTTCCACATCTGAGGATCCCATCTTTCGACCGGCATCTCGACAATCTCACTTCTTTTAGCCCTTCTCACAAAGCTATTCAAGATAAAGAAAAACTTTGAGAAAAGAGGGCAACATTTTGACGATTCTTATACCAATAAAACGTTTTATCCTTGCTTGATTTAACAACTAATTCCAAACAGCTACCTCAATTTCACTTCTGCTGATAATAAAACAGAACCCTTGTGTTTTTAATTCCACATTTCTGGTTAACATCAATTTGTTATATGCTTGTCCACCTTCACTTCTTCTCATTTCGAAATTCCTTCTATTTCTGGTGAATAGCTCATTCGTACACATTTCAAATAACGTGAAGAGATCCTTTTGAGATAATTTTGAACTTCTCAAAAAATAGATTGCACACAGAAGTAATAAATCCATATACATGTTATTTTTATGGCATTTTTACATCTTTTAGACTCTAATTCATAACATGTAAAAATTTGACTTTTTATATTTGTTTCCAGATATGCCTATAAACTTTAATTTCAACGACTGCACATAGAAGAATCAATATATTTTCCCTCAATGGTTTTCTCCGTCCAAGTCTTAAGAGCGGGCTAAAAGAATCTTCCAACATTATCATCAAGCTACATATCTACTAATTTTAATCTAAATAAACTTTTCACTATTAATAAGACCACTTTGTCATGACTAAAAAATAAACCTAACACTAAGTACAGTAGCACTGTTAACCCTTTCAACTCACAACCAATGGTATCCTTCAAATTCTAAAAGTTCATAAAGTTGCAAATTACCTCTAGATTAGGCCATTGAATCATTTCCTCAGCCAGCATTTTCAAAGCAACACGATTTTCTGGAATTTTTCCTTCATTTACCTAAATACAGAATTAAATCAATGTACATCCCATGTCATTGCCATGATATTAAACTTATAGTACAACCTTGTCATTATAATGTCTTTCTCATAAATAAAATTATCTATACAACACAAAAACACAATGTTATTTACTTGTACTAAAGCATCCGCTAAATCGTCCCTGGTCGGAGCATCTTCATCATCGATTCCGAGCAAACGCCTGCGCTCAACATCTCTAGGGTCTTCAATCATTAAAGTTAACTTAACCTGCAACCGTAATTATAATCAGAGAGAAGAAAAAGAGGACAAAAATATCAATTCAACACTAATTAATGAGCATTAATTGAACCTCATTGAAGAGCATGTCCCTGTTTTTCTTGAGACGCTCCAAAACCTAAATTAGCAAGTTTATTGATAAGAAATTGCGAAGTTTACAAAAGAAATTAGTAAGTTTAAAATTAGCAATTGGAATGAAGAGATTTTTTAGTAACTGATTTAATTTGGGAGACATATTCAAGGTCCTGAGCATCTACGTCATCGCCTTCTTCAATTTTTTCTTCGGTGGTGGGTATTGAAGTGGAAATTGAAGTGGAGGGGTTTTCTTCTTTGTTAACGAACAACGGCGCTAAATTGCGGCGATTTCCGCGGCGACTGCAACTAATGTTGCTGCTGCTGCTAAATGGGAGGTAAGAGAGAGGGAAGGAAGGGGTACGGTTGAAGAACAATGATGCCACCGTCGTAGGTGGCGGCTGCAAAACACCGGAACCCCTCATCGCCGTCGCGATTTCGTAAGGGGTATTTCTTCTCCAAACAACCAGGTTCTTTAGTTAATTAATTGAGTAAATAATTAAAAAAATTGCTTTGAGAAAACTCGGATGATAATACTGTTAGAACTCGAGTTTCATTGGGCAACAATGGCCTTATCTTTCAGGTTTTTTAGTTCGAGAGAAATGCAAAAACACCCCCTAAACTAATTTTAATTAGGAGAAAAATTTGTGTTATTATTAGGCAAAAGTGCACAAAAAGTCTAAAACTAATTAGTAATTTTGAATTTTCGTCTCGAACTATGTCCTTTCACCGAATTTTGTCCTGTAAATTAATTTTTTTTCGGAATATTGTCCCAAATTATTAATTTTTATTTTCGTCCCAAATTATATCAACTCGCCGAATTTTGTCCCGTAATTTACCATTTTGCATGAATTTAATCTCAATATTAAATTTTTAATTTAATGAAAATGAAGGTTCAATCATGTAATTAATTTGAGACGAATTATGCATGGCAATTCAAAGGACAAATGCACAATCTCTCATAATTAACGGTGAAACTATATTCCAAAAAATATTAAATTAGGGATTAAAATTTGGTGAGGTGATATAGTTTTGGACGAAAATTCAAAATTATTAATTAGTTTAGGACGTTATCTGCAATTTTGTCTTATTTCTATTAGTAAAACCCCTCTATGTAAACAAGTCTGTCTAAATGCGAGTATTAATTATGATGTCTAGGAGAACTGACAAATAAAACCTTATATGCTAATTATTTTATAAAATGTGAAAATTCAAATATTTACTTAAAAAATAATCTGTAAATGGGTGTAGAGGAGTTAATAAAATGATAGTACGAGGGGTTTTATTTCACTAAATCATTAACGTGAATAATTTTTTGTCAATTAAAATAATATAGGGGATTTTGTATCAACTAAAAAATTAGAGAGGGTGTTTAGCATCGAACGTAAGCTACATTGAAATCACCCCGGCATGGTTTTTTTCAATTTTGAATGATTTACGCTGGCTCCTTATAATTTTTCACAAATATAAAATTTATTGAAGGAACTGGATAATGGAGGATGGGTTCGGTCCAACTTTGAGTAGACTACAATTAATGATGTGGAGTATTTTTCAACCACAAGGTCTAGGAAAATCTCCTAGATCAGGTCTAAGTAAGAATTTTCCGACTAGATAACCAACAGCTGTTTCAATTTTTCTGTTGTTTATTATTTTTTTTTTCTTGGTTTCAATTATTTAATATGCCAAAATTGAGCAAAAATTGGACCATATGTTAGGCCATCTGGCCCATTTCCAATGTATCTCATTATCCCTTCCCCTCCATTTAATTCCAATTTTATTTTCTTCTACATTCTCACTTAATATTAATAATAATAATAGAGCTTACATAATAATATTAATAATAGTACTTAAAAATAATAATAATAATTTTTCTCAAAAACACAATAATACGAATAATAAACATCTCATTCTTAAAATACTAATAAATAAACGAAGAGGAGGGACAACAACTATTACATCAACAATTATAAGGACAAAGTTATGATTATAAACTCATATAAAGTAAGTCATCATCTTCGCTTGGATTGGATGAACTTCCAAATAAACGACTATGAACTCGTTTGGTCGAGATTTCACTCCTTACGTCTTACTAATACACTTTTGTATTAGGAGTCATTTATGAGCAATCTATTTTTATATTTTTCCTTTTGTTCGTTTTTTCTTTATTCGCCACCATTTCAGCGTCATTTGTGACACCCGAGAAATCCATAACTAAATCATTATTATTATTTCCCAATTATTTTTCGAAATATATACAAACTAGTTATTTTATATTTTTATATTATTGGATTGAAGTAAAGACGAATTGTAATATATATTAGTGGTTAATTAGTAAGACTTCAAAATTTTGGATTTAATCAAGTTCATATTTAGAGTCTTATGCCAATTAAATGAATTTAAAATAGTGGAGGGGGTTTTCCGCCAAACTTTTGTTTATAAATTGAAAAGATTTCAAGATGTCTCAAATGGAGTTCTGGGTGATGGGTTGCATGTCTATGATTGGAGTATCGGGAGACTGATCAGTGATCGGAGGTGGCGACAACATCTTTTTCAGGACCGATTGCGGGTAATACTCTTTCAAGGAATTACAAAAAAAAAAAGGAATTGAAGAACTGAATTAGTCGACAAAGATAAGGCGGAAAGGAAAGACACAACAAAGGAAAAATATAAAAGAAAGGAGAGGAATATATATGAGAATTTTGTGCAGAGAAAAGAAAAAAAAGAAGACATGGAAAGAAAGAACAAGAGAAGGAAATAGGAGAAATTCAATTTGGCAACATATTTGGGTAATACAATGGGCCTTTAAAAATTTAAAATTTATGAAGTATTAGACTACTTAATTTACATTGGAGAGAATTGCAATTGTGGTACCAAATTATATATCGATTCTCACTTGTGGTATCATAAAAATCGAGGTCGACACATTTGGTACCACAATTTAAGAAATTGAATCACATTTGGTACCACCGTTAAAATTGGCCGTTAACTGATGACGTGGCAATTAAGTTTTATTGCAAAATTGATACCATTACTTACATTGACTGATAATTATACCCCTAACTTTTCAAGTTGTCAAAATAACCCCATATCTTTAAATTTACTGATAATTTTTATCCATATTGTTGTCTAATTTCAAAATTGACTCGAATAAAACACGTGCGGACCAATTTAGAGATTTTATTTATTATATTTACATATTTATTTAACTAATTTAATTTTAGAATAATATTAACAGACCAAATAATACTTTAACATAAATTCGATAAAATATTAATTAAATCTAAAATTTATATAATAATATGAATATATTTAATATTTATTAAAAAAATAAATTATATATTATTAATAAAATAATTATAATTTAAAAAAAAACCATCTCCTACCTCCTACCCCAACCCCATCCCCCCTAAACCACCCCCCTCCCCCACACCCAAATCCCAGGCCGTCGTCGGCCTGGGATCGTCAGTCCCAGGCCGCTGCTGGCCTGGGACCGGCAATCCCAGGCCAGCAGCGGCCTAGGACGTCCTAGGCCGGCGGCGGCCTGGGATTTGGATAAGGGGTGGGGGGAGGGGGATTAGGGGGGGATGGGGTGGGGGTAGAAGGTAGGTGATGTTTCATTTTTTTTTAAATTATAATTTTTTTAAATTAGTTAAATACAAATGTAAAATCTCTAAATTGGTCCGCAAGTGTTTTATTCGAGTCAATTTTGAAATTGGGCAACAATGTAGACTAAATTTGTCAGTAAATTTGAAGATGTGGGGTTATTTTGATAACTTGAAAAGTTAGGGGTATAATTGTCAGTCAATGTAAGTAATGGTATCAATTTTGCAATAAAACTTAATTGCCACGTCATCAGTTAACGGCCAATTTTAACGGTGGTACCAAATGTGATTCAATTTCTTAAATTGTGGTACCAAATGTGTCGACCTCGATTTTTATGATACAACAAGTGAGAATCGGTATATAGTTTGGTACAACAAGTGCAATTCTCTCATTTACATTGTTATTAAATTAGGAGTTGATATGGATTCAGCATACAAAACATTTGTTAAGTCTGGGTTTCATAAAAGAATAATTATGTTATGTTCAATTAGCACCATTAAATGTTTTTGGGTGTTAATTAAACCTATAGCTCAATAATGAATTAATTTAAATAAACTTCGAAGTGTGAGTGGCAAGATATTAGTGAGACTAGGGCTGGGTAAATGGGACCGGGTTTCGGGTACCCGTCCCGTCCCGATCGGGTTTTTCCCATTTGGGACGGGACAAAACGGGTATTTTTTCAGTTGGGACGGGACAAAACCCGGTCCCGAAAAATTGGGACGGGTTTCGGGTTTTGATCCCCACCCGATCGGGGAACCCGGTCCCGATTACATAGTTTAATTAAAACATATATATAATCAAAATACCTAATCTAAATCTAAAATTCAACCATTCACATCTCATTCTACGTATTCTTCTTCTCTAAAATCCAAACATACAAGTAAATGTATCTAATCAAAATACTTAACTCCACCACAACTCAACTCCCGCCGTCCGCCACTGATCCGTTGCTCGCCGACGTTCAGTTTTTCAACATATATCATCTTTCAATTTTCAAACTTCTCCAATAATTTCTTTAATCAGATCTTGAGGTTTTGAGATCATTTCTGAGTTTACATGTTGTGCATAAGATGGTGAAATGGCATACCAATATTGAGACATAAGATCCGAGGCGGTTTGAAAATTGCATTAAACTAAAAAAAAAAATAGTTTTATCAGGACACCCGGTCCCGTCCCGAAATCCCGAAATTAAATCGGGTACCCGAAACTCTCGGGACCTCGGTTGATCTACCGGGTTTCGGGATTTGAATTTGAGATCCCGAAACCCGATATCCCGTCCCGAAATACCCGAATTCCCGAAAACCCGTCCCGATCCCACCCCTAAGTGAGACGAGTAGGGCTGAAAATCAAACCAAGCTACTCGATACTCGACTCGAGTTCGTTCGATAAAAGCTCGTTTGAGCTTGGTTCGTCACACTAATCAAACAAGCTTGAACATCTTTTTTCGTTCGATAATTTTTTAAGCTCGGCTCGAACTCGACTCGATAAGCTAAAAATTGAAAAAACACATGTAAAATATCAAGCTACTCGATACTCGGCTCGAGCTCGTTCGATAAAAGCTCGTTTGAGCTCGGCTCGATTGAAAATCAAACCAAGCTCAAACACAAAATTTCAAGCTCGATAAAAATCGAACCAAGCTTGAACAGTGTGTCGTTCGGTACTACTCGGCTCGATTACAGCCCTAGAGACGAGATGTCACTTTAGATACTGAGAATTTAGAGATTATAGATATATATCATTATTATTTACACTATTGGTCCTGATTAGGCAACGAAGCAAGCATCGAGGTTACGGCAGCTCCAAATATTTGGTAGGTTATCCATCCAACATCGATTAACTAAGCTTAGTTGAGTGTTCTATCCTTACATTCCGTATTGTTTTGGAACAACGTCCTGATAAAAATTTAACTTGATTATTTGCTATCTTGCATTTCATTATTGCTTTTGTTGGATAATTATCAACTTGCTTCGTTTTCATTATTTGGTTTATTTCGTTAATAATGACTATTTTGGAATTCGTTGTCGAGCATATGTAATATTCATTCTATCGATTTATGAATCGTTTGATTCACATGGAATCTAATTCGAATGCATGCGGAATGATAAATATTGTTCTTAACTCCTCATTGAACTCTAGAATTACTCTATATTAATTTAGGGATTCATCATTTTGACTCGTGGATTATTCATTTTTTATTTTTTTTTATAACTCAAGTCTCCAAACTTACACTAGATTAATCATGGACCTTCAGAACCTTTGTCCTAGAATCCTGAAGGATGTAAATCGCAGGATATGTCTTCACCAAGCCTCGGAATCCCACCATACTCTTGAATGGAAAGTTCTTATTTTTTCTTCTCCGATTTTATTGTGATTTGGACAAAACTCTTGAAACTCTTTGAGTTGTATTTCTCTTCATTGGGCTTCTAGGGTGCGGGCCCTAGTAACTATCCTCACATGCGACCCTCTTCTAAATTCATGCCACGTGGCACTTGTAACTTTCGGATAATTAGGCCAACTTAATCCGGTTATTTATAATCTAAATTATCCTTTTATTTTTAATAAAAAACTAAAATAACAATCTCAAATTGAAAAGTCTTGTATATCCTTTTCAATTATCTCAAATTTAAAATATTTTATACATAACTATCAAAAGCCATTTATAACCTTATGCTTAATTGGTAAAAAATTATAACTGATTTACTTCCTTAATCATTCCAACTTACACGTGGATTATAGAAATTAGGGTAGTAAAATATCTTATCGATTCCTTGTGAAACTTTAATTCGAGTATTCAAGTGATTAGGCCAAGATCTAATGTTTATCACAATTTCAACTCTGTTCTTATAAATCTCAAAATGGTTTGGAATTCGAATTTCTTTGACTCTGAAGATGATGTGAGCCGATGTGCTTCCGATGAAGATGGTAATAAATTATCAAAATTTCTTATTTTGATCGTTTTATATGAATTGATGTTTCCGAATTTGTGAAATATATTGATTTCGAATACGTTGATAAAGTGATCAAGCAAAATTGCTTTCGTAATCCTAGCTATAATCAGTCAATCCACATGAACACTAAAATTAAGAAATTATACAAGATATCGAATTGAATCGATCGAATAGAAGCAAAAAACAAAAGGGGGATAAAGAACATAATTTCGAGCTCTTTGAAATCTAATAAAATTATACACATCGAAATTATTGATTTGAGATATTGATTTTTCAACAAATAAATTGAAAATTTCTTTTTTCCATAAGAAAATTGTGAAAAAAAAAATGGTGGAGGTTCCATTGAAGGTGCATAAATGATGGTGAGGTTATAATAGATTTACTTCCATAATCACTCCGACTTAATCTTGGGTTACAAAAAATTACGGTAAAAATATTTCTTCTCAATTGAATTAGAAAGTTTAATTCGATATTCAAGTAATTAGTAGTTGATGAATTTTTTTGATAAAGATTTACATTCTCTCCGTAGTAATCTGAAACTAGTGTAAAAATAAAAAATAATGTTATGGATAATGTAAAAATTTGTGGAGAATTATCAGTTATGTTTGAATGATTATAAGGAAAGGAAATAATCTATTAATTAGGTAATTTGGGTTAAAAATCGTCTTTAACAAAGTTCTATAATTTTTACTTGTAATAAAATGAGCATTAAATTTAATGGCTAAAACCGTCTATAACATAGGCATACGGTTTTTTATGTTTTATATTTTAAAAGAAATTAAGTGAAAGGGTTGTTTAGTAAATTCAATTTTTTTTTAATAAAAGTCAATGCAAATTAAGGAAATTTGACCTAGTTGCCAAATCCAAGGCTTAGATCAATCCGAATCAAATCAGCGGCTGTATAAGGTGGGCCTCATGTGAGACCGCATACTAGAAAGATCGTTCTCTTCTAATCCACAATATGGTTATACACACCATTCTTACCATAACCTTTTGGATCAGCCATTTTAATTGATTGTTCAATAATCGAAACACCCTTGAGCGCTTTCAATTCTTATTAATTATTAAGGCTTTAAATTCGAATGTCTTTTTAATGAAGCTTGAATTCAATTACCTTCTTGTTAACTCATTCAAGTTTGATTTAACAAACTTCTTGTTATCCTTATTGATGAATTCTCATATCTTATTAGATCTCTAATATTCTTGAAGTCTAATACATATGATATCAACTATCAAGTCTTGTGGAGATTGATACTGAAAGTTTATATCTGGCTTTCACTTGACTATAAATTCTGATCCCAAATATCAAGCATGTAAATCAGTTAAAAGTTACAAGCTTACAAATTACAAGTTATAAGTTTAAAAGTTATAAAAACTTGCGAGTTAAAAGTTAAAAATTTTAAGACAAGTTCTGAGGTCGCTCCTCGATGAATATATATATTTATATACAATGTAATTATATGGTATACGTGCTCATATCTATAATAACTTCGTACATTTACATAACTATACACATAAGTTGTTTCATTCTTAATTTTACATGTAAACTAATTCAATCACCTTTTATTTATATCATATCATGCTTGTATTTTGGTTCATTTGTACGACTTATACTTTACCAGATGCTGATATTAAATTCGTTTATATTTCATTCACCATTTCCTTTGACTATTATTGTGCGCATATCCTCGTCGAGTCATTTGGGACTCACCTTCTTTGTTTTCTTGTGTTCTATTTCCTGAGGATAAGCTATATTATTTGGCATAGATGATGTGATTTCTTAAATAATGACATTTAGTAATGGTGGATAAAAAAACTTGATTGAACCACCGTTCCAGAAAACCTTGATTGAATAAGGTATTTCACAGATTAGTACATGACTATGTTTATTTATTTTCTTTAGGCCATTCATGTGACTACCTGTAATTACAAAGAAGACAAGTCGCAGGCTAGTGACACCTCATTTGAAAGCAGCTCTAACATGATATTAGTTGGTTCAACAGTACGCATGGTCCAAATGGTGACCGTATGTACTATATAATCATATTTATTTAGATGTTTAATTATGAATCTAAGTGTTTCAATATATTTAATTTAAGAAGTCGTATTCGTTAAAATACTAGATATTTTATTTTTGTGAAATTATTGTATAAAAATAATAATGATACACAAATTCAGTGCAATGAAAAATTAAAAACTAACAATGTTTAAATTACAATGTTATCAAATTAAATTAAAGTAAATAAATATAATTTTATTAATTAAAATTTTTAAAGTTAAAGTTACATTTATTAATTAAATTAAAGTTAAGTTTTTTTAAAGTTACATTTTTATTAATTCATAAATAAAACAAAAAAAGACAAAGCAAGTTGTCGACAAGAGTTGGCCAACCACTAGCTGGGCATGCGTCCACCCAACCACCAGCTGGTTCAGCATCCCCTTCCCCCCACCCCTTTCTACACTAAACCCTACCCTTTCCCTTCCTACACTTCCCAAAACCTCCAAAATGATCACACTCAAACACAATCGTTGATATGTCTTGGATTTGGCATACGTTCACTGATAACATTTGAACTACATTTATGACCGATGAATTATATCCATAATGGTTGAATGATACAAAATTTCCTAACATTTGACAAAAGTCGAATTTAATCAAATTGCGTATATGTTTACTTGCCTCTAACAATTAAAAGAAACTGAATAATCATATACATACATCTAGAAAATATACAATTGAATCATTATTACAAAATAGAAGGAAAATAGAAGGACTCAAGTGGCGTTACGCATCACTGCTTTTGCCTCTACCCATGTCAATTTATTAGTGTGTAGACATATATACAACACTATTAAAAAGCTATGGTCCTTTATCAAAAACGAAAAAACCAAAGCTCCAAAGAGGAAAATCTGGTAAAAAATAAACTCAAAAAAAAAAAAAAAAAAAAGGGAAAAATGATATTTTTGGATTTTGAGAATAATTAAATTAAAAATTAGTTAATCGACGTTGCCTAAGATGAATCAGAACATCTTATCAAGGATAATGAGAATGGCCATGGCCAGTGGCATATCGAATCCAGGCTGCACAACCAGACGGAAAATATCCATCCCGAAAGCTACTCCTCTAACGGAAGATTCCTTCGGCTTGATCTCCATCACGCGCCGCCTCTTATCATCATACACGGCACAGATCCGTCGTGAATAACACCCCTCAATCTCGTAAACCGGCTTTTGACAACCGCTGGTGGAGCTCACGTGAGCCAGGCACTTAGATTTTAGTAAATTCCCGTTTTTCTTCACCAAAATCCTCGGATTCTCCGCCGTCTCTCCGTCGTACACCAACCAGCTATCCCCCAAGCTCAATTTCTGTCAATTTCACAAAATAATTCAATTTAGTTCGGCTAATTCAACAGATCTGTGCGTGTGAGTATTAATCAGTACGAATTTGTAAGTATGAATGTAGAATTACAATACCTTACGGCGGATTGTGAGGAGAGATTTGCCGGAACCGTCCATGAGAACGATCTGGCCTTTGTTACCGGATGTGTAATTATCGACACGATAGACGAGGTTTCCGGCGGCGTCGAACACCGTGAAGCCGTCGCAGTTGAAAAGCAATGATTTCTTCCACACCGTTAGCACCGTCGAACTCTTCGATTCGTCGTTGTTAAAAGAAGGAGGAATAATGGGGAGAGAAATTGATGATGCAGCGTTTGGGTATACTTTTGTCATTTCCCAACTAATTGAAGCACTAATTGTAATTAACGCTCTAATTAATTTTTAAGTAGTGAAGAAGTTATTGTGCTGAAGAGAATTATCTTGTGTGTTCTTATATACTAATGAGGTTGTCCATCAGGATCAGGGGGTAAGGCCAGGGGCATGTGCGGAAATGTAGGCCAAGTAGTGGTTGACTGGTTGTTCCAATAAACTTGCTCTATTTCTTCGAGTCAAACTTAAATATATTATCATCTTAATTCATTTAATATGCTTCTTTGTCCCAATTATATTTATTCCTTAGTACAGTTGATCAGTCAATTTAGTTAATATATTTCACTAATAAGTTGATAATATCATATGACACTATATATATATTAATATTTAAAAGATTTAATACATCAAAAATATGAATAATATAATATAATAAATCATTAAAAGATTAAAAAATTTGATCGGGTATTGTAGAAATAAATATGACGGAAGGAGTATTTTAATTTTCTAATACTAATATTATCATTTTATTGTTAAATTTAGAATACATTGAAGACTATTTAAGTTTATTGATCAAATCCAACATTCGCGACAATTATTATCATGTGGTGTTATTTTAGCCACAAAGTCTAAATTCTTTAATTACCTATATCAGATATAGGCATAAATTTTTCGATAATAATATATATAATGAAAAGTATTTAACTAATATAAGTCTCTTCAACCTCGTAAGTTAGATAATTTCGATTTAAAATACATGTGACAAATAAATTGTGCTTTATGTATTCTTTTCACAACAAACATGCATGGAATATAATCTCCACTTTTTCTTGCAACCATTCATGTATTCAAAAATTCGCTGTGATTCTTAATAGCATTTTCTGTTCTACTTCCATCTGTGAATATATAGGTTACCTACTTTTATTTTTTGTCATGATAATTTAAATTTAACATAGTTAGATTTGTGTAGTAAACTGTCATAAATCATGGCATTTTTTTATTAAAGAAGACTCCGTCCCTTCCTCTATTTTTCTCATAGTGATAAATAATTAGAGAGGTGTTTAAATTACTTTATATAGGAGTGTGTTTATTAAAATAATAGTTCCATGTTTGAAAAAAATGTTGTTTACTAATATCCAAAAAATAAATCAAAAATAAAAGAATGGATGAAGTATTTTTGACCATGAAGTATTCATATATATATATATTATATATTTATATTATGTTTGACCATGTTGGATTCTCTAGTCGATCTACAAGTACTCGAAGAAAAGGAAAATTGAATCATTTCATTTTATTTAATATAGGTTATTTACAATATACTTCTATATTTTTTATTGACATAGTACTCTTACGTCGGTTTAATTAGCGAAAAAAAAAACATTTTAAGGTATTTTCTAGACACTAACATTTGTATGTCAAAATATCTAATCTATAATGAATGTTGGGCCCGTAATAAGAATTTTGATTTCACATAATGCATCTTCTTTTATACTCGACTTTTTTCTCTTCATAATTTCAAAAAGATAATTTACGATTTTTTTTTCTAATGTTTTAATTTATTTCGAGACGCGTCAGACAATTTAAGTATAACCCTCTCTCAACAGATATTCGAACTTAAGTTCACTATATTGTGATGATTAGTTCCTTTTACTAGACAAATCACCTGTTGATAATAAGTAACGATACTTATTACTTATCTATCTCGAAAACTCTCAGATAAACAGCTTTTTCAACTCCACAAAACTGGAAAACTTCAACTCCAATCTCTAAAATCACTATCGAAAAACCTAGGCCCTATTTGGAAGGATTTTTGCTCGATTTTACGGGTCTCGATTTCAAGAAAATGGTTTGGTTGGTTTCGACGAAACCTTTGAAACCTCAATTGGTTAGGTTTTGAATGTTGAGTTTTGTAGTTTTGAAAAAGTTGAAATCCCATTTAAATTGAACTTGAATATTGATGTTTGAGGAAAAAAGTAGATGATAGGTGTCAAAACAAAGTTTAATAAATTTAAGAGTTCGGATATGAATTTCTAAAATTTTTTTTTGATAGTTTTACAATTCTGACGAATTCTCATTTGGTCCACGAAATCGGGCCAAAACTTATACACATTTGCCCCTAAACATTGTGTTGCCCCTAAACATTTTGGCCTTTAGGAACTTTCATCGTTATGAACGAATATTGGAAGTTTACTTTACATTGAATTAAAATGTGAAATGGACGGCTGGCTTTTAGTGCTCTATGGAGTCGAATATGACCAAGTGATTTAGAAAGAATAATGCCGCAAAAAGTTTTGGATAGAAAATGAGTCTTAGCATAAATGATGAGGAATAATTTATTTTCTGGTTTGGTGTTTATTTAATGAGTGATATGTCACATCATGATTTAGACGGATATATTTCATTATTCTATTTCTTTTTTCGTCGTCAAACCAGTAGCCGCCCAATTTTTTCCTATATGACAAAAAATGACACAAACTATACTTCGTAATTATTGGCTTAATTTCAGTTTACACCCCTTGAAATATACTTGTTTGCACCCTCAAAAAAATTTAATAACAAATCATGTCCTGGTAATCATGTTTTCGCTTCACTTTACACATGTATGTTTTTCCTGTCATTTGACTTGCAGTTGGGAGATTATATTAGTCAATTTACCACCTCCATTATTTTCCTCTATCCCTTAACCAGTTGACCTTACTTTATAACTTCAACGTATTTTTTTTTTCCTGCTGGAGCATATATCTTCTCCACTTCAAACAAGCGCTTCACCCGTCTTGATGGGTTAATTCCCTACAAATTTCTCATAAAAATAAAAAGAATCCAGTTACGTAGTTTTCTTTTTCTTTTATGTTCTACTTTTTTCCAAAAACACGTTTCAAAAAGTGTGTGGGCCTATTTTAGCTCCTCCCATGCTACGTAGATGCCTCTTCTCATGCCGTAGCACATCTATGCCTCATAAGTATGAACCCCCCCTCCCCTCCCAAAATTACAGTTTACGAGTTTTCTAACTTGAAAAAGATAAACGACGCCAATCTTCCTCCATATTTGAACTTCGTGGATTGAAAAATGAAATCAATAAACCTAACTCATATAATTTGGAGGTTTTAAATATTATTCTCTATTACCTTGAGTTATTACGTTAATTAACCCTTACTCACACATCTCACTCACATATTTTTTTTAGGAAATGCAATAATGGACTAAAATAGCCTCTCAGTGGCGACTTAAATGGTCATAAAAACAAGCAAATTGCAAATTAAAACAAAAACAGCGTTTTTAGGTTGTAATCTGCTATTAGAAAAAATATAGGGTAAAAAATGCAAAATTGGCCTATTTCCAGAGTGGAAAGTGGGATTAAGCTCATAACTATTTGTTGAAAACTGAATATATTATTAATTATTCAAATGTCAGAACTGAATTCTGTGGCTGAGGACCAATGCGCGGTGGAAAAGTAGACTAAATGCCTGGCTGTTATTATCCGTCCGCACACAGAAGAGATTTTTTGTATTATTAATTTATTTCTTATTATAAGTTATAATCATTTTCCTGTAAGTTTAGGAAGTGGAGCTGGATGGATTACAGGGGTTGAATTCCAATCCAAACAGATAACATTATCTAATATTGGATGAGGAGATTTATGTGGCCAATTTGAATGCTTTTTTGTTGAGACGTATCCAGTTTTTAAGGTGATGTTTGGATTCACTTTAGTTCAATTATTTCGAGTTTTCGTTTCATCTTATTATAATATTGTATCAATTAGTTTAATTCATAAAGATATGATTTTATACATGTCACTTATTTTTTATTTTAGAAACTCCAACATTCAAAATATATTAGAACCATAATTCATATTCTCAATTTCAATTAACCAATTAGTTAACATTATTTTAAATTATTTCGGACAAATTTATAGAGAATATTTAAAATACTTGACAAAAATATTTTCCCTACAAGAATGACAATGGGCCAATTTACATTCACACCATTATCCATACTATCAACCTCAATTCACCAGTTAATTAACATAATTTTATAATCAAAAAATTCTAACCAAAACACATTCTAATTTTTAAAATACTTGCCAAAAGTATTTTCACTCAAATGAAATGACACCGGTCCAAAATACATTCAAACAAAACCTATTTTTCTGAAAATGATCTTCATATTTATAAATTCCATGCACAACTGAAACAATTGATTAAGCGACATTTTTAGACAATGGCACTAATTTTAGTGACAAAATAGTAAATAACAAAGTGACAAGAATTTGAATATAATCGCTAAAGTAATGTATATAGACACACTAGTGACAAGAAATGTAAAAAAGTTATCACTATTGACTTTTAGTTATACTCCAAAATTGACAACTAAAAAGTTATCACTAAATTATAGTAACATTATTTATTGTCACTAGATTGTCACTGAAAGGGTGTCACTAATTGTCAATAGTGACAACTTAAGTTCCATAAACTTATTACTAATAGCAATTAGTGACAACTTAAAAGTATATTTTGTCACTATTACACTTGTCACTATTATTATTGTGACAAAACTAATATTTTTATCACTAAATGTACGCAAAAAGTGATAATTTCAACAATGTCACTTAATATTTTATCACTAAAATCCATTTTTCTTATAGTGTGATGATCCAAAAAGAAAATTCAGTGAGATTATTATCCGACTAAGTAAAACTTACCAAATTTAAAATGTTCATAAAAAAGAATAGCTTGAAGAATTCATTTAAAATATTTAACAAAAAATTTTCCCTCCGAAAATGACACATTCAAATCATTTTCAATTGTTTCGGACAAGTTTGAAAATATTTAACAGAAATATTTTCCCTAAGAAAATGACACTAGGCCGAAATACATTCACACCATAATTCATACTATCAAGCCCAATTCACCATTTAATTAAACATTATTTTACATTAAAAATTTCTAACGAAAACACATTCTAATCTTGTTTCAAACAAGACATGCATGAAGAGAATTTTTGAAATACTTAACAAAAATATTTTCACTCAAATCAAAATGACACTGGTCCAAAATTTATTCAAACAAAACCTAAATTTTTTTAAATGATCTTCATAACGTAGACTCTGATTTTTCAAAGATTTAAAAGAACTAACGATCTATGCTAAATAGAACTGACAACTTTAATTGTGCAAAAACAGCTTATAGCTTCTCATATGTTCTGTTAATAATATTTTAGTAAATCATTTGAGAAAATTGTTTTAGACAAAAAAAAAAAAAAATAGCGGTCTATTCACCCCTCCTCTCTCTTAATCTTATTGACCATTTCTACTTAATTTTTCTTAATAAATAAATGATAACTTGATGGATGCAGGATGCTTAATAAAATTCAGCATAGAAAATTTCATTTAGTAACATTTAAAAAATTACAGAATGGTGATAAAAGTTTTGTTGTCACTAGCTAAGTCTATATTTAATGAACTTTATGAAGTAATTAAGTTTTGAATAATATTTTTTATATTAAATAACAATTATTTAATTGTTTTAAATAAATAATTGAACTTGATGCGATATTTTCCTTAATAAATAACATTAATTTTAATCATGATGAATATTGATAAAACTATTTATTTAATGAATGGAGATAGCATTTTGGATGTATTGGGTCGAAAATAAAATATGAGAAAGTGGGACGCAAAGATTCAAATTAGAGAAGATACTAAGTCAATTTCCCAAAAATAGATGTTTTGGATGGGAATGTTTTTGTTGCTTAATTAGTCTAAAGGACATTATATTTACAAAGGAGAAGAATTTCATGAATTTATACTGATTCATATAAGGATGCGGAAATAAAAGTTCATGTACAATTGTACATGCAAATTAAGCAGCATGGGTATGCCCAAAAGAACAATAAAATGAGTGTAGATTTCTTTTTTTTTTTTAAAAAAGAAGAAGATATTATTCAAACTTATATATGGGTTTGTTTCCATGCAAAATATAAGAAGGGGGTTTTAGTTTTTGATTTAAAAAAAACTATTAATGATTGATTTTAAAGCTTCAATTTTTGCCTTTACAAAAGGAGAATTACTAAAACTACCCTTGAGGTCTAGTGTAGTTGTTTTGAAAGTTACACAAATTATCTCTGAATTATTAAATTCATTATTACCCTCTTTACAACGTTAATTCCCGATAGCACATGTCGATGCACCATTGAAAAAACTATTTATATGTGAAATTGGTGAAAGGGGAGCGAGGAGGGTTGAAATTGGGTTAAAGCGAATAAGATTGGTGGAAAAAAATCGTGAAAATAATGGGAAAATGGATGAAAACGATTTACAGAATCTTGAGATTTATGATTTCTTATATAGTGCCCATGAGTATTTCTGAAGTTCATTTTTTTAATGAAATAATGCCGTAATGGGATATCTATAATGAATCCCAAAACCTCATGAATAGTTCGAATAATTTTCAAAACACAAAGAGTATTATGTCATTAAACTAAACCTCGGGGATAATTTATATAATTCTCCCTTTAAAAAATATATGCAATATGAGGACCGCTTTGAGCTTCTGCGGCAACAATTTGTTCATTATTCAGTGAAAAATATATTTTAATAACTGAAACAATTAATTAAACTACATGCTTTAGACAGTGGTATATCCAGAAAAAAAAAGCAACACCAGTGAAAATTTGAACAAAAATAAACTAGCTAGATACTAAAATATTTTATAAGTGTCCACGTCGATTTGTCATGAATTGAAACTATATTGTGATTTAGTCGTTTGAAACAATGTCAAATTTACTTTATATAAATAACTATGAAGTTGTTCAACAATTCATTTTGTTTCTGAACTTTAGATCAATATTTGATAGACTTTGTAACACAAAAGACCCGGTCTATTCACGATTGATATAGCAATTGGTAAAATCATTACTAATTTCAATTGATATAGATTTGGTGTTTGAGAAAGTAGTTAGGAAGAGTAGTGAAAATTTATGAAATAATCTCAATTTGCGTAATATTTGTTTGGTTTTTAAAGATCAGTGATTTGAGAAATATAGCAGGTGTATATTTTTTTTTGTAATAGTTAAGTTGTAGGTGTAAGAAGTGTAAGACGTTATGTCAAATCATGTTTATTACGTGCGACAAATTGTGTAAGAGCTATGTTACTTTATGTAAAATTAGAGTAGAGTTTGTATATGTTTTGTTTAGAGATAAGAAAATTGTTATTTGTTTGGTTTTTGAGAGAGTAGTTTGAGAAAATTAAGAGATGAAAATTTTATTTCAGGAAGTAGAAAACATCTTTGTTTGACATTTCTCAATCACGAAAAAAAAATTTGGAAAAACAAACAAGGCCTTGTTTGTACTAGATTTATGGCGTTATGATTTTGAGAAGTCTCATTCGAGCGTGTGTCGGTAATGTAGCTTTCAGTGGGTTCCTTTTGTATAGGGGTGTAAACGAGCCGAGTAGTATCGAACGACACGTTGTTCAAGCTTGGTTTGAATTTTATCGAGCTTGGAATTTTGTGTTTGAGCTTGGTTTGATTTCTTAACGAACCGAGCTCAAACGAGCTTTTATCGAACGAGCTCGAGCCGAGTATCGAGTAGCTTGATATTTTACATGTGTTTTTTCAATTTTTAGCTTATCGAGTCGAGCTCGAGCCGAGCTTTAAAAGTTATCGAACGAGAAATCTTGTTCAAGCTTGTTTGATTTATTTGACGAACCGAGCTCAAACGAGCTTTTATCGAACGAACTCGAGTCGAGTATCGAGTAGCTTGGTTTGGTTTTCAGCCCTATTTTTGTAAAGAGATGGAGATAAGAGTATGCGATTTGAGTTATTATTGGTATTTTAAAAGTATAGCCCAAATATAAAATTAATTGGTTATGTCTTTTAATATGGTTCAAATTGTAAATAATATCATTGTGTTGAAATTTGGGTTGAAGTTCACTTAATTTATAGTAATAGTACTACACATATACATAAAATTACAGTAACATAAATTTTATTCAAATATCAAATTTATAAGTAGCGATTTTGTATCATACTTAATTTCTTAAGACTACAGTGATAAAATACTAGTTGTTAAAATTTTATAAATGAGTTAAAGTTACCTTTTTTTATTACTAGCGACTACCGCACACGTTACTCGCGCGCATAGTTAAAAATCTTCATAACGTAGAGACTTTGATTTTTTAAAGATTTTAATGAATTAACGATGTATGCAATTAAAATAGGACTGACAACTTTAATTGTGCAAAAACAGCTTAACTTCTCATATGTTCTGTTAATAAAATTTTAGTAAATCATTTGAGAAAATTGTTTTAGACAAATATTGCAGGACTTGTTTACATGAGGATTAATGTATTATTATTATTATTTTTTTTTGAAAAAAAGATAACATTCAAACTTATATATGGGTTTGTTTACATGCAAAAGAAGTGGGTTTTAGTTTTTGATTTTATAAAATTATTAATGTTTGATTTTAATGCTTCAATTTATGCATTTAAAAAGGAAGAATTACTCAAACTACCTTGAGGTCTAGTATAGTTATTTTCATTATTACCCTCTTTACGACATTAATTTCTGACGGCGCATTTATATGTAAAATTAGTGAAAAAAGGGATATAATTGGGTTAAATTGGTGAAAATGAGTGAGATTGGTGGTAAAAATGGTTAAAAAAATTGGTGAAAAAGATGGAAAAACGGGCGAATTCGATTTGCGACTCTTGATGTTTATGATTTCTTATAGAGTGCCCAGAGGTATTTATGGAATTCATCTTTTTATGAAATAATGTCGCAAGGGGGTATTTGTAATGAATCCAATACCTAATGAATAGTTCGAGTAATTTTTGAAACATAAAAGGTAATAAATAATTTGAAACTAAACCTCGGGGAAAATTTTAATAATCCCCCCTTTAAAAGTTATCAATCAAATGCTAGAAGCTTATTTATTTTCATAATTTTCCCTTTAATAATTTTCGAAGCATAAAGAGTAAGCGAGGACCACTTTGAGCTTCTGCCGCAACAATTTGATTTGAGATAAAAAAAAGAAAAAGAAAAAAAAAGCTTATATATTTGTTCATTATTCAGTGAACAATATATTGTAATATTAGTTACACCATAAGATATACACTACAACAAATATGATGTTTAATAGCATTAAAAAATGTCATTAATCATTATGATAGTGGTATTTCTAACTTTAATGGCATTTTAAATAAATGCCACATGTAGCGATGTCGCTAAAGGTCATTGACATTTATAAAAGTCGCTATTATACCATTTATTGACATCATGAAATGTTATTGAAATTATATAAAATAACGGAAAATTCTAGGGTGCCGCTAATACCACATTAGGTGGTATTATCACACAATGTGTATCACATTCTATGGTACGTGCTTACATTACATAGTATTAACCTCATATATTTAGTATGACCTCCACATCATGTAGTATTTATTCCAAATTAGGTGGTATTATCACGCAATGTGTGTCACATTCTATGATATATATATATTATACTCCTTATACCATACATACACATTGTGCGATAATACCACCTAATGTGATATTAACGGCACCTAACGTAGCGGCACCCTAGAATTCTCCTAAAATAACATGTTAAAATGTCATAAAATAGCTAGTTTGTCAACATTTTGAAATGACACTAAATTTATAGAAAGCCTCACTTGAAATTGTCATTAATAAATAAATTGTTGGCACCTCATAGTGCCACTGAATGCAAAGAGAATGACATTTTCATGTGCCACAAGAAACTTATGTTCTGACATTTTGCAATGACACAACATTGCTAAATAGTCACATTTGATTACATCACAGAAAATATATTTGATGACACTTCATCATCCCACAAATACAAAAGAAGAAAAAAAAATTGAAAAAAAATCACGGTGCTTCAATTGCTTCAAAATATATTTTATATACATATATTTTTTAACAATATTACAACACAAATATGTAATGATCCAATCTATATACAAAAAATTATATCAAACACAATGAGAGAAGCTCTTATTGAAATTAAAATTCTGGCTAAAAAGCTACAACAGACAAAAAAACCAATAAACAAACCAAATCTAATAAGTCTTCCTAAATTTTCTCTTGGTGTGTGTTTGTTTTCTTCCATGGGTATGAGGAGAAAAAGAGTATTTGTGTGTTTGATTAACTAGGTTTTCAAGATTAATGAGGCAATTACATAGGATTAAGTAGAAAAATATTGGGGATTTTTACGTCTTAGATGGAAAGAAAAGGAGTAGTAGGGTACAACCCATTAAAGCTTGGTTTTCTTGAGAAGCATGAAAGTAGTAGTACTTTCGGTACAAATGGTTCAATTTATCTTAAATTGATATTTTTAGAGAAATCAATTTCTTTTAAATTTATTGATATAAAGTAGTTTTTCTTTTTTTTGAGCTCGATTTATTTAAAGTAGTTTCTAATAAAATTAGAAAAGCCGAAGTGTTTTTTCTTTAAAAATTTGACAGTAAAATCATAAAATTTATTCCATTCAACTATATAATATTATTTTATAATTTAAATTCATTAAGAATATTGGTTCAATAGAATTTAAACAAATTAATGTCACTAAAATAATATTCCTAATCTATAAAAATATCCAATTTGAAATTTTCACTAATTATTCAATTTATTAGTCACTGAAGGAATTTTATTGGCAAATGTTACAAGGTTTAAAATATCATTAAATTAATGTTACAAAATTCTATTTGCATGGCATTTATTTTACTTGCCACTATAAATGATCATTATTAGTGGCGTTTATAGAAGATATGCCACAAAACATAATTTTTACACTTTTATTCAGTGACATATTTTTCGAAAAAATGCCATTATGTTTTTACTAGTAACATCTTTCAATTGTAAAATGCCACTAATTTATAAAATAAAATTAAACATTACAACATTTTTTTATATATGCCAACAAATTGAGATTTTGTTATATTTTCCTATAAAATGCCATTAAACTAATGCCACTAAATGTCATTTTTGTTGTAGTGATAGAATGGTATGGAAACAGAAACATGTGATCGAAGCCATGCACACAACTGAAAATTTAACGTACGACATGTTTTAGACATTGGTATATCCAGAAAAAAATTTCAGCGGAATTAATTATTATCAGAATAAAAACTCACTAAATATATATTTAAAAAAAAAAAGCAACACCAATGAAAATTTAAACAAACATAAACTATCTAGAATCTAGATACTAAAATAGAAGTATTTAATAAGTGTCCACGTCGATTTTTCATGAATTGAAACAATGTCAATTACATCTTACTTTATATAAATAACAATGAAGTTTTTCAACAATTCATTTTGTTTCTGAACTTTAGATCGATCAATATTTGATATACTTTGTAACACAAAAGACCCGGTCTATTCAAGATTGATACATCAATTGGTAACTGTAGAAAAAATAATTAAAACAATATATGTATATAAAATATTATAGAATATTTTATATTTCTAAATACTATAGTAAATTATTCTCACATAATACTTATTTATAAAATATTATAAAATACTTGATATTATAAAATTATAGTAAATTATTCTAACAGAATAATTATTTATAATTAACTCTAATTATAAATCTTATAATAGTTTATTCTCGCAGAACAAACAAAATAAAAATTTAATAACAGTGCACTTACTGAAATAATTCTGAAACGAAAATCGACTGAGGCTTGCTAATGCAATGTCCTTAAGCCCAATATATCTGGGCTGTCAAAGGTGCAACAGTTCGTCCCAGTAGTCTCCCAAGATACAACAGTCGGATACTTGTTTCTTTGCACAAAGAACAGTCCACGGTGAACTTTAACAAATAGAATATTTGAACAATTAGAAAGAGAGAAGAATATAGAGAGAAAGAATAGGATTTTGCTTTGATTGCTAGAAAACGGGATGAGAGAATTGACCAGATTCTCCCTCTATTTATAGCAGCAGAAAAGATGTTGCTGGAGGGACATGAGTGTTCGGATTAAACCAGTAGCATTAGTTCGGTCCTAATGGGTGCAACCGGTTCAATTCAAACCGGTGTCACAATTCAAAAATAGGCGCGCGGATCTTTTCAGAGACGGGTCAACTACGCGGATCTTGTTCGGGTCAACCGGATCTGCTACGCGGATCTAATTTTGTATGGATTTAGAAATTGGGCCTTTTAATTTTGGGCCAAAATATTAATTAAATTTTGTCCAAAAAGATAATATTGTTGGTCCCAAGTGGTCAGATGAGGTCTAGAGGGAGGGGTGAATAGACCTCTGAAAATTTTTAGACTTAAAAACTTTTCAGTCGTCTGTCAGCAGACTAAGCTTATGAAGAATAGTAAGCTGACTATGCTGATCGTGAACAAATCTTGAACAGCAGAGTGACCGCTCTTCTTACAGTTACTTAGCTATTTTCAGCAAAACAGTTTTACTAGAGTATACTTGCAGCGGATAATTGAAAGTGTTTTTCACAAGTAGACTAAGTCTATTTAAAGATTTTATCCCCAATTTTAAAAACTTCTTTAAAATCTTTAAAGCAATTCAAAGTATTTACTTATGCAATTTTGAAATATGCAAGAAAACTTAAATACAAAAATAACACAAAGAATTTTTATAGTGGTTATATGGATAAAAATTCTTTAGTCCACTCTTCCAGGTCACTCAGATTCTGGGTTATACTATAAACACAAAGTTTACAATATTTCTCCACTTACACCTAAACAACAAATGAAAAGGCTGTAAGCTCACAATAGGAAATCACTCAGAAAACCTATCCTCTGAAGTTAGATCACTCACAAAGATGGATGCACAACACTCAACTACTACAAATTCACTCAGAAAATGTTTCTTTTTGCTTCAACTTAGCTTCTGTCAACTAATGACTTCACCAGACGAGTGAGCTGTTCTTGAGCTTCTTGAGACTTAACAAAATTTCTGCTTCGATAACGAAATCTCAGAATGTTGTTGTGTGTCTTGCTCGTTGAAATCAGCTCTATTTATACTTGGATTTGAAAATATGACCGTTGTAGGAAGTCACAAATCAAATCCATAGCCTTTAGCCCGAATTCAGAACGGCTCCCTGCTACAGTACTTTTTCTGCTGTACATTCCTGTAGCTGCATTAAATGCACTCTGCTGATCCGAGAATATTCTTCAATCATTTGCCATTACTACCCTTCTCTTACAACATTTATTACACCAAGTGCATTTATTACCGTTGCATTAACTTCTTGATCTCTTCTACTCTGCTGATCGAAACAACCATTCTGATAGATACCCTGCTGATCAAACTCTGAACTAATCTGATTTGACTCAGCTGATAGTCTACCCTTCTGATTGCTGTTTCAGCATGGGATCAGTAGTCTTCTGGGCTTTGAATTTTGAACCCTTCTGATGTCTTCTTTACTTGGTCAAAATTCTTCTAAGGGACCTAAGCTTTCCATACTTAGCCGATTTTGACGTTCTGGAAATCATCAAAACCTTCCCTTATCTTCTTGTCTTCATTGCACTTCATTTTCATCTTCATCTGTTAGACATCTAAGATCAGGTTGCAGGTCTGGATGTTGTCCTCTGTTTTTATCTTGCAACACTACTGTTGGAGATTCAGTAGTAGTCTGTTGAACAGTCTCTGGTCTGTCAGCTGTTTGAAACTCGTCTGTTAGACAATCAACACTGTGATTTTGAACAGCACTTGAGTTATTAGCTGGGTTGAGATCAGGTAGTATGATGGGAACATATTCTTCATTCTTTCCAACATTCAACTTTTGTAAATCAGTAGACAGATCTTGATTAGTACTTTGATTCTTTTCAGAAGATTGATTTGGTTCATCAAATACTACATGAATGGATTCTTCTATTAGTAATGTTCTTTTGTTAAAAACTCTATAAGCTTTACTAACAGTAGAGTATCCTACAAAAACAGCTTCATCAGCCTTCTCTGCAAATGCAGTAAGGTGATTTTTCCCATTATTTAACACAAAGCATTTACAACCAAAAATTTGAAAGTAATGAATGTTTGGTTTCCTGTTATTCCAAACTTCATATGGAGTCTTGTTCTGATTCTTGTTGATCATGTATCTGTTTTGGGTAAAGCAGGCTGTGTTTGTTGCTTCTGCCCAAAATCTTTGTGGCAGTTTGGCTTCAGCTATCATTGTCCTGACAACTTCTTTCAGTGTTCTGTTTCTCCTTTCAGCAACACCGTTCTGTTGAGGGTTTCTAGCAGCTGAATACTCATGATGTATTCCTTTGATATTACAATACTCTTCAACAGTAGAGTTTGTGAACTCTGTCCCTCTATCTGATCCGATCTTCAATATCTTTGTGCTTTTCTCATTCTGGATCAGTTCCATCAGATTAGTAAGATGTTCCTTGGTTTCACTTTTCTTCTTCATGAATATCACCCAAGTGTATCTTGAATAGTCATCCACAACAGTTAGGCAATATTTCTTTCCACCATTGCTGACTGGATCTATGGGTCCAAATAAGTCCATGTGTAGCAGCTCCAAGATTCTATCAGAAGATTGGTGCTTCTTGCTTTTGAATGATGACTTGATTTGTTTCCCTTTCTGACATGCGTCACAGAGCTTATCTTTGCTCATGACTGTTTTAGGAATCCCCTCTACCAGATCATTCTTTATCAATTTGTTTATGGTCTTGAAGTTTAAATGATTGATCCTTTTGTGCCACAGCCAACTGACTTCACTTGGTGTTGATGCCACCAAACAAATACTTGAATTCTTGTCAGCAGAATTCCAGTCGACTATGTAGACATTTCCTTGTCGTCTTCCATATAAAATTACATTATTTGTACCAATCTGTTCAACATAGCACTTATCTGTTGAGAAGATGACTGAATATCCTTTGTCACAAAATTGACTTATGCTCAGCAGGTTGTACTTTAGGCCTTTAACATATGAGACGTCAGATATCTCTATGTTTCCTTTGATTAATCTTCCTTTGTCTACAATCTTGCCTTCTTTGCTGTCTCCAAAAGTAACATTTGGACCATCCACAGCAACAACATCAGTCAGCTCATGTATGCTTCCACACATGTGCCTTGAACAACCACTGTCCAAGTACCATATCTTCTCTACTTTACTCCTACTTCTAATCCTAACCTATAAAACAAAAATAAAATTGTTTTAGGTACCCTTATTGAGAGGGTCCTGAAGGATTAGTTCCACCTTTGACAACCCAAGATGTTGATGTCTTAGGCTTCTGAGTTTTGACAGGAGCATGAATAGTTTTATCTTTATCATATTTAGCAGATAAGTCAGGTTGATGATCAGTATGATAAGGAAATTGTTCATAAGCAGGGTAAGGTGCATGATAAGCAGGGTATGCATGCATTGGATGAGCAGGATATGGTGCATAGTAAGTTGAAAATTGAGGTGTATGATACATAGGAGGATATGCAGCAGGTTGCACATAATACGACTCATTTCCATACCAAGCATTTTGATTTTTCTTATTCTTATGCTTCTTTGGTTTACTAGATGCTTGCTCATTAACAGACGACTTAGTTTTACCACTAGTCTGATTCAATTTAGCTTTATCAGCAGACTTCCTAGGACTCTGCTGTTTGGTCTTACTAGTCTGTTTACCTACACTAGGCTCTTTGCTCTTTTTAGCCTTAGGAGTTTTTGTCTCCTTTAACACTTTCTCAGGTGAAGCAGGTTTAGAAGTTTGAACATACAGAATGATCTTACTATTGTCAGCAGATATAAGTTTTTCAGTATGATTCAATTCTAACTTATCCTGATCCAAAGGCATCTTCTGTTTATTAGATATATGAGTGGATGCAACAGATGATTTCTCATGAGACTCAATAACTTTTTCAAGTTCCATGATTTTACCCTTATAGACTTCACATTCACCTTTCAGAGATTCATGTTCTTGCTCAAGCTTTTTATATTCAGCTGATTCTCTTGGCTTTTCAGCTGTGAGTTTCAGTGAACTATTTTGCTCTTTTAGCAATATCATCTCTTCCTTAAGATTTTTATATGCTTCAGCAATACCAGTATTGTTAAGCATCATTTGTTCAAATGAATTAAATAATTCATTATCAAGAGGAGTTACCTCATCCTCAGAGTCATCAGATTCCTTGGCCATCAGGCAGAGGAGAGCAGGTTTCTCTTCATCAGAAGACTCTTCGTCTGAAGTGTCTGAGTCTGAATCAGATGAGTAGATAGCAGTCAGCTTTTCTGCTTCAGCCATCATTGCCTTGCCTCTCTGATGCTTTCTTTCTTTTCTGATTCTCTTCTCTTCTTCAGTGTGTTTCTCTGCTTTTGGATATGGACAATCTCTGATGAAGTGTCCCAATTTCCTGCAGTTATAACACATTAGTTTGGCTTTATAATCATCCTTATCTTGAGAAGAAGAGTTAGGTTTAGAAGTAGAAGCATTGTTATATTTGTTCTTCATTTTTCTTTTGTAGAACTTCTTGAAATTATTCATCAGCAATGCTACATCTGCAGCTGTTTACTCCTTTTTGTTGAGTAGTATGGCTTCATCAGATGAGTCCACTTCTTTACTTTTCTGTGCTGGTTTTCTGGGATTTTCAGTAGCAACTAAGGCAGCTGTGGGTCATGAAGTTGAGGTTTCTTCAATTCCCATTCTTGGCAATTTATACTCATACGCCTTGAGTACTGAGAACAGCTCGGTGAGTGAAATCTTCCCCAGATCTCTTGACTCTTCCATGGCTGTTACCTTCATATTGAATTTCAGAGGTAAAGCCTTCAGTACTCTGATGGTTATCTCCTTATCCGTAAAGGTTTTTCCAAGCTTTAAAACTTCATTCAGTGTCCTTGTAAACCTTGTATCCATCTGATCAATGGTTTCAGCAGACTTCATCTTGAAGTTATCCAGCTTTTCTAGAGCAACACTCAGCTGATGCTTTTTAATGGCGTCGTTTTCTTCGCTCATGTCTCTGACTTTATCCCACATCTCTTTTGCACTTTTGCAATGTTTGACTTTATCAAACCGATCATTATCCATGGCTTTAGTCATGATAAATCTTCCGACTTTATCCAGATTTGAAAAGCTTTATTTCATCTGGTGTCATCTCATGTAAGTCTTTCTCCACCACGGTATCAACTTCATTGATCTTTATTGTCTTGGTGAATCTGAATGGATCTTTGATGATACATGTGTACATGTTATCATTATAAGCAGCTAGAAAAATCTCCATCCTGATTTTCCAGCTTCAAACGACATACCATCAATGTGGGGAACATGGTTGATACAATCCACTTTCAAAAAGTTTTTGTTTTTCAAAAAGATGCTCTTTTGAAAAGTTTTGAAAACCTTTGAAAAACACTTGGATCAAGCTCGTTAATCAGGCAGCTGATTCTAATGAACCACCCGCTCTGATACCACTTGTTGGTCCCAAGTGGTCAGATGAGGTCTAGAGGGGGGGGGGGGGGGATGTATAGACCTCTGAAAATTTTTAGACTTAAAAACTTTTCAGTCGTCTGTCAGCAGACTAAGCTTATGAGGAACAGTAAGCTGACTATGCTGATCGTGAACAAATCTTGAACAGCAGAGTGACCACTCTTCTTACAGTTACTTAGCTGTTTTCAGCAAAACAGTTTTACAAGAGTATACTTGTAGCGGATAATTGAAAGTGTTTTTCACAAGTAGACTAAGTCTATTTAAAGATTTTATCCCCAGTTTTAAAAACTTCTTTAAAATCTTTAAAGCAATTCAAAGTATTTACTTATGCAATTTTGAAATATGCAAGAAAACTTAAATGCAAAAATAACACAAAGAATTTTTATAGTGGTTATATGGATAAAAATTCTTTAGTCGACTCTTCCAGATCACTCAGATTCTGGGTTATACTATAAACACAAAGTTTACAATATTTCTCCACTTACACCTAAACAACAAATGAAAAGGCTGTAAGCTCACAATAGGAAATCACTCAGAAAACCTATCCTCTGAAATTAGATCACTCACAAAGATCGATCTATACTTCGCACAACACTTAACTACTACAAATTCACTCAGAAAATGTTTCTTTTTGCTTCAACTTAGCTTCTGTCAACAAATGACTTCACCAGATGAGTGAGCTGTTCTTGAGCTTCTTGAGACTTAACAAAATTTCTGCTTCGATAACAAAATCTCAGAATGTTGTTGCGTGTCTTGCTCGTTGAAATCAGCTCTATTTATACTTGGATTTGAAAATATGACCGTTGAAGGAAGTCACAAATCAAATCCATAGCCTTTAGCCCGAATTCAGAACGGCTCCATGCTACAGTACTTTTTCTGCTGTACATTCCTGTAGCTGCATTAAATGCACTCTGCTGATCCGAGAATATTCTTCAATCATTTGCCATTACAACCCTTCTCTTACAGCATTTATTACACCAAGTGCATTTATTACCATTGCATTAACTTCTTGATCTCTTTTACTCTGCTGATCGAAACAACCCTTCTGATAGATACCCTGCTGATCAAACTCTGAATTAATCTGATTTGACTCAGCTGATAGTCTACCCTTCTGATTGCTGTTTCAGCATGAGATCAGTAGTCTTCTGGGCTTTGAATTTTGAACCCTTCTGATGTCTTCTTTACTTTGTCAAAATTCTTCTAAGGGACCTAAGCTTTCCATACTTAGCCGATTTTGACGTTTTGGAAATCATCAAAATTTTCCCTTATCTTCTTGTCTTCATTGCACTTCATTTTCATCTTCATCCAACAAATATTATGTTGAGGCCCAAGCCCAATCTCAATCCAAACCCGAACCGGACCGTGTCGAGCCGGCCGATTGGACGAACAGCGGCGGCGTCGGCGCGCGTGTGCGAAACCATTGTCTTGTACGTCTTCTCCCCTCATAAAACTTGGTACCCCCAAGGGGCCCTACCCTTATATATTTTTTTTTGCATTATAAATGACAAAAAACTTCTCAATTTCCTCCATGTGGGATGAAGGCATTTTTTCTACTCTAAGTTTCATTCATTTCTCATTTTATGGGCTTAATTCCAATTGGGCTCAATCCAATTGTGTTAATACCCATAAAAACCCAACAATCCCCCACAAATGAATGAAATTATTCTTCATATCTCGTCACACGAGACATATCAAAGTCAAATATCCTTTAGGAATAATACTGCATCGGGATAGGTGAAATATTCCATCTTGAACCTTCCCTGGTTAGAGTTTATCGGATTTACTTAGCCAATCAGTGAAATATTTCATCTTGAACTGTCGGCTGTTTTGTGTAAACCAAGACAATAAACTTAACATATCACTAGACCGATTTGTTAAGAATTCTTGGTTGTGTTTGTTTTGGCCCTGAACATTCTTGGGTTCTGCGAGTGCTTTAGAGGATTCCAGCCTTATAAGAATTCTCAACGAGCCGACCCATCTCACACTTACATAGATGACCGCATCTATCAAGAGTATCCTACTATACTCCACTTGTTCTTGACAAGATATAGACGTCATTCAAATCATAAGCTTAACCTAATTAAACTTTGTAGGTTGCACTTTTTGCATCATAGGAATGAGCTAGAGCTGGACTCTAAAGTGCTCCACTTTTTAAGTTAACCAAGACTGGTTGTCCTATTGAACTTGGTCCGTGGGATCTCCAGTCGCCGAATTAGGTTTCCGTACAAGGTAACTTAGTTATATTTTAGGCTTTTAAGCCCATTCCTCTCGACACACATTCTACTCTCTCACCAGATAAACCTTTAGTAAATGAATCCGCGAGGTTATCTTTTGACTTCACAAAGTCAATGAAAATTATTCCATTTGAGAGTAAATGTCTCACCGTATTATGTCTACGACGAATATGTCGTGATTTACCATTTTACATAAAGTTATGAGCTCTATGTAATGCCGCCTGATTATCACAATGAATACATATAGCCGACACAGGTTTCGGCCATAGTGGAATATCTTCCAAAAAGTTATGAAGCCACTCAGCTTCTTCTCCAGCTTTATCCAAAGCTATAAGCACTGATTCCATAGTGGATCGAGCTATACAAGTTTGTTTGGAAGATTTCCAAGAGATAGCGGCTCCCCCCAAAGTAAATACATATTCGCTTGTGGATTTAGATTCCTCTGAATCAGAAATCCAATTTGCATCACTATATCCCTTAAGGACAGCTGGATATTTTCCATAGTGTAATGCATATTTTGATGTATTTTTTAAGTATCAAAGCACTCTCTTCAGAGCGTCCCAATGTTCTTTGCTTGGATTGCTCGTGTACCTACTCACTTTATTGACTGAGTAAGCGATGTCTGGCCTCGTGCAATTCATGATATACATAAGACATCCAATGATACGAGCATACTCATTTTGTGATACACTATCACCTTTATTCTTGTGTAAAACAAGAGATGGAATAAATGAGTTATTTGTTCCCTTAATTCCATAGTTTTTAAATCTCTCAAGCACTTTATCCACATAATGTGACTGAGATAATTTAATCCCATCCGGTGATCTTGTTATTTTAATTCCCAAAATAACATCCGCTTCACCGAGGTCTTTCATATTGAAGTATTTTGTTAATATTTTCTTTGCGGATTTAATGACCTCCATATTAGTCCCAAGTATTAACATATCGTCTACATATAAACATATTATGACAGTTGCTTGTCCAAATTGTTTAATATAGACACACTTGTCGCATTCATTGATTTGAAAACCATTTTTAATCATGACACTATCGAAGTTTTTGTGCTATTGTTTAGGAGCTTGTTTAAGGCCATAAAGAAATCGAACAAGTTTGCATACTTTGTTCTCTTTGCCTTTAAAAACGAAACCCTCAAGTTGCTCCATATATATTTCCTCATTCAGTTCTCCATTGAGAAAAGCCGTTTTAACATCTATTTGATGAATTTCTAGATTATAAATAGCTGCTAAAGCTATTAATGTTCTAATGGATGTTATCATAGTCCTTGGTGAATAGGTGTCCAAGAAGTCTTTTGACTATAACCTTTGGCTACTAATCTAGCCTTGTATTTATCAATTGAGTCATCGGGTTTTAGTTTCTTTTTAAATACCCATTTACATCCAATTGGCTTACTTCCCTTGGGGAAGATCAACCAATTCTCAAGTATTATTACTTAGAATGGACTGTAATTCACTGTCTATTGCCTCTTTCCAATAAGAGGCATCAGGAATAGACATGGCTTCAGTATATGTTTAGGTATCATCCTCTAACATATAAGTTAAGAAATCTGGTCCGAAGGATTTAGCAATTTTAGCTCGCTTGCTCCTTCGGGGCTTGTCAGACTCATCAGCAATCTCTTTACTGATTTGAGAATCATTTTCTTTAGAAATTGATTTGTTTGACCAATGATCAATAACCTCATTGCTGATTTGAGAATCATCTTCCTTAGAAATTAGTTCATATGGTCTCTTATTGTTGGTCCCAAGTGGTCAGAAGAGGTCTAGAGGGGGGGGGGGGTGAATAGACCTCTGAAAATTTTTGAACTTAAAAACTTTTCAGTCTTCTGTCAGCAGACTAAGCTGATGAAGAACAGTAAGCAGACTAATCTGATCGTGAACAAATCTTGAACAGACGACTGACCACTCTTCTTACAGTGACTTAGCTGTTTTTCAGCAAAACAGTTTTTCAAAGAGTATACTTGCAGCGGATTGATTGTAAGTGTTCTTCACAAGTAAACTAAGTTCTAAAAGATTTTATCCCCAGTTTTCAAACTCCTTATAAAATCTTTTGTTTGATTCAAAGTGTTAAAAATGCAAACTTTAAAATATGCAAGAAAACTTTAAATGCAAGATAACACAAAGAATTTTTATAGTGGTTATATGGATGTAAATCCTTTAGTCCACTCTTCCAGATCACACAGATTCTGGGTTATACTATAATCACTTAGATTACAATATTTCTCCACTTACACCTAAACAACTAATGAAAAGGCTGTAAGCTCACAATAGGAGTTCACAAAGAAAACCTATCCTCTAAAGTAGAATCACTCACAAAGACAGATTCTAACTTCGCACAACACTAAGCTATTACAAAATCACTCAGATAATGTTTTTCTGATTTCTTCAACTGGGTTTCTGTCAACAGATGACTTCCACCAGACGAGTGAGCTGTTTGAGCTTTTGAGACTTAGAGAAATTCTGCTTCAAAATTTCGATCTCTGATTGTTGTTGTCTCTTTGCTCGATTGAAATTCAGCTCTATTTATACATGGAAATGAAAATATGACCGTTGAAGGCAAGTCACAGATCAAATCCATCCTTCAGCTCTTTTGAAACGGCTCTCTGCAGCAAACCGTACAGTGTACAGTACTTTTCTGTCCATCACATTTAATGCTGCATTAAATGCACTCTGCTGATCCGAGGATATCTTCAATCATTTGCCATTACTACCCTTCTCTTTCAGCATTTATTACACTAGGTGCATTTATTACCGTTGAACTGATCTCATGATCTCTTCCACTCTGCTGATCGAAGCAACCCTTCTGATAGGTACTCTGCTGATCAAATACTGAACTCATCTGATTTGACTCGGCTGATGACCTACCCTTCTGTTTGCTGTTTCAGCAAGAGATCACTAGTCTTCTGGTCTTTGAACTCTTCTGATATCTTCTTTGCTTGTTCAAAGATCTTTCTAAGGGAACTAAGCTTTCCATACTTAGCTGATTATGATGTTTTGGAAATCATCAAAACCTTCCCTTAAATTTTGACTTCTTTCATCTTCATCTTCTTCCAACAATTTCCCCCTTTTTGATGATGACAAAACTCCAGCTAAGTACCTGTACCTAAACTAAAGTTTTGATCCTCAAAAATTTCTGAGATAGAAATAGTATGTTGGATTTAAACTTGCAATTTTATAAATAATTGAACTGATTACATATTACAAGTTTTAAAGAATGAAAAATGCAAAGTACTTTTAAAAGATTACAAGGATTTTAAGATAAAGAAATCTAGTCTAAGCTAGTCTTCTTCCTTCTTCTCTTCTTCAGCTTCCTTGTTCTTTTTTTCAGATTCCTCATCAGATGACTTAGAAGTCTCAGCTTCCATCTCTTCAAAGAACCTTTTTCTTAGCAGCTCTATCTTTTTATATTTTACATCAGGGTCAAGCTGTTCTTCAGCTGAATCTTTGGCAGCAGCTAGTTCCTTGTCAGACTTGGCTTTTGCTTCAGATTCTTCAAATTCAGCTTGCTCTTCTTCTATGATCTTTTCATCTGCTGGCCTGCTTGTGCCTTCATTTGCTGCATCATTCTTTTCATCATTATCAGCAGATTCTTCTAACACTTCAGTTGCTTCAGCTTGGTTATCTTCTTCCTTTTCAAGAGAAGAACCAACTTTCTTCTGTCCAAATACCCTTTCTTCCCCCTTTTTGTCATCATCAGCAGGGACAGGTGGATATTGTGGTACAACTGGTGTAATTAGAAGTGAATCATAGAGAAGCTTGATGTTCTCTTCTATAGCATTGATCTGAGCTTGCTGTTTGAGTTGATTGGCCTTAACAGTTCTGACTTCCTTGAGCAAATCTTCTCCTTGATCACCCAATTGAATTTGGGTTCCCAAAATCCAATTTGATGAAGCAGTGAAGTCTTTCATCATATTTCCCATGACTTCATCTTCTGCTTGGAGGGCCATTTCAACTGTTTGTTCAATCTGTTTCCAACCTTCAGTAGTGCTCTGAGTCCGTCTTCTAAGTATATCCATATCTTGACAGATGGATTTAACATTATAAGCAGTATCTTCTATCAGATCGGTTGAGACAGCAGCAACTTTCTGACTTGGTTGGTTTACAGCAGCTATCACTTCTGCAGCTAATTCTTTCTTCATATCCTTCAGAGAATTGGTGATCATTTGTTGGATGGAGTCCAACAGATTTGTCTGAACACCATGAGAAGTTGAAGGCATATCTGATGTAGCAGCAGGTGTTTCTTTGATAAGTTGCTCTGATGGTTGAGTTATCAATGCAAGAGACTGATCTGCTGAAATATCAGCATGGCTTGGAGTACTTTCCTTCTCCTTAGCTTGATCATCTCCTTCAGCAGCAACTTCTTTGTCCTTCATCTGATCTGCTGGAATTGCTTCTTCCTTCTTTGAGTCATCAGCAGCATCAGACTTATCACTTTGTGCTTTGTTCTGATCAGATGGGTCTGATGTACCCTCTATTTGCTTTGGTTGATCAGAAGTCTCTGCTTTCTCTTTATCAGCAGGTGATATAATCTTCTTGACAGTTTCAACTGTCTTCATCATTCCTGCATTGTCCACTGCTGACCTGTTAGAAATCCAAGTAAAATTATCAAGTGGAATAAAAGTGGATGTGGGTTCCTCAGGCAGCTCTTCAAAAGGTTTGATATTTGGCCCGTAGACAATGTGTTTGATGTTAGGAAGAGGGACCAATGAGCTTGGTTGTCCCCTTAACTTCCTTGACTTCTTTGCCCAAAGCTCCATTGCTTGAGCAATTGCCAACTTAATTGATCTTTCTTTGAGGTCCACTGATTCATCAAAATCTTCAGAGATGGACTCAAAGATCTTCTTGGCTTCAGCTTTGACTATGTGGCTTATTCTCATTCTTAACCTGTCCAAAAAGAATTCTGAATCAAGTGCTTGAATGAGAGAGCTTGTCTCAAGCCACTTCAATACCCATGCTTCTTCAACAGCAAAGGCTTTCCATTTGGTCATTTCAGCTGGACTCTTTGTCAGTCTGAATTCCCTCCACCTGTTGTATCTGATCTTCTCATTATTGAACTGTGTCAGGCGGTTGACCCTTTCATTCTCAGCATCAAGCCTTTTTAGGAATTCTTCAAAGATAGCAGGATCTTCCCTGACAATCTCCAAAGACAGTCTGATTTCTTCTCTCCTCTTTGGCTTTGTCTTAGGTGCAGGCATAGCAGGTATTGGTTTGTTTGGATCCCTTGGTTCACCAATAACTATCCCACCAGTATGCTGATGTCCATGAGCATCCTTGGTGCTTGCTTCAATAGCAGCGGCCAACTCTGCTGCCTCAACAGCATCCCTTTGCTCTTGGGTCATTTTGCTGGCTTCTTCCTCCAGCCTCTTAAGCTCTAAGCTTTTCTGCCTTTCTTCTTCTGCTTTCTCAGCAGCTATCCTCTGCTTTTCAGCAGCATCTTGTCTTTTCTTTTCTGCAGCAGTTAAGTAAGTGGCAATCTTGCCAGTCCTCTTTCTTCTAGATTCAGGACTCTCAACTGCTTGAATGGGAGTTGCAGCAACTGGAGTAGGGTGCAGCAACAGTGTAGCTTCCTCTGGTGTTGTACTAGTCTGCTGTGCTTCTCTAACTTCAGCAGATAGTGCAGCAGAAGAGTCTTCTGTTGTCATTCCAACTTTAGAAACAACTTCAGCTTCAGCAGTATCACTCTTAGCAATTTGGACAGCAGGTTCTTCAATTATTACAGGTCTTTCTGCTTCTGCTGTTGTTTCTCTAACAGTTGCAACAGGCTCTTCAGAGAAGGTGACCTTTCTCTTGGCCTTTGATTTTGCAATCCTTTTGGCAGGGGGTTTGGCAGTAGGAGGTCCCCTTGCCTCACTCTTTGTTCTCATCCTCTTCAACCTTTGAAGAGGAATTTCTTCCTCAGACTCTGTCCTTTCAGGAGATGAGTCAGTCCTCATCTGCTCAATCTCCCTAGTAAAATCTTCAATTTCTTTTTCTTGAACTTCATCCTCAGAAAATGCTGAATCAGTCTTAACAGTAGACTGTGCTGTTGGCTCAGCAACTTGGCTTGTCTGTCCCTCCTTTTTGTTCTTCTTAGAGGGGCCCTTTTTGGATTTTGCAGGGGCTTTTCTTTTGGGTTCTTCTACTATTTTTCTCACTGGTTCGTAGAGTTTGAACTCTTTGCTACCATGAGTAGACTTCCCTGGTCCTAGTGGGCATTGCAGAGATGCAAACAAATTGCTAAGTAAAATAGCATGAGAATGCCTCTTATCACTTAACAGCTCATAAACGTGAGCAGCCCAGTTAACCTTTAGCCCGTAGTAGATACACACCATTGTGTAGTATCTTCTTCTGGGTAACCCATCCAGAGAGCTTGTATAGCTTTCCAGTACCTTCGCAATGATATCAGCAAACCTCTGATATTCATCCTTCAGCTGGGTCTTCATCAAAGTCCCAGTCATCTTTTCTCCTTCCTTCGCACAAATAGCCCAAAACTCTTCTTCCTTTTCAGACCCAAGGTCTGTCACATCTCCTCCCTTGTTCGTCAGCTTATAAATTTCACTAAGAACAGCAGCAGATACAACAACCTTCTTACCACCGATGACGGCAGTCATAACAGTGTCATCACTGTTGAATTTTCTGGTCATGTAGAAATGGTATACATCTTCCAGGTAGACCCTATCTTCGTGTGCTTCCAACACTGGAACCAACGATGCCTCTTTGATTTTCTCCATCAGTGCGCGCATCAGATCAGTACCCGAAAAGTGGAATTTGCTGTAGTTTAGATATCTTCCGTCAATAATCTTGTCCATTTCTGAGATTAGTGAGTGGATTCTGCAAAAGAACAGTGATCTTTCGAAGCAAGAGGGTTTGAGAGTTAGAGAGTTTGAGAGTGTTTGTGTGCGTAAGACGACTAAACTGTTTAGATCGGATTTTATAGGTTTCCTTTTGATTAGGTTTTCGTGATTTATCAGAACCGTAGATCTAATCTGACAGTTTTTAATCGTGTGGATAGGAGAGACGGATTTCAATTTTATTATTTTAATGTCAGATGGGCGGGAAACTCTATCGACACTAATCTGTTACTTATAAAAGCGCGTTTTTAATAATACGTTTTATGACCATGCTTATATAAGGTATCAGATGAGTAGAGTTAAACTTATCTGACAGACGAGTGATCTGTTATCTGATATTACTAGAGAATGCCAATAGCTAGTAATCTTCCTCTGCTGTTTGTCAATCCAGCAAGATAAAATAATCTTCAATCTTCAAGAATTAAGAACACATCTTCAAGATAACTTAACTTCAACTAACTGTCATTAACAGATTTCATCTTTTAGAACAGAAGTACCGCTAGTCTTACACGTTCCCCCTGACTTTAAGAATTCATCAGTTAACTAGTCTGTTGAAGGTTAATCCTTGAATAAAATAACTGATGACTAAGCTGTTGAACTCCAGTCTTCTGAAGAGTTCCCCCTCAGCTTATGCATCCAGATTAAGTAGTCCTAACTCAGCTCTTAGAGTTGAGAACCTTGCTTCACTTAAAGGTTTAGTGAAAATATCAGCAATCTGATTGTCAGTATGAACATACTCAATCACAACATTGCCTTTTTCCACATGATCTCTAATGAAATGATGCTTGATCTCTATATGTTTAGTCCTTGAATGACTTGTAGTATTCTGAGTAAGAGAAATTGCACTTGTATTATCACAGTAGATTGGAATTCCACTGATCTTGATGTTGTAGTCTTCTAGTTGATGTTTCAACCAAAGTATCTGTGCACAACAAGCTCCAGCAGCTATATATTCAGCCTCAGCAGTAGATATAGAAACTGAGGTCTGTTTCTTACTCATCCATGAGATCAGACGACTACCTAAGAACTGACAGACACCTGTTGTGCTTTTTCTGTCAATCTTGCAGCCAGCAAGGTCTGAATCTGAATAACCAATAAGCTCAAATCCAGATTCTCTAGGATACCACAATCCCAATTCTTGAGTGCCTTTAATGTACTTCAATATTCTTTTGGCAGCTAAGAGATGAGATTCTTTGGGGTTTGATTGAAATCTTGCACAGACTCCAACTGAGTACATTATATCAGGTCTGCTTGCTGTTAGATACAACAATGAACCAATAATGCCTCTATATTTGGTAATGTCTACTGATTTGCCATCTTCATCTTTATCCAAACAAAGACTTGTAGACATAGGAATTGTAGCAGTAGAGCTAGTTTCCATACCAAATTTCTTGAACAGATCTCTTGTGTATTTTGCTTGGCTGATGAATATTCCATCAGGCAACTGTCTGACTTGCAATCCAAGAAAATAATTAAGTTCACCCATCATGCTCATTTCAAACTTATTCTGCATCAGCTTGGAGAACTTATCACACATCTGTTGGTTAGTTGAACCAAAAATAATATCGTCCACATATATTTGCACAAGTAATATATGATTTTCCCATTCAATTGTGAACAAGGTTTTATCTACCTTACCTTTTCGAAATCCTTTAATTAAAAGAAAATCAGATAGGGTATCATACCATGCTCTTGGAGCCTGTTTCAGTCCATATAAGGCTTTCTTCAGACGATATACTTTGTCCTCTTCTTGATAGACTTCAAATCCAGGAGGTTGCTCAACATATACCTCTTCTTGCAGTTCTCCATTGAGAAAAGCAGACTTCACATCCATCTGATAGACAGTGAAGTTCTTATAAGCAGCATAGGCAAGAAACAGTCTGATTGCTTCAAGTCTTGCTACTGGTGCAAATGTTTCATCAAAGTCAATTCCTTCTTCTTGACAATAACCTTTGGCCACTAGTCTTGCTTTGTTTCTGGTGACAACACCATCTTCATTCATCTTATTTCTGAATACCCACTTAGTGCCAATTACTCTTTGATGACTTGGTCTAGGAACTAAGTACCAGACTTCATTCCTTTCAAATTGATTTAACTCTTCTTGCATAGCTTCTATCCAGAAGGAATCATTCAGAGCTTCTTCAATTTGCTTAGACTCTATTTGAGATAGAAATGTGACAAACATAGCATCTTGTGCAGCAGCTCTTCTTGTTTTCACTCTATCTAATGGATCACCAATCACTAGTTCAGGTGGGTGATTTCTGAGCCATCTAAGATCAGGTTGCAGGTCTGAATGTTGTCCTCTGTTGTGATCTTGCAACACTACTGTTGGAGTTTCAGTAGTAGTCTGTTGAACATTTGCAGTCTGTTGAACAGTCTCTGGTCTGTCAGCTGTTTGCAACTCGTCTGTTAGACAATCAGCACTGTGATTTTGAACAGCACTTGAGTTAGCAGCTGAATCAAGATTAGGTAGTATGATGGGAACATATTCTTCATTTCTTCCAATGTCTAGCTTCTGTAAATCAGTAGACAGATCTTGATTAATACTTTGATTCTTTTCAGAAGATTGACTTGGCTCATCAAATACTACATGGATAGATTCTTCTATTAGTAATGTTCTTTTGTTAAACACTCTATAAGCTTTACTAACAGTAGAGTATCCTACAAAAACAGCTTCATCAGCCTTTTCTGCAAATGCAGTAAGGTGATTCTTCCCATTATTTAATACAAAACATTTACAACCAAAAATCTTAAAGTAATGAATGTTTGGTTTTCTGTTGTTCCAAACTTCATATGGAGTCTTGTTCTGATTTTTGTTGATCATACATCTGTTTTGGGTAAAGCATGCTGTGTTTGTTGCTTCTGCCCAAAATCTTTGAGGCAGTTTAGCTTCAGCTATCATGGTTCTGACAGCTTCCTTTAGTGTTCTGTTTCTCCTTTCAGCAACACCATTCTGTTGAGGGGTCCTAGCAGCTGAATACTCATGATGTATTCCTTTTATGCTACAATACTCTTCAACAGTAGAGTTTGTAAACTCTGTCCCTCTATCTGATCTGATCTTCAATATTTTGATGCTTTTCTCATTTTGGATCAGTTCCATCAGATTGGTAAGATGTTCCTTGGTTTCACTTTTCTTTTTCATGAAAATCACCCAAGTATATCTTGAATAATCATCCACAACAGCTAGGCAGTATTTCTTTCCACCATTGCTGACTGGATCAATGGGTCCAAATAAGTCCATATGCAGTAGCTCCAATATTCTTCCAGATGATTGGTGCTTCTTTTCTTTGAATGATGACTTGATTTGTTTCCCCTTCTGACATGCATCACAAAGCTTGTCTTTGCTCATGACTGCTTTTGGAATCCCTTCTACCAAATCATTCTTGATTAATCTGTTTATGGTCTTGAAGTTTAAATGATTCATTCTTTTGTGCCATAGCCAACTAATTTCACTTGGTGCAGATGCCACCAAACAAACACTTGAATTCTTGTCAACAGAATTCCAGTCGACTATGTAGACATTTCCTTGTCGTCTTCCAGATAAAATTACCTTCTTTGTACGAATCTGTTCAACATAGCACTTATCTGTTGAGAAGATGACTGAATATCCTTTGTCACAAAATTGACTTATACTCAGCAGATTATACTTTAGGCCTTTAACATATGAGACGTCAGATATCTCTATGTTTCCCTTGATTATTCTTCCTTTAGCTTTAATCTTGCCTTCTTTGCTGTCTCCAAATGTAACACTTGGACCATCCACAGCAACTGCATCAGTCAACTCATGTATATTTCCACACATGTGTCTTGAACATCCACTGTCCAAGTACCAAATCTTCTCTACTTTACTCCTACTCCTAATCCTAACCTACAAAACAAAATAAAAATTGTTTTAGGTACCCTTATTGAGAGGGTCCTGAAGGATTAGTTCCACCTTTGACAACCCAAGATGTTGATGTCTTAGGCTTCTTAGGCTTCTGAGTTTTAGGAGCATGAACAGCTTCATTTTTATCATAGTTATCAGATAAGTCATGTTGATGATCAGTATGATATGAATAATGTTCATAAGCAGGGTAAGGTGCATGATATGTAGGATATGCATGCATTGGATGAGCATGATAAGGTGCATAGTAACTAGGAAATTGAGATGCATGATACATAGGATGATATGTAGCAGGTTGCACATAATATGACTCATTTCCATACCAAGCATTTTGATTTTTCTTGTTTTTATGCTTCTTTGGTTTACTAGATGCTTGCTCAATTGATTTTGACTTAGTTTTACCAGTAGTCTGATTGACTTTAGTTTTATCAGCAGACTTCTTAGAACTCTGCTGCTTGGTCTTACTAGTCTGATTTCCTACACTAGACTCTTTGCTCTTTTTAGCCTTAGGAGATTTCTTCTCCTTTACCACTTTCTCAGTTGAGGTAGGTCTAGCAGTTTGAACATACAGAATGACCTTACTATTGTCAGCAGAAATGAATTTTTCAGTATGATTCAACTCTAGTTTATCCTTTTCTAAAGGTGTCTCCTGTTTCTTAGATGTATGCATGGATGGAACAGTTGACTTATCATGAGACTCAATAATTTTCTCAAGTTCCATGATTTTTCCTTTATAGACCTCACATTCATCTTTCAGAGATTCATGCTCTTGCTCAAGCTGTTTATATTCAGCTGATTCCCTTGGCTTTTCAGCTAAGAGTTTCAGTGAACTATTTTGCTCTTTTAGCAGGATCATCTCTTCCTTAAGCTTTTTATATGCTTCAGCAATACCAGTATTGTTAAGCATCATTTGTTCAAATGAATTAAATAATTCATCATTAAGAGGAGTTACCTCATCCTCAGAGTCATCAGAGTCCTTTGCCATCAGGCACAGGAGAGCAGGTTTTTCTTCATCAGAAGATTCTTCATTAGACGAGTCTGAATCTGAATCAGATGAGTAGACAGCAGTCAGCTTTTCTGCTTCAGCCATCATTGCTTTTCCTCTCTGATGCTTTCTTTCTTTTCTCACTTTCTTCTCCTCTTCAGTGTACTTTTCTGCTTTTGGATATGGGCAGTCTTTGATGAAGTGTCCCAATTTCCTGCAGTTGTAACACATTAGTTTTGATTTATAATCATCTTTATCTTGAGAAGAAAAGTTAGGTTTAGAAGAAGAAGCATTGTTGTATTTGTTCTTCATTTTTCTTTTGTAGAACTTCTTGAAATTGTTCATCAACAGTGCAACATCTCCAGCTGTGTACTCCTTTTTGTTGAGTAGTGATGCTTCATCAGATGAGTCCACATCTTTGCTTTTCTGTGCTGGTCTCCTGGTGTTTTCAGCAGCAACCAGTGCAGCTGTGGGTCCTGAAGTTGAGGTTTCTTCAATTCCCATCCTATGCAGTTTATACTCGAATGCCTTGAGTACAGAAAACAGCTCAGTAAGAGAGATTTTTCCCAAATCCCTTGATTCTTCCATTGCTGTCACTTTCATGTTGAACTTTGGGGGTAGTGCCTTTAGTACTCTGACAGTGATCTCTTTGTCAGTGAAGGTCTTTCCCAGCTTTAAGACTTCATTTAGAGTTCTGGTGAATCTGATATCCATTTGATCAATGGTTTCTCCAGACTTCATCTTGAAGTTATCCAGCTTCTCCAAGGCAACAGTGAGCTGATGCTCCTTTATAGCATCATTGCCTTCGCTCATGTCTCTGACTTTGTCCCACATCTCCTTTGCAGTCTTGCAATGTTTGACCTTGTCAAACCGATCGTTATCCAGGGCTTTAGTCATGATGAATCTCCCAACTTTGTCTAGATTGAAAAGCTTTATTTCCTCTGGAGTCATCTCGTGAAGGTCTTTTTCCACAACCGTATCTACTTCATTTATTTTGATGGTCTTTGTGAATCTGAATGGACCTTTAATGATACATGTGTACATGTTGTCATTATAAGCAGCAAGGAAAATCTCCATTCTGATTTTCCAGTCTTCAAAAGACATACCAGCAATGTGGGGAACATGGCTGATACAGTCCATTCTTCAAAAAGTTTTGATTTTTCAAAAAGATGCTCTTTTGAAAAGTTTAAAAACCTTTGAAAAACACTTGGATCAAGCTCGTTGATCAGGCAGCTGATTCTAATGAACCACCTGCTTTGATACCACTTGTTGGTCCCAAGTGGTCAGAAGAGGTCTAGAGGGGGGGGGGGGGTGAATAGACCTCTGAAAATTTTTGAACTTAAAAACTTTTCAGTCTTCTGTCAGCAGACTAAGCTGATGAAGAACAGTAAGCAGACTAATCTGATCGTGAACAAATCTTGAACAGACGACTGACCACTCTTCTTACAGTGACTTAGCTGTTTTTCAGCAAAACAGTTTTTCAAAGAGTATACTTGCAGCGGATTGATTGTAAGTGTTCTTCACAAGTAAACTAAGTTCTAAAAGATTTTATCCCCAGTTTTCAAACTCCTTATAAAATCTTTTGTTTGATTCAAAGTGTTAAAAATGCAAACTTTAAAATATGCAAGAAAACTTTAAATGCAAGATAACACAAAGAATTTTTATAGTGGTTATATGGATGTAAATCCTTTAGTCCACTCTTCCAGATCACACAGATTCTGGGTTATACTATAATCACTTAGATTACAATATTTCTCCACTTACACCTAAACAACTAATGAAAAGGCTGTAAGCTCACAATAGGAGTTCACAAAGAAAACCTATCCTCTAAAGTAGAATCACTCACAAAGACGGATTCTAACTTCGCACAACACTCAGCTATTACAAAATCACTCAGATAATGTTTTTCTGATTTCTTCAACTGGGTTTCTGTCAACAGATGACTTCCACCAGACGAGTGAGCTGTTTGAGCTTTTGAGACTTAGAGAAATTCTGCTTCAAAATTTCGATCTCTGATTGTTGTTGTCTCTTTGCTCGATTGAAATTCAGCTCTATTTATACATGGAAATGAAAATATGACCGTTGAAGGCAAGTCACAGATCAAATCCATCCTTCAGCTCTTTTGAAACGGCTCTCTGCAGCAAACCGTACAGTGTACAGTACTTTTCTGTCCATCACATTTAATGCTGCATTAAATGCACTCTGCTGATCCGAGGATATCTTCAATCATTTGCTATTACTACCCTTCTCTTTCAGCATTTATTACACTAGGTGCATTTATTACCGTTGAACTGATCTCATGATCTCTTCCACTCTGCTGATCGAAGCAACCCTTCTGATAGGTACTCTGCTGATCAAATACTGAACTCATCTGATTTGACTCGGCTGATGACCTACCCTTCTGTTTGCTGTTTCAGCAAGAGATCACTAGTCTTCTGGTCTTTGAACTCTTCTGATATCTTCTTTGCTTGTTCAAAGATCTTTCTAAGGGAACTAAGCTTTCCATACTTAGCTGATTATGATGTTTTGGAAATCATCAAAACCTTCCCTTAAATTTTGACTTCTTTCATCTTCATCTTCTTCCAACACTTATGAGAAGTAACATCAGAGTTTTTCTTATGTGGAAATACATTCTCGAAAAATGTAGCATCACGTGATTCAATTATAGTATTCACGTTTATGTTGCTTACTTTAGATTTGAACACTAGAAATCTGTAGCGCTACTATTTTCCGCATGACCTATATAGTAGCAATCCACGGTTTTTGGTCCAATTTTTGGTCCAACCTTTTCTTTCTTAGGTCTTGGTACAACTACCTTTGCCAAGCACCCCTACACTTTGAGGTATTTATAACTTGGTTGTCCACCTTTCCATAACTCATACGGAATGGTATCATTTTTCTTGTGCGGAACTCTATTTAATATATGGTTAGCCATAAATAAAGCTTCCCCCCACAAGTTCTTAGGTAAACCCGAATTGAAAAGTAATACATTGAGAATGTCTCTTAAGGTTCGGTTTTTCCTTTTGGCTACTCCATTTGATTGAGGTGAGTATGGTGCCGTTGTTTGGTGAATTATCCCCGAGTCGGCACACAACTGTGCAAAGGGATATTCGTATTCACCACCTCTATCAGATCTAAGAATTTTTATCTTCTTATTTAACTGATTTTTTCCACTTCAGCTTTGTATCTTACAAAAGCATTTATTTCTTCCTTTTTCTTATTTAATAAGTAAACGTAGTAATAACGTGTATAATCATCAATAAATGTGATGAAGTACTTTTTCCCTCCTCGAGTTGGAGTTGACTTGAGATTGCACAAGTCTGTGTGAATTAGCTCTAATGGTTGTGAGCTCCTTTCCACTGAAGGGAAATGTTGTTTCTCAAACTTTGCCTCAATGCAAATTTCACACTTATAAGATTTATCAATATCGAATTTAGGAATTAATCCTAAGTTTGCTAAGTTTTTTCATTTTTCTAAAATTAATGTGGCCTAATCTATCATGCCAAAGTAAAGTGGACTCAAGCAAGTAAGCAGAAGAATTATTATATTATTAATTAATTTGACGTTTTTGCTAATAACGGCTACATTAGCCTTAAATAGGCCATCACACAAATATCCTTTGCCTACATACATTCCCCCTTTGGTCAGCACAAATTTATCTGACTCAAAGGCTAATCTAAAACCTTTTTTAGTTAGGACAGAACCAGAAATTAAATTCTTCCTAATGTCCGGGACATGAAGAACTTCATTGAGAGTAACATCTTTTCCTGAGGTAAATTTGAGAACCACTTTGCCTTGTCCCTCCACCACGGAGTGAGCATCATTTCCCATGTACAACTTCTCTTCGTGATCAAACTTCTTGTATGAAGTGAACATGTTTATGTCATAGCAAATGTGACGGTTAGCTCCAGTATCCTGATAGAATAGTGTCCTGCAAGCCAACTATTTGGCTGCATTTAATTGAAAGGACCATTCAGTTGGATTAATAAATGCATTTTATTATATGGTCATCTTTATCTTATGTAATAATTATCTACGCATAAGGATATAAGTCCTTAGATCACAGGGCTATGGGACAACCCGTGGACTGATCTCCAAGGCCGTGATCTAGAACATATTCAAGAGTCGTAGAATCCAATCGAGATGGGACATCATTGGATTCGGTTAGACTCTCACTATTGTGTATACTCCGATGAACTGGAGAACGCTGGGGTCCACGAGCGTGACTGGGATAGTCGATACACATAAGTGGGTGGCTTGCTGGGATGGCAAGTGCACTGAATACCCCAATTAGGAAATAACTCACCATGGAAGCGGTAGTCGCATATCGGGGTTGAAGTTATTCCAATTTGCAATAGTTGTTGGTCCCAAGTGGTCAGATGAGGTCTAGAGGGGGGGGGGTGAATAGACCTCTGAAAATTTTTGAACTTAAAAACTTTTCAGTCTTCTGTCAGCAGACTAAGCTGATGAAGAACAGTAAGCAGACTAGTCTGATCGTGAACAAATCTTGAACAGACGACTGACCACTCTTCTTTCAATGACTTAGCTGTTTTATCAGCAAAACAGTTTTCCAAGAGAATACTTGCAGCGGATTGTTTGAAAGTGTTTTTCACAAGTAAACTAAGTTCCAAAAGATTTTATCCCCAGTTTAAAACTCCTTATAAAATCTTTTTGATTGATTCAAAGTGTTTAAAATGCAAACTTTAAAATATGCAAGAAAACTTTAAAAGCAAGATAACACAAAGAATTTTTATAGTGGTTATATGGATAAAAATCCTTTAGTCCACTCTTCCAGATCACACAGATTCTGGGTTATACTATAATCACAAAGATTACAATATTTCTCCACTTACACCTAAACAACTAATGAGAAGGCTGTAAGCTCACAATAGGAATTCACAAAGAAAACCTATCCTCTAAAGTAGAATCACTCACACAGATGGATTCTCACTTCGCACAACACTCAGCTATTACAAAATCACTCAGATAATGTTTTTCTGATTTCTTCAACTGGGTTTCTGTCAACAGATGACTTCCACCAGACGAGTGAGCTGTTCGAGCTTTTGAGACTTAGAGAAATTCTGCTTCAAAATTTCGATCTCTGATTGTTGTTGTGTTATGCTCGATTTGAAATTCAGCTCTATTTATACATGGAGATGAAATTATGACCGTTGAAGGCAAGTCACAAATCAAATCCATCCTTCAGCTCTTTTTGAAACGGCTCCCTGCAGCATTCCGTACTGTGTACAGTACCTTTCTGTCCATCGCATTTAATGCTGCATTTAATGCACTCTGCTGATCCGAGGATATCTTCAATCATTTGCCATTACTACCCTTCTCTTACAGCATTTATTACACCAAGTGCATTTATTACCGTTGGACTAATCTCTTGACCTCTTCTACTCTGCTGATCAAAACGACTCTGCTGATAGATACTCTGCTGATCAAATACTGAACTAATCTGATTTGACTCGGCTGATGATCTACCCTTCTGTTTGCTGATTCAGCAAGAGATCACTAGTCTTCTGAGCTTTGAACTTTGAACTCTTCTGATGTCTTCTTTTACTTGTTCAAAATTCTTCTAAGGGAACTAAGCTTTCCATACTTAGCTGATTATGATGTTTTGGAAATCATCAAAACCTTCCCTTAATTACTTGTCTTCTTTCATCTTCATCTTCATCCAACAATTTCCCCCTTTTTGATGATGACAAAACTCCAGCTAAGTACCTGTACCTAAACTAAAGTTTTGATCCTCAAAAATTTCTGAGATAGAAATGATGTGTTGGAGTCAAACTTGCAATTTTATAGATAATGAACTGATTACATTTTACAAGTTGAAAGATGAAAAGTACAAAATACTTAAAAAAAATTACAAGGATTTTTAATATAAAGAAAATCTAGCCAAGGCTAGTCTTCTGTCTTCTTTTCTTCCTTGTCTTCTTTCTCAGATTCTTCTTCAGATAATTTAGAAGTCTCAGCTTCCAAATTTTCAATGAATCTTTTCTTCAGCAGCTCTAACTTCCTTTTCTTGACATCTGGATCAAGTTGTTCTTCAGCTGAATCTTTGGCAGCAGCTAGTTCTTTGTCTGACTTGGCTTTTGCTTCAGATTCTTCCTCTTCAGCTTGGTCTTCTTCTTCTGTTATTCTCTTATCTGTTGGTCTGCTTGATTCTTCCATATTTTTAGCAGTCTCACCAGCAGATTCTTCTAACACTTCAGTTGCTTCATCTTGGTTGTCTTCTTCCTCTTCAACAGATCTTCTGACTCTTTCATAGGAAGTTCCAACTCTCATCTGTCCAAATATCCTTTCTTCCCCCTTTTTGTCATCATCAGCAGGGACAGGTGGATATTGTGGTGCAACTGGTGTAATTAGAAGAGAATCACATAGAAGTTTGATGTTCTCTTCCATTGCATTGATCTGAGCTTGCTGTCTGAGTTGATTGGCTTTGAATGCTCTCATCTCCGTGAGCAGATCTTCTCCTTGATCACCTAATTGGATTTGAGTTCCCAGAATCCAATTTGATGAAGCCTTGAAGTCGTTCATCATGTTGCCCATGACTTCATCTTCTGCTTGGAGTGCCAATTCAACAGTCTGTTCAATGTTTTTCCAACCTTCAGTAGTGCTTTGTGTCCTTCTCCTTAGTATATCCATATCCTGACATATAGATTGTACATTCTGAGCAGTATCTTTCATTAAATCAGTAGGAACAGCAGCAGCAACCTTCTGAATAGGTTGATGAACAGCAGCTAACACTTCTGCTTTTAACTCTTCTTTCATCTCCTTCATGGACTTGGTAAACATTTGATGAATGGAGTCTAACAGATTTGTCTCTGTTGTAGCAGCAGGTGTTTCTTTGGTAAGTTGCTCTGTTGGTTGAATTGTCAGTGCAAGGGACTGATCTGCTGAGCTATCAGCAAGGCTTGGAGTGCTTTCCTTCTCCTTAGCCTGATCATCTCCTTTATCAGCAACTTCTTTCTCCTTTAACTGATCTGCTGGAATTTCTTCTTCCTTCTTTGATTCATCAGCAGCATCAGACTTATCATCCTGCACTTTGTCTTGATCAGATGGGTCTGAAGTACCCTCAATTTTCTTTGGTTGATCAGAAGACTTGTCTCTCTCTTCATTTGCAGGTGATATTATCTTCTTGACAGTTTCAACTGTCTGCATCAGTCCTTCATTGTCCACTGCAGACCTGTTACAAATCCAAGTAAAGTTGTCAAGAGGAATAAAAGTAGTTGTTGGTTCCTCTGGCAGCTCTTCATAGGGTTTGATGTTTGGTCCATAGACAATGTGCTTGATGTTAGGAAGTGGGACCAGTGAGCTTGGTTGTCCCCTTAACTTCCTTGCTTTCTTGGCCCAAAGCTCCATTGCTTGAGCAATAGCCAACTTAATAGATCTTTCTTTGAGATCTACTGAGTCATCAAAATCCTCAGAAATGGATGCAAAGATCTTCTTGGCCTCTTCCTTGACTATGTGACATATCCTCATCCTTAACCTGTCCAGGAAGAATTCTGAATCAAGTGCTTGAATAAGTGAGTTTGTCTCAAGCCATTTCAATACCCAATCTTCTGTAGCCTTGAATTCTTTCCACTTGGCCATTTCAGCAGGACTCTTTGTTAATCTGAATTCTCTCCATCTGTTGTATTTAATCTTTTCAGAATGGAAGAGTGTCAGACGGTTGACTCTTTCATTTTCAGCGTCTAGTCTTCTGAGAAATTCTTCAAAAATTGCAGGGTCTTCCCTGACAATTTCAAGAGATAATCTTATTTCTTCTCTTCTCTTTTCCTTAATCTTAGGTGCAGGCATAGCTGGTATTGGTTTATTTGGATCTCTTTGCTCACCAATAACTATCCCACCAGTACGCTGAGGACCATGAGCATCCTTAATGCTTGCTTCAATGACAGCAGCCAACTCTGCTGCCTCAAAAGCATCTCTCTGCTCTTGAGTCATCTTGCTGGCTTCTTCTTCCAGCCTTTTTAACTCTAGGCTTTTCAGCCTATCTTCTTCTGCTTTCTCAGCAGCAATCCTATGCTTTTCAGCAGCGTCCAGTCTCATCTTTTCTGCAGCAGTCACATAAGTTGAGGTTTTGCCAATCCACTTTCTTCTAGATTCAGGGCTCTCAACTGCTTGGATAGGTGTTGCAGCAACTGGAGTAGGATGCAACAACAGAATTTTTCCCTCTAGTGATGTACTAGTCTGCTGTTCCTTTTCTTTATCAGCAGATAGTGCAGCAGTTGAGGCTTCTGTTGTCACTTCAACTGTAGGAACACTTTCAGGCTCAGCAGTAGCAGCCTTAGTAGCTTTAACAACTGGTTCTTCAACATTTAATGGCCTTTCTGCTTCAGTTGTTGTCTTTCTTACAGTTTCAACAGGCTCTTCAGGGAAAGTGACCTTTCTCTTAGCCTTTGACTTAGGAATTTTCTTGACAGCAGGGGGGTTGGCAGTAGGAGGTCCCCTTGCTTCACTCCTAGTCCTTAGTCTCTTCAATCTTTGAAGTGGAATTTCCTCTTCAGATTCAGTTTCTTCAGAGGATGACCCTGTCTTCATATTTTCAATTTCATCAGTGAAGTCATCTACCACCTTCTTAGAGACTTCAATTTCGGGTTCTGCTGATCCAGCCATAACAGCAGACTGTGCTGTTGGCTCAGCAGACTGACTAGTCTGACCTTCCTTCTTGCTCTTCTTAGAAGGAGTCTTCTTAGACTGTTTGGGGGCTTTTCTCTTTGGTTTTTCCACCAGTTGCCTCACTGGTTCGTAGAGTTTGAATTCTTTGCTTCCATGGGTTTGTTTTCCTCCACCCATAGGGCATTGCAGAGAAGCAAACAAGTTACTCAGCAGAATGGCATGAGAATGCCTTTTGTCACTTAACAGCTCATAAACATGAGCAGCCCAGTTCACTTTCATCCCATAGTAAATGCAAATCATGGTGTAGAGTCTTTTCCTTGGCAACCCATCCAAAGAACCCGTAGCACAATCTAGAACCTTTGCTATGATATCAGCAAATCTTTGGTATTCATCCTTCAGCTGGGTCTTCATCAAAGTCCCAGTCATCTTCTCTCCCTTCTTAGCACAAATACCCCAAAATTCCTCTTCTTTTTCTGACCCTAACGAGGTCACATCTCCTCCCTTGTCTGTCAACTTATAAACTTCATTAAGAACAGCAGCAGATACAGCGATTTTCTTACCACCAATGACAGCAGTCATAACAGTGTCATCATCGTTGAATTTTCTGGTCAGGTAGAAGTGGTAGACATCCTCTAGGTAGACTCTATCTTCGTGAGCCTCCAAAACAGGAACCAATGATGCTTCTTTGATCTTTACCAGTAGAGAGCGCATTAAATCGGTGCCAGAGAAATGAAATTTGCTGTAGTTGAAGTATCTTCCCTCAACAATCTTGTCCATTTTCGGAGATTTGAGAGTAGATTCTGCAAAAGAACAGTGAACTTTCGAAGCAGTAGGGTTTGAGAGTTAGAGAGTTTGAGAGTTTTTGAGTGCGTAAGATGACTATTCTGTTCAGATCGGATTTTATAGGTTTCCTTCTGATTTGGTTTTCGTGATTTATCTAAACCGTTGATTTAATCTGAAAGTTTTTAATCGTGCGGATGAGAGTCGCGGATTTCAATTTTATTATTTTAATGTCAGATGGGCGGGAAACTCTATCGACACTAATCTGTTTACTTATAAAAGCGTGTTTCTAAAGATACGTTTTATGACCATGCTTATATAAGATATCAGATGAGTAGAGTTTAACTTATCTGACAGACGAGTGATCTGTTATCTGATATTACTAGAGAATGCCAATAGCTAGTAATCTTCCTCTGCTGTTTGTCAATCCAGCAAGATAAAATAATCTTCAATCTTCAAGAATTAAGAACACATCTTCATGATAACATAACTTCAACTAACTGTCATTAACAGATTTCATCTTTTAGAGCAGAAGTACCGCTAGTCTTACACGTTCCCCCTGTCTTTAAGAATTCATAAGTTAACTAGTCTGTTGAGAGTTAATTCTTGAATGAAATAATCTGATGACTAAGCTGTTGAACTTCAGTCTTCTGATGAGTTCCCCCTCAGCTTATGCATCCAGGTTAAGTAATCCTAACTCAGCTCTTAGAGTTGAGAACCTTGCTTCACTTAGAGGTTTGGTGAAGATATCAGCAATCTGATTATCAGTATGAACATACTCAATCAAAACATTGCCTTTTTCAACATGATCTCTAATGAAATGATGTTTAATCTCAATATGTTTAGTCCTTGAATGACTTGTAGTGTTCTGAGTAAGTGAGATTGCACTTGTATTGTCACAGTAGATTGGAATTCCACTGATCTTGATGTTGTAGTCTTCTAGTTGATGCTTCAACCAAAGTATCTGTGCACAGCAAGCTCCAGCGGCTATATATTCAGCTTCAGCAGTAGATATAGAAACTGAGGTTTGTTTCTTACTCATCCATGAGATCAGACGACTGCCTAAGAACTGACAGGCACCTGTTGTGCTCTTTCTGTCAATCTTGCAGCCAGCAAGGTCTGAATCTGAATAGCCAATTAGTTCAAATCCAGATTCTCTAGGATACCACAATCCCAATTCTTGAGTGCCTTTAATATACTTCAATATTCTCTTGGCAGCTAAGAGATGAGATTCTTTGGGGTTTGATTGAAATCTTGCACAGACTCCAACTGAGTACATTATATCAGGTCTGCTTGCTGTTAGATACAACAATGAACCAATAATGCCTCTATATTTGGTTATGTCCGCTGATTTGCCATCTTCATCTTTATCCAAACGAAGACTTGTAGACATAGGAATGGTAGCTGTTGAGCTAGTTTCCATACCAAATTTCTTGAACAGATCTCTTGTGTATTTTGCTTGGCTGATGAATATCCCATCAGGCAACTGTCTAACTTGCAATCCAAGAAAATAGTTAAGTTCACCCATCATGCTCATTTCAAACTTATTCTGCATTAGCTTGGAGAACTTATCACACATCTGTTGGTTAGTTGAACCAAAAATAATATCGTCCACATATATTTGCACAAGCAATATATGATTTTCCCATTCAATTGTGAACAAGGTTTTATCTACCTTACCTTTACGAAATCCTTTAATTAAAAGAAAATCAGATAGGGTATCATACCATGCTCTTGGAGCCTGTTTCAGTCCATATAAGGCTTTCTTCAGACGATATATTTTATCCTCTTCTTGGTAGACTTCAAATCCTGGAGGTTGTTCAACATACACTTCTTCTTGCAATTCTCCATTGAGAAAAGCAGACTTCACATCCATCTGATAGACAGTGAAGTTCTTGTGAGCAGCATAGGCAAGAAACAGTCTGATTGCTTCAAGTCTTGCTACTGGTGCAAAAGTTTCATCAAAGTCAATTCCTTCTTCTTGACAATAACCCTTGGCCACTAGTCTTGCTTTGTTTCTGGTGACAACACCATCTTCATTCATTTTATTTCTGAAAACCCACTTAGTGCCAATTACTCTTTGATGACTTGGTCTAGGAACTAAGTACCAGACTTCATTCCTTTCAAATTGATTCAACTCTTCTTGCATAGCTTCTATCCAGAAGGAGTCATTTAGAGCTTCTTCAATTTGTTTAGGCTCTATTTGAGATAGGAATGTGACAAACATAGCATCTTGTGCAGCTGCTCTTCTTGTTTTCACTCTATCTAAAGGATCACCAATGACTAACTCAGGGGGGTGATTCTTGAGCCATCTGAGATCAGGTTGCAAATCATGATGTTGTCCTCTGTCTTGATCTTGCAACACTACTGTTGGAGTTCCAGTAGTAGTCTGTTGAACATTTGCCGTCTGTTGAACAGTCTCTGGTCTGTCAGCTGTTTGCAACTCGTCTGTTAGACAATCAGCACTGTGATTATGAACAGCACTTGAGTTAGCAGCTGAACTTAGATTAGGTAGTATGATGGGAATATATTCTTCATTTCTTCCAACGTCTAACTTCTGTAAATCAGCAGACAGATCTTGATTTACACTTTGATTCTTTTCAGAAGATTGACTTGGCTCATCAAATACTACATGGATAGATTCTTCTATTAGTAATGTTCTTTTGTTAAAAACTCTATAAGCCTTACTAACAGATGAGTATCCTACAAAGACAGCTTCATCAGCCTTTTCTGCAAATGCAGTAAGGTGATTTTTCCCATTATTCAATACAAAACATTTACAACTAAAAATCTTAAAGTAATGAATGTTTGGTTTTCTATTGTTCCAAACTTCATATGGAGTCTTGTTTTGATTTTTGTTGATCATACATCTGTTTTGGGTGAAGCATGCTGTGTTTGTTGCTTCTGCCCAAAATCTTTGAGGCAGCTTAGCTTCAGCTATCATGGTTCTGACAGCTTCTTTTAGTGTTCTGTTTCTCCTTTCAGCAACACCATTCTGTTGAGGGGTTCTAGCAGCTGAATACTCATGATGTATTCCTTTGATGTTACAATACTCTTCAACAGTAGAGTTTGTAAATTCTGTCCCTCTATCTGATCTGATCTTCAATATCTTAATACTCTTTTCATTCTGGATCAGTTCCATCAGATTGGTAAGATGTTCCTTGGTTTCACTTTTCTTCTTCATGAAAATCACCCAAGTATATCTTGAATAATCATCCACAACAGCTAGGCAGTATTTCTTTCCACCATTGCTGACTGGATCAATGGGTCCAAATAAGTCCATATGCAACAGCTCCAATATTCTTTCAGAAGATTGGTGCTTCTTTTCTTTGAATGATGACTTGATTTGTTTACCCTTCTGACATGCATCACAGAGCTTGTCTTTGCTCATGACTGCTTTTGGAATCCCTTCTACCAAGTCATTCTTGATTAATCTGTTTATGGTCTTGAAGTTTAAATGATTCATCCTCTTGTGCCATAGCCAACTGACTTCACTTGGTGCAGATGCTACCAAACAAACACTTGAATTCTTGTCAGCAGAATTCCAGTCAACTATGTAGATATTTCCTTGTCGTCTTCCAGATAAAATTACCTTCTTTGTACCAATTTGTTCAACGTAGCACTTATCTGTTGAGAAGATGACTGAATATCCCTTGTCACAAAATTGACTTATGCTCAGCAGATTATATTTTAGGCCTTTAACATAGGAGACGTCAGATATCTCTATGTTTCCCTTGATTAATCTTCCTTTAGCTTTAATCTTGCCTTCTTTGCTGTCTCCAAAAGTGACTTTTGGACCATCCACAGCAACTGCATCAGTCAACTCATGTATGTTTCCACACATGTGCCTTGAACATCCACTGTCCAAGTACCAAATCTTCTCTACTTTACTCCTACTCCTAATCCTAACCTACAAAACAAAAATAAAATTGTTTTAGGTACCCTTATTGAGAGGGTCCTGAAGGATTAGTTCCACCCTTGACAACCCAAGATGTTGAAGTCTTAGGCTTCTTAGGTTTCTGAGTTTTAGGAGCATGAACAGTTTCATTTTTATCATAGTTATCAGATAAGTCATGTTGATGATCAGTATGATATGAATAATGTTCATAAGCAGGGTAAGGTGCATGATAAGCAGGGTATGCATGCATTGGATGAGCAGGGTAAGGTGCATAGTAATTAGGAAACTGAGGTGCATGATACATAGGATGATATGCAGCAGGATGCACATAATATGACTCATTTCCATACCAAGCATTTTGATTTTTCTTATTCTTATGCTTCTTTGGTTTACTAGGTGCTTGCTCAACTTGTTTAGACTTATCTTTACCAACAGACTGGTTCAATTTAGCTTTATCAGCAGACTTTTTAGGACTCTGCTGTTTGGTCTTACTAGTCTGATTTCCTACACTAGGCTCTTTGCTCTTTTTAGCCTTAGGAGATTTCTTCTCCTTTACCACTTTCTCAGTTGCGGTAGGTCTAGAGGTTTGAACATACAGAATGACCTTACTATTGTCAGCAGAAATAAATTTTTCAGTATGATTCAATTCTAGCTTATCCTTTACTAAAGGTGTCTCCTGTCTCTTAGATGTATGCGTGGATGCAACAGTAGACTTATCATGAGACTCAATAATTTTCTCAAGTTCCATGATTTTTCCTTTATAAACCTCACACTCAGCTTTCAGAGATTCATGTTCTTGCTCAAGCTGTTTATATTCAGCTGATTCTTTTGGCTTCTCAGCTAAAAGTTTCAGTGAACTATTTTGCTCTTTTAGCAGGATCATCTCTTCCTAAAGCTTTTTATATGCTTCAGCAATACCAGTATTGTTAAGCATCATTTGTTCAAATGAATTAAATAATTCATCATTAAGAGGAGTTACCTCATCCTCAGAGTCATCAGAGTCCTTTGCCATCAGGCACAGGAGAGCAGGTTTTTCTTCATCAGAAGATTCTTCATCAGACGAGTCTGAGTCTGAATCAGATGAGTAGACAGCAGCTGGCTTTTCTGCTTCAGCCATCATTGCCTTTCCTCTCTGATGCTTTCTTTCTTTTCTCATTTTCTTCTCTTCCTCAGTGTACTTCTCTGCTTTTGGATATGGGCAGTCTCTTATGAAGTGTCCCAATTTCCTGCAGTTGTAACACATCAGTTTTGATTTATAATCCTCTTTATCTTGAGAAGAAAAGTTAGGTTTAGAAGTAGAAGCAGCATGATTGTATTTGTTTTTCATCTTTCTCTTATAGAACTTCTTGAAGTTGTTCATCAATAATGCTACATCTCCAGCAGTGTACTCCTTTTTGTTGAGTAGAGTGGCTTCATCAGATGAGTCCACTTCTTCGCTTTTCTGGGCTGGTCTTCTGGTGTTTTCAGCAGCAACAAGTGCAGCTGTGGGTCCTGAAGTTGAGGTTTCTTCAATTCCCATCCTTGGCAGTTTATACTCATACGCCTTGAGTACGGAGAACAGCTCTGTTAGAGAAATCTTGCCCAGATCTCTTGATTCTTCCATTGCTGTCACCTTCATGTTGAACTTGGAAGGTAGAGCCTTCAGTACTTTGACAGTGATTTCTTTGTCAGTGAAAGTCTTTCCCAGCTTCAAAACTTCATTCAGAGTTCTGGTGAATCTGGTATCCATCTGATCAATGGTTTCTCCAGACTTCATCTTGAAGTTGTCCAGCTTTTCCAATGCAACACTGAGCTGATGCTCTTTAATAGCATCATTTCCTTCACTCATGTCTCTGACCTTGTCCCACATCTCCTTTGCAGTTTTGCAATGTTTGACTTTGTCAAACCGATCATTATCCAGGGCTTTGGTCATGATGAATCTCCCAACTTTATCTAGATTGTAAAGCTTTATCTCTTCTGGAGTCATCTCATGAAGGTCTTTCTCCACAACCGTATCTACTTCATTTATCTTTATGGTCTTTGTGAATCTAAATGGACCTTTAATGATACATGTATGCATGTTGTCATTATAGGCAGCAAGGAAAATCTCCATTCTGATTTTCCAGTCCTCAAAGGACATACCAGCAATGTGGGGAACATGGCTGATAGAATCCATTTTTCAAAAAGTTTTTATTTTTCAAAAAAAGATGCTCTTTTGAAAAGTTTTGAAAACCTTTGAAAAACACTCGGATCAAGCTCGTTGATCAGGCAGCTGATTCTAATGAACCACCTGCTCTGATACCACTTGTTGGTCCCAAGTGGTCAGATGAGGTCTAGAGGGGGGGGGGGGGTGAATAGACCTCTGAAAATTTTTGAACTTAAAAACTTTTCAGTCTTCTGTCAGCAGACTAAGCTGATGAAGAACAGTAAGCAGACTAGTCTGATCGTGAACAAATCTTGAACAGACGACTGACCACTCTTCTTTCAATGACTTAGCTGTTTTATCAGCAAAACAGTTTTCCAAGAGAATACTTGCAGCGGATTGTTTGAAAGTGTTTTTCACAAGTAAACTAAGTTCCAAAAGATTTTATCCCCAGTTTAAAACTCCTTATAAAATCTTTTTGATTGATTCAAAGTGTTTAAAATGCAAACTTTAAAATATGCAAGAAAACTTTAAAAGCAAGATAACACAAAGAATTTTTATAGTGGTTATATGGATAAAAATCCTTTAGTCCACTCTTCCAGATCACACAGATTCTGGGTTATACTATAATCACAAAGATTACAATATTTCTCCACTTACACCTAAACAACTAATGAGAAGGCTGTAAGCTCACAATAGGAATTCACAAAGAAAACCTATCCTCTAAAGTAGAATCACTCACACAGATGGATTCTCACTTCGCACAACACTCAGCTATTACAAAATCACTCAGATAATGTTTTTCTGATTTCTTCAACTGGGTTTCTGTCAACAGATGACTTCCACCAGACGAGTGAGTTGTTCGAGCTTTTGAGACTTAGAGAAATTCTGCTTCAAAATTTCGATCTCTGATTGTTGTTGTGTTATGCTCGATTTGAAATTCAGCTCTATTTATACATGGAGATGAAATTATGACCGTTGAAGGCAAGTCACAAATCAAATCCATCCTTCAGCTCTTTTTGAAACGGCTCCCTGCAGCATTCCGTACTGTGTACAGTACCTTTCTGTCCATCGCATTTAATGCTGCATTTAATGCACTCTGCTGATCCGAGGATATCTTCAATCATTTGCCATTACTACCCTTCTCTTACAGCATTTATTACACCAAGTGCATTTATTACCGTTGGACTAATCTCTTGACCTCTTCTACTCTGCTGATCAAAACGACTCTGCTGATAGATACTCTGCTGATCAAATACTGAACTAATCTGATTTGACTCGGCTGATGATCTACCCTTCTGTTTGCTGATTCAGCAAGAGATCACTAGTCTTCTGAGCTTTGAACTTTGAACTCTTCTGATGTCTTCTTTTACTTGTTCAAAATTCTTCTAAGGGAACTAAGCTTTCCATACTTAGCTGATTATGATGTTTTGGAAATCATCAAAACCTTCCCTTAATTACTTGTCTTCTTTCATCTTCATCTTCATCCAACAATAGTATACGAGGAACGATCCCTAACTACTTGAGATGATAGGGTTTATTTGGTGCGAGAACGTCTATGCTTTGATATGAGTTCCGACTGACTGGGGATCGCCAGAAAGTCTCTGTGGACTCATGTTGGGTATAGAGGAACTCGTATGCAGGTTCATATCATCAACAAAGGATCCATTGACCCGACTTGATAGGTTGGGAAATTCTCCTATGGATTTCTGTGAGAAATTAATTCTGGTAAAATCCTCGGCCGAGGTATCTGACGACTTTATGTAAGTAGCTCATAAAGGTTAAGTCAAAGAGAATTATTTCGAGACCAGAATGCATAAGGTCAAGACAAAAGAAAAGGGAAACCGATGAAAGACCATACCCTTAAGTCTCGACTGGGAGATTGATCGATGGAGAGATTATGTCGTATATGGAAATTGTAAATGATAAAAGGTTCACTGAATTAATTCACCAGTGATTGGGCTCCATGGGCTTGTGGCTGGACATCGACCGTGGAGTGTGGGAGAATTCCCAAATTGGCAGGGGTGCTAATTTTGGAATGATCAATCGACAGAGTGTTCGATTGATTTAGAGTAAGTATTACTCGAATAATTAAATAATATTTAATTATAACCCACGGCCAATTAAGTGGTGAACCTACGGGGGCATACACAATACACATGAAGCGAAAGCGAGGAAATAAGAACGACCAAGTCGACTGGGTCGACTGGGTGAAAAATCGACTGGGTCGATTATATTGGTGGGTCGACTGGGTCGACCCAATTGGAACAAAATTGGGTCCAATTGGAATTGGATCAGGATCATAAATTAAATTGGAGTTTAATTTGTGAAATAATTAATTAAGTTGGAATTTAATTAATTAGAAAAGGATTTTAATTAAATAGACTTAGAGTCTGATTTAATTAAATGGGAGATTAAGTTAATTAATTGGGCTATTTAATTGGGAGATTAAATTAGGCCTGGTCAAATTAATTAACTGGGCCATGAATTAATTAGGAGGCTAGGTCTTCTAATTAAAGAGGGCCATGGCCCATGTAGGAGAGAGAAGACCTAGTCCTAATAGGACTAGGTTAGGGAGATAACTATAAGTAGCCTTCTTGTAGTTATTTTTCATACAACTCCACATGCAAAATTAAGCAAGAGCAAAATTTTCTCTCCCTCTCCCAAGCTATAATCGACCGAACCCTGTCTTCCTCTTGGAAGAATTTTCGTTTTCGATTCTTGTTCCAAAATCGTTCCTATATCCTAGATCATAATATATCTTGTGTTCTAGCTGATCAAGATTTATTATTTTCGTGTAATTGTGGTGTATCAACCCGTAGAGGCGCAACACGTGGGGCGCTACTGCAGAGCTTGGGTCGATTTGCTGGAGCAGAATTCAGAGCTCGTTTTGCTAGCCGAGGATTTGCAAGGAGACAGGTATAAACGAGAAAACTTATACTGTCGTTTTATTTATATTCATATATATACAACTAGAGAGTATCCTGGCAAGATTCCTTAAGAGGCCCTAAAAGGTTTTATATTCCGCTGTGCCTAGGGCTGTTTATCTTACCGAATCCCAACAGTGGTATCAGAGCCAACTCTAGGCTTTGTATATATATGAATTTGCAAATTCTGTGATTTAAATCATATGTGTGATTTATGTATGGCTAGTTCTTTAACTGTATATGTTTTAGGACGTAGATCTATTAACTTAGAGTTAATGTAAAATTTTGATTCAAAATTTTATCATGTTAATTTTTATTTTGGATTGGGATTTAATTGAACTGGATCTGTTTCTAATTAAATCAACAAGTAATCAAACACATATTAAAACAAAGCAAAAGGAAAACAAAATTACTGCATCGGCACTCTATTCTCTTGGTGAGAATTTAATTATTTAGTGCTCGGCAAAAAAAAAAAATTTCTTTGTTCACGTGACCTTGTGTATAATGGCATGTATGTTGTTTTAATTTGGCAAATGTTACGTAAAGTTTGAACCAAACATCATGTATTGCAATTTGACTTTGTAAATTGCAACTTGAAGCCAAACCTTCTACGGCCATGATATGGTGGTTCAAAAAAATTTCGTGGCAGAATTTTGGTTGTTATGGAATCTTGGTGAATCTTGGATTGATCTTAGAGATCTAATTAACAAGGAAACTTAGAGTTTCATTTGTGATAAGACATTTAATTATAATTAATGTCTTCTAGTTAATTACCAAGATTAAAGATCTTAGAGATCTTATTAATCAAGGAAACTTAGAGTTTCAATTGTGATAAGAGATTTAATTAAAATTAATATCTTCTAGTAAGTTACCAAGATTAAAGATCTTAGAGATCTTATTAAATTAGGAAACTTGGAGTTTTGGATAAGGTATAAATCTTGGAAGATTTGGACACTACCTTAGTTAACTAATCTAATCAAAATATGATTATCTTGAGAATCTTAGAGATTTGTAAAATTGGGAAACTTAGAGTTTTGGATAAGATAGTAATCTTGGAAGATTTGTAACTATCTTAATTAACCAACTTTATCAAGATAAGAGTTGTAGATTACTTAGAACTCAAGTGAGAGTTAATTAATCTTAGAGATTAATTGTTAATTCAAAATTAAATTAACTTGGATAATTTTTATGAATTAAAATTAAAGGAGCCGGTAAATTTACATTTATGCCCTTATGTGAATTTATGCATGTTCTTGAGTGAATATGTGGATTGGTCGATTTTGCCCTTAAGCCCTGTGTAGTTTTGGTTTATTTATTTTATGGGTTGTAATTAAATGGGCCTGATTGGTGCCCTTGCTTGCGCAAACAATTGTAATAGAATAGGGCATTTATTTTTATAAGCTAGGCTTAGATTAGGCTTGGAGTCGAGAAGACCTCATGAAGACATGGAGATCCACATGGAGGCCCATTACCTTGGAGGACATGGAGGCCCAATTCATTACATGGAGGCCCAATCAAGGTGGATATTACAAGAAGGCCCATGATGTATGGGTTTGTAAATTGTAATAGTTAGGACATTTAATTTCCACACTAGACTGACCAATTGGTCCATCATGTGGCTCGTGATGGATCGCATAGGATGGGCAATCGATCAATCATATCATGCTAGGTGATGAATGTTTACTTTTTCGTAATTATTATTTGATGTATGAGATGCATGCTTAGGATAAAAAAACGTAAACAAGATAAAGCATAATCTGATGAGACCTCGCACAAGAAAACTTAAAACCTCCAATTGAACTTAAAATTCAATTAGAATATTAAATCGAATAACGGGCGCATATGAATGGTGTCTATGGTCCGAGCCTATCCAATTACTAGGTCTTAGGCATATTGTACAAATATATCTCGATGTCTCACGAGTCGTGGGTCGAGCTATAGGAAGATGATATGTCTATTGCCTCGATGCACGGTTTAGTGCCAAGGGAGGGGATAGCAAGGTTCTAGGCGCTGTCTCACGAGTCGTGGGGCGTCTAGGATTGAACTATTTCTCTTCACGAGTATTGGACATGGTTTAACGCGAGTAAGTATGGATGTCTCACGAGTCGTGGGTCCATAACAAAAACCGAGGCTAAATGAACTCAAGGGTTAGCTGGGATGGTTAACCGGCGACGTGATCGCCCACCAAGTGGATCAATTGGTATGGCCAACGAGTCGTGGGTACTGAGCGATTGCATTTGGGCCTTGAGCCCATTAGGAAATTTTTATTTCCCGAACCTTATGTGGGGGCATAAGTATTCGACAAAAATAGTGGGAGTAATTTACAAATGAAAATCATGTTTGTAAATTATGCATTGATATTAATCTGCCGCGTATTTATCGTCATGTTTATGATAGTTTATTATAAGTTATGTATCCATGAATATTTATCATCATACTTGAATCAAATAAATTGACTGAACCCAAATGAATTTTTGAATGACTTCGAAACTTGAGAAATTATTCTCGAGTCCAAGCAAGGACTAATCTCCTTACAAAGATTTCATTGTTTTTCCTTTCGAAGTTACACTTCGACTGGAATGGTGATATGTTTCACCAAGCTGCCTTTTTCGAAGTTACTCTTCAAATAAGAAAGGTGATAAGTTTCACCAGAGGGTTGAGGATGGTTCTCAAGCCCAAATTTTCTTGAAGGCAAACATGAAATCTCCCATGAATGGGAAGTAACATCTTGTGAAAAGGCCTCAAAAGGCTCGAAAGATGGAAGAAGAGGAATGTATCCTCTCTAAAGGGAAATAACCTTGGAGGTTTTTCTGTAAGGATGATAAGTTGAAAAGTCAATCAAAATGATTCTTCCATGGATTAAGATCAAGGGAAGAGGGAATTGAACCTATTCATCCCATAAGGGATGATTAAATTTTATTGAACTTAACCTTATGGTTAAAGTAATGCATAAGGGTGTTGGATGCCCGATGAAGCACTCATTGATGCATTCAATGCATCTAAAGCCATGAATTATTTAGATCATTGGAATTTGTTTATACCATCCCTTGTCTTAAGGGATGTGATAGTTCCATAATGGTTGGAACTGATTGCGCTATAAGATTTATACGCAAAAGATGTACATAAGCAAATGAGTATGGATACTCATATATCGACTAAATATAATATGCATAGTCAATAAAATATAAATAATTAAGATTTCACACACTTTTGTCGTTGGAAAAACCGAAAGGCGATACACGAATACTAAAGAATATTTCCAAATTAAAAGATTCAAAGACTGAGCTCGACTGGGTCGAGCTTGACTGGGATGCTGTACATAGTAACCGACTTTCGAATCTTGCTTAATGGAAATTAGATTTAGTAGTTGGTTGCTAGGCAACCAAGAGGCATAAACAATTGCAATGGATTTAATCCATATAAAAGTGTGTAGAAACACTAAAGCATTAGTGGGAGATAAGGCGTCTCTAGTACCCTCATGGGTAAAAGTACGTTGTGATGTACAAATCCAAATTACTTTTGGAATAAAAGAAAAGAGAGCCTAATCAATGAAAGCATGTACGAGATTTGGATCTATTCAAAATCAAACATGCATAGGCAGTACGCCATTGATTATTTAAATAGAGAATTAGATTCTCGAAATGTAAGACCCGCTCGAAACGTTGTATGTTGTCAAGCATTCTGGACATGTAAATGTCAATTAAGAAATCTTACATGAAATTCCTTATTCAAACAAAATGAAACTTGATCGAGTAAATCGAAGATACTGAGCTAAGTATCTCTGAAGCCAGATCCAAAACATATCACGTGATATGAGTTTTGGTATTGTACCTTCATATGCATTCATGCGCATATGGGGTCTCCCGCTTATGTGAATAAGCTGGTGGGAGATAAGTTGGACGTAAAGTCGATCTTATGCAATTCGTGGGGTATCCAGAAAACTCTATAGGATACAAGTTCTACGATCCTACAAGATAAACTAGGTTTATCTCAAGGAACGCATACTTCTTGGAGAAGGATTTCTTGCTAGGCAAGAAGGAACACAACGTAGAACTAGATGAGGTCACTAAAGCTGAAAAGGCCGAAGAGGTCAATCAAGCCGACCCATCACCACAGGCAGTGGGAGAACAAGAGCATGAAAGTACATCAGAGAGTACACCGATACTTCGTAGGTCAGAAAGACAACGTAGAGAACCCAAGAGGTACTACGGTCTGCTGCGTGAGACTAGACAGTCTCTAACCGACCCAAGGACTTACGAAGAGGCTATGCTAGGCATAGACTCGGGAAGGTGGCGTGAAGCCATGGAATTCGAATTGGACTCCATGCACTCGAACAAGGTCTGGGCCTTGGTAGATCCACCAGTGGGAGTAGCTCCCGTGGGTTGCAAGTGAATCTATAAGCGAAAGCTTGGAGTGAACGGAGAGGTAATAACCTACAAGGCGCGATTAGTGGCAAAAGAATACACTCAAAGGCCAAGCATCGACTTTGAGGAGACTTTCTCGCCTGTCGCAATGCCTAAATCCATTCGAATCTTGCTGGCCATAACTGCGTGGTATAACTACGAGATATGGCAGATGGATGTGAAGACTGCCTTTCTCAATGGGGACATTAAAAAGGAGATCTACATGGAGCAACCAAAAGGATATGCATCCAAAGGAGATGAGCACAAGGTGTGCAAACTCCAGAGGTCCATTTATGGGCTGAAGCAAGCTTCCCGAAGTTGGAACATTCGTTTCGATGAAACAATCCAAACTTTTGGATTCATCAAAAACGTGTTCGAACCTTGCGTGTACAAGAAGATCAGTGGGAGTACAGTTGAATTTTTGGTGCTTTACGTTGATGACATTTTTCTCATTGGAATGTGAAAGTGTTGTCCGAAACTAAAGCATGGTTATCTACACAATTCTCAATGAAGGATTTGGGAGAAGCATCCTTTGTACTAGGTACAAGGATCTACCGAGATAGATCAAAAGGACTGCTGGGCCTCTCCCAATCCCAGTACATAGATAAAATCTTGAAAAGATTTAGCATGGAAGAATCCAAGAGAGGATTGCTTCCAATGAGACATGGAATTGCACTCTCTAAGTCTATGGCCCCAAAGACGCCTGAAGAGAGAAGCAATATGTCTCGAGTACCATATGCATCTGCAATAGGAAGCATAATGAATGGTATGTTATGTACGAGACCAGACGTAGCATACGCTTTAAGCGTTACAAGTTGCTACCAGTCTGATCCAGGTAAGCAGCACTGGATAGCCGTTAAGGCAATTCTGAAGTACCTGAGAAGGACTAAGGAATTTTTCTTGGTATACGGTGGAAGAGAATTGAAATTGGAAGGCTATACTGATTCTAGCTTCCAATGTAATGTAGACGACTTCAAGTCGACATCTGGATACATGTTCTGCCTCAATAGTGGTGCGGTAAGCTGGAAGAGCTCCAAGAAAAACACTACCGCAGATTCAACCACCGAGACAGAATACATTGCCGCGAGTGAAGCAGCAAAGGAAGGTGTTTGGATGAAAAACTTCATCCAGGAATTGGATGTGATACCTAGCATTGTCGAGCCATTACTATCTTCTGTGATAATAATGGAGCTATCTCGCAAGCGAAGGAGTCGAGATCTCATCAGAATCCAAGCACGAACTAAGACGATACCATTTGATATTTATATCATTGGTAGAGGAGACATAAAGATGGAACGTGTCACCTCAAAGGATAATACGACGGACCCGCTGTCTAAGCCATTGCCTCAAAGGCATCCGAAAAACATCTGTCTAAGATGGGAATCAGAAGTATGAAAAGTTGGCTTTAGTACAAGTGGGAGATTGATAGAATAGTGTCCTGCAAGCCAACTATTTGGCTGCATTTAATTGAAAGGACCATTCAGTTGGATTAATAAATGCATTTTATTATATGGTCATCTTTATCTTATGTAATAATTATCTACGCATAAGGATAGAAGTCCTTAGATCACAGGGCTATGGGACAACCCGTGGACTGATCTCCAAGGCCTTGATCTAGAACATATTCAAGAGTCGTAGAATCCAATCGAGATGGGACATCATTGGATTCGGTTAGACTCTCACTATTGTGTATACTCCGATGAACTGGAGAACGCTGGGGTCCACGAGCGTGACTGGGATAGTCGATACACATAAGTGGGTGGCTTGCTGGGATGGCAAGTGCACTGAGTACCCCAATTAGGAAATAACTCACCATGGAAGCGGTAGTCGCATATCGGGGTTGAAGTTATTCCAATTTGCAATAGTATACGAGGAACGATCCCTAACTACTTGAGATGATAGGGTTTATTTGGTGCGAGAACGTCTATGCTTTGATATGAGTTCCGACTGACTGGGGATCGCCAGAAAGTCTCTGTGGACTCATGTTGGGTATAGAGGAACTCGTATGCAGGTTCATATCATCAACAAAGGATCCATTGACCCGACTTGATAGGTTGGGAAATTCTCCTATAGATTTCTGTGAGAAATTAATTCTGGTAAAATCCTCGGCCGAGGTATCTGACGACTTTATGTAAGTAGCTCATAAAGGTTAAGTCAAAGAGAATTATTTCGAGACCAGAATGCATAAGGTCAAGACAAAAGAAAAGGGAAACCGATGAAAGACCATACCCTTAAGTCTCGACTGGGAGATTGATCGATGGAGAGATTATGTCGTATATGAAAATTGTAAATGATAAAAGGTTCACTGAATTAATTCACCAGTGATTGGGCTCCATGGGCTTGTGGCTGGACATCGACCGTGGAGTGTGGGAGAATTCCTAAATTGGCAGGGGTGCTAATTTTGGAATGATCAATCGACAGAGTGTTCGATTGATTTAGAGTAAGTATTACTCGAATAATTAAATAATATTTAATTATAACCCACGGCCAATTAAGTGGTGAACCTACGGGGGCATACACAATACACATGAAGCGAAAGCGAGGAAATAAGAACGACCAAGTCGACTGGGTCGACTGGGTGAAAAATCGACTGGGTCGATTATATTGGTGGGTCGACTGGGTCGACCCAATTGGAACAAAATTGGGTCCAATTGGAATTGGATCAGGATCATAAATTAAATTGGAGTTTAATTTGTGAAATAATTAATAAAGTTGGAATTTAATTAATTAGAAAAGGATTTTAATTAAATAGACTTAGAGTCTGATTTAATTAAATGGGAGATTAAGTTAATTAATTGGGCTATTTAATTGGGAGATTAAATTAGGCCTGGTCAAATTAATTAACTGGGCCATGAATTAATTAGGAGACTAGGTCTTCTAATTAAAGAGGGCCATGGCCCATGTAGGAGAGAGAAGACCTAGTCCTAATAGGACTAGGTTAGGGAGATAACTATAAGTAGCCTTCTTGTAGTTATTTTTCATACAACTCCACATGCAAAATTAAGCAAGAGCAAAATTTTCTCTCCCTCTCCCAAGCTATAATCGACCGAACCCTGTCTTCCTCTTGGAAGAATTTTCGTTTTCGATTCTTGTTCCAAAATCGTTCCTATATCCTAGATCATAATATATCTTGTGTTCTAGCTGATCAAGATTTATTATTTTCGTGTAATTGTGGTGTATCAACCCGTAGAGGCGCAACACGTGGGGCGCTACTGCAGAACTTGGGTCGATTTGCTGGAGCAGAATTCAGAGCTCGTTTTGCTAGCCGAGGATTTGCAAGGAGACAGGTATAAACGAGAAAACTTATACTGTCGTTTTATTTATATTCATATATATACAACTAGAGAGTATCCTGGCAAGATTCCTTAAGAGGCCCTAAAAGGTTTTATATTCCGCTGTGCCTAGGGCTGTTTATCTTACCGAATCCCAACAGTGGTATCAGAGCCAACTCTAGGCTTTGTATATATATGAATTTGCAAATTCTGTGATTTAAATCATATGTGTGATTTATGTATGGCTAGTTCTTTAACTGTATATGTTTTAGGACGTAGATCTATTAACTTAGAGTTAATGTAAAATTTTGATTCAAAATTTTATCATGTTAATTTTTATTTTGGATTGGGATTTAATTGAACTGGATCTGTTTCTAATTAAATCAACAAGTAATCAAACACATATTAAAACAAAGCAAAAGGAAAACAAAATTACTGCATCGGCACTCTATTCTCTTGGTGAGAATTTAATTATTTAGTGCTCGGCAAAAAAAAATTTTCTTTGTTCACGTGACCTTGTGTATAATGGCATGTATGTTGTTTTAATTTGGCAAATGTTACGTAAAGTTTGAACCAAACATCATGTATTGCAATTTGACTTTGTAAATTGCAACTTGAAGCCAAACCTTCTACGGCCATGATATGGTGGTTCAAAAAAATTTCGTGGCAGAATTTTGGTTGTTATGGAATCTTGGTGAATCTTGGATTGATCTTAGAGATCTAATTAACAAGGAAACTTAGAGTTTCATTTGTGATAAGACATTTAATTATAATTAATGTCTTCTAGTTAATTACCAAGATTAAAGATCTTATTAATCAAGGAAACTTAGAGTTTCAATTGTGATAAGAGATTTAATTAAAATTAATATCTTCTAGTAAGTTACCAAGATTAAAGATCTTAGAGATCTTATTAAATTAGGAAACTTGGAGTTTTGGATAAGGTATAAATCTTGGAAGATTTGGACACTACCTTAGTTAACTAATCTAATCAAAATATGATTATCTTGAGAATCTTAGAGATTTGTAAAATTGGGAAACTTAGAGTTTTGGATAAGATAGTAATCTTGGAAGATTTGTAACTATCTTAATTAACCAACTTTATCAAGATAAGAGTTGTAGATTACTTAGAACTCAAGTGAGAGTTAATTAATCTTAGAGATTAATTGTTAATTCAAAATTAAATTAACTTGGATAATTTTTATGAATTAAAATTAAAGGAGCCGGTAAATTTACATTTATGCCCTTATGTGAATTTATGCATGTTCTTGAGTGAATATGTGTATTGGTCGATTTTGCCCTTAAGCCCTGTGTAGTTTTGGTTTATTTATTTTATGGGTTGTAATTAAATGGGCCTGATTGGTGCCCTTGCTTGCGCAAACAATTGTAATAGAATAGGGCATTTATTTTTATAAGCTAGGCTTAGATTAGGCTTGGAGTCGAGAAGACCTCATGAAGACATGGAGATCCACATGGAGGCCCATTACCTTGGAGGACATGGAGGCCCAATTCATTACATGGAGGCCCAATCAAGGTGGATATTACAAGAAGGCCCATGATGTATGGGTTTGTAAATTGTAATAGTTAGGACATTTAATTTCCACACTAGACTGACCAATTGGTCCATCATGTGGCTCGTGATGGATCGCATAGGATGGGCAATCGATCAATCATATCATGCTAGGTGATGAATGTTTACTTTTTCGTAATTATTATTTGATGTATGAGATGCATGCTTAGGATAGAAAAACGTAAACAAGATAAAGCATAATCTGATGAGACCTCGCACAAGAAAACTTAAAACCTCCAATTGAACTTAAAATTCAATTAGAATATTAAATCGAATAACGGGCGCATATGAATGGTGTCTATGGTCCGAGCCTATCCAATTACTAGGTCTTAGGCATATTGTACAAATATATCTCGATGTCTCACGAGTCGTGGGTCGAGCTATAGGAAGATGATATGTCTATTGCCTCGATGCACGGTTTAGTGCCAAGGGAGGGGATAGCAAGGTTCTAGGCGCTGTCTCACGAGTCGTGGGGCGTCTAGGATTGAACTATTTCTCTTCACGAGTATTGGACATGGTTTAACGCGAGTAAGTATGGATGTCTCACGAGTCGTGGGTCCATAACGAAAACCGAGGCTAAATGAACTCAAGGGTTAGCTGGGATGGTTAACCGGCGACGTGATCGCCCACCAAGTGGATCAATTGGTATGGCCAACGAGTCGTGGGTACTGAGCGATTGCATTTGGGCCTTGAGCCCATTAGGAAATTTTTATTTCCCGAACCTTATGTGGGGGCATAAGTATTCGACAAAAATAGTGGGAGTAATTTACAAATGAAAATCATGTTTGTAAATTATGCATTGATATTAATCTGCCGCGTATTTATCGTCATGTTTATGATAGTTTATTATAAGTTATGTATCCATGAATATTTATCATCATACTTGAATCAAATAAATTGACTGAACCCAAATGAATTTTTGAATGACTTCGAAACTTGAGAAATTATTCTCGAGTCCAAGCAAGGACTAATCTCCTTACAAAGATTTCATTGTTTTTCCTTTCGAAGTTACACTTCGACTGGAATGGTGATATGTTTCACCAAGCTGCCTTTTTCGAAGTTACTCTTCAAATAAGAAAGGTGATAAGTTTCACCAGAGGGTTGAGGATGGTTCTCAAGCCCAAATTTTCTTGAAGGCAAACATGAAATCTCCCATGAATGGGAAGTAACATCTTGTGAAAAGGCCTCAAAAGGCTCGAAAGATGGAAGAAGAGGAATGTATCCTCTCTAAAGGGAAATAACCTTGGAGGTTTTTCTGTAAGGATGATAAGTTGAAAAGTCAATCAAAATGATTCTTCCATGGATTAAGATCAAGGGAAGAGGGAATTGAACCTATTCATCCCATAAGGGATGATTAAATTTTATTGAACTTAACCTTATGGTTAAAGTAATGCATAAGGGTGTTGGATGCCCGATGAAGCACTCATTGATGCATTCAATGCATCTAAAGCCATGAATTATTTAGATCATTGGAATTTGTTTATACCATCCCTTGTCTTAAGGGATGTGATAGTTCCATAATGGTTGGAACTGATTGCGCTATAAGATTTATACGCAAAAGATGTACATAAGCAAATGAGTATGGATACTCATATATCGACTAAATATAATATGCATAGTCAATAAAATATAAATAATTAAGATTTCACACACTTTTGTCGTTGTAAAAACCGAAAGGCGATACACGAATACTAAAGAATATTTCCAAATTAAAAGATTCAAAGACTGAGCTCGACTGGGTCGAGCTTGACTGGGATGCTGTACATAGTAACCGACTTTCGAATCTTGCTTAATGGAAATTAGATTTAGTAGTTGGTTGCTAGGCAACCAAGAGGCATAAACAATTGCAATGGATTTAATCCATATAAAAGTGTGTAGAAACACTAAAGCATTAGTGGGAGATAAGGCGTCTCTAGTACCCTCATGGGTAAAAGTACGTTGTGATGTACAAATCCAAATTACTTTTGGAATAAAAGAAAAGAGAGCCTAATCAATGAAAGCATGTAAGAGATTTGGATCTATTCAAAATCAAACATGCATAGGCAGTACGCCATTGATTATTTAAATAGAGAATTAGATTCTCGAAATGTAAGACCCGCTCGAAACGTTGTATGTTGTCAAGCATTTTGGACATGTAAATGTCAATTAAGAAATCTTACATGAAATTCCTTATTCAAACAAAATGAAACTTGATCGAGTAAATCGAAGATACTGAGCTAAGTATCTCTGAAGCCAGATCCAAAACATATCACGTGATATGAGTTTTGGTATTGTACCTTCATATGCATTCATGCGCATATGGGGTCTCCCGCTTATGTGAATAAGCTGGTGGGAGATAAGTTGGACGTAAAGTCGATCTTATGCAATTCGTGGGGTATCCAGAAAACTCTATAGGATACAAGTTCTACGATCCTACAAGATAAACTAGGTTTATCTCAAGGAACGCATACTTCTTGGAGAAGGATTTCTTGCTAGGCAAGAAGGAACACAACGTAGAACTAGATGAGGTCACTAAAGCTGAAAAGGCCGAAGAGGTCAATCAAGCCGACCCATCACCACAGGCAGTGGGAGAACAAGAGCATGAAAGTACATCAGAGAGTACACCGATACTTCGTAGGTCAGAAAGACAACGTAGAGAACCCAAGAGGTACTACGGTCTGCTGCGTGAGACTAGACAGTCTCTAACCGACCCAAGGACTTACGAAGAGGCTATGCTAGGCATAGACTCGGGAAGGTGGCGTGAAGCCATGGAATTCGAATTGGACTCCATGCACTCGAACAAGGTCTGGGCCTTGGTAGATCCACCAGTGGGAGTAGCTCCCGTGGGTTGCAAGTGAATCTATAAGCGAAAGCTTGGAGTGAACGGAGAGGTAATAACCTACAAGGCGCGATTAGTGGCAAAAGAATACACTCAAAGGCCAAGCATCGACTTTGAGGAGACCTTCTCGCCTGTCGCAATGCCTAAATCCATTTGAATCTTGCTGGCCATAACTGCGTGGTATAACTACGAGATATGGCAGATGGATGTGAAGACTGCCTTTCTCAATGGGGACATTAAAAAGGAGATCTACATGGAGCAACCAAAAGGATATGCATCCAAAGGAGATGAGCACAAGGTGTGCAAACTCCAGAGGTCCATTTATGGGCTGAAGCAAGCTTCCCGAAGTTGGAACATTCGTTTCGATGAAACAATCCAAACTTTTGGATTCATCAAAAACGTGTTCGAACCTTGCGTGTACAAGAAGATCAGTGGGAGTACAGTTGAATTTTTGGTGCTTTACGTTGATGACATTTTTCTCATTGGAATGTGAAAGTGTTGTCCGAAACTAAAGCATGGTTATCTACACAATTCTCAATGAAGGATTTGGGAGAAGCATCCTTTGTACTAGGTACAAGGATCTACCGAGATAGATCAAAAGGACTGCTGGGCCTCTCCCAATCCCAGTACATAGATAAAATCTTGAAAAGATTTAGCATGGAAGAATCCAAGAGAGGATTGCTTCCAATGAGACATGGAATTGCACTCTCTAAGTCTATGGCCCCAAAGACGCCTGAAGAGAGAAGCAATATGTCTCGAGTACCATATGCATCTGCAATAGGAAGCATAATGAATGGTATGTTATGTACGAGACCAGACGTAGCATACGCTTTAAGCGTTACAAGTTGCTACCAGTCTGATCCAGGTAAGCAGCACTGGATAGCCGTAAAGGCAATTCTGAAGTACCTGAGAAGGACTAAGGAATTGTTCTTGGTATACGGTGGAAGAGAATTGAAATTGGAAGGCTATACTGATTCTAGCTTCCAATGTAATGTAGACGACTTCAAGTCGACATCTGGATACATGTTCTGCCTCAATAGTGGTGCGGTAAGCTGGAAGAGCTCCAAGAAAAACACTACCGCAGATTCAACCACCGAGACAGAATACATTGCCGCGAGTGAAGCAGCAAAGGAAGGTGTTTGGATGAAAAACTTCATCCAGGAATTGGATGTGATACCTAGCATTGTCGAGCCATTACTATCTTCTGTGATAATAATGGAGCTATCTCGCAAGCGAAGGAGTCGAGATCTCATCAGAATCCAAGCACGAACTAAGACGATACCATTTGATATTTATATCATTGGTAGAGGAGACATAAAGATGGAACGTGTCACCTCAAAGGATAATACGACGGACCCGCTGTCTAAGCCATTGCCTCAAAGGCATCCGAAAAACATCTGTCTAAGATGGGAATCAGAAGTATGAAAAGTTGGCTTTAGTACAAGTGGGAGATTGATAGAATAGTGTCCTGCAAGCCAACTATTTGGCTGCATTTAATTGAAAGGACCATTCAGTTGGATTAATAAATGCATTTTATTATATGGTCATCTTTATCTTATGTAATAATTATCTACGCATAAGGATAGAAGTCCTTAGATCACAGGGCTATGGGACAACCCGTGGACTGATCTCCAAGGCCGTGATCTAGAACATATTCAAGAGTCGTAGAATCCAATCGAGATAGGACATCATTGGATTCGGTTAGACTCTCACTATTGTGTATACTCCGATGAACTGGAGAACGCTGGGGTCCACGAGCGTGATTGGGATAGTCGATACACATAAGTGGGTGGCTTGCTGGGATGGCAAGTGCACTGAATACCCCAATTAGGAAATAACTCACCATGGAAGCGGTAGTCGCATATCGGGGTTGAAGTTATTCCAATTTGCAATAGTATACGAGGAACGATCCCTAACTACTTGAGATGATAGGGTTTATTTGGTGCGAGAACGTCTATGCTTTGATATGAGTTCCGACTGACTGGGGATCGCCAGAAAGTCTCTGTGGACTCATGTTGGGTATAGAGGAACTCGTATGCAGGTTCATATCATCAACAAAGGATCCATTGACCCGACTTGATAGGTTGGGAAATTCTCCTATAGATTTCTGTGAGAAATTAATTCTGGTAAAATCCTCGGCCGAGGTATCTGACGACTTTATGTAAGTAGCTCATAAAGGTTAAGTCAAAGAGAATTATTTCGAGACCAGAATGCATAAGGTCAAGACAAAAGAAAAGGGAAACCGATGAAAGACCATACCCTTAAGTCTCGACTGGGAGATTGATCGATGGAGAGATTATGTCGTATATGGAAATTGTAAATGATAAAAGGTTCACTGAATTAATTCACCAGTGATTGGGCTCCATGGGCTTGTGGCTGGACATCGACCGTGGAGTGTGGGAGAATTCCCAAATTGGCAGGGGTGCTAATTTTGGAATGATCAATCGACAGAGTGTTCGATTGATTTAGAGTAAGTATTACTCGAATAATTAAATAATATTTAATTATAACCCACGGCCAATTAAGTGGTGAACCTACGGGGGCATACACAATACACATGAAGCGAAAGCGAGGAAATAAGAACGACCAAGTCGACTGGGTCGACTGGGTGAAAAATCGACTGGGTCGATTATATTGGTGGGTCGACTGGGTCGACCCAATTGGAACAAAATTGGGTCCAATTGGAATTGGATCAGGATCATAAATTAAATTGGAGTTTAATTTGTGAAATAATTAATTAAGTTGGAATTTAATTAATTAGAAAAGGATTTTAATTAAATAGACTTAGAGTCTGATTTAATTAAATGGGAGATTAAGTTAATTAATTGGGCTATTTAATTGGGAGATTAAATTAGGCCTGGTCAAATTAATTAACTGGGCCATGAATTAATTAGGAGACTAGGTCTTCTAATTAAAGAGGGCCATGGCCCATGTAGGAGAGAGAAGACCTAGTCCTAATAGGACTAGGTTAGGGAGATAACTATAAGTAGCCTTCTTGTAGTTATTTTTCATACAACTCCACATGCAAAATTAAGCAAGAGCAAAATTTTCTCTCCCTCTCCCAAGCTATAATCGACCGAACCCTGTCTTCCTCTTGGAAGAATTTTCGTTTTCGATTCTTGTTCCAAAATCGTTCCTATATCCTAGATCATAATATATCTTGTGTTCTAGCTGATCAAGATTTATTATTTTCGTGTAATTGTGGTGTATCAACCCGTAGAGGCGCAACACGTGGGGCGCTACTGCAGAGCTTGGGTCGATTTGCTGGAGCAGAATTCAGAGCTCGTTTTGCTAGCCGAGGATTTGCAAGGAGACAGGTATAAACGAGAAAACTTATACTGTCGTTTTATTTATATTCATATATATACAACTAGAGAGTATCCTGGCAAGATTCCTTAAGAGGCCCTAAAAGGTTTTATATTCCGCTGTGCCTAGGGCTGTTTATCTTACCGAATCCCAACATATCCACCCACCAGCCTTTGGATTCACTTGTCAGGAATGCTTCAACAACTGCAGATAAATGCATGTTATCAATGTCAGATGGAGCTAGGTTAATGCTAACATTTGCTTCATCCTTTGGCTGAGCACGGCTACGACAATCCTTTGCAAGATGTCCATTTTTTCCACATGTGAAGCAAGCTCCATTGAACTTTCGCTTCTTGTTACCCTTTTGTCCTTTGTTGGAGGTATTGGCTTTACGCTTCTTGCTTTTCTTTGAGCCTTCTATGACATGAACTTTAGCCCCTCCGGGCTAAGGCATAGCCACATAGTTACTGCCGCCCTTGTCAGTATACCCATTATTTTCCTCGATTTTCAGATATTCTGTGAGATCTTGCAGATTCCACTTTGCAACAGATTTAATTTCTTGTGCCTCAAGTGATGCTTGAACCCCGTCCAACCAGGAAGAAGCTTGCCAATGATGAAAGCAACCAAGTAAGACTCGCTAAGTTCATGTCCTTCAGCCAAGATATCGTGAATCATATTCTGGAGTTCTTCCACTTGCTCATTCACAGTCTTACTGTCAACCATTCGATAAAATTGAAATTTATCCACCACGAATTTTCTGTAGCCTGCATATTCATTCTTAAACTTTTTGGCTAAACTTTCCCACAAGAGTTTACTAGTCTTAAATTGACAATAAATCTTGTACAAAGATTCATCCAAATAGCTAATAATGTAATTTCGGTACATAAAATCCTAGTGATTCCAAGCTTTTATCACTAGTGCCATTTCTTCAAGTACCTCCGGACTGACTCCCTCATTTGGCTTAGGTACCTCCTCAGTGAGAAACCTAGCCATGCTCAAGGATGTGATGTAAAAGTACATCTTATTTTGCCACGTTGCAAAGTCAGTCCCTTTGAACTTGAATGGTGGTACTGCCGGCGGAGCAGCAACTTTCGGTGTTTCAACCATTGCACTGTTTGTTGCCATCTACACAGATGAATTAAACAAATTAAATAGTATTGTCTTAAGATTGTTGAAAAAATATTTAAAACAATCTGTGTATATAAAATATTATAGAATATTTTATATTTCTAAGTACTATAGTAAATTATTCTCACAAAATAATTATTTATAAAATATTATAAAATACTTTATATAATAAAACTATAGTAAATTATTCCAACAGAATAATTATTTATAATTAACTCTAATTATAAATCTTAGTATAGTTTATTATCGCAGAACAAACAAAATCAGAATTTAATAACAGTGTACTTACTGAAATAATTCTGAAACGAAAATCGACTGAGGCTTGCTAATGCAATGTCCTTAAGACAATATTTTTGGGCTGTCAAAGGTGCAACAGTTCGTCCCAGTAGTCTCCCAAGATACAACAGTCGGATACTTGTTTCTTTGCACAAAGAACAAGTCCACGACGAACTTTAACAAATATAATATTTGAACAATTAGAAAAAGAGAAGAATGTAGAGAGAAAGAATAGGATTCTGCTTTGATTGCTTGAAAACGGGATGAGAGAATTGACAGATTCTCCCTCTATTTATAGTAGCAGCAGAAAATGTGTTGCTGGAGGGATATGACTTTTCGGATTAAACCAGTAGCATTGGTTCGGTCCGAGTGGGTGCAACCGGTTCAATTCAATCCGAACCGGTGTCACAATTCAAAGATAGGCGTGCGGATCTTTTCAGAGGCGGGTCAACTACGCGGATCTTGTTCGGGTCAACCAGATCTACTACGCGGATCTAATTTTGTATGGATTTAGAAATTGGGCCTTTTAATTTTGGACCAAAATATTAATTAAATTTTGTCCAAAAAGATAATATTATGTTGAGGCCCAAGCCCAATCTCAATCTCAATCCAAACCCGAGCCCGACCCGGACGGCGGCGGTCGTGGAAAACCATTGTCATGTACGTCTTCTTCCCTTATAAAACTTGGTACCCCCGAGGGGCTGTACCCTTATATATTTTTTTTTGCATTATAAATGACAAAATTTCTCAATTTCCTTCATGTGGGATGAAGTCTTTTTTTCTACTCTAAGTTTTATTCAATTCTCATTTTATAGGCTTAATTCCAATTGGATTGACCAATTGGGTTTAATACCCATAAAAACCCAACAGTAACACCATTACTAATTTTAAAATTAAATACACATTGTTTTGTTTGTACTAGATTTTGAGAAGTTTCATTCGACCGTGTGTCGGTAATGTAGCTTTCAGTGGGTTGCTTTTGTAAGAGATGGAGATAAGAGTATGCGATTTGAGTTATTATTGATATTTTAAAAGTATATCCCAAATCCAAAATTAATTTGACATGCCTTTTAGGGTTGAAGTTCACTTAATTTATAGTAATAGTTTTTTACTACACGTATACATAAAATTATAGTAACATAAATTTTATTCAAATATCAAATTTATAAGTAGCAATTTTGTGTCATACTTAATTTGATAAAATACTACTCCGAGTATTTGTTAAGATTTTATAAACGAGTTAAAGTTACTTTTTTTTAATATCATATTCAATGGATTCTTATCATGTACTTCTTCGTCTCATTATTCAGCACGTACCGTCAATTGTGGGTTTTTAAAACTCGTGCATGTTTTTTACTCCCATTAATGTAAATTTGATGGGCACATGAGCGGCACACGCTGAATTTCATGTGCCCCCTTCTTCCTCATTTCGCCAATGCGGGAACGAGCCGCGGCCAAGGCTCTCACGAGCCCCAGCCCCTGTCCATTCCCCACCCTGCCCTCGAGCCCCACCCGTTGGAGATGGCCGCGCCCTCCACCCCGCAACCTTTCCCGGATAGGAGAAGTAGGTCGTGAGCAAGATAGGAAACAAACTGTACTTAACTTTTTTATCAATCTTTTAAGTGCTTTATCATGTTAAATTATTCACATATTAATTTTTTAAATTTTAATATATGTACTATCATATGATATTATCAAATTATTAGTGGTTATTAGTAAAGTATATTACTATATTTATTAATTACTATATTTTTTTGAAACTTAGTCAAGTTGGTTGCATGCTAACCGTACTAAAGAAAAAAAGAATTATGGGACAGATGAAGCAATTTTTAATATAAATGAGAGAGCTCGATTATAACATAAATGAAAAAATACAATGACACCTAATTCAATGGCGGTGGTAGATGACCACAACAACACATTCCAGTTTTAGTAGGTCCAGTTAAAACACAACCGCAACTGACTTCTTTTCGGACGAAGTCACAAAAAGCGATACAATCTTCATCTTTTACACAATAGGTGACCAAAGCAGACGACCCGAATTTTCTGTCCATGCTATATCCACGTGGAGCTTCTGCAATATATATATTAAAAATAATAATGTTAATTTGTATGTCAAATTATAAATATCTACTACCTTATGAGACTGAAGTCAAATAATTTGTATGTTAATGTACATGTATATATACAAAATTAATTGACATGTGACCGAATGAAATTGAGGTTACGAGGGCACAATAGGAATTTCACGCTAATCGAATAAATCAAACATGATTCTATTTAATTCGGTTGAGCCCACAATTACATCTACATGCCTAATTATATACTTGGCCTTTATTAATTTGTTGGGCCAATTTGTCAATTGGGCCAAAAACGAATCGAACAAAATCTTGAATATGTTTTGCAGAAGCTCCACGGGTATACAACATAGTGGTTGTCTGTTTCAATTTTGAAAAATAAAATAAAGAATAATGTGATTATTTATCGCAAATCTTATTTTTTCTAGAGATTATGGAATTAGAGACAAATTATTTTATGACAAATCAAATTTGTCATGTGAGATAAATAGATTAAATTCTATGTCATTTTATATCAAGTCTATGAATCTATGAATGTATATACAATTAATTTGTATATGTTTTTTTAATAATAATTTTTTTTCCAGATAAGATGACTTTTGCACATTGAATACTGTGAGAAACTATTAGGGTAAACTTCTTTCTGAAAAGAAGAAAACCAATTTAATAATTTTTTTTTAAAAAAAAAAAGAACAACTAATTAGACTTACCCATACTGAAAAATACGAGAATTATCATCAATGCCTTCAGAAACGAGACTTGCCCCATGACGGTCTATGCTTTTAAATTTTTGATGCAGGCTTCTACAAAAATAGTGTATGTATATATAGGATATGAAAGAGAGATAAAAGAAGGAAAATAGAAATTAATGTTATGGTCATAATATTTGGGACTTTACAAATGGAAGTCATGTACATGATTTCTGTCACTTTTATGTAGAAAATTATAATAAAGTATACCTTAATTACCATTAAATTTTCAATTCCGATCCAATTAAATATACATTTCCCTTATTTGATGGAAGAAATCAAGTGACAAGATATTTAATTAAAACCAAAGAGGCTTAAGATCCTCTGTTGCATATTTGTGTTACATCTCCTGTTACAATATGCGGATGATTGACATGTGTCAAAGTACATCAAACAAACTTAAATTATATCACACTTTAATATTTTATGAACTAGCATACGTCCCGTGCTATGCACGGGTTTTAAAAAATATATATGTAGAGTACCTTGTTTAATATGTTAAAAATATCTATTGTACGACATGGTTAAATATATAAAATGATTGTACCATATATATATATATATATAATAATGAGAATAACAATATTTATATACAAAGAAAAATAATATGTTAAATATTAAAAAAAAGGATAGAGGACGAAGGTATATTCTTTACAAATACATCACTCTGGACATCTAAGCTACATAGGAATATTTGCACACCGTCAATGTTCAACTAATACCTGCAAAACGAATGAAAAATTAAAGTAAAAATTCTATCATATTTATGCGAGTTTTATTTTTTGGTATCGACAGTATATTAGTGAAATTTTCCAATTTGAATTTGTTGAATGTTAATATGGCAATTGAAGATGTGATTATTTGGTGCCAATTTTTGCTTTGCTCACCCGCAAGTATTAAATAAAAATACTACTTAAATTTTAATACAAAGGGACAAATTTTAAGAAAAATAATAATAATCAGAATGCTTCACATTAAAATATAAAGAAAAAATATAATCAAATTGCGTAGAACCCATGTCGGGGTATAGGGTCAAAAGAATTGATCGTTGAAACATTAAATATAAACAAAATCTTAGCCAAGCAGTTTGTTTGAGAAATTGGAATGATTCAAATGTATTTTACTTTACATGTTATCTTCATGTTTGTAATAAGGTATTCTATGCATTAGGAAGAAGGTTTCAAGTCCTTAAATGTTTTGATTTTTTTTCCTTATGATAACAACACTTGATATAGGGATATATATATATATATATATATATATATATATATATATATATATATATATATATATATATATATATATATATACAACATAAGAATTAGTGGCATATAATACTTATCTCTTTGATTAATAAATAACACCTTCAAAATCTTCTCAACTGCCTGCTTAAGATATATTTTACTCCACTGTTGTTATCATAAGAACATAACAAATTAAAAACATTTGAAGACTTAAAATCTTGGCCAAAAAAATTTAAGAGATAAAAAAAAGCTAAGCTTACCTCTCGATTACAAAATAAAGAACACCACCAAAATCCTCTAAATTTTCTGTCTATCCCTTTATCAAGTGTTGTTATCATAAGAAAAAAAAATCAAAACATTTAAGGACTTGAAACTTTCTTCCTAATGCATAGAATACCTGATTACAAACATGAAAACCGAATTTTTTTTAAGAAATAAGTTGTGCAACCGCCTAGAGCAAACTGTTCAGTCAAAAGAAATGGAAAGAGCATAAAATAATGAGTTATCGTAAGGAAAATATTAAAATCAGAAAGGTGAAAATATTATGAAACTGAAAAAAAATGATTAAAACATATTGAAGAGAAGATGGAAAAAACTGAATTGTAAGTGGGTTTGGGATTGTAAGTGGGTTTGGAGGTAGTTATATTATTAAGTAAAATAAAATAAATCAAACTAAGGAGAAAAACGTGGGTGTGAGTTTGGAGGTGGTTATAATATGTATGATGTAATTATTAGGTAAAATAAAATAAATCAAAATAAGGAGAAATTAGTATTTTGGTCAACACAAATTAATTGAAGTCAAATACTGCTGTGAAATATATATATATATATATATATATATATATATATATATATATATATATATATATATAAACAACATAAGAATTAGTGGCATATAATACTTATCTCTTTGATTAATAAATAACACCTTCAAAATCTTCTCAACTGCCTGCTTAAGATATATTTTACTCCACTGTTGTTATCATAAGAACATAACAAATTAAAAACATTTGAAGACTTAAAATCTTGGCCAAAAAAATTTAAGAGATAAAAAAAGCTAAGCTTACCTCTCGATTACAAAATAAAGAACACCACCAAAATCCTCTAAATTTTCTGTCTATCCCTTTATCAAGTGTTGTTATCATAAGAAAAAAAATCAAAACATTTAAGGACTTGAAAATTTCTTCCTAATGCATAGAATACCTGATTACAAACATGAAAACCGAATTTTTTTTAAGAAATAAGTTGTGCAACCGCCTAGAGCAAACTGTTCAGTCAGAAGAAATGGAAAGAGCATAAAATAATGAGTTATCGTAAAGAAAATATTAAAATCAGAAAGGTGAAAATATTATGAAACTGAAAAAAAATGATTAAAACATATTGAAGAGAAGATGGAAAAAACTGAATTGTAAGTGGGTTTGGAATTGTAAGTGGGTTTGGAGGTAGTTATATTATTATTAAGTAAAATAAAATAAATCAAACTAAGGAGAAAAACGTGGGTGTGAGTTTGGAGGTGGTTATAATATGTATGATGTAATTATTAGGTAAAATAAAATAAATCAAAATAAGGAGAAATTAGTATTTTGGTCAACACAAATTAATTGAAGTCAAATACTGCTGTGAAATATATTATAAGTAGATTTAATTAAGTTAATTTACCTTTATTAATTAAATCAATTAATAGTTTAAAAAACTAAAAGACAAAATCTACAAACCGAAGTCCCATCTTCCTCCTCTCACCTCTGCTGCATATCGCCGCTACCGACCACCACCTTCATAATTTCCGATGCCCATGTCCACCACCACCTTCATCTCAGTCGATCACCTCCATTAATCCTATAGCTCCGTCTCCCACCAATATTCTCTCACGCCGCTTTCCCTACCTTTTCCCCATGACCACCATCACCAGAAACTCCCTTTTCCGCTGCCATATTCATATCCCCACCACAAAACACACCTTAAACATCACCCATGGTTCCAGATCTAGATCTACATATGGCCTCCTTTAACAGTTGATGTAACATTTCTCCATATATAGTTAGTTAGATTTAGAATAAAGTTGGTACCTGGTGTTGCAATTTTGTCTTCTTAGTTATAACATTGTAAGAATATATCTTCACAACATTCTTGGAATTACCAACTTCTGTTTGATTATATTTAAAATTTTATTTAATTTGATTGAAAATGAAGAAATGCATATATAGATATTATATGTTGTAGCAGATAATTTTGAGGACTTACCAAATAAACATACATCAAGGCTCTAGACTACACAAGTATCCGATAAAGTCATATTTCTAGTCAAAACTTCCTGCATGGTAGAAAAGTTACAACTTAAATACAAAAATTCATTTAGAAGTTGTTTGTACCCAAAAAATCACCCTCGATGAATCGAGTAATGACGGCTCGATAACAACTAAAAATGGCAATAGGGCTGAACCCAATTACTCCAAACGAGTCGGATCGGATCAGATCCAATTTGGTCCGGAAATGGAGCCGACCGAAACCATAAATGGGTCACGAACCCAATTTGAAATACGGGCCAATCAACGCAATTAATTAATTTTTGGCCAAACATAAATTAATTAATAGACAAGTTAATTAATTTATGGGCCAAAGTCAATTAATTAATAAAGACAAGTTATGGTCAAAAAGCGGACGAGCCCAATAAAATATTTTGGCTATTATGAATTAATTAATTAAGTTAATTAGTTAATCAATTGGGCTGAGTATTATTAATTGGCCCATATAATTAACGAAGGCCAAAATAAGTAATTAATTGGATAATTAATTACTATGAAGAAATAAGGTTAAATGGCCCAATTATCAGGCCAACTGATCCGAAATGGCCCAAAATGACATGGCCCAGCCGATTAAATCGGCCCAGCGATCCAAATGGCCCATACGAAATTTAATTAAATGATGGCCATTTAATTAAATAATAGCTAATTAAACAGATAAGGCCAATTAGTTAAGTAGTGGCCACATAAATCTCTCTAACCAAAAGAGATAGATTAAAACACAACCACTTCATAATTTATCTCAAGTTGGTTACACAAAACAATTAGCAACCCACGTTTCCTTCTCACCATTTCAAATCTGAAAATTCAAAGAAGAAGAAGAAGGAAAATCAACCTCCAAAGTAGTGGGAAGAGTGGAGGTAGTGGAGGAATTCAAGAGTAGTGGAGATAGTGGGGAGATAGACCATCAACTCATCAATTTTCGGCTATCAGCTCATCAATTTCCAGCCATCAGCCTATAAATACAAACAGGACATCCATACACGAGGACACACACAACTCAATAAACAAAATCAGTCTACATTGAATCGACTCTACGCCTCATCGGAAGTCCAGCGCACCGCTGCTTCTCTCGTCAGCAAACACCTCCCAATTCCTTGACATCAACCGTCCCTCCTCAGCCACAGCGAGTCATGACCGCCTGAAGTCCAGCACCGCCGCTCAAAGTAAGCCGCACAGCTGCTTCCGTAGTCAGCAACGCTGTCTCAAGCGAAACCCCTTGATAGCAAGCAAATAGCAAGCTGTTTTTGTCAAGTTAGTCAGTCTGCCAACTCCTTGATATCAGTCTATCCCTCCTCAACCAGCAGCAGGACATGACCGCCTGAAGTCCAGCGCCGCCGCTCAAAGTAAGCAGCATGATGGAATAGTGCCCAGCAAGCCAATATTAATTACTTGTTAAAGTACTGTTTTCTTATGGTTTATAATTAATACGCCCGTTCATTCATAGTACGTGAATTGAACAATGGCCAACTTCATCTCTCGCGAACTTATCTAAGCGATTGGATGAAATCCTAAGGTCACAATAGACTATGGGACGATTCACTTCAGTATTAAGTTCAATCATGAAACAGTCTCAAAGGTCGTGATCTTAAAACCGTTCCAAGTCATAGATTCCTAACGAGACAGGGTATCGTAGGAATTGCCAAGACTTGTACAAGTATGAATGATTCACATGGAGTGAATTTGTAGCGTTTCATGAGCAAGGCATTTGAGGCCAGTGCATATGAGTAGGTGGTTCAATGGAGGATTGAACGCATCAAACGACCCGAACAGAGAAACCCATTGTGGAAGCGCATGTCGCACATCGGGGATGGGATGTTTCTCAAAGATTATAATAGCGTACGATTTAGTCCTTGGACTTGAGGTACTAGAGCGAATTCGGTGCACGAGTCTGCGTACTTAGATTTAGGTACTGGTCACGTAGCCAGGCCACATAAGTGCCTAAGTTGGGAGCGTACACAACTGTACGCGAATGGTTAGTACTAAGAAAGGATCTATCGACTCATCCTGATAAGGTGGGAGAATTTCCTATACATTCTTAGATAATTGATTCCGAGAAATCTATGGCCATAGTCGGTGATGCATTTGGAAGGGGTTTCCAAATTTGGCAGTCACACTGGAATCATTGTCGGGAAATTAGAAAGTATAGTTATCGAGATAATTAGAGGTGCCGATCAATTCACACACCCTAGGTCTCGATCAGGAAATTAGTTGATAGAAGGACCGTATGTACATGGTACTTATAAGAGGTGAGGTTCACAAGATTAATTCACCTGAAGTTGGGCTTCATGGGCTTGTGGCTAGACATCGACCATGAAGTGTAGGTACTCCTGAATTAATAGGAAAATTAATTCTGGAGTGGTTAATTAAAAGTTGTTTAATTGATCGAAGCATTTAATTGCTCATTAATTAAATCACGAAAGTCGTGGGCCTGCTGCCAATTGATGGTGAACGCAGAGGGTCACACACAATACAATTGGACAGTGACAGTCATAAGGGGATACAAATGATTTAAAGTTGTTAAATCAAAAGGATATTGAATTAAGGTATTAATTCAATGGGAGAATATTAATTAGATATCTAATTGATTAATGTTCAATTAATTAATTAGAGTTATCTGATTAATTATGAAATTAATTAAAGTACTTAATTAATTGGAAGACTAAATAATTACCCAATTCTAGGATTGGATAATTATTTGGGTTGATTTTGATAATATTGAAAGTAGGGCATAAGGGGCGATTTTTAGAGTTAAAAGAGGGGAAGAGTTTGCTTTCTTGGTTATCAAGTAACAAACAAGAAATTTGGTTAAATCTTGTTTCTTATTGTGATAAGGAAAAGATTCTACCAAATCTTGAAGAGATATCTTATAAGAGAAGAACTCTTCTCCTATAAATATATAAATCTTCACACAAAAAAAAAAAAAAAGAGAATGACACACATGCATAAGAAAATAGTTTTAGCATAGCATAAAAAGAAAAGAGAAATCTGAAATTGCAACAAGTTTTATAAACTCCAAATTGCCCCCTATAGTTTCGCCCCAAAAACCCTAACTCGGCCAAACCCTAGCCGCCGCCGCCGCCCTAGGTGAGTCCGAACCCTAGCCGCGCCGCCCCTGGCCGATCCAACCTAGCCGCATAAGTCCTGTGGTCGTGGTTGTCTTCCTGCTCTTCTCCTCATCCGGATCCAGCTCCAGATCTAAGTCCTGATCAAGATCTGCCTATTCCTTTTGACAATCTCCAAGATCCAGTTCGTAGCCTAAGACTTGGAGGTGTCACTATAATCCAGTTGGTGTGGATCAACTCTGGAGGTGAGACGCATGGATCACTCATATTGTGGATCAAACGAAACGCCTGGAGGTAACCACCACCAAGCTGTGGTGAGATAAATTGCGAAAAACCCCCTTCTTAGTTTATGTTTTGTTTGGTTCAATCTTTTCGTATAATTAACTATGGAGAAAGATTTATGGGACTAATAGGGACCTCGAAAAATTTTAAATTCCGCACTTTGTTGTATTGACAATCGAGCCCCATATTTAGTATATCCCAACAGTGTTATCAGAGCCAACTCCATACGTTTTATACGAAAAGGCCTGAACATAATGTGTTTTCACTGTATATGCTTGATTGTATGTATGAGAACGCGTGAAAATTATGTTCTGTGAGTTGATTCTTACTTGTTATGACTAGATCTATGATTGGGTAAAACTGCTTTTTCAGATCTGTGGCAAATTTATAGTTTTTAGAAAAATCAGGACTCTTGGTGCAATTAATCGCAAATCTCAAAATTAAGGGCTGAAAATTAATTTTTCTGTTTCTGGAAATTTTTGTAAAATCTGGGCTGTTTCTGAAAATTAGATCGCACGGGTTTTAGGACTATTTTGCAATTTCCAAAAATTCAAGGACTATTTTATAATTTCCAAAAGTTCAGGGGTCAGTTTGCAAAATTCGAAAATTTTCTGGATTTCAGAATTTTATTTTCTGGTCCTTCTGTCCGAAAACTGTTTTGGGGGTATTTTGTAACTTTTCAAAAGTTTTGGGGTCAAAAATGCAATTTCCGAAAGTATAGGGGCCGAACTGCAATTTTCAAAAGTTGAAAAATCAGAATCTGAATTTAAGGCAGAAAACTTGGTTTGTTTATCCGAGAATTTATTTTGTCATGATTAGTGGTGACTAAAAGTAAGAATCATAGGAATTAGTTTTAAAAGGTAGTTTTAAAATTAAGAAAGAAATGCGTAAAAGTAGTTTGCATGTTTCTTGCTCTACGTGAACTGTTTACGTGGTTTTCGATCGCACCGAGCCTTGACCTTAGATTAGATGTGATTGGTTTAATTTAATGCATGGTTTTTATTGGGCCTGCGAGCCTGTTATTATTTTTGGGCCACTTTGAGTCTTTGTAATAGAATAGGGCTTTACTGCTTTCCTAGTTTAGGATGAAGGCCCGTTTACAAGCAAGGTAGGAGCTCAAGAAAAATTGAAGGCCATGTATGCATGGTACATTGTGTCATAGCATAGGTTCTTTTGAGAACCCTTTAGATTGACCAATTGGGCCAACATCATTGGCTCGATGATGGCCCGCATAGGAGGCTCCCGATCGAAAACATATTGTGGTAGTATGCATGCTAGGCTTGCATGACTTTTATTTATTAGTCGATTATGATTGCTTGTGTGTTTACGCGCTAGAATCTAGATCGTAAATAAAAGATAAAGCATAATTGAAGTGGTGAGATCTCGAGGAGAGTTTCCTTAAACTTTCAAAACCGAAAATCCCCTCTCGAATAAATATTAAGTCATATTGGGTTAAATATAAAATGAGGTTTTATAAAATCCAAGCCTTCCATTAATAGGGACTAGTGTATGTCGTCTACTTATCGATAGAGGTGATCCAGAGCCTGGCACCCGAGTCGAAGAAAGGAACAATGCACGAAATTCCTTGACTCCTGTTTTTAACTAAACTCGACAAGGGTGGGGACTGGTCGGGACGTGAAGATCGACCGATAACTAGTTACGGAGAATTCACGACCGGGCCAGTTGCTCATCACGATTAATGGGTTAGACTTAATGCATAGTAACATTTATGATGTAGCAGTGCTAGACAAATGCGAAAAACGAGGCAAAATAGCTTGAAGGTTGTGTAGTTGACACAATTGGCAATAAGAATGCCTACTTGGGGAATTAATTGTATGGCCACGAGTCGTGGGTGCAATTAATTGCCGCTGGGACGTCAAGACCTACTAGGAAATAGAATTTCCCGAAACTAGAAAGGGTTATTGTTTCGATAAAAATAGTGGGAGAACTTTTTCGATAAAAAGTCCAAATTTCGTTAATTATAAGTATTATTTTTAAACCTGTCTGCTATTGTTGTCTACTTAATTGATAAATATAGCCATTGAAATCCACAATCATGTACGAACAAACTTTGGCACAAAGCATGAGATATTCACGAGACAAGCAAGATTGGGTTTAACAATAGAAAAACATTGTTCTTACCTAATAAAGATAATGAATCAAATCAAAAGCTAGGCACTGATTTGAATCAAGGAGATGAGATAGTAATTATTCTCAAAAGCTTGTTTGACTCATTTTCTCATTTAGTATATCACTTTGAAATTCCGTCTTTTGGATTAAAACAAATGATCTACGCAAGTTGTTGGACAAACATGAGAAAGCCCATCTACAGGGATTGGGTCTGAGTGAAAGAAGGAATTGCTCCTTGTGTAGGAAAGATAAAGAACTAAGGAAGTTTGCTAGAAAGAAATTCTTGAAAAGAATTAACAAAGGTTAACCTAGTTATTTCTTTTGATGTATAACATCTCATAGACCCTCACGTCTGTAAAAGAGTTTGCAAATGATGATGGTATTCCCTTGCCTTTGGGAAAGAGAGCACATCTTCACAGACAGAGGCAATTGTCGCTTAAGGGAAATATGATTCAGGAATTAAGTCAATAAGAATCTAGACTTCACTTTTTGGCAAAAGAGTTTTTCTTATTTTTCGTATTAGCATAAGTTTTAGTTTTAGTTTGTCTTTGGGTATTATTTCAAATTTGTACAAGACATTATTGCTTTACCATTGAAGAATGGAATCTATTTACTAAAGCGATTTAACTTTGTACAAATATTGATGCATTGAAGCATAGAAATAAAACAATGATAAACAATCAAAACTTTGAAAACTACATGCTAAGTCGAAAGGAGAAGTAAAACAAGATAATCGTCGACATTGAAATGTTTATTTTGGACATTCTTCCTAAAGAGAGATTCGAAAGGAAAGTTTTTATCTACTGCTCTTGAAATAAGGAACTTGGATAAACTCCGAACTTTCAAATCTTGTCTTAAAGGAATAATAACCGAAATAAAAGATTGCTAGGCATTCCAAACATTGCAATCGATAAGAACTAAAAGCACTGGTTCAAAAGGATGCTACTTCATATATGCTTGCGATTTTCAATCGTTGAAATATATTTGTACTTTGTTAAAGTACAATTCTAAACTGTTGAAGTAACTCAATAGACGTTTTGGAAATGAAGTAACTAGTTGCATCATGTCAAAAGCAATTTGATCTAATCAAGCTTGCTAAAACATAAGCAACTAAATCCTCGATTATCTAAAGGAGAATAGAATTCTCACAAAGTAAATCAAAGAAGAGGATCGAACTTTGATAAAACTTGGTTCGACTCTCGACTATGATCTTGCTAAATTCCTATATTCACATTAGGGAATAGCCTCCCCTGACACTTCAAAAGTACTTGGTCTAGTATTTTTCGAAGTGAGTTCTTACACCGCCATGTCATTTAAGACATAGCAAAACACCCTTATATGAGAAATTAGATGGTAGATCTGATTCATATAAAGTTTGTGGAGTATCCAACGAAATCCATTGGATACCTGTTCTACGACAACGAGAGACGAAAGTATCTCGTGAGTAGCTTGTTCCTCTGTTGACGAATCCTTGTCAAAGGAAATAAGAAAGGTCGTAGAACTTGATGAAATCCAAGGAACTGGACCCATCTCCACAAACAGTGGGAGTAAACCCTGAAACCCGCTAAACCGATCCATGCACAAATAAAGGATATGGCATTAAGCCATAAGATTCAAAATGAAAGTTTGACTCGCTTAATGGCGATAGGTCATTGTTCAAAAGTCCTTCTAGGACTAATGAAAATACCATTTGACCATTGGCTACGTCAAAATCCATTTCGAAACTATTAGCCATAGAAGGGTGGTTTTAACTACCAAAGTTATGACTATTGGATATGAATCCTGCATCTCACAATTGAGAATTGATGGGAAGATCTCTATTCAAATCCAGAAGTCAATCTATGACTTTTTCCAAATCTTGGAACATGCAACTTGATAAGTCAATCAAGAATGTTGAATCTGTCAAAAGGCATATGGATTCCAAATGTGCAAAAGGATCAGTGGGAGAATAGTTAAATTCGCAACGCAACGAGATGTTGATCTACACATCAAGTATTATATAAGAATATCAGAGAAGCACAGACGAAAGCGTGTTATTCACGCAATTTCCCATGATAAGATTTGGGAATTACATCTCACGTACTGGCAATACGTATTTATGGAGATAAAAGCGAAGTAGATGTTGCAATTCACCAAATCAAAGTACAAAGACTGAATATTGATTAAATTCAATATGGAAGAATCCAAGAAAGGATTGTTTCCAAAGAGGCAAAATTTCTCTTACTTATTTAATGAGCCCTACATATAAATGAGTAAAGAAATAACTGTCTCAAGAAGCCTTATGCTTTGGCATTTGGATTACATGTAGCATGCAAAGTCTTGTACTAGACCTGACTCATCAAAATGCTCTGATCATTCACGAGCTGCTGATAGTCAAACACCAGTCAAGGACACTGGACTACCATAAAAGCGATCCTCGAAGATAATTAAAGGATATAACGCCGGTCTGTGGTAGTAAGTGGAGAATTGAAACTCGAAGGACTTAGAATTTCGAGATTTCCAGTCTGAAGGGATGATTTATTCTGTCTCGATGAAGCTAAGGTAAATTGGAAGAAATTCCAATAGTATACCATTGCCGACTCAATCAGAATAATAGCACCATTATGATGCTGCACAAGAGAAAGTGTTCAGATGAGAAATTTTCATCCAACAATTGGATGAAATACCTAACATGACAAAAGCCTATCATAATCTTTACCGATTTAGATAAGGCAATTGATCAATGAAAGGAAAACGAGAGCTTACCTATAATCTGAACACAATGCCATATGATTATACAAATCAGAGGTAGTTGAGACGAGAAGAAGTAATACGTCTTCTCAACAAGGACAACTTAGTAGATCCACTAATTAAACTCTTTCACAATTGAGTTCGAGGGACATCCTTAAAGGGGTGGGTCTTAGAAACATTGTGATTAGCTTTAGGGCAACTGGGAGATTGATGGAATAGTGCCCAGCAAGCCAATATTAATTATCTTGTTAAAGTACTGTTTTCTTATGGTTTATAATTAATACGCCCGTTCATTCATAGTACGTGAATTGAACAATGGCCAACTTCATCTCTCGCGAACTTATCTAAGCGATTGGATGAAATCCTAAGGTCACAGTAGACTATGGGACGATTCACTTCAGTACTGAGTGCAATCATGAAACAGTCTCAAAGGTCGTGATCTTAAAACCGTTCCAAGTCATAGATTCCGAATGAGACGGGGTATCGTAGGAATCGCCAAGACTTGTACAAGTATGCATGATTCACATGGACTGAATTTGTAGCGTTTCATGAGCAAGGTATTTGAGGCTAGTGCATATGAGTAGGTGGTTCAATGGAGGACTGAACGCATCGAACGACCCGAACAGAGAAACCCATTGTGGAAGCGCATGTCGCACATCGGTGATGGGATGTTTCTCAAGGATTATAATAGTGTACGATTTAGTCCTTGGACTTGAGGTACTAGGGCGAATTCGGTGCACGAGTCTGCGTACTTAGATTTAGGTACTGGTCACGTAGCCTGGCCACATAAGTGCCTAAGTTGGGTGCGTACACAACTGTACGCGAATGGTTAGTACTAAGAAAGGATCCATCGACTCATCCTGATAAGGTGGGAGAATTTCCTATACATTCTTAGATAATTGATTCCGAGAAATCTATGGCCATAGTCGGTGATGCATTTGGAAGGGGTTTCCAAATTTGGCAGTCACACTGGAATCATTGTCGGGAAATTAGAAAGTATAGTTATCGAGATAATTAGAGGTGCCGATCAATTCACACACCCTAGGTCTCGATCGGGAAATTAGTTGATAGTAGGACCGTATGTACATGGTACTTATAAGAGGTGAGGTTCACAAGATAAATTCACCCGAAGTTGGGCTTCATGGGCTTGTGGCTAGACATCGACCATGAAGTGTAGGTACTCCTGAATTAATAGGAAAATTAATTCTGGAGTGGTCAATTAAAAGTTGTTTAATTGATCGGAGCATTTAATTGCTCATTAATTAAATCACGAAAGTCGTGGGCCTGCTGCCAATTGATGGTGAACCCAGAGGGTCACACACAATACAATTGGACAGTGACAGTCATAAAGGGATACAAATGATTTAAAGTTGTTAAATCAAAAGGACATTGAATTAAGGTATTAATTCAATGGGATAATATTAATTAGATATCTAATTGATTAATGTTCAATTAATTAATTAGAGTTATCTGATTAATTATGAAATTAATTAAAGTAGTTAATTAATTGGAAGACTAAATAATTACCCAATTTTAGGATTGGATAATTATGTGGGTTGATTTTTTGATAATCTTGAAAGTAGGGCATAAGGGGCGATTTTTAGAGTTAAAAGAAGGGAAGAATTTGTTTTCTTGGTGATCAAGTAACAAACAAGAGATTTGGTTAAATCTTGTTTCCTATTGTGATAAGGAAAATATTATACCAAATCTTGAAGAGATATCTTATAAGAGAAGAGCTCTTCTCCTATAAATATATAACTCTTCACAAAAAAAAAAAAAAAAAAAGAGAATGACACACATGCATGAGAAAATAGTTTTAGCATAGCATAAAAAGAAAAGAGAAATCTGAAATTGCAACAAGTTTTATAAACTCCAAATCGCCCCCTATAGTTTCGCCCCAAAAACCCTAACTCGGCCAAACCCTAGCCGCCGCCACCCTAGGTGAGTCCGAACCCTAGCCGCATAAGTCCTGTGGTCGTGGTTGTCTTCATGCTCTTCTCCTCATCCGGATCCAGCTCCAGATCTAAGTCCTGATCAAGATCTGCCTATTCCTTTTGACAATCTCCAAGATCCAGTTCGTAGCCTAAGACTTGGAGGTGTCACTACAATCCAGTTGATGTGGATCAACTATGGAGGTGAGACACATGGATCACTCATATTGTGGATCAAACGAAACACCTGGAGGTAACCACCACCAAGCTGTGGTGAGGTAAATTACGAAAAACCCCCTTCTTAGTTTATGTTTTATTTGGTTCAATCCTTTTGTATAATTAACTATGGAGAAAGATTTATGGGAATAATAGGGACCTCGAAAAATTTTAAATTCCGCACTTTGTTGTATTGACAATCGAGCCCCATATTTAGTATATCCCAACACCGCACAGCTGCTTCCGCCGTCAGCAACGCTGTCTCGAACGAAACCACTCGATATCAACCAAGTAGCAAGCTTCTAACCGTCATGTAAGTGCCCACGTAGTTGCATGACAAACTTATCAAGTAGTCATCTGCTTGATGAGCTCGTTGTCAAGTAGCCATTTGCTTGACGGCTATCGGTTGAGTAGCCATCTGCTCAATCGATGCCCTTTTCAGTGGCCACCCGCTGATCAAGAGCCCAATTGGTGGTCATCCATCAAGGTTGGCCGAATCATCGATGGTGGTCTTCCGTCATCAATGTTACTTTCTGTCAACAAGCTGTACTATCATACATCATCAGCTCATCGGCGGGTTTACCTGCCGATCAAGGAGTCAATTTTCAGAACTTATTAGTCTTATCAACTCATTTGGCAGATCATGCCAAAACATGAGACCTTTATCGTTTTGCATATTTTTGTAACACTTGCATATCGGGGAACTCACTGATTTTCTTTTATTATTAATGGAAGTATTTTGGTCCGTATCTCTTGATTCTTTTACTAAAATATGCTTTACGTTAGCGGATTTTCATTGATATGTCGTTTTGTCAAGTTTATGTATTTTGTCAAGGTGAATGTTTAAACTGATTGATCGTCAACTCATTTGCTGATTTACAAATTCGTTGATATGTTGAGCAGGCCATCGATTGGTCACAAAACTTTGGCATTTTAGAGAGATTTTTATAAATTATTTAAGTCCTGCGGCCAGGCAGGCATAGAAAAGAACTAGGGGTAGTGTTTGCCTACTCTGTCGCAATCGTTTAGAAGTCAGCCTTATCAGGACAACTTATCTCGATATCAATATGTCTTTATCAGGACACTTAAGTTATTATTACAATGATATCAACATGTCCATTTTTAAATCATTATGTTTGCACGCACAAACATTGGCACGCCCGCATTCATTTTACATCATATCGAGGCATTTCACATCGAGCCATTGGCTCGTCGAGGTATTTGATGCCAGATTTATAACAAACAATATTTTGGCACACCTCGATGCCAAGCATCCCTCGATGTCAACTGTATTGCAGACAATATTATGGCATTTCTCGATGCCAAGTGTTCCTCGATGCCAGTTGTCCCTCGATGTCAATTTTATCGTAAACAGAAGTATTATCCAATCACAAAATAGTGTATGTCACATAAACGTGTGTCTTTGTTTATATAAAGTTATGAAAGTAAGATGAAAAAAGGAAAAACGGCAATTTAGGTAGATAGGATCAGAGTCTTAGGCCTCGATGGATTAATTTTGGCCCAAAGTTTCGCCTAGCAAAACAGGCCAAAACCCATCCGTTTGCTATAATTTTGACAACGAGGGCACCTCGACATAGAGCAACCCTTTGGCATCAAGAAGTGCCAAAATATTGTTTGCGGTAAAACTGACATCAAGGGATGCTTGGCATCGAGGAGCTGACATCGAGTGATGTTTGGCATCGAGACGTGCCAAAATATTGTTTGTTTTAAAACTTTCAGCAGATGCCTCGACGAGCCAATAGCTCGATGTAAAATGCCTCGATATGATGTAAAATAAATGCGGGTGTGCCAATGTTTGTGCGTGCAAACATAACGATTTAAAAGTAGACATGTTTGATATCAGTGTAGTAATAACATAAGTGTCCTGATAAAGACATATTGATATCGAGATAAGTTGTCCTGATAAGGCTGACTCCTTAACGATTGTGACAGAGTAGGCAAACACTACCCCTAGTTCTTTTCTATGCCTGCCTGGCCGCAGGACTTAAATAATTTATGAAAATCTCTCTTAAATGCCAAAAACTCATGACCAATCAATGGCCTGCTCAACATATCATCGGATTTGTAAATCAGCAAATGACTTGACGATCAATCAGTTTAAACATTCACCTTGACAGAAGACATAATCTTGACAGAAAACGACATATCAATGAAAATCCGTTGACCTAAAGCATACTTTAGTAAAATAAATCAAGAGATGCGAACCAAATTACTTCCATTAATAATACAAGAAAATCAGTCAGTTCCCCGATATACAAATATTACAATAATATGCAAAACGATAAAGTCTCCTGTTTGGCATGATCTGCCAGATGAGTTGATTAGTCTAATAAGTTCTAAAAATTGACTCCTTGATCGGCAGGTAAACCCGCCGATGAGCTGATAATACATGATAGAACAGCTTGTTGACAGAAAGTAACATTGACGACGGAAGACCACTGATCTTACGTGGTTTCGTTGGTTCGATCAAAGTGTGGATGTATCACAATAATCACAAATAAACTAAGGTAAAGATAGAATATAATTGTATTCGAGTTAAATGAGTACAAGTACAAACATATCTAGGGTCCTATCCGAGCATTATAAGATGCCGTACAAGCTAGAGGGTGAAAATACATATGCTCGACTTAGGGCTATAATCCCGAACTGCTATGAACAGTAGCTTCGAGAAGAGAGCACCTGGGATCCTCCAGCATCATAAATGCGCGGGTATTTATAGTTGAACAGATGGGCTTGGGCCTGCCTTCGGCCCAACAGTTTCCCCTAATTGATTTTCTCGAGCAAGCCGTGGATATATGATCATGAGCTCGGGTTTGACAACTTCTCTCTGTATTGGGGAGTTAAAACCACTAGATCGGACCTGGATCGGGGAAGATAGCGGGGTCTAAATTACCCCTCATCAATACTCCCCCACTTCTCGAGCGTAAAGAGGAGGCTTGCGCTCGAAGAAGTTTAATTTGCGTTGTCCGTTGGATTGAAATGAGTCGTTGGGAATGTGTTTTGGATATGCCTCATTAAAAACCTAACTCGGAAAAACCCATTGGGATAAAAAACCGAGCCAGGGAAAAAGAGTGCATATGCTAGAAATTTCACTTAGGAGTGCGGAGAGAATACTTAAACGTCCATCGTTTTAGTAGAGCCCCTCAATTGAAATGCCCTTATCTGTGAATTATTATGAGGCTTTCTTCAAATGCTTTCCTTATTTTCGAGCAACAACTTAGAGGGCCAATAATATTTTCCGGAAACGTCTTCCGTAGTTCAATCCCCAATCTCTGGTCACGAAGGACTGAAAGTGCAATTTTCAGAGAAATAGCTTTGAGCTTTATCCATGGTAAGTTCAACCGTCGCGGTTACTCGGGGACCTGTTTGCAATTTACCTTTTTAACCCCATATATATAAGTTGACTCGTTGAAAATTTATTTACACATCAAATTCCTTCTTTAGCTCGAAGTATTTTGGTTCGAAACAGCATCTGCATTATATATTTGTCTTTCATTTCGTTATGTCAAGTTCTAGGCACGTCAAGGGCAAAAGTAAGGTCGAAGAGAATCAAGAATCTGATCCACTGTTAAAGCTTGTTGACGATTATGAAGATGGTGAATTTCATTCAGGAGGTGAGAATAATGATCCAAGCGAGGATCTCGAAGAAAATGAGGTTGAGAAGCGCAGCATCGGTGAGGGGGCCTTTGTCAGAATTTTCAAACCTGTGCCAGCCCCTGAGACAATGGCCTTAAACAGGTCGGAACTCCCCGCTAAAGAGACTTCCTGTTGCTTTTCGAAGAAAGATCGTGTTTATCTCGTGGGGGAATATGGGAAATTTCTTCCCAAAGGGTTTTCCATCGTAATTCCTTCTTATTCCGAACGCGCCACCGAGCCCCCGACAGGCTGTCAATCATTCTATGAAGGTCAATTTTCGTGTGGTTTGCGCATTCCATTCAGTCCCCTCTTAAGGTGTATACTTTCTTTCTTTTCGCTGTCCCCCGCTCAGCTTCTTCCGCACTCAATTGCTTATATCTCAGCATTCAGCGTTCTCATGGAGGCGAAAGGAGAAGAGGCCTCCTTTAGCAATTTTTGGGATACCTTCCGAGTGGACCTAGGTAAAGGTTCGAATGCGGGATTCGTATCCATCCGTCAGAGGTCGAAACGGCCTTTTCTTACCAACATAACGACGAAAAAGGACAAAGGTTGGAAAAGGCGGTTCTTCTTTGTGAAAGGTCCTGATGTTCCAACGTCCGAAGGGAGTTCGAGGACAAGACCATATCGATGGGATGGTGTAACCTCTTGGTCGTACGGTTCTCGTAGGATCAAAGAGAAGCTTAAGCAATGTCTTTCCGATGAATTTCTCGAGCAGCTGAGGTCCAACCCTTACCATACCAGATTCCTAGTTCAGGAAGGTGTTTTGCGATTGGCTGGACTGAGTCATTGCGACTATCTTGCCCCCGCGATTAAATATCCCAACCAAACTTCCGAAGGATCACTTCTGCAGGTCGATGGCCTTCCAACTCCTAATGTTCCGCCTTTTGCCACTCCTTCCTTGGGTATGCTTATTACCTTGTCTATTTAAGGTGTTATCGAATAGTTTTTCTTTGTAAAAAAGCGTGCCTAAAGCGTATTGTTCCTGTAGGTCGAGTCGTTGAGAAACTCCGAGTATCAGCTGCCAAATTAATTGAAAATAAACCATTTTATTTTGACCCGTTGTCTCATACTCCCGGAAATAGAACCGGTACGAGTAACTCGGGCGTAGACTCTGTTATTGTTCCGCTCACGATTCCCGAACTGAGAGGTGTTGGTACTATGAGCTCCTTAAATTCCGCTTCTGCTGGGCCGCTTCGAGCCCTATTCTCCCCTGACATTCCTGCTCTTTCCTCGGTTGGTTATAGTCAGCATTCCTGGAATCGGGTTTTGGGTGTCCAGGAGTACGAGAAACTTTTGAGTCGCAAAAGAAATGCTGAACATCCTGGACCCTCTAGGAGAGTAAAACCCTTTGGTGTGAGTTCTGACCCTGTCCCGTGTCGAGAAGGCAGATCAGAACCTGATGTGGCAGATTTCATGGACGAGCACCTTCGGGGTAGCAGGGCTGCTGGGTACCCTGAAGATGGTAGCATTCTAACTGATCTGGATTCGGGTGGTGAGAACGAGTTCGACAAGTCCGTCAGAATTTATATGGCCGGTCGGTTCAAGCGGGATATCCTGCTTCAGAGCGTTAAGAGTGATTTCGAGGTTTTGAGTGACTTTTCCCGAACGTATCACGAGGTAAACGTTTATCTTTGATCTTCTTTTCTTTCTTTGGTGCCTTCGACATTTCGCTGATATGCTTGAACTACGTCGCAGATCGGAGACTTATTTGCTATCCAAACCTATCGCTTAGCTTTATTGGAGCAAGAATCGCAGGATGCTCATGACGCGTGTGCTCAGTTTCTTGTTGATAATAAAAGTATTCGAGCCCAGTTAGAAGAAAATCAACGAGAATTATCTCGAGTGAAGAAGGAGCTCGAAAAAGCTACTGTGAAGCGTTCCTCGTCCATGGAAGAGGATCTACTGGCATCCGTCAAAGAGAGAAGTGCCCTCGAGGAGGAGCTGAAGAAGGTGAGAATAGAGCTGGAGTTGGCGAAGCAAGACTCTGAGCGTGCGTATGCCCAAGGTCGGGAAGAGGCTACTATTCCAGCCATACGAGAATTTTTGGAATCTCCCGTATTAAATCCTTTAGTCCAACGGAAGATGGGAGAAATTGCTCAGACGATTTTTTACAAAGGGGTTCAACAATTAGTTGCGGCCAAGAAAATTCCGGATGACATGGATGAGTACTTTAAGCACATGAACCCCTTCAAGAACGCTGAAGGGAAAGATTACAAACCTTCCTCTCTACCCAAGGTGGATGCTAATTGGCAGAATCATCGCTTCGCTCCCTTAGTTGAGGAGTACGGCATTCCGATTCCTAACCCCGATGTGCTCGAGTACGCCTGCGACGATCCTCCCGATGTGCTAGGGGAAAAGGGCGAGGATGCCAATGCAAGCAATGCTTTGGTCGAGGGAGACAATCGATCTTTCGACCAAGCTGGGTAATTATCCAATTTCAATATCGGAGTCGAGTATGCCGGGGGAGCAACTTAAAGTTTTGTAGTTAGGAATTTAGTCGTATCGACCCATGTAATCCATTTTTGTAATCGGATTTGTTTTCTGTTTCTACCTGACTGCCGTAACTTGTAAATTCCGATCTTATTAATATCCAATTACCATTAATTTTTAAGATTTCGATAACATTATGCTCAGATATTCGCTCTTCCCGCACGGGATTTTTCTTTACATGTTGCGTCGATCCATTATCGCAATCGGAGGGCGTGGTGTCTATAAATATTAGGGTTTCTTTTCATTATTCATACGACGCCTTGCTTATAGAGATCGGAGCTCTCGCCATATTTCCTGTCTTCCCTGAATCCCTTCCAGAGTAATAGTCTGAACTATCGACCTTCAATCCACTCATCATGGAAGACACACTAGGAAAGCCTATCAACCCCAAAATGCTATTTGGCGGCTCGAAGACCAAGAATCCAAGTAAGGAGCATAAAATTGTTAAGGAAAACAAAACATCCAAGTCTTCTTCTAAGGCTTCTGCGTCTTCCCCGGGAACCGCTAAAGAAGGAGAGGACAAGAAGGAGAAAGGTGTCTCTTCAAAACAAAACAAAGGTGGTTCCCGCAAGTCCATCTTGGACGAAGAACTCGAAGCTGCGTACGAGTGTTCTTCTCCAAAAGTTATCGATTCATCGAACAAGAATCCCGTGGGAGAAAATCCTTTTGTTTCTTCTTCCAACAAGAGGCCTTACCCTGACGGGCCCACTCCTATTGAGGCCTTGCAAAATCTTGTCATTGGGAGTAAATCGTCTCTCGACACTTCGACTGTTCCTCCCGAAGGAGGTTTTAGTAAGAAACTCAAATTAGGAACCGACGAGGGGGCTTCTGCTGACGCTTTAAAAACTGACAATCCTTCGGAACCCCGGGTCGATCCCGATCATCCAAAAGTTGCTTCTTCCGGGGCTGAAGAGTCGAAAGATGGGTCCGATCCCTTGGATAGCCTGTTGCAGGTTAACTTTACTTCTTCGGAGACTAACATGCCCAAAGGGGGAAATGCGTCTAAGGAGAGGAATATAGAGGAGTTGTTCGAGTCCGGGCAGAATTTCCTGTTTCAGGTATAACCCCCTTCCCTTTTTTTTTTTTTTTTTTTTTTTTTTTTTTTTTTTTTTTTTTTTTTTTTATGATCGTTTGAAAGAAAGTCTAACTTTTTTGGCAGGCCGGGCAAGATTTTATTGAGCTTAAGACATTTGCTGAGCGGGAGATCAATCATCGTGCTGCTATTTCTCAGGAGCTGGAGAAGAAGAAAAACGAGTTCGACCGTGTCCTTGCGGAGAAGCTCGCTCTAGAGAGAGAAAAATCTGCTAGAGAAAGTGGAGAGGAGATCCATAAGCAGCTGAGCGAAGAGCTCGGAAAACTGAAAAATCTTCACGAGCAGGATAAGCAGGAATTCACTCGTCGAGAAAAGGAAGCTTTCGATCGTGGATATAAAGATGGATATGAGGCTCGTAGTGCCGAGCTTCGGAAGATTTTTTCTGACAATAAGCTCTTCTAGGCGTTGTCTTTTATTTTCTCGGACTTGTAGTATTTTCTTCGTTTTTTGCATTTTTATAACATTTTCTGAATACCGATTCCTTCGATCATGCTGAATAGAGGATCTTGTTGTATGCCTCAATATATTTGAATTTCGGGTTAGGAGCTACTTTGCGTATTATAATCAGGTTTATACTTTAACTTCGATTAAGGCATTTGCAGGCGAAACTATTTCAACCCTGATAGCCTTGATCCTTTGTAGTTTAGGGTATGATGCAATTTTGCTAGGCCTTCGGAGATTGACGTCCTTTATAAAATGTTCACATTTCTCCTAGTAAGAGATGTATTGCCCTTCTCTTTTTTGAAAGAGTATGACCACAGTCGAAGACCTGTTGGCTCGATAGGCATCTCCTGGTTGAGTAAGGACATTATCGTCCGCCGAAAATATGATGGTCGGTCAGTTACGAAGGTGTGATGGGGGTTGATATCTTTTATCTTGTAATTACTTCCTATGTCAAGCTCGGAATATACTTTTTGTCAATATTTTGACGGCTTTACTTATCCTCGTGCCATTATCTGATGATGCTTTCTTTACACACTGTATTTAGATCTCTTTTATGATTTCTCTTGGATGATAGGTACTAATGAATTCGGATAGGAATGAACTCGAGTAGAATAATTTTGACATTTTCTTCATTGTTCTTCCGGAATGGTTTCTGCAATTTCGGGAATCGTAACGGTCAGCGCATTTACTGCTCATATCTCAACCGTTAGCACCATCAGATCTCAGTCGTTGATTGCTCTTTCTCCTTACTATATATAGTTCTGTGGAGATCCCCATATTTTACATTTCAGTAACAATTTTGAACAGTCCTATGACTGAAGATTTATTCTTTTTAGCCAACATGCCTCGTTTCCTTTCTTCGATCAAGTTGTTCGAAGTTCTCCTTCGAACTATCTTTAAATTCCTCTTTCTTATGATGGTAACCCAATTCGACTAGGGTATCGACAGGCGAAAATAATTGCGACTGGGGTACCGGCAGGCGACCTGCTTCTTTGGATTCATCCCTCCTGAGACGGGTTAGAATTCCGGTACCCTGATCTCCATCCAGTCGGATAGTGGGTCTACTGCTGGAGGAGTTTTCCTGCTCTCGATCTCTACTTCTTCAAGATATTTCTTGAAGAATGTTACCTTCGAGACTGCGTGGAATAATTTTTCTAGAGGTTGCCTCGCTATTTTTCGATCTGGACTGGTGTGGAGCAAGTACTAAGGGAGTGATGAATGAAGGGTAGAAGCGTTGTTCTGGCCCAGCCTTACTCCTTCAACCACGGAGAAAATCTAGTGTAGGATTTATTTGTAATAGGATTAAATGTAAATTCTTTGCTTGACTTCTCTTATCCTTGTAATTTCGAATTCTTTGTAACTGTTTGGAATGACATGAATAAGATATCCATTTCTTATCGCCCTTCCTTATTGTCTGTGGAATTGTTTTTGTATGTTGTTATCGAGCGTCAATCATACTTCCAAAATATGATCAAGTGACATTCTTTATCTACTTTGAATAATACTTAGTTGATAGATGATAATCGATATCTTTCGACTTTGAGTATAGCTTGAAAGAAGCTTTTTATTCTCTCACCGTATATTTAAGACATTCAGGTAGAGCGATACAAAATGTTCTTCGAGCGACAAATTCTAATTTGAAAAGCCAAATTCTGTACTCTGGACAAATAATTGTGAAGTAATAATCGAACAGGGTCTTGTTCAATCTCAAATAACAGCTTTGATTTAAGTGTTTGTGAAGATGGCTACTAGCCTTAGACGATCGAATAATAATATAATCGAGTATCAGTTGACCTTGGTTGATCGAGGGTAATAGTTTCGATCTAAAGGGTGTAGCAACAGCTTTCACCTGTAGTCGTATCAGAGCATTTTTAGCTCGAGGGTCATAGCAGAGGCTTTCACCCGATAAATAATTTTCGATCTAAGGGGCATAGCAGAGGCTTTCACCCTTAGTCGTTCTTAGAGCAATTTTAGCCCTTGGGTCATAGCAGAGGCTTTCACCCGATAAATAATTTTCGATCTAAGGGGCATAGCAGAGGCTTTCACCCTTAGTCGTTTTTAGAGCAATTTTAGCCCTTGGGTCATAGCAGAGGCTTTCACCCGATAAATAATTTTCGATCTAAGGGGCATAGCAGAGGCTTTCACCCTTAGTCGTTTTTAGAGCAATTTTAGCCCTTGGGTCATAGCAGAGGCTTTCACCCGATAAATAATTTTCTATCTAAGGGGCATAGCAGAGGCTTTCACCCTTAGTCGTTTTTAGAGCAATTTTAGCCCTTGGGTCATAGCAGAGGCTTTCACCCGATAAATAATTTTCGATCTAAGGGGCATAGCAGAGGCTTTCACCCTTAGTCGTTTTTAGAGCAATTTTAGCCCTTGGGTCATAGCAGAGGCTTTCACCCGATAAATAATTTTCGATCTAAGGGGCATAGCAGAGGCTTTCACCCTTAGTCGTTTTTAGAGCAATTTTAGCCCTTGGGTCATAGCAGAGGCTTTCACCCGATAAATAATTTTCGATCTAAGGGGCATAGCAGAGGCTTTCACCCTTAGTCGTTTTTAGAGCAATTTTAGCCCTTGGGTCATAGCAGAGGCTTTCACCCGATAAATAATTTTCGATCTAAGGGGCATAGCAGAGGCTTTCACCCTTAGATAATAGTAGACTGAGATAAGTACGGAACAAATAATAAGGATCGATAATGAACGAATATGAATTTTGACGGGATCAGTTTCCATTGAATATATGTATACTTTCGATTGCAATAAATACTGAAGAGAAAATAGTCTTCTGCAATTATGGAAAAAAGGGCAGTAGTGAACAGCCTTAGAAAATAATCCTTATGCCTTTGTCGCGAAAATTCTTTGTTCGTAGGTTCCTAATTCTGATAAGTTTGATCTTTTCCAACCGGTTCCCGTTTTACCGGGAATTGCAACGGTCGACAGATCCTGACCACTCAATTTGCGAATTATGCGTCGTTGGATTCTTTTCTGTTTTTGTCTATAAAAGGCTGGCAGATTGTTGAAATTATCTCATTCGTTGCATCGAGAATTTTTATCTGATCATGGCGGTCAAGAGAACTATTCGATTAATTCAACTGTTTGAGTTCGGACTTCGGACGGTCTTTAAGCGGAATAGTCGCCGAGCGGAAAAAATTATAGCAACCACGCTTAGAATATCGACAGGCAAACGCGACTTCCATCTTGAAAGCCAATAAGCTAGGCTCATGGCCTTGCTGCTCCAATGCATTTAGGAAGACGTTGGGTCGATAGCATTCGATCCTCTGTCTTCTGAAGAATGCAAATGAAGTTAAAAGCCTGCGGGTCCTAAGGATATTCCTTGTCCGGAGGAAATGATAGGACGGGAGACCGAAAATTTCATAGGATTGTAATAACACATTGATGTAATATATAGGATTATGCTATACTCGATGTATTTTCCCATTTCTTGTAATCTTTCGAGATAATATAAATATATTTCATCTCCCTTTTGTTGATAACCTTAACATAATTAGGTAGAATTTTATCTTGTTCTTCTAACATCGATCGATCAAGAAGTAATCTATCATCGCTTGCTCGAGTGGATAATATATAAATATCTTAGCAGATCTGAGACTGACAAGGAAAAAATTATGCCATAAATCTTTATCATTGTAGAGTTTTCATAATTGCATAACTTCCAAGTCGAGAATTCTGTTCGACTGAATCGATTATATTCCTTCTTGGTTGGCAACGAGAAAACATAGCAACAATTACTTGTGTAAAAGTATCCGAAATAATCGAACATGCATCCGACACGCCGTTCCTTCCTAATAATGATATTAATACGTCGTCAAATTCTATAGAATGTCTTAATTCTTCTACACCCATTATTGAATAGTGTGTCCTTCGTTACCAAACAGGGCCCCATTTCTCGGGAAATGTAACGGTCCTTCCATTTAATGCGGACATCCAGATCGCTCATAAAATACTATCTGGGCCGTTGATTTTAAATTCCCTACTCCTATAAATAGGTTCCTTCGCGCATTCAACACTTCTTGCTTTTCTTCTCATGCCCCATCCGACCACCATGGGTCGATTTTTAGACTTGATTCGCATTTTGTCCCGAATAAAAGAGTTTGAGATTAGAGTTCGAACTTTGTTTTTCAACCTTGCTTCTCTTGGTATAAGCTTTTCCGCTTAGAATATCGACAGGCAAAAGAAATTGCGCCTAGAATACCGGCAGGCAACCTGTTTTGCTTGACATATCGTCTCTGGTGCGGGTTAGAGCTCCGGATTCTAGGCGTAATACTTGATCGGGCAGCTGGTTACTCCGAGAGGAGTTCTTTAAATCTGAGGCACCAGCTTCCTCGAGGGCTTTCTTACGAGATAGGTTCTTCGAGTTCCCTTTGAGCGCCTCTGCTGGGATAACCCTCTGCTGCATCCGATCGGATTATCCTGTAAATAATGATTGAGGATTTCAATCATTATTTACAGATGAAGACCTAAGGTCGGTCCGAACCCCGGAGAAGAGTTTCGATCCGACTTCCATCCTGTACGAAGACGGATGTGCGACACGTGGCTAGTGATAATCATGAAGAATCACTGCCGAGTTCTGCATCTGGAACTGTCTGATAGGGACGATGACCGAATATGTATTAGGATAGACCTACTCGCAGAACTTGTAATAGTGTAGGAGTGATTGTACTATATCTTTTGAGCTCGGAATTGATTCGAGGCTTTTCTTTGTAATTTATCTGACGAATTTGAATGATAAAGCTTCACTTCTGATTGAATTTTATTACTTGAATTCCGTTATTGGTCGAAATGATAGCCAGTATTCCGTCCATAAGCTCGAGAATTTTTTCTAATCGATTGCAGATATCCAATCAATCAACTTATCCCGATTAACTTTGAGAAAAAACACCACAGTCTATAAATAGTATATAGAGATTTCGTAAATGGTCTTCTAAATAACCGATTCGAAAGAACTTGTCTTTGCAGTTAATAAACGCGAAGATCGGAAAAATAAATTCCGATCGTCAATAATAAGCTGCAATTTTGTAGATCTTCTAGGCTTGACCATTATCTTTAAGCTCTTTTTTTTTTTTTTTTTTTTTTTTTTTTTTTTGGCATATATTTTCCTCCTCGTATTAGGCATTTTTCGATCAAATACTCGAATAGGGCCCCACGGTGGGCGCCAATTGATCTTACGTGGTTTCGTTGGTTCGATCAAAGTGTGGATGTATCACAATAATCACAAATAAACTAAGGTAAAGATAGAATATAATTGTATTCGAGTTAAATGAGTACAAGTACAAACATATCTAGGGTCCTATCCGAGCATTATAAGATGCCGTACAAGCTAGAGGGTGAAAATACATATGCTCGACTTAGGGCTATAATCCCGAACTGCTATGAACAGTAGCTTCGAGAAGAGAGCACCTGGGATCCTCCAGCATCATAAATGCGCGGGTATTTATAGTTGAACAGATGGGCTTGGGCCTGCCTTCGGCCCAACAGTTTCCCCTAATTGATTTTCTCGAGCAAGCCGTGGATATATGATCATGAGCTCGGGTTTGACAACTTCTCTCTGTATTGGGGAGTTAAAACCACTAGATCGGACCTGGATCGGGGAAGATAGCGGGGTCTAAATTACCCCTCATCAACCACCGTCAATGGTTCGCCCAACCTTGATGGATGACCACCAATCGGGCTCCTGATCAGAGGGTGGCCACTGAAAAGGGCATCGACGGAGCAGATGGCTACTCAATCGATAGCCGTCAAGCAGATGGCTACTTGACGACGAGCTCATCAAGCAGATGGCTACTCGATGAGTTTGTCACATAAATACGTGTGCACTTACATGACGGTTAACAACTTGCTACTTGGTTGATATCGAGTGGTTTCGCTCGAGACAGCTTTAGCTGACAGCGGAAGACGGCGGCGGCGGCGGCTTACTTTGAGCGGCGGCGGCGGCAGGACTTCAGGCGGTCAGGGATAGCTGTTAGCTGAGGAGGGACAGACTGATATCAAGGGCAGAATGATATTGACAGAAACAGCGTGTTATCTGCCTGCTATCAAGGGGTTTCGCTCGAGACAGCGTTCTGACGGCGGAAGCAGCGGCGGCGGCGGTGTAGTTTCGGCGGCGGCGGCGGCGAGACTTCAGGCGGTCGAGAATCGCTGGTGGCTGAGGAGGGACGGTTGATATCAAGGGATTAACAGGTGTTTGCTGACGAGAGAAGCAGCGGTGCGCTGGACTTTCGGTGAGGCGTAGAGCCGATCAGTGTAGACTTAAAATTTGCAGATTGAGTTGTGTGTCTCCTGCGCGAATGGCAGCCTGTTTGTATTTATAGTTGCTGAAAATTGAGCTGATGGCTGGAAAAAACTGCTCCTTTGATGGCCACTCTCCCACCACTTCCACTACCTTGAATTTCTCCACTACCTCCACTACTTTAATGCTGGTTTTCTCCTTCTTTTTGCTGAAAATTAATATTAATGGTGGTTGGAGAAGAAAAGAACGTGTGTTTTATTTAATTTGAATTTCAGTTTGTGTTGGTAACTAACTATGAGAGAATTAAGGAATTTGTTATTAGCCAACTAGTGTAGCTTTTATCCTTATCTCCAAATTGATTTTCAATCATTAATTAAATAAAACACACAAGTGGGTCAAAAATTGGGTGATGGCCGATCTGGGCTGGGTTGTGGTCGACCTGGGCTGATCGGACCATGATTGGTCCCGGGTCGACCCATGTTGGTTTTGTTGGATAGTTATAATTTATCCAATTAATTACCCAATTAATTAATGGCTTTATTTATCAAGTGGGCCAATTAATTAGACTTGGCCCAATTAATTAATTAGTTTAACTAATTAATCCAAAATAGCCAACATAATCTTATTGGGTTAATTGGGCTAATTTGTATTCAACCATAATTTGGCTTTAATTATTAATTAATTTGTGAGATCGGGTCGAGTTTCGAAGTTGGGCTCGTGGCCAAATTATTGCTTCGGTCGGATCAATTTTCGGATCAGATTGGGTTCGAGTTAATTCGATCCGTTTGTCACGATTGGGTTCGGTTTAATTGCCATTTTTGGCTTGTCATCGAGTCGTCATTCCTCGATTAATCGAGGGTGATTTTTTGGGTACAAACAATGCCCCCCGTAAGTCGTATCTGATAAATTTTATCTGATGATAAAATTTTATCGGATAGACTTAGCTTGAAAAATTCCTCCTTCTTGCTCGATTGGCATTTAAATTAAGTATGCTTTAATATTTAAAATTGGCCATAATTAGCCAATTCAAATACATCATCATTTTTAGGAACTTTCAAATGTTTCCTGATCAGTTGATTCTTATGCCAGATGTCAACTCCCCAACTTGTTCCCAATTTCCCGGATATAATCTGAAATTAATGCCTATCAATTCTAGCTCCCAATTTAATTAGGAGTCTATTCCGTACACACTTCTCCAAAAATCTACTTTCCCTCTTTTCAAAAAGACAAAACTCTTACACTTCTCTGGGCCCCACAACCTTTTCACTTTTTCACCTTCTTCTTCTCTCTTCCCTACCAAAATCGGCCGCTCCATCTCCTCCAAAACTCCATAGCCGAAATCAAACCTTCACCAAATCAAGTCTCCTGCTCAATTTTCCTCCTTTTCTTCACTAAATCGTGCTCATTCTCTCTCAAAGAAACTAAAATCGCGATTAGACCCCCAAAATATCCCCAAATCCGAAAAACCCATTCTCAAAACCCCCAAAAACTCCATAGCCAAAATCAAAGCTTTTTCTCGATTAAAAAATGGCTGCCCAGCGTATAAATCGGCGTGATGTGCAAATCATTACTCAGATGCTTCAAGAAACCCCACTTGGAACCACCATCGGACCGTTCCATTTTCCGGCTGATTTACCACCGCCCACCGAGCACCCAATCAGGTATTCCAGCGAGGTTCTCCCTTTCTCCTCCGGTCCGGCCACCTTCAAATCCACCACTAGGGGGTGGCCGTGGGCGGGTTCTCCCGTACATTCGGAGTGGCTCACTTGGTGTAATCGAGTTGAAAGGGTATTCGCTCCTCTTTGGCGAGTTTGTGGTATTTTCGAAGTTATTCAATTTTGTAAGGTGGGCTTGTCTTTGATCTCCCCCTCATTAGAGCCCCGGTTCAATTTTGGTGCCGAGCCGATAATACGTTCCATTTTGCACACGGTCCCATGACGCCGACTCTCTTGGACATTCTGGCCATTTGCGGTCTCGGGCCCACTGGGGGCTACATCGACCCGCTGCCCTCCGCCGGTGATGACGCATTTCATTTTCCTACAGCCTTTGGTACCGGCGATAGTGCCCTCTCGTATGGACCTGTCATCGGTCGATACAAGGACTTATCCGATTCTATCGAGGTATCCCACACAGAGCACGTTCACTTTCTTACTCTTTGGTTGTCAAGATATGTTTTTTGTAATCCTGCTTTATCTGTGACAAAAGAATACAATGCCATTGCTATTAGTCTTGCTAGTGGCGAAAAAATAGCCTTAGGGCCAATTGTGTTTTCTGGCTTCTGTAGGATCGAGGGATTTTTGGCCTCTGGTTGTACTTTCTTGCAGGGGCCTATTTGGCTACTTCAGATTTGGCTATGTGCATATTTTCCGGATTTTTGTGCATTCGGTGAGGCGCCTGTTGGTATTGAGATTTATGCGGCCTTCGTGGCTTGCCATAAACTCCCCCCGTGCAACTTCTATTACTTTTTTAGCAGATTCTACAATGCTGTCAAGGGGCTTGAGCCTCACTTTTCAGTGTTTTATCCCTCGATACTGGTTGCCTACAGTCCTTCCATGTCGGCTGATGAGCTTAGGGACTATCAGAAGTTGTGGGCCAGTTTTTTAACGTCAAGGGATATTCTATTGGGTTTTAAAGTTACTGGGGCCAAGGCTTCAACGAGGCGAAAACCTCTCAAGTGCACGGTCCATTTCTATCCAGCGCACTATGTGGCCCGACAGTTTGGCTTAGTGCAATCGGTTCCTCGATATGGCATCTCCCTAAGCGCGAGAAACGGGGATTTCCATGGAGGTGGCGGACATGGAGAGCTTTGACGAGCTTCGAAGATGCTGGCGGACGCCTCGTTATGCTTTCATTTTCCGACCTTTCGTCCCTAGCCCTGTCAGCTCACCGGACTTTGAGAGGTGGTGGAATGGTTATATCACATTGACTCGTCGGGAGACTTTCCACGCCGCAGCAACAAGATTCGAGGTCCCCAACCACCCGGAGATTATCTCCACTGACGAGCCCTTCCTTGATCAGTCGGCAGCAGCCACTGTCAAGGCATCAAAGAAAGGTACACTTTACATCATTTCTCGTTTCGAACGATTTTATGACGTAGTTTGGGACCCTGATAATGATGGAATAGTGCCCTGCAAGCCAATATATTTAGCTTGTATTGGAACTATCATTATCTTTCTTTAGTATAAATGTAATAATACGCAAGTTTATTTATATGTGTATAAGGATAAACAATGGCCAACTTCATCTCTCGCGAATACATTTAAGCGATTGGTTGAAACCCTGAGATCACTCACGACTATGGGACTATACACTTCAGTACTGAGTGCACTTATCATGAAACAGTCTCAAAGGTCGTGATCTCGAAAATGTTCCAAGTCATAGATTCATATCGAGACGGGGTATCGAGTGAATCGTCAAGACTTGTACGATTATGCATGATTCACACGGAGTGAATTTGTTGTAGTTTCATGAACAAGGCATTTGAGGCCAGTGCATATGACTAGGTGATTCGATGGAGGATCGAATGCATCGAACGACCCGAACAGAGAAACCCATTGTGGAAGCGCATGACGCATATCGGTGATGGGATGTTTCTCAAAGGATTATAATAGTGTACGATTTAGTCCTATGACTTGAGGTGCTAGGGCGAATTCGGTGCATGAAAGTGCGTACTTAGATCTAGGTATAGGCCACTTAGCTTGGTCATAAAAATGCCTAGGTTGGGTGCGTATGGACATGTACGCGAGTGGTTAGTACCAAGATGGAATCTGTTGACTCATCGTAATGGATGAGAATATTTCCTATACGATTCTTAGATAATGTTTCCAAGGAATCCACGGCCGTGGTCGGTGACGGATTTGGAAAGGGGTTTCCAAATTTAAGAGTCACACTGGAATATTATCCTGAATTAGAAAGTATAGTTATCGAGACAAATTTAGAGGTGCCGATCAATTCACACACCCTAAGTCTTGATCGGGAAATTGGTCGACAGAAGGACCGTATGTACATGGTAATTATATGAGGTGAGGTTCACTAAATATCAATTCACCTGATGTTGGGCTTCATGGGCTTGTGGCTAGACATCGACCATGAAGTGTGGGTACTCCTGAATTAATAGAGGAATTGATTCTAGGAGTGGTCAATTAAAGGTAGTTTAATTGATCGGAGCAATTTATTGTTCATAAATTAAATCACGAGGTTTCGTGAGCCTGCTGCCAATTGATGGTGAACCCAGAGGGTCACACACAATACAATTGGACGGTGACTGTTCTGTAGGAATATAAAAGGAATTAATTGATTTAAAAGTAATTAAATCAATTAAGTGAATTAAAGTGTTAATTCAAATGGGAGATAAATTAATTAATTGATTTAATTGATTTAAATGACAATTGATTAATTAAACTAAATATTAATTAAGTAATTAATTAATATGGGCTGGATATTTAATTAAGTAATTAATTAAATTAATGTGGGCTTGCAAGAAATGGACTCCTAAGCCCATTAGGAATCTTGTAACCCTAGGACTTGAGGAGTGCTTATAAATAGAGTTCTAACAGAACTCAGAAAAAGAACATCTAAGCAAAAACCCTAGTCTTCTCTTGCCCTAGGAAATCCGCCCCACCCTGCGCCGCCCAAGCCCTAGCGCCGCCGCCGTGTGCTGCCGTAACACCGCCGCACCGCCGCCGTGAAAGCCATAGTGCCGCCGCCGCAAATCTTCTCCCTCATTCCTTTTGTGCAGAATTTTGATCTGTCAAATAGATCTGCACAATCCTTCATCAACAAGCCTCTTAGATCTAGTTCTGAGCCTAAGACTAAGAGGTGTCATCATAATCCAGTTGGTGTGGACTTTTCTCTGGAGGTGAGACGCTTGGATCACTCCAGTGAACCAGAACCTTAATCAGAGTTCAGAATCAGAGTTGGAGGTTTCCACCACCTTGCCTGTGGTGAGGTAAAAATCGAAAACCCCCTTTGTTAGATTATTTCTGTGCTTTGTTTTATGTCTTTCGTATATATAACTTGGAGATATTATTATGGGATCTGTGGGTGTGCCTTGAAAAATTTTAATTTCCGCACTCTGTTGTACCGACAATCGAGGCATATCCCAACAGTGGTATCAGAGCCAACTCCATGATTATTATACGAAAGGCTTGAACATAATATGTGTTTATATTATATGTTTAATTATGTATATTAAAACGCATGATAATTATGTTCTGTCGATTGATTCTTACTTGTTATGACTAGATCTACAATTGGGTAAAACTGTTTTTCAGATCTATAGCGTTTTCATAGTTTTTGAAAACTTCAGGACTCTTTGGGCAAAATCGCAAACTAGGGTTTTAAAGGGCTTAAAAATTCGAAATTTTAGAATCTGGAAATTTAAAAAATTCTGGACTGTTTTCGCAAACTTGTCGCACGCTTTTTGGGTGTCATTTTGTAATTTCCGAAAGTTTAGGGACTGTTTTGCAATTACCGAAACTTCAAGGATCTGTTTGGAAAAATCGAAAATTTTCAGAATTCAAAATTTATTTTCTGGAATGCTGGCCGAAACTGCTTTGGGTGTTTTTGTAACTTTTTAAAAGTTTTTGGGGTCAAAGTGCAATTTTCGATAATTGAGGGGCCGAAAATGCAATTTTCAAAAGTTGAAAAACAGAATCTGATTTTCAGCAGGAAAATTTATTTTGTTTACCCGAAAGTTTATTTTGTCATAATTAGTAGTGACTAAAAGTAAGAATCAATGGAAGTTAGTTTTAAAAGGATGTTTTAAAATTAAAGAAAGGAGAAAGTAAAATGTTGTTTACATGTTTCTTGCTCTACGTGAACTGTTTACGTGATTTTCGATCGAGCCGAGCTTTGACCTTAGGGTAGATGTGATTGGTTTAATTTAATGTTTGGTTTTTTATTAGGGCCTGCGAGCCTTTTATGTTTTTGGGCCAATTTTAAGGCTTTGTAATAGAATAAGGCTTTAATGCTTTCCTAGTCTAGGATGGAGGCCCGTTACAAGCAAGATGGGAGCCCAAGGAGATATGAAGGCCATGTATGCATGGTGATTAATGTAATAGCATAGGCCTGTTTGAGAACCCTTTAGATTGACCAATAGGGCCAACATCAATGGCTCGATGATGGCCCACATAGGAGGCTCCCGATCGAAAACATATTGTGGTAGTATGCATGCTAGGCTTGTATGGCTTTTATTTATTTGTCGATTTATATTTAGCTTGTATGAGATGCGCGCTAGAATCTAGATCGTAATAAAAGATAAAGCATAATTGAAGCGGTGAGATCTCGAGGAGAGTTAGTATAACTTTCAAACCAGTAAACCCCCTCTTGAATTAAATATTAAGTCATATTGGATTAAAATAAAATGAAGTATTTATATAAATCCAAGCCTTCCATCAATAGGGACTAGCGTATGTTGTCTACTTATCGATAGAGGTGATCCAGAGTCTGGCACCCGAGTCGAAGAAAGGGACAATACGTGAAATTCCTTGACTCCTGTTTTTAACTAAACACGACAAGGGTGAGGATTGGTCGGGATGTGAGGATCGACCGATAACTAGTTACGGAGAACTCACGACCGGGCCCGTTGCTCATCATGATTGATGGGTTAGACTTAACGATTAGTAACACTTATGATGTAGCAGTGCTAGATAAGTACGAAAACCGAGGCGAAATAGCTTGAAGGTTGTGGAGTAACACAATTGGCAATAAGTATGCCTACCTGGGGAATTGGTTGTATGGCCACGAGTCGTGGGTGCAATTAATTGCCGCTGGGACGTCAAGACCTACTAGGAAATAGAATTTCCCGAACAATTGAAGGGGTAATTGTTTCGATAAAATAGTGGGAGAACTTCTACGATAGAAAGTCCAACCTTCGTAGATTATAAGTATTATTCATTAACTAGTCCACTGAATGTTTGTCTTCTCTTTAAATTAGATACTGAGATATCAGTAATTATCCATTTTACTATTTATCCTCGACTAATAAAATAGCTGGATTAAAATATCGACTAGGCAAGAAACTTGAGAATTGTCTTAAATTCCAAGAATGGGAATGATGTTCTTAAACAAGCCTATGCCTTATGCGCTTACGAGATAAGTCAAAATAAAAGAAACGAGTCACCTGTAGAATATGGGAATATTAATGATCGTTTCTCATATATAGATGAATCTCAAAAGTGAAACGAATCACCTATAGAGTATGGGAATCTTAAATGATCGTTTCCTCAAATAAGCATCAAGATTGAACGAGCTATGGAAGCAACATGAGGAGCATGTCTGAAGCTTCCACCTCAAAAGGCCCGTTTTGAGGACCAGTCTTCTGAAACAAACCTCCACTTCAAAAGGCTTGTTTTGAGGAGTAGTTTTGAATCAATATGATTCGAGACTTCTAAAGGAATTGTTTCAAAACTCGAGAATAATTGAAGGAACTAGTGTCAAGGATCACTGTCTTTGTTTTATCAATCTAGTTGAAAACTGGATCGATTAAACGTAAGCCTGCAAGTGATCTTAACATTAACTTCCTCCTAAATTCTCCTCCCGCTCATTCAAATGACTCTTGAAATAAACTGATCTTATTTGATAAGTTGATCACATTTCATGAATCAACCAAAAAAATTGGTTAAAGGCAAATAGGATAAACCTATAATGATCGTTTACACTTCATGGACTGCGAAGTCAAAGAAGAGTAAAATGAAGAAGAATTTATTCTCTTCTAAATTCGACCATAAAGGTAGTCAAAAGAACGCAAGTAGCCTATAAGTCGAATTATCCCACTGCATCTAAGAAAGGCACTGATGTGTTTAATTGATTAGATGATCTAATTAATTAAGCAACGTTTCAATTAAAGGGTTAATTGAAAAGGAAAAGGGAAGCAATTAAAGTAGTTAATTGAAAGGAAGTAAATTAATTGAATTAAACCATTAGCTCAATTTTATTGAATTAATGTATGAAATTCAATTAATACAAAGATAATAATCCATAACTTTGGTATGCTAGACTTGGACACATCTCCAAGAGTAGGATTCAAAAGTTGGTTTCACCTAAGCTTCTTGAAAAATAGAACTTGGATGAACTTCCAACCTGCGAATCATGTCTCAAAGGAGAGATGACCAGATCTCCCGTCACAGGGAATCAAGAGCGAACCAAATAAAATCTGGATTTAATCCATGAGTATGGATCATTAAAGGTTACTGTGAAAGGAGATTACTCATACTTCGTACTTTTTGCTAATGACATTGGTCGTTAGTGAAAAATGAATCTAGTGAGATACAAATCCGAAAAACCTTTCAAGGTATTTCGATGCGAAGTAGAGAATCAACAAAGACAAATTATTGCGACCATTCGATCTAGTTGAGATAGCAAATACTTGTCAAGGATTCCTCAATTATCTTAATGAGGATGAGATTCTCATACAACAAACTCCTCCTAAGACGCCTCAACTTATTGAAGTGTCTAAAGAGATGGAATCTAACATTGTTAGGCATTGTTCGATCCATATTGAGTTTTGTTAAAACTTCCTTATGCATTCTAGGGGTTAGTGCTCCTGACTGCATCGAAGATACTAAGCAAAGTACCTTCAAAGTTTGTGCCTGCAAAGCTTTACCAAGAAAGGTATGGCAAAATACCTCTATGCTCTTACTTCTGAGTATGGAGATCTCCGGCCGATGGTAGAAACGAGAAAGGAGATAAATTGGCTAGTAGATCCAATTTCTATATAATTGTGGGGTATCCAACGAAATCCATTGGATACCTGTTCCACGACAATAAGAAACAATCGTTTCTTCAAGATACCCGTTCCTCTGTTGATGAATCTCTCGTCAAAGGAAATGGAAACGTCATGGAACTTGATGGAGTCCAAGATTTGGACCCGTCCCCGCAAACAGTGGGAGTTAATCCAGAATTTACTAAATCTACTTGTACACCTACTCTTCGAAGGTCTGATCGAATTCGTAAGGAGCCAGAGCGATTTGGTTTCATTCACGAAAACGAGAATGTGGAAAGTGATCCAATGACCTATCAAGAAAGCGATGTCAGACATAGACTCGGGTGCGTGGCTCGAAGCCATGCAAACCAAAATGGATCTCATCCATTCCAACAAGGTATAACCTTGATTGATCCACCCGAGGGATTTATCCCTATAAGTTGGCTATAACTTGTAAGTGGAACTTCAAACTTGGAATGAATGGAGAGGTGTTGACCTCTAAGAATCGACTAGTGGTAAAAGGGTTATTCACAATGTTCTGGAACAGACTTTGTTGAAACCTTTTCTCCATTAACGATATCTGAATCCATTTAGATTCACATTTGTTCTGATGAGATAGTCAAGTCATTTGACTTCATCAAGACAAGTATGAACAATGAATGTACAAAAGGATTAGTGGGAGCGCGATGAAGCTCATATTTTATATGTCGATAATGTTCTGAATATCTGGTATGATATCGGAATGTTAGCACAGACGAAAGCATGGTTGTCCATGCAATTCTCCATGAAAGATTTAGGAGAAGCATCTTGCGTATTGGGATACGTATCTATAGAATAGATCAGAAAAAGATGCTGACACTCTCTAAATCTAAGTACATTGGATCAATACTGGAAATATTCAGTATGAAGAATCCAAGAAAGGATTACTTCCAGTAAGACACTGTATCCCTTATTCCAAAATCGATGTGCCCTACATCAAACGAGAATAAAGGAGAATGTCTCAAATACCTTATGTTTCAAACAAAAGGTTGCATGTGGCATGCTTTACTATGTACTAGACCAGACGTAGAACTTGCTCAAGTATCGCGAGCAGTTGCTAGTCAAAATCCAGTGAAGAAGTACTGGACCACCGTAAAAGATATCCTTAAGCTCTTGACAAAGACTAAGGATTTGTTCTTGGTCTACGGTGGTAGTGGAGAATTAAAATTCGAAGGATTCACTGATTCGAATTTTCAGTCTGATGTGGATGAATTAAGAACATCCATTTTTTGGATACATGTCCTGCCTCAATGGGGTAACGGTAAATTTGAAAGGGTTCCAAGCAAATCACCGTAACCATTCAAACCACTGAAGCAAGATATATTGCAGCATTAAATGTAGCATTGAATGCGACTTAAGAAAGTGTTTAGATATAAAACTTCATCCTATGGTTGGATGTAGTGCCTAGCATTGCGAAGCTCATGGTTATCTTCTATGATAACATTGGAGCTGTTGTCAAAGCAAAGCATTCGAGATTTTACCAGAAATCTAAACATAATTGAAAGAAAAGTACCATTTGATTAGAGAAATCATTGGTAGAGTTAACGCGCGTAATGGATCGCGTCGACTCAGGAGACAACTTAGCGGATCCACTAAAAGGAGGCTATGTCATGAAATGAGTTCGAAGAACATCTTTAGAAAGATGGGTCCTAGAAACGTTTGTGATTGGCTTTAGGGCAAGTGGGAGATTGATGGAATAGTGCCCTGCAAGCCAATATATTTAGCTTGTATTGGAACTATCATTATCTTTCTTTAGTATAAATGTAATAATACGCAAGTTTATTTATATGTGTATAAGGATAAACAATGGCCAACTTCATCTCTCGCGAATACATTTAAGCGATTGGTTGAAACCCTGAGATCACTCACGACTATGGGACTATACACTTCAGTACTGAGTGCACTTATCATGAAACAGTCTCAAAGGTCGTGATCTCGAAAATGTTCCAAGTCATAGATTCATATCGAGACGGGGTATCGAGTGAATCGTCAAGACTTGTACGATTATGCATGATTCACACGGAGTGAATTTGTTGTAGTTTCATGAACAAGGCATTTGAGGCCAGTGCATATGACTAGGTGATTCGATGGAGGATCGAATGCATCGAACGACCCGAACAGAGAAACCCATTGTGGAAGCGCATGACGCATATCGGTGATGGGATGTTTCTCAAAGGATTATAATAGTGTACGATTTAGTCCTATGACTTGAGGTGCTAGGGCGAATTCGGTGCATGAAAGTGCGTACTTAGATCTAGGTATAGGCCACTTAGCTTGGTCATAAAAATGCCTAGGTTGGGTGCGTATGGACATGTACGCGAGTGGTTAGTACCAAGATGGAATCTGTTGACTCATCGTAATGGATGAGAATATTTCCTATACGATTCTTAGATAATGTTTCCAAGGAATCCACGGCCGTGGTCGGTGACGGATTTGGAAAGGGGTTTCCAAATTTAAGAGTCACACTGGAATATTATCCTGAATTAGAAAGTATAGTTATCGAGACAAATTTAGAGGTGCCGATCAATTCACACACCCTAAGTCTTGATCGGGAAATTGGTCGACAGAAGGACCGTATGTACATGGTAATTATATGAGGTGAGGTTCACTAAATATCAATTCACCTGATGTTGGGCTTCATGGGCTTGTGGCTAGACATCGACCATGAAGTGTGGGTACTCCTGAATTAATAGAGGAATTGATTCTAGGAGTGGTCAATTAAAGGTAGTTTAATTGATCGGAGCAATTTATTGTTCATAAATTAAATCACGAGGTTTCGTGAGCCTGCTGCCAATTGATGGTGAACCCAGAGGGTCACACACAATACAATTGGACGGTGACTGTTCTGTAGGAATATAAAAGGAATTAATTGATTTAAAAGTAATTAAATCAATTAAGTGAATTAAAGTGTTAATTCAAATGGGAGATAAATTAATTAATTGATTTAATTGATTTAAATGACAATTGATTAATTAAACTAAATATTAATTAAGTAATTAATTAATATGGGCTGGATATTTAATTAAGTAATTAATTAAATTAAGGTGGGCTTGCAAGAAATGGACTCCTAAGCCCATTAGGAATCTTGTAACCCTAGGACTTGAGGAGTGCTTATAAATAGAGTTCTAACAGAACTCAGAAAAAGAACATCTAAGCAAAAACCCTAGTCTTCTCTTGCCCTAGGAAATCCTCCCCACCCTGCGCCGCCCAAGCCCTAGCGCCGCCGCCGTGTGCTGCCGTAACACCGCCGCACCGCCGCCGTGAAAGCCCTAGTGCCGCCGCCGCAAATCTTCTCCCTCATTCCTTTTGTGCAGAATTTTGATCTGTCAAATAGATCTGCACAATCCTTCATCAACAAGCCTCTTATATCTAGTTCTGAGCCTAAGACTAAGAGGTGTCATCATAATCCAGTTGGTGTGGACTTTTCTCTGGAGGTGAGACGCTTGGATCACTCCAGTGAACCAGAACCTTAATCAGAGTTCAGAATCAGAGTTGGAGGTTTCCACCACCTTGCCTGTGGTGAGGTAAAAATCGAAAACCCCCTTTGTTAGATTATTTCTGTGCTTTGTTTTATGTCTTTCGTATATATAACTTGGAGATATTATTATGGGATCTGTGGGTGTGCCTTGAAAAATTTTAATTTCCGCACTCTGTTGTACTGACAATCGAGGCATATCCCAACAGATAATAGGGATAGGGTATATGAACGTGCTGCCGTTAATTTTGAGTCCCTGAAGAATATTAGAATAGGTAGGGCCATGTTGGAACATTCTAAATTAGCCAAAAAGCTAGGGGGCCCTGGCGAGGTTCCTCCTTGGCATACTTTTTACAAACCGTTTGGCCCTTCTCTTTACTTCCTGATTTTATTAGGTCGTCGGGACACGTGGCTTCCCCCGTCGGGTTTAGCACAAGTACTAGTTCTCAGTCTCGTAGTCATCGAGTTAGTCCCCAGGTCACTTTTATGGGATATCGAGCTGATGACTCCCGGGACATGTCGACGATTTACCTTTTGTGTGAGTACAAAGATGGGGGTACCATTGCCCTTGACGACTCAGGTAGCTTTCCCATTTTTCATTCTTTGATCATAATTATGCCTTGACGTGTTTGTTTCTTTGCAGGAAAGAAGTCATCGGCTCCTCCAGCTGTTAAAAAGAAAGCCGTCAAGGAACCAGTGATTCCATTCGCCATTCCCTTACAGATAGTCAGTCCGAAAGGGCCATCACCTGTTGCTTCTCAATCATTGCAGGAGTCTGAGGCTTACTCCTCTGTTGACAAGGTAACGGACCTTCCCGTCGTATACATCCGACGCTCTCGTCGGCTTTTTCATCATCGAGGTGGCACAAATGCCATAATCGTGAGCAGTTCCGACGAGGAGGTAGTCCTTAGTTGATTTACTTTATTATACTTTTTGGACTTACATTGATACCTTGTTTTCTGTCAGGAAGTGAGCTCTAGAGGGAAACGTCAAGGATGACCTCCCGCCACGGAAAAGAGTCAGGACGATGGCCGACAGCTCATCAGATAGTGATGATGATGGGATGCAGTTTTAGCGAGTGGAGATTCCACCTCGTCAGCCTTCTCCGATGCACGTCGAGGAACCTCTTGTCGACACTGCTGTCGACAAGACATCAGGAGATGCGACTGCAGCCCCTCGACAGCTTGAGTCTTCTGTCCATCAGACCATTCCTGTCAAGGAAGTTCCTGTTTCGGCCCCTCTTCCTCGTCAAGAGGTAGCTTCTTTTATCAAGCCGCTCGATATTTCCCTATTTAATTTGCACTTGACTAACTCTATTTTATTTCTGATTTCGTAGGTCCCTCTGTCCAGTCAAGTCAAGGACACTTCTCAACGGCTCGCACAGATGTTAGCTCGATTTGCTAGTACTCATGTCTTATCAATGAGCTCTTCTTCCCAATCTCCCTCGACGATATCCGAGCAGTCGAGTCAGTTTCCTTTCAATCCCGAGGAGCTTGCCCAATTCAAAGGGCTGCTGTCGAACTACCAGAGCCAGCCTCTAGAGGTCCTGATGATCAACATGGGACCGTCATTGGATACCTTGATGAGCCGACTATCTTCTGTCACACTCCCTGATGACAAGGCATCTTTCTATTCTGACTTTGTGCGGCAATTTGGGAAGATGAGGAGCGATTTTAAAGAGAACGACAAGGCTATCAAGGCGAAGGCTTCTTTTGCGTCTCCCGTCGAAGCCCTCCTTGCACGGTTCAACGAGCTGTACGTCCAGGGTTCTAGCCTCAACGACTCACTCACTCATCTACGGGACTCCGAGGCCGATTTAGTCGCGGCCATAGCCAAGCTGCAGAAGGAGTTGGATGTAGTTCGAGGCAAAATGAAGGATGTTGTAGTAGAGGCTGAATCGGTTACGGGGGAGCTGTCTAACACTGCAGACTTGCTTGACGAGGCAAAGGCTGCTGAAAGCCAAGTGACTGCCCAAGCAAATGCCGCAGCAGCTGATCAGGCCAGGATTGAGACAGCTGTCAAGGGGTTCCTCGGAAGGTTTACCCAGGACTTTCTTCATTGATTTTTTCGGCCTGCGAGCCGTTGATATCAGCGCATGTGCCTCCAGATTTATGATTTCACAGACTTAGTTTATTCTCTCGTTTATTTTTGTATTGGCCTGATGGCCACATACTTATTTACTTTTCTGATGATGTAATGGCTTGATAGCCATAGACTATTTTCCTTTTCGTCAATGCATTTCTCTTTTGGCTTTATACTATATTCTCTTTACATCAAAGCCAAATAAACCAAGCATTTATCCTCCAAATAATTAATCTGACCCCCTGACAAACTATCTTTCGCAAGCAAAAGACACAACTTTATTGCCAACAAGACTTAACTAAAATCGAGTCAACTCCCAAAAACTTAAACAAAAGGCCTTGATGTAAAAATTTGAAAATCGGGAGAATCAATACTTAAATTAAAACGGAAGTACTTGGACTAAAATTGAAATTAAATGCGACTAGTAATATTAATTCAAAAATTTTAGTCTAAACAAACGGAAAACGAAAATAAAAAATAAAAAACACACGACTGAAAATAAATCCTACTTATATTTACAGAGGGATCGGCGCATTGAAGTACTTTTGACGCCGCTCGATTTCCAACTCCAAAGCCCGTTGATGTTCTAGACACATCGATTCCCAAAGGGTGGGCCTGAATTTCTTCAATCATCTTTCATTGATGTGGTCTCGACAGAGATTCCCGTCAGGCTTTTTTAAGATGTAGCCCCCCCGAGTTATCGAGAAGACTTCATATGGTCCTTGCCACGTCGCGCTCCATTTGCCGTACTTTTTCTCGCGCTGATGAAGTGGCAAAACAGTTCTCCAGACCATGTCCCCGACGTCAAATTGTTTCCTGCGTATCTTTTTATCGTAGCTTCGGGCGACTAGCCTCTTTTGTGCCTCGATTTTATCCAATGCGACAACCCTGACCTCGTCGAGCTCATCGAGCTGTTGGAGCATACTTTCAGTGTATTCTTCGGGCGTCAACTCATTTTGCTGCATCACCCGAAGTGATCGGACGTTGATTTCCATCGGTAGAACGGCATCCTGTCCATAAGTCAGTTTGTACGGAGTGGTGCCAGTGCTTGTCCGTTTGCTGGTCCGATAAGCCCATAACGCCTCTGACAGCATCAAGTGCCAAGCTCTTGGGTTTTCCTCGATCATTTTCGAGATAATGTCCTTAAGGACTCGATTAGACGCTTCTGCTTGGCCATTCCCTTGTGCATAATACGGCGTTGAATGGAGCAACTCGAAGCCCATTGATCTGGCAAATTCCTTGATCTCTTGACCGACGAACATCAGTCCCCTGTCAGTGACAATGGTCTGTGCCAGGCCAAACCTATGAATGATTAAGTCCTTGATGAACTTCATCACTTCGGCCTGATTAGCCTGTTTGAGTGGTTTGGCCTCTACCCACTTAGTAAAATAATCTGTGGCCACAATAATGTATCCATGGTGTTTGGAAGACGAGGGATGAATCTCCCCGATGATATCGATGGCCCAGCATCTGAAAGGCCTTGGCTTGATTATGACATTCATCTCCTCGATGGGGATCCTCTGAATCACCCCAAACCGTTGGCACTTCTCACAACCTCTTGCCAACTATACACAATCTCCGACCATTTTTGGCCAGTAATAACCATATCGGCGAAGCAGCCATGCTAACTTGTGGCCGTTTTGATGGGTCCCACAAATTCCTTCATGATCTTCCATCATGATTCTCATGGCTTTCTGTTGATCGACGCATAACAGGAGCACGCTGTCGTGGCTTTTTCTGTACAACTGATCTCCCATCAAGACATAATTGACTGCCCTGAGCCTCGTCTATCGAGATGCTCGGTCCGACGAATCAGCCAGATATTTTTTGATCGGCCCTCTCCAGTCATCAGGGTCCTGAAACACACTCAAAACAGTCAGGATATTGTCTCGATACATAAATGACGGACAGTGTCGTCTCCTGACGACGTAGTGAGATTCCTCGACGTCATCAGGGAGATCGATACCAGTCGCCAATTGGGCCAAACTGTTGGCCTCGCTGTTATTTCCTCTCGTCACATGATAACATGTGACATCAACAAATTCCGGCAACAAAGACATCGCAGTTAAATAATATTTGTCAAGTGTTGGGTTTCGGCATTTATAAGTACCTTGTATCTGCCTGATAACCAACTGCGAGTCCCCAACGATGACGATAGATTTACTGTCGAGCTCCCTGAGCATTTCTAGTCCGATTATCAAGGCTTCGTATTCGGCCTGATTGTTAGTACATTCAAAGTCAAATTGAATCGATAGCTTAGTTTTAACATTTGATGGAGAAATCAAAACGATACCTGCTCCGCATAGTCTATCGGTTCTAGACCCATCGAAAGCCAATGTCAATGGCTTGATCTCAACTGTCATCGAGTCCAGTTCTTTAAGAACGGCTTGATCAATATCGATACATGGATGGTCAACCAGAAAATCAGCCAATACTTGGCCTTTGACTGCCTTTTGCGGTACGTATTGCAACTGATATTCCATCAATTGGATGGCCCATCGACCGATCCGTCCCCTCATCACAGGCTTAGCTATTATATACTTTATCACATCAATACTAGAAATAACTAACACTTTCACAGGCAACATATAATGACGTAATTTTCTTGCAAGAGAAAAACAACGCAAGATATACCTTTTCTATCGGCGAGTACCTCTGTTCTATTTCTGTCAAGTACCTGCTCAAGTAATAAATTGCTCGTTCAAATCCATCCTCGTCGTCTTGCGCTAAAAATCCACCGCCGGTATCCTCCGTGGCAGATATATATAATTTCAAGGGTTTCCCCTTGACAGGCGACATCATTACAGGCGGCGTTGTCAACTTATCCTTGATTTCCTGAAACGCTTGCTCGTGCTCCGTTTGCCAGCAAAATTCCTCTTTGTCCTTCAGTTTCAACAAAGGCGAGAAGACCTTCGTTTTTCCAGCCAGGTTGGAAATGAACCTCCGTAAAAAGTTGACCTTGCCAAGGAATTGTGTAATTCCTTCTTCGTTGACGGAGGTCTGGCCGTCAGATAGCTTTGGACTTATTTTTATCAATCTCAATGCCCTTGTGATGCACCAAGAAGCCAAGAAAATTAGCTGACGCAACTGCAAACACACACTTCAAGGGGTTAAGCTTTAATTTATGTTTTCTCATTTTGGCAAATGACTTCGCCAAATGTGTTAGATGTTCATCGTAACTAGCCGATTTGATAATGATATCATCGATGTAAATTTTAACGAAGTCATCGATGTACTCACTGAAGATGCAGTTCATCGCTCGTTGATAAGTGGCTCCGGCGTTTTTTAGTCCGAATGACATCACTTTCCATTGGAAGGTGCCTATTCCGTCGGGACATTGAAAAGCCAGCTTTGGTACGTCGTCGACAGCCACAAAAATCTGATTATAACCTGCACTTCCGTCGACGGCTGTCAGGAACATATTGCCAGCGGCAGCATCGATTAACATGTCCGCCATTGGCATCAGATATTCATCTTTAGGAGATGCAAGATTCAGGTCCCTGAAATCGATGCATATCCTGATCTCTCCGTTCTTTTTCATCACGCGTACAACATTTGCTACCCACTCCGGATATAGGGCCACCTCGATAAAATTGGCCTTCAATAATTTTTCAATCTCCTCCCTGATCAGTTTGCATACCTCGACGGACATCATTCTCAGGGGCTGTTTCCGGGGTAAGTATCCCTCAAGTATTGGAATACGGTGTTCTACCAATTCCCTGCTCAATCCTGGCATCTCGTCGTAATTCCAGGCAAAACAGTCCTTGTATTCCTTCAACACTTGTATCAATCGATCCTTCTGGCCATCATCAAGTAATGCGCTGATGTAAGTTGGCCTGTGATCATCTTCGCTGCCTAACTCAATCTCGATGACAGGGTCTTGTACTTGGATCTTGATGTCGCCGAGCTTGGCTGGCGCCGTTGCTAGCTCCTCTAACTGAATTTCATCGCAAACCGATGGTGGCGTTTCCTCCTCGAAAATGAGATCTCCTGTATAACATTCGGCCACGTAGGCCCGAAACCATTGAATCAAATCGGCACATGCTTCTTGCTCTGGCCCGATAACAACGATCTCATTGATTTCCAGTCTGTCGGCCTTATAGGCCGATGGTCCCTTCTTATCAGGACAGTTCATCGGGACTGACATTGCTGTTCGTGCGGCCCTTCTTCCTTGACGTTGCAAGGCCGACTTAGTTCTTTGGCTAAACAAGCCATTTCAAGTTGCGTCAGCTTCTTGCTCGAAGTGACTTCTTTTGGTCGTCCGTATTTATCTTGCCCGATGAATCTGGAAGGTCCTACATCGTCTCGATAGTAAGCCGCCTCGACGGCGTTGATCTTGGCGGTGAATGGCCTGTTGTCGTCCATTATGATCTCGGCTTCGGGGGCATCTCCCCAGATCAATAAACACTGATGCAGGGAGGACGGTACGCAAAGGGCTGAATGAATCCAGTCCCTCCCTAAAAATGCATTGTACGAAGTGGCAGCATCTACCACAAAGAAAGCGATCTTCAAGCTGGTTTTTCCAATCTTTACCTCGACGGGTAAGATTCCTATTGTATCAGCCTTTCCTCCTGTGAAGTTGCTGACTATCACCTTAGTCTCCATCAGGTCCTCGCTGACCTTACCCAGCTTGTACATCGTCGATGCAGGCATTACGTTGACGGCTGCCCCATTATCGACCAGCATTCTGTCGATGGGTTTTCCATCGATGTGCCCTCGACAGTGGAATACTCCAGTTCCTCGTTGACGAATTACAAGTTTAGAATCGACGGCGTTGCATTCCATCACTGTCGAGCCGTTCGTCGATTGACTGGTGGCAGCATCTTCCACTGTTTTTGTTTCTTTCTCGATGGGTTGTTTTTCAACCTCCTATTTCTCGATTTCCTGGCCAGATTTGGCCTCGACGGCTTGGCCAGGTTTGGCCTCATTTTCCTTATTGCCTTCGTCGTCGTAGATCTAGGCAAATTTTGCCTCGAGATCGTTTCCATCTTCCTCGTCAGCCAATAAGTCGTCTTCTTCCATCGCCTTTTCCAAATCGATAGTGCCAAATTTGACTTTCCCTGGGGTCCATTTGGAAGTGTCCATTTGTGTCGAGCCCTTGGCCTCACTCGTTCCCTGTTTCAGTTTTTGTTCCACTGACGGAGGTTTCTTTGCTGATTCTTTCATCGAGGCCTTCCCCTTAGCAATTTCCAACTCCTTTCGTTGGCGTAAGTAATACTGTGTTCGGGTCATCTGATCGACCCTTCGATCTCCAGGAAACTTAGGGTCTCTGACGGGAACCCATCGATCCACCTGTGTATCGGCAGGAGTAAGAACAGTTCGCGGCCTTGATGAGCCTGGCGGTGTGGTTTTTGGTGACGGACCATGTGTCCTGTCTCTGCGACTGGCGGTCGATCTGACCTGCCTGGTTGGTGTTTTGTCAGGGGATCTCTCCCTGATTCTGCTGCTACGGCTAGTGCCTTCCTGATGTCGTCGAGGCATTCTGGTCTTAGCCTGTTCTCGGCGTTGTTCCACCGTTAATGTTGCATATTCTGTATATTCCATCGGGGCTGGGATCGGACATGGCCCCATCGGTCGAGGTGGTGGTGGTGGTGGTATCGTCTGCGGTTGCGGCGCTGTTTGGGGTGCTACCTGCGGTTGCGGCATCATTTGATACGGATACCCTGACGGCATTGCACCTGGCCAAGGCATGTATGAGCCATATATTGCTGGATTGATGAACAACGGGACTGTTGCCAACTCAATTTGGCATCTCGCACATAGACCCATTTCCTTGTTTATCATTGCATAATATGGATCTCTTTCCGAGTACAATTTCTCACCTGTCGGTGATTCTGTGACCGTTATGACATTTATCCCTACCTCATTTTGTTGGAAAGGATTGGTATCAACCATCATCGGCTTTGTGATTTTCCAATCCGGAGCAAATCTTAAGATGCCCTTGTCGAGGTGATCCTGCACCATCCACCTGAACATTAGACACTCGTTTGTCGTGTGAGTCCATACATCATGATATTTACAATATGTTTTACCTGCTATCTTCATTGACGATGGAATCACGTGATCCCTTTTAAGTCGCAGGATCTTGTCGGCCAACAGCTGATCGAATATGGCCTCTGTTTTTGAGACGTCAAAAGAATAACGTCTTTCCCTGTCAGTCTTGTACTCAGCATCTCGACGTACCAAGTTATTTGGCACCTTGATCGTAGGCTGAGGTTCTTTCGGTTTGGCGAGGGCTGGACAGACGGTGTTCTTGGGGCAAACCAGTTCCGCCAATCCGATCTCGATACCCTGCTGCTCAATCGATCGACTGACCTGATTAATCTGTTCCTCGCTGGAATCAGCCATACCCACTTGATAATAATTTCCTCTGGGTAGTCGGCTGTTCTCATCTCTTAGCACTCGTTCATATGGGACCGCATGATCGGTCAACTCGAACAGGTCTTCATGGTACTGCGCCATCATGATCTTTCTTAATTCAAAATGCATGCCATGGATGGCAATCTTGATGCATTCCTTTTTCGGCAACGGGATGGCGCAGAAGCCTCTGGCCCTGATAAATTTCTTCATATACTCCACGACAGTCTGTCTTGTCAGCTGTCTCATGTTTGATAACTCGATGACAGATACTTCGAGCGGGGCCTGATAATGGTTCATTACGAAAACCTTCTCCATGGATGGCCAATCAGGGACCGATCCAGGCTTCAAATTGGCATATCAATGGAACGCCATTCCTGTCTGGGAGTTGGGGAACATTTTCAATTTCAACTCGTTAGTCATATTGCCACATTCTAAGGAGAATCGAGCCAGATGCTCTGTGGCAGATTGTGATCCTTCGCCCGAAAACAAAGTAAAGTTCGGCAGCCTGTAGTTCAACGGAAACGGCACCTGATCGATGTATTCGGGGTGAGGTTTATTATACCTCGATGCCCTGTTTCCCTGTCCCCTGACAAACATTTCCTCAGCTTGATTCACCGTCAAGAGGTCTTCTGGACCCTCTGCAGCTCAATGAATAGTCCTGTCATAGGCCAATGGATTGGCCTGATGTCCTTCTGGGCCGTATCCGATGGCCTCTGATTGGTCCTCTTCGGACCTGCCCCCCGAGTTTGGACGGGTGTTCCTTGTTTTGGAGGTGCTTCCTCTCCTGTCCGGGACATTAGATTGTCCGTTGCCTTATTTGTAAGGCGTCTCATCCCTCGATGCACTCCCCCCGGTCTGGATTGCGGGGCCTTTGCCTTTGTTGACGGCAGTCCTCTGCGGCCCAGTCCAGGCCTGCGCTTGTATGCCGTTGGCGAGAGCATTGATGCTCTCTGCGAGTGACGTCATCTTTGCTTCCAAGTGCATCAGGGAGTTATTTACAATGTTGCTGGCTTCCGTATTGGCCTGACTAGCAGCAGTGGCCGAGCCTAGCATGTGTTCGAACTTGCTGACAACGTTAGACCATTCCTCTTGTTTGGTCTCAAGGTCCCTAGTGAAGTTGCGAACCTCTGCTATCAGCTCCTCGATTCTGTCGGTCACTTCCATAGTTAGTGGAACCGTTGATAGATTTTCCAGAGTATGTGTTAAGTCAGAACGTGTCCTCGTCAAGGTTGATCGAGTCTTTCTTGGTATCTGTGGTATCATCTGATAACAACAAAAGAATAACCACTTAGTATCAACTGATTGACTGTTTGGCAAAGAGATTATCAAATGTCAGCTAGCCACAATGTTACTTGGCTGATAATCGTTTTTTGGCAAATAATTCATAGAAAAATTTTCATGTCTCGCCGAGCCAAGGTATTATGTGGCTGGTGAGTTTTTTACAGAAAGATTTTCATGTCCCACTGGGCATGCCAAAATATTGTTTGCTATAATTTTGGCCCTGTTACGCCTTGATGTCGAGACGTTTGGCATCGAGTCTCACTGGGCATCGAGTCCCACTGGGCGTGCCAAAATATTGTTTGCTATAATTTTGACAACGAGGGCACCTCGACATCGAGCAACCCCTTGGCATCAAGAAGTGCCAAAATATTGTTTGCTGTAAAACTGACATCAAGGGATGCTTGGCATCGAGGAGCTGACATCGAGGGATGTTTGGCATCGAGGCGTGCCAAAATATTGTTTGTTTTAAACCTGTCAGCAGATGCCTCGACGAGCCAATAGCTCGATGCAAATGCCTCGATATGATGTAAGATAAATGCGGGCATGCCAATGTTTGTGCGTGCAAACATAACGATTTAAAAGTAGACATGTTTGATATCAGTGTAGTAATAACATAAGTGTCCTGATAAAGACATATTGATATCGAGATAAGTTGTCCTGATAAGGCTGACTCCTAAACGATTGTGATAGAGTAGGCAAACACTACCCCTAGTTCTTTTCTATGCCTGCCTGGCCCAGGACATAAATAATTAATGAAAATCTCTCTTAAATGCCAAAAACTCATGACCAATCAATGGCCTGCTCAACATATCAGCGGATTTGTAAATCAGCAAATGACTTGACGATCAATCAGTTTAAACATTCACCTTGACAGAAGACATAATCTTGACAGAAAACGACATATCAATGAAAATCCGTTGACGTAAAGCATACGTTAGTAAAATAAATCAAGAGATGCGAGCAAAATTACTTCCATTAATAATACAATAAAATCAGTCAGTTCCCCGATATACAAATATTACAACAATATGCAAAACGATAAAGTCTCCTGTTTTGCATGATTTGCCAGATGAGTTGATTTGTCTAATAAGTTCTAAAAATTGACTCCTTGATCGGCAGGTAGACCCGCCGATGAGCTGATAATACATGATAGAACAGCTTGTTGACAGAAACTAACATTGACGACGGAAGACCACCGTCAATGGTTCGCCCAACCTTGATGGATGACCACCAATCGGGCTCCTGATCAGCGGGTGGCCACTGAAAAGGGCATTGACGGAGCAGATGGCTACTCAATCGATAGCCGTCAAGCAGATGGCTACTTGACGACGAGCTCATCAAGCAGATGGCTACTCGATGAGTTTGTCACATAAATACGTGGGCACTTATATGACAGTTAACAGCTTGCTACTTGGTTGATATCGAGTGGTTTCGCTCGAGACAGCTTTAGCTGACGGCGAAAACGGCGGCGGTGGCGGATTACTTTGAGCGGCGGCGGCGGCAGGACTTCAGGTGGTCAGGGATAGCTGGTGGCTGAGGAGGGACAGACTGATATCAAGGAGTTGGCAGACTGATAACTTGACAGAAACAGCATGTTATCTGCCTGCTATCAAGGGGTTTCGCTCGAGACAGCGTTCTGACGACGGAAGCAGCGGCGGCGGCGGCGGTGGCGAGACTTCAGGCGGTCGAGAATTGCTGGTGGCTGAGGAGGGACGGTTGATATCAAGGGATTAACAGGTGTTTACTGACGAGAGAAGCAGCGGTGCGCTGGACTTCCGGTGAGGCGTAGAACCGATCAGTGTAGACTGAAAATTTGCAGATTGAGTTGTGTGTCTCCTGCGCGAATGGCAACCTGTTTGTATTTATAGTTGCTGAAAATTGAGCTGATGGCTGGAAAAAACTGCTCCCTTGATGGCCACTCTCCCACCACTTTCACTACCTCCGTTACTTTAATGGTGGTTTTCTCCTTCTTTTTGCTGAAAATTAATATTAATGGTGGTTGGAGAAGAAAATAACGTGTGTTTTATTTAATTTGAATTTCAGTTTGTGTTGGTAACTAACTATGAGAGAATTAAGGAATTTGTTATTAGCCAACTAGTGTAGCTTTTATCCTTATCTCCAAATTGATTTTCAATCATTAATTAAATAAAACACACAAGTGGGTCAAAAATTGGGTGATGGCCGACCTGGGCTGATCGGACCATGATTGGTCCCGGGTCGACCCATGTTGGTTTTGTTGGATAGTTTTAATTTACCCAATTAATTAATGGCTTTATTTATCAAGTGGGCCAATTAATTAGACTTGGCCCAATTAATTAATTAGCTTAACTAATTAATCCCAAATAGCCAAGATAATCTTATTGGGTTAATTGGGCTCATTTGTATTCAACCATAATTTGGCTTTAAATTATTAATTAATTTGTGAGATCGGGTCGAGTTTCGAAATTGGGCTCGTGGCCATATTATTGCTTCGGTCGGATTAATTTTCGGATCAGATTGGATCCGAATTAATTCGATCCGTTTGTCACGATTGTGTTCGGTGTAATTGCCATTTTTGGCTTGTCATCGAGTCGTCATTCCTCGATTAATCGAGGGTGTTTTTTTGGTACAAACACCATCCTTTTTGATTTTGGCCCAAATATCCAATGAGACATCCATTTTGTTGGGCGACCAAAATCAATTGAAATTTGGTACAGGCCTCATTAATTATCTCTGTAGTGCAGCAGAGACAATGTCAGGCTTTTTATTTTTATTTTTATCACTCCCTCTCTTATACTTTTTCAATCTGTCCACTTTGTCGGCTGTTTTTGCTAATGCAAAAATCATGTTTGTTCCTTTATTATTATTATTATTATTGACACTTACTCTCACTTATATAAAAAATAAAATCAGTACTTGCTCTCAATATTCTCAACAAATTGACAAAATGTTATTTAATTAATAGTACATAGGGCACAATATATTGGGGAATTCATGATACATATCATATAGTAGTGATTCTACTTATATCACCAATTCATTTCCCTCAAACTCCAACATCCAAACTCAATTCAAATCATATCTCAAATTTTCAAAATACACTAACTATTATTTTACTATTATATTACTATCAAAATATTCTAACCAAAACCAATTCAAATCGTGTTTCAAATGTTTCGCCAAAACCACTCAAACCAATTTGAAACACCGAAGCAGGGCGAAACAGAACCAAAACCGATCCAAAGAGGCTCTTAATCTCCGCCACTTAGTTGTCATTTGCATAAATTTTGATTTCAGTTATATATATTTATATATATGATATCATAATGATTAATATAGTTAAATGATATTATCGACACATAAAACATGTGTTCAATTAAATAATAACAGATAAAATAATATATTAACTAGCCTTCAAGTTATATTTATATTTTATATTTTAGGATTACACTAGGTTTAATTCAATTCATAAGCATATAGCCAGTTTAAAAAAATTCTTAACTTTTTTCTGATAATTTTCAATATTTGTTTTTATTTTTGTTGTTCTTCAATATTTGTTTGCATAGATCAATTAAATTGTACCATTTGTTAGAATTAAGGTGTTTTGGCCAATCAAATAATGTTTTTTGCGGTGGGCATTTGGGTCAGGTATTTCGGGACCCGTCCCGACCCAATCAAGTATTTTTCCTTTTGGAACAAAAAAATAATTTTTTGACATTTAGGGTTTGTTGGGATTCAGTAAGATAAACAGTCCTAGGCACAACGAAATTTAATAATTTTAGGACCTCTTACGGAATCTTGCCAGGATACTACCCTAGTTGTATATATATGAATATTTAAATAAACGACATTAATAACAAGATCTATGTTATACATGTCTCTTTGCAAATCCTAGTCAACGTACGAAGTCAGATCACTCCCTCAAGTTGGTCGATTCAAAGCCCTGCTACAGCGCCCCACGTGTTGCGTCTCTATGAGTTGATACACCACAATATCACGAAAATAATATATCCTGATCGGCTAGAACACAGGATATATTAAGATCTAGGGTTAGGAAACGAGTTTTGAATAAAAGTCGAAAAAGTCGAACTCTTCCAAAGGGAGAGAGAGTTTGGCCGAATTCTGTTGGGAGAGGGAGGGAGTATTTTGCTTGACTTGGTTTTTGGCTCTCTTGTGTTGTGTATGAGTTATGACATCTAGCTTCTTATTTATAGATGTCAAATTCTCCTAATCCTCCTAGGACTAGGACTCCAAGTCTCCTACATGGGTCATGACCCTTTTAATTAGAAGACTAATTTATGGTCCACTTAATTAATTTAATTAGGCTTTATTTAATTTTCCAATTAAATAGCCCAATTAATTAATTACTCTCCCAATTAATTAAATTAGACTTCAAGTCTATTTAATTAAATCTTCCTATAATTAATTAAATCCAACTTAATTAATTAAATTAAATCCCAATTTAACTTATAATATAATCTTGATCCAATTCCAATCGGATCAATCTTGTTCCAATTGGGTCGACCCAATCACTTAATCGACCCAGTCGATTTATTTGACCCAGTCGACCCAATCGACCCAGTCGATTTGGTCGACCCAGTTGTTTCCTTTTCATTCGCTTTCGCTTTATGTGTATTGTGTATGCCCCCATAGGTTCACTACATAATTGGCCGTGGGTTATAATTAAATATTAATTGAACTATTCGATTATTAAATACTCTAAATCAGTCGAACACTCTGTTGACTGATCATTCCAAAATTAGCACCCCTGCCAATTTGGGAATTCTCCCATACTCTACAGTCGATGTCTGGCCAGAAGCCCATAGAGCCCAATCACTGGTAAATTAATTCAGTGAACCTTTTATCATTTACAATTAACATATACGACAATCTCTCAATCGATCAATCTCCCAGTCGAGACTCAAGGGCACGGACTTTTCATCGGTTCCCTTTTCATTTGTCTTGACCTTATGTATTCTGGTCTCGAAATAATTCTCTTTGACTTAATCTTTATGAGCTACTTACATAAAGTCATCAGATACCTTGGCCAAGGATTTTTACCAGAATTAATTTCTCACAGAAATCCATAGGAGAATTTCCCAACCTATCAAGTCGGGTCAATGGATCATTTGTTGATGTAAATCCTTTAGTCCACTCTTCCAAGTCACACAGATCTTGGGTTATACTAAAAACACAAAGTAATCAGTATACACTGCTTGTGCCAAACAACAAATGAAATGGCCACAAGTTCGCAATAGGATATCACAAATAAAACCTATTCTATAGAGTTTTGTCACTTCACAAAGATGGATAAACACTCCTCACAACACTCTAACAGTTTTTCACTCAGAAAAATGTGTATATCTTTGATCTTCAACTTCTGCTTAAGTCAACAAATGACGAAGCTGATGAGTGAGCTGTTCTTGAGCTTTTTGAGACTTAGAAAATATTTTGCTTCGAAATCAATCTCTCAGTTGTTGTGTTCCTTTTCTCTTCGTCTCTTCAGCTATTTATACTCACAGATTCAAAAATTGTCCGTTGGAGAGAGACACAATTTGAATTTCTTGGTTTCTGGTCCTTAATTTTCGCGAACGGCTCTCTGCAAAGTGACAGTACTGCGGACTGTACTTTCTGTCAGGCAGCATTTAATGCGCCGAGCTGATACGAGGTATTCCTTCAATCATTTGCCATTAATATCCTAGGACTTCAGCATTTATTACTCCAGGGGCATTTATTACAGTTGGGACGACTTCCTGATCCTTTCCACCTGGCTGATGAGAACACAGGTCTGATGACTGAACAGAACTAATCCCAAACTTGAACAAATCTGATTTGAGTCGGCTGATCTTCACTAGTCTGATTTATTTCCTTCAGCAGATTAGTAGTCTTCTGGACCTTGAATATTTGACCATTCTGATTTGTCTTATTACTTGGTCAAAATTCTTCTAAGGGTTTTAAACTAAGTTTTCCATACTTAGCTGATCTTGATGTGTTTTGAAAATCATCAAAACCTCCCTTAACTAATCTAACTTCAGTACACTCTATCTTCATCTTCATCCAACAAATTTCCCCTTTTTGATGATGACAAAACTTCAGCTAAGTACCTGTTTACCTATATTAAAGTTTTGATCCTCAAATTTTCTGAAATAGAAAAATATGTTGAAAAAGAACTTGAACTTTTATATATATTTGAAAATTGTTGCACAGTACAAGTGTTTCAGATGAGATAACTGAAAGGAAAATAAAGTAAACTGATTACAATGAATAATCTAAACAAATCATCAGCTTCTTCACTTCCTTCTTCAACTTACTCATAATATTCATACTCTGATTCATCATAATCATCATCATCATCTTCATCAATTACATCATCAGCAAGCAGATTTGCCTTGGCGGCTTCCATCTTCTGTTTGATTTCTTGTTCACGTTTCAGCTCCTTTTCTGCTTCATCAATCCTTCTCTTCAAATGCTCTGTGTTCTTGTACTTGTTGAATGACTCCAGTTGCTCTTCAGGAGTGTCTTCAGTTGCAACCAGTTCTTTATCAGACTTGACTGGTCCTTCAGGTTCTTCTTCAGCAGCTTCCTTGCCATCAACCTTTCCATCTTCTCCAGCAGCATCAGTTTCCTTGGTTTCAGCTTCTCCATTTCCTTCAGCCTTTTCTTTAAGTGCTTGGTTCCCTGGCTCTTCTGGTTTCTCTTGAGCAGCAGCAGAGTCTACTTCAGCAGCTTGAACATGTGTCTCTTCCCTTTTCTCTTCCCCCTTTTTGTCATCATCAGAGTTAACAGGAGGGTTGAGTCCAACAACTTGGATCTTGGCAGCAGCACACAAGGTCTTGATGTTCTGGTTCATTAAGTCTTGGCTTAAGTTGAGATGATTTAGAGCAGTAGTGATGTTGTCAGCTTGATCATTGATGCAGTCAATGTTGAGTTGTAATGTGGAGATTTCCTCATCAATTTTGGTGGCAGTTTTGTGAACTTCTTCCACCAACAGATGGTTCTTTGCAGTCTCCTCATCAGCAACTTTGATGAATGTGTTTGTCAGATGAACAATACTATCTTCATTTCTCTTCAAGGCAGCATGAAGATGACTAACATCAGCTTTGACATCTTCAATGCTTCTGTTCATGTCCAAGATACTATGTGTCATCCTCCGAGTATTATCTTCTGGCAACGGAAAGTTGTCAATGACATCCTTAACCATTTTTGCATTTTCCTTCTACATTTGCTCCAACTGCCGTCTATTCCTCTCTTCCATTTCCTTCAAGGAGTTTTCAAGCATCATTTGGAAGGCTTCCGTCAGTGATGAGTGCATATCAGCTGTTGGAATAGGAGTTGACGCAGTTTGATCTTCTTCCTGTTGAACATGAGTGTCTTTCAGATCAGCTTCTTCTTCAGGCTTTCCCTTAGCAGTCCACTCAATGGCTAAGGGCTCTTTTGCAGCAGCAGTCTGATCTGTGACATCTTCAAAGATCTTATTAACAATAGTGCCATCATCAGTGAAAACAGTAGTCCCGCGGATTCTCCTTACAACAGGCAGAATATTTGCAGCAGATGTCTTCACTTTAGGCAACTCTTGATAATGTTTTACCTCTTTGCCAAATGTGATCTGCTGTATACTAGGCATAGCAGGCAGATCACTTGGAGAACCTGGTTCATATCTTGATCTTTTAGTCCATTTCTCCAAGGCAGTATGAACAGCAATTTGCACAGCCCATTTGATGGGATCATCTTGCCTTCTTCTCTTGGCTGGCAATGCATCAGAGATAGATTTAGCTTCAGCAGTAACAGCTTCTAGTGCATATTTATGCATCACATCTCTGACATAATCAGGATCCAGTGCCTTAGTGATTGAAGAAGTTTGCAACCAGCTGAGGACCCACTTCTCCTCATCAGCAAACTCTCTCCAACTCTGGACTTCTTCAACAGACTTGTTCATCCTAAAATCTCTCCATCTGATGTATCTTTCCTTTCCTTGGATGAACAATGTTTTACGCTGTAGCTTCTGATCAATATCAGCCAAGACAGCTTCAAATCTGTTGAAAACAGCAGGGTCAGTGTTAACAATATCAAATGCTTTCCTAACTTCGAACCTTTTCTTCTCAGGTATTTCACTAGCAGGCATTTTCTTCTTTGCGTTCATTGATTCTCCAATTTTAATGCCACTAACTACGTTAGGACCATGAGAATCTTTCTTGCTGAGCTCAATCACAAGAGCTAACTCAGCGTCTTCAGCAGCCTTGAGTTCAGCCTCAGTCAATTTTCTTCTTTGTTCTTCTTTTTCAGCTTCAATTTTCCTGAGCTCTATGACCCTTTGTTCTTCTTGTTCATCCCTCTTCCTCTGCTCTGCTTATTCCCTCTTTCTTTCATCAGCACCTGACATTTTCTTCCTTTCGATGACAATCTTTCTCTTCCCTTTCTTCTTGTCAGCTGTCTGTGCTTCTTGGGTAGCAGAAGGTTCAGGGCCAGCAGATGCAAGTGGTGCAACTGCAGCAGGAATGATGATCTGCACTTCAGGATCATCATAAGGTTTGGCAACTAAGCTGTTGGTGCGGTTGAAGCAGTCTGTTGAGCAGTAGACTCTTTTTCAGCTCCAGCAGGCCTCTCTGCTGATTGAGGACTTTGTCTGACTAAGTCAGACAATTTAGTAGGAGAATCGATGAATGTCATCTTTTTCCTGATTGTTTTCCTCGGCCTTTCTTCTGGAAAAGGATGGGAAGCTCCTATGTCCCTTAATTGACTTCTTGTCCAGCGAGCAACATTCTCATCAGGACGTTCAACAGAAATTGTTCTCGAAGGTGAGGCAGGAGACATATTCCTTATCTTCTCAGTTGTCTGATTAATAATAACATCAACAACTTTCTTTGCAGCAGGCTCATCTACTCTAGCTTAAACAGCTGGTTCGGTTGTTTGAGCGGATGCCTTCTTCTTTTTACTTGGAGCCACTTCCTTTGGCTCATCAGCTTTCTTTTTCTTCTCAATTTTTGCTTGAACAGCAGGCTGGGCTGTTTTAGCAGTCTTCTTCTGCTTTTTAGCAGGAACCTCTTCCTTAGTTTCTTCATCTTCCTCCTCTTCTTCAGTTTTTCTCTTCTTATTTCCGGCCTTAACTGTCTGATATGTAGTCATGGCCTTGGCGTTATGAATTTCTTTTCCTCCAGTCATTCCACAGCCCAAGTTGTAGAACAGGTAACTCAAAGTTATCTTGTGATTCGTTTGCTTCTTCTCGTGGAAATTTGCCAATATGTACCAGATCACAACTGACCAATTCATTTCAATACCATAGTAAACAGCTAACATAATGCAGTACCTCTTCATTGTGACACTGTCCAACGAGAATGTGCATTTCTTGATCAACTTGGACACCATATCAGCCATGCGTTGATATTCATCCTTCAACTGTTTCTTCTTTAAATTCCCAGACATTACTTCTCCGTCCTTGACACAGATTGCCCAGAATTCTTGAATCTTGTTTTCAGCCATCGAAGTTACGTCAGTCCTTCCTTGATTTGAAAGCCCAAACTGCTCGTGTAACAGAGCAAGTGTAATGACCACTTCTTGTCCTCCGACAATAGCTTTAATTTCCAATTTTTAAAAGTTGATAGCCTTCTCAGTGTTGTAGAATTCCAGCACTTGGTCTTTTCAGACCATTTCTTCATGGGCTTCCATGAATTTCACAAGAGTAGCAGCTTTGAACTTCTCCAAGATTTCCTTCTTGACGGGTGTACCAGAATGATGATAAGTGTCATAAACCAGGTACATGCCTTCAGCCTTAGCTTCTTGTTGAGGAGTCATTTTGATTCTGTGAAGAGTTAAAGAAAAACAGAGAGATTTGCAGAATTGAAAGTAGAAATTTCTCACAAATGCCTTTGAATATTTTTGGGTGCGTAAAGAGTGACTGAGCTGATCAGATCTGATTTTATAGAGTTAGGGTATTTCGGTTTCCGTGATACACACTAACCGTTAGATACGTTTTGTGTCAGTTCTGATCGTGGGGTGTCAGTTACGCGATTCAAAATTCGAAAAGCATTAAATGTCAGGCGGGAATGCGAACCGCCTTAGTATACTTGTAAAAGCGCGTTTTTGAATAATACGTTTTAAAATACAAAGCTTTTACATAGCTGATCAGACGAGTAAACTTAAATACTTATCTGATAGGACTAGTGTCCTGATGACAGACTGTTATCAGTGAAAACCAATAACTGATAGCCTTCCTCGGCTGTTTGTCAATCCAGCTAGATAATTAATCTTCAATCTTCAAACTTCAGATTTTCTGATGAAAACGTAACTTCAACTAACTTTCATCAACAAATTTCATCTTTTAATCAGAAGTACCACTAGTCTTACACGTTCCCCCTGACTTTAAGAATCCATAAGTTAACTAGTCTGTTGAGAGTTAACCTTGAAGATAATAAGATCTAATAACGTGAGGGGGAACTCACAATTTATATAACCCCATCAAAGCGTATGAACAAAAGGGACCAACCCCTAAAACAAAGGAACCAAAAAGATAAAACTACACAGCAAAGCAAGAAAACAAAATGAACAGCCAACATGCTGGCCAAAAGCCCACACAGGGGAACAAAAATAAAAAAGCAAGATAAATGCCCACATACTGGGAGAACCCACGCAGGGGTATGAAATGGTACCAACAACTTATGCATCCAAATTTAGTAGACCTAGTCCAAATTTAGTACTTTCTGTCAGGCAGCATTTAATGCACCGAGCTGATACGAGGTATTCCTTCAATCATTTTGCCATTAATATCCTTGGACTTCGGCATTTTTTACTCCAGGGGCATTTATTACAGTTGGGACGACTTCATGATCCTTTCCACCTGGCTTATGAGAACACAGGTCTGATGACTGAACAGAACTGATCCCAAACTTGAACAAATCTGATTTGATTCGGCTGATCTTCACCAGTCTGATTTATTTCCTTCAGCAGATCAGTAGTCTTCTGGACCTTGAATATATGACCCTTCTGATTTGTCTTCTTACTTGGTCAAAATTCTTCTAAGGGTTTTAAACTAAGTTTTCCATACTTAGCTGATCTTGATGTGTTTTGGAAATCATCAAAACCTCCCTTAACTAATCTAACTTCAGTACACTCTATCTTCATCTTCATCCAACAAATATTGAGGGATCTAAATGTACCAACTATGAACAAAACCAAATTATCATGAATGCCTTTGCGAATAAAATTGTGTGTGTGTTTATATAAAGTTATGAAAGTAAGTTAAAAAAAGGAAAAAACGGTAATTAAGGTGGACAGGATCGGAGTCTTAATCTCCGCCACTTAATTATCAATTGCATAAATTTTGCTTTCAGTTATATATATGATATCATAATAATATAGTTATATGATATTGTTGAAACATAAAACATGTGTTCAATTAAATAATAACAGATAAAATAATATATTAATTAGTCCTCAATTTAGATTTATATTTTATATTTTAGGATTACATTAGATTTAATTCAATTTATAAGCATATAGTCAATTTAAAAAAGTCTCAATTTTTTTTCTGACAATTTTCAATATTTGTTTTTATAGATCAATTAAATTGTACCATTTGTTAGAATTATGGTGTTCTGGCCAATAAAATAATATATTTTGGGGTGGGCGTTTGGGTCAGGTATTTCGGGACCTGTCCCAACCAGATCGGGTATTTCTCATTTGGAATGAAAAAATGATTTTTTTGGAAATTTAGGGTCGGATATCCATTACCCGAAATATTTGTTCGAGTTGGATTTTAGGGTATTGATTTTACTCCGGAGCGGGTATTTTGGGATCCGCCAGATATAGGTATTGAATAATTTTTTTACCCAATTATAAATTAAAATGACATGACATTTGAGTGGTCTTGGCCAAAATTTATTCTCCTTCTTCATCATCAAATGTGTTACTATATTAAATAATCTAAATTTCTTGTACAATTTACATATATTTAAAAAAAAGTGAAGAATAGTGTTCGAACCAGTATTTCACCAAGCAAAAATCTTCTGGAAAATGACTATAATCAAATTTTATTATTGTTTTGGTGATTAGGGTTTGTGATTTATCTTTTAGGATTATTGTGTTTTTATTTTGAATTCCTTTATTGAGATTTATTATTATTTATTGAGAAAAAGGTATTCGGGCTACCCGAACCCGAAAATGAAGGTACCCGAATATTGAATAACCACATAAACGGGACAGATTATGGGTGTAAAAAATTAACACCAGTCGTGTCGGGTACTCAACTCGAAATACCTGACCCGTGCCCACCCTACAAATTTTACAATCCCAAGTGCTTAAGGGGATATTGAAGTATTTTTGCCATGATTTGAGGAAAAAAAAAGATTTAATGTTGGAAATGCGATCATCATCCCAAGATTTAATGTTGGAAAAAAAAGATTTCACTAAATAGGATCATCATCAAATTTCTTATAATTAAAATGCGATTTACATGGAAATCAATCCTCGTTTAAGATATTTATTATGTTCTCTATGATTAAAGATGGCTTTGAGTTCTCTTAAACTCAAATATGGATGAGTTCATCCCTTAATAATTTGTCACTCTCATCCATATGTTTACCTTTCTTATACTATAAACATATTTTAGCCTGACAAGAAAAAATAAAAAAAAAGTAAAATTAGAAGAATAAATATTTTTTGGAGTTAAGATTAAAATTGTCAACGATAATCGGAGTATTATTGTCGATGAATTTTATACATGTGAACCCTAATTCGATTTTACCCGATAGTTAACCGCCGCTATCAATCACTGCAAAAAAAAGGGAAATTTCGACGGATTTTTCACAATAACAATTCAATACCTTAAAATGTTTCAAGAAGACTTGTGGTGGTGGTGGTTTAGGGCTGAAGCCACGGCAGAGTGTTTGGATTCGGTAAGATATACAGCCATAGGCATAGCGGAATTTAATAATTTTAGGACCTCTTAAGGAATCTTGCCATATGAATATTAAATAAAACGACAATATAAACAGTTTACATGTTATACATGTCTCCTTGCAAATCCTAGTTGGCAGATGAAGTCAAGATTCTCCCTCGGTTGGTCGATCCTATGCCCTGCAGTAGCGCCCCACGTGTTGCGCCTCTATGGGTTGATACACCACAATTACACGAAATATAATATATCCTGATCGGCTAGAACACTGGATATGTTAAGATCTGGGTTTAGGAAACGAACTTGGAACAAAAACAAAACCAAAAATCGAAAAACCAAAGAAGAACTGGGTTCGGCCGATTTGTGTTTGCGAGAGAGGGAGAGTGTTTTTCTTGACTTGGCATTTTGGCTCTTAAAAGTTGTATGTGAGATATGACATCAAGTTCCCTATTTATAGGTATCTCATTAACCTAATCCTGCTAAGACTAGGACTCCAAGTCTCCTACATGGGCCATGGCCCTTTTAATTAGAAGACTAAGTCTTCCTAATTAATTCATGGACCAGTTAATTAATTTGATCAGGATTTATTTAATCTCTCAATTAAATAGCCCAATTAATTAACTACTCTCCCAGTTAATTAAATAAGACTCCAAGTCTATTTAATTAAATCTTTCTATAATTAATTAAATCCAACTTAATTAATTAACATACAAATTAAATTCAAATTAAATTTATAATCTTGATCCAATTCCAACCGGATCAATCCTGTTCCAATTGGGTCGACCTAGTCGACCCAATCGACCCAGTCGATTCAGTCGACCCAGTTGTTTCCTTTTCCTTCGCTTTCGCTTCATGTGTATTGTGTATGCCCCCATAGGTTCACCACATAATTGGCCGTGGGTTATAATTAAATATTAATTCAATTATTCAAGCATTAAATACTTTTGAATCAGTCGAACACTCTGTCGACCGACCATTCCAAAATTAGCACCCCTGCCAATTTAGGAATTCTCCCACATTCCACGGTCGATGTCTGTCCACAAGCCCATGGAGCCCAATCACTGGTGAATTAATTCAGTGAACCTTTTATCATTTACAATTACCATATACACCATAATCTCTCCATCGATCAATCTCCCAGTCAAGACTTAAGGGTATGGTCTTTCATCTGTTCCCTTTTCTTTTGTCTTGATCTTATGCATTCTGGTCTCGAAATAATTCTCTTTGACTTAATCTTTATGAGCTACTTACATAAAGTCGTCAGATACCTCGGCCGAGGATTTTACCAGAATTAATTTCTCACAGAAATCCATAGGAGAATTTTCCAACCTATCAAGTCGGGTCAATGGATCATTTGTTGATGATGTGAACCTGCTTACGAGTTCCTCTATACCCAACATGAGTCCACAGAGACCTTCTGGTAATCTTCAGTCAGTCGGAACTCACATCAAAGTATAGACGTTCTCGCACTAGATAAACCCTATCACCTCAAGTATTTTGGGATCGTTCCTCGTATACTATCGTAAATTGGAATAACTTCATCCCCGATATGCGACTACCGCTTCCATGGTGAGTTATTTTCTAATTGGGGTATTCAGTGCACTTGCCATCCCAGCAAGCCACCCACTTATGTGTATCGACTATCCCAGTCACGCTCGTGGACCCCAGTGTTCTCAAGTTCATCGTAGTACACACAATAGTGAGAGTCTAACCGAATCCAACGATGTCCTATCTCGATTGGATTCTACAACTCTTGAATATGTTCTAGATCACGGCCTTGGAGATCAGTCCACGGGTTGTCCCATAGCCCTTTGATCTAAGGACTTCTATCCTTATGCGTAGATAATTATTACATTGATAAAGTTGACCATATATATAAATGCATTTATTAATCTAATCGAATGGTCCTTTCAATTAAATGCAGCCAAAACAGTTGGCTTGCAGGACACTATTCTATCAATCTCCCACTTGTACTAAAGCCAACTTTTCATACTTCTGATTCCCATCTTAAATAGATATTTTTCGAATGCCTTTTAGGCAATGGCTTAGATAGCGGGTCCGTCGTATTATCCTTTGGAGTGACACGTTCCATCTTTATGTCTCCTCTACTAATGATATAACATATCAAATGGTATCGTCTTAGTACGTGCTTGGATACTGATGAGATCTCGACTCCTTCGCTTGCGAGATAGCTCCATTATTATCACAGAAGATAGTAATGGCTCGACAATGCTAGGTATCACATCCAATTCATGGATGAAGTTTTTCATCCAAACACCTTCCTTTACTGCTTCACACGAGGCAATGTATTCTGTTTCGGTGGTTAAATCTGCGGTAGTGTCTTGCTTGGAGCTCTTCCAGCTTACCGCACCACTATTGAGGCAGAACACGTATCCAGATGTCGACTTGAAGTCGTCTACATCACATTGGAAGCTAGAATCAGTATAGCCTTCCAATTTCAATTCTCCTCCACCGTATACCAAGAACAATTCCTTAGTCCTTCTCAGGTACTTTAGAATTACCTTTACGGCTATCCAGTGCTGCTCACCTGGATCAGGCTGGTAGCGACTTGTAACGCTTAAAGTGTACGCTACGTCTGGTCTAGTACATAACATACCATACATTATGCTTCCTATTGCGGATGCATATGGTACTCGAGACATTGCTTCTCTATTCAGGCGTCTTTGGGGCCATAGACTTAGATAGTGCAATTCCATGTCTCATTGGAAGCAATCCTCTCTTGGATTCTTCCATATTAAATCTCTTCAAGATTTTATCTATGTACTGCGATTGGGAGAGGCCAAGCAGTCCTTTTGATCTATCTCGGTAGATCCTTATACCCAGTACAAATGATGCTTCTCCCAAATCCTTCATTGAGAATTGTGTAGATAACCATGATTTAGTTTCGGACAAAACTTTCACATTGTTTCCAATGAGAAGAATGTCATCAACGTAGAGCACCAAATATTCAACTGTATTCCCACTGATCTTCTTGTACACGCATGGTTCGAACACGTTTTTGATGAATCCATATGTTTGGATTGTTTCATCGAAACGGATGTTCCAACTTCGGGAAGCTTGCTTCAGTCCATAAATGGACCTTTGGAGTCTGCACACCTTGTTTTCATCTCCTTTGGATGCATATCCTTTTGGTTGCTCCATGTAGATCTCCTTGTCAATGTCCCCATTGAGAAAGGGGGTCTTTACATCCATCTATCATATCTCGTAGTTATACCATGCAGCTATGGCCAGCAAGATTCGAATGGATTTAGGCATTGCGACGGGCGAGAAGGTCTCCTCAAAGTCGATGCCCAGCCTTTAAGTGTATCCTTTTGCCACTAGTCGCGCTTTGTAGGTCATTACCTCTCCGTTCACTCCAAGCTTTCGCTTATAGATCCACTTGCAACCCACGGGAGTCACTCCCACTGGTGGATCTACCAAGGCCCAGACCTTGTTTGAGTGCATGGAGTCCAATTCGAATTCCATGGCTTCGCGCCACTTTCCCGAGTCTATGTCTAGCATAGCCTCCTCGTAAGTCCTTGGTTCGGGTAGAGATTGTCCAGTCTCGTGCAGCAGACCGTAGTACCTCTCGGGTTCTCTATGTTGTCTTTCTGACCTACGAAGTATCGGTGTACTCTCTGGTGCACTTTCATGCTCTTGTTCTCCCACTGCCTGTGGTGATGGGTCAGCTTGATCGACCTCTTCGACCATTTTAGATTCAGTGACCTCATCTAGTTCTACGTTGTGTTCCTTCTTGTCCACCAAGAAATCCTTCTCTAAGAAGTGTGCGTTCCTTGAGACAAACGTAGTTTATCTTGTAGGATCGTAGAACTCGTATCCTATTGAGTTTTCTGGATACCCCACGAATTTGCACAAGACGGACTTTACGTCTAACTTTTCTCCCACTAGCTTATTCACATAAGCGGGAGACCCCATATGCACATGAATGCATATGATGGTACAATACCAAAACTCATATCACGTGATATGTTTTGGAACTGGCTTCAGAGATACTTAGCCCAGTATCTTCGATTTTCTCGATCAAGTTTTTTTTTTGAATGAATAAGGAATTTCATGTAAGATTTCTTAATGGAGATTTACATGTCCAGAATGCTCAAAAACTGACAATGTTTTGAGCGAGTCTTACATTTCGAGAATCTAATTCTCTATTAAATAATCAATGGCGTATTTGTTGATGCATGTTCGATTTTGAATTGATCCAAATCTCTTACATGCTTTCATTGATTAGGCTCTCTTCTTTATTCCAAAAATAATTTAGAATTGTACATCACAACGTACTTTTACCCATGAGGGTACAAGAGACGCCTTATCTCCTACTAATGCTTTAGTGTTTCTCCATACTTTTAAATGGATTGTATCCATTGCAATTGTTTATGCCTCTTGGTTGCCTAGCAACCAACTACTAAATTTAATTTCTGTTAAGCAAGATTCGAAAGTCGGTTACTATGTATAGCATCCCAATCAAGCTCGACCTAGTCGAGCTCTTTCTTTGAATCTTTAATTCAGAAATATGTTTTAGTGCTCGTGTATCGCCTTTCGTTTTTACAACGACTCAAGTGTGTGGAATTTTGATTATTTATATTTTATTGACTATGCATAATATATTTAGTTGTTATATGAGTATTCATACTCATTTGCTTATGTTCACCTTGTGCGTATAAATCTTATAGCGCAATCAGTTCCAACCAATATGTAACTATCACATCCCTTAAGACAACGGATGGTATAAGAAAATTCTAATGATCTAAATAATTCATGGCTTTAGATGCATTGAATGCATCAATGAGTACTCCATTGGGTGTCCAACCCCGTTATGCATTACTTTGACCATAAGGTTAAGTTCAATAAAATGTAATCATCCCTTACGGAAAGACTAGGTTCAATTTCTTCTTTCCCTTGATCTTAATCCATGGAAGAATCATTTTGATTGACTTTACAACTCATCATCCTTACATAAAAACCTCTAAGGTTATTTCCCTTCAGAGAGGATTCATTCCTCTTCTTCTATCTCGTAAGTCTTTTAAGCTTTTCAACGAGATGTTATGGGAGACTTCATGTTTGCCTTCAAGAAAATTTGGGCTTGAGAACCATCCTCAACCCTCTGGTGAAACTTATCACCTTTCTTATTTGAAGAGTAATTTCGAAAAAAGGAAGCTTGGTGAAACCTATCATCATTCCAGTCGAAGTGTAACTTCGAAAGGAAAAACAATGAAATCTTTGTAAGGAGATTAGTCCTTGCTTGGACTCGAGAATAATTTCTCAAGTTTTGAAGTCAATCAAAATTCATTCGGGTTCAATCAATTTATTTGATTCAAGTATGATGGTAAATATTCATGGATACATAACTTATGAAAAATTGTCATAAACATGACGATAAAAGGAAATAAATACGCGGCAGATTAATATCAATGCATAATTTACAAACATGGTTTCCGTTTGTAAATTACTCCCACTATTTTTGTCGAATACTTATGCCCCCACATAAGGTTCGGGAAATAAAAATTTCCTAATGGGCTCAAGGCCCACATGCAATTGCTCAGTACCCACGACTCGTTGGCCATACCAATTGATCCACTTGGTGGGCGATCACGTCGCCGGTTAACCATCCCAGCTAACCATTGAGTTCATTTAGCCTCTGTTTTTGTTATGGACCCACGAATTTTGAGACCACCATACTTACTCGCGTTAAATCATGTCAAATACTCGTGAAGAGAAATAGTTCAATCCTAGACGCCCCTCGACTCGTGAGACAGCGCCTAGAACCTTGTTATCCCCTCCCTTGACACTAAACTGTGCATCGAGGCAATAGACATACCATCTTCCTATAACTCAACCCACGACTCGTGAGACATCAAGATATATTCGTACGATATGCCCAAGACCTAGTAATTGGATAGGTTCGGACCATAAACACCATTCTATGCTCCCGTTTTACGATTTAATATTATAATTTAATTTTAGGTTCAATTGGAGGTTTTATGAAATGTTCAAGTACGAGGTCTCATCAGATTATCAATTATTTTGTTTACGTTTTTCTATCCTAAGCATGCATCTCATACATCAAAGAATAATTACGAAAAAGTAAACATTCATCACCTAGCATGATATGATTGATCGATTGCCCATCCTATGCGATCCATCACGAGCCATGTGATGGATCAATTGGTCAATCTAGGGTGGAAATTAAATGTCCTAACTATTACAATTTACAAACCCATACATCATGGGCCTTCTTGTAATATCCACCTTGATTGGGCCTCCATGTAATGAATTGGGCCTCCATGTCCTCCAAGGTTATGGGCCTCCATGTGGATCTCCAAGTCTTCATGAGGTCTTCTCGGCTCCAAGCCTAATCTAAGTCTAACTTATAAAAATAAATGGTCCTATTCTATTACATTCTTTTGCGCAAGCAAGGGCACCAATCAGGCCCATTTAATTACAACCCATAAAATAAATAAACCAAAACTACACAGGGCTTAAGGGCAAAATCGACCAATCCACATATTCACTCAAGAACATGCATAAATTCACATAAGGGCATAAATGTAAATTTACTGGCTCCTTTAATTTAAATTCAAAAAAATTATCCAAGTTAATTTAATTTTGAATTAACAATTAATCTCTAAGATTAATTAACTCTTACTTGAGTTCTAAGTAATCTACAACTCTTATCTTGATAAAGTTGGTTAATTAAGATAGTTACTAATCTTCCAAGATATCTTATCCAAAACTCTATGTTTCCCAATTTTACAAATCTCTAAGATTCTCAAGATAATCCTATTTTGACTAGATTAGTTAACTAAGGTAGTGTCCAAATCCACCAAGATTTCTACCTTATCCAAAACTCCAAGTTTCCTAATTTAATAAGATCTTTAATCTTGGTAACTTACTATAAGAGATTAACTTTAATTAAATCTCTTATCACAATTGAAACTCTAAGTTTTCTTGATTAATTAGACTTCTAAGATCAATCCAAGATTTACCAAGATTCCATAACAACCAAATCTCCAAGATTTTCAAATTTATCAAAATAGGCAGAATTAGAGTCTAACCAAAAATTAGCCAATATGTGACCAATCGTGGACTACCACGTGGCCAGCACACGCGACCACAAAGTCCGTGCGTGGGCTGTCTGTGGCAGCCACGGCTGCGCGTGGCAGCGCACGACAGCGTGCGGTTGTGCGTGACAGCACGCGATAGACAGCCCGTAGGCTTCTGCCGTGTGTCGCACGCGCAGCCAGCGTGCTGCTAGCACGCTGCCGTGGGCAGAGCCCGCGGTGGCCGCCTAGCCGCGGTGCGTTGCCGCGCACCGCCGCGTGCCACAGCGGTTGGATCCCAAAATATTTTTTTTTGTTTGTGTTTCGATTACTTTTGATTTAATTAAACAGATCTAATTAATTAAATCCTTATCCAAAATAAAAAATTAATGTGATAAAATTTCGAATCAAAATTTTACATTAACTCCAAGTTAATAGATCTATGTCCTAAAACATATACAATTAAAGAACTAGCCATACATAAATCAAACATATGATTTAAAACAAATAAATTTGCAAATTCATATATATACAAAGTCTAGAGTTGGCTCTGATACCACTGTTGGGATTCGGTAAGATAAACAGCCATAGGCACAGCGGAATTTAATAATTTTAGGACCTCTTAAGGAATCTTGTCAGGATACTACTCTAGGTGTATATATATGAATATTAAATAAAACGACAGTATAAACAGTTTACACGTTATACCTGTCTCCTTGCAAATCCTAGTTGGCAGATGAAGTCAAGATTCTCCCTAGGTTGGTTGATCCTATGCCCTGCAGCAGCGCCCCACGTGTTGCGCCTCTATGGGTTGATACACCACAATAACACGAAATATAATATACCCTGATCGGCTAGAACACAGGATATATTAAGATATGGGTTTAGGAAACGAACTTGGAACAAAAACAAAAATCGAAAAATTCTTCCAAAGAAGAACAAGGTTCGGCCGATTTGTGTTCGGGAGAGAGGGAGAGTGTTTTTCTTGACTTGGCATTTTGGCTCTTAAAAGTTGTATGTGAAATATGACATCAAGTCTCCTATTTATAGGTATCTCATTAACCTAATCCTACTAGGACTAGGACTCCAAGTCTCCTACATGGGCCATGGCCCTTTTAATTAGAAGACTAAGTCTTCCTAATTAATTCATGGTCCAGTTAATTAATTTGATCAGGCTTTATTTAATCTCCCAATTAATTAAATAAGACTTCAAGTCTATTTAATTAAATTTTTCTATAATTAATTAAATCCAACTTAATTAATTAACATACAAATTAAATTCCAATTTAATTTATAATCTTGATCCAATTCCAACCGGATCAATCCCGTTCCAATTGGGTCGACCCAATCGACCCAGTCACCATTTGACCCAGTCGATTTTTCAGACCCAGTCGACCCAATCGACTCAGTCAATTCGGTCGACCCAATTGTTTCTGTTGGATGAAGATGAAGATGAAGTGCAAAGAAGATAAGAAGATAAGGGAAGGTTTTGATGATTTCCAAAACGTCAAAATCAGCTAAGTATGGAAAGCTTAGGTCCCTTAGAAGAATTTTGAACAAGTGAAGAAGACATCAGAAGAGTTCAAAATTCGAAGCCCAGAAGACTACTGATCTCACGCTGAAACAGCAATCAGAAGGGTAGGTCATCAGCTGACTCAAATCAGATTAGTTCAGTATTTGATCAGCAGAGTATCTATCAGCAGAGTTGCATCGATCAGCAGAGTAGAAGAGATCATGAAATAGTCCAACGGTAATAAATGCACTTGGTGTAATTAATGCTGCAAGAGAAGGGTAGTAATGGCAAATGATTGAAGAATATTCTCGGATCAGCATGGTGCATTTAATGCAGCTACAGGAAAGTACAGCAGAAAAAGTACTGTAGCAGGGAGCCGTTCTGAATTTGGGCTAAGGTTATGGATTTGAAGTGTGATTTGCTTCAACGGTCATATTTTCAAATCCAAGTATAAATAGAGCTGATTTCGAAGAGAGAGACACACAACAACATTTCTGAGATTTCGTTTTTGAAGCAGAAAATTTCTAAGTCTCAAGAAGCTCGAACAGCTTGCTCGTCTGGTGGAAGTCATCTGTTGACAGAAACCCAGTTGAAGAAAATAGAAAAATACATTCCGAGTGATTTTGTATTTAGCTGAGTGTTGTGCGAAGTTTAAATCCGTCTTTGTGAGTGATTTAACTTCAGAGGATAGGTTTTCTTTGTGATTTCCTGTTGCGAGCTTATAGCCTTTTCATTTGTTGTCTAGGTGTAAGTGGAGATATATTGTAAACTGTGTGTTTATAGTATAACCCAGAATCTAAGTGATCTGAAAGAGTGGACTAAAGGATTTAAATCCATATAACCACTATAAAAATTCTTTGTGTTGATTTGCATTTAAGTTTTCCTCGCATATTTCAAATTGCATAAGTAAACACTTTGAATTGATTGAAAGATTTTAAAGGAGTTTTTAAACTGGGGATAAAATCTTTTAAAGACTTAGTCTACTTGTGAAAAACACTTTCTAATTATCCGCTGCAAGTAAACTCTTGAAAAACTGATTTTGCTGAAATCAGCTAAGTTGCTGTAAGATAAGTGGTCACTCTGCTGTTCAAGATTTGTTCACGATCAGCATAGTCAGCTTACTGTTCTTCATAAGCTTAGTCTGCTGACAGACGACAGAAAAGTTTTTAAGTCTAAAAATTTTCAGAGGTCTATTCACCCCCCTTTCTAGACCTCATCTGACCACTTGGGACCAACAGTTTCCTTTTCCTTCGCTTTCGCTTCATGTGTATTGTGTATGCCCCCATAGGTTCACCACATAATTGGTCGTGGGTTATAATTAAATATTAATTCAATTATTCAAGCATTAAATACTTTTAAATCAGTCGAACACTCTGTCGACTGACCATTCCCAAATTAGCACCCCTGCCAATTTAGGAATTCTCCCACACTCCACGGTCGATGTCTGGCCACAAGCCCATGGAGCCCAATCACTGGTGAATTAATTCAGTGAACCTTTTATCATTTACAATTACCATATATGCCATAATCTCTCCATCAATCAATCTCCCAGTCGAGACTTAAGGGTATGGTCTTTCATCGGTTCCCTTTTATTTTGTCTTGACATTATGCATTCTGGTCTCGAAATAATTCTCTTTGACTTAATCATTATGAGCTACTTACATAAAGTCGTCAGATACCTCGACCAAGGATTTTACCAAAATTAATTTCTCACAGAAATCCATAGGAGAATTCCCCAACCTATCAAGTCGGGTCAATGGATCCTTTGTTGATGAAGTGAACCTGCATACGAGTTTCTCTATACCCGACATGAGTCCACAGAGACTTTCTGGTAATCTCCAGTCAGTCGGAAATCACATCAAAGTATAGACGTTCTCGTACCAGATAAACCCTGTCACCTCAAGTATTTAGGGATCGTTCCTCGTATACTATCGTAAATTGGAATAACTTCATCCCCGATATGCGACTACCGCTTCCATGGTAAGTTATTTCCTAATTGGGGTATTCCGTGCACATCCCAGCAAGCCACCCACTTATGTGTATCGACTATCCCAGTCACGCTCGTTGACCCCAGCGTTCTCCAGTTCATCGGAGTACACACCATAGTGAGAGTCTAACCGAATCCAACGATGTCTTATCTCGATTGGATTCTACGACTCTTGAATATGTTCTAGATCATGGCCTTGGAAATCAGTCCACGGGTTGTCCCATAGCCCCGTGATCTAAGAACTTCTATCCTTATGCGTAGATAATTATCACATAAGATAAAGTTGACCATACATATAAATGCATTTATTAATCCAATCGAATGGTCCTTTCAATTAAATGCAGCCAAAACAGTTGGCCTGTAGGACACTATTCTACCACGGAGGCGTGGCACGGATCTGGAGCTGGGGCCGTGACGGAGTTTGAGCTGGAGTGGCGCTTGGGCTGGCTGGTTCGAATGGAGAAAGAGACGACGGTGATTTGCAGTGGAAGACCCGCGGCGATTTGGAAGAATTAAAGGAGGAGAATGAGAGATTTGGAAGAAGTGTAGCGGGCTGCGGCTGGGTCGAATGGAGAAATTTGTGATTTAGGGCAATTAAACAGGATTTCGGCGGATTTTTGATTTTCGTAAATATATATATATATATATATATATTGTGAAATCATTAAATTTCGACGGACATTGTTTTCCATCGAAATTTATGTATTTTTTTTGCGAAGTTACTCCATTTCGACGAAAAAGAATATGTCGAAATTATAAAAATTTGATGGATATAGTTTTCCGTCGAAATTATGAAAATTATAATTTCAACAGGTATTGTTTTCCATCGAAATTTATTTATTTTTATTTTTTTAATTTTTATTTTTTTTATTTTTTCGCGATATTATTCAATTTCGACGGAAATTGGTTTCCATCGAATTTTATTTTTTTCCCTTTTTTTTATAAATAATTTTCGACATATTATTTCGACCGAAATTAAATCTGTCGAAATTAATTTCGACGGATTTATATTCCTTTTCTCCAAAGTATAAGGTATTAATATGTTGATGGTATTTTTTTTTTTATAATTCCTTTTCTCCAAAGTTGCGATTCGGAATAACATAACTTTTAGTTTTTAATTTGTTTTGTTCTGAAATCGCAACTACGATTTGGAGAAAAATATAGTTTGTGTTTTATTTTTAATTTTGTTACATAAACGCGATTAGGATAGCATCTTGAAAATACTGTCCCACAATCGTGATTAGAAAATGCAAAAATTTTCTCGTTAAAAATCTGATGTTCCAAAATCGCAATTAGGATTTTGGAAAAAAAAGAAATCATATAAATTTTGTATCAAAATCATGCATACGATCCTTAATTTTTTTCCTTTTTATTTGAAAATTTAAGGACAAAATTTTCAATGCACCTTTATAAGCTTGAAACTGAAGCTCGCTTCTCAATTGGACCGTAATATCCCAAATTTGCTTCACTTTTATGAGGTACAACTGCCAGATCAAACGCCTATGGGACAACTTGCTAGGGCCTTAAGTTAACGGACTAGTTTAACCTTTTTGTTGTGGAACATATAAAATTATTCTGTAGACATATCTGTCAACTTTTTTAGAAAATATGCACATTCTATTTTCTAGACTCGTGGTTTAAATCCACATTGTTATCACATATTTAAATCCTAAGTTTTCCATTTCACGTTCACAATTTTCTCTCTTATGCTTGTTGTAAACACCACATATGCTAAAATATATGTTTAGATACCACAATTGTTTGGTAAAAACGAGTTAAAGTATAAATTGTTATATATGGAGGATCTCTGTGATAACGGAGAATTGAGGAAGACGATGATGATAAATCAAAAGAAGAGAGTTTGGTATGGGTGGAATTGAAAAAAGAAATTTCCCACTAAGTTATAGAGGGAAAAACACTTTCCGTACCAAACTTTTTTATCAACTCGACACTTTTCATACCAAGCATTTTCGGGAAACACATTTCATACCACAATTTCAGAACATTGAACACTTTTACATTTTCCGTTAAAAATTGGACGCAAAAACGCGCGTGTGTACCTAACTTCTGAAATGAGGGAAAACACTTTTCACACCAAATATTTATCAACTCGACACTTTTCATACGAAGCTTTATCAAAAACACATTTCATACCACAATCTTAAAACTTTGGATACTTTTGCATTTTCTGTTAAAAATTAGACGGACTATTGCGCATGTAACATCATAAACAGATAAAGAAAATCACGTGATGAGTAGTAATTGCATTTGGGCAAGGAAACCTGATTTTTCCTTCCTTCTTACACAACATTTCCCTCCATTTTTTTTCCTTCTTACACAACTTTCAGTAATTGAAGGGAGGTTTTGATAATTTTCAAATGTCACCCGCTAAGTAATGGAAGTTTAGCCAACCTCAGAAAAAATTTAACCAAAGAAGATAAGCAAAATCAGAAGGGTTAAATATGTTGCATTCGGAATCAGATCGTGGATTTTCAGCAGATTCAAATCAGATGAGTTCGATTTGATATCAGCATAGTGGAAGTGATCAGAAAGTCATTCCAACAGTTTTAAATGCATTTGGAGTAATAAATGCTGCAAGAGAAGGGTATTAAAGACAAATAATTGATGAAGAACCTCAGATCAACATAGTGTATTTAATGCTACTAACAGAAATTGCAACTGAGTGTACGGTGCCACAAATGCAAGGAGCCGTTCCAAAAAAAAAAGGGACCAGTACTCAGGGAGCGTTGAGATTTGTCTCTTCTTCAACGAACAAATTCAAATCTCCAAGTATAAATAATTCAAGATTCAAGAGTTAGAGACAAGCAACACGTTTTGAGAGCAAATTCAATGAGCAAAATTTCTCTAAGTCTCAAACTTAAGAACATAAACTTACCACCTTAGTCATTTGCTAATGAAAGCCGAAGTTGAAAATCAAATATACATACAAATCTGAATTTCGTCCCAAGATATTTGGCTATGGTGATGACCGTGTTCTTCGTCACATAAAATAAAACTCATGAGACGAATTGTCATTTCGTCGCATAAATTTATGTTTTATGCGACAAAAATCACTTTTGTCGCATAAATGAAGTTTTGAAGTTACAAAAATTAATTTCGCAGCTCAAAATTGTATTTTATGTGACAAAACTCATAATGTCGCGTAAACAAAAGGCTTCATGTGACATATTTTTATTTCGTCACATAAACTGATATTTCTTGCGACAATGTTTGTCTTCGTCTCACAATCTTCAACTTATGTGACAAACATATTTATTGTCACATGAAATCGTTTGATTCCCTCCAAAAATTTCCCTCCTTTCTTAAATTCAGAAATTGTTATCTAGAATAATGGTTCCCTCATTTCTAATTTTCCCTTTTATTTATGTGATATAATTAGATTATTATCACCTATGTTATGACCTTTCTGTGGTGTGCACGGTTTTACATAATTAAATCCTAATGACTACGCAAAATTTAAATTTTCCTAGCTAAATGCATATCATATCAATTATATATTGTAATTTGCACCAATTCTCATTGGTTAATAGTATATCAATTTTTAATCGATTTAAACCTTTTTTTTTTTGCCACTTTAACCAATTCTTTATTGAATTGGTGAAACATTTAATGGATTTCATATATAAAAATGGGTTAGTGAAAAAATTGGTGATACATTCAATACGGATTTGCAAGTTTTAATTAGTTTTATTAATATTTATAGCATAAGTTTGATGGGTAGGAGTATCACAGTGATACTAAGGTATAATTACTAGTCAATGATGTATCGTAGCTCTCGACTACACCACTAGATAACATACCAATGCATGTGCATTCAAATTATGCACAATGTGATATTTGGTTCTAATTTATTTCATATCATACTATTTTCCTCTTATATTTGAATGATAATTGAATCAAATTTATTAAATACTTTTTCTAAAGGAATGAACTAATGGAAATTTACCCCTCCCCCCAATGATATTCACAATGTTCAATTTACCTCTTTGTGATTTGAAAAAAAGCACTTTACCCCCTCCTCTCGGTAATTTATATATGTTTCACACCACCTCCTTGACATTTTTATATGTGACACTTTACCTCCTGTGTTATGATAATGTGACAATTTACCTCTTTTGTTATGATAAATATAACAATCTACCTCTATATGTTACAAAATACTTCTTATGCCTACTCTCAATTTCGAAAAGTGAGTTACGCTCTCCGACTGAATGGGCTAAATTGCTTCTTTAAAATTTTCATCATGGATAAATTGCTCTTTTTAAATCACAGGGGGCTAAATTGAATATTATGCATTTATAGTGGCAAATTGCTATTAACTCAATTATAATTAATAATACATGTTAGTAGACTATATATAAGAGTCGGCTATTTTAGAATGATCAAGGGTCATTTAAATATAATTTAACTTTTTTAATCAATTAATGAAAATTTCAATTTACATGACCCAAAAAAAAGCTCCCGGCTTTTTTTCATTTCTTCCCTCCTTTTCATTGTTATATCACAAAATTACTATTTTGTCCCTTGAATCTTATATTGAGATAAGTAAAACCTAGACCTTTCCACTCCCAATTGTTTTCTTCCACAAAATGCCATATTCTATCTCTCAAGAAATTGATTCCCATTGAATTTAAGTTTACTTTGTGGGTACATTCAGGAATTCGTTCCCCCTATACTCAGGAATTCGTTCCCCCTATACTCTCCCTTTCTAAGCTTATTTTTTAATTTCACAATTCTCACATTTGTATTTGTAGTTGAGTTTTCACTTAATTGAGAAGGAAGAATATAGCACGGGCGTTTCAATAATTTCATTTCGCAATTTTCGAATTCCCAGCCATAAAATTAAGGTATGTGATGCAGCTTTGCCAATTTTTACCTCAATAAATTTATTCTCATCCTTAAGTTAAAGTATGTTCTGTATATACATGTGTGTGTGTTTGATTGTAAATATACGATTATATTTTGTAACTCTTTTATATAAATTGTTGTGTTAAATGGTGAAATTAATAGCTATTCTTACTCTATGAGTTGGTTCTTTGTTTGCTTACTTCTCATTCTTGTTCTAGGTAGAAATCAGAATATTGTGTTTCATAAATTGAATTTATTTTATTGTTTACATAATGGGCTTACAAAATTTCATAATATCTTATAAGTTGTACCAATGAAACTAAATGCCTTTAACTATTGCTGATTTTTGGATACTAATAACAAGATATCTCAATCATTTAGCCTTGCTATGTATCCATAACTAAATCTTATATGTGAAACTGCAAAGTCAGGGACTTAATATCAATTTGTGAAAGGTTTCTTACTATCACAATATTATAGTATTATGACATAGTGTAGAATCTCTTACTGCATTCTTTGTTTTACATATAAGATTTGTGTCCATATTGAATTTTTTATACATGCTAAAGAAATTTGAATATGTGGGTTTGAGACAACTAATTATGCTATGTTAAGACACCCTTGACTAATATGCTAAGATTAACCTAGATATTATTAAGTTGGGACTGAAATGGCGCATAAATATTATGTAAATCCAAAAAATTCAGTTGTTAGATTCAACTGCTGAAAAAAGAGGTGTTTGTGGTGCATGCAGAGGCATTAATCTAGACAAGATAATAAATAAGGTAATATTTATTAATCTTGATAAATTTGAATTAATTGAAAAGATGTTTACATTTTTAATCATATGTAGCACGAAAAGATAAAAATTGCGTTCAATCCATGTGAGAGAATATCGGCTCAAAATGAAGAGTTGTTTACCGAGAGAATTGGAGTTGCTGTTAGAGCACATGCACAACTTGTGAATGTATCTTGGTGGAGGCAAATTCCTGAAACAAATAAGGAAAAATGTCGAAAAAGATTATTGGTAATACTTAATATATATTTTATCATTAATAAATATTCATTCTTATCAAAGTAATAATAACATGTTTTGATTTTCTAGGATTGGTTTGAATTTGAAGATTGGAACACTGAACGTGTCCATAAACTTGTTGATCAAATGTTTCAAGATTGATATAGACATTGGAGGAACAAATTGGCTAACTATTACAAGGAATTTGTGCGAAAGGGGAAGAATCCGAGGGAAAAGAGCCCACGGTCAGAGGTGACAGATACAACATGGGTTAAAGTGTGTGATTGGCTCGAGAGCACCAAATTTAAGGTTATATTCACCATTTATTAATTTTTCGCAGTTTTTTTATCTCCTATGTATTAGCAGGCTTTTACATATGCTCTAGAGTGTTTTAAGTACTATGTTGAGCACTAATAATAGCTGAAATTTTATATTAAAAATTCCATGAATGTTTGAACATGTAACAAGATATTTTATATTTAATGCAGGATTGGTCCTTGGATAATTCGATGAATAGAAGTAAATTGCCTTACAACCACACTTCAGGGAAGATTAGTGTGCTTACTCTTTATAGAAAAATGGTGTGTAATTTTATATTAGCAATGTATAAATTACATACTACAAATTCAAAAGTTTATATAAAAAAAGTTTTTTGTGCTATTTCCTTATTCCATGTAGGCTAATCCAAGCAAGGTCGAAATATGGAGGACTACTCACGTTGACGAAACTGGTCAATTTGTGAATCTTACTGTTGCAGCATTATATGTAAGATTCTTTGGATTATTTTATGCATGATTATAGTATTGTACATTTTTTATTCTAATGAAATCTAAAATGACTCATTGTAGGATAAGATGGTTGAATTGGAGGATAAGTCGATGGAGGAAGGAGAAACTCCCATGTCTGAGGATGAAATACTAGCAGAAGCACTTGGTCATCGATCTGGTTACCAAAAAGGCATGGGATATGGGGTAGAGGTTGCTCCTACTGACAAAAGTTCTTCATCTATTACACAACAAGATTTTCAAGTCAATGAGAAGTTATCTGAAACTCAAAATAAACTTGAGAATGCAGAGACCAAAATTATCACACTCACCATTGAATTGGAAGAACAAAAAGAGAGAAACAAGAACAATGAAGAGAAAATTGAGACATTGCAAGCACAAATGCAACAAATGCAACAACTTTGGTTAAGGATGCAAGGCAACAATACTACACCAAATTGTACATGGAAATAATACATACTATTTGTGGATTTAATCTTCAAGTGTTAGGAGCTTGGGAAATCATTAAAGCTTAGATATTGGGGCTGATCACTAACATGCATGTTAATTAATTTAGTATTTAGTTTTATGAAGTTAGTCCTTTATTTCATATACGTATTGATTGTTTTTTGAGTCATGGATTCGAATTGTTTAAGTCCAAATATTGTTAGTATTACCTCGTGACATAAATGGATGAGGTTTTGGATAACATAATTATCTTTTATTTGCGTAATTTGATGGTAGAGAATGTTCTATATGGGGTTAAATAAACAATAGGACTCAATAGTCATATTTTCGTCTATTAGATTTGATATGAATTGTTGGCTTTGGAAGCTCAATGAATAATTTGCTATTTGTTATACTTAATGGGATAAAGTAGAATCTATTTAATTACGTTATGTGTTTCACTAATTAAAGTGTGGTCTTCATGCAGAAAATACTATAGCTACTTTGGATAGCTTATGCAAAATGTGGTGGAGCTATGTTTAGAGGCTACAAATGCTAGAAGTTCATGATATTGAAATTAACACTCGTTCGAGTTTTAGAAGTTTGGGTTCAAAAAATTTATTTTTGAATTCCTTTTTGTGAAACTTAGTAGGTTGTTGACAAGTGCTATCATTTTGTTTAATGTAGTTGTTGAGATATACATTTGAATATAAATATTATTGTCGTTTTTTAACTTAAAGACTATGTAAGTTGGTTGTTATTGTCATTTTGATGATCAATTTTAGTTTTTGTAATATTACTGTTTTAATTTAATTATCAGTGAGGTGAAAAATGTAAATTTTGATTTCTAATAGTTTAATTAATCGTAAAATTTATAGTGACAAATTATATTGTCATATAAGCATTTGTAGAATTTTAAATTAATTTATTTTGTGACAAATAGTTTATCATAAAGGCTATTTTCTGTGACAAAATATATTGTCACAAAAGCAAGTGAAGAATTTCGGACTAACATTTTTTGTGACAAAATAATTTGTCATAACATGCTAGTTTTTTATGTGACAAATAAAATCGTCACATCAAGCTTTGTCAAAATCATCTTTGTTGTGACGAAACATAGTTCCGGTGACAATTTCTTTGAGTATATGTGACAAGTCTATCGTCGCGAAACAATATTATTTTGTGACGAGAAAAATTTCGTCGCAATGTTAAGCGACGAATATGAATTTTGTCACTTTAGATTTTATTTGTCGGGGCCTATGTGACGAACCCTGCGACGAACTAATTTGTCACGTAAACTTGTTATGACGAAAAACTTGTATTTCATGATGAAATATTTCGTCACATAAAATGCTTTTTTTTGTAGTGATGCAAAGAATTATGTTTCGTCCTTTTAATAATTTCTAGTCTACTTATAGTATTTCTTTTCTGACGTCAATATTTATATTTCTCTTGAATTTATTTTTTAATTATCTTTATACTAATTTATTTTTGTGGATTTGTATTATTAATATTCTTATTCTAACTAAATTACTATTTCAATATTCTATATTAAGAGGGATTATTATTAAATATATAAATCAATATCATAAATACATTATTATTACTATATCAATCATCAAACAATATAATATTACATATCAACCTAATAAATTCATTGATTTGACATTTATCACCAATTCATTTCCCTCAAACTCTAACATCCAAACTCATTTCAAATCATATCTCAAATTTTCAAAACCCACGAACTATTATTTTACTATTATATTACTATCAAAATATTCTAACCAAAACCAATTCAAATCGTATTTCAAATGTTTCGCCAAAACCATTCAAACCAATTTGAAACACCGAAACAGGGCGAAATAGAACCAAAACCGATCCAAACGGGCTCTTAATCTCCGCCACTTATTTGTCATTTGCATAATTTTGCTTTCAGTTATATATATTTATATATATGATATCATAATGATTAATATAGTCAAATGATCATTATTGACACATAAAACATGTGTTCAATTAAATAATAACACATAAAATAATATATTAACTAGTCTTCAAGTTAGATTTATATTTTATATTTTAGGATTACACTAGGTTTAATTCAATTCATAAGCATATAGCCAATTTAAAAAATTCTTAATTTTTTTCTGATAATATACAATATTTGTTTTTATTTTTGTTGTTCTTCAATATTTGTTTTTGTAGATCAATTAAATTGTACCATTTGTTATAATTAAGGTGTTTTGGCCAATCAAATAATGTTTTTTGGGGTGGGCATTTGGGTCAGGTATTTCGGGACCCGTCCCGACCCAATCAAGTATTTTTCCTTTTGGAACAAAAAATTAATTTTTTGACATTTAGGGTTTGTTGGGATTCGGTAAGATAAACAGCCATAGGCACAGCGGAATTTAATAATTTTAGGACCTCTTACGGAATCTTGCCAGGATACTACTCTAGTTGTATATATATGAATATTTAAATAAACGACATAAATAACAAGATCTATGTTATACCTGTCTCCTTGCAAATCCTAGTCAACGTACGAAGTCAGATCACTCCCTCAAGTTGGTCGATCCAAAGCCCTGTTACAGCGCCCCACGTGTTGCGCCTCTATGAGTTGATACACCACAATATAACGAAAATAATATATCCTGATCGGCTAGAACACAGGATATATTAAGATCTAGGGTTAGGAAACGAGTTTGGAACAAAAGTCGAAAAAGTCGAACTCTTCCAAAGGGAGAGAGAGTTCGCTCGAATTCTGTTGGGAGAGGGAGGAAGTATTTTGCTTCACTTGGTTTTTGGCTCTCTTGTGTTGTGTATGAGTTATGACATCTAGCTTCTTATTTATAGATGTCAAATTCTCCTAATCCTCCTAGGACTAGGACTCCAAGTCTCCTACATGGGCCATGGCCCTTTTAATTAGAAGACTAAGTCTTCTTAATTAATTAAAGGCCCACTTAATTAATTTAATTAGGCTTTACTTAATTTCTATATTAAATAGCCCAATTAGTTAATTACTCTCCCAATTAATTAAATTAGACTACATGTCTATTTAATTAAATCTTCCTATAATTAATTAAATCCAACTTAATTAATTAAATTAAATTTCAATTTAATTTATAATCTTGATCCAATTCCAATCGGATCAATCTTATTTGAATTGGGTCGACCAAGTCACTTAATCGACCTAGTCGATTTGGTCGACCCAGTAGTTTCCTTTTCCTTCGATTTCGCTTCATGTGTATTGTGTATGCCCCCATAGGTTCACCACGTAATTGACCGTGAGTTATAATTAAATATTAATCTAACTATTCGAGTATTAAATACTCTAAATCAGTCGAACACTATGTCGACTGATCATTCCAAATTAGCACTTCTGCCAATTTGGGAATTCTCCCACACTCTACAGTCGATGTCTAGCCACAAGCCCATAGAGCCCAATCACTGGTGAATTAATTTAGTGTACCTTTTATCATTTACAATTACCATATACGACATAATCTCTCCATCGATCAATCTCCCAGTCGAGACTTAAGGGCACGAACTTTTCATCGGTTCCCTTTTCTTTTGTCTTGACCTTATGTATTCTGGTCTTGAAATAATTCTCTTTGACTTAATCTTAATGAGCCACTTACATAAAGTCGTCAGATACCTTGGCCAAGGATTTTTACCAGAATTAATTTCTCACAGAAATCCATAGGAGAATTTCCCAACCTATCAAGTCGGGTCAATGGATCATTTGTTGATGATATGAACCTGCATACGAGTTCTTCTATACCCAACATGAGTCCACAGAGACTTTCTGGTAATCTCCAGTCAGTCGGAACTCATATCTAAGTATAGACGTTCTCGTACCAGATAAACCCTATCACATCAAGTATTTAGGTATCGTTTCTCGTATACTATCGTAAATTGGAATAACTTTAACCCCGATTTGCGACTACCACTTCCATGGTGAGTTATTTCCTAATTGGGGTATTCAGTGCATTTGCCATCCCAGCAAGTCACCCACTTATGTGTATCGACTATCCCAGTCACGCTCGTTGACCCCAGCGTTCTCCAGTTCATCGGAGTATTCACAACAGTGAGAGTCTAACCGAATCCAACGATGTCCTATCTCGATTAGATTCTACGACTCTTGAATATGTTCTAGATCACGGCCTTGGAGATCAGTCAACGGGTTGTCCCATATCCCTGTGATCTAAGGACTTCTATCCTTATGCGTAGATAATTATTACATAAGATAAAGTTGACAATATAATAAAATGCATCATTAATCAAAATCGAATAGTTCCTTCATTTATTACAATAAATGCTAGTCATACAGTTAGCTTGCCGCACACTATTTCTATCAGGGTTGGGTATCCGTTACCCGAAATATTTGTTCGGGTTGGATTTCGGGTATTGATTTTACACCCGAACGAGTATTTTGGGATCCGCCAGGTATTTAATAATTTTTTTGACCCAATTACAAATTAAAATGACATGACATATGAGTGGTCTTGCCCCAAATTTATTCTCTCTTCACATTATCAAATGTGTTACTATATTAAATAATTTAAATTTCTTGAACAATTTACATATATTGTTTTTAAAAAGAGTGAAGAATAGTGTTTCGAACCAGTATTTCACCATGCCAAAATCTTCTGAAAAATGACTACAATGAAATTTTATTATTGTTTCGGTGATTAGGATTTGGGATTTATCGATATTCGGGCTACTCAAACCCGAAAAGGAGGGTACCCGAATATTGAATACCCACCTAAATGGGACGGATTATGGGTGTAAAAAATTAACACCCGTCGAGTCGGGTACTCGACACGAAATATCCGCCCCGTGCCCACCCTACATATTTTACAATCCCAAGTGCTTAAGGGACTTTTGAAGTATTATTCTTCCTAGTCACATTTTTTTAAAATGCAAATATTTTCTAGTCGCTATTGTGGAGGAAAATTATTTTAATGCTCTTCCTAATCACGTTTATCGAACAAAAAAATCAATTTTTTTCTCGAAATCCTAGTTGCAATTCCTAAAAAAATAAAAAAAAATTCTGATCTTCCTAATCTCGACTTCGGAGAAAATAAAATATAAAAAAGAATTCCTTGAACATATTATTAACTTATAAATTTCAAAAACAATTGCCTATAGAATATATATATATATATATATATATATATATATATATATATAGAATAAATATATATGTTTCACGACAAAAAGGTCATACTAATCCATTTATTTATGACCACTGACAATTTTACCTTATAAAAGTGAAGCAAATTTGGGACATTTCGATTCAATTGAGAACTAATCTTCATATTTAAGTTTATAAAGGTGAATTGAAAATTTCGACCATAAATTTTCAAAATTAAATGGAAAAGAATTAGTATGGGTCATGTGCCTGATTTTAGTACAAAAACTTATTATCTTTTTTTTTTCTTTTTATGATACTAATTTTTGGGGCAATGTTTTTTTTTATTCTTCCTAATCCCAATGTTTTGAAAAGCAAATATTTTCTAATCGCAACTGTGGAACAATATTTTTTTAATGCTCTTCCTAATCACGTTTATGGAACAAAAAAAAATCAATTTTTTTCTCGAAATCCTAGTTGTGATTCCTAAAAAAGAAAAAAAAGAAAAATTTTGATCTTCCTAATTATCTCGACTTTGGAGAAAAAAAATATAAAAAAATACCTTAAACATATTAATAACTTATACATTTCATAAACAATTGTCCCAGAATCGCAATTAGGAAGACCAAGAAATAAAATATTAGGTATTAACAATAGGTCATGTGACGCACACATTTCCAACACTAAATCTTTTTTTTTTCCCTCAAATCATGGTCAAAATACTTCAATATCCCCTTAAGCACATGGGATTGTAAAATTTGTAGGGTGAGCACGGGTCGGATATTTTGAGTCGAGTAACCGACTCAATGAGTGTTAATTTTTTACACATAATCCGTCCCGTTTAGGTGGGTATTCAATATTCGGGTACCCTCCTTTCTGATTTCGGGTAGCCCGAATATCTTTTCTCAATAAATAATAATAAATCTCAATAAAGGAATTCAAAATAAAAATACAATAATCCTAAAAAGATAAATCCCAAACCCTAATCACTAAAACAATAATAAAATTTCATTACAGTAATTTTCCAGAAGATTTGGCTTTGTGAAATACTGGTTCGAAACACTATTCTTCAACTTTTTTTCCTTAAATATATGTATATTGTGCAAGAAATTTAAATTATTTAATATAGTAACACATTTGATAATGAGAAGGGAGAATAAATTTTGGCCAAGACCACTCATGTGTCATGTCATTTTAATTTATAATTGGGTCAAAAAAAATTATTCAATACCTATACCTGGCGGATCCCAAAATACCCGTTCGGGTCTCAAATCAATACCCAAAATCCAACCCTAACAAATATTTCGGGTAACGGATACCCGAACCTAAATGTGAAAAAATTCATTTTTTCGTTACGAATGAGAAATACCCGATCGGGTCGGGATGGATCCCAAAATAACTAACCCAAATGCCCATCCCAAAAAACATTATTTGATTGGCCAGAACACCTTAATTCTAACGACTGGTACAATTTAATTGATCTATAAAAACAAATATTGAAAATTATCAGAAAAAAATTGAGACTTTTTTTAAATTGACTCTATGCTTACGAATTCAATCAAATCTAGTGTAATCCTAATATATAAACTATCAATCTAAATTGAGGACTAATTAATATATTATTTTATCTGATATTATTTAATTGAACGCATGTTTTATTTGTCGATAATATCATATAACTATGTTATTATGATATCATATTATGAAATTGACAAATAAGTGGCGGAGATTAAGACTCCGATTCTGTCCACCTTAATTAATAATAACCGTTTTTTCCTTTTTTCATCTTACTTTCATAACTTTATATAAACACACACAATTTCATTCGCAAAGGCATTCATGATAATTTTTGTTTTGTTCATAGTTGGTACATTTAGATCCCTCAATATTTCTTTCAAAACTCCATATATTATTATAATCATATTGAAAAATTATTACCCAAATCCAATTAATTTGGTTCAATTTTCAGTCACATATCAAATATATATACCACCATGACAAAACATTTGAGCTGCAGCTTTTCTACCATGGAGGAAGCTTTGACTGGAAATGTGACTTTATCGGTTACTTGTGTAGTCTGGAGTCCTGATGACTTTATCAGTTACTTGTGTAGTCTGGAGCCCTGATGGATGTTTATTTGGTACGTCCTCAAAAGTATCTGCTAAGACATGGAGTATATATATATATATATATATATATATATATATATATATATATATATATATATATATACATTTCTTCATTTTCCATCAAATTAAATAAAATTTTGAATATAATCGAACATGAGTTGATTATTCCAAGAATGTTGTGAGGATATATTCTTACAATGTTATAACTAAGAAGACAAAATTGCAACATCAGGTACCAACTTAATTCTAAATCTTACTATATATGGAGAAATGTTACTTGCCTGCAAGACTTTGTAGTTATGACTGTTGATGTAATATTTCTCCATATATAGTTAGTAAGATTTATAATTAAGTTATTCCCTAGTGTTGCAGTTTCGTCTTCTTAGTTATAACGTTGTAAGAATATATCCTCACAACATTCTTGGAATAACCAACTCCTTTTTGTTTATATTAAGAATTTTATTTAATTTGATGGAAAATGAAGATATGCATATATATATATATATATATATATATATATATATATATATATATATATATATATATATATATATATATATATATTTATACTTCATGTCGTAGCAGATAATTTTGAGGACATACCAAATACACATCCATCAGAGCTCCAGACTACACAAGTAATCGATAAAGTCACATTTCCAGTCAAAGCTTCGTGCATGGTAGAAAAGTTGCAGCTCAAATGTTTTGTGGTGGTGGTATGTATACTTCATATGTGACTGAAAATTGAACCAACTTAATTGGATTTCGGCAAGAATTTTTAACTATGATTATAATAATATAGTTATATGATATTGTTGAAACATAAAACATGTGTTCAATTAAATAATAACAGATAAAATAATATATTAATTAGTCCTCAGTTTAGATTTAAATTTTATATTTTAGGATTACACTTGATTTAATCAATTCATAAGCATATAGACAATTTAAAAAAAGTCTCAAATTTTTTCTGACAATTTTCCATATTTGTTTTTATAGATCAATTAAATTGTACCATTTGTTAGAATTAAGGTGTTCTGGCCAATGAAATAATATTTTTTGGGGTGGTTGTTTGGTTCAGGTATTTTGGGACCCGTCCCAACCCGATCTGGATTTCTCATTTGGAATGAAAAAATAATTGTTTTGGACATTTAGGGTCGGATATCCATTACCCGAAATATTTGTTTGAGTTGGATTTGGGTATTGATTTTACTCCGGAGCGGGTATTTTGGGATCCGCCAGATATAGGTATTGAATAATTTTTTTTACCCAATTATAAATTAAAATGACATGACATTTGAGTGGTCTTGGCCAAAATTTATTCTCCTTTTTCATTATCAAATGTGTTACTATATTAAATAATCTAAATTTCTTGTACAATTTACATATATTTAAATAAAAAAGTGAAGAATAGTGTTCGAACCAGTATTTAACCAAGCAATAATCTTCTGGAAAATGACTATAATCAAATTTTATTATTGTTTTGGTGATTAGGGTTTGTGAATTATCTTTTAGGATTATTTTATTTTTATTTTGAATTCCTTTATTGAGATTTATTATTATTTATTGAGAAAAAGGTATTCGGGCTACCCGAACACGAAAGGAGGGTACCTGAATATTGAATACCCACATTAACGGGACAGATTATGGGTGTAAAAAATTAACACCAGTCGAGTTGTACTCAACTCGAAATACCTGACCCGTGCCCACCCTACAAATTTTACAATCCGAAGTTCTTAAGGGGATATTGAAGTATTTTTGCCATGATTTGAGGGAAAAAAAAAAGATTTAGTGTTGGAAATGTGCACGTCACATGACCTATTATTTATACTTAATATTTTATTTCTTGGTCTTCTTAATTGCGATTTTGGGACAATTACTTTTGGAATGTATAAGGTATTAATATGTTCAAGGTATTTTTTTTTTTTTATATTTTCTTTTCTCCAAAGTGGAGATTAGGAAGATCAAATTTTTTTTTATTTTTTTATTTTTTTTAGGAATCACAACTAGGATTTTGAGAAAAAAAATTGAATTTTTTGTTCCATAAACATGATTAGGAAGAGCATTAAAAAAATATTTATCCACAATCGCGATTAGAAAATATTGCGTTTCAAAAAATTGGGATTAGGAAGAATAAAAAAATAACATTGTCCCAAAATTAGTATCATAAAAAGAAAGAAAAAAGATAATAAGATTTTGTACTAAAATCATGCACATGACACATAATAATTCTTTTCCTTTTATGGTCAAAATTTTCAATTCTCCGTTATAAGCATAAAAATGAAGCTTAGTTCTCAAATGAACCGAAATGTCCCAAATTTGCTTCACTTTTATAAGATAAAATTGTCATCCCAAAGGCTTAGGGGATTTTACACTTGCCATCGGTCATAAGTTAACGGACTAATTTGACCTTTTTGTCGTGAAACATAAATATTTATTCTCTCTCTCTATATATATATATATATATATTGAAAAAATTAGAAAATATGCACTATCTATTTTCTAGGTTCATGATTAGAGCTGAACATTCGGTAAAAATCGGACCAAATTTCAGTATTCTTTTGGTTTGGTAATTTTCATACGACAGACCACCTAATACAATTTTCATATTGGATTTCCATAAATTAGCTCCAAGAAATACAATTAACTGTGTTATTTCTTTCCCGAATAAATATACCCAATGTTTATAAAAAATTAAAAGAATTTAAGAAAGGTTGAACCTTTTCTTTTCACATAAAATTCAAAAGGAAAAATTAATTCCAATAGTAGGATATAAAGAAATCTTACCTCGAAGTGAGATAACTTGAAGAATTTGTGCGATGAAGCTGAAAATTGAGTGATCGCGGAGGAGGATGAATGGTTGCGGCGGTGCGGAAAAAAGCATGTCTAGGGGAGGGCTGTGAGAGAGAAGAAGTGAAGTGAGCGATTTTTTTTTTTTTATGGAATGAAAGTAGAAGTTCGTATTGTAAATTACGTTTTGGAATTATTAGGATAAAAAAAAATTATTTACTATCGGTTTTGTTCGGAAAACCGACCTGTAATAACGAAAACTGACTACTACCAAGGGTCGGTTCTTGAGCAGAAAGATTTATTAATCAATCCATACCAATTTCGGTCCGCTCTGGTCCGTTCCGATTGATACCTCGAATCAAGCTCAACCCTACTCAAGGTGTTGTTTTATAATATTTTTATATTAGTAAATTCACAAAATCTTAGCAACTATTTATATGTTTCACTAAATAGGATCATCATCAAATTTCTTATAATTAAAATGCGATTTACATGGAAATCAATCCTCATTTAAGATATTGATTATGTTCTCTATGATTAAAAAAGGTTTTGAGTTCTCTTAAACTCAAATATGGATGAGTTCATCCCTTAATAATTTGTCACTCTCATCCATATGGTTACCTTTTTTATACTATAAAATTATTTAGCCTGACAAGAAAAAATAAAAAAAAGTAAAATTAGAAGAATAAATATTATTTGGAGTTAAGATTAAAATTTTCAAAGATAATCGGAGTATTTTTGTCGATGAATTTTATACATGTGAACCCTAATTCGATTTTACCCGATAGTTAACCGCCGCTATCAATCACTGCAAGAAAAAGGGCAATTTCGACGGATTTTTCACAATAAAAATTCAAACTCTAATTTCCATAATATCACAATAACAAATCAAAATCCGAAATTGAAGGATTAAAGAGCAATTATACCTTAGAATGTTTCAAGAAGACTTGTGGCGGTGGTGGTGTAGGGCAGCCGCGGCGGAGGCGTGGCACTGATCTGGAGCTGGGGCCACGGCGGAGTTTGAGCTAGAGTGGCGCTCGGGCTGGCTGGGTCGAATGGAGAAAGAGACGACGGTGATTTGCAGAACAAAGACCCGCGGCGATTTGGAAGAATTAAAGGAGGAGAATGAGAGATTTGGAAGAGGAAGTGTAGCGGGCTGCGGCTGGGTCAAATGGAGAAATTTGTGATTTAGGGCAATTAAACAGGATTTCGGCGGATTTTTTATTTTCGTTTATATATATATATATATATATATATATATATATATATATATATATATATATATATATATATATATATTGAAATCATTTAATTTCGACGGACATTGTTTTCCATCGAAATTTATGTGTTTCTTTTTTACGAAGTTACTCCATTTCGATGAAAAAGAATATGTCGAAATTATAAAAATTTGATGGATATTGTTTTTCGTCGAAATTTATGTATTTTTTCTTTTTTTTTTAACGAAATCACTCCATTTCAACGGAAAAGAATCCGTCGAAATTATAAAAATTATAATTTCGATAGGTATTGTTTTCCAACGAAATTTATTTATTTTTCTTTTTTTATTAATTTTTTCGCGATATTATTCAATTTCGACGGAAACTAATCCGTCGAAATTATAAATATTTCGACGGAAATTGGTTTCCATCGAAATTTATTTTTTCCCTTTTTTTATATATAATTTTCGACATATTATTTCGACCGAAATTAAATCTGTCGAAATTAATTTCGACGGATTTATATTCCTTTTCTCCAAAGTATAAGGTATTAATATGTTGATGGTATATATTTTTTTTATAGTTCCTTTTCTCCAAAGTTGCGATTAGGAAGAACATAACTTTTAGTTTTTAATTTTTTGTTGTTCTGAAATAGCAACTTCGATTTGGAGAAAAATATAGTTTGTTTTTTATTTTTAATTTTGTTACATAAACGAGATTAGGAATAGCAATTAGAAAATAACAATCGTGATTAGAAAATGCAAAAATTTTCTCGTTAAAAATCTGATGTTCCAAAATAGCAATTAGGATTTTGGAAAAAAAGAAATCATAAAAATTTTGTACCAAAATCATGCATACGATCCTTAATTTTTTTCCTTTTTATTTGAAAATTCAAGGTCAAAATTTTCAATTCACCTTTATAAGCTTGAACTGAAGCTCGCTTCTCAGTTGGACCTAAATATCCCAAATTTGTTTCACTTTTATGAGGTACAACTGCCATATCAAAAGCCTATGGGACAACTTGCCAGTGGCCATAAGTTAACGGACTAGTTTAAACTTTTTGTTGTGGAACATATATAATTATTCTGAAGACATATATGTCAACTTTTTTAGAAAATATGCACATTCTATTTTCCAGACTCGTGATTTAAATCCACATTGTTATCACATATTTAAATCCTAAGTTTTCCATTTCACGTTCACAATTTTCTCTCTCTTATGCTTGTTGTAAACACCACATATACTAAAATATATGTTTAGATACCATAATTGTTTGGTAAAAACGAGTTGAAGTATAAATTGTTAGGGTAAATTACGAATACCCCCCTCAGGTAAGGCTTAATTACAAAAATCACCCTCACGTATTGGGTATTACAAAAATCCCCCTCAGGTTTGTCACCTTATTACAATTAACCCCTTGTCCCTAAAATATTCCAATTTTGCCCTTGTATGTTATTTGTATTGTTTGTAATGTCTTATAAATGTTAAAACTTGCGATCTAATTATTATACCTTATAAATTAGAAAAGAGATAATTATATATTTACTACCAGAATAATTGATAAAATTTATAATTGCCCATAAGTTTTAAATAATATTGCAAAATAAGGTATTTATATATTTATTAGCAATTTAAATTGTAAAATATTAAATTAAATAGATTTTAATAATATATTTTGTAAATATGAATTGTTTACACATTAGTTAAATGAATTTATTTTATAAATTAGTATATTTAATAAATTATGTTGTATTATAAATAAGATATTTTAATTTATTAAAGTTTATAGAGTATTATAAATTGAAATTTTTATTGAAATTTATGGTAAATTATAAATTATATCAATTATTTTGGTGGTAAATATATAATTATTATTTTTATAATTTACAAGATATAACAATTAACCACAAGTTTTAAAATTTATAAAATATTATAAACATTACAAATAACTTCCAAGGGTAAAATTGGAACATTTTAGCGATAAGGGGTTAATTGTAAGAAGGTGACAAACCTGAGGGGGATTTTTGTAATACCCAATATGTGAGGGGGATTTTTGTAATTAGACCTTACCTGAGGGGGGTATTCGTAATTTACCCAAATTGTTATATATGGAGGATCTCTTTGATAACGGAGAATTGAGGAAATACGATGATGGTAAATCAAAAGAAGAGAGTTTGGTATGAATTGAATTGGAAAAAGCGATTTCCCACTAAGTTATAGAGGGAAAAACACTTTCCGTACCAAACTTTTTTAACAACTCGACACTTTTCATACCAAGCATTTTCGGGAAACACATTTCATACCACAATTTCAGAACGTTGTTCACTTTTACATTTTTCGTTAAAAATTGGATGGAATAACGCGCTTGTGCAACACGTGCCTAACTTCTTAAATGAGGGAAAAACACTTTACACACCAAATTTTTATCAACTCGACACTTTTCATACGAAGCTTTATCAAAAACACATTTTATACCACAATTTTACATTTTCTGTTAAAAATTAGACGGACTAATGCGCATGTAACATCGTAAACATATGAAGAAAATCACGTGATGAGTAGTAATTGCATTTGGGCAAGGAAACCTGATTTTTCCCTCCTTCTTACACAACATTTCCCTTCATTTTTTCTCCATCTTACACTCCATTAATTTTCTCTATATTTGTTGGATAAAGATGAAGATAAAGAATTGAAGGGAGGTTTTGATAATTTTCAAATGTCATCCGCTAAGTAATGGAAGTTTAGCCAACCTCAGAAAAAATTTAACCAAAGAAGATAAACAAAATCAGAAGTGTTAAATATGTTGCATTCAGAATCAGACAGGTGGATTTTCAGCAGACTCAAATCAGATGAGTTCGATTTGATATCAGCAGAGTGGAAATGATCAGAAAGTCATTCCAACAGTTTTAAATGTATTTGGAGTAATAAATGCTGCAAGAGAAGGGTATTAAAGACAAATAATTGATGAAGAACCTCATATCAGCATAGTTTATTTAATGCGACTAAAAGAAATTGCAACTGAGTGTACGGTGCCACAAATGCAGGTAGCCGTTCCAGAAAAAAGGGACCAGTACTTGGGGAGCGTTGAGATTTGTCCCTTCTTCAACGAACAAATTCAAATCTCCAAGTATAAATAATTCAAGATTCAAGAGTTAGAGACAAGCAACACGTTTTGAGAGCAAATTCAATGAGCAAAATTTCTCTTAATTCTCAAACTTAAGAACAGAAACTTATCAGCTTAGTCATTTGTTAATGAAAGCCGAAGTTGAAGATCAAATATACATACAAATATGAGTGATTATGTTAGAAAAGAGTGTTGTGAGAAGTGTAGATCCGTCTAAGTGAGTGATATAGCTTCAGAGAGTGTTGTATACTGTAAACTTTGTGATTATAGTATAACCCAAAATCTAAGTGATTTGGAAGAGTGGACTAAAAGACATCCGTGTCTATATAACCACTATAAAAATTTTGTGTTTTTGTTTGTTTCATTTTTACTTATTTCAAAAGATTTTAAACATACAAACTGAACAAAAGTATTTTTAGAGGAGGTTAAAACCGAGGAGAAAATCTTTTGATTAAGAAAACAACTTGTTAAAAAATACTTGTAATATCCACTGCAAGTATTTCAAACTCTGATTATATTTGAATCAGATAAGTAAAATCAGACTAGTTGTCAACTCTACTGATTAAGCTAAGTGAGCAATCACTGAAGTAGTCTCACGAACCCTTGATCAACTTACTCTGCTAATAAGAAAAGTTAGAGAAATTTTTGAAAGTTTACAGAGGTCTATTCAACCCCCCCCCCTCTAGACCTCATTTGATCACTTGGGACCAACAATCTTTCTTTTCACCAAATCTCCATTAATTTCCTTTCTATTTTCTTCTACCGAACCATACAATATTTGGAGACTAAGTATCCCACATTGGTTGAAAATCATAGTTAAGTCAACTTTATAATGTATTGAGCAACCCTCACCTTACATGCTAGCTTTTGAGGTTGAGTTAAACCCAAGCTATGAAAGTGAACTTAGTCCAAACAATGTGGTGAACTCTAATACAACAACAAAAATTCCTCCATTCAAGTATACAACAAAAATCAAAGAAAGTCATGTGAGTGGACTTAACCCAAACCATATGGTGAATTATAATACAACAACAAAAACTCCTCCATCAATTTTATTCTTTAAGCACTTGATTTTCTCCCCGGGTTTATGAAATTTCCATTCAATTTTTAATGAAAAATGCAAAAGTGTCCAAAGATCTGAAAATTGTGGTATGAAATGTATTTTTTGAAAAAGCTTGGTATGAGAAGTGTCGAGTTGTGTTGGATAAGGATGAAGATGAAGGCACTAAAGAAAGTTTGATAAGGGAGGTTTTGATGCATTCCAAAACTTCAAATATTGGCTAAGTATGGAGTAACTTAGCTGATAAATTTATCAAGGAATTTTGACTAAGTATTGAAGACATCAGAAGAGTCAAAGTTTCAAGGTCCAAGACTTCTGATCTGCTGAAGTAAAGTTATCAGACTAGTGAAGATCAGCCGACTCAAATCAGATTTGTTCAAGTTTGAGATCAGCCGAGTTCACCATCAGACTTATACTTTCGTCAGCCAAGTGAAGAAGATCATGAAGTGTTCCCAACGGTAATAAATGCCCCTTGGTGTAATAAATGCTGAAGTACGAGGATATTTAAGACAAATGATTGAAGAAAAGCTTCGCATCAGCCGAGTGCATTTAATGCTGCATTTAATGCTGCCTGCAGAATAGTACTGTTTACAGTACGGACAGACTGCAAAAGAGCCGTTCGCGGATTTTAAGGACCAGTACTCGAGGAATTTGAATCCTGTCTCTCTTCAACGGACACTTTTCAATCCTCAAGTATAAATAGCTGAAAGAGACGAAGAAGAAACAAGCAACACACTTTCTGAGAGAAATTTCCGAAGCAAAATTCTTTAAGTCTCAAGAACAGCTCACTCATCAGCTGAGTCATTTGTTGACGAAAGCAGAGTTGAAGAACAAAGAAAAATACATCTTCTGAGTGATTTTGTAAACAAGAGTGTTGTGCGGAGTTGTGATCCATCTTTGTGAGTGATCTAACTTCAGAGGATAGGTTTTCTGTGTGATTTCCTATTGCGAACTTGTGGTCGTTTCATTTGTTGTTCGACGCAAGCAGAGTATACTGTAAACTTTGTGATTATAGTATAACCCAAGATCTGAGTGACTTGGAAGAGTGGACTAAAGGATATTTAAATCCATATAACCACTATAAAAATTGATTGTGTTTTTACATTGCTTTTAAACTTGCATATTTTCTGTTTGCATAAAAACACGTTAAGTTAACTGTTTGAAAAGAAGTTAAAAGGAGTTTATAAAACTGGGGAAACATTTTTCAAACTGCTAAGATTACTTGTGAAAAACACTTTGAAAATCCGCTGCAAGTACTCTAAGTATTAAAACTGATTTCTGCAAAATCAGCTAAGTAACCATCAGACGAGTGGTCAACAAGACTGTTCAAAGATTTGTTCGCGAACAGAATTGTAACTTACTAATCTGATCAGCTTAGTCTGTTCAGTAAGAGTAAAGTTTTAAAGTTAAATTTGAAGAAAATTTTTAAAGAGGTTTATTCACCCCCCCCCCCTCTAAACCTCTTCTGACCACTTGGGACCAACAAGTGGTATCAGAGCAGGTGGTTCATTAGAATCAGCTGCCTGATCAACGAGCTTGATCCGAGTGTTTTTCAAAGGTTTTCAAAACTTTTCAAAAGAGCATCTTTTTGAAAAATAAAAACTTTTTGAAAAATGGATTGTATCAGCCATGTTCCCCACATCGCTGGTATGTCTTTTGAGGACTGGAAGATCAGAATGGAGATTTTCCTTGCTGCCTACAATGACAACATGCATACATGTATCATCAAAGGTCCATTCAAATTCACCAAGACCATCATCGTAGATGAAGCTCAAATAGTGGTGGAAAAAGACTTAACAGAAATGACAGCAGAAGAAATAAAGCTGTTCAACCTGGACAAAGTCGGAAGATTCATCATGACCAAAGCCCTGGATAATGATCGGTTTGACAAAGTCAAGCATTGCAAAACTGCAAAGGAGATGTGGGATAAGGTTCGTGACATGAGTGAAGGCAATGATGCTATTAAAGAGCATCAGCTCAGTGTTGCCTTGGAAAAGCTGGACAACTTCAAGATGAAGTCTGGAGAAACCATTGATCAGATGGATACCAGATTCACCAGAACTCTGAACGAAGTTTTGAAGCTGGGAAAGACTTTCACTGACAAAGAAATCACTGTCAAAGTACTGAAGGCTCTACCTTCCAAGTTCAACATGAAGGTGACAGCAATGGAAGAATCAAGAGATCTGGGCAAGATTTCTCTAACAGAGCTGTTCTCCGTACTCAAGGCGTATGAGTATAAACTGCCAAGGATGGGAATTGAAGAAACCTCAACTTCAGGACCCACAGCTGCACTAGTTGCTGCTGAAAACCAAAGAAGACCAGCTCAAAGAAATGCTGAAGTGGACTCATCTGATGAAGCCACTCTACTCAACAAAAAGGAGTACACTGCTGGAGATGTTGCACTATTGATGAACAACTTCAAGAAGTTCTACAAGAGAAAGATGAAAAACAAATACAACAATGCTTCTACTTCTAAACCTAATTTTTCTTCTCAGGATAAGGATGATTATAAATCAAAACTGATGTGTTACAACTGCAGGAAATTGGGACACTTCATAAGAGACTGCCCATATCCAAAAGCAGAGAAGTACACTGAGGAAGAGAAGAAAATGAGAAAAGAAAGAAAACATCAGAGAGGCAAGGCAATGATGGCTGAAGCAGAAAAGCTGACTGCTGTCTACTCATCTGATTCAGATTCTGACTCGTCTGACGAAGAATCGTCTGATGAAGAAAAACCTGCTCTCCTATGTCTTATGGCAAAGGAATCTGATGACTCTGAGGATGAGGTAACTCCTCTTAATGATGAATTATTTAATTCATTTGAACAAATGATGCTTAACAATACTGGTATTGCTGAAGCATATAAAAAGCTTAAGGAAGAGATGATCCTGCTAAAAGAGCAAAATAGTTCACTGAAACTCTTAGCTGAAAAGCCAAGGGAATCAGCTGAATATAAACAGCTTGAGCAAGAACATGAATCTCTGAAAGCTGAGTGTGAGGTCCATAAAGGGAAAATCATGGAACTTGAGAAAATTATTGAGTCTCATGATAAGTCTACTGTTGCATCCATGCATACATATAAGAAACAGGAGACACCTTTAGTAAAGGATAAGCTAGAATTGAATCATACTGAAAAATTCATATCAGCTGACAATAGTAAGGTCATTCTGTATGTTCAAACTTCTAAACCTACCTCATCTGAGAAAGTGGTAAAGGAGAAGAAATCTCCTAAGGCTAAAAAGAGCAAAGAGCCTAGTATAGGAAATCAGACTAGTAAGACCAAACAGCAGAGTCCTAAGAAGTCTGCTGATAAAGCTAAAGTCAATCAGACTAGTGGTAAAACTAAGTAAAAACAAATGAGCAAGCATCTAGTAAACCAAAGAAGCATAAGAATAAGAAAAATCAAAATGCTTGGTATGGAAATGAGTCATATTATGTGCAACCTGCTGCATATCATCCTATGTATCATGCACCTCAATTTCCTAGTTACTATGCACCTTACCCTGCTCATCCAATGCATGCATATCCTGCATATCATGCACCTTACCCTGCTTATGAACATTATTCATATCATACTGATCATCAACATGACTTATCTGATAACTATGATAAAAATGAAACTGTTCATGCTCCTAAAACTCAGAAACCTAAGAAGCCTAAGACTTCAACATCTTGGGTTGTCAAGGGTGGAACTAATCCTTCAGGACCCTCTCAATAAGGGTACCTAAAACAATTTTATTTTTGTTTTGTAGGTTAGGATTAGGAGTAGGAGTAAAGTAGAGAAGATTTGGTACTTGGACAGTGGATGTTCAAGGCACATGTGTGGAAACATACATGAGTTGACTGATGCAGTTGCTGTGGATGGTCCAAAAGTCACTTTTGGAGACAGCAAAGAAGGCAAGATTAAAGCTAAAGGAAGATTAATCAAGGGAAACATAGAGATATCTGACGTCTCCTATGTTAAAGGCCTGAAGTATAATCTGCTGAGCATAAGTCAATTTTGTGACAAGGGATATTCAGTCATCTTCTCAACAGATAAGTGCTACGTTGAACAGATTGGTACAAAGAAGGTAATTTTATCTGGAAGACGACAAGGAAATATCTACATAGTTGACTGGAATTCTGTTGACAAGAATTCAAGTGTTTGTTTGGTGGCATCTGCACCAAGTGAAGTCAGTTGGCTATGGCACAAGAGAATGAATCATTTAAACTTCAAGACCATAAACAGATTAATCAAGAATGATTTGGTAGAAGGGATTCCAAAAGCAGTCATGAGCAAAGACAAGCTCTGTGATGCATGTCAGAAGGGTAAACAAATCAAGTCATCTTTTAAAGAAAAGAAGCACCAATCTTCTGGAAGAATATTGGAGCTGTTGCATATGGACCTATTTGGACCCATTGATCCAGTCAGCAATGGTGGAAAGAAATACTGCCTAGCTGTTGTGGATGATTATTCAAGATATACTTGGGTGATTTTCATGAAGAAGAAAAGTGAAACCAAGGAACATCTTACAAATCTGATGGAACTGATCCAGAATGAGAAGAGTATCAAAATATTGAAGATCAGATCAGATAGAGGGACAGAGTTTACAAACTCTACTGTTGAAGAGTATTGTAACATCAAAGGAATACATCATGAGTATTCTGCTGCAAGAACCCCTCAACAGAATGGTGTTGCTGAAAGGAGAAACAGAACACTAAAAGAAGCTGTCAGAACCATGATAGCTGAAGCCAAGCTGCCTCAAAGATTTTGGGCAGAAGCAACAAACACAGCATGCTTTACCCAAAACAGATGTATGATCAACAAAAATCAGAACAAGACTCCATATGAAGTTTGGAACAACAGAAAGCCAAACATTCATTACTTTAAGATTTTTGGTTGTAAATGTTTTGTATTGAATAATGGGAAAAATCACCTCACTGCATTTGCAGAAAAGACTGATGAAGCTGTCTTTGTAGGATACTCATCTGTTAGTAAAGCTTATAGAGTGTTTAACAAAAGAACATTACTAATAGAAGAATCTATCCATGTAGTATTTGATGAGCCAAGTCAATCTTCTGAAAAGAATCAAAGTGCTAATCAAGATCTGTCTACTGATTTACAGAAGTTAGACGTTGGAAGAAATGAAGAATATGTTCCCATCATACTACCTAATCTAAGTTCAGCTGCTAACTCAAGTGCTGTTCAAAATCACAGTGCTGATTGTCTAACAGACGAGTTGCTAACAGCTGACAGACCAGAGACTGTTCAACAGACTACTACTGGAACTCCAACAGTAGTGTTGCAAGATCATAACAGAGGACAACATCCTGATTTGCAACCTGATCTCAGATGGCTCAAGAATCACCCACCTGAACTAGTCATTGGTGATCCTTTAGATAGAGTGAAAACAAGAAGAGCTGCTGCACAAGATGCTATGTTTGTCACATTTCTATCTCAAATAGAGCCCAAGCAAATTGAAGAAGCTCTAAATGATTCCTTCTGGATAGAAGCTATGCAAGAAGAGTTGAATCAATTTGAAAGGAATGAAGTCTGGTACTTAGTTCCTAGACCAAGTCATCAAAGAGTAATTGGCACTAAGTGGGTATTCAGAAATAAGATGAATGAAGATGGTGTTGTCACCAGAAACAAAGCAAGACTAGTGGCCAAGGGTTATTGTCAAGAAGAAGGAATTGACTTTGATGAAACTTTTGCACCAGTAGCAAGACTTGAAGCAATCAGACTGTTTCTAGCCTATGCTGCTCACAAGAACTTCACTTTCTATCAGATGGATGTGAAGTCTGCTTTTCTCAATGGAGAATTGCAAGAAGAAGTGTATGTTGAACAACCTCCTGGATTTGAAGTCTATCAAGAAGAGGACAAAGTATATCGTCTAAAGAAAGCCTTATATGGACTGAAACAGGCTCCAAGAGCATGGTATGATACCCTATCTGATTTTCTTTTAATTAAAGGATTTCGAAAAGGTAAGGTAGATAAAACCTTGTTCACAATTGAATGGGAAAATCATATATTACTTGTGCAAATATATGTGGACGATATTATTTTTGGTTCAACTAATCAACAGATGTGTAATAAGTTCTCCAAGCTGATGCAGAATAAGTTTGAAATGAGCATGATGGGTGAACTTAATTACTTTCTTGGATTGCAAGTTAGACAGTTGCCTGATGGGATATTCATCAGCCAAGCAAAGTACACAAGAGATCTGTTCAAGAAATTTGGTATGGAAACTAGCTCAACAGCTACCATTCCTATGTCTACAAGTCTTCATTTGGATAAAGATGAAGATGGCAAATCAGTGGACATAACCAAATACAGAGGCATTATTGGTTCATTGTTGTATCTAACAGCAAGCAGACCTGATATAATGTACTCAGTTGGAGTCTGTGCAAGATTTCAATCAAACCCCAAAGAATCTCATCTCTTAGCTGCCAAGAGGATATTGAAGTATGTTAAAGGCACTCAAGAACTGGGATTATGGTATCCTAGAGAATCTGGATTTGAACTAGTTGGCTATTCAGATTCAGACCTTGCTGGCTGCAAGATTGACAGGAAAAGCACAACAGGTGCATGTCAGTTCATAGGCAGTCGTCTGATCTCATGGATGAGTAAGAAGCAAACCTCAGTCTCTATATCTACTGCTGAAGCTGAATATATAGCTGCTGGAGCTTGCTGTGCACAGATACTTTGGTTGAAACATCAACTAGAAGACTACAACATCAAGATCAGTGGAATTCCAATCTACTGTGACAATACAAGTGCAATTTCATTTACTCAGAACACTACAAGTCATTCAAGGACTAAACATATTGAGATCAAGCATCATTTCATTAGAGATCATGTGGAAAAAGGCAATGTAATGATTGAGTATGTTCATACTGATAATCAGATTGCTGATATCTTCACCAAACCTCTAAGTGAAGTAAGGTTCTCAACTCTAAGAGCTGAGCTAGGACTACTCAATTTGGAAGCATAAGCTGAGGGGGAACTCATCAGAAGACTGGAGTTCAACAGCTTAGTAATTCGTTATTATCTTCAAGGATTAACTCTTAACAGACTAGTTAACTTATGAATTCTTAAACTCAGGGGGAACGTGTAAGACTAGCGGTACTTCTGAATTAAAGATGAAATTTGTTAATGACAGTTAGTTGAAGTTATGTTTTCATCAGAAGACTCAACTATCGAAGATTGAAGTTATTTTATCTAGCTGGATTGACAAACAGCTGAGGAAGGTTATCAGCTATTGGCATTCTCTGATAACAGCATTGTCATCAGGACAGTAGTCAATCAGATAAGTATTTATGTTACTCATCTGATTACTTTAATAAAAGCGGAACTGTTTAAAACGTATACTCAAAACACGCTTTTATAAGTAACTGTTGGGCGGTACATATTCCCGCTCTTCATTAAATATCTTTTGAATTTGAAAGGTCGTAACTGACGCGGCACGATCAGCACTGACAGAAAAACGGATCTAACGGTTGGCGGATATCACGGAAACCGAAAAACCCCAACTCTATAAATCCCCATCTGATCAGTCGAGTAGCTCTTTACGAACCCTAAACTTTCAAAAGTACTTGTGAGAAATTTCTGCAAATTCTCTGCATACTTTCCTTTGTTTCTCTAACCTTCAACAGATCTACAATGGCCGCCGAAGGTATGTTTCTCGTCTATGATTCCTACTACCAATCTGGTACGAATCTGATGAAAGAACTGCTCGAAAAGTTCAAAGCTGCTTCGCTGGTAAACTTCATGGAATACCACGAAGGAATTATCTGGACTGACCAAGTGATGGAGTACTACAACACAGCGAAAGCTGACTACAACAAACTGGAGATTAAGGCTTCAGTAGGAGACAAATCTGTCACTATTACTCCTGCTGTTCTTCACGAAACGTTTGGGCTTCCTAACAGAGGACGACATGACGTCACTGTGCTGACAGAGGACAAGCACCAACAGTTCTGGGCAATCTGCGCCAAAGAGGGAGAAACTTTATCTGGAAATATTAGGAAGAAGCAACTGAAGGATGAATATCAGCGGATGGCTGATATGGTGTGCAAGCTGATTGAGAACTGCACCTTCTCACTGGATGCTGTTACCATGAAGAGGTTCAGCATCATGGCTGCCATATACTATGGAATGGATATCAACTGGTCCATCATAGTATGGTACATATTAGCTGATTTTCTTGATGACAAGAAAGGAAAAGGCCCCACTACCAACCACAGGATCACACTCAGTTATCTGCTGTCAAAGCTGGGTTGTGATATGAAGAATGGAAAAGAGATCCATAAATCCAAGGCATTGTCCAAGTACATGCCTGTTCAAAAGAGGAAGGCTGGTGAGCCTGAGGAAGCTGATGTTGAGGAACCAAAGGAGGTTCCTGCCAAAAGGCAAAAGAGGTTAGTCAAAACAGCAAGTTTGGCTGCTGAGACTAAAAGGAAGAGGGCTGCTGATGAGCCCAAGAAGAAAGAATCTAAGCAGATGGAGAGAGTGACTTCTGCTGAAGCCACTAAGATTGTCGAGAACATAATAGCTGATGTAAGGACTGGATCCCCTGCATCACCATCAAGAACTCCATCAGCAGAGAGGCCTGCTGAGGGTATTTCTCAAAGGACAAGAAGTCAACAGAGAGATACTGTTACCTCTACTTACCGTGAAGGTAGGACAAAGAAGTCTGCTAGAAAGCAGATGACATTCATTGAAAAACCTACTGATCTGGAAAATGTAGCTAGGGAGGACCCTGAAGCTACTCAAAGGCCTATTGAATCAGTTGAGACTGTTGTGACTGACAAAGCTGATAAGCAACAGCCAAGTCAGGAAGCACCAACAGCTGAGGTTGCTCAACCTCAAGAAGATCCAGATGTTCAAATCATCCATCCTATAGCTGCTGCTCCCATATCATCTGCTGGACCAACTCCTGCTCCTATTGATAAAGGCAAAAGAAAGATAGTGATTAAGAGAAAGAAAATCACTAAAGCTGACAAAAGAGCAAGGGAGGAAGCAGAACAGAGGAAGCAGGATGAGCTTGAAGAGAAGAAAGCACTTGAGCTAAGCAAAGCTCAAGAAGCAAAGGATGAAGCCAGAAGACGCATGTCTGAAGCAGAAAGAAAAGCTGCTGAGGATGCTGAAATGGCTGCGGTGATTGAATTGAGTAAAGTTGATGCCTATGGACCTGTCCATGGAGGTGGCATCAAGATTGGTGAAGGGAAGGATGAAGAAGACAAGAAGAAAATATTGCTGCCTGCCCCCAAAACCAAGTCAAAAGACAAGTTTGAAGTCAGAAAAGCATTTGAGATAGTCTATGCTGATAAGGAGCTGTTCAAGAAGTTTGAAAAGTCCTTGGCTTACTATGATCAGAAGCTTATGTTGATGACTCTGTTCAACCAAGAAAAGCCAAGATATATTAGTTGGAGGGACAACAGGCTGAACAAGTCAATCACTGAACTTCAAAGTATGAAGGAGTTGGCTGATGAAGAACGATGGGTTCTAAGTTGGCTGAAGACAAACTCCATTCAAAAGGCTCTTGATCCCAGCTATGTGAGAGATATCATGCATAGCTATGCAAAAGGCTTTGCACTGGAGGAAGCCAAGAAAATCAAGAGCACCTTGCCTGAGAAGAAGAAGAAGTCTGAAGATGCTGAGGAAAGAGCAATTAAGTTTGCTGTTATGGCTGCCCTGAAGAGATGGGCTAAAAAGTCTAAGTATCAGCAAGGCTGTTCAAGTGACTTGCCACTACTGCCAAGCATCCAGCAAATCGTTTTTGGCAAGGAAGTGCAACCGTTCTATGAAGTGCCAAAGGGGAATAATGCTTTTGTTAACCCCTGGATCATTGTGAGGTAGATCAGACAAACCACTTGCTTCAATGATGATGGCACTATCACCAACTTAGTCTATGATGATGTTACTGATGAGCCTAAAGCTGCGGACAAGCCTGAAGTCAAGTCTGCTGATCAGACTGCTGACAAGCCTGCTGATCAAATTGCTGATAAGTCTGCTGATCAGACTGAAGACAAGTCTGCTGAAAAGGCTGCTGATGAACTCCTGGCCATTGAGTGGAAGGCTACGGACCCTGGAAATCATCAAGACGAAAAGATGGAAGATATTCCTGTCCACCAGGAAATTGATGAAAGAGATGTAGCTGCTGCTTCTGCTTCATCAGGTGATAAGCACTCATCACTGATGGAAGCAATCCAGATGCTGATGGAAAACCAACTTAAGGAACTGGAAGACAAGCACAAGCAACAGCTATTAAAGGTTAAGGAGGAGCTGAAAGCAGAGTTGGCAGAAACCAACAGACTTCAGCTGGAAACTGTTCAAGGATCAACAGAAGAGATCATCAAAAAGGAGATCAACAGTATTCCATTTCCTCAAGACAACTCATTGCAGTTGATACACAGCTTAAGAGAACTGAACCAGAACGTGGAAGATGTGAAGGGTGATGTGAATCATCTTCACACTGCTTTAAAATCAGCTGAGCACAAGATTGCTGACTTAACTGCAACTTTCATTAAAGTCAGTCATGAAGAGAAGGAAATCAATCTGGGAATGTTGCAAGAAGTAGCAAAGGCTGCACAGGAAGTTCAAAATGAAATTGCAACTATCAACCTCAACATTGACTACTTCAATGATAAGACTGATGTCATCAGCACTGACATTCATCATCTAACAGCTAGTCATGACGTTGTTAATCAGAATCTAAAGGCTTTATGCGCTGGAGTAAAGATTCCAACAGTTGCTCTAAACCCTGCTGTTGAACCTTCTAATGTCATCAGAGTTGATGATGACAAAAAGGGGGAAGATAAAAGGGAAGAACCAGCTAAGGAAACTGCTGCTGAAGAATCAGCTATGGAATCTGCTGCTAAAGAACCAGCTAAAGAGACCATTACTGAAGAACCAGCAAAGGAGTTTGCTGCTGAAGAACCAACTACTGCTGAAGAACCAACTACTGCTGCAACTATTAAAGCTAAGGAAACTGAAGAAACAGCTGACAAGGCTGATAATCTTGGAAAGGTAGAAGAATCAGAAACGATTGAAAAAGAAGATACCAAGTACAAGAATACAGAATCTGCAAGGAAGGCCATGGAAGCTCTGAAAGCTCTTCAAGAACAAGAACTTAAGGAAAAGATGGAAGCTGCCAAAGCAACCTTGGAAGAAGAAGCTGATGATGAAGAAGATGATGAAGAATCATCTTATGAATATGAAGAAGTGCTCGAATCTGATGAAGAAGCTGATAGTTAGAAATTGAAAAATCAATTGTAATCAGTTTACTTTTTCAGAAATCTCATCTGATAAATTTGTACATGTAATTCACTTTCAACATCAATAAAATGTCCAAGTTCAATCCAATAAACTTTTTCTATCTCAGAAAATTTTGAGGATTTCAATCCTTAGTTTAAGTATTCAACAGGTACTAAGCTGAAGTTTTGTCATCATCAAAAAGGGGGAAATTGTTGGATAAGGATGAAGATGAATGCACTAAAGAAAGTTTGATAAGGGAGGTTTTGATGCATTCCAAAACTTCAAATATTGGCTAAGTATGGAGTAACTTAGCTGATAAATTTATCAAGGAATTTTGACTAAGTATTGAAGACATCAGAAGAGTCAAAGTTTCAAGGTCCAAGACTTTTGATCTGCTGAAGTAAAGTTATCAGACTAGTGAAGATCAGCCGACTCAAATCAGATTTGTTCAAGTTTGAGATCAGCCGAGTTCACCATCAGACTTATACTTTCGTCAGCCAAGTGAAGAAGATCATGAAGTGTTCCCAACGGTAATAAATGCCCCTTGGTGTAATAAATGCTGAAGTACGAGGATATTTAAGACAAATGATTGAAGAAAAGCTTCGCATCAGCCGAGTGCATTTAATGCTGCATTTAATGCTGCCTGCAGAATAGTACTGTTTACAGTACGGACAGACTGCAAAAGAGCCGTTCGCGGATTTTAAGGACCAGTACTCGAGGAATTTGAATCCTGTCTCTCTTCAACGGACACTTTTCAATCCTCAAGTATAAATAGCTGAAAGAGACGAAGAAGAAACAAGCAACACACTTTCTGAGAGAAATTTCCGAAGCAAAATTCTTTAAGTCTCAAGAACAGCTCACTCATCAGCTGAGTCATTTGTTGACGAAAGCAGAGTTGAAGAACAAAGAAAAATACATCTTCTGAGTGATTTTGTAAACAAGAGTGTTGTGCGGAGTTGTGATCCATCTTTGTGAGTGATCTAACTTCAGAGGATAGGTTTTCTGTGTGATTTCCTATTGCGAACTTGTGGTCGTTTCATTTGTTGTTCGACGCAAGCAGAGTATACTGTAAACTTTGTGATTATAGTATAACCCAAGATCTGAGTGACTTGGAAGAGTGGACTAAAGGATATTTAAATCCATATAACCACTATAAAAATTGATTGTGTTTTTACATTGCTTTTAAACTTGCATATTTTCTGTTTGCATAAAAACACGTTAAGTTAACTGTTTGAAAAGAAGTTAAAAGGAGTTTATAAAACTGGGGAAACATTTTTCAAACTGCTAAGATTACTTGTGAAAAACACTTTGAAAATCCGCTGCAAGTACTCTAAGTATTAAAACTGATTTCTGCAAAATCAGCTAAGTAACCATCAGACGAGTGGTCAACAAGACTGTTCAAAGATTTGTTCGCGAACAGAATTGTAACTTACTAATCTGATCAGCTTAGTCTGTTCAGTAAGAGTAAAGTTTTAAAGTTAAATTTGAAGAAAATTTTTAAAGAGGTTTATTCACCCCCCCCCCCCTCTAAACCTCTTCTGACCACTTGGGACCAACAAGTTGATAAAAGTTTGGTATGAAAAGTGTTTTTCCTCGTTTATTAAATTAATGGGCGCGTGTGCACATTTTGCACACGCGCGTTATTCCCTCAAATTTTTAACGGAAATGCAAAAGTATCCAAAGTTCCGAAATTATGGTGTGAAATGTGTTTTTTGAAAAAGCTTTGTATGAAAAGTGTAGAGTTGATAAAAGTTTGGTATGAAAAGTATTTTTCCCTCCTATTTAGTAGCCTCAAAGATTGTTTAAAATCCCCAATTTGCTTCTACATCTCGATAGCTACATTTCTTCAGTGGAATTAATAGATATGCACGTGGTGGCTAAAAAAAATCATTTTTCGTTACAAATGAGAAATACCCGATCGGGTCGGGACGGATCCCAAAATACCTAACCTAAACGCTCACCCTAAAAAACATTATGTAATTGGCCAGAACACCTTAATTCTCACGACAGGTACAATTTAATTGATCTATAAAAACAAATATTCAAAATTATCAGAAAAAAATTGAGACTTTTTTTAAATTGACTCTATGCTTATGAATTGAATCAAATCTAGTGTAGTCCTAAAATATAAACTATAAATCTAAATTGAGGACTAATTAATATATTATTTTATCTGATATTATTTAATTGAACGCATGTTTTATTTGTTGACAATATCATATAACTATGTTATTATGATATCATTTTTTATAATTTAAAAATAAGTGGCGGAGATTAAGACTCCAATTCTGTCCACCTTAATTAATAATTATCGTTTTTCCTTTTTTCATCTTACTTTCATAACTTTATATAAACACACACAATTTCATTCGCAAAGGCATTCATGATAATTTATGTTTTGTTCATAGTTGGTACATTTAGATACCTCCATATTTCTTTCAAAACTCCATATATTATTATAATCATAGTGAAAAATTATTGCCCAAATCCAATTAATTTGGTTCAATTTTCAGTCACATATCAAATATATATACCACCATGACAAAACATTTGAGCTGCAGCTTTTCTACCATGCTGGAAGCTTATGAATGGAAATGTGACTTTATCCGTTACTTGTGTAGTCTGGAGCCCTGATGACTTGATCAGTTACTTGTGTAGTCTGGAGCCCTGATGGATGTTTATTTGGTACGTCCTCAAAATTTTCTGCTACGACACATATATATATATATATATATATATATATATATATATATATATATACATTTCTACATTTTCCATCAAATTAAATAAATCTTTGAATATAATTGTTGGATGAAGATGAAAGAAGACAAGTAATTAAGGGAAGGTTTTGATGATTTCCAAAACATCATAATCAGCTAAGTATGGTAAGCTTAGTTCCCTTAGAAGAATTTTGAACAAGTAAAAGAAGACATCAGAAGAGTTCAAAGTTCAAAGCTCAGGAGACTAGTGATCTCTTGCTGAATCAGCGAACAGAAGGGTAGATCATCAGCCGAGTCAAATCAGATGAGTTCAGTATTTGATCAGCAGAGTATCTATCAGCAGAGTCGTTTTTGATCAGCAGAGTAGAAGAGGTCAAGAGATTAGTCCAACGGTAATAAATGCACTTGGTGTAATAAATGCTGAAAGAGAAGGGTAGTAATGGCAAATGATTGAAGATATCCTCGGATCAGCAGAGTGCATTAAATGCAGCATTAAATGCAATGGACAGAAAGGTACTGTACACAGTACGGAATGCTGCAGGGAGCCGTTTCAAAAGGAGCTGAAGGATGGATTTGATTTGACTTGCCTTCAACGGTCATAATTTCATCTCCATGTATAAATAGAGCTGAACTTCAAATCGAGCAACACACAACAACAATCAGAGATCGAAATTTTGAAGCAGAATTTCTCTAAGTCTCAAAAGCTCGAACAGCTCACTCGTCTGGTGGAAGTCATCTGTTGACAGAAACCCAGTTGAAGAAATCAGAAAAACATTATCTGAGTGATTTTGTGATAGCTGAGTGTTGTGCGAAGTGAGAATCCATCTGTGTGAGTGATTCTACTTTAGAGGATAGGTTTTCTTTGTGAATTCCTATTGTGAGCTTACAGCCTTCTCATTAGTTGTTTAGGTGTAAGTGGAGAAATATTGTAATCTAAGTGATTATAGTATAACCCAGAATCTGTGTGATCTGGAAGAGTGGACTAAAGGATTTTTATCCATATAACCACTATAAAAATTCTTTGTGTTATCTTGCATTTAAAGTTTTCTTGCATATTTTAAAGTTTGCATTTTAAACACTTTGAATCAATCAAGAGATTTTATAAGGAGTTTTAAACTGGGGATAAAATCTTTTTAGAACTTAGTTTACTTGTGAAAAACACTTTGAAACAATCCGCTGCAAGTATACTCTTGGAAAACTGTTTTGCTGAAAAACAGCTAAGTTATTGTAAGAAGAGTGGTCAGTCGTCTGTTCAAGATTTGTTCACGATCAGACTAGTCTGCTTACTGTTCTTCATCAGCTTAGTCTGCTGACAGAGACTGAAAAGTTTTTAAGTTCAAAATTTTCAGAGGTCTATTCACCCCCCCCCTCTAGACCTCATCTGACCACTTGGGACCAACAAGTGGTATCAGAGCCAGGTTGTTCATTAGAATCAGCTGCCTGATCAACGAGCTTGATCCGAGTGTTTTTCAAAGGTTTTCAAAACTTTTCAAAAGAGCATCTTTTTGAAAAATCAAAACTTTTTGAAAAATGGATTGTATCAGCCATGTTCCCCACATTGCTGGTATGTCCTTTGAGGACTGGAAAATCAGAATGGAGATTTTCCTTGCTGCCTATAATGACAACATGTACACATGTATCATTAAAGGTCCATTCAGATTCACAAAGACCATAAAGATAAATGAAGTAGATACGGTTGTGGAGAAAGACCTTCATGAGATGACTCCAGAAGAGATAAAGCTTTACAATCTTGATAAAGTCGGAAGATTCATCATGACCAAAGCCCTGGATAATGATCGGTTTGACAAGGTCAAACATTGCAAAACTGCAAAGGAGATGTGGGACAAGGTCAGAGACATGAGTGAAGGAAATGATGCTATTAAAGAGCATCAGTTCAGTGTTGCATTGGAAAAGCTGGACAACTTCAAGATGAAGTCTGGAGAAACCATTGATCAGATGGATACCAGATTCACCAGAACTCTGAATGAAGTTTTGAAGCTGGGAAAGACTTTCACTGACAAAGAGATCACTGTCAGAGTACTGAAGGCTCTACCTTCCAAGTTCAACATGAAGGTGACAGCAATGGAAGAATCAAGAGATCTGGGCAAGATTTCTCTAACAGAGCTGTTCTCCGTACTCAAGGCTTATGAGTATAAACTGCCAAGGATGGGAATTGAAGAAACCTCAACTTCAGGACCCACAGCTGCACTAGTTGCTGCTGAAAACCAAAGAAGACCAGCTCAAAGAAATGCTGAAGTGGACTCATCTGATGAAGCCACTCTACTCAACAAAAAGGAGTACACTGCTGGAGATGTTGCACTGTTGATGAACAACTTCAAGAAGTTCTACAAGAGAAAGATGAAAAACAAATACAACAATGCTTCTACTTCTAAACCTAATTTTTCTTCTCAGGATAAGGATGCTTATAAATCAAAACTGATGTGTTACAACTGCAGGAAATTGGGACACTTCATAAGAGACTGCCCATATCCAAAAGCAGAGAAGTACACTGAGGAAGAGAAGAAAATGAGAAAAGAAAGAAAGCATCAGAGAGGCAAGGCAATGATGGCTGAAGCAGAAAAGCTGACTGCTGTCTACTCATCTGATTCAGATTCTGACTCGTCTGACGAAGAATCGTCTGATGAAGAAAAACCTGCTCTCCTATGTCTTATGGCAAAGGAATCTGATGACTCTGAGGATGAGGTAACTCCTCTTAATGATGAATTATTTAATTCATTTGAACAAATGATGCTTAACAATACTGGTATTGCTGAAGCATATAAAAAGCTTAAGGAAGAGATGATTCTGCTAAAAGAGCAAAATGGTTCACTGAAACTTCTAGCTGAAAAGCCAAAAGAATCAGCTGAATATAAACAGCTTGAGCAAGAGCATGAATCTCTGAAAGCTGAATGTGAGGTCTATAAAGGAAGAATCATGGAACTTGAGAAAATCATTGAGTCTCATGATAAGTCAACTGTTGCATCCATGCATACACCTAAGAAACAGGAGACACCTTTAGAAAAGGATAAACTAGAGTTGAACCATACTGAAAAATTCATATCAGCTGACAATAGTAAGGTCATTCTGTATGTTCAAACCTCTAAACCTACCTCATCTGAGAAAGTGGTAAAGGAGAAGAAATCTCCTAAGGCTAAAAAGAGCAAAGAGCCTAGTGTAGGAAATCAGACTAGTAAGACCAAACAGCAGAGTCCTAAGAAGTCTGCTGATAAAGCTAAAGTCAATCAGACTAGTGGTAAAACTAAGTCAAAATCAAATGAGCAAGCATCTAGTAAACCAAAGAAGCATAAGAACAAGAAAAATCAAAATGCTTGGTATGGAAATGAGTCATATTATGTGCAACCTGCTGCATATCATCCTATGTATCATGCACCTCAATTTCCTAGTTACTATGCACCTTACCCTGCTCATCCAATGCATGCATATCCTGCATATCATGCACCTTACCCTGCTTATGAACATTATTCATATCATACTGATCATCAACATGACTTATCTGATAACTATGATAAAAATGAGACTGTTCATGCTCCTAAAACTCAGAAACCTAAGAAGCCTAAGACTTCAACATCTTGGGTTGTCAAGGGTGGAACTAATCCTTCAGGACCCTCTCAATAAGGGTACCTAAAACAATTTTATTTTTGTTTTGTAGGTTAGGATTAGGAGTAGGAGTAAAGTAGAGAAGATTTGGTACTTGGACAGTGGATGTTCAAGGCACATGTGTGGAAACATACATGAGTTGACTGATGCAGTTGCTGTGGATGGTCCAAAAGTCACTTTTGGAGACAGCAAAGAAGGCAAGATTAAAGCTAAAGGAAGATTAATCAAGGGAAACATAGAGATATCTGACGTCTCCTATGTTAAAGGCCTAAAATATAATCTGCTGAGCATAAGTCAATTTTGTGACAAGGGATATTCAGTCATCTTCTCAACAGATAAGTGCTACGTTGAACAGATTGGTACAAAGAAGGTAATTTTATCTGGAAGACGACAAGGAAATATCTACATAGTTGACTGGAATTCTGTTGACAAGAATTCAAGTGTTTGTTTGGTGGCATCTGCACCAAGTGAAGTCAGTTGGCTATGGCACAAGAGGATGAATCATTTAAACTTCAAGACCATAAACAGATTAATCAAGAATGATTTGGTGGAAGGGATTCCAAAAGCAGTCATGAGCAAAGACAAGCTCTGTGATGCATGTCAGAAGGGTAAACAAATCAAGTCATCATTCAAAGAAAAGAAGCACCAATCTTCTGGAAGAATATTGGAGCTGTTGCATATGGACTTATTTGGACCCATTGATCCAGTCAGCAATGGTGGAAAGAAATACTGCCTAGCTGTTGTGGATGACTATTCAAGATATACTTGGGTGATCTTCATGAAGAAGAAAAGTGAAACCAAGGAACATCTTACAAATCTGATGGAACTGATCCAGAATGAGAAGAGTATCAAAATATTGAAGATCAGATCAGATAGAGGGACAGAGTTTACAAACTCTACTGTTGAAGAATATTGTAATATCAAAGGAATACATCATGAGTATTCTGCTGCAAGAACCCCTCAACAGAATGGTGTTGCTGAAAGGAGAAACAGAACACTAAAAGAAGCTGTCAGAACCATGATAGCTGAAGCTAAACTGCCTCAAAGATTTTGGGCAGAAGCAACAAACACAGCATGCTTTACCCAGAACAGATGTATGATCAACAAAAATCAGAACAAGACTCCATATGAAGTTTGGAACAAGAGAAAGCCAAACATTCATTACTTTAAGATTTTTGGTTGTAAATGTTTTGTATTGAATAATGGGAAAAATCACCTTACTGCATTTGCAGAAAAGGCTGATGAAGCTGTCTTTGTAGGATACTCATCTGTTAGTAAGGCTTATAGAGTTTTTAACAAAAGAACATTACTAATAGAAGAATCTATCCATGTAGTATTTGATGAGCCAAGTCAATCTTCTGAAAAGAATCAAAGTGTAAATCAAGATCTGTCTGCTGATTTACAGAAGTTAGACGTTGGAAGAAATGAAGAATATGTTCCCATCATACTACCTAATCTAAGTTCAGCTGCTAACTCAAGTGCTGTTCATAATCACAGTGCTGATTGTCTAACAGACGAGTTGCAAACAGCTGACAGACCAGAGACTGTTCAACAGACGACAAATGTTCAACAGACTACTACTGGAACTCCAACAGTAGTGTTGCAAGATCAAGACAGAGGACAACATCCTGATTTGCAACCTGATCTCAGATGGCTCAAGAATCACCCCCCTGAGTTAGTCATTGGTGATCCTTTAGATAGAGTGAAAACAAGAAGAGCTGCTGCACAAGATGCTATGTTTGTCACATTTCTATCTCAAATAGAGCCCAAGCAAATTGAAGAAGCTCTCAATGACTCCTTCTGGATAGAAGCCATGCAAGAAGAGTTGAATCAATTTGAAAGAAATAAAGTCTGGTACTTAGTTCCTAGACCAAGTCATCAAAGAGTAATTGGCACTAAGTGGGTTTTCAGAAATAAGATGAATGAAGATGGTGTTGTCACCAGAAACAAAGCAAGACTAGTGGCCAAGGGTTATTGTCAAGAAGAAGGAATTGACTTTGATGAAACTTTTGCACCAGTAGCAAGACTTGAAGCAATCAGACTGTTTCTAGCCTATGCTGCTCACAAGAACTTCACTGTCTATCAGATGGATGTGAAGTCTGCTTTTCTCAATGGAGAATTGCAAGAAGAAGTATATGTTGAACAACCTCCAGGATTTGAAGTCTATCAAGAAGAAGACAAAGTATATCGTCTGAAGAAAGCCCTTTATGGACTGAAACAGGCTCCAAGAGCATGGTATGATACCCTATCTGATTTTCTTTTAATTAAAGGATTTCGTAAAGGTAAGGTAGATAAAACCTTGTTCACAATTGAATGGGAAAATCATATATTACTTGTGCAAATATATGTGGACGATATTATTTTTGGTTCAACTAACCAACAGATGTGTGATAAGTTCTCCAAGCTGATGCAGAATAAGTTTGAAATGAGCATGATGGGTGAACTTAACTATTTTCTTGGATTGCAAGTTAGACAGTTGCCTGATGGAATATTCATCAGCCAAGCAAAATACACAAGAGATCTGTTCAAGAAATTTGGTATGGAAACTAGCTCAACAGCTACCATTCCTATGTCTACAAGTCTTCGTTTGGATAAAGATGAAGATGGCAAATCAGTGGACATAACCAAATATAGAGGCATTATTGGTTCATTGTTGTATCTAACAGCAAGCAGACCTGATATAATGTACTCAGTTGGAGTCTGTGCAAGATTTCAATCAAACCCCAAAGAATCTCATCTCTTAGCTGCCAAGAGGATATTGAAGTATGTTAAAGGCACTCAAGAATTGGGATTGTGGTATCCTAGAGAATCTGGATTTGAACTAGTTGGCTATTCAGATTCAGACCTTGCTGGCTGCAAGATTGACAGAAAGAGCACAACAGGTGCCTGTCAGTTCTTAGGTAGTCGTCTGATCTCATGGATGAGTAAGAAACAAACCTCAGTTTCTATATCTACTGCTGAAGCTGAATATATAGCTGCTGGAGCTTGTTGTGCACAGATACTTTGGTTGAAGCATCAACTAGAAGACTACAACATCAAGATCAGTGGAATTCCAATCTACTGTGACAATACAAGTGCAATCTCACTTACTCAGAACACTACAAGTCATTCAAGGACTAAACATATTGAGATTAAACATCATTTCATTAGAGATCATGTTGAAAAAGGCAATGTTTTGATTGAGTATGTTCATACTGATAATCAGATTGCTGACATCTTCACCAAACCTCTAAGTGAAGCAAGGTTCTCAACTCTAAGAGCTGAGTTAGGATTACTTAACCTGGATGCATAAGCTGGGGGGGAACTCATCAGAAGGCTGGAGTTCAACAGCTTAGTCATCAGATTATTTCATTCAAGAATTAACCTTCAACAGACTAGTTAACTTATGAATTCTTAAAGACAGGGGGAACGTGTAAGACTAGCGGTACTTCTGTTCTAAAGATGAAATCTGTTAATGACAGTTAGTTGAAGTTGTGTTATCATGAAGATGTGTTCTTAAAGATTGAAGATTATTTTATCTTGCTGGATTGACAAACAGCAGAGGAAGATTACTAGCTATTGGCATTCTCTAGTAATATCAGATAACAGATCACTCGTCTGTCAGATAAGTTAAACTCTACTCATCTGATATCTTATATAAGCATGGTCATAAAACGTATCTTTAGAAACGCGCTTTTATAAGTAAACAGATTAGTGTCGATAGAGTTTCCCGCCCATCTGACATTAAAATAATAAAATTGAAATCCGCGACTCTCATCCGCACGATTAAAAACTGTCAGATTAGATCAACGGTTTGGATAAATCACGAAAACCAAATCAAAAGGAAACCTATAAAATCCGATCTGAACAGCATAGTCGTCTTACGCACTCAAAAATTCTCAAACTTTCTATCTCTCAAACCCTCTTGTTGCGAAAGTTCACTATTTTGCAGAATCTACTCACAAATCTCAGAAATGGACAAGGTTATTGAAGGAAGATACTTCAACTACAGCAAATTTCATTTCTCTGGCACCGATTTGATGCGCTCTTTACTGGAAAAGATCAAGGAAGCATCTTTGGTCCCAGTCTTGGAAGCACACGAAGATAGGGTTTATCTTGAAGATGTATACCACTTCTACACTTCCAGGGAGTTCAATGATGATGATACCGTCATGACTGCTGTCATCGGTGGTAAAAAGATTGCTATATCTGCTGCTGTTCTTAGTGAAATCTATAAGCTTAAGAATAAGGGTGGAGATGTGACAGACCTGGGGTCTGAAAAGGAAGAAGAATTTTGGGCAATTTGTGCTAAGAAAGGTGAAGAGATGACTGGGACTTTGATGAAGACCCAGTTAAAGGATGAATATCAGAGATTCGCTGATATTATTGCTAAAGTGCTGGACTGTAGCACGGGTTCTCTGGATGGTTTACCCAGAAGAAGGCTCTACACCATGATATGCATTTACTATGGGCTGAAAGTGAACTGGGCTGCTCATGTGTATGAGCTACTAAGTGATAAAAGGCACTCTCATGCCATTCTGCTGAGTAATTTGTTTGCTTCTCTACAATGCCCTATGGGTGGAGGAAAGCAAACCCATGGAAGCAAAGAATTCAAACTCTACGAACCAGTGAGGCAACTGGTAGAAAAACCAAAGAGAAAAGCCACCAAACAGTCTAAGAAGACCCCTTCTAAGAAGAGCAAGAAGGAAGGTCAGACTAGTCAGTCTGCTGAGCCAACAGCACAGTCTGCTGTTGTGGCTGGATCAGCACAGCCCGAAGTTGAAGTCTCTAAGAAGGTGATAGATGACTTCACTGTTGAAATTGAAAATATGGAGACAGGGTCATCACCTGAAAGAACTGAGTCTGAAGAAGAAATTCCACTTCAAAGATTGAAGAGACTAAGAACTAGGAGTGAGGCAAGGGGACCTCCTACTGCCAACCCCCCTGCTGTCAAGAAAATTCCTAAGTCAAAGGCTAAGAGAAAGGTCACTTTCCCTGAAGAGCCTGTTGAAACTGTAAGAAAAACAACAACTGAAGCAGAAAGGGCATTAAATGTTGAAGAACCAGTTGTTGAAGCTGCTAAGGCTGCTACTGCTGAGCCTGAAAGTGTTCCTACAGTTGAAGTGACAACAGAAGCCTCAACTGCTGCACTATCTGCTGATGTAGAAAAGGAACAGCAGACTAGTACACCACTAGAGGGAGAAATTCTGTTGCTGCATCCTACTCCAGTTGCTGCAACACCTATCCAAGCAGTTGAGAGCCCTGAATCTAGAAGAAAGAGGATAGGCAAAACCTCAACTTATGTAACTGCTGCAGAGAAGATGAGACTGGACGCTGCTGAAAAGCAAAGGATTGCTGCTGAGAAAGCAGAAGAAGATAGGCTGAAAAGCCTAGAGTTAAAAAGGCTGGAAGAAGAGGCCAGCAAAATGACTCAAGAGCAGAGAGATGCTTTTGAGGCAGCAGAGTTAGCTGCTGTCATTGAAGCAAGCATCAAGGATGCTCATGGTCCTCAGCGTACTGGTGGGATAGTCATTGGTGAGCAAAGAGATCCAAATAAACCAATACCAGCTATGCCTGCACCCAAGCTAAAGCCAAAGAAGAGAGAAGAGATTAGACTATCTTTAGAGATTGTCAGGGAAGATCCTGAAATCTTTGAAGAATTCCTGAAAAGGCTTGATGCAGAGAATGAAAGGGTCAACCGCCTGACACAGTTTACAAATCAGAAGATAAGATATAACAGGTGGAGGGAATTCAGACTGACAAAGAGTCCAGCTGAAATGACCAAATGGAAAGCCTTTGCTGATGAAGAAGCATGGGTATTGAAGTGGCTTGAGACAGATTCTCTCATTCAAGCAATTGATTCAGAATTCTTCCTGGATAGGTTAAGAATGAGGATAAGTCACATAGTCAAAGAAGAAGCCAAGAAGATCTTTGCGTCCATCTCTGAAGATTATGATGAATCAGTGGACCTCAAAGAAAGATCAATCAAGTTGGCAATTGCTCAAGCAATGGAGCTTTGGGCAAAGAAGTCAAGGAAGTTAAGGGGACAACCAAGCTCACTGGTCCCACTTCCTAACATCAAACACATTGTCTATGGACCAAACATCAAACCCTATGAAGAGCTGCCAGAGGAATCATCAACTACTTTCATTCCTCTTGACAACTTTACTTAGATTTGTAACAGGTCAGCAGTGGACAATGAAGGACTGATGAAGACAGTTGAAACTGTCAAGAAGATAATATCACCTGCTGATGAAGAGAAAGACAAGTCTTCTGATCAACCAAGGCAATTAGAGGGTACATCAGACCCATCTGATCAGAACCAAGCACAAGGTGATAAGTCTGATGCTGCTGATGCCTCAAAGAAAGAAGAAGATATTCCAGCAGATCAGAACAAAGTTAAAGAAGTTGCTGCTGAGGGAGATGATCAAGCTAGGGAGAAGGAAAGCACTCCAAGCCTTGCTGGTGAATCAGCAGATCAATCTCTTGCATTGACAACTCAGCCAACAGAGCAACTTATCAAAGAAACATCTGCTGCTACTTCAGATATGCCTTCAACCTCTCATGGTGTTCAGCCAAATCTGTTGGACTCCATCCAACAAATGATCACCAACTCTCTGAAGGATATGAAGAAAGAATTAGCTGCAGAAGTGATAGCTGCTGTTAAACAACCAGATCAGAAAGCTGCTGCAGTCCCATCTGATTTAATAGAAGACACTGCTCACAATGTCAAATCCATCTGTCAGGATATGGATATACTTAGAAGAAGGACTCAAAGCACTACTGAAGGTTGGAAGCAGATTGAACAGACTGTTGAATTGGCTCTCCAAGCAGAGGATGAAGTCATGGGCAACATGATGAAAGACTTCACTGCTTCATCAAATTGGATTTTGGGAACTCAAATCCAGTTGGGTGATCAAGGAGAAGACTTGCTCAAAGAAGTCAAAAATGTTAAGGCCAATCAACTCAAACAGCAAGCTCAGATTAATGCAATGGAAGAAAATATCAAACTTCTTTGTGATTCACTTTTAATCACACCAGTTGTGCCACAATATCCATCTATCCCTGCTGATGATGACAAAAAGGGGGAAGAAAGGATATTTGGACAGATGAGAGTTGGAACTTCCTATGAAAGAGTCAGAAGATCTGTTGAAGAGGAAGAAGACAACCAAGCTGAAGCAACTGAAGTATTAGAAGAATCTGCTGGTGAGACTAGTAAACATATGGGAGAATCAAGCAGACCAACAGATGAGAGAATTACAGAAAGCAAAAGCCAAATCCGATAAGGAAATAGCTGCTGCCAAAGATTCAGCTGAAGAACAGCTTGATCCAGATGTCAAGAAAAGGAAGTTAGAGCTGCTGAAGAAAAGATTCATTGAAAATTTGGAAGCTGAAACTTCTAAATTATCTGAAGAAGAATCTGAGAAAGAAGACAAGGAAACTAAGGAAGAAAAGAAGACAGAAGACTAGCCTTGGCTAGATTTTCTTTATATTAAAAACCCTTGTAATCTTTTGTACTTTTCATCTTTCAAAACTTGTAAAATGTAATCAAATCATTATCTATAAAATTGCAAGTTTGACTCCAACACATCATTTCTATCTCAGAAATTTTTGAGGATCAAAACTTTAGTTTAGGTACAGGTACTTAGCTGGAGTTTTGTCATCATCAAAAAGGGGGAAATTGTTGGATGAAGATGAAAGAAGACAAGTAATTAAGGGAAGGTTTTGATGATTTCCAAAACATCATAATCAGCTAAGTATGGTAAGCTTAGTTCCCTTAGAAGAATTTTGAACAAGTAAAAGAAGACATCAGAAGAGTTCAAAGTTCAAAGCTCAGAAGACTAGTGATCTCTTGCTGAATCAGCGAACAGAAGGGTAGATCATCAGCCGAGTCAAATCAGATGAGTTCAGTATTTGATCAGCAGAGTATCTATCAGCAGAGTCGTTTTGATCAGCAGAGTAGAAGAGGTCAAGAGATTAGTCCAACGGTAATAAATGCACTTGGTGTAATAAATGCTGAAAGAGAAGGGTAGTAATGGCAAATGATTGAAGATATCCTCGGATTAGCAGAGTGCATTAAATGCAGCATTAAATGCAATGGACAGAAAGGTACTGTACACAGTACGGAATGCTGCAGGGAGCCGTTTCAAAAGGAGCTGAAGGATGGATTTGATTTGTGACTTGCCTTCAACGGTCATAATTTCATCTCCATGTATAAATAGAGCTGAACTTCAAATCGAGCAACACACAACAACAATCAGAGATCGAAATTTTGAAGCAGAATTTCTCTAAGTCTCAAAAGCTCGAACAGCTCACTCGTCTGGTGGAAGTCATCTGTTGACAGAAACCCAGTTGAAGAAATCAGAAAAACATTATCTGAGTGATTTTGTGATAGCTGAGTGTTGTGCGAAGTGAGAATCCATCTGTGTGAGTGATTCTACTTTAGAGGATAGGTTTTCTTTGTGAATTCCTATTGTGAGCTTACAGCCTTCTCATTAGTTGTTTAGGTGTAAGTGGAGAAATATTGTAATCTAAGTGATTATAGTATAACCCAGAATCTGTGTGATCTGGAAGAGTGGACTAAAGGATTTTTATCCATATAACCACTATAAAAATTCTTTGTGTTATCTTGCATTTAAAGTTTTCTTGCATATTTTAAAGTTTGCATTTTAAACACTTTGAATCAATCAAGAGATTTTATAAGGAGTTTTAAACTGGGGATAAAATCTTTTTAGAACTTAGTTTACTTGTGAAAAACACTTTGAAACAATCCGCTGCAAGTATACTCTTGGAAAACTGTTTTGCTGAAAAACAGCTAAGTTATTGTAAGAAGAGTGGTCAGTCGTCTGTTCAAGATTTGTTCACGATCAGACTAGTCTGCTTACTGTTCTTCATCAGCTTAGTCTGCTGACAGAAGACTGAAAAGTTTTTAAGTTCAAAATTTTCAGAGGTCTATTCACCCCCCCCCCCTCTAGACCTCATCTGACCACTTGGGACCAACAATAATCGAACATGAGTTGATTATTCCAAGAATGTTGTGAGGATATATTCTTACAATGTTATAACTAAGAAGACAAAATTGCAACATCATGTACCAACTTAATTCTAAATCTTACTATATATGGAGAAATTTTACTTGCCTGCAGGACTTTGTAGTTATGACAGTTGATGTAATATTTCTCCATATATAGTTAGTTAGATTTAGAATTAAGTTATTCCCTGGTGTTGCAATTTCGCCTTCTTAGTATCACGTTGTAAGAATATATCCTCACAACATTCATGGAATAACCAATTCCTGTTCGTTTATATAAAAAAATTTATTTAATTTGATGGAAAATGAAGAAATGCATATATATATATATATATATATATATATATATATATATGTATATGTACTTCATGTCGTAGCAGATAATTTTGAGGACATACCAAATACACATCCATTAGGGCTCCAGACTACACGAGTAACTGATATAGTCATCAGAGCTCCAGACTACAGAAGTAATCGATAAAGTCACATTTCCAGTCAAAGCTTCCTGCATGATAGAAAAGCTGCAGCGCAAATGTTTTGTGATGGTGGTATGTATACTTCATATGTGACTGAAAATTGAACCAACTTAATTGGATTTGGGCAAAAAATTTTCACTATGATTATAATAATATATGGTGTGTTATGAAAGAAATATTGAGGAATCTAAATGTACCAACAATGAACAAAACCAAATTATCATGAATGCCTTTGCGAATAAATTGTGTGTGTGTTTATATAAAGTTATGAAAGTAAAATAAAAAAAAAGGAAAAAACGGTAATTAAGGTGGACAGGATCGAAGTCTTAATCTCCACTACTTAATTATCAATTGCATAAATTTTGCTTTCTGTTATATATATGATATCATAATAATATAGTTATATGATATTGTCGAAACATAAAACATGTGTTCAATTAAATAATAACAGATAAAATAATATATTAATTAGTCCTCAATTTAGATTTATATTTTATATTTTAGTATTACACTAGATTTAATTCAATTCATAAGCATATAGTCAATTTAAAAAAAGTCTCAATTATTTTTCTAACAATTTTCAATATTTGTTTTTATAGATCAATTAAATTGTACCATTTATTAGAATTAAGGTGTTCTGGCCAATAAAATAATATTTTTTGGGGTGGGCGTTTGCGCTGGTATTTCGGGACTCGTCCCAAACCGATCGGGTATTTCTCATTTGGAATGAAAAAATGATTTTTTTGGACATTTAGGGTCGGGTATCCATTACCCAAAATATTTGTTCGAGTTGGATTTTGGGTATTGATTTTACTCCGGAGCGGGTATTTTGGGATCCGCCAGATATAGGTATTGAATAATTTTTTTTACCCAATTATAAATTAAAATGACATGAAATTTGAGTGGTCTTGGCTAAAATTTATTCTCCTTTTTCATTATCAAATGTTTTACTATATAAAATAATTTAAATTTCTAGTACAATTTACATATATTTAAAAAAAAAGTGAAGAATAGTGTTCGAACCAGTATTTCACCAAGCAAAAATCTTCTGGAAAATGAATATAATCAAATTTTATTATTGTTTTGGTGATTAGGGTTTGTGATTTATCTTTTAGGATTATTGTATTTTTATTTTGAATTCCTTTATTGAGAAAAAGTTATTCGGGCTACCCGAACGCGAAAAGGAGGGTACCCGAATATTGAATACCCACATAACCGGGACAAACTATGGGTGTAAAAAATTAACACCAGTCGAGTTGGGTACTCAACTCGAAATACCTGACCCGTGCCCACCCTACAAATTTTACAATCTCAAGTGCTTAAGGGGATATTGAAGTATTTTTGCCATGGTTTGAGGGAAAAAAAAAAAAGATTTAGTGTTGGAAATGTGCACGTCACATGACCTATTATTTATATTTAATATTTTATTTCTTGGTCTTGTTAATTGCGATTTTGGGACAATTATTTTTGGAATATATAAGGTATTAATATGTTCACGGTAATTTTTTTTATATTTTCTTTTCTTTTCAGCAGACTTAAATCAGATGAGTTCGATTTGATATCAGCAGAGTGGAAGTAATCAGAAAGTCATTCCAACAGTTTTAAATGCATTTAGTGTAATAAATGCTGCAATAGAAGGGTATTAACGACAAATAATTGATGAAGAACCTCAGATAAGCATAGTGTATTTAATGCAACTAATAGAAAGTGCAACTGAGTGTACGGTGCCACAAATGCAGGTAGCCGTTCCAGAAAAAAAGGGACCAGTATTCGGGAAGCGTTGAGATTTGTCTCTTCTTCAACGAACAAATTCAAATCTCCAAGAATAAACAATTCAAGATTCAAGAGTTAGAGACAAGCAACACGTTTTGAGAGCAAATTCAATGAGCAAAATTTCTCTAAGTCTCAAACTTAAGAACAGAAACTTATCAGCTTAGTCATTTGTTAATGAAAGCCGAAGATGAAGATCAAATATACACACAAATCTGAGTGATTATGTTAGAATAGAGTGTTGTGAGAAGTGTAGATCCGTCTTAGTGAGTGATATAGCTTCAGAGAGTGTTGTATACTCTAGATTGTGTGATTTTAGTATAACCCAAGATCTAAGTGACTTGAAAGAGTGGACTAAAAGACATCCGTGTCTATATAACCACTATAAAAATTATATGTTTTTGTTTGTTGCATTTTTACTTATTTCAAAAGACTTCAAACATACAAACTGAACAAAAGTATTTTCAAAGGAGGGTAAAACTGGGGATAAAATCTTTTGATTAAGAAACTAACTTGTTAAAAAATACTTGTAATATCGGCTGCAAGTATTTCAAACTCTGATTATATTTGAATTAGATAAGTAAAATCAGACGAGTGGTCAACTCTACTGATTAAGCTAAGTGAGCAATCACTGAAGTAATCTCACGAACCCTTGATCACCTTACTCTGCTGATAAAAAAAGTTAGAGAAATTTTTTAAAGTTTACAGAGGTCTATCAACCCCCTCCCCCCCCTCTAGACCTCATTTGATCACTTGGGACCAACAATCTTTCTTTTTACCAAATCTCCATTAAATTCCTTTCTAATTTATTCTAACGAACCATACAATATTTGGAGACTAAGTATCCCACATTGGTTGAAAATCATAGTTAAGTCCACTTTATAATGTCTTGGGCAACCCTCACCTTACATGCTAGCTTTTGAGGTTGAGTTAAACCCAAGCTATGAAAGTGAACTTAGTCCAAACCATGTGGTGAACTCTAATACAACAACAAAAATTCCTCCATTCAAGTATACAACAAAAATCAAAGAAAGTCATGTGAGTGGACTTAACCCAAACCATATTGTTGAAAGAAATAGTGTCCTGCAAGCCAGCTGTATGGCTAGTATTTATTGTAATAAATGCGGAACTATTCAATTTCGATTAATAAATGCACTTTATTAAATGGTCATCTTTATCTTATGTAATAATTATCTACGCATAAGGATAGAAGTCCTTAGATCACAGGGCTATGGGACAACCCGTGGACTGATCTCCAAGGCCGTGATCTAGAACATATTCAAGAGTCGTAGAATCCAAACTAGATAGGACATCGTTGGATTCGGTTAGACTCTCACTATTGTGTATACTCCGATGAACTGGAGGACGCTGGGGTCCACGAGCGTGATAGGGATGGTCGATACACATAAGTGGGTGTCTTGCTGGGATGGCAAGCGCACTGAATACCCCAATTAGGAAATAACTCACCATGGAAGCGTAGTCGCATATCGGGGTTGAAGTTATTCCAAATTTATAATAGTATACGAGGAACGATCCTTAACTACTTGAGGTGATAGGGTTTATCTGGTGCGAGAACGTCTATGCTTTGATATGAGTTCCGACTGACTGGGGATCGCCAGAAAGTCTCTGTGGACTCATATTGGGTATAGAGGAACTCGTATGCAGATTCATATCATCAACAAAGGATCCATTGACCCGACTTGATAGGTTGGGAAATTCTCCTATGGATTTCTGTGAGAAATTAATTCTGGTAAATCCTTGGCCAAGGTATCTGACGACTTTATGTAAGTAGCTCATAAAGATTAAGTTAAAGAGAATTTATTTCGAGATCAGAGTACATAAGGTCAAGACAAAAGAAAAGGGAATCCGATGAAAGAACATACCCTTAAGTCTCGACTGGGAGATTGTTCGATGGAGAGATTATGTCGTATATGGAAATTATAAATGATAACAGGTTCACTGAATTAATTCTCCAGTGATTGGGCTCCATGGGCTTGTGGCTGGACATCGACCGTGGAGTGTGGGAGAATTCCCAAATTGGCAGGGGTGCTAATTTTGATAGAATAGTGTCCTGCAAGCCAACTGTTTTGGCTGCATTTAATTGAAAGGACCATTCGATTGGATTAATAAATGCATTTATATATATGGTCAACTTTATCTTATGTAATAATTATCTACGCATAAGGATAGAAGTCCTTAGATCACAGGGCTATGGGACAACCCGTGGACTGATCTCCAAGGCCGTGATCTAGAACATATTCAAGAGTCATAGAATCCAATCGAGATAGGACATCGTTGGATTCGGTTAGACTCTCACTGTTGTGTATACTCCGATGAACTGGAGGACGCTGGGGTCCACGAGCGTGACTGGGATAGTCGATACACATAAGTGGGTGGCTTGCTGGGATAGTAAGCGCACTGAATACCCCAATTAGGAAATAACTCACCATGGAAGCGGTAGTCGCATATCGGGGTTGAAGTTATTCCAATTTGCAATAGTATACGAGGAACGATCCCTAACTACTTGAGGTGATAGGGTTTATCTGGTGCGAGAACGTCTATGCTTTGATATGAGTTCCGACTGACTGGGGATCGCCAGAAAGTCTTTGTGGATTCATGTTGGGTATAGAGGAACTCGTATGCAGGTTCATATCATCAACAAAGGATCCATTGACCCGACTTGATAGGTTGGGAAATTCTCCTATGGATTTCTGTGAGAAATTAATTCTGGTAAAATCCTCGGCCGAGGTATCTGACGGCTTTATGTAAGTAGCTCATAAAGGTCAAGTCAAAGAGAATTATTTCGAGACCAGAATGCATAAGGTCAAGACAAAAGAAAAGGGAAACCGATGAAAGACCATACCCTTAAGTCTCGACTGGGAGATTGGTTGATGGAGAGATTATGTCGTATATGGAAATTGTAAATGATAAAAGGTTCACTGAATTAATTCACCAGTGATTGGGCTCCATGGGCTTGTGGCTGGACATCGACCGTGGAGTGTGGGAGAATTCCCAAATTGGCAGGGGTGCTAATTTTGGAATGATCAATCGACAGAGTGTTCGATTGATTTAGAGTAAGTCTTACTCGAATAATTAAATAATATTTAATTATAACCCACGGCCAATTATGTGGTGAACCTACGGGGGCATACACAATACACATGAAGCGAAAGCGAGGAAATGAGAACGACCGAGTCGACTGGGTCGACTGGGTGAATAATCGACTAGGTCGATTATGATGGGTGGGTCGACTGGGTCGACCCAATTGGAACAAAATGGGATCCAATTGGAATTGGATCAGGATCATAAATTAAATTGGAATTTAATTTGTGGATTAATTAATTAAGTTGGATTTAATTAATTAAAAGGGATTTTAATTAAATGGACTTAGAGTCTGATTTAATTAAATGGGAGATTAAGTTAATTAATTGGGCTATTTAATTGGGAGATTAAATAAAGCCTGGTAAAATTAATTAACTGGGCCATGAATTAATTGGAAGACTTGGTCTTCTAATTAAAGAGGGCCATGGCCCATGTAGGAGAGAGGAAACCTAGTCCTATTAGGACTAGGTTAGGGAGATAACTATAAGTAGCCTTCTTGTAGTTATTTTTCACACAACTCAATAAGCAAAATTGAGCAAGAGCAAAATACTCTCTTCCTCTCCCACACTGCAAAAGCCGAACCCTGTCTTCCTTTAGGAAGAATTTTTTGTTTTCGACTTTGTTCCAAAATCGTTCCTATATCCTAGATCATAATATATCTTGTGTTCTAGCTGATCAAGATTTATTATTTTCGTGTAATTGTGGTGTATCAACTCGTAGAGGCGCAACACGTGGGGCGCTCCTGAGAAGCTTGGATCGATTTCTGCTGGAAAAGAATTCAGAGCTCGTTTTGCTAGCCGAGGATTTGCAAGGAGATAGGTATAACGTGCAAACTTATACTATCGTTTTTATTTATATTCATATATATACAACTAGAGAATATCCTGGCAAGATTCCGTAAGAGGTCCTAAAAATTTTATATTCCGCTGTGCCTAGGGCTGTTTATCTTACCGAATCCCAACAGTGGTATAAGAGCCAACTCTAGGCTTTGTATATATATGAATTTGCAAATTCTGTGTTATAAATCATATGTTTGATTTATGTGGCTAGTTCTTTAACTTTGCATGTTTTAGAACATAAATCTGTTAACTTAGAGTTAATATAAAATTTTGATTCGAAAATTTTATCGTGTTAATTTTTATTTTGGATTGAATTAATTAAAACTGTTGATTTTAATTAATCAAGTAATCAAACACAAATTAAAACATAACAAAAGGAAAACAAAGTAATTAAAGTCGACCTTAGTGCGCGGCACAAATTCTTGATTTTCCTTTGTAAACACAGTTCACGTGACCAAGTTTGTCATGGTATGCATATTGTTTTAATTTGTAGTTTATGCTTAATTGTGTTACGTAAAATTTGCGGCCACTTTATATGTTAAATTGCAATTGAATTTTGTTGATTGCAAAATGTTGGATTCTTGTCAATTGAAGCCAACGATTTACATGACATGGTGGTTCAAAATTTTCGTGGCAGAATCTTGGAGATTTGTTTGTCATGGAATCTTGGTAAATCTTGGATTGATCTTAGAGATCTAATTAACAAAGGAAACTTAGAGTTTCATGTTTAATAAGACATTTAATTAAAATTGATGTCTTTTAGTAAGTTACCAAGATTAAAGATCTTAGAGATCTTATAAAACAAGGAAACTTAGAGTTTCAATTGTGATAAGAGATTTAATTAAAATTAATCTCTTCTAGTAAGTTACCAAGATTAAAGATCTTAGAGATCTTATTAAATTATGAAACTTGGAGTTTTGGATAAGGTATAAATCTTGAAGGATTTGGACACTACCTTAGTTAACTAATCTAATCAAAATAGGATTATCTTGAGAATCTTAGAGATTTGTAAAATTGGGAAACATAGAGTTTTGGATAAGATAGTAATCTTGGAAGATTTGTAACTATCTTAATTAACCAACTTTATCAAGATAAGAGTTGTAGATTACTTAGAACTCAAGTAAGAGTTAATTAATCTTAGAGATTAATTGTTAATTCAAAATTAAATTAACTTGGATATTTTTTGTGAATTAAAATTAAAGGAGCCGGTAAATTTACATTTATGCCCTTATGTGAATTTATGCATGTTCTTGAAAGAATATGTGGATTGGTCGATTTTGCCCTTAAGCCCTGTGTAGTTTTGGTTTATTTATTTTATGGGTTGTAATTAAATGGGCCTGATTGGTGCCCTTGCTTGCGCAAACGAATGTAATAGAATAGGGCCTTTATTTTTTTATAAGCTAGGCTTAGATTAGGCTTGGAGCCAAGAAGACCTCATGAAGACTTGGAGATCCACATGGAGGCCCATTACCTTGGAGGACATGGTGGCCCAATTCATTACATGGAGGCCCAATCAAGGTGGATATTACAAGAAGGCCCATGATGTATGGGTTTGTAAATTGTAATAGTTAGGACATTTAATTTCCACCCTAGACTGACCAATTGATCCATCACATGGCTCGTGATGGATCGCATAGGATGGGCAATCGACCAATCATATGTGCAATGCTAGGTGATATATGTTTACTATTATTCTTTGATGTATGTCTTGCATGCTTAGAATAGATCACGTAAACAAGATAAAGCATAATCTGATGAGACATCGCACGAAGAAAACTTAAAACCTCCAATTGAACTTAAAAAACTCAATTAGAATATTAAATCGAATAACGGGCGCATATGAATGGTGTCTATGGTCCGAGCCTATCCAATTACTAGGTCTTAGGCATATTGTACGAATATATCTCGATGTCTCACGAGTCGTGGGTCGAGCTATAGGAAGATGATATGTCTATTGCCTCGATGCACAGTTTAGTGCCAAGGGAGGGGATAGCAAGGTTCTAGGCGCTGTCTCACGAGTCGTGGGGCGTCTAGGATTGAACTATTTCTCTTCACGAGTATTGGACATGATTTAACGCGAGTAAGTATGGATGTCTCACGAGTCGTGGGTCCATAACGAAAACCGAGGCTAAATGAAAGGGTTAGCTGGGATGGTTAACCGGCGACGTGATCGCCCACCAAGTGGATCGATTGGTATGGCCAACGAGTCGTGGGTACTGAGCGATTGCATTTGGGCCTTGAGCCCATTAGGAAATTTTTATTTCCCGAACCTTATGTGGGGGCATAAGTATTCGACAAAAATAGTGGGAGTAATTTACAAATGAAAACCATGTTTGTAAATTATGCATTGATATTAATCTGCCGCGTATTTATCGTCAAGTTTATGATAGTTTTTCATAAATGATGTATCCATGAATATTTACCATCATACTTGAATCAAATAAATTGACTGAACCCAAATGAATTTTGAATGACTTCGAAACTTGAAAAATTATTCTCGAGTCCAAGCAAGGACTAATCTCCTTACAAAGATTTCATTGTTTTTCCTTTCGAAGTTATACTTCGACTGGAATGGTGATAGGTTTCACCAAGCTGCCTTTTTCGAAGTTACTCTTCAAATAAGAAAGGTGATAAGTTTCACCAGAGGGTTGAGGATGGTTCTCAAGCCCAAATTTTCTTGAAGGCAAACATGAAATCTCCCATGAATGGGAAGTAACATCTTGTGAAAAGGCCTCAAAAGGCTCGAGAGATGGAAGAAGAGGAATGTATCCTCTCTAAAGGGAAATAACCTTAGAGGTTTTTCTGTAAGGATGATAAGTTGAAAAGTCAATCAAAATGATTCTTCCATGGATTAAGATCAAGGGAAGAGGGAATTGAACATATTCATCCCATAAGGGATGATTAAATTTTATTGAACTTAACCTTATGGTTAAAGTAATGCATAAGGGTGTTGGATGCCCGATGAAGCACTCATTGATGCATTCAATGCATCTAAAGCCATGAATTATTTAGATCATTGGAATTTGCTTGTACTATCTCTTGTCTTAAGGGATGTGATAGTTCCATAATGGTTGGAGCTGATTGCGCTATAAGATTTATACGCAAAAGGTGTACATAAGCAAATGAGTATGGATACTCATATATCGACTAAATATAATATGCATAGTCAATAAAATATAAATAATCAAGATTTCACACACTTGAGTCGTTGTAAAAACCGAAAGGCGATACACGAACACTAAAACATATTTCCGAATTAAAAGATTCAAAGACTGAGCTCGACTGGGTCGAGCTTGACTGGGATGCTGTACATAGTAACCGACTTTCGAATCTTGCTTAATGGAAATTAGATTTAGTAGTTGGTTGCTAGGCAACCAAGAGGCATAAACAATTGCAATGGATTTAATCCATTTGTAAGTGTGTAGAAACACTAAAGCATTAGTGGGAGATAAGGCGTCTCTAGTACCCTCATGGGTAAAAGTACGTTGTGATGTACAAATCCAAATTACTTTTGGAGTAGAAAAGAGAGCCTAATCAATGAAAGTATGTAAGAGATTTGAATCGATTTAAAATCAAACATGCATTGGCAGTACGCCATTGATTATTTAATAGAGAATTAGATTCTCGAAATGTAAGGCCCGCTCGAAACGTTGTATGTTGTCAAGCATTCTGGACATGTAAATGTCCATTAAGAAATCTTACATGAAATTCCTTATTCAAACAAATGAAACTTGATCGAGAAAATCGAAGATACTGAGCTAAGTATCTCTGAAGCCAGATCCAAAACATATCACGTGATATGAGTTTTGATATTGTACCTTCATATGCATTCATGCGCATATGGGGTCTCCCGCTTATGTGAATAAGCTGGTGGGAGATAAGTTGGATGTAAAATCCATCTTATGCAATTCGTGGGGTATCCAGAAAACTCTATAGGATACAAGTTCTACGATGCTACAAGATAAACTACGTTTGTCTCAAGGAACGCACACTTCTTGGAGAAGGATTTCTTGCTAGGCAAGAAGGAACACAACGTAGAACTAGATGAGGTCACTGAAGCTGAAAGGACCAACGAGGTCAATCAAGCCGACCCATCACCACAGGCAGTGGGAGAACATGAGCATGAAAGTGCACCAGAAAGTACACCGGTACTTCGTAAGTCAGAAAGACAACGTAGAGAACCCGAGAGGTACTACGGTCTGCTGCATGAGACTGGACAGTCTCTAACCGACCCAAGGACTTACGAAGAGGCTATGCTAGGCATAGACTCGGGAAAGTGGCGTGAAGCCATGGAATTCGAATTGGACTCCATGCACTCGAACAAGGTCTGGGCCTTGGTAGATCCACCAGTGGGAGTAGCTCCCGTGGGTTGCAAGTAGATCTATAAGCGAAAGCTTGGAGTGAACGGAGAGGTAATAACCTATAAGGCGCGACTAGTGGCAAAAGGATACACTCAAAGACCTGGAATTGACTTTGAGGAGACCTTCTCGCCCGTCGCAATGCCTAAATCCATTCGAATCTTGCTGGCCATAGCTGCGTGGTATAACTACGAGATATGGAAGATGGATGTAAAGACTGCCTTTCTCAATGGGGACATTGATAAGGAGATCTACATGGAGCAACCAAAAGGATACATCCAAAGGAGATGAACACAAGGTGTGCAAACTCCAGAGGTCCATTTATGGACTGAAGCAAGCTTCCCGAAGTTGGAACATTCGTTTCGATGAGACAATCCAAACTTTTGGATTCATCAAAAACATGTTCGAACCTTGCGTGTACAAGAAGGTCAGTGGGAGTACAGTTGAATTTTTGTGCTTTATGTTGATGACATTCTTCTCATTGGGAACAAATGTGAAAGTGTTGTCCGAAACTAAAGCATGGTTATCTACACAATTCTCGATAAAGGATTTGGGAGAAGCATCCTTTGTACTAGGTACAAGGATCTACCGAGATAGATCAAAAGGACTGCTGGGCCTCTCCCAATCCCAGTACATAGATAAAATCTTGAAAAGATTTAGCATGAAAGAATCCAAGAGAGGATTGCTTCCAATGAGACATGGGATTGCACTCTCTAAGTCTATGGCCCCAAAGACGCCTGAAGAGAGAAGCTATATGTCTCAAGTACCATATGCATCCGCGATAGGAAGCATAATGTATGGTATGCTATGTACGAGACCAGACGTAGCGTACGCTTTAAGCGTTACAAGTCGCTACCAGTGTGATCCAGGTGAGCAGCACTGGATAGCCGTAAAGGCAATTCTGAAGTACCTGAGAAGGACTAAGGAATTGTTCTTGGTATACGGTGGAAGAGAATTGAAATTGGAAGGCTATACTGATTCTAGCTTCCAATGTAATGTAGACGACTTCAAGTCGACATCTGGATACGTGTTCTGCCTCAATAGTGGTGCGGTAAGCTGGAAGAGCTCCAAGCAAAACACTACCGCAGATTCAACCACCGAGACAGAATACATTGCCGCGAGTGAAGCAGCAAAGGAAGGTGTTTGGATGAAAAACTTCATCCAGGAATTGGATGTGATACCTAGCATTGTCGAGCCATTACTATCTTCTGTGATAATAATGGAGTCATCTCGCAAGCGAAGGAGTCGAGATCTCATCAGAATCCAAGCACGAACTAAGACGATACCATTTGATATTTATATCATTGGTAGAGGAGACATAAAGATGGAACGTGTCACCTCAAGGGATAATACGACGGACCCGCTGTCTAAGCCATTGCCTCAAAGGCATCCGAAAACATCTGTCTAAGATGGGAATCAGAAGTATGGAAAGTTGGCTTTAGTACAAGTGGGAGATTGATAGAATAGTGTCCTGCAAGCCAACTGTTTTGGCTGCATTTAATTGAAAGGACCATTCGATTGGATTAATAAATGCATTTATATATATGGTCAACTTTATCTTATGTAATAATTATCTACGCATAAGGATAGAAGTCCTTAGATCACAGGGCTATGGGACAACCCGTGGACTGATCTCCAAGGCCGTGATCTAGAACATATTCAAGAGTCATAGAATCCAATCGAGATAGGACATCGTTGGATTCGGTTAGACTCTCACTGTTGTGTATACTCCGATGAACTGGAGGACGCTGGGGTCCACGAGCGTGACTGGGATAGTCGATACACATAAGTGGGTGGCTTGCTGGGATAGTAAGCGCACTGAATACCCCAATTAGGAAATAACTCACCATGGAAGCGGTAGTCGCATATCGGGGTTGAAGTTATTCCAATTTGCAATAGTATACGAGGAACGATCCCTAACTACTTGAGGTGATAGGGTTTATCTGGTGCGAGAACGTCTATGCTTTGATATGAGTTCCGACTGACTGGGGATCGCCAGAAAGTCTTTGTGGATTCATGTTGGGTATAGAGGAACTCGTATGCAGGTTCATATCATCAACAAAGGATCCATTGACCCGACTTGATAGGTTGGGAAATTCTCCTATGGATTTCTGTGAGAAATTAATTCTGGTAAAATCCTCGGCCGAGGTATCTGACGGCTTTATGTAAGTAGCTCATAAAGGTCAAGTCAAAGAGAATTATTTCGAGACCAGAATGCATAAGGTCAAGACAAAAGAAAAGGGAAACCGATGAAAGACCATACCCTTAAGTCTCGACTGGGAGATTGGTTGATGGAGAGATTATGTCGTATATGGAAATTGTAAATGATAAAAGGTTCACTGAATTAATTCACCAGTGATTGGGCTCCATGGGCTTGTGGCTGGACATCGACCGTGGAGTGTGGGAGAATTCCCAAATTGGCAGGGGTGCTAATTTTGGAATGATCAATCGACAGAGTGTTCGATTGATTTAGAGTAAGTCTTACTCGAATAATTAAATAATATTTAATTATAACCCACGGCCAATTATGTGGTGAACCTACGGGGGCATACACAATACACATGAAGCGAAAGCGAGGAAATGAGAACGACCGAGTCGACTGGGTCGACTGGGTGAATAATCGACTAGGTCGATTATGATGGGTGGGTCGACTGGGTCGACCCAATTGGAACAAAATGGGATCCAATTGGAATTGGATCAGGATCATAAATTAAATTGGAATTTAATTTGTGGATTAATTAATTAAGTTGGATTTAATTAATTAAAAGGGATTTTAATTAAATGGACTTAGAGTCTGATTTAATTAAATGGGAGATTAAGTTAATTAATTGGGCTATTTAATTGGGAGATTAAATAAAGCCTGGTCAAATTAATTAACTGGGCCATGAATTAATTGGAAGACTTGGTCTTCTAATTAAAGAGGGCCATGGCCCATGTAGGAGAGAGGAAACCTAGTCCTATTAGGACTAGGTTAGGGAGATAACTATAAGTAGCCTTCTTGTAGTTATTTTTCACACAACTCAATAAGCAAAATTGAGCAAGAGCAAAATACTCTCTCCCTCTCCCACACTGCAAAAGCCGAACCCTGTCTTCCTTTAGGAAGAATTTTTTGTTTTCGACTTTGTTCCAAAATCGTTCCTATATCCTAGATCATAATATATCTTGTGTTCTAGCTGATCAAGATTTATTATTTTCGTGTAATTGTGGTGTATCAACTCGTAGAGGCGCAACACGTGGGGCGCTCCTGAGAAGCTTGGATCGATTTCTGCTGGAGAAGAATTCAGAGCTCGTTTTGCTAGCCGAGGATTTGCAAGGAGATAGGTATAACGTGCAAACTTATACTATCGTTTTTATTTATATTCATATATATACAACTAGAGAATATCCTGGCAAGATTCCGTAAGAGGTCCTAAAAATTTTATATTCCGCTGTGCCTAGGGCTGTTTATCTTACCGAATCCCAACAAATTTTGGAATGATCAATCGACAGAGTGTTCAATTGATTTAGAGTAAGTCTTACTCGAATAATTAAATAATATTTAATTATAACCCACGGCCAATTATCTGGTGAACCTACGGAGGCATACACAATACACATGAAGCGAAAGCGAGGAAATAAGAACGACCGAGTCGATTGGGTGAATAATCGACTGGATCGATTATTATGGGTGGGTCGACTGGGTCGACCCAATTGGAACAAAATTGGGATCCAATTGGAATTGGATCAGGATCATAAATTAAATTGGAATTTAATTTATGGATTAATTAATTAAGTTGGATTTAATTAATTAGAAAGAATTTTAATTAAATAGACTTAGAGTCTGATTTAATTAAATGGAAGATTAAGTTAATTAATTGGGCTATTTAATTGGGAGATTAAATAAAGCCTGGTCAAATTAATTAATTGGGCCATGTATTAATTAGAAGACTTGGTCTTCTAATTAAAGAGGGTCATGACCCATGTAGGAGAGAAGTACCCTAGTCCTAATAGGACTAGGTTAGGGAGATAACTATAAGTAGCTATCTTGTAGTTATTTTTCACACAACTCCATAAGCAAAAATTGAGCAAGAGCAAAATTTTCTCTCCCTCTCCCAAGCATAAATCGACCGAACCCTGTTCTTCCTTAGGAAGAATTTTACGTTTTCGACTTTGTTCCAAAAATCGTTCATAAATCCTAGATCATAATATATCTTGTGTTCTAGCTGATCAAGATATATTATTTTCGTGATATTGTGGTGTATCAACTCGTAGAGGCGGGCGCTCCTTGAAACGCCTGGGTCGATCTTGCTGGAGAAGAAATCAGAGTTCGTTTTTGCTAGCCGAGGATTTGCAAGGAGATAGGTATAACGTTTGAACTTATACTATCGTTTTTATTTATATTCATATATATACAACTAGAGAATATCCTGGCAAGATTCCGTAAGAGGTCCTAAAATTTTTATATTCCGCTGTGCCTAGGGCTGTTTATCTTACCGAATCCCAACAGTGGTATCAGAACCAACTCTAGGCTTTGTATATATATGAATTTGCAAATTCTGTGTTTTAAATCATATGTTTGATTTATGTGGCTAGTTCTTTAACTTTGCATGTTTTAGGACGTTTGTTATTTAACATGGAATTAATGGATAATTTTAGATTCGAAATTTTTATCATGTTGATGTTATTTTGGATTGGGATTTAATTGACTGGGTTTGTTTAATTAAATCATGAGTAATCAAAAAAAAAAAAAATTTATTGGATCCGACCGCGATGGCACGCGGCGGTGCGCGGCAGCGCACCGCGACTGGGTGGCCACCGCGTGCTGCTGCCCACGGCAGCGTGCGAACAGCACGCTGGCCGCGCGAGCAGTGCACGGCAGCAGCCTACGAGCTGCCAGCCGTGTGCTGTCACGCGCAGCAGCGGCTGCCGCGAACAGCCACGCGCGGACTTCGTGTCCGCGCGTGTGTTGTCCACGTGGCAGTCTTCGATTGGCCTCGACTGGTTGATTTTCTGTTGGACTCTAATTCTGCCTATTTTGAAAATTCTGGAAATTTTAGAATTTTGGAAGATTAGGAAACTTGGAGTTTTTGGATAAGGTAGTTATTTTGTTAGACCTAAACACTACCTTAATTAAACTAATCTAAACAAAATAGGATTATCCTGAAAATCTTGGAGATTGGGAATATTTGGGAAACTTAGAGTTTTGGATAAGGTAAGAATCTTAGAGATTTAGATTACCTTAATTAACCAATTTAATCAAGATAGAGTTTGTAGATTACTTAGAGCTCAAGTAAGAGCTAATTAATCTTAGAAGTTAATTGTTAATTCAAAATTAATTAACTTAGATAATTTTTGAGAATTAAAATTAAAGGAGCCGATAAATTTACATTTTTGCCCTTATGTGAATTTATGCATGTTCTTGAGTGAATGTGTGGATTGATCGATATTGCCCTCAAGCCCTGTGTAGTTTTTTGTTTATTTATTTTATGGGTTGTAATTAAATGGGCCTGATTGGTGCCCTTGCTTGCGCAAACAAATGTAATAGAATAGGACCATTTTAATTTGTAAGCTAGGCTTAGATTAGGCTTGGAGCCGAGAAGACCTCATGAAGACTTGGAGATCCGCATGGAGGCCCATTACCTTGGAGGACATGGAGGCCCAATTCATTACATGGAGGCCCAATCAAGCTGGATATTACAAGAAGGCCCATGATGTATGGGTTTGAAAATTGTACTAGTTAGGACATTTAATTTCCACCCTAGACTGACCAATTGATTCATCACTTGGCTCGTGATGAATCGCATAGGATGGGCAATCGATCAATCATATCCTGCTAGGTGATGAATGTTTACTAATATTCTTTGATGTATGTTATGCATGCTTAGAATAGATCACGTAAACAAGATAAAGCATAATCTGATGAGACCTCGCACAAGAAAACTTAAAACCTCCAATTGAACTTAAAATTCAATTAGAATATTAAATTGAACTTAAGGGCGCATATGAATAGTCTCTACGGTCCGAGCCTATCCAATTACTAGGTCTTAGGCATATTGTACGAATATATCTCGATGTCTCACGAGTCGTGGGTCGAGCTATAGGAAGATGATATGTCTATTGCCTCGATGCACGAGTTTAGTGCCAAGGGAGGGGATATCAAGGTTTTAGGCGCTGTCTCACGAGTCGTGGGGCGTCTAGGAATGAACTATTTCTCTCCACGAGTATTGGACATGATTTAACGCTACTATGTATGGATGTCTCACGAGTCGTGGGTCCATATCGAAAAACGAGGCTAAATGAACTTAAGGGTTAGCTGCGATGGTTAACCGTCGACGTAATCGACCACCAAGCGAATCAAATAGTATGGCCAACGAGTCGTGGGTACTAGGAGATTGCATTTGGGCCTTAAGCCCGCTAGGATATTTTAATTTCCCGAAACTTATGTGGGGGCATAAGATTTTGATTAAAATAGTGGGAGTAATTTACAGATAAAAACCATGTTTGTAAATTGTGCATTTTAAATTAATCTTTCGCGTACTTATTTCTTCTCTCGTCGTTTTATAGATATGATGTCAAAAGAGCTTAGAGCACTTAGAGATTTGTCCATCTCATCACTTGAACGTAATATTTTAACTGGACCCAACTTGCATTTCTGGACGCATCATTTGAATGGATTATTTGAAGTTGAAAACATATCCTATGTTTTGTCCGTGCCACCACCCATTACTATTTCACATGACGTTCCTGATGAGCTCCGTAAAAGCATCACCAAATGGAAACTGGATGATGGCTTAGCTCGTGAATACATGTTGGAATATATGTCACTTGATCTGCGTTTGCAACATGAGCATATGGCATCCGCGAAAGAGATTCTCTCGAATCTCAAATTCCTTTATGGGATTAGAGATGGTCGTCGCAGATTCGCAATCACGAGGGAACTCTTGCAAGCAAGAAAGAGAAGGGAAACTCCTGTCGGAATCCACGTACCCAAGATGATTCGACTTCTGTCTGAACTCGATGATATGGGTGTCGTGATGGACAATGATTTCCGAGTAGATCTTATTCTACAATCTCTTCCTAGATCATATGACCGATTTATCGCGGACTTGAATCTCCAGAGGTGAGAGATCACTGTACATGTCTTGCGACAAATGCTCGAGGAACACGAAGCTTCTTTTGGAAATAAAGCGAGGGTTGGCGAAAAGACTGGGCGGCGTTCAAAGCCAAGACAAATGGAAACCAGAGCTCCTTACTGCACAAGGTCAAGGGAAAGGATTAAATTCAAACCTATGGAGAGTTCGAACAGGTATATTCCTTGTTGAAGTTAATTTTACAATTAACTGTGCATATTTGGTGTTAGACACTGACTGGAGTTCTCATCCTTGTAGGTGATGGGAGCATTAAAGAAATTGGAGCCTGAGGATTGGATCCTTGAATAAGGCAATGGAGCTGCTACCAAGGCCGTAGGCAAAAGTAGATTTATGTGGTTTGATAAAGTCATTAGGAAACTTTCATTTATGTACCTAGTTATTAATGAAAAACTTTTATTCATGTTATTGAATAATGTTGATTTTAATAAAAGATCCTGTTTACGTTTTTCATTTGGTACATTGAATTATTGACTTTACATTATAAAACCACCTAAGTTAGTAATGCACGTACAACAAAACAAAAGGAAACAAGATAATGAAATATCTGCCCAATTATGACACGCTCGACTTGGACATATATCTAAGTCAAGGATTCAAAAGTTAGCATCTTCTGGCGCGATTGAAATCAATCGCATTGAAGAAATGCCAACATGCGAACCATGTCTAAAGGGTAAAATGGCTAAGTTGCCATTTAAGGGAAACCCTGAGCGAGCCAAGCAAACATTGGACTTAATACATACTGACGTATGTGGACCACTAAGAAAAAGCGCCCAAGGAGGCTATGACTACTTCATCACTTTCACTGATGACTTTAGTCGTTATGGATATGTGTTCTTGTTGAAACACAAGTCTGAAGCCTTTGAGCGATTCAAAGAATTCAAGATGGAAGTAGAGAATCAACTTGGTCATACGATAAAGGCTCTTCGTTCTGACCGAGGTGGAGAATTTCTTAGTAACGAATTTCTAAATTATCTTGTAGAGCATGGAATATTATCGCAGTGGACTCCTCCTGCAACACCCCAATTAAATGGAGTAGCAGAGAGAAGGAATCGAACTTTGATGGACATGGTTCGATCCATGATGAGTGCCACTGACCTTCCTCTTTCATTTTGGGGACATGCCCTCCTCACGGCAACGAAGATACTGAACATAGTACCTTCTAAATCCGTAGAAAAGACACCATACGAATTATGGTTTGGCAAGGCACCCTCATATGCATTCATGCGCATATGGGGATCTCCCGCTTACGTTAAAAAGCTAGTGGGAGATAAATTGGAAACTAAATCCACTTTGTGCAAATTTGTGGGGTATCCAGAAAACTCAATAGGATACGAGTTCTACGATCCTACAAGACAAACTACGTTTGTCTCAAGGAACGCACACTTCTTGGAGAAGGATTTCTTGGTGGACAAGAAAGAAAATAACGTAGAACTGGATGAGGTCACTGAAGCTGAAAAGGCCGAAGAGGTCAATCAAGCTGACCCGTCGCCACAGGCAGTGGGAGAACATGAGCATGAAAGTGCACCAGAGAGTACACCGATTCTTCGTAGGTCAGAAAGACAACGTAGAGAACCCGAGAGGTACTACGGTCTGCTACATGAGACTGGACAGTCTCTAACTGACCCAAGGACTTACGAAGAGGCTATGCTAAACATAGACTCGGGAAAGTGGCGCGAAGCCATGGAATCCGAACTGGACTCCATGCACTCAAACAAGGTCTGGGCCTTGGTAGATCCACCAGTGGGAGTAGCTCCCGTGGGTTGCAAGTGGATCTATAAGCGAAAGCTTGGAGTGAACGGAGAGGTAATAACCTACAAGGCGCGACTAGTGGCAAAAGGATACACTCAAAGACCTGGAATTGACTTTGAGGAGACCTTCTCGCCCGTCGCAATTCCTAAATCCATTCGAATCTTGCTGGCCATAGTTGCGTGGTATAACTACGAGATATGGCAGACGGATGTGAAGACTGCCTTTCTCAATGGGGACATTGATAAGGAGATCTACATGGAGCAACCAAAAGGATATGCATCCAAAGGAGATGAACACAAGGTGTGCAAACTCCAAAGGTCCATTTATGGACTGAAGCAAGCTTCCCGAAGTTGGAACATCAGTTTCGATGAAACAATCCAAACTTATGGATTCATCAAAAACGTGTTCGAACCATGCGTGTACTCTTAGATCAGTGGGAATACAGTTGAATATTTGGTGCTTTACGTTGATGACATTCTTCTCATTGGAAACAATGTGAAAGTGTTGTGCGAAACTAAATCATGGTTATCTACACAATTCTCAATGAAGGATTTGGGAGAAGCATCATTTGTACTGGGTATAAGGATCTACCGAGATAGATCAAAAGGACTGCTTGGCCTCTCCCAATCGCAGTACATAGATAAAATCTTGAAGAGATTTAATATGGAAGAATCCAAGAGAGGATTGCTTCCAATGAGACATGGAATTGCACTCTCTAAGTCTATGGCCCCAAAGACGCCTGAATAGAGAAGCAATGTCTCGAGTACCATATGCATCCGCAATAGGAAGCATAATGTATGGTATGTTATGTACTAGACCAGACGTAGCGTACACTTTAAGCGTTACAAGTCGCTACCAGCCTGATCCAGGTGAGCAGCACTGGATAGCCGTAAAGGTAATTCTGAAGTACCTGAGAAGGACTAAGGAATTGTTCTTGGTATACGGTGGAGGAGAATTGAAATTGGAAGGCTATACTGATTCTAGCTTCCAGTGTGATGTAGACGACTTCAAGTCGACATCTGGATACGTGTTCTGCCTCAATAGTGGTGCGGTAAGCTGGAAGAGCTCCATGCAAGACACTACCGCAGATTTAACCACCGAAACAGAATACATTGTCTCGTGTGAAGCAGTAAATGAAGGTGTTTGTATGAAAAACTTCATCCAGGAATTGGATGTGATACCTAGCATTGTCGAGCCATTACTATCTTCTATGATAATAATGGAGCTATCTCGCAAGCGAAGGAGTCGAGATCTCATCAGTATCCAAGCACGTACTAAGACGATACCATTTGATATGTTATATCATTGGTAGAGGAGACATAAAGATGGAACGTGTCACTCCAAAGGATAACACGACGGACCCGCTATCTAAGCCATTGCCTAAAAGGCATTCGAAAAACATCTGTTTAAGATGGGAATCAGACGTAGCCTACGCTTTAAGTGTTATAAGTCGCTACCAGTCTGATCCAGGTGAGCAGCACTGGATAGCCGTAAAGGCAATTCTGAAGTACCTGAGAAGGACTAATGAATTGTTCTTGGTATACGGTGGAGGAGAATTGAAATTGGAAGGCTATACAGACTCGAGCTTCCAATGTGATGTAGACGACTTCAAGTCGACATCAGGATATGTATTCTGCCTCAATGGTGGTGCGGTTAGCTGGAAAAGCTCCAAGCAAGAAACAACTGCGGATTCAACCACCGAAGCTGAATACATTTCTGCGAGTGATGCAGCAAAGGAAGGTGTTTGGATGAGGAACTTCATCCAGGAATTGGATGTGATACCTAGCATCGCTGAGCCCATTAATATCTTCTGTGATAACAATGGGGCAATAGCGCAAGCAAAGGAGCCGAGATCTCATCAGAAATCCAAGCACGTACAAAGACGATACCACGTGATAAGAGATATCATTGGTAGAGGAGACATTAAGATGGAACGTGTCGACTCAGAAGATAATACGGCAGACCCGCTAACGAAGCCTCTGCCTCAAAAGGCATTTGAGAAACATCTGCAAAATATGGGACTCAAGAACATAAAAGACTGGCTTTAGGACAAGTGGGAGATTGATAGAAATAGTGTCCTGCAAGCCAGCTGTATGGCTAGTATTTATTGTAATAAATGCGGAACTATTCAATTTCGATTAATAAATGCACTTTATTAAATGGTCATCTTTATCTTATGTAATAATTATCTACGCATACGGATAGAAGTCCTTAGATCACAGGGCTATGGGACAACCCGTGGACTGATCTCCAAGGCCGTGATCTAGAACATATTCAAGAGTCGTAGAATCCAAACGAGATAGGACATCGTTGGATTCGGTTAGACTCTCACTATTGTGTATACTCCGATGAACTGGAGGACGCTGGTGTCCACAATCGTGACTGGGATGGTCGATACACATAAGTGGGTGGCTTGCTGGGATGGCAAGCGCGCTGAATACCCCAATTAGGAAATAACTCACCATGGAGGCGGTAGTCGCATATCGGGGTTGAAGTTATTCCAAATTTATAATAGTATACGAGGAACGATCCCTAACTACTTGAGGTGATAGGGTTTATTTGGTGCGAGAACCTCTATGCTTTGATATGAGTTCCGACTGACTTGGGATCGCCAGAAAGTCTCTGTGGACTCATATTGGGTATAGAGGAACTCGTATGCAGATTCATATAATCAACAAAGGATCCATTGACCCGACTTGATAGGTTGAAAAATTCTCCTATGGATTTCTGTGAGAAATTAATTCTGGTAAATCCTTGGCCAAGGTATCTGACGACTTTTTGTAAGTAGCTCATAAAGATTAAGTCAAAGAGAATTTATTCGAGATCAGAGTACATAAGGTCAAGACAAAAGAAAAGGGAATCCGATGAAAGACCATACCCTTAAGTCTCGACAGGGAGATTGTTCGATGGAGAGATTATGTCGTATATGGAAATTATAAATGATAACAGGTTCACTGAATTAATTCACCAGTGATTGGGCTCCATGGGCTTGTGGCTGGACATCGACCGTGGAGTTTGGGAGAATTCCCAAATTGGCAGGGGTGCTAATTTTGGAATGATCAATCGACAGAGTGTTCAATTATTTAGAGTAAGTCTTACTCGAATAATTAAATAATATTTAATTATAACCCACGGCTAATTATGTGGTGAACCTACGTGGGCATACACAATACACATGAAGCGAAAGCGAGGAAATAAGAACGACCGAGTCGACTGGGTCGACTGGGTGAATAATCGACTGGATCGATTATTATGGGTGGGTCGACTGGGTCGACCCAATTGGAACAAAATTGGGATCCAATTGGAATTGGATCAGGATCATAAATTAAATTGAAATTTAATTTATGGATTAATTAATTAAGTTGGATTTAATTAATTAGAAAGAATTTTAATTAAATAGACTTAGAGTCTGATTTAATTAAATGGGAGATTAAGTTAATTAATTGGGCTATTTAATTGGGAGATTAAATAAAGCCTGGTCAAATTAATTAACTGGGTCATGTATTAATTAGAAGACTTGGTCTTCTAATTAAAGAGGGCCATGGCCCATGTAGGAGAGAAGTACCCTAGTCCTAATAGGACTAGGTTAGGGAGATAACTATAAGTAGCTATCTTGTAGTTATTTTTCACACAACTTCATAAGCAAAAATTGAGCAAGAGCAAAATTTTCTTTCCCTCTCCCAAGCATAAATCGACCGAACCCTGTTCTTCCTTATGAAGAATTTTACGTTTTCGACTTTGTTCCAAAAATCGTTCATAAATCCTAGATCATAATATATCTTGTGTTCTAGCCGATCAAGATATATTATTTTCGTGATATTGTGGTGTATCAACTCGTAGAGGTGCAACACGTGGGGCGCTCCTTGAAAAGCCTGGGTCGATCTTGCTGGAGGAGAAATCAGAGTTCGTTATTGCTAGCCGAGGATTTGCAAGGAGATAGGTATAACGTGTGAACTTATACTATCGTTTTTATTTATATTCATATATATACAACTAGAGAATATCCTGGCAAGATTCCGTAAGAGGTCCTAAAAGTTTTATATTCCGCTGTGCCTAGGGCTGTTTATCTTACCGAATCCCAACAATGGTGACTTTTAATACAACAACAAAAACTCCTCCATCAATTTCATTCTTTAAGCACTTGATTTTCTCCCCGTGTTTATGAAGTTTCCATCCAATTTTTAATGAAAAATGCAAAAGTGTCCAAAGATCTGAAATTGTGGTATGAAATGTATTTTTTGAAAAAGTTTGTTATGAAAAGTGTCGAGTTGATAAAAGTTTGGTATGAAAAGTGTTTTTCCTCGTTTATGAAGTTCATGGGCGCGTGTGCACGTTTACACACGCGCGTTATTCCCTCAAATTTTTAACGGAAATGCAAAAGTATCCAAAGTTCTGAAATTGTGGTGTGAAATGTGCTTTTTGAAAAAGCTTTGTATGAAAAGTGCAGAGTTGATAAAAGTTTGGTATGAAAAGTGTTTTTCCCTCCTAATTTAGTAGCCTCAAAGATTGTTTAAAATCCCAAATTTGCTTCTACATCTCGGTGGCTACATTTTCTCAGTGGAATTAATAGATATGCACGTGGTGGCTAAAAAAAAATTCATTTTTTCGTTACATATGAGAAATACCCGATCGGGTCGGGATGGATCCCAAAATACCTAACCCAAACGCTCACCCCAAAAAACATTATTTGATTGGCCAGAACACCTTAATTCTAACGACTAGTACAATTTAATTGATCTATAAAAACAAATATTGAAAATTATCAGAAAAAAATTGAGACTTTTTTTAAATTGACTCTATGCTTATGAATTGAATCAAATCTAGTGTAATCCTAAAATATATAAATCTAAATTGAGGACTAATTAATATATTATTTTATCTGATATTATTTAATAGAACGCATGTTTTATTTGTCGACAATATCATATAACTATGTTATTATGATATCATATTATGTAATTGACAAATAAGTGGCGGAGATTAAGACTCCGATTCTGTCCACCTTAATTAATAATTACCGTTTTTTCCTTTTTTCATCTTACTTTCATAACTTTATATAAAAACACACACAATTTCATTCGCAAAGGCATTCAGGATAATTTTTGTTTTGTTCATAGTTGGTACATTTAGATCCCTCAATTTATCTTTCAATACTCCATATATTATTATAATCATAGTGAAAAATTATTGCCCAAATCCAATTAATTTGGTTCGATTTTCAGTCACATATCAAATATATATACCACCATGACAAAACATTTGAGCTGCAGCTTTTCTACCATGCAGGAAGCTTTGACTGGAAATGTGACTTTATCGGTTACTTGTGTAGTCTGGAGCCCTGATGACTTTATCAGTTACTTGTGTAGTTTGGAGCCCTGATGTATGTTTATTTGGTACGTCCTCAAAATTATCTGCTACGACATGGAGTATATATATATATATATATATATACATTTCTTCATTTTCCATCCAATTAAATAAAATTTTGTATATAATCGAGCATGAGTTGATTATTCCAAGAATGTTGTGAGGATATATTCTTACAATGTTATAACTAAGAAGACAAAATTGCAACATCAGGTACCAACTTAATTCTAAATCTTACTATATATGGAGAAACGTAACTTGCCTGCAGGACTTTGTAGTTATGACAGTTGATGTAATATTTCTCCATATATAGTTAGTTAGATTTATAATTAAGTTATTCCCCGGTGTTGCAATTTCGCCTTCTTAGTTATAACGTTGTAAGAATATATCCTCACAACATTCTTGGAATAACCAATTCCTGTTCGTTTATATTAAAAAATTTATTTAATTTGATGGAAAATGAAGAAATGCATATATATATATATATATATATATATATACTTCATGTCGTAGCAGATAATTTTGAGGACATACCAAATACACATCCATCAGGGCTCCAGACTACACGAGTAACTGATATAGTCATCAGAGCTCCAGAGTACAGAAGTAATCGATAAAGTCAAATTTCCAGTCAAAGCTTTGTGCATGGTAGAAAAGCTGCAGCTCAAATGTTTTGTGATGGTGGTATGTATACTTGATATGTGACTGAAAATTGAACCAACTTAATTGGATTTGGGCAAGAATTTTTCACTATGATTATAATAATATATGGTGTGTTATGAAAGAAATATTGAGGGATCTAAATGTACAAACTATGAACAAAACCAAATTATCATGAATGCCTTTGCGAATGAAATTGTGTGTGTGTTTATATAAAGTTATGAAAATAAGATAAAAAAAGGAAAAAACGGTAATTAAGGTGGACAGGATCGGAGTCTTAATCTCCGCCACTTAATTATCAATTGCATAAATTTTGCTTTCTGTTATTTATATCATATCATAATATTATAGTTAAATGATATTGTCGAAAAATAAAACACCTGTTCAATTAAATAATAACATATAAAATAATATATTAATTAGTCCTCAATTTAGATTTATATTTTATATTTTAGTATTACACTAGATTTAATTCAATTCATAAGCATTTAGTCAATTTAAAAAAAGTCCCAATTTTTTTTCTGATAATTTTCAATATTTGTTTTTATAGATCAATTAAATTGTACCATTTGTTAGAATTATGGTGTTCTGGCCAATAAAATAATGTTTTCTGGGGTGGGAGTTTGGGTCAGGTATTTCGAGATCCGTCCCAACCCGATCGGGTATTTCTCATTTGGAATGAAAAAATGATTTTTTTGGACATTTAGGGTCGGGTGTCCATTACCCGAAATATTTGTTCGAGTTGGATTTTGGGTATTGATTTTACTTCGGAGCGAGTATTTTGGGATCCGCCAGATATAGGTATTGAATAATTTTTTTTACCCAGTTATAAATTATAATGACATGATATTTAAGTGGTCTTGGCCAAAATTTATTCTCCTTTTTCATTATCAAATGTGTTACTATATTAAATAATTTAAATTTCTTGTACAATTTACATATATTTAAAAAAAAAAGTGAAGAATAGTGTTCGAACCAGTATTTCACCAAGCAAAAATCTTCTGGAAAATGACTAGAATCAAATGTTAGTATTGTTTTGGTGATTAGGGTTTGTGATTTATCTTTTAGGATTATTGTATTTTTATTTTGAATTCATTTAATGAGAAAAAGGTATTCGGGCTACCCGAACTCGAAAAGGAGGGTACCCGAATATTGAATACCCACATAAACGGGACTGATTATGGGTGTAAAAAATTAACACCAGTCGAGTTGGGTACTCAACTCGAAATACCTGACCCGTGCCCACCATACAAATTATATATATATATATATATATATATATATATATATATATATATATATATATTTAAATTGAAAAAATTAGAAAATATGCACTATCTATTTTCTAGGTTCATGATTAGAGCTGAACATTCGGTAAAAATCTGACCAAATTTCAGTATTCTTTTGGTTTGGTAATTTTCATACGACAGACCACCTAATACAATTTTCATATTGGATTTCCATAAATTAGCTCCAAGAAATACAATTAACTTGGTTCTTTCTTTCCCGAATAAATATACCCAATGTTTATTAAAAATTAAAAGAATTTAAGAAAGGTTGAACTTTTTCTTTTCACATAAAATTCAAAAGGAAAAATTAATTCCAATAGTAGGATATAAAGAAATCTTACCTCGAAGTGAGATAACTTGAAGAATTTGTGCGATGAAGCTGAAAATTGAGTGATCGCGGAGGAGGAGGAATGGTTGCGGCGGTGCGGAAAAAAGCATAACAAGGGTAGGGCTGTGAGAGAGAAGAAGTGAAGTGAGCGGTTTTTTTTTTTTTTTTTTTGATTGAATGAAAGTAGAATATTGTATTGTAAATTAGGTTTAGGAATTATTAGGACAAAAAAAAATCGGTACTATCGGTTTTGTTCGAAAAACCGACCGGTAGTAACGAAAACCGACTACTACCAAGGGTCGGTTCTTGAGCAGAAAGATTTATTAATCAATCCATACCAATTTCGGTCCGCTCTGGTCCGTTCCGATCGATTCCTCGAATCATGCTCAACCCTACTCAAGGTGTTGTTTTAACATATTTTTATATTAGTAAATTCACAAAATCTTCGCAACTATTTATATGTTTCACTAAATAGGATCATCATCAAATTTCTTATAATTAAAATGCGATTTACATGGAAATCAATCCTCATTTAAGATATTGATTACGTTCTCTATGATTAAAGATGGCTTTGAGTTCTCTTAAAGTCAAATATGGATGAGTACATCCCTTAATAATTTGTCACTCTCATCCATATGGTTACCTTTTTTATACTATAAACATATTTTAGCCTGACAAGAAAAAATAAAGAAAAAGTAAAATTAGAAGAATAAATATTTTTTGGAGTTAAGATTAAAATTGTCAAAGATAATCGGAGTATTTTTGTCAATGAATTTTATACATGTGAACCCTAATTCGATTTTACCCGATAGCTAACCGCCGCTATCAATCACTACAAGAAAAAGGGAAATTTCGACGGATTTTTCACAATAACAATGCAAACCCTAATTTCCACAATATCACAATAACAATTCAAAATCCGAAATTGAAGGATTAAAGAGCAATTATACCTTAGAATGTTTCAAGAAGACTTGTGGTGGTGATGGTGTAGGGCTGGAGCCGCGGCGGAAGCGTGGCACGGATCTGGAGCTGGTGCCACGGCGGAGTTTGAGCTAGAGTGGCGCTCGGGCTGGCTGGGTAGAATGGAGAAAGAGACGATGATGATATGCAGTGGAAGACCGGCGGCGATTTGGAAGAATTAAAGGAGGAGAATGAAAGATTTGGAAGAGGAAGTATAGCGGGCTGCGGCTTGGTCGAATGGAGAAATTTGTGATTTAGGGCAATTAAATAGGATTTCGGCGGATTTTTGATTTTCGTTTATATATATATATATATATATATATATATATATATATATATATATATATATATATATATTTTTTAAATCATTAAATTTTGACGGACATTGTTTTCCATCGAAATTTATGTATTTTTTTTTACGAAGTTACTCCATTTCGACGAAAAAGAATATGTCGAAATTATAAAAATTTGATAGATATTGTTTTCCGTCGAAATTTATGTATTTTTTCTTTTATTTTTTTACGAAATTACTCCATTTCAACGGAAAAAATCCGTCGAAATTATAAAAATTATAATTTTGACAGGTATTGTTTTCCATCGAAATTTATTTATTTTTCTTTTATTATTAATTTTTTCGCGATATTATTCAATTTCGACGGAAACTAATCCGTCGAAATTATAAATATTTAGACGGAAATTGGTTTCCATCGAAATTTATTTTTTCCCTTTTTTATATATAATTTTCGACATTATTTCGACTGAAATTAAATCGGTCGAAATTAATTTCGACGTATTTATATTCCTTTTCTCCAAAGTATAAGGTATTAATATGTTGATGGTATTTTTTTTTTAATATTTCCTTTTTCTCAAAAGTTGCGATTAGGAAGAACATAACTTTTAGTTTTTAATTTTTTTTGTTCTGAAATCGCAAATACGATTTGGAGAAAAATATAGTTTGTTTTTTATTTTTAATTTTGTTACATAAACGCGATTATGAATAGCAACTAGGAAATACTGTCCCACAATCGTGATTAGAAAATGCAAAAATTTTCTCGTTAAAAATCTAATGTTCCAAAATCGCAATTAGGATTTTGGAAAAAAAGAAATCATATAAATTTTGTACTAAAATCATGCATACGATCCTCAATTTTTTTCCTTTTTATTTGAAAATTCAAGGTCAAAATTTTAAACGAGTTACAGTATAAATTGTTATATATGGAGGATCTCTGTGATAACGGAGAATTGAGGAAGACGATGATGGTAAATCAAAAGATGAGAGTTTGGTATGAATGGAACTGGAAAAAGCTATTTCCCACTGAGTTATAGAGGGAAAAACATTTTCCGTACCAAACATTTTTATCAATTCGACACTTTTCATACCAAGCATTTTCGGGAAACACATTTCATACCACAATTTTAGAACGTTGAACACTTTTACATTTTCTGTTAAAAATTAGACGGAATAACGCGCGTGTGCAACACGTGCCTAACTTCTGAAACGAGGGAAAAACACTTTTCACCAAATATTTATTAACTCGACACTTTTCATACGAAGCTTTATCAAAAACACATTTCATACCACAATTTTAAAACTTTGGATACTTTTGCATTTTCTGTTAAAAATTAGACGGACTAATGCGCATGTAACATCATAAACAGATGAAGAAAATCACGTGATGAGTAGTAATTGCATTTGGGCAAGGAAACCTGATTTTTCCCTCCTTCTTACACAACATTTCCCTCCATTTTTTCTCCATCTTACACTCCATTAATTTTCTCTATATTTGTTGGATAAAGATGAAGATAAAGAATTGAAGGGTGGTTTTGATAATTTTCAAATGTCATCCGCTAAGTAATGGAAGTTTAGCCAACCTCAGATAAAATTTAACCAAAGAAGATAAGCAAAATCAGAAGGGTTAAATATGTTACATTCGGAATCACACAGGTGGATTTTCAGCAGACTCAAATCAGATGAGTTCGATTTGATATCAGCAGAGTGGAAATGATCAGAAAGTCATTCCAACAGTTTTAAATGCATTTGGAGTAATAAATGCTGCAAGAGAATGGTATTAAAGACAAATAATTGATTAAGAACCTCAAATCAGTATAGTGTATTTAATGCGACTAACAGAAAGTGCAACTGAGTGTACGGTGCCACAAATGCAGGTAGCCGTTCCAGAAAAAAGGGACCAGTACTCGGGGAGCGTTGAGATTTGTCTCTTCTTCAACAAACAAATTCAAATCTCCAAGTATAAATAATTCAAGATTCAAGAGTTAGAGACAAGCAACACGTTTTGAGAGCAAATTCTATGAGCAAAATTTCTCTAAGTCTCAAACTTAAGAACATAAACTTATCAGCTTAGTCATTTGTTAATGAAAGCCGAAGTTGAAGATCAAATATACATACAAATCTGAGTGATTATGTTTGAAGAAAGTGTTGTGAGAAGTGTAGATCCGTCTAAGTGAGTGATATAGCTTCAGAGAGTGTTGTATACTGTAAACTGTGTGATTATAGTATAACCCAAGATCTAAGTGACTTGGAAGAGTGGACTAAAAGACATCCATGTCTATATAACCACTATAAAAATTATGTGTTTTTGTTTGTTGCATTTTACTTATTTCAAAAGACTTCAAACATACAAACTGAACAAAAGTATTTTTAGAGGAGGTTAAAACTGGGGATAAATTCTATTGATCAAGAAAACAACTTGTTAAAAAATACTTGTAATATCCGCTGCAAGTATTTCAAACTCTGATTATATTTGAATCAGATAAGTAAAATCAGACGAGTGGTCAACTCTACAGATTAAGCTAAGTGAGCAATAACTGAAGTAGTCTCATGAACCCTTGATCAACTTACTCTGCTGATAAGAAAAGTTAGATAAATTTTTGAAAGTTTACAGAGGTCTATTCAACCCCCCACCCCTCTAGACCTCATTTGATCACTTGGTACCAACAATCTTTCTTTTTACCAAATCTCCATTAATTTCCTTTCTATTTTCTTGTACCGAACCATATGGTTACCTTTTTTATACTATAAACATATTTTAGCCTGACAAGAAAAAAAAAAGTAAAATTAGAAGAATAAATATTTTTTGGAGTTAAGATTAAATTTGTCAAAGATATCGGAGTATTTTTGTCGATGAATTTTAAACATGTGAACCCTAATTCGATTTTACCCGATAGTTAACCGCCGCTATCAATCGCTGCAAGAAAAAGGGAAATTTCGACGGATTTTTCACAATAACAATTCAAACCCTAATTTCCACAATATCACAATAACAATTCAAAATCCGAAATTGAATGATTGAAGAGCAATTATACCTTAGAATGTTTCAAGAAGACTTGTGGTGGTGGTGGTGTAGGGCTGGAGCCGCGGCGGAGGCGTGGCACGGATCTGGAGCTAGAGCCACGGCGGAGTTTGAGTTAGAGTGGCGCTCGGGCTGGCTGGGTCGAATGGAGAAAGAGACGCCGATGATTTGCAGTGGAAGACCCGCGGCGATTTGGAAGAATTAAAGGAGGAGAATGAGAGATTTGGAAGAGGAAGTGTAGCGGGCTGCGGCTGGGTCGAATGGAGAAATTTTTGATTTAGGGCAATTAAATAGGATTTCGGCGGATTTTTTATTTTCGTTTATATATATATATATATATATATATATATATATATATATATATATATATATATATATATATATATATATATATATATATATATTTTAAATCATTAAATTTCGACGGACATTGTTTTCCATCGAAATTTATGTAATTTTTTTTTGCGAAGTTACTCCATTTCGACGAAAAAGAATATGTCGAAATTATAAAAATTTGATGGATATTGTTTTCCGTCCAAATTTAGGTATTTTTTCTTTTTTTTTTTACGAAATTACTCCATTTCAACGAAAAAGAATCCGTTGAAATAATAAAAATTATAATTTCGACGGGTATTGTTTTCCATCGAAATTTATTTATTTTTCTCTTTTTATTAATTTTTTCGCGATATTATTCAATTTCTACGGAAATTGGATTCCATAGAAATTTATTTTTTTCCCTATTTTTATAAATAATTTTCGACATATTATTTCGACAGAAATTAAATCTGTCGAAATTAATTCCGACGAATTTATATTCCTTTTCTCCAAAGTATAAGGTATAAATATGTTGATGGTATTTTTTTTTTATAATTCCTTTTCTCCAAAGTTGCGATTAGGAAGAACATAACTTTTAGTTTTTAATTTTTTTTGTTTTGATATCGCAACTATGATTTGGAGAAAAATATAGTTTGTTTTTTATTTTTTATTTTGTTACATAAACGCGATTAGGAATAGCAACTAGAAAATACTGTCCCACAATCGTGATTAGAAAATGCAAAAAATTTCTCGTTAAACATCTGATGTTCCAAAACAATTAGGATTTTGGAAAAAAAGAAATCATATAAATTTTGTACCAAAATCATGCATACGATCCTTAATTTTTTTCCTTTTTAATTGAAAATTCAAGGTCAAAATTTTAAATTCACCTTTATAAGCTTGAAACTGAAGCTCGCTTCTCAGTTGGACCGAAATATCCCAAATTTGCTTCACTTTTATGAGGTACAACTGCAAGATCAAAAGCCTATGGGACAACTTGCCAAGGGCCATAAGTTAACGGACTAGTTTAACCTTTTTGTTGTGGAACATATATAATTATTCTGTAGACATATATGTCAACTTTTTTAGAAAATATGCACATTCTATTTTCTAGACTCGTGATTTAAATCCACATTGTTATCACATATTTAAATCCTAAATTTCCCATTTCACGTTCACAATTTTCTCTCTCTTATGCTTGTTGTAAACACCACATATACTAAAATATATGTTTAGATACCATAATTATTTGGTAAAAACGAGTTACAGTATATATTGTTATATATGGAGGATCTCTGTGATAACGGAGAATTGAGGAAGACGATGATGGTAAATCAAAAGAAGAGAGTTTGGTATGAATGAAATTGGAAAAAGCGATTTCCCACTAAGTAATAGAGGGAAAAACACTTTTCGTACCAAACTTTTTTATCAACTCGACACTTTTCATACCAAGCATTTTCGGGAAACACATTTCATACCACAATTTCAGAACGTTGAACACTTTTACATTTTCCGTTAAAAATTGGACGGAATAACGCGTGTGTGCAACATGTGCCTAACTTCTGAAACGAGGGAAAAACACTTTTCACACCAAATATTTATCAACTCGACACTTTTCATACGAAGCTTTATCTAAAACACATTTCATACCACAATTTTAAAACTTTGGATACTTTTCAATTTTCTGTTAAAAATTAGAAGGACTAATGCGCATGTAACATCATAAACAGATGAAGAAAATCACGTGATGAGTAGTAATTGCATTTGGGCAAGGAAACCTGATTTTTCCCTCCTTCTTACACAACATTTCCCTCCATTTTTTCTCCATCTTACACTCCATTAATTTTCTCTATATTTGTTGGATAAAGATGAAGCTAAAGAATTGAAGGGAGGTTTTGATAATTTTCAAATGTCATCCGCTAAGTAATGGAAGTTTAGCCAACCTCAGAAAAAATTTAACCAAAGAAGATATGCAAAATCAGAAGGGTTAAATATGTTGCATTCGGAATCAGATAGGAGGATTTTCAGCAGACTCAAATCAGATGAGTTCGATTTGACATCAGAAGAGTGGAAGTGATCAGAAAGTCATTCCAACAGTTTTAAATGCATTTGAAGTAATAAATGCTGCAAGAGAAGGGTATTAAAGACAAATAATTGATGAAGAACCTCAGATCAACATAGTGTATTTAATGAGACTAACAGAAAGTGCAACTGAGTGTACGGTGCCTCAATTGCAGGTAGCCGTTCCAGAAAAAAAGGGACCAGTACTCGGGGAGCGTTGAGATTTGTCTCTTCTTCAACGAACAAATTCAAATCTCCAAGTATAAATAATTCAAGATTCAAGAGTTAAGGACAAGCAACACGTTTTGAGAGCAAATTCAATGAGCAAAATTTCTCTAAGTCTCAAACTTAAGAACAGAAACTTATCAGCTTAGTCATTTGTTAATGAAAGCCTAAGTTGAAGATCAAATATACATACAAATCTGAGTGATTATGTTATAAGAGAGTGTTGTGAGAAGTATAGATCCGTCTAAGTGAGTGATATAGCTTCAGAGAGTGTTGTATACTGTAAACTGTGTGATTATAGTATAACCCAAGATCTAAGTGACTTGGAAGAGTGGACTAAAAGACATTCATGTCCATATAACCACTATAAAAATTATGTGTTTTTGTTTGTTGCATTTTTACTTATTTCAAAAGACTTTAAACATACAAACTGAACAAAAGTATTTTTAGAGGAGGTTAAAACTGGGGATAAAATATTTTGATCAAGAAAACAACTTGTTAAAAAATACTTGTAATATCCGCTGCAAGTATTTCAAACTCTGATTATATTTGAATCAGATAAGTAAAATCAGACGAGTGGTCAACTCTACAGATTAAGCTAACTGAGCAATCACTGAAGTAGTCTCACGAACCCTTGATCAACTTACTCTGCTGATAAGAAAAGTTAGATAAATTTTTGAAAGTTTACAGAGGTCTATTCAACCCCCCACCCCTCTAGACCTCATTTGATCACTTGGTACCAACAATCTTTCTTTTTACCAAATCTCCATTAATTTCCTTTCTATTTTCTTCTACCGAACCATACAATATTTGGAGACTAAGTATCCCACATTGGTTGAAAATCATAGTTAAGTCCACTTTATAATGTCTTGGGCAACCCTCACCTTACATGCTAGCTTTTGAGGTTGAGTTAAACCCAAGCTATGAAAGTGAACTTAATCCAATACATGTGGTGAACTCTAATACAACAACAAAAATTCCTCCATTCAAGTATACAACAAAAATCAAAGAAAGTCATGTGAGTGGACTTAACCCAAACCATATGGTGAATTCTAATACAACAACAAAAACTTCTCCATCAATTTCATTCTTTAAGCACTTGATTTTCACCCCGTGTTTTTGAAGTTTACATCCAATTTTTAATGAAAAATGCAAAAGTGTCCAAAGATCTGAATGTATTTTTTGAAAAAGCTTGGTATGAAAAGTGTCGAGTTGATAAAAGTTTGGTATGAAAAGTGTTTTTCCTCGTTTCTGAAGTTAATGGGCGCGTGTGCACGTTTTGCACACGCGCGTTATTCCCTCAAATTTTTAATGGAAATGCAAAAGTATCCAAAGTTCTGAAGTCTGAAATGTGTTTTTTGAAAATGCTTTGTATGAAAAGTGTAGAGTTGATAAAAGTTTGGTATGAAAAGTGTTTTTCCCTCCTAATTTAGTAGCCTCGTAGATTGTTTAAAATCCCAAATTTTCTTCTACATCTCGGTGGCTATATTTCCTCAGTGGAAGTAATAGATATGCACATGGTGGCTAAAAAAAAATTCATTTTTTTCGTTACAAATGATAAATGACCGATCGGGTCGGGACGGATCCCAAAATACCTAACCCAAACGCTCACCCCAAAAAACATTGTTTGATTGGCCAAAAAACCTTAATTCTAACAACTGGTACAATTTAATTGATCTATAAAAACAAATATTGAAAATTATCAGAAAAAAATTTAGACTTTTTTTAAATTGACTTTATGCATATGGATTGAATCAAATCTAGTGTAATCCTAAAATATAAACTATAAATCTAAATTGAGGACTAATTAATAAATTATTTTATCTGATATTATTTAATTTTACGCATGTTTTATTCGTCGACAATAACATATAACTATGTTATTATGATATCATTTTATGTAATTGACAAATAGGTGGCGGAGATTAAGACTCCGATTCTGTCCACCTTAATGAATAATTACCGTTTTTCCTTTTTTCATCTTACTTTCATAACTTTATATAAACACACACACAATTTCATTCGCAAAGGCATTCATGATAATTTTTGTTTTGTTCATAGTTGATACATTTAGATCCCTCATTATTTCTTTCAAAACTCCATATATTATTATAATCATAGTGAAAAATTATTGCCCAAATCCAATTAATTTGGTTCGATTTTCAGTCACATATCAAATATATATACCACCATGGCAAAACATTTGAGCTGCAGCTTTTCTACCATGCAGGAAGCTTTGACTGGAAATGTGACTTTATCGGTTACTTGTGTAGTCTGGAGCCCTGATGACTTTATCAGTTACTTGTGTAGTCTGGAGCCCTGATGGATGTTTATTTGGTACGTCCTCAAAATTATCTGCTACGACATGGAGTGTATATATATATATATATACACATACATTTCTTCATTTTCCAGAAAATTAAATAAAATTTTGAATATAATCAAACATGAGTTGATTATTCCAAGAATGTTGTGAGGATATATTCTTACAATGTTATAACTAAGAAGACAAAATTGCAACATCAGGTACGAACTTAATTCTAAATCTTACTATATATGGAGAAATGTTACTTGCCTGCAGGACTTTGTAGTTATGACAGTTGATGTAATATTTCTCCATATATAGTTAGTTAGATTTAGAATTAAATTATTCCCTGGTGTTGCAATTTCGCCTTCTTAGTTATAACGTTGTAAGAATATATCCTCACAACATTCTTGGAATAACCAATTCCTGTTCGTTTATATTTAAAAAATTATTTAATTTAATGGAAAATGAAGAAATGCATATATATATATATATATATATATATATATATATATACTTCATGTTGTAGCAGATAATTTTGAAGACATACCAAATATACATCCATCAGGGCTCCAGACTACACGAGTAACTGATATAGTCATCAGAGCTCCAGACTACAGAAGTAATCGATAAAGTCACATTTCCAGTCAAAGCTTCGTGCGTGGTAGAAAAGCTGCAGCTCAAATGTTTTGTGATGGTGGTATGTATACTTGATATGTGACTGAAAATTGAACCAACTTAATTGGATTTCGGCAAGAATATATGTGATGGTGATATGTATAATAATATATGGTGTGTTATGAAAGAAATATTGAGGGATCTAAATGTACCAACTATGAACAAAGCCAAATTATCATGAATGCCTTTACGAATGAAATTTGTGTGTGTTTATATAAATTTATGAAAGTAAGATAAAAAAAAAAAGGAAAAAATGGTAATTAAGGTGGACAGGATCGGAGTCTTAATCTCCGCCACTTAATTATCAATTGCATAAATTTTGATTTCTGTTATATATGTGATATCATAATAATATAGTTATATGATATTGTCGAAACATAAAACATGTGTTCAATTAAATAATAACAGATAAAATAATATATTAATTAGTCCTCAATTTAGATTTATATTTTATATTTTAGTATTACATTAGATTTAATTCCATTCATAAGCATATAGTCAATTTAAAAAAAGTCTCAATTTTTTTCTGACAATTTTCAATATTTGTTTTTATAGATCAATTAAATTGTACCATTTGTTAGAATTAAGGTGTTCTGGCCAATAAAATAATGTTTTTTGGGGTGGGCGTTTGGGTCAGGTATTTCGGGACCCGTCCCAACCCGATCGGGTATTTCTCATTTGGAATGAAAAAATGATTTTTTTGGACATTTAGGGTCGGGTATCCATTACCCGAAATATTTGTTCGAGTTGGATTTTGGGTATTGATTTTACTCCGCAGCGGGTATTTTGGGATCCGCCAGATATAGGTATTGAATAATTTTTTTTACCCAATTATAAATTAAAATGACATGACATTTGAGTGGTCTTGGCCAAAATTTATTCTCCTTTTTCATTATCAAATGTGTTACTATATTAAATAATTTAAATTTCTTGTACAATTTACATATATTTAAAAAAAAGTGAAGAATAGTGTTCGAACCAGTATTTCACCAAGCAAAAATCTTCTGGAAAATGACTATGTTTCAATTTTATTATTGTTTTTGTGATTAGGGTATGTGATTTATCTTTTAGGATTATTGTATTATTATTTTGAATTCCTTTATTGAGAAAAAGGTTTTCGGGCTACCCTAACTCGGAAAGGAGGGTACCCGAATATTGAATACCCACATAAACGGGACAGATTATGGGTGTAAAAAATTAACACCTGTCGAGTTGGGTACTCAACTCGAAATACCTAACCCATGCCCACCTTACAAATTTTACATTCCCAAGTGTTTAAGGGGATATTGATGTATTTTTGCCATGATTTGGGGAAAAAAAATATTTAGTTTTGGAAATGTGCACGTCACATGACCTATTATTTATATTTAGTATTTTATTTATTGGTCTTCTTAATTGCGATTTTGGGACAATTATTTTTGGAATGTATAAGGTATTAATATGTTCAAGGTATTTTTTTTTTATATTTTCTTTTCTCCAAAGTCGAGATTAGGAAGATCAAATTTTTTATTTTTTATTTTTTAATTTTTTTAGGAATCACAACTAGGATTTTGAGAAAAAAATTGAATTTTTTGTTCCATAAACGTGATTAGGAAGAGCATTAAAAAATATTGATACACAATCGCAAGTAGAAAATATTGCGTTTCAAAAAATTGGGATTAAAAAGAATAAAAAAATAACATTGTCCCAAAATTAGTATTATAAAAAGAAAGAAAAAAGATAATAAGTTTTTGTACTAAAATCACACACATGATCCATACTAATTCTTTTCATTTTAATTTTGAAAATTTATGGTCAAAATTTTCAATTCTCCTTTATAAGCATAAAAATGAAGCTTAGTTCTCAAAAGAACCGAAATGTCCCAAATTTGCTTCACTTTTATAAGGTAAAATTGTCAGCCCAAAGGCTTAGGGGATTTTACACTTGCCATCAGTCATAACTTAACGGACTAGTTTGACCTTTTTGTCGTGAAACATATATATTTATTCTATATATATATATATATATATATATATATATACATTGAAAAAAGTAGAAAATATGCACTATCTATTTTCTAGGTTCATGATTAGAGTTGAACATTCGGTAAAAATCGGACCAAATTTCAGTATTCTTTTGGTTTGGTAATTTTCATACGACAGACCACCTAATACAATTTTCATATTGGATTTCCATAAATTAGCTCCAAGAAATACAATTAACTTTGTTCTTTCTTTCCCGAATAAATATACCCAATGTTTATAAAAAATTAAAAGAATTTAAGAAAGGTTGAACCTTTTCTTTTCACATAAAATTCAAAAGGAAAAATTAATTCCAATAGTAGGATATAAAGAAATCTTACCTCGAAGTGAGATAACTTGAAGAATTTGTGCGATGAAGCTGAAAATTGAGTGATCGCGGAGGAGGAGGAATGGTTGCGGCGTGCGGAAAAAAGCATGTCTAGGGGAGGGCTGTGAGAGAAGAAGTGAAGTGAGCGGGCTTTTTTTTTTTTTTTTTTTTTTGATTGAATGAAAGTAGAAGATTGTATTGTAAATTAGGTTTAGGAATTATTAGGATAAAAAAAAAATCGGTACTATCGGGTTTGTTCGGAAAACCGACCGATAATAACGAAAACCTACTACTACCAAGGGTCGGTTCTTGAGCAGAAAGATTTATTAATCAATCCATACCAATTTCGGTCCGCTTTGGTCCGTTCCGATCGATTCCTCGAATCATGCTCAACCCTACTCAAGGTGTTGTTTTAACTTTATATTAGTAAATTCACAAAATCTTCGCAACTATTTATATGTTTCACTAAATAGAATCATCATCAAATTTCTTATAATTAAAATGCGATTTACATGGAAATCAATCCTCATTTAAGATATTGATTATGTTCTCTATGATTAAAGATGGTTTTGAGTTCATCCCTTAATAATTTGTCACTCTCATCCATATGGTTACCTTTTTTATACTATAAACATATTTTAGCCTGACAAGAAAAAATAATAAAAAAAAGTAAAATTAGAAGAATAAATATTTTTTGGAGTTAAGATTAAAATTGTCAAAGATAATCGGAGTATTTTTGTCGATGAATTTTATACATGTGAACCCTAATTCGATTTTACCCGATAGCTAACTGCCGCTATCAATCACTACAAGAAAAAGGGAAATTTCGACGAATTTTTCACAATAACAATGCAAACCCTAATTTCCACAATATCACAATAACAATTCAAAATCCGAAATTGAAGGATTAAAGAGCAATTATACCTTAGAATGTTTCAAGAAGACTTGTGGTGGTGGTGGTGTAGGGCTGGAGCCGCGGCGGAGGCGTGGCACGGATCTGGAGCTGGAGCCACGGCGGAGTTTGAGCTAGAGTGGTGCTCGGGCTGGCTGGGTCGAATGGAGAAAGAGACGAAGATGATTTGCAGTGGAAGACCCGCGGCGATTTGGAAGAATTAAAGGAGGAGAATGAGAGATTTGGAAGAGGAAGTGTAGCGGGCTGCGGCTGGGTCGAATGGAGAAATTTTTGATTTAGGGTAATTAAATAGGATTTCGGCGAATTTTTTATTTTCGTATATATATATATATATATATATATATATATATATATATATATATATATTTTAAATCATTAAATTTCGACGGACATTGTTTTCCATCGAAATTTATTTATGTATTTTTTTTTACGAAGTTACTCCATTTCGACGAAAAAGAATATGTCGAAATTATAAAAATTTGATGGATATTGTTTTTCGTTGAAATTTAGGTATTTTTCTTATTTTTTACGAAATTACTCCATTTCAACGAAAAAGAATCCGTCGAAATTATAAAAATTATAATTTCAACGGGTATTGTTTTCCATCGAAATTTATTTATTTTTCTTTTTTTATTAATTTTTTCGCGATATTATTCAATTTCTACGAAAATTGGATTCCATCGAAATTTATTTTTTTCCATTTTTTTATAAATAATTTTCGACATATTATTTCGACCGAAATTAAATATGTCGAAATTAATTCCGACGAATTTATATTCCTTTTCTCCAAAGTATAAGGTATAAATATGTTGATGGTATTTTTTTTTTTATAATTCCTTTTCTCCAAAGTTGCGATTTGGAAGAACATACCTTTTAGTTTTTAATTTTTTTTTTGTTCTGAAATCGCAACTACGATGTGGAGAAAAATATAGTTTGTTTTTTATTTTTAATTTTGTTACATAAACGCGATTAGGAATAGCAACTAGAAAATACTGTCCCACAATCGTGATTAGAAAATGCAAAAAATTTCTCGTTAAACATCTGATGTTCCAAAACAATTAGGATTTTGGAAAAAAAGAAATCATATAAATTTTGTACAAAAATCATGCATACGATCCTTAATTTTTTTCCTTTTTAATTGAAAATTCAAGGTCAAAATTTTCAATTCACCTTTATAAGCTTGAAACTGAAGCTCGCTTCTCAGTTGGACCGAAATATCCCAAATTTGCTTCACTTTTATGAGGTACAACTGCCAGATCAAAAGCCTATGGGACAATTTTCTCTCTCTTATGCTTGTTGTAAACACCACATATACTAAAATATATGTTTAGATACCATAATTATTTGGTAAAAACGAGTTACAGTATAAATTGTTATATATGGAGGATCTCTGTGATAACGGAGAATTGAGGAAGACGATGATGGTAAATCAAAAGAAGAGAGTTTGGTATTGAATGGAATTGGAAAAAGCGATTTCCCACTAAGTTATAGAGGGAAAAACACTTTTCGTACCAAATTTTTTTATCAACTCGACACTTTTCATACCAAGCATTTCCGGGAAACACATTTCATACCACAATTTCAGAACGTTGAACACTTTTACATTTTCCGTTAAAAATTGGACGGAATAACGCGCTTGTGCAACATGTGCCTTTCTTCTGAAACGAGGGAAAAACACTTTTCACACCAAATATTTATCAACTCGACACTTTTCATACGAAGCTTTATCAAAAACACATTTCATACCACAATTTTAAAACTTTGGATACTTTTCAATTTTCTGTTAAAAATTATAAGGACTAATGCGCATGTAACATCATAAACAGATGACGAAAATCACGTGATGAGTAGTAATTGCATTTGGGCAAGGAAACCTGATTTTTCCCTCCTTCTTACACAACATTTCCCTCCATTTTTTCTCCATCTTACACTCCATTAATTTTCTCTATATTTGTTGGATAAAGATGAAGCTAAAGAATTGAAGGGAGGTTTTGATAATTTTCAAATGTCATCCGCTAAGTAATGGAAGTTTAGCCAACCTCAGAAAAAATTTAACCAAAGTAGATAAGCAAAATCAGAAGGGTTAAATATGTTGCATTCGGAATCAGATAGGTGGATTTTCAGCAGACTCAAATCAGATGAGTTCGATTTGACATCAGAAGAGTGGAAGTGATCAGAAAGTCATTCCAACAGTTTTAAATGCATTTGGAGTAATAAATGCTGCAAGAGAAGGGTATTAAAGATAAATAATTGATGAAGAATCTCGGATCAACATAGTGTATTTAATGAGACTAACAGAAAGTGCAACTGAGTGTACGGTGCCTCAAATGCCGGTAGCCGTTCCAGAAAAAAAGGGACCAGTACTCGGGGAGCGTTGAGATTTGTCTCTTCTTCAACGAACAAATTCAGATCTCCAAGTATAAATAATTCAAGATTCAAGAGTTAGAGACAAGCAACACGTTTTGAGAGCAAATTCAATGAGCAAAATTTCTCTAAGTCTCAAACTTAAGAACAGAAACTTATCGGCTTAGTCATTTGTTAATGAAAGCCTAAGTTGAAGATCAAATATACATACAAATCTAAGTGATTATTTTAGAAGAGAGTGTTGTGAGAAGTGTAGATCCGTCTAAGTGAGTGATATAGCTTCAGAGAGTGTTGTATACTGTAAACTGTGTGATTATAGTATAACCCAAGATCTAAGTGACTTGGAAGAGTGGACTAAAAGACATCCGTGTCTACATAACCACTATAAAAATTATGTGTTTTTCTTTGTTGCATTTTTACTTATTTCAAAAGACTTCAAACATACAAACTGAACAAAAGTATTTTTAAAGGAGGTTAAAACTGGGGATAAAATCTTTTGATTAAGAAAACAACTTGTTAAAAAATACTTGTAATATCTGCTGCAAGTATTTCAAACTCTAATTATATTTGAATCAGATAAGTAAAATCAGACGAGTGGTCAACTCTACTGATTAAGCTAAGTGAGCAATCACTGAAGTAGTCTCACTAACCCTTGATCAACTTACTCTGCTGATAAGAAAAGTTAGAGAAATTTTTGAAAGTTTACCCTTGATCTTTTGAAAGTTTCCTTTTTATTTTCTTCTGCCGAACCATACAATATTTGGAGACTAAGTATCCCACATTGGTTGAAAATCATAGTTAAGTCCACTTTATAATGTCTTGGGCAACCCTCACCTTACATGCTAGCTTTTGAGGTTGAGTTAAACTTAACCTATGAAAGTGAACTTAGTCCAAACCATGTGGTGAACTCTAATAAAAATTCCTCCATTCAAGTATACAAGAAAAATCAAAGAAAGTCATGTGAGTGGACTTAACCCAAACCATATGGTGAATTCTAATACAACAACAAAAACTCCTTCATCAATTTCATTCTTTAAGCACTTGATTTTCTCCACGTGTTTTTGAAGTTTCCATCCAATTTTTAATGAAAAATGCAAAAGTGTCCAAAGATCTGAAATTGTGGTATGAAATGTATTTTTTGAAAAAGCTTTGTATGAAAAGTGTCAAGTTGATAAATGTTTGGTATGAAAAGTGTTTTTCCTCGTTTATGAAGTTAATGGGCGCGTGTGCATGTTTTGCACACGCGCGTTATTCCCTCAAATTTTTAACGGAAATGCAAAAGTATCCAAAGTTCTGAAATTATGGTGTGAAATGTGTTTTTTGAAAAAGCTTTGTATGAAAAGTGTAGAGTTGATAAAAGTTTGGTATGAAAAGTGTTTTTCCCTCCTAATTTAGTAGCCTCAAAGATTGTTTAAAATCCCAAATTTGCTTCTACATCTCGGTGGCTACATTTCTCAGTGGAATTAATAGATATGCACGTGGTGGCTAAAAAAAATCCATTTTTTTGTTACAAATGAGAAATACCCGATCGGGTCTGGACGGATCCCAAAATACCTAACCCAAACGCTCACCCCAAAAAATATTATTTGATTGGCCAGAACACCTTAATTCTAACGACTGCTACAATTTAATTGATCTATAAAAACAAATATTGAAAATTATCAAAAAAAAATTGAGACTTTTTTTAAATTGACTCTGTGCTTATGAATTGAATCACATCTAGTGTAATCCTAAAATATAAACTATAAATCTAAATTGAGGACTAATTAATATATTATTTTATCTGATATTATTTAATTGAACGCATGTTTTAATTTTCGACAATATCATATAACTATGTTATTATGATATCATATATTCATGATAGTTTTTGTTTTGTTCATAGTTGGTACATTTAGATCCCTCAATATTTCTTTGAAAACTCCATATATTATTATAATCATAGTGAAAAATTATTGCCCAAATCCAGTTAATTTGGTTCGATTTTCAGTCACATATCATATATATATATATATACCACCATGACAAAACATTTGAGCTGCAGCTTTTCTACCATGCAGGAAGCTTTGACTGGAAATGTGACTTTATCGGTTACATGTGTAGTCTGGAGCCCTGATGACTTTATCAGTTACTTGTGTAGTCTGGAGCCCTGATGGATGTTTATTTGGTACGTCCTCAAAATTATCTGCTACGACATGGAGTATATATATATATATATATATATATATATATATATACATTTCTTCATTTTCCATCAAATTAAATAAAATTTTTAATATAATCGAACATGAGTTGATTATTCCAAGAATGTTGTGAGGATATAATCTTACAATGTTACAACTAAAAAGAGAAAATTGCAACATCAGGTCCCAACTTAATTTTAAATCTTACTATATATGGATAAATGTTACTTGCCTGCAGGACTTTGTAGTTATGACAGTTGATGTAATATTTCTCCATATATAGTTAGTTAGATTTAGAATTAAGTTATTCCCTGGTGTTGCAATTTCGCCTTCTTAGTTATAACGTTGTAAGAATATATCCTCACAACATTCTTGGAATAACCAATTCCTGTTCGTTTATATTAAAATTTATTTAATTTGATGGAAAATGAAGAAATGCATATATATATATATATATATATATATATATATATATATATATATATATATACACTTCATGTCGTAGCAGATACTTTTGAAAAAACATACCAAATACACATCCATCAGGGCTCCAGACTACACGAGTAACTGATATAGTCATCAGAGCTCCAGACTACAGAAGTAATCGATAAAGTCACATTTCCAGTCAAGCTTCGTGCATGGTAGAAAAGCTGCAGCTCGAATGTTTTGTGATGGTGGTATGTATACTTGATATGTGACTGAAAATTGAACCAACTTAATTGGATTTGGGCAAGAATTTTTCACTATGATTATAATAGTATATGGTGTGTTATGAAAGAAATATTGAGGGATCTAAATGTACCAACTATGAACAAAATCAAATTATCATGAATGCCTTTGCGAATGAAATTGTGGGTGTGTTTATATAAAGTTATGAAAGTAAGATAAAAAAAAGGAAAAAACGGTAATTAAGGCGGACATGATCAGAGTCTTAATCTCCGCCACTTAATTATCAATTGCATAAATTTTGATTTTTGTTATATATATGATATCATAATAATATAGTTATATGATCTTTCTGTTTGAGGTTACAAACAGCAGGAGCGGGGCAACAATGGGAGCATACACGTACGTATGTGTCGGAGCTATGGAAGAAGAAACAATCGGATGTGATGAGGTTTTTGCTTCGGGTTCGATGCTGGGAGTACCGTCAGCTTCCCGCCGTTGTACGTGTCACCCACCCGACCCGACCCGACAAGGCCCGCCGCCTCGGGTACAAAGCCAAACAGGGATATGTGATTTACCGTGTTCGTGTCAGGCGTGGTGGAAGGAAGAGGCCAGTTCCTAATGGTATTGTGTATGGTAAGCCCACCAACCAGGGAGTTACTCAGCTTAAGTTCCAACGCAGCAAACGATCAGTCGCAGAGGAGAGAGCTGGGAGGAAACTTGGCGGTCTTAGAGTTCTGAATTCTTACTGGATCAACGAGGATTCAACTTACAAGTATTTTGAAGTCATATTGGTTGATACAGCACATACTACTGTACGCAATGATCCAAGAATCAATTGGCTCTGCAATCCAGTACACAAACACAGGGAGCTAAGGGGTCTAACTTCTGCTGGAAAGAAGTACAGGGGTCTCAGAGGAAAGGGTCACTTGCACCACAAAGCACGTCCTTCAAGAAGGGCTACCTGGAAGAGAAACCAGACTCTTTCCCTTCGTCGTTATCGCTGACCATGATGATTTTTTTTTTTGGGAAAAACTATTATATAACCAACTTAATTTAATTGTTTCCAGGGTATAAATTTTTGCCAAGTTTGATAAAAAGTTTATGGTTTATTGTGTTGGACATCTTGGATATCATTCTTTGCAGTTTGCAACTCGTGGGACTTCTTGCCTTTCTTTTTTTTTTTAAAAAAAAAAAAAATAATATAGTTATATGATATTGTCAAAAAATAAAATATGTGCTCAGTTAAATAATAACAGATAAAATAATATATTAATTAGTCCTCAATTTAGATTTAGATTTTATATTTTAGTATTACACTAGATTTAATACAATTCATAAGCATATAGTCAATTTAAAAAAAGTCTCAATTTTTTTTTTCTGACAATTTTCAATATTTGTTTTTATAGATCAAATTAATTGTACCATTTGCTAGAATTAAGGTGTTCTGGCCAATAAAATAATATTTTTTGGGGTGGGCGTTTGGGACAGGAATTTCGGGACCCGTCCCAACCCGATCGGGTATTTCTCATTTGGAATGAAAAAAATGATATTTTGGACATTTAGGGTCGGGTGTCCATTACCCGAAATATTTGTTCGAGTTGGATTTTGGGTATTGATTTTACTCCGAAGCGGGTATTTTGGGATCCGCCAGATATAGGTATTGAATAATTTTTTTTACCCAATTATAAATTAAAATGACATGACATTTGAGTGGTCTTGGCCAAGATTTATTCTCCTTTTTCATTATCAAATGTGTTACTATATTAAATAAATTAAATTTCTTGTACAATTTACATATATTTAAAAAAAAAAGTGAAGAATAGTGTTCGAACCAGTATTTCACCAAGCAAAAATCTTCTGGAAAATGACTATAATCAAATTTTATTATTGTTTTGGTGATTAGGGTTTGTGATTTATCTTTTAGGATTATTGTATTTTTATTTGAATTCCTTTATTGAGAAAAATGTATTCGGGCTACCCTAACTCGGAAAGGAGGGTACCCGAATATTGAATACCCACATAAACGGGACAGATTATGGGTGTAAAAAATTAACACCAGTCGAGTTGGGTACTCAACTCGAAATACCTGACCCGTGCCCACCCTACAAATTTTACAATCCCAAGTGCTTAAGGGGATATTGAAGTATTTTTGCCATGATTTGAGGAAAAAAAAAAAAGATTTAGTGTTGGAAATGTGTACGTCACATGACCTATTATTTATATTTAATATTTTATTTATTGGTCTTCTTAATTTCGATTTTGGGACAATTATTTTTGAAATGTATAAGGTATTAATATGTTCAAGGTATTTTTTTTTTTTTATATTTTCTTTTCTCCAAAGTCGAGATTAGGAAGATCAAAATTTTTATTTTTTATTTTTTTTAGGAATCACAACTAGGATTTTGAGAAAAAAATTGAATTTTTTGTTCCATAAACGTGATTAGGAAGAGCATTAAAAAAATGTTGATCCACAATCGCGATTAGAAAATATTGCGTTTCAAAAAATTGGGATTAGGAAGAATAAAAAAATAACATTGTTCAAAAATTAGTATCATAAAAAGAAAGAAAAAAGATAATAAGTTTTTGTACTAAAATCACGCACATGACCAATACTAATTATTTTCTTTTAATTTTGAAAATTTATGGTCAAACTTTTCAATTTTCCTTTATAAGCATATAAATGAAGCTTAGTTCTCAAATGAACCGAAATGTCCCAAATTTGCTTCACTTTTATAAGGTAAAATTGTCAGCCTAAAGGCTTAGGGGATTTTCAACTTGCCATCGGTCATAACTTAATGGACTAGTTTGACTTTTTGTCGTGAAACATATATATTTATTATATATATATATATATATATATATATATATATATAGAAGAAATTAGAAAATATGCACTATCTATTTTCCAGGTTCATGATTAGATCAGAACATTCGGTAAAAATCGGACCAAATTTCAGTATTCTTTTGGTTTGGTAATTTTCATATGACAGACCACCTAATACAATTTTCATATTGGATTTCCATAAATTAGCTCCAAGAAATACAATTAACTTTGTTCTTTCTTTCCCGAATAAATATACCCAAAGTGTATGAAAAATTAAAAGAATTTAGAAATGTTGAACTTTCTCTTTTCACATAAAATTCAAAAGGAAAAACTAATTCCAATAGTAGGATATAAAGAAATCTTACCTCGAAGTGAGATAACTTGAAGAATTTGTGCGATGAAGCTGAAAATTGATTGATCGCGTAGGAGGAGGAATGGTTGCGGCAGTGCGGAAAAAAGGCATGTCTAGGGGAGGGCTGTGAGAGAGAAGAAGTGAAATTCGGTACTATCGGTTTTGTTCGGAAAACCGACCGATAATAACAAAAACCGACTACTACCAAGGGTCGGTTCTTGAGCAGAAAGATTTATTAATCAATCTATACCAATTTCGGTCCGCTCTGGTCCGTTCCGATCGATTCCTCGAATCATGCTCAACCCTACTCAAGGTGTTGTTTTAACATATTTTTATATTAGTAAATTCACAAAATCTTCGCAACTATTTATAGGTTTCACTAAATAGGATCATCATCAAATTTCTTATAATTAAAATGCGATTTACATGGAAATCAATCCTCATTTATGATATTGATTATGTTCTCTATGATTAAATATGGCTGTGAGTTCTTTTAAGCTCAAATATGGATGAGTACATCCCTTAATAATTTGTCACTCTCATCCATATGGTTACCTTTTTTATACTATAAACATATTTTAGCCTGACAAGAAAAAAATTAAAAAAAAAAGTAAAATTAGAAGAATAAATATTTTTTGGAGTTGAGATTAAAATTGTCAAAGATAATCAGAGTATTTTTGTCGATGAATTTTATACATGTGAAACCTAATTCGATTTTACCCGATAGTTAACCCCCGCTATCAATCACTGCAAGAAAAAGGGAAATTTCGAGGGATTTTTCACAATAACAATTCAATCCCTAATTTTCACAATATCACAATAACAATTAAAAATCCGAAATTGAAGGATTAAAGAGCAATTATACCTTAGAATGTTTCAAGAAGACTTGTAGTGGTGGTGGTGTAGGGCTGGAGCCGCGGCGGAGGCGTGGCACGGATCTGGAGCTGGGGCCACAGCGGAGTTTGAGCTAGAGTGGCGCTCGAGCTGGCTGGGTCGAATGGAGAAAGAGACGACGGTGATTAGCAATGGAAGACCCGCGGCGATTTGGAAGAATTAAAGGAAGAGAATTAGAGATTTGGAAGAGGAAGTGTAGCGGGCTGCGGCTGGGTCGAATGGAGAAATTTTTGATTTAGGGCAATTAAACAGGATTTCGACGGATTTTTTATTTTCGTTTATATATATATATATATATATATATATATATTTGAAATCATTAAATTTCGACGGACATTGTTTTCCATCGAAATTTATGTATTTTGTTTTTCCGAAGTTACTCCATTTCGACGAAAAAGAATATGTCGAAATTATTAAAATTTGATGGATATTGTTTTCCGTCGGAATTTATGTATTTTTTTTTTTAACGAAATTACTCCATTTCAACGGAAAAGAATCCGTCGATATTATAAAAATTATAATTTCGACAGGTATTGTTTTCCATCGAAATTTATTTATTTTTCTTTTTTTATTAATTTTTTCGCGATATTAGTCAATTTCGACGGAAACTAATCCGTCGAAATTATAAATATTACGACGGAAATTGGTTTCCATCGAAGTTTGTTTTTTCCCTTTTTTTATAAATAATTTTCGACATATTATTTCGACCGAAATTAAATCTGTCGAAACTAATTTCGACGGATTTTATATTCCTTTTCTCAAAAGTATAAGGTATTAATATGTTGATGGTATTTTTTTTTATAATTCATTTTCTCCAAAGTTGCGATTAGGAAGAACATAACTTTTAGTTTTTAATTTTTTTTTGTTCTGAAATCGCAACTACGATTTGGAGAAAAATATAGTTTGTTTTTTATTTTTAATTTTGTTACATAAACGCGATTAGATATAGCAACTAGAAAATACTGTCCCACAATCGTGATTAGAAAATGCAATAATTTTCTCGTTAAAAATCTGATGTTCCAAAATCGCAATTAGGATTTTGGCAAAAGAGAAATCATATAAATTTTGTACTAAAATCATGCGTACGATCCTTAGTTTTTCTAGCGGGCCTAAAAGCCCTTCTTTCTTACAATAGTCTCATTCTTATCTCATTCTATGGATTTAACAACAGACAGAGTTTTCCTTTCTATTTGAAAATTCAAGGTCAAAATTTTCAATTCACCTTTATAAGCTTGAAACTGAAGCTCGCTTCTCAGTTGGACCAAAATATCCCAAATTTGCTTCACTTTTATGAGGTACAACTGCCAGATCAAAAGCCTATTGGACAACTTGCCAGGGGCCATAAGTTAACGGACTAGTTTAACCTTTTTGTTGTGGAACATATATAATTATTCTGTAGACATATATGTCAACTTTTTTAAAAAATATGCACATTCTATTTTTAGACTTGTGATTTAAATCCACATTGTTATCACATATTTAAATCCTAAGTTTTCCATTTCACGTTCACAATTTTATCTCTCTTATGCTTGTTGTAAACACCACATATACTAAATTATATGTTTAGATACCATAATTGCTTGGTAAAAACGAGTTAAAATATAAATTGTTATATATGGAGAATCTCTGTGATAACGGAGAATTTAGGAAGACGATGATGGTAAATCAAAAGAAGAGAGTTTGGTATGAATGGAACTGGAAAAAGCTATTTCCCACTAAGTTATAGAGGGAAAAACACTTTCCGAACCAAACTTTTTTATCAACTCGACAATTTTCATACCAAGCATTTTCGAGAAACACATTTCATACCACAATTTCAGAACGTTGAACACTTTTACATTTTCCGTTAAAAATTGGACGGAATAACGCGCGTGTGCAACACGTGCCTAACTTCTGAAACGAGGGAAAAACACTTTTCACACCAAATATTTATCAACTCGACACTTTTCATACGAAGCTTTATCAAAAACACATTTCATACCACAATTTTAAAACTTTGGATACTTTTGAGTTTTCTATTAAAAATTAGACGGACTAATGCGCATGTAACATCATAAACAGATGAAGAAAATCACGTGATGAGTAGTAATTGCATTTGGGCAAGGAAACCTGATTTTTCCCTCCTTCTTACACAACATATCCCTCCATTTTTACTCCATTAATTTTCTCTATCTTTGTTGGATAAAGATGAAGATAAAAAATTGAAGGGAGGTTTTGATAATTTTCAAATGTCATCCGCTAAGTAATGGAAGTTTAGCCAACCTCAGAAAAGATTTAACCAAAGAAGATAAGCAAAACCAGAAGGGTTAAATATGTTGCATTCGGAATCAGACAGGTGGATTTTCAGCAGAGTGGAAGTGATCAGAAAGTCAATCCAAAAGTTTTAAATGCATTTGGAGTAATAAATGCTGCAAGAGAAGGGTATTAAAGACAAATAATTGATGAAGAACCTCAGATCAGCATAGTGTATTTAATGCGACTAACAGAAAGTGCAACTGAGTGTACGGTGCCACAAATGAAGGTAGCCGTTCCAGAAAAAAAAAAGGGACCAGTACTCAGAGAGCGTTGAGATTTGTCTCTTCTTCAACGAACAAATTCAAATCTCCAAGTATAAATAATTCAAGATTCAAGAGTTAGAGACAAGCAACACGTTTTGAGAGCAAATTCAATGAGCAAAATTTCTCTAAGTCTCAAACTTAATAACAGAAACTTATCAGCTTAGTCATTTGTTAATGAAAGCCGAAGCTGAAGATCAAATATACATACAAATCTGAGTGATTATGTTAGAAGAGAGTGTTGTGAGTGTTGGGTTGCCTCGATTGTCAGAACAACATAGAGTACGAAATTTTAAAATTTTTCGAAGCACCCAAGGTCCCATATATTAGATCTCCATATTATGTATACGAAAAGCATGAATCAAAACACATAATGTATAAAACAAAGGGAGTTTCGATTTTTACCTCACCACAGGCAAGGTGGTGGCAACCTCCAACTCTGATTCTGATTCTGGTTCACGGGAGTGATTCAAATGTCTCACCTCCAGAGTTTAGTCTACACCAACTGGATTCTGGCAACACTTCTTAGTCTTAGGCTTAGAACTAGATCTAAGAGGTTTGTTAATGCAGGACTGTGCAGATCAACTTGGCAGGGCAAGATCCAGCACGAGGGAACAAGGAGGGAACTCACGGCGGCACTCGAAAGCTCACGGCCAGAAGTTGGCGGCGGCTAGCAGGTGGCGTCGCAGGGAAGGGGCGGCCGCTATGTGCAGAGGAGGCTAGGGGTTTCTGTGCTAGGGTGTTAGCTTTTTGAGCTCATGTAGAACCCTATATATAAGCCTCCTACTTGACCTAGGGTTGCAAGACTTCTTATGGGCTTTTAATTAAAGGCCCATGTCTTGCAAGCCTTCTTTAAATTAACAACCTTAATTAAATACCCAGTCCATATTAATTAATAAATTAATATTTCATTTAATTAATTAATTAAAAATTTATTAAATCAACTAATTAATTAATATCCCACTTGCATTAACACTTTAATTCATTTAATTGATTTAATTACCTTTAAATCAATTAATTTCTTTTATATCCTTTGATAACAGTCACCGTCCAATTGTATTGTGTGTGACCCTCTGGGTTCACCATCAATTGGCAGCATGCCCACGAAATCCTCGTGATTTAATTTATGAACAATAAATTGCTCCGGTCAATTAAACAACATTTAATTGACCACTCCTAGAATCAATTCCTCTATTAACTCAGGAGTACCCACACTTCATGGTCGATGTCTAGCCACAAGCCCATGAAGCCCAACTTCAGGTGAATTGATATTTGTGAACCTCGTCTCTTATAATTGCCATGTACATACGGTCCTTCTATCGACTAATATTCCCGATCAAGACTTAGGGTGTGTGAATTGATCGACACCTCTAAATTTGTCTCGATAACTATACTTTCTAATTCGGGATAATATTCCAGTGTGACTGCTAAATTTGGAAAGGCCTTTTCAAATTCGTCACCGGCTACGGTCGTAGATTCCTCGGATATATTATCTAAGAATCGTATAGGAAATTCTCTCATCCATTACGATGAGTTAATAGATTCCATATTGGTACTAACCACTCGCGTACATAACTATACGCACCCAACCTAGGCATGTTATGATCAGTCTAAGTGACATATACCTAGATCTAAGTACGCACATTCATTCACCGAATTCGCCCTAGCACCTCAAGTCAAAGGACTAAATCGTACACTATTATAATCATTGAGAAACATCCCATCACCGATATGCATCATGCGGTTCCACAATGGGTTTCTCTGTTCCGGTCGCTCGATGCGTTCAATCCTCCATTGAACCACCTACTCATATGCACTGGCCTCAAATGCCTTGCTCATGAAACGCTACAAATTCACTCCATGTGAATCATGCATACTCATACAAGTCTTGGCGATTCCTACGATACCCCGTCTCATTCGGAATCTACGACTTGGAACAGTTTTAAGATTACGACCTTAGAGACTGTTTCATGATTGCACTCAATACTAAAGTGAATCGTCCCATAGTCAAATGTAATCTAAGGATTTCATCCAATCGCTTAAATGTATTCGCGAGAGATGAAGTTGGCCATTGTTTATCCTTATACACCTATAAATAAATGTGCGTATTATTATAAAATCAAAGATTGTCTTATACCGAATAGGCCTATTACAAGCTAATTGAACTGGCTTGCTGGGCACTATTCTATCAATCTCACACTTGCCCTAAAGCCATTCACAGATGTTCCTAAGACCCATCTTCTCTAGATGTCCCTTGAACGCCTTTTGTGAAAGTGGCTTAGTTAGTGGGTCAGCCATGTTATCTTCTGATTTGACATACTCCATGTGTATGTCTTCTCTACCAATGATCTCCTGATCACATGGTATTTCCTCTGTACGTGTTTGGATTGATGGTGTGATCTCGGCTCCTTCGCTTGAGCTATTGCCTCGTTTTTGTCACATAAGACTACTACAGGTTCAACAATGCTAGGAACAACACCCAGTTCTTGGATGAAGTTTTTCATCCATGCACTTTACTTTGCTGCATCTGATGCTGCGATATATTCTGCTTCTGTGGTTGAGTCGGCAGTGGTAGACTGTTTACAGCTTTTCCAACTGACTGCTCCACCATTGATGCGGAATATGTATCCAGAGTTGGATTTGAAGTCATCCACGTCAGACTGGAAACTCGAATCAGTGAATCCTTCAAGTTTCAGTTCCCCACTACCACCGTCGACCAAAAACATATCCTTAGTCCTTCGCAGGTACTTTAAGATTGTTTTTACGGCAGTCCAGTGCTCTTCGCCTGGATTTGAATGATAGCGGCTCGTTACACTTATGGCGTGTGCTATGTCTAGTCGAGTACACACCATTGCAAACATTATGCTCCTATAGCAGAGGCATAAGGTATGAGAGACATTCTCGTCTTTTCTTCGTCGGTTGTAGGGCACATTGACTTAGAAAGAGAGATACCTTGTCTCATTGGAAGCGATCCTCTCTTGGATTCTTCCATTTTGAATCTCTTCAAAATTGTGTTGATGTACTGAGATTGGGAGAGTCCTATCATAATCTTCGATCTATCCCTATAGATACGTATGCTCAATACGTAAGATGCGTCTCCAATATCTTTCATGGAGAACTGCGCGGATAACCATGCTTTAGTCTACGCTAACATCTTGATATCATCTCCGATTAACAATATGTCATCGATGTACAAAATAATGAATTGTATCGAACTCCCACTATTCTTCTTGTACACACAAGGTTCAAATACGTTTTTGATGAAGACAAATGCTTTGACTGTCTCATCAAATCGTATGTTCCAGGTTTGGGACGCCTGTTTGAGGCCATAGATTGACCTTTGAAGTTTACACAATTTGTTCTCACTTCCTTTGGACGCAAAACCTTTAGGTTGTTGCATAAAGATCTCCTTGTCAATGTCTCCATTGAGGAAGACGGTATTTACGTCCATTAGCCATATTTCGTAGTCATGCCACGCGGCTATGGCAAGTAGTATCCAAATGGATTTCGACATCGCCACGGGAGAGATGGTTTCCTCATAGTCTATTCCAGGTCTTTGAGAATACCCTTTCGCCACTAAGCGAGCTTTATGAGTTAATATCTCTCCATTCATTCCAAGCTTGCGCTTGAAGATCCATTTGCATCCTACAGGGATAGTTCCCTCAGGTGGATCGATCAAGGTCCAAACCTTGTTGGAATGCATGGAATCCATTTCGGATTGCATGGCTTCGAGCCACGCACCCGAGTCTATGTCTGACATCGCTTCTTGATAGGTCCTTGGATCACTTTCCACTTTCTCGTTTTCGTGAATGAAACCAAATCGCTCTGGCTCCTTACGAATTCGATCAAACCTTTGAAGAGTAGGTGTACTAGTAGGTTCATTAAATTCCGGTTGAGCTCCCACTGTTTGTGAGGAAATCCTCTTCCAAGAAGTGGGCGTTCCTAGATACGAACGTATTATGTTCTTTAGGATCGAAGAACAGGTATCCAATGGATTCCTTTGGATACCCCACAAATTTGCACAAACTAGATCTATTATCTAGCTTATCTCACTTCTTGTTCTTTACATACGCTGGAGATCCCCATACTCGTAGGTACGAGTACACGGGTGCTTTACCATACCATACTTGGTGCGGCGTTGTTGGCAATGACTTCGAAGGTACTATGTTTAGTATCTTCGAGGCAGTTAATAGGGCTAGGCCCCAAAACGAAAAGGGGAGATCAGCGAAGCTCATCATGGAACGAACCATGTCTAACAAAGTTCGGTTCCTCCACTCAGACACTCCATTGAGTTGGGGCGTCCTAGGGGTAGTTCCCTGTGCGAGAATTCCATTGTTGGTCCCAAGTGGTCAGATGAGGTCTAGAGGGGGGGTGAATAGACCTCTGAAAATTTTTTGAACTTAAAAACTTTTCAGTCTTCTGTCAGCAGACTAAGCTGATGAAGAACAGTAAGCAGACTGAGCTGATCGTGAACAAATCTTGAACAGCAGACTGACCACTCTTCTTACAAATACTTAGTTGTTTTTCAGCAAAACAGTTTTCCAAAGAGTATACTTGCAGCGGATTGTTTGAAAGTGTTTTTCACAAGTAAACTAAGTTCTTAAAAGATTTTATCCCCAGTTTTGAAACTCCTTATAAAATCTTTTTGGAATTCAAAGTGTGTAAATATGCAATCTTTAAAGTATGCAAGAAGACTTAAATGCAAGATAACACAAAGAATTTTTATAGTGGTTATATGGATAAAAATCCTTTAGTCCACTCTTCCAGATCACTTAGATTCTGGGTTATACTATAATCACACATATTACAATATTTCTCCACTTACACCTAAACAACAAATGTAAAGGCTATAAGCTCACAATAGGAAGTCACTCAGAAATCCTATCCTCTAAAGTAGAATCGCTCACAAAGATGGATTCTAACTTCGCACAACACTCAGCTATTACAAAATCACTCAGATAATGTTTTTCTGTTTTCTTCAACTGGGTTTCTGTCAACAGATGACTTCCACCAGACGAGTGAGCTGTTCGAGCTTTGGAGACTTGGATAAATTTCTGCTTCGAATGCAAAATCTCTGATTGTTGTTGTGTGTCTCGCTCGTTTGAAATTCAGCTCTATTTATACTTGGATTTGAATTTATGACCGTTGAAGCAAATCACATCATCAAATCCATAGACTTAGCCCGAAATCAGAACGGCTACCTGCTACAGTACCTTTTCTGCTGTACTTTCCTGTAGCTGCATTAAATGCACTCTGCTGATCCGAGAGTTAATTCCAATCATTTGCCATTACTACCCTTCTCTTTCAGCATTTATTACACCAGGTGCATTTATTACCGTTGAACTAGTCTCATGATCCCTTCTACTCTGCTGATCGAAGCAACCCGTCTGATAGACACTCTGCTGATCAAATACTGAACTAATCTGATTTGAGTCGGCTGATGGTCTACCCTTCTGTTTGCTGTTTCAACAAGAGATCACTAGTCTTCTGGGCTTTGAACTTTGAACTCTTCTGATGTCTTCTTTTACTTGTTCAAAATTCTTCTAAGGGAACTAGGCTTTCCATACTTAGCTGATTATGATGTTTTGGAGATCATCAAAACCTTCCCTTAATAATTAACTTCTTTTCTCTTCATCTTCATCCAACAATTTCCCCCTTTTTGATGATGACAAAACTTCAGCTAAGTACCTGTACCTAAACTAAAGTTCCGATCCTCAAAAATTTCTGAGATAGAAATAGTATGTTGGATTCAAACTTGCAATTTTATAGATAATTGAACTGATTACATATTACAAGTGTTGACAGATGAAGGGTGCAAAATGAATAAAAAGATTACAAGGATTTTTAATATAAAAGGAAATCTAGCCTAGACTAGTCTTCTCCCTTCTTCTCTTCTTCAGCTTCCTTGTCTTCTTTTTCAGATTCTTCATCAGATAGTTTGGAAGTTTCAGCTTCCAATGTTTCAAAGAATCTTTTCCTCAACAGCTCTATCTTCATAAATTTGACATCAGGATCAAGCTGTTCTTCAGCTGAGTCCTTGGCAGCAGCTATTTCTTTATCAGATTGGGCTTTTGCTTTAGCTTCAGCATTGTCAGCTTCTTCATTTTCAGCATTGTCTTCTTCTGTGATTTTCTTACCTGTTGGTCTGCTTGTTCCTTCCATATTTTTATCAGTTTCACCAGCAGATTCTTCCAACACTTCAGTTTCTTCTTGATTTCCTTCTTCCCTTACAAAAGAGGTTCCAACTCTTTTCTGTCCAAATACCCTCTCTTCCCCCTTTTTGTCATCATCAGCAGGGTTGATTGGATATTGTGGCAAGGCAGGTGTAATCTGAAGTGCGTCACAGAGAAGTTTGATGTTTTCTTCCATGGCATTTATTTGAGCTTGTTGTTTGAGTTGATTGGCCTTAAAGTCTTTTACTTCTTTGAGCAAATCCTCTCCTTGATCACCCAATTGAATTTGAGTTCCTAAAATCCAATTTGATGAAGCAGTGAAGTCTTTCATCATATTCTCCAAGACTTCATTTTCTGCTTGGAGGGCCGTTTCAACTGTTTCTTCAATACGTTTCCAACCATCAGCAGTGCTTTGTGTCCTTCTTCTAAGTATGTCCATATCTTGACAAATGGACTTAGCATTTTGAGCAGTATCTTCTATCAGATTGGTCGGAATGGCAGCAACTGTTTGATTTGGTTGACGTACAGCAGCCAACACATCTGCTTTTAACTCCTCCTTCATTTCCTTCAATGATTTGTCCATCATTTGTTGAATAGAATCCAATAAAGATGTTTGTTGTAAGCTCTAAGAAGTAGAAGCAACTTCAGTTTGAGTTGGAGGTAAGGCAAGAACTTCCTTTTCAGTGGATTGTTCTTCTGCTTGAGTAGACTCTTTTGTGGTCTGATCTGCTGATCCAGAAGCAATCTCTTCTTTTCTGGTTTCATCAGCCTGACCAGGAGTGCTTTCCTTCTCCTTAGTCTGATCATCTAGCTCAGCAGCAGCCTTCCTTTCACTAATCTGATCAGCTGGAATGGTTTCTTCTCCCTTTGATTCATCAGCTGTGTCAGACTTGTCACCCTTGTCTTTGTTTTGATCAGCTGGGTCAGATATACCCACCAAATCTTCCTTTTCTTTGTCAGCAGGGGACTTTATCTTCTTAACAGTCTCAACTGTTTTCATCAAACCTTCATTATCTACAGCAGACCTGTGAGAAATCCATGTAAAATTGTCAAGAGGAATAAAAGATGAATATGGTTCCTCAGGTAGCTGTTCAAATGGTTTGATATTTGGACCATAGACGATGTGCTTGATGTTAGGAAGAGGGACCAATGAGCTTGGTTGTCCCATCAGCTTCCTAGACTTCTTTGCCCAGAGCTCCATTGCTTGAGCAATAGCCAACTTGATTGATCTTTCCTTGAGGTCTTCTGAATCATCATAATCCTCAGGGACAGACTCAAACATTTTCTTTGCTTCAGCCTTTACTATGTGACTTATTCTCAATCTTAACCTGTCCAAAAAGAATTCTGAATCAAGTGCTTGAATTAGGGATCCAGTCTCAAGCCACTTTAATACCCAGGCTTCTTCAGCATTGAAGGCTTTCCACTTGGCCATTTCAGCAGGGCTCTTTGTCAGTCTGAATTCTCTCCATCTGTTGTATCTGATCTTTTCAGAATTAAACAACGTCAGATGGTTGATTCTTTCATTTTCAGCATCTAGCCTCTTAAGAAATTCATCAAAGATAGCAGGGTCATCCCTGACAATCTCCAGAGCCAATCTGATCTCCTCTCTTCTTTTAGGCTTTATCTTTGGTGCAGGCATACCTGGTATTGGTTTGTTAGGATCTCTCTGTTCACCAATAACCACTCCACCAGTATGCTGTGGTCCATGAGCATCTTTGGTGCTTGCTTCAATAGCAGCAGCCAATTCTGCTTGCTCAACAGCATCCCTCTGCTCTTGAGTCATTTTGCTGGCTTCTTCTTCCAGCCTTTTTAGCTCTAGGCTTTTCAGCCTATCTTCTTCTGCCTTTTCTGCAGCTATCCTTTGCTTTTCAGCAGCATCCTGTCTTTTCTTTTCAGCAGCAGTTAAGTAAGTTGCAATTTTACCAGTCCTCTTCCTCCTTGATTCAGGACTTTCAACTGCTTGAAGAGGGGTTGCAGCAACTGGAGTAGGATGCAGCAAGAGTGCATTTCCTTCAAATGTTGTACTAGTCTGCTGTGCTTCTTCAATTTCAGCAGATAGTGCAGCAGATGAGTCTTCTGTTGACACTCCAACTGTGGAAACAATTTCAGTTTTAGCAGCAGCAGCTTTAGCGGCCTTGACAGCAGGCTCTTCAATAGTTAGTGGCATTTCTGCTTCTGTTGTTGTTTCTCTTACTGTTGCAACTGGCTCTTAAGAGAAAGTGACCTTTCTCTTGACCTTTGATTTTGCAAGTCTTTTGGCAGGGGGGTTGGCAGTAGGAGGTCCCCTTGCCTCACTTCTTGTTCTCAATCTTTTCAACCTTTGAAGAGGAATTTCTTCTTCAGATTCAGTTCTTTCAGGAGAGGAACCTGTCTCCATTTGTTCAATCTCCTTGGTAAATTCTTCAATTATCTTTTCTGGAACTGCATCTTGAGTTTGTGCTGATCCAGCCACAACAGCAGACTGTGCTGTTGGCTCAGCAGGTTGACTAGTCTGACCCTCCTTCTTGCTCTTCTTAGAAGGGGTCATTTTGGATTTTGCAGTGGCCTTTCTTTTTGGCTTTGCCACCAATTGTTTCACTGGTTCATATAGTTTGAACTCCTTGCTACTGTGGGTTGTCTTTCCTCCACCCATAGGACATTGCAGGGACGCAAACAGATTACTGAGTAAGATGGCGTGAGAAAGCCTCTTGTCACTCAGCAGCTCATAGACGTGAGCAGCCCAGTTAACTTTCAGACCATAGTATATGCAAACCATGGTGTAGTACCTTTTTCTAGGTAACCTATCCAAAGAACTCGTGCTACAATCCAGCACCTTCGCAATGATGTCTGCGAACCTCTGATACTCATCTTTCAATTGAGTTTTCATCAGAGTTCCAGTCATCTCTTCTCCCCTTTTCGCACAGATTGCCCAAAATTCATCCTCCTTTTCTGACCCTAAGCTGGTCACATCTCCTCCCTTATCTGCTAACTTGTAAATTTCACTAAGAACAGCAGCAGAGATAGCAATTTTCTTACCACCAATAACAACCGTCATGACAGTTTCATCATCATTGAACTTCCTGGTCGTGTAGAAGTGATAAACGTCTTCTAAGTAAACCCTATCTTCATGTGCTTCAAGAACAGGAACAAGTGATGCCTCTTTGATCTTTTCCATGATGGAGCGCATCAGATTAGTACCCGAAAAGTGAAATTTGCTGTAGTTTAGGTATCTTCCATCCATAATCTTGTCCATTTCTGAGATTAGTGAGTAGAATTCTGCAAAACCGATAAACTTTCGAACATGAGAGCTTGAGGGTTAGAGAATTTGAGAGTATTTGAGTGCGTAAGACGACTGTACTGTTTCAGATCGGATTTTATAGGTTTCCTTTTGATTTGGTTATCGTGATTAATCTGAAACGTTGATCTAATCTGACAGTTTACTAATCGTGTGGGTGAGAATTGCGGATTTCAATTTTATTATTTTAATGTCAGATGGGCGGGAAACTCTATCGACACTAATCTGTTACTTATAAAAGCGCGTTTCTAAGTGTACGTTTTATGACCATGCTTATATAAGGTATCAGATGAGTAGAGTTTAACTTATCTGACAGACGAGTGATCTGTTATCTGATATTACTAGAGAATGCCAATAGCTAGTAATCTTCCTCTGCTGTTTGTCAATCCAGCAAGATAAAACAATCTTCAGTCTTCAAGAATTAAGAACAGATCTTCTGATAATACAACTTCAACTAACTGTCATTAACAAATTTCATCTTTAGAACAGAAGTACCGCTAGTCTTACACGTTCCCCCTGTCTTTAAGAATTCATAAGTTAACTAGTCTGCTGAAATTTAATTCTTGAGTAGAATAGTGGATAACTAAGCTGTTGAACTCCAGTCTTCTGATGAGTTCCCCCTCAGCTTATGCATCCAAATTTAGTAGTCCTAGCTCAGCTCTTAGAGTTGAAAACCTTACTTCACTTAAAGGGTTGGTGAAGATATCAGCAATCTGATTGTCAGTATGAACATACTCTATCATTACATTGCCTTTTTCAACATGATCTCTAATGAAGTGATGCTTGATCTCTATATGTTTAGTCCTTGAATGATTTGTAGTGTTCTGAGTAAGAGAGATTGCACTTGTATTATCACAGTAGATTGGAATTCCACTGATCTTGATGTTGTAGTCTTCGAGTTGATGTTTCAACCAAAGTATCTGTGCACAGCAAGCTCCAACAGCTATATATTCAGCTTCAGCAGTAGATATAGAAACTGAAGTTTGTTTCTTACTCATCCATGAGATCAGACGACTACCTAAGAACTGACAGGCACCTGTTGTGCTCTTTCTGTCAATCTTGCAGCCAGCAAGGTCTGAATCTGAATAACCAATAAGCTCAAATCCAGATTCTCTAGGATACCACAATCCCAATTCTTGAGTGCCTTTAATGTATTTCAATATCCTCTTGGCAGCTAAGAGATGAGATTCCTTGGGGTTTGATTGAAATCTTGCACAGACTCCAACTGAGTACATTATATCAGGTCTACTTGCTGTTAGATACAACAAAGAACCAATAATGCCTCTATATTTGGTTATGTCCACTGATTTGCCATCTTCATCTTTATCCAAACGAAGACTTGTAGACATAGGAATTGTAGCAGTTGAGCTAGTTTCCATACCAAATTTCTTGAACAGATCTCTTGTGTATTTAGCTTGATTTATAAAGATTCCATCAGGCAGCTGTTTGACTTGTAAACCAAGAAAATAATTAAGTTCACCCATCATGCTCATTTCAAACTTATTCTGCATCAGCTTGGAGAACTTATCACACATCTGTTGGTTAGTTGAACCAAAAATAATATCGTCCACATATATTTGCACAAGTAATATATGATTTTCCCATTCAATTGTAAACAAGGTTTTATCTACCTTACCTTTATGAAATCCTTTAATTAAAAGAAAATCAGATAGGGTATCATACCATGCTCTTGGAGCCTGTTTCAGTCCATAGAGGGCTTTCTTCAGACGATATACCTTGTCCTCTTCTTGATAGACTTCAAATCCAGGAGGTTGTTAAACATATACTTCTTCTTGCAGTTCTCCATTGAGAAAAGCAGACTTCACATCCATCTGATAGACAGTGAAGTTCTTGTAAGCAGCATAGGCTAGAAACAGTCTGATTGCTTCAAGTCTTGCTACTGTTGCAAAAGTTTCATCAAAGTCAATTCCTTCTTCTTGACAATAACCCTTGGCCACTAATCTTGCTTTGTTTCTGGTAACAATACCATCTTCATTCATCTTATTTCTGAAAACCCATTTAGTGCCAATTACCCTTTGATGACTTGGTCTAGGAACTAAGTACCAGACTTCATTCCTTTCAAATTGATTCAGCTCTTCTTGCATGGCTTCTATCCAGAAGGAATCATTTAGAGCTTCTTCAATTTGCTTAGGCTCTATTTGAGATAGAAAGGTGACAAACATAGCATCTTGTGCAGCAGTTCTTCTTGTTTTCACTCTATCTAATGGATCACCAATCACTAACTCTGGTGGGTGATTTCTGAGCCATCTAAGATCAGGTTGCAGGTCTGAACGTTGTCCTCTGTTTTGATCTTGCAACACTACTGTTGGAGTTTCAGTAGTAGTCTGTTGAACATTTGCAGTCTGTTGAACAGTCTCTGGTCTGTCAGATGTTTGCAACTCGTCTGTTAGACAATCAGCACTGTGATTTTGAACAGCACTTGAGTTCTCAGCTGAGTTTAGATTGGGTAGTATGATGGGAACATATTCTTCATTTCTTCCAATGTCTAACTTCTGTAAATCAGTAGACAGATCTTGGTTAATACTTTGATTCTTTTCAGAAGATTGACTTGGCTCATCAAATACTACATGGATAGATTCTTCTATTAGCAGTGTTCTTTTGTTAAAAACTCTATAAGCTTTACTAACAGTAGAGTATCCTACAAAAACAGCTTCATCAGCCTTTTCTGCAAATGCAGTAAGGTGATTTTTCCCATTATTCAATACAAAACATTTACAACCAAAAATCTTAAAGTAATGAATGTTTGGTTTTCTGTTGTTCCAAACTTCATATGCAGTCTTGTTCTGATTTTTGTTGATCATACATCTATTTTGGGTAAAGCATGCTGTATTTGTTGCTTCTGCCCAAAATCTTTGAGGCAGCTTAGCTTCAGCTATCACGGTCCTGACAGCTTCTTTTAGTGTTCTGTTTCTCCTTTCAGCAACACCATTCTGTTGAGGGGTTCTAGCAGCTGAATACTCATGATGTATTCCTTTGATATTACAATACTCTTCAACAGTAGAGTTTGTAAACTCTGTCCCTCTATCTGATCTGATCTTCAATATTTTGATACTCTTCTCATTCTGGATCAGTTCCATCAGATTGGTAAGATGTTCCTTGGTTTCACTTTTCTTCTTCATGAAAATCACCCAAGTATATCTTGAATAGTCATCCACAACAGCTAGGCAGTATTTCTTTCCACCATTGCTGACTGGATCAATGGGTCCAAATAAGTCCATATGTAGTAGCTCCAATATTCTTTCAGAAGATTGATGCTTCTTGCTTTTGAAAGATGACTTGATTTGTTTACCCTTCTGACATGCGTCACAGAGCTTGTCTTTGCTCATGACTGTTTTTGGAATCCCTTCTACCAGATCATTCTTGATTAATCTGTTGATGGTCTTGAAGTTTAAGTGATTCATTCTCTTGTGCCATAGCCAACTAACTTCACTTGGTGCAGATGCTACCAAACAAATACTTGAATTCTTGTCAACAGAATCCCAGTCGACTATGTAGACATTCCCTTGTCGTCTTCCAGATAAAATTACCTTCTTTGTACCAATCTGTTCAACGTAGCACTTATCTGTTGAGAAGATGACTGAATATCCTTTGTCACAAAATTGACTTATGCTAAGCAGATTATATTTGAGGCCTTTAACATATGAGACGTCAGATATCTCTATGTTTCCCTTGATTAATCTTCCTTTAGCTTTAATCTTGCCTTCTTTGCTGTCTCCAAATGTAACACTTGGACCATCCACAGCAACTGCATCAGTCAGCTCATGTATGTTTCCACACATGTGTCTTGAACATCCACTGTCCAAGTACCAAATCTTCTCTACTTTACTCCTACTCCTAATCCTAACCTACAAAACAAAATAAAATTGTTTTAGGTACCCTTATTGAGAGGGTCCTGAAGGATTAGTTCCACCTTTGACAACCCAAGATGTTGATGTCTTAGGCTTCTTAGGCTTCTGAGTTTTAGAAGGAGCATGAACAGTTTCATTTTTATCATAAGTATCAGATAAGTCATGTTGATGATCAGTATGATAAGAATAATGTTCATAAGCAGGGTAAGGTGCATGATATGCAGGATATGCATGCATTGGATGAGCAGGGTAAGGTGCATAGTAACTTGGAAATTGAGGTGCATGATACATAGGATGATATGCAGCAGGTTGCACATAATAAGACTCATTTCCATACCAAGCATTTTGATTTTTCTTATTCTTATGCTTCTTTGGCTTACTAGATGCTTGCTCATTTGATTTTGACTTAGTTTTACCACTAGTCTGGTTGACTTTAGCTTTATCAGCAGACTTCTTAGGACTCTGCTGTTTGGTCTTACTAGTCTGATTTCCTACATTAGTCTCTTTGCTCTTTTTAGCCTTAGGAGTTTTCTTCTCCTTTGATACTTTCTCAGGTGAAGCAGGTTTAGTTGTCTGAACATAAAGAATGACCTTACTGTTGTCAGCTGATTCAAATTTTTCAGTATGATTCAGTTCAAGCTTATCCTGTTCTAAAGGTATCTTCTGTTTAATAGATGTATGCGTGGATGCAACAGATGATTTTTCATGAGACTCAATAACCTTTTCAAGTTCCATGATTTTTCCTTTATAAACTTCACATTCAGCTTTCAGAGACTCATATTCTTGCTCAAGCTGTTTATATTCAGCTGATTCCTTTGGCTTTTCAGCTAAAAGTTTCAGTGAATTATTTTGCTCTTTTAGCAATATCATCTCTTCCTTAAGCTTTTTGTATGCTTCAGCAATGCCAGTATTGTTAAGCATCATTTGTTCAAATGAATTAAATAATTCATCATTAAGAGGAGTTACCTCATCCTCAGAGTCATCAGATTCCTTTGCCATCAGGCACAGGAGAGCAGGTTTTTCTTCATCAGACGATTCTTCATCAGACGTGTCTGAATCTGAATCAGATGAGTAGACAGCAGCCAGCTTTTCTGCTTCAGCCATCATTGCCTTGCCTCTCTGATGCTTTCTTTCTTTTCTCATTTTCTTCTCCTCTTCAGTGTACTTTTCTGCTTTTGGATATGGGCAGTCTTTGATGAAGTGTCCCAATTTCCTGCAGTTGTAACACATTAGTTTTGCTTTATAATCATCTTTTTCTTGAGAAGAAAAGTTAGGTTTAGAAGTAGAAGCATTGTTGTATTTGTTCTTCATTTTTCTTTTGTAGAACTTCTTGAAATTGTTCATCAACAGTGCAACATCTCCAGCAGTGTACTCCTTTTTGTTGAGTAGTGATGCTTCATCAGATGAGTCCACATCTTGGCTTTTATGTGCTGGTCTCCTGATGTTTTCAGCAGCAACTAAGGCAGCTGTGGGTCCTGAAGTTGAGGTTTCTTCAATACCCATCCTAGGCAGTTTATACTCGAATGCCTTGAGTACAGAAAACAGCTCAGTAAGAGAGATTTTTCCCAAATCCCTTGATTCTTCCATTGCTGTCACCTTCATGTTGAACTTAGGAGGTAAGGCCATCAGTACTCTGATGGTTATCTCCTTGTCTGTGAAGGTTTTTCCAAGCTTCAATACTTCATTTAATATTCTTGTAAATCTTGTATCCATCTGATCAATGGTTTGAGAGGATTTCATCTTGAAGTTATCCAGCTTTTCTAGAGCAACACTCAGCTGATGCTCTTTTATGGCGTCGTTCCCTTCGCTCATATCTCTGACTTTGTCCCACATCTCTTTTGCAGTTTTACAATGTTTGACCTTGTCAAACCGATCATTGTCCAGGGCTTTGGTCATGATGAATCTCCCAACTTTGTCTAGATTGTAAAGCTTTATTTCTTCTGGAGTCATCTCATGAAGGTCTTTTTCCACAACCGTATCAACCTCATTGATTTTTATGGTCTTTGTGAATCTGAATGGACCTTTAATGATACATGTGTACATGTTATCATTATAAGCAGCTAGGATAATCTCCATTCTGATTTTCCAGTCCTCAAAGGACATACCAGCAATGTGGGGAACATGGCTGATACAATCCATTTTTCAAAAAGTTTAGATTTTTCAAAAAGATGCTCTTTTGAAAAAGTTTTGAAAACCTTTGAAAAACACTTGGATCAAGCTCGTTGATCAGGCAGCTGATTCAAATGAACCACCTGCTCTGATACCACTTGTTGGTCCCAAGTGGTCAGATGAGGTCTAGAGGGGGGGGTGAATAGACCTCTGAAAATTTTTTGAACTTAAAAACTTTTCAGTCTTCTGTCAGCAGACTAAGCTGATGAAGAACAGTAAGCAGACTGAGCTGATCGTGAACAAATCTTGAACAGCAGACTGACCACTCTTCTTACAAATACTTAGTTGTTTTTCAGCAAAACAGTTTTCCAAAGAGTATACTTGCAGCGGATTGTTTGAAAGTGTTTTTCACAAGTAAACTAAGTTCTTAAAAGATTTTATCCCCAGTTTTGAAACTCCTTATAAAATCTTTTTGGAATTCAAAGTGTGTAAATATGCAATCTTTAAAGTATGCAAGAAGACTTAAATGCAAGATAACACAAAGAATTTTTATAGTGGTTATATGGATAAAAATCCTTTAGTCCACTCTTCCAGATCACTTAGAATCTGGGTTATACTATAATCAGACAGATTACAATATTTCTCCACTTACACCTAAACAACAAATGTAAAGGCTATAAGCTCACAATAGGAAGTCACTCAGAAATCCTATCCTCTAAAGTAGAATCGCTCACAAAGATGGATTCTAACTTCGCACAACACTCAGCTATTACAAAATCACTCAGATAATGTTTTTCTGTTTTCTTCAACTAGGTTTCTGTCAACAGATGACTTCCACCAGACGAGTGAGCTGTTCGAGCTTTTGAGACTTGGATAAATTTCTGCTTCGAATGCAAAATCTCTGATTGTTGTTGTGTGTCTCGCTCGTTTGAAATTCAGCTCTATTTATACTTGGATTTGAATTTATGACCATTGAAGCAAATCACATCATCAAATCCATAGACTTAGCCCGAAATCAGAACGGCTACCTGCTACAGTACCTTTTCTGCTGTACTTTCCTGTAGCTGCATTAAATGCACTCTGCTGATCCGAGAGTTAATTCCAATCATTTCCATTACTACCCTTCTCTTTCAGCATTTATTACACCAGGTGCATTTATTATCGTTGAACTAGTCTCATGATCCCTTCTACTCTGCTGATCGAAGCAACCCGTCTGATAGACACTCTGCTGATCAAATACTGAACTAATCTGATTTGAGTCGGCTGATGGTCTACCCTTCTGTTTGCTGTTTCAACAAGAGATCACTAGTCTTCTGGGCTTTGAACTTTGAACTCTTCTGATGTCTTCTTTTACTTGTTCAAAATTCTTCTAAGGGAACTAGGCTTTCCATACTTAGCTGATTATGATGTTTTGGAGATCATCAAAACCTTCCATTAATAATTAACTTCTTTTCTCTTCATCTTCATCCAACATCCATTCTTTTTCAGATAATCAAGGAATTCTTGGCTTAAGTACTCACCACCTATGTCAGATCGAAGTGCTTTAATACTATGCCCAAGTTGGTTCTCTATTTCCATTCGAAACACTTTGAATTTCTCAAAAGTTTCGGATTTGTGTTTCATAAGATACACATATCCATAACGACTAAAATCGTCGGTGAATGTTACGAAGTACGAGAATCCTCCTCTCGCATTGACACTCAATGGTCCACAAACGTCAGTATGGATTAAATCCAATGTTTGCTTGGTTCGCTCGGGATCCCTATGAAAGGTGATTTGGTCATCTTTCCTTTGAGACAAGATTCGCAAGTCGGGAGTTCATCCAAGTTCTTTATTTCAAGAGCCTTTAGATGAAACCAGCTTTTAAATCCTACTCTTGGAAATATGTCCAAGTCTAGCGTGCCAAAGTTGTGGAGTTTGATTATCATATTTCCTTTTTCTAGATTGAATGTGCATGACGCTGGAATTTATAGGTTCTAGGGAATACATACCATCTATCAAAGTACCATGAGCGTACATTAAACCACCTTTAAATATGCAAAAAGATCCATTTTCAATGGAAAAATTAAAACCATCAATATCTAACATAGGTATAGAAATGATGTTCTTAATTATAGTTGGTACGTACAAACAGTCTCTTAAAACTAAAGTAAAATTCCCTAAAACTAATTACACGTCTCCTGTAGCCTCAGCGGCGATCCTAACTCCGTTTCCAAAGTGCAGGATTCTATCCCCGGGCTTCAGGTATCTTACTGCTCCCATCACCTGCAAATTATTGCAGATATGAGAACCTGCTGCGGTGTCTAACACCCATGTTGCACAGTTAATTGAAATATTAACTTCAACCAAGAAAATACCTTTGGCTACCAGTTTCATCTTTGGGTAGTCTGGGCAGTTCCTTTTCCAGTGCCCTGCTTTCTTGCAGTGGAAGCATTCGTCTTCTGGGCTTTTGCGCTTCTTTTTCGACCACCTTTGTGACTGCCTTCGAAGAGAACACTTTCTTCTTCTTCTTACCTCTCTTGGGCTTTGCAGCCTTCGATTGGTGTGCAATCATCACTGGTTTCTCTTTCTTGAGAGTCGATTCTGCCTGATAGGATAGTGCCCAGCAAGCCAATATTAATTAGCTTGTTGAAGTACTATTTTCTTATGGTTTATAATTAATACGCCCGTTCATTCATAGCACGTGAAATTGAACAATGGCCAACTTCATTTCTCGCGAACTTATCTAACCGATTGGATGAAATCCTAAGGTCAAAATAGACTATGGGACGATTCACTTCAGTACTGAGTGCAATCATGAAACAGTCTCAAAGGTCTTGATCTTAAAACCGTTCCAAGTCATAGATTTCGAACGAGACGGGGTATCGTAGGAATCGCCAAGACTTGTACAAGTATGCATGATTCACATGGAGTGAATTTGTAGCGTTTCATGAGCAAGGCATTTGAGGCCAGTGCATATGAGTAGGTGATTCAATGGAGGATTGAATGCATCGAACGACCCGAACAGAGAAACCCATTGTGGAAGCGCATGACGCATATCAGTGATGGGATGTTTCTCAAGGCTTACAATAGTGTACGATTTAGTCCTCGGACTTGAGGTGCTAGGGCGAATTCGGTGCACAACTGTGCATACTTAGATTTAGGTACTGGTCACGTAGCCTGGCCACAAAGTGCCTAAGTTGGGTGCGTACACAACTGTACGCGAGTGGTTAGTACCAAGAAAGGATCTATGGACTCATCCTGATAAGGTGAGAGAATTTTCTGTACGTTCTTCGATAATATGTTCTTAGAAATCCATGGCCATGGTTGGTGACGAATTTGGAAAGGGGTTTCTAAATTTAGCAGTCACACCGGAATTATTATCCAGAATTAGAAAGTACAGAATCGAGATAATTAGAGGTGCCGATCAATTCACACACCCTAGGTCTCGATCGGGAAATCAGTCGTGGAAGGACCGTATGTACATGGCAGTTATAAGAGGTGAGGTTTACAATTATCAATTCACCTTTGATTGGGCTTCATGGGCTTGTGGCTAGACATCGACCATGAAGTGTGGGTACTCCTAAATTTATAGGGAAATTAATTCTAGGAGTGGTCAATTAAAAGTTGTTTAATTGATCGGAGCATTTAATTGCTCGTTAATTAAATCACGAAAGTCGTGGGCCTGCTGCCAGTTGATGGTGAACCCAGAGGATCACACACAATACAATTGGACGGTGAATGTCTTAAAGGAAAGCAAATGATTAATGTTCAATTAATTAATTAGATATCTAAATGATTAATGTTCAATTAATTAATTAGAGATATCTGATTAATTGTAAAATTAATTAAAGTAGTTAATTAATGAAACTGGAAGATTATGTAATTAACCAATTTTAGGATTGGATAATTATGTGGTTGATTTTGCAATTAACTAGAAATAGGGGAAGGGGGCGATTTTGTTAGATAAAGAAAAGTAGTTTTAATTCTTGAAGAGCAAGCTAGAAGAGATCTATCAAATCTCACATTCCTAGGTTGATAAGGAATGAAGATTTGATAGATAAGGGAAGGAGATATCTTTTGAGAGAAGGACTCTTCTCTTATAAATACTCCTTCTCTTCTCTTCATTAGGGAGAACAACTTGCACAAACCCTGAGAAAAACTTTTGAGAGAACAAAATATTTTTGCTGAAAATTGAGAGAAATATCGATTTACATATTATTGGGCCTGCAAGCCTGTTATATTTTTGGGCCACTTTGAGCCTTTGTAATAGAATAGGGCTTTACTGCTTTCCTAGTCTAGGATGAAGGCCCTTTTACAAGCAAGGTGGGAGCCCAAGAAGAATTGAAGGCCATGTATGCATGGTACATTGTGTAATAGCATAGGTCCTTTGAGAACCCTTTAGATTGACCAATTGGGCCAACATCATTGGCTCGATGATGGCCTGCATAGGAGGCTCCCGATCGAAAACATATTGTGGTAGTATGCATTCTAGGCTTGTATGGCTTTTATTTATTAGTCGATTTATGATTACTTGTGTGTTTGCGCGCTAGAATCTAGATCGTAAATAAAAGATAAAGCATAATTGAAGCGGTGAGATCTCGAGGAGAGTTTCCTTAAACATTCAAAACCGAAAATTCCCCTCTCGAATAAATATTAAGTCATATTGGGTTAAATATAAAATGAAGTTTTATAAATCCAAGCCTTCCATTAATAGGGACTAGTGCATGTTGTTTACTTATTGATAGAGGTGATCCAGAGTCTGGCACCCGAGTCGAAGAAAGGGGCAATGCACGAAATTCCTTGATTCTAGTTTTAATAAAACTTGACAAGGGTAAGGACTGGTCGGGACGTGAAGATCGACCGATAACTAGTTAAGGAGAATTCATGACCGGGCCCGCTGCTTATCATGATTAATGGGTTAGAATTAACGCGTAGTAACATTTATGATGTAGCAGTGCTAGATAAATGCGAAAAACGAGGTAAAATAGCTTGAAGGTTGTGTGGTAGACACAATTGGCAATAAGTATGCCTACCTAGGGAATTAATTGTATGGCCACGAGTCGTGGGTGCAACTAATTGCTGCTGGGACGTCAAGACCTACTAGGAAATAGATTTTTCCCGAAACTAGAAGGGGTTATTGTTTCGATAAAAATAGTGGGAGAACTTTTTCGATAAAAAGTCCAAATTTCGTTAATTATAAGTATTAATATTAAACATGTCTGCTTATAGTTGTCTGTTTTATTGTTAGCCATTTACCATCCACTGTTCCATTCAAACGATGCTTAGTGCGTGTTAGAAACGAACCAACTTTGGGGTCCATTATGCGCAATCACCTTCACGAGACGAGCATGGCTGAGTTTAACAATGTTAGAGAATATTGTTCTTACTTAACCAAAATGTTCAAACGAATCAAAAAGTTTGGAGCTCAATTGTCTTTAGAAGATGAGATAGAAATTACTCTCAATGGCTTGTCTGACATCTTCACTCATTTCATGCAACATTGTATTATTCCGCCTGATGGAATTAAAACAAAACACTTGCATGAGTTATTAGATAAATATGAGGAAGCTCATCTGCAAGGATGGGGTCTGTAAGAAAGGAATTGCCACATGTGTAAGTACGAAAAGAAATTAAGGAGGCTTGCTGAAAAGAAATTCCTGAACAGACTTAACAACGGTATGACTTAAAGTTATACACCTGTTAATTCTTTTGATGTAAGACATCTGATAAACCTTCATTTCTGTAAAAGTGTTTGCAAGTGATGATGGTATTCCCTCTCCACCTAAAAGGAGGAAATTCCTTCAAAGGAAGATGCAAGTAGTGCAAAGAGACATGAGGGGATGTTGCTTCAGGGATTGGGTCAAGGACTATCTGGACCTAGGCATTACTTTTTAGCAAAAGAAGTTTTTTCGTATTAGCATGAGTTTCTAGTTTTAGTTTATTTTGAGTATTATTTCAAATTGTGTACAAGACCTTATTGCTTTACCATTGAGAATGGAATTTATTTAATTAGAGCAATTTAACTTTGTACAAATGTTGATGTTTTGAAACATAGAAATAAACAATGATAAACGAATCAAAACTTCGAAGACTATATGCCGAATCGAAAAACCTGGATAATCGTTCACTGAAATGTTTATTTTGGACATTCTTCCTAAAGAAAGATTCGAAAGGAAAGTTTTTGTCAACTGTTCTTGAATAAGGAACTTGGATAAAACTCCGAACTTTCAAATCTTGTCTTAAAGGAATAATAACCGAAATAAAGGATTGCTAGGCATTCCAAACATTTCAAATCGATTAGAACTAAAAGCACTAGTTCAAAAGGATACTACTTCATATATACTCGCGATTTTCAATCGTTAAAGTATATTTGTACATTGTAGAAGTACAATTCTGAAACTATTGAAGTAATTCAATAGACGTTTTGGAATTGAAGTAACTAGATGCATTATGTCAAAAGCAATTTTATCTAATCAAACTTGCTGAAACATAAGCAACTGAATCCTCGATTATCTAATGGAGAATAGAATTCTAACAAAGCAAATCAAAGAAGAAGATCGAACTTTGATAAAACTTGGTTCGACTCTCGACTGTGATCTTGCTAAATTCCTATATTCACATTAGGGGATAGCCTCCCCTGACTCTTCAAAAATACTTGGTCTAGTATTTTGAAGTAAGTTCTTACACCGCCATGTCATTTAAGACATAGCAACACACCCTTATATGAGAAATTAGATGGTAGATCTGATTCATATAAAGTTTGTGGGGGTATCCGACGAAGTCCATTGGATACCTGTTCTACGACAAAGAGAAACGAAAGTATAGCTTGTTCCTCTGTTGACAAAATTCTTGTCAAAGGAAATAAGGAATGTCATAGAACTTGATGAAGTCCAAGAAACTGGACCCATCCCCACAAACAGTGGGAGTAAACCCTGAAACCCGCTGAACCAATCCATGCACAAATAATGGATATGGCATGAAGCCATAAGATTCAAAATGGAAAGTTTGACTCACCTAATGGCGATAGGTCACTCTTCAAAAGTCCTTCTAGGACCAATGAAAATACCTTCTCCGTTTGCTACGTCAAAATCCATTTCGAAATTATTAGCCATAGAATGGTGGTTTTCACTGCCGAAGAATGACTGTTGGATATGAATCCTGCATCTCACAATTAAAAATTAATGAGAAGATCTCTATTCAAATCCAAAGGTCAATATGTGACTTTTTCCCGAACATAGAACATGAAACTTGATAAGTCAATCAAGAATGTTGAAGTTGTCAAAAGGCATATGGATTCCAATTGTGCAAAAGGATCAGTGGGAGCATAGTTAAATTCGCAACGCAACGAGATGTTGATCTACACATCAAGTACGATATAAGAATATCAGAGAAGCACAGACGAAAACCGACTACTACCAAGGGTCGGTTCTTGAGCAGAAAGATTTATTAATCAATCCATACCAATTTCGGTCCGCTCTGGTCCGTTCCGATCGATTCCTCGAATCATGCTCAACCCTACTCAAGGTGTTGTTTTAACATATTTTTATATTAGTAAATTCACAAAATCTTCGCAACTATTTATATGTTTCACTAAATAGGATCATCATCAAATTTCTTATAATTAAAATGCGATTTACATGGAAATCAATCCTCATTTAAGATATTGATTACGTTCTCTATGATTAAAGATGGCTTTGAGTTCTCTTAAAGTCAAATATGGATGAGTACATCCCTTAATAATTTGTCACTCTCATCCATATGGTTACCTTTTTTATACTATAAACATATTTTAGCCTGACAAGAAAAAATAAAGAAAAAGTAAAATTAGAAGAATAAATATTTTTTGGAGTTAAGATTAAAATTGTCAAAGATAATCGGAGTATTTTTGTCAATGAATTTTATACATGTGAACCCTAATTCGATTTTACCCGATAGCTAACCGCCGCTATCAATCACTACAAGAAAAAGGGAAATTTCGACGGATTTTTCACAATAACAATGCAAACCCTAATTTCCACAATATCACAATAACAATTCAAAATCCGAAATTGAAGGATTAAAGAGCAATTATACCTTAGAATGTTTCAAGAAGACTTGTGGTGGTGATGGTGTAGGGCTGGAGCCGCGGCGGAAGCGTGGCACGGATCTGGAGCTGGTGCCACGGCGGAGTTTGAGCTAGAGTGGCGCTCGGGCTGGCTGGGTAGAATGGAGAAAGAGACGATGATGATATGCAGTGGAAGACCGGCGGCGATTTGGAAGAATTAAAGGAGGAGAATGAAAGATTTGGAAGAGGAAGTATAGCGGGCTGCGGCTTGGTCGAATGGAGAAATTTGTGATTTAGGGCAATTAAATAGGATTTCGGCGGATTTTTGATTTTCGTTTATATATATATATATATATATATATATATATATATATATATATATATTTTTTAAATCATTAAATTTTGACGGACATTGTTTTCCATCGAAATTTATGTATTTTTTTTTACGAAGTTACTCCATTTCGACGAAAAAGAATATGTCGAAATTATAAAAATTTGATAGATATTGTTTTCCGTCGAAATTTATGTATTTTTTCTTTTATTTTTTTACGAAATTACTCCATTTCAACGGAAAAAATCCGTCGAAATTATAAAAATTATAATTTTGACAGGTATTGTTTTCCATCGAAATTTATTTATTTTTCTTTTATTATTAATTTTTTTGCGATATTATTCAATTTCGACGGAAACTAATCCGTCGAAATTATAAATATTTAGACGGAAATTGGTTTCCATCGAAATTTATTTTTTCCCTTTTTTATATATAATTTTCGACATTATTTCGACTGAAATTAAATCGGTCGAAATTAATTTCGACGTATTTATATTCCTTTTCTCCAAAGTATAAGGTATTAATATGTTGATGGTATTTTTTTTTTAATATTTCCTTTTTCTCAAAAGTTGCGATTAGGAAGAACATAACTTTTAGTTTTTAATTTTTTTTGTTCTGAAATCGCAAATACGATTTGGAGAAAAATATAGTTTGTTTTTTATTTTTAATTTTGTTACATAAACGCGATTATGAATAGCAACTAGGAAATACTGTCCCACAATCGTGATTAGAAAATGCAAAAATTTTCTCGTTAAAAATCTAATGTTCCAAAATCGCAATTAGGATTTTGGAAAAAAAGAAATCATATAAATTTTGTACTAAAATCATGCATACGATCCTCAATTTTTTTCCTTTTTATTTGAAAATTCAAGGTCAAAATTTTAAACGAGTTACAGTATAAATTGTTATATATGGAGGATCTCTGTGATAACGGAGAATTGAGGAAGACGATGATGGTAAATCAAAAGATGAGAGTTTGGTATGAATGGAACTGGAAAAAGCTATTTCCCACTGAGTTATAGAGGGAAAAACATTTTCCGTACCAAACATTTTTATCAATTCGACACTTTTCATACCAAGCATTTTCGGGAAACACATTTCATACCACAATTTTAGAACGTTGAACACTTTTACATTTTCTGTTAAAAATTAGACGGAATAACGCGCGTGTGCAACACGTGCCTAACTTCTGAAACGAGGGAAAAACACTTTTCACCAAATATTTATTAACTCGACACTTTTCATACGAAGCTTTATCAAAAACACATTTCATACCACAATTTTAAAACTTTGGATACTTTTGCATTTTCTGTTAAAAATTAGACGGACTAATGCGCATGTAACATCATAAACAGATGAAGAAAATCACGTGATGAGTAGTAATTGCATTTGGGCAAGGAAACCTGATTTTTCCCTCCTTCTTACACAACATTTCCCTCCATTTTTTCTCCATCTTACACTCCATTAATTTTCTCTATATTTGTTGGATAAAGATGAAGATAAAGAATTGAAGGGTGGTTTTGATAATTTTCAAATGTCATCCGCTAAGTAATGGAAGTTTAGCCAACCTCAGATAAAATTTAACCAAAGAAGATAAGCAAAATCAGAAGGGTTAAATATGTTACATTCGGAATCACACAGGTGGATTTTCAGCAGACTCAAATCAGATGAGTTCGATTTGATATCAGCAGAGTGGAAATGATCAGAAAGTCATTCCAACAGTTTTAAATGCATTTGGAGTAATAAATGCTGCAAGAGAATGGTATTAAAGACAAATAATTGATTAAGAACCTCAAATCAGTATAGTGTATTTAATGCGACTAACAGAAAGTGCAACTGAGTGTACGGTGCCACAAATGCAGGTAGCCGTTCCAGAAAAAAGGGACCAGTACTCGGGGAGCGTTGAGATTTGTCTCTTCTTCAACAAACAAATTCAAATCTCCAAGTATAAATAATTCAAGATTCAAGAGTTAGAGACAAGCAACACGTTTTGAGAGCAAATTCTATGAGCAAAATTTCTCTAAGTCTCAAACTTAAGAACATAAACTTATCAGCTTAGTCATTTGTTAATGAAAGCCGAAGTTGAAGATCAAATATACATACAAATCTGAGTGATTATGTTTGAAGAAAGTGTTGTGAGAAGTGTAGATCCGTCTAAGTGAGTGATATAGCTTCAGAGAGTGTTGTATACTGTAAACTGTGTGATTATAGTATAACCCAAGATCTAAGTGACTTGGAAGAGTGGACTAAAAGACATCCATGTCTATATAACCACTATAAAAATTATGTGTTTTTGTTTGTTGCATTTTACTTATTTCAAAAGACTTCAAACATACAAACTGAACAAAAGTATTTTTAGAGGAGGTTAAAACTGGGGATAAATTCTATTGATCAAGAAAACAACTTGTTAAAAAATACTTGTAATATCCGCTGCAAGTATTTCAAACTCTGATTATATTTGAATCAGATAAGTAAAATCAGACGAGTGGTCAACTCTACAGATTAAGCTAAGTGAGCAATAACTGAAGTAGTCTCATGAACCCTTGATCAACTTACTCTGCTGATAAGAAAAGTTAGATAAATTTTTGAAAGTTTACAGAGGTCTATTCAACCCCCCACCCCTCTAGACCTCATTTGATCACTTGGTACCAACAATCTTTCTTTTTACCAAATCTCCATTAATTTCCTTTCTATTTTCTTGTACCGAACCATATGGTTACCTTTTTTATACTATAAACATATTTTAGCCTGACAAGAAAAAAAAAAGTAAAATTAGAAGAATAAATATTTTTTGGAGTTAAGATTAAATTTGTCAAAGATATCGGAGTATTTTTGTCGATGAATTTTAAACATGTGAACCCTAATTCGATTTTACCCGATAGTTAACCGCCGCTATCAATCGCTGCAAGAAAAAGGGAAATTTCGACGGATTTTTCACAATAACAATTCAAACCCTAATTTCCACAATATCACAATAACAATTCAAAATCCGAAATTGAATGATTGAAGAGCAATTATACCTTAGAATGTTTCAAGAAGACTTGTGGTGGTGGTGGTGTAGGGCTGGAGCCGCGGCGGAGGCGTGGCACGGATCTGGAGCTAGAGCCACGGCGGAGTTTGAGTTAGAGTGGCGCTCGGGCTGGCTGGGTCGAATGGAGAAAGAGACGCCGATGATTTGCAGTGGAAGACCCGCGGCGATTTGGAAGAATTAAAGGAGGAGAATGAGAGATTTGGAAGAGGAAGTGTAGCGGGCTGCGGCTGGGTCGAATGGAGAAATTTTTGATTTAGGGCAATTAAATAGGATTTCGGCGGATTTTTTATTTTCGTTTATATATATATATATATATATATATATATATATATTTTAAATCATTAAATTTCGACGGACATTGTTTTCCATCGAAATTTATGTAATTTTTTTTTGCGAAGTTACTCCATTTCGACGAAAAAGAATATGTCGAAATTATAAAAATTTGATGGATATTGTTTTCCGTCCAAATTTAGGTATTTTTTCTTTTTTTTTTTACGAAATTACTCCATTTCAACGAAAAAGAATCCGTTGAAATAATAAAAATTATAATTTCGACGGGTATTGTTTTCCATCGAAATTTATTTATTTTTCTCTTTTTATTAATTTTTTCGCGATATTATTCAATTTCTACGGAAATTGGATTCCATAGAAATTTATTTTTTTCCCTATTTTTATAAATAATTTTCGACATATTATTTCGACAGAAATTAAATCTGTCGAAATTAATTCCGACGAATTTATATTCCTTTTCTCCAAAGTATAAGGTATAAATATGTTGATGGTATTTTTTTTTTATAATTCCTTTTCTCCAAAGTTGCGATTAGGAAGAACATAACTTTTAGTTTTTAATTTTTTTTGTTTTGATATCGCAACTATGATTTGGAGAAAAATATAGTTTGTTTTTTATTTTTTATTTTGTTACATAAACGCGATTAGGAATAGCAACTAGAAAATACTGTCCCACAATCGTGATTAGAAAATGCAAAAAATTTCTCGTTAAACATCTGATGTTCCAAAACAATTAGGATTTTGGAAAAAAAGAAATCATATAAATTTTGTACCAAAATCATGCATACGATCCTTAATTTTTTTCCTTTTTAATTGAAAATTCAAGGTCAAAATTTTAAATTCACCTTTATAAGCTTGAAACTGAAGCTCGCTTCTCAGTTGGACCGAAATATCCCAAATTTGCTTCACTTTTATGAGGTACAACTGCAAGATCAAAAGCCTATGGGACAACTTGCCAAGGGCCATAAGTTAACGGACTAGTTTAACCTTTTTGTTGTGGAACATATATAATTATTCTGTAGACATATATGTCAACTTTTTTAGAAAATATGCACATTCTATTTTCTAGACTCGTGATTTAAATCCACATTGTTATCACATATTTAAATCCTAAATTTCCCATTTCACGTTCACAATTTTCTCTCTCTTATGCTTGTTGTAAACACCACATATACTAAAATATATGTTTAGATACCATAATTATTTGGTAAAAACGAGTTACAGTATATATTGTTATATATGGAGGATCTCTGTGATAACGGAGAATTGAGGAAGACGATGATGGTAAATCAAAAGAAGAGAGTTTGGTATGAATGAAATTGGAAAAAGCGATTTCCCACTAAGTAATAGAGGGAAAAACACTTTTCGTACCAAACTTTTTTATCAACTCGACACTTTTCATACCAAGCATTTTCGGGAAACACATTTCATACCACAATTTCAGAACGTTGAACACTTTTACATTTTCCGTTAAAAATTGGACGGAATAACGCGTGTGTGCAACATGTGCCTAACTTCTGAAACGAGGGAAAAACACTTTTCACACCAAATATTTATCAACTCGACACTTTTCATACGAAGCTTTATCTAAAACACATTTCATACCACAATTTTAAAACTTTGGATACTTTTCAATTTTCTGTTAAAAATTAGAAGGACTAATGCGCATGTAACATCATAAACAGATGAAGAAAATCACGTGATGAGTAGTAATTGCATTTGGGCAAGGAAACCTGATTTTTCCCTCCTTCTTACACAACATTTCCCTCCATTTTTTCTCCATCTTACACTCCATTAATTTTCTCTATATTTGTTGGATAAAGATGAAGCTAAAGAATTGAAGGGAGGTTTTGATAATTTTCAAATGTCATCCGCTAAGTAATGGAAGTTTAGCCAACCTCAGAAAAAATTTAACCAAAGAAGATATGCAAAATCAGAAGGGTTAAATATGTTGCATTCGGAATCAGATAGGAGGATTTTCAGCAGACTCAAATCAGATGAGTTCGATTTGACATCAGAAGAGTGGAAGTGATCAGAAAGTCATTCCAACAGTTTTAAATGCATTTGAAGTAATAAATGCTGCAAGAGAAGGGTATTAAAGACAAATAATTGATGAAGAACCTCAGATCAACATAGTGTATTTAATGAGACTAACAGAAAGTGCAACTGAGTGTACGGTGCCTCAATTGCAGGTAGCCGTTCCAGAAAAAAAGGGACCAGTACTCGGGGAGCGTTGAGATTTGTCTCTTCTTCAACGAACAAATTCAAATCTCCAAGTATAAATAATTCAAGATTCAAGAGTTAAGGACAAGCAACACGTTTTGAGAGCAAATTCAATGAGCAAAATTTCTCTAAGTCTCAAACTTAAGAACAGAAACTTATCAGCTTAGTCATTTGTTAATGAAAGCCTAAGTTGAAGATCAAATATACATACAAATCTGAGTGATTATGTTATAAGAGAGTGTTGTGAGAAGTATAGATCCGTCTAAGTGAGTGATATAGCTTCAGAGAGTGTTGTATACTGTAAACTGTGTGATTATAGTATAACCCAAGATCTAAGTGACTTGGAAGAGTGGACTAAAAGACATTCATGTCCATATAACCACTATAAAAATTATGTGTTTTTGTTTGTTGCATTTTTACTTATTTCAAAAGACTTTAAACATACAAACTGAACAAAAGTATTTTTAGAGGAGGTTAAAACTGGGGATAAAATATTTTGATCAAGAAAACAACTTGTTAAAAAATACTTGTAATATCCGCTGCAAGTATTTCAAACTCTGATTATATTTGAATCAGATAAGTAAAATCAGACGAGTGGTCAACTCTACAGATTAAGCTAACTGAGCAATCACTGAAGTAGTCTCACGAACCCTTGATCAACTTACTCTGCTGATAAGAAAAGTTAGATAAATTTTTGAAAGTTTACAGAGGTCTATTCAACCCCCCACCCCTCTAGACCTCATTTGATCACTTGGTACCAACAATCTTTCTTTTTACCAAATCTCCATTAATTTCCTTTCTATTTTCTTCTACCGAACCATACAATATTTGGAGACTAAGTATCCCACATTGGTTGAAAATCATAGTTAAGTCCACTTTATAATGTCTTGGGCAACCCTCACCTTACATGCTAGCTTTTGAGGTTGAGTTAAACCCAAGCTATGAAAGTGAACTTAATCCAATACATGTGGTGAACTCTAATACAACAACAAAAATTCCTCCATTCAAGTATACAACAAAAATCAAAGAAAGTCATGTGAGTGGACTTAACCCAAACCATATGGTGAATTCTAATACAACAACAAAAACTTCTCCATCAATTTCATTCTTTAAGCACTTGATTTTCACCCCGTGTTTTTGAAGTTTACATCCAATTTTTAATGAAAAATGCAAAAGTGTCCAAAGATCTGAATGTATTTTTTGAAAAAGCTTGGTATGAAAAGTGTCGAGTTGATAAAAGTTTGGTATGAAAAGTGTTTTTCCTCGTTTCTGAAGTTAATGGGCGCGTGTGCACGTTTTGCACACGCGCGTTATTCCCTCAAATTTTTAATGGAAATGCAAAAGTATCCAAAGTTCTGAAGTCTGAAATGTGTTTTTTGAAAATGCTTTGTATGAAAAGTGTAGAGTTGATAAAAGTTTGGTATGAAAAGTGTTTTTCCCTCCTAATTTAGTAGCCTCGTAGATTGTTTAAAATCCCAAATTTTCTTCTACATCTCGGTGGCTATATTTCCTCAGTGGAAGTAATAGATATGCACATGGTGGCTAAAAAAAAATTCATTTTTTTCGTTACAAATGATAAATGACCGATCGGGTCGGGACGGATCCCAAAATACCTAACCCAAACGCTCACCCCAAAAAACATTGTTTGATTGGCCAAAAAACCTTAATTCTAACAACTGGTACAATTTAATTGATCTATAAAAACAAATATTGAAAATTATCAGAAAAAAATTTAGACTTTTTTTAAATTGACTTTATGCATATGGATTGAATCAAATCTAGTGTAATCCTAAAATATAAACTATAAATCTAAATTGAGGACTAATTAATAAATTATTTTATCTGATATTATTTAATTTTACGCATGTTTTATTCGTCGACAATAACATATAACTATGTTATTATGATATCATTTTATGTAATTGACAAATAGGTGGCGGAGATTAAGACTCCGATTCTGTCCACCTTAATGAATAATTACCGTTTTTCCTTTTTTCATCTTACTTTCATAACTTTATATAAACACACACACAATTTCATTCGCAAAGGCATTCATGATAATTTTTGTTTTGTTCATAGTTGATACATTTAGATCCCTCATTATTTCTTTCAAAACTCCATATATTATTATAATCATAGTGAAAAATTATTGCCCAAATCCAATTAATTTGGTTCGATTTTCAGTCACATATCAAATATATATACCACCATGGCAAAACATTTGAGCTGCAGCTTTTCTACCATGCAGGAAGCTTTGACTGGAAATGTGACTTTATCGGTTACTTGTGTAGTCTGGAGCCATGATGACTTTATCAGTTACTTGTGTAGTCTGGAGCCCTGATGGATGTTTATTTGGTACGTCCTCAAAATTATCTGCTACGACATGGAGTGTATATATATATATATATACACATACATTTCTTCATTTTCCAGAAAATTAAATAAAATTTTGAATATAATCAAACATGAGTTGATTATTCCAAGAATGTTGTGAGGATATATTCTTACAATGTTATAACTAAGAAGACAAAATTGCAACATCAGGTACGAACTTAATTCTAAATCTTACTATATATGGAGAAATGTTACTTGCCTGCAGGACTTTGTAGTTATGACAGTTGATGTAATATTTCTCCATATATAGTTAGTTAGATTTAGAATTAAATTATTCCCTGGTGTTGCAATTTCGCCTTCTTAGTTATAACGTTGTAAGAATATATCCTCACAACATTCTTGGAATAACCAATTCCTGTTCGTTTATATTTAAAAAATTATTTAATTTAATGGAAAATGAAGAAATGCATATATATATATATATATATATATATATATATATATATATATATACTTCATGTTGTAGCAGATAATTTTGAAGACATACCAAATATACATCCATCAGGGCTCCAGACTACACGAGTAACTGATATAGTCATCAGAGCTCCAGACTACAGAAGTAATCGATAAAGTCACATTTCCAGTCAAAGCTTCGTGCGTGGTAGAAAAGCTGCAGCTCAAATGTTTTGTGATGGTGGTATGTATACTTGATATGTGACTGAAAATTGAACCAACTTAATTGGATTTCGGCAAGAATATATGTGATGGTGATATGTATAATAATATATGGTGTGTTATGAAAGAAATATTGAGGGATCTAAATGTACCAACTATGAACAAAGCCAAATTATCATGAATGCCTTTACGAATGAAATTTGTGTGTGTTTATATAAATTTATGAAAGTAAGATAAAAAAAAAAGGAAAAAATGGTAATTAAGGTGGACAGGATCGGAGTCTTAATCTCCGCCACTTAATTATCAATTGCATAAATTTTGATTTCTGTTATATATGTGATATCATAATAATATAGTTATATGATATTGTCGAAACATAAAACATGTGTTCAATTAAATAATAACAGATAAAATAATATATTAATTAGTCCTCAATTTAGATTTATATTTTATATTTTAGTATTACATTAGATTTAATTCCATTCATAAGCATATAGTCAATTTAAAAAAAGTCTCAATTTTTTTCTGACAATTTTCAATATTTGTTTTTATAGATCAATTAAATTGTACCATTTGTTAGAATTAAGGTGTTCTGGCCAATAAAATAATGTTTTTTGGGGTGGGCGTTTGGGTCAGGTATTTCGGGACCCGTCCCAACCCGATCGGGTATTTCTCATTTGGAATGAAAAAATGATTTTTTTGGACATTTAGGGTCGGGTATCCATTACCCGAAATATTTGTTCGAGTTGGATTTTGGGTATTGATTTTACTCCGCAGCGGGTATTTTGGGATCCGCCAGATATAGGTATTGAATAATTTTTTTTACCCAATTATAAATTAAAATGACATGACATTTGAGTGGTCTTGGCCAAAATTTATTCTCCTTTTTCATTATCAAATGTGTTACTATATTAAATAATTTAAATTTCTTGTACAATTTACATATATTTAAAAAAAAGTGAAGAATAGTGTTCGAACCAGTATTTCACCAAGCAAAAATCTTCTGGAAAATGACTATGTTTCAATTTTATTATTGTTTTTGTGATTAGGGTATGTGATTTATCTTTTAGGATTATTGTATTTTTATTTTGAATTCCTTTATTGAGAAAAAGGTTTTCGGGCTACCCTAACTCGGAAAGGAGGGTACCCGAATATTGAATACCCACATAAACGGGACAGATTATGGGTGTAAAAAATTAACACCTGTCGAGTTGGGTACTCAACTCGAAATACCTAACCCATGCCCACCTTACAAATTTTACATTCCCAAGTGTTTAAGGGGATATTGATGTATTTTTGCCATGATTTGGGGAAAAAAAATATTTAGTTTTGGAAATGTGCACGTCACATGACCTATTATTTATATTTAGTATTTTATTTATTGGTCTTCTTAATTGCGATTTTGGGACAATTATTTTTGGAATGTATAAGGTATTAATATGTTCAAGGTATTTTTTTTTTATATTTTCTTTTCTCCAAAGTCGAGATTAGGAAGATCAAATTTTTTATTTTTTATTTTTTAATTTTTTTAGGAATCACAACTAGGATTTTGAGAAAAAAATTGAATTTTTTGTTCCATAAACGTGATTAGGAAGAGCATTAAAAAATATTGATACACAATCGCAAGTAGAAAATATTGCGTTTCAAAAAATTGGGATTAAAAAGAATAAAAAAATAACATTGTCCCAAAATTAGTATTATAAAAAGAAAGAAAAAAGATAATAAGTTTTTGTACTAAAATCACACACATGATCCATACTAATTCTTTTCATTTTAATTTTGAAAATTTATGGTCAAAATTTTCAATTCTCCTTTATAAGCATAAAAATGAAGCTTAGTTCTCAAAAGAACCGAAATGTCCCAAATTTGCTTCACTTTTATAAGGTAAAATTGTCAGCCCAAAGGCTTAGGGGATTTTACACTTGCCATCAGTCATAACTTAACGGACTAGTTTGACCTTTTTGTCGTGAAACATATATATTTATTCTATATATATATATATATATATATATATATATATACATTGAAAAAAGTAGAAAATATGCACTATCTATTTTCTAGGTTCATGATTAGAGTTGAACATTCGGTAAAAATCGGACCAAATTTCAGTATTCTTTTGGTTTGGTAATTTTCATACGACAGACCACCTAATACAATTTTCATATTGGATTTCCATAAATTAGCTCCAAGAAATACAATTAACTTTGTTCTTTCTTTCCCGAATAAATATACCCAATGTTTATAAAAAATTAAAAGAATTTAAGAAAGGTTGAACCTTTTCTTTTCACATAAAATTCAAAAGGAAAAATTAATTCCAATAGTAGGATATAAAGAAATCTTACCTCGAAGTGAGATAACTTGAAGAATTTGTGCGATGAAGCTGAAAATTGAGTGATCGCGGAGGAGGAGGAATGGTTGCGGCGTGCGGAAAAAAGCATGTCTAGGGGAGGGCTGTGAGAGAAGAAGTGAAGTGAGCGGGCTTTTTTTTTTTTTTTTTTTTTTGATTGAATGAAAGTAGAAGATTGTATTGTAAATTAGGTTTAGGAATTATTAGGATAAAAAAAAAATCGGTACTATCGGGTTTGTTCGGAAAACCGACCGATAATAACGAAAACCTACTACTACCAAGGGTCGGTTCTTGAGCAGAAAGATTTATTAATCAATCCATACCAATTTCGGTCCGCTTTGGTCCGTTCCGATCGATTCCTCGAATCATGCTCAACCCTACTCAAGGTGTTGTTTTAACTTTATATTAGTAAATTCACAAAATCTTCGCAACTATTTATATGTTTCACTAAATAGAATCATCATCAAATTTCTTATAATTAAAATGCGATTTACATGGAAATCAATCCTCATTTAAGATATTGATTATGTTCTCTATGATTAAAGATGGTTTTGAGTTCATCCCTTAATAATTTGTCACTCTCATCCATATGGTTACCTTTTTTATACTATAAACATATTTTAGCCTGACAAGAAAAAATAATAAAAAAAAGTAAAATTAGAAGAATAAATATTTTTTGGAGTTAAGATTAAAATTGTCAAAGATAATCGGAGTATTTTTGTCGATGAATTTTATACATGTGAACCCTAATTCGATTTTACCCGATAGCTAACTGCCGCTATCAATCACTACAAGAAAAAGGGAAATTTCGACGAATTTTTCACAATAACAATGCAAACCCTAATTTCCACAATATCACAATAACAATTCAAAATCCGAAATTGAAGGATTAAAGAGCAATTATACCTTAGAATGTTTCAAGAAGACTTGTGGTGGTGGTGGTGTAGGGCTGGAGCCGCGGCGGAGGCGTGGCACGGATCTGGAGCTGGAGCCACGGCGGAGTTTGAGCTAGAGTGGTGCTCGGGCTGGCTGGGTCGAATGGAGAAAGAGACGAAGATGATTTGCAGTGGAAGACCCGCGGCGATTTGGAAGAATTAAAGGAGGAGAATGAGAGATTTGGAAGAGGAAGTGTAGCGGGCTGCGGCTGGGTCGAATGGAGAAATTTTTGATTTAGGGTAATTAAATAGGATTTCGGCGAATTTTTTATTTTCGTATATATATATATATATATATATATATATATATATATATATATATATATATATATATATATATTTAAATCATTAAATTTCGACGGACATTGTTTTCCATCGAAATTTATTTATGTATTTTTTTTTACGAAGTTACTCCATTTCGACGAAAAAGAATATGTCGAAATTATAAAAATTTGATGGATATTGTTTTTCGTTGAAATTTAGGTATTTTTCTTATTTTTTACGAAATTACTCCATTTCAACGAAAAAGAATCCGTCGAAATTATAAAAATTATAATTTCAACGGGTATTGTTTTCCATCGAAATTTATTTATTTTTCTTTTTTTATTAATTTTTTCGCGATATTATTCAATTTCTACGAAAATTGGATTCCATCGAAATTTATTTTTTTCCATTTTTTTATAAATAATTTTCGACATATTATTTCGACCGAAATTAAATATGTCGAAATTAATTCCGACGAATTTATATTCCTTTTCTCCAAAGTATAAGGTATAAATATGTTGATGGTATTTTTTTTTTTATAATTCCTTTTCTCCAAAGTTGCGATTTGGAAGAACATACCTTTTAGTTTTTAATTTTTTTTTTGTTCTGAAATCGCAACTACGATGTGGAGAAAAATATAGTTTGTTTTTTATTTTTAATTTTGTTACATAAACGCGATTAGGAATAGCAACTAGAAAATACTGTCCCACAATCGTGATTAGAAAATGCAAAAAATTTCTCGTTAAACATCTGATGTTCCAAAACAATTAGGATTTTGGAAAAAAAGAAATCATATAAATTTTGTACAAAAATCATGCATACGATCCTTAATTTTTTTCCTTTTTAATTGAAAATTCAAGGTCAAAATTTTCAATTCACCTTTATAAGCTTGAAACTGAAGCTCGCTTCTCAGTTGGACCGAAATATCCCAAATTTGCTTCACTTTTATGAGGTACAACTGCCAGATCAAAAGCCTATGGGACAATTTTCTCTCTCTTATGCTTGTTGTAAACACCACATATACTAAAATATATGTTTAGATACCATAATTATTTGGTAAAAACGAGTTACAGTATAAATTGTTATATATGGAGGATCTCTGTGATAACGGAGAATTGAGGAAGACGATGATGGTAAATCAAAAGAAGAGAGTTTGGTATTGAATGGAATTGGAAAAAGCGATTTCCCACTAAGTTATAGAGGGAAAAACACTTTTCGTACCAAATTTTTTTATCAACTCGACACTTTTCATACCAAGCATTTCCGGGAAACACATTTCATACCACAATTTCAGAACGTTGAACACTTTTACATTTTCCGTTAAAAATTGGACGGAATAACGCGCTTGTGCAACATGTGCCTTTCTTCTGAAACGAGGGAAAAACACTTTTCACACCAAATATTTATCAACTCGACACTTTTCATACGAAGCTTTATCAAAAACACATTTCATACCACAATTTTAAAACTTTGGATACTTTTCAATTTTCTGTTAAAAATTATAAGGACTAATGCGCATGTAACATCATAAACAGATGACGAAAATCACGTGATGAGTAGTAATTGCATTTGGGCAAGGAAACCTGATTTTTCCCTCCTTCTTACACAACATTTCCCTCCATTTTTTCTCCATCTTACACTCCATTAATTTTCTCTATATTTGTTGGATAAAGATGAAGCTAAAGAATTGAAGGGAGGTTTTGATAATTTTCAAATGTCATCCGCTAAGTAATGGAAGTTTAGCCAACCTCAGAAAAAATTTAACCAAAGTAGATAAGCAAAATCAGAAGGGTTAAATATGTTGCATTCGGAATCAGATAGGTGGATTTTCAGCAGACTCAAATCAGATGAGTTCGATTTGACATCAGAAGAGTGGAAGTGATCAGAAAGTCATTCCAACAGTTTTAAATGCATTTGGAGTAATAAATGCTGCAAGAGAAGGGTATTAAAGATAAATAATTGATGAAGAATCTCGGATCAACATAGTGTATTTAATGAGACTAACAGAAAGTGCAACTGAGTGTACGGTGCCTCAAATGCCGGTAGCCGTTCCAGAAAAAAAGGGACCAGTACTCGGGGAGCGTTGAGATTTGTCTCTTCTTCAACGAACAAATTCAGATCTCCAAGTATAAATAATTCAAGATTCAAGAGTTAGAGACAAGCAACACGTTTTGAGAGCAAATTCAATGAGCAAAATTTCTCTAAGTCTCAAACTTAAGAACAGAAACTTATCGGCTTAGTCATTTGTTAATGAAAGCCTAAGTTGAAGATCAAATATACATACAAATCTAAGTGATTATTTTAGAAGAGAGTGTTGTGAGAAGTGTAGATCCGTCTAAGTGAGTGATATAGCTTCAGAGAGTGTTGTATACTGTAAACTGTGTGATTATAGTATAACCCAAGATCTAAGTGACTTGGAAGAGTGGACTAAAAGACATCCGTGTCTACATAACCACTATAAAAATTATGTGTTTTTCTTTGTTGCATTTTTACTTATTTCAAAAGACTTCAAACATACAAACTGAACAAAAGTATTTTTAAAGGAGGTTAAAACTGGGGATAAAATCTTTTGATTAAGAAAACAACTTGTTAAAAAATACTTGTAATATCTGCTGCAAGTATTTCAAACTCTAATTATATTTGAATCAGATAAGTAAAATCAGACGAGTGGTCAACTCTACTGATTAAGCTAAGTGAGCAATCACTGAAGTAGTCTCACTAACCCTTGATCAACTTACTCTGCTGATAAGAAAAGTTAGAGAAATTTTTGAAAGTTTACCCTTGATCTTTTGAAAGTTTCCTTTTTATTTTCTTCTGCCGAACCATACAATATTTGGAGACTAAGTATCCCACATTGGTTGAAAATCATAGTTAAGTCCACTTTATAATGTCTTGGGCAACCCTCACCTTACATGCTAGCTTTTGAGGTTGAGTTAAACTTAACCTATGAAAGTGAACTTAGTCCAAACCATGTGGTGAACTCTAATAAAAATTCCTCCATTCAAGTATACAAGAAAAATCAAAGAAAGTCATGTGAGTGGACTTAACCCAAACCATATGGTGAATTCTAATACAACAACAAAAACTCCTTCATCAATTTCATTCTTTAAGCACTTGATTTTCTCCACGTGTTTTTGAAGTTTCCATCCAATTTTTAATGAAAAATGCAAAAGTGTCCAAAGATCTGAAATTGTGGTATGAAATGTATTTTTTGAAAAAGCTTTGTATGAAAAGTGTCAAGTTGATAAATGTTTGGTATGAAAAGTGTTTTTCCTCGTTTATGAAGTTAATGGGCGCGTGTGCATGTTTTGCACACGCGCGTTATTCCCTCAAATTTTTAACGGAAATGCAAAAGTATCCAAAGTTCTGAAATTATGGTGTGAAATGTGTTTTTTGAAAAAGCTTTGTATGAAAAGTGTAGAGTTGATAAAAGTTTGGTATGAAAAGTGTTTTTCCCTCCTAATTTAGTAGCCTCAAAGATTGTTTAAAATCCCAAATTTGCTTCTACATCTCGGTGGCTACATTTCTCAGTGGAATTAATAGATATGCACGTGGTGGCTAAAAAAAATCCATTTTTTTGTTACAAATGAGAAATACCCGATCGGGTCTGGACGGATCCCAAAATACCTAACCCAAACGCTCACCCCAAAAAATATTATTTGATTGGCCAGAACACCTTAATTCTAACGACTGCTACAATTTAATTGATCTATAAAAACAAATATTGAAAATTATCAAAAAAAAATTGAGACTTTTTTTAAATTGACTCTGTGCTTATGAATTGAATCACATCTAGTGTAATCCTAAAATATAAACTATAAATCTAAATTGAGGACTAATTAATATATTATTTTATCTGATATTATTTAATTGAACGCATGTTTTAATTTTCGACAATATCATATAACTATGTTATTATGATATCATATATTCATGATAGTTTTTGTTTTGTTCATAGTTGGTACATTTAGATCCCTCAATATTTCTTTGAAAACTCCATATATTATTATAATCATAGTGAAAAATTATTGCCCAAATCCAGTTAATTTGGTTCGATTTTCAGTCACATATCATATATATATATATATACCACCATGACAAAACATTTGAGCTGCAGCTTTTCTACCATGCAGGAAGCTTTGACTGGAAATGTGACTTTATCGGTTACATGTGTAGTCTGGAGCCCTGATGACTTTATCAGTTACTTGTGTAGTCTGGAGCCCTGATGGATGTTTATTTGGTACGTCCTCAAAATTATCTGCTACGACATGGAGTATATATATATATATATATATATATATATATATACATTTCTTCATTTTCCATCAAATTAAATAAAATTTTTAATATAATCGAACATGAGTTGATTATTCCAAGAATGTTGTGAGGATATAATCTTACAATGTTACAACTAAAAAGAGAAAATTGCAACATCAGGTCCCAACTTAATTTTAAATCTTACTATATATGGATAAATGTTACTTGCCTGCAGGACTTTGTAGTTATGACAGTTGATGTAATATTTCTCCATATATAGTTAGTTAGATTTAGAATTAAGTTATTCCCTGGTGTTGCAATTTCGCCTTCTTAGTTATAACGTTGTAAGAATATATCCTCACAACATTCTTGGAATAACCAATTCCTGTTCGTTTATATTAAAATTTATTTAATTTGATGGAAAATGAAGAAATGCATATATATATATATATATATATATATATATATATATATATATATATATATACACTTCATGTCGTAGCAGATACTTTTGAAAAAACATACCAAATACACATCCATCAGGGCTCCAGACTACACGAGTAACTGATATAGTCATCAGAGCTCCAGACTACAGAAGTAATCGATAAAGTCACATTTCCAGTCAAGCTTCGTGCATGGTAGAAAAGCTGCAGCTCGAATGTTTTGTGATGGTGGTATGTATACTTGATATGTGACTGAAAATTGAACCAACTTAATTGGATTTGGGCAAGAATTTTTCACTATGATTATAATAGTATATGGTGTGTTATGAAAGAAATATTGAGGGATCTAAATGTACCAACTATGAACAAAATCAAATTATCATGAATGCCTTTGCGAATGAAATTGTGGGTGTGTTTATATAAAGTTATGAAAGTAAGATAAAAAAAAGGAAAAAACGGTAATTAAGGCGGACATGATCAGAGTCTTAATCTCCGCCACTTAATTATCAATTGCATAAATTTTGATTTTTGTTATATATATGATATCATAATAATATAGTTATATGATCTTTCTGTTTGAGGTTACAAACAGCAGGAGCGGGGCAACAATGGGAGCATACACGTACGTATGTGTCGGAGCTATGGAAGAAGAAACAATCGGATGTGATGAGGTTTTTGCTTCGGGTTCGATGCTGGGAGTACCGTCAGCTTCCCGCCGTTGTACGTGTCACCCACCCGACCCGACCCGACAAGGCCCGCCGCCTCGGGTACAAAGCCAAACAGGGATATGTGATTTACCGTGTTCGTGTCAGGCGTGGTGGAAGGAAGAGGCCAGTTCCTAATGGTATTGTGTATGGTAAGCCCACCAACCAGGGAGTTACTCAGCTTAAGTTCCAACGCAGCAAACGATCAGTCGCAGAGGAGAGAGCTGGGAGGAAACTTGGCGGTCTTAGAGTTCTGAATTCTTACTGGATCAACGAGGATTCAACTTACAAGTATTTTGAAGTCATATTGGTTGATACAGCACATACTACTGTACGCAATGATCCAAGAATCAATTGGCTCTGCAATCCAGTACACAAACACAGGGAGCTAAGGGGTCTAACTTCTGCTGGAAAGAAGTACAGGGGTCTCAGAGGAAAGGGTCACTTGCACCACAAAGCACGTCCTTCAAGAAGGGCTACCTGGAAGAGAAACCAGACTCTTTCCCTTCGTCGTTATCGCTGACCATGATGATTTTTTTTTTTGGGAAAAACTATTATATAACCAACTTAATTTAATTGTTTCCAGGGTATAAATTTTTGCCAAGTTTGATAAAAAGTTTATGGTTTATTGTGTTGGACATCTTGGATATCATTCTTTGCAGTTTGCAACTCGTGGGACTTCTTGCCTTTCTTTTTTTTTTTAAAAAAAAAAAAAATAATATAGTTATATGATATTGTCAAAAAATAAAATATGTGCTCAGTTAAATAATAACAGATAAAATAATATATTAATTAGTCCTCAATTTAGATTTAGATTTTATATTTTAGTATTACACTAGATTTAATACAATTCATAAGCATATAGTCAATTTAAAAAAAGTCTCAATTTTTTTTTTCTGACAATTTTCAATATTTGTTTTTATAGATCAAATTAATTGTACCATTTGCTAGAATTAAGGTGTTCTGGCCAATAAAATAATATTTTTTGGGGTGGGCGTTTGGGACAGGAATTTCGGGACCCGTCCCAACCCGATCGGGTATTTCTCATTTGGAATGAAAAAAATGATATTTTGGACATTTAGGGTCGGGTGTCCATTACCCGAAATATTTGTTCGAGTTGGATTTTGGGTATTGATTTTACTCCGAAGCGGGTATTTTGGGATCCGCCAGATATAGGTATTGAATAATTTTTTTTACCCAATTATAAATTAAAATGACATGACATTTGAGTGGTCTTGGCCAAGATTTATTCTCCTTTTTCATTATCAAATGTGTTACTATATTAAATAAATTAAATTTCTTGTACAATTTACATATATTTAAAAAAAAAAGTGAAGAATAGTGTTCGAACCAGTATTTCACCAAGCAAAAATCTTCTGGAAAATGACTATAATCAAATTTTATTATTGTTTTGGTGATTAGGGTTTGTGATTTATCTTTTAGGATTATTGTATTTTTATTTGAATTCCTTTATTGAGAAAAATGTATTCGGGCTACCCTAACTCGGAAAGGAGGGTACCCGAATATTGAATACCCACATAAACGGGACAGATTATGGGTGTAAAAAATTAACACCAGTCGAGTTGGGTACTCAACTCGAAATACCTGACCCGTGCCCACCCTACAAATTTTACAATCCCAAGTGCTTAAGGGGATATTGAAGTATTTTTGCCATGATTTGAGGAAAAAAAAAAAAGATTTAGTGTTGGAAATGTGTACGTCACATGACCTATTATTTATATTTAATATTTTATTTATTGGTCTTCTTAATTTCGATTTTGGGACAATTATTTTTGAAATGTATAAGGTATTAATATGTTCAAGGTATTTTTTTTTTTTTATATTTTCTTTTCTCCAAAGTCGAGATTAGGAAGATCAAAATTTTTATTTTTTATTTTTTTTAGGAATCACAACTAGGATTTTGAGAAAAAAATTGAATTTTTTGTTCCATAAACGTGATTAGGAAGAGCATTAAAAAAATGTTGATCCACAATCGCGATTAGAAAATATTGCGTTTCAAAAAATTGGGATTAGGAAGAATAAAAAAATAACATTGTTCAAAAATTAGTATCATAAAAAGAAAGAAAAAAGATAATAAGTTTTTGTACTAAAATCACGCACATGACCAATACTAATTATTTTCTTTTAATTTTGAAAATTTATGGTCAAACTTTTCAATTTTCCTTTATAAGCATATAAATGAAGCTTAGTTCTCAAATGAACCGAAATGTCCCAAATTTGCTTCACTTTTATAAGGTAAAATTGTCAGCCTAAAGGCTTAGGGGATTTTCAACTTGCCATCGGTCATAACTTAATGGACTAGTTTGACTTTTTGTCGTGAAACATATATATATTATATATATATATATATATATATATATATATATATATTGAAGAAATTAGAAAATATGCACTATCTATTTTCCAGGTTCATGATTAGATCAGAACATTCGGTAAAAATCGGACCAAATTTCAGTATTCTTTTGGTTTGGTAATTTTCATATGACAGACCACCTAATACAATTTTCATATTGGATTTCCATAAATTAGCTCCAAGAAATACAATTAACTTTGTTCTTTCTTTCCCGAATAAATATACCCAAAGTGTATGAAAAATTAAAAGAATTTAGAAATGTTGAACTTTCTCTTTTCACATAAAATTCAAAAGGAAAAACTAATTCCAATAGTAGGATATAAAGAAATCTTACCTCGAAGTGAGATAACTTGAAGAATTTGTGCGATGAAGCTGAAAATTGATTGATCGCGTAGGAGGAGGAATGGTTGCGGCAGTGCGGAAAAAAGGCATGTCTAGGGGAGGGCTGTGAGAGAGAAGAAGTGAAATTCGGTACTATCGGTTTTGTTCGGAAAACCGACCGATAATAACAAAAACCGACTACTACCAAGGGTCGGTTCTTGAGCAGAAAGATTTATTAATCAATCTATACCAATTTCGGTCCGCTCTGGTCCGTTCCGATCGATTCCTCGAATCATGCTCAACCCTACTCAAGGTGTTGTTTTAACATATTTTTATATTAGTAAATTCACAAAATCTTCGCAACTATTTATAGGTTTCACTAAATAGGATCATCATCAAATTTCTTATAATTAAAATGCGATTTACATGGAAATCAATCCTCATTTATGATATTGATTATGTTCTCTATGATTAAATATGGCTGTGAGTTCTTTTAAGCTCAAATATGGATGAGTACATCCCTTAATAATTTGTCACTCTCATCCATATGGTTACCTTTTTTATACTATAAACATATTTTAGCCTGACAAGAAAAAAATTAAAAAAAAAAGTAAAATTAGAAGAATAAATATTTTTTGGAGTTGAGATTAAAATTGTCAAAGATAATCAGAGTATTTTTGTCGATGAATTTTATACATGTGAAACCTAATTCGATTTTACCCGATAGTTAACCCCCGCTATCAATCACTGCAAGAAAAAGGGAAATTTCGAGGGATTTTTCACAATAACAATTCAATCCCTAATTTTCACAATATCACAATAACAATTAAAAATCCGAAATTGAAGGATTAAAGAGCAATTATACCTTAGAATGTTTCAAGAAGACTTGTAGTGGTGGTGGTGTAGGGCTGGAGCCGCGGCGGAGGCGTGGCACGGATCTGGAGCTGGGGCCACAGCGGAGTTTGAGCTAGAGTGGCGCTCGAGCTGGCTGGGTCGAATGGAGAAAGAGACGACGGTGATTAGCAATGGAAGACCCGCGGCGATTTGGAAGAATTAAAGGAAGAGAATTAGAGATTTGGAAGAGGAAGTGTAGCGGGCTGCGGCTGGGTCGAATGGAGAAATTTTTGATTTAGGGCAATTAAACAGGATTTCGACGGATTTTTTATTTTCGTTATATATATATATATATATATATATATATATTTTGAAATCATTAAATTTCGACGGACATTGTTTTCCATCGAAATTTATGTATTTTGTTTTTCCGAAGTTACTCCATTTCGACGAAAAAGAATATGTCGAAATTATTAAAATTTGATGGATATTGTTTTCCGTCGGAATTTATGTATTTTTTTTTTTAACGAAATTACTCCATTTCAACGGAAAAGAATCCGTCGATATTATAAAAATTATAATTTCGACAGGTATTGTTTTCCATCGAAATTTATTTATTTTTCTTTTTTTATTAATTTTTTCGCGATATTAGTCAATTTCGACGGAAACTAATCCGTCGAAATTATAAATATTACGACGGAAATTGGTTTCCATCGAAGTTTGTTTTTTCCCTTTTTTTATAAATAATTTTCGACATATTATTTCGACCGAAATTAAATCTGTCGAAACTAATTTCGACGGATTTTATATTCCTTTTCTCAAAAGTATAAGGTATTAATATGTTGATGGTATTTTTTTTTATAATTCATTTTCTCCAAAGTTGCGATTAGGAAGAACATAACTTTTAGTTTTTAATTTTTTTTTGTTCTGAAATCGCAACTACGATTTGGAGAAAAATATAGTTTGTTTTTTATTTTTAATTTTGTTACATAAACGCGATTAGATATAGCAACTAGAAAATACTGTCCCACAATCGTGATTAGAAAATGCAATAATTTTCTCGTTAAAAATCTGATGTTCCAAAATCGCAATTAGGATTTTGGCAAAAGAGAAATCATATAAATTTTGTACTAAAATCATGCGTACGATCCTTAGTTTTTCTAGCGGGCCTAAAAGCCCTTCTTTCTTACAATAGTCTCATTCTTATCTCATTCTATGGATTTAACAACAGACAGAGTTTTCCTTTCTATTTGAAAATTCAAGGTCAAAATTTTCAATTCACCTTTATAAGCTTGAAACTGAAGCTCGCTTCTCAGTTGGACCAAAATATCCCAAATTTGCTTCACTTTTATGAGGTACAACTGCCAGATCAAAAGCCTATTGGACAACTTGCCAGGGGCCATAAGTTAACGGACTAGTTTAACCTTTTTGTTGTGGAACATATATAATTATTCTGTAGACATATATGTCAACTTTTTTAAAAAATATGCACATTCTATTTTTAGACTTGTGATTTAAATCCACATTGTTATCACATATTTAAATCCTAAGTTTTCCATTTCACGTTCACAATTTTATCTCTCTTATGCTTGTTGTAAACACCACATATACTAAATTATATGTTTAGATACCATAATTGCTTGGTAAAAACGAGTTAAAATATAAATTGTTATATATGGAGAATCTCTGTGATAACGGAGAATTTAGGAAGACGATGATGGTAAATCAAAAGAAGAGAGTTTGGTATGAATGGAACTGGAAAAAGCTATTTCCCACTAAGTTATAGAGGGAAAAACACTTTCCGAACCAAACTTTTTTATCAACTCGACAATTTTCATACCAAGCATTTTCGAGAAACACATTTCATACCACAATTTCAGAACGTTGAACACTTTTACATTTTCCGTTAAAAATTGGACGGAATAACGCGCGTGTGCAACACGTGCCTAACTTCTGAAACGAGGGAAAAACACTTTTCACACCAAATATTTATCAACTCGACACTTTTCATACGAAGCTTTATCAAAAACACATTTCATACCACAATTTTAAAACTTTGGATACTTTTGAGTTTTCTATTAAAAATTAGACGGACTAATGCGCATGTAACATCATAAACAGATGAAGAAAATCACGTGATGAGTAGTAATTGCATTTGGGCAAGGAAACCTGATTTTTCCCTCCTTCTTACACAACATATCCCTCCATTTTTACTCCATTAATTTTCTCTATCTTTGTTGGATAAAGATGAAGATAAAAAATTGAAGGGAGGTTTTGATAATTTTCAAATGTCATCCGCTAAGTAATGGAAGTTTAGCCAACCTCAGAAAAGATTTAACCAAAGAAGATAAGCAAAACCAGAAGGGTTAAATATGTTGCATTCGGAATCAGACAGGTGGATTTTCAGCAGAGTGGAAGTGATCAGAAAGTCAATCCAAAAGTTTTAAATGCATTTGGAGTAATAAATGCTGCAAGAGAAGGGTATTAAAGACAAATAATTGATGAAGAACCTCAGATCAGCATAGTGTATTTAATGCGACTAACAGAAAGTGCAACTGAGTGTACGGTGCCACAAATGAAGGTAGCCGTTCCAGAAAAAAAAAAGGGACCAGTACTCAGAGAGCGTTGAGATTTGTCTCTTCTTCAACGAACAAATTCAAATCTCCAAGTATAAATAATTCAAGATTCAAGAGTTAGAGACAAGCAACACGTTTTGAGAGCAAATTCAATGAGCAAAATTTCTCTAAGTCTCAAACTTAATAACAGAAACTTATCAGCTTAGTCATTTGTTAATGAAAGCCGAAGCTGAAGATCAAATATACATACAAATCTGAGTGATTATGTTAGAAGAGAGTGTTGTGAGTGTTGGGTTGCCTCGATTGTCAGAACAACATAGAGTACGAAATTTTAAAATTTTTCGAAGCACCCAAGGTCCCATATATTAGATCTCCATATTATGTATACGAAAAGCATGAATCAAAACACATAATGTATAAAACAAAGGGAGTTTCGATTTTTACCTCACCACAGGCAAGGTGGTGGCAACCTCCAACTCTGATTCTGATTCTGGTTCACGGGAGTGATTCAAATGTCTCACCTCCAGAGTTTAGTCTACACCAACTGGATTCTGGCAACACTTCTTAGTCTTAGGCTTAGAACTAGATCTAAGAGGTTTGTTAATGCAGGACTGTGCAGATCAACTTGGCAGGGCAAGATCCAGCACGAGGGAACAAGGAGGGAACTCACGGCGGCACTCGAAAGCTCACGGCCAGAAGTTGGCGGCGGCTAGCAGGTGGCGTCGCAGGGAAGGGGCGGCCGCTATGTGCAGAGGAGGCTAGGGGTTTCTGTGCTAGGGTGTTAGCTTTTTGAGCTCATGTAGAACCCTATATATAAGCCTCCTACTTGACCTAGGGTTGCAAGACTTCTTATGGGCTTTTAATTAAAGGCCCATGTCTTGCAAGCCTTCTTTAAATTAACAACCTTAATTAAATACCCAGTCCATATTAATTAATAAATTAATATTTCATTTAATTAATTAATTAAAAATTTATTAAATCAACTAATTAATTAATATCCCACTTGCATTAACACTTTAATTCATTTAATTGATTTAATTACCTTTAAATCAATTAATTTCTTTTATATCCTTTGATAACAGTCACCGTCCAATTGTATTGTGTGTGACCCTCTGGGTTCACCATCAATTGGCAGCATGCCCACGAAATCCTCGTGATTTAATTTATGAACAATAAATTGCTCCGGTCAATTAAACAACATTTAATTGACCACTCCTAGAATCAATTCCTCTATTAACTCAGGAGTACCCACACTTCATGGTCGATGTCTAGCCACAAGCCCATGAAGCCCAACTTCAGGTGAATTGATATTTGTGAACCTCGTCTCTTATAATTGCCATGTACATACGGTCCTTCTATCGACTAATATTCCCGATCAAGACTTAGGGTGTGTGAATTGATCGACACCTCTAAATTTGTCTCGATAACTATACTTTCTAATTCGGGATAATATTCCAGTGTGACTGCTAAATTTGGAAAGGCCTTTTCAAATTCGTCACCGGCTACGGTCGTAGATTCCTCGGATATATTATCTAAGAATCGTATAGGAAATTCTCTCATCCATTACGATGAGTTAATAGATTCCATATTGGTACTAACCACTCGCGTACATAACTATACGCACCCAACCTAGGCATGTTATGATCAGTCTAAGTGACATATACCTAGATCTAAGTACGCACATTCATTCACCGAATTCGCCCTAGCACCTCAAGTCAAAGGACTAAATCGTACACTATTATAATCATTGAGAAACATCCCATCACCGATATGCATCATGCGGTTCCACAATGGGTTTCTCTGTTCCGGTCGCTCGATGCGTTCAATCCTCCATTGAACCACCTACTCATATGCACTGGCCTCAAATGCCTTGCTCATGAAACGCTACAAATTCACTCCATGTGAATCATGCATACTCATACAAGTCTTGGCGATTCCTACGATACCCCGTCTCATTCGGAATCTACGACTTGGAACAGTTTTAAGATTACGACCTTAGAGACTGTTTCATGATTGCACTCAATACTAAAGTGAATCGTCCCATAGTCAAATGTAATCTAAGGATTTCATCCAATCGCTTAAATGTATTCGCGAGAGATGAAGTTGGCCATTGTTTATCCTTATACACCTATAAATAAATGTGCGTATTATTATAAAATCAAAGATTGTCTTATACCGAATAGGCCTATTACAAGCTAATTGAACTGGCTTGCTGGGCACTATTCTATCAATCTCACACTTGCCCTAAAGCCATTCACAGATGTTCCTAAGACCCATCTTCTCTAGATGTCCCTTGAACGCCTTTTGTGAAAGTGGCTTAGTTAGTGGGTCAGCCATGTTATCTTCTGATTTGACATACTCCATGTGTATGTCTTCTCTACCAATGATCTCCTGATCACATGGTATTTCCTCTGTACGTGTTTGGATTGATGGTGTGATCTCGGCTCCTTCGCTTGAGCTATTGCCTCGTTTTTGTCACATAAGACTACTACAGGTTCAACAATGCTAGGAACAACACCCAGTTCTTGGATGAAGTTTTTCATCCATGCACTTTACTTTGCTGCATCTGATGCTGCGATATATTCTGCTTCTGTGGTTGAGTCGGCAGTGGTAGACTGTTTACAGCTTTTCCAACTGACTGCTCCACCATTGATGCGGAATATGTATCCAGAGTTGGATTTGAAGTCATCCACGTCAGACTGGAAACTCGAATCAGTGAATCCTTCAAGTTTCAGTTCCCCACTACCACCGTCGACCAAAAACATATCCTTAGTCCTTCGCAGGTACTTTAAGATTGTTTTTACGGCAGTCCAGTGCTCTTCGCCTGGATTTGAATGATAGCGGCTCGTTACACTTATGGCGTGTGCTATGTCTAGTCGAGTACACACCATTGCAAACATTATGCTCCTATAGCAGAGGCATAAGGTATGAGAGACATTCTCGTCTTTTCTTCGTCGGTTGTAGGGCACATTGACTTAGAAAGAGAGATACCTTGTCTCATTGGAAGCGATCCTCTCTTGGATTCTTCCATTTTGAATCTCTTCAAAATTGTGTTGATGTACTGAGATTGGGAGAGTCCTATCATAATCTTCGATCTATCCCTATAGATACGTATGCTCAATACGTAAGATGCGTCTCCAATATCTTTCATGGAGAACTGCGCGGATAACCATGCTTTAGTCTACGCTAACATCTTGATATCATCTCCGATTAACAATATGTCATCGATGTACAAAATAATGAATTGTATCGAACTCCCACTATTCTTCTTGTACACACAAGGTTCAAATACGTTTTTGATGAAGACAAATGCTTTGACTGTCTCATCAAATCGTATGTTCCAGGTTTGGGACGCCTGTTTGAGGCCATAGATTGACCTTTGAAGTTTACACAATTTGTTCTCACTTCCTTTGGACGCAAAACCTTTAGGTTGTTGCATAAAGATCTCCTTGTCAATGTCTCCATTGAGGAAGACGGTATTTACGTCCATTAGCCATATTTCGTAGTCATGCCACGCGGCTATGGCAAGTAGTATCCAAATGGATTTCGACATCGCCACGGGAGAGATGGTTTCCTCATAGTCTATTCCAGGTCTTTGAGAATACCCTTTCGCCACTAAGCGAGCTTTATGAGTTAATATCTCTCCATTCATTCCAAGCTTGCGCTTGAAGATCCATTTGCATCCTACAGGGATAGTTCCCTCAGGTGGATCGATCAAGGTCCAAACCTTGTTGGAATGCATGGAATCCATTTCGGATTGCATGGCTTCGAGCCACGCACCCGAGTCTATGTCTGACATCGCTTCTTGATAGGTCCTTGGATCACTTTCCACTTTCTCGTTTTCGTGAATGAAACCAAATCGCTCTGGCTCCTTACGAATTCGATCAAACCTTTGAAGAGTAGGTGTACTAGTAGGTTCATTAAATTCCGGTTGAGCTCCCACTGTTTGTGAGGAAATCCTCTTCCAAGAAGTGGGCGTTCCTAGATACGAACGTATTATGTTCTTTAGGATCGAAGAACAGGTATCCAATGGATTCCTTTGGATACCCCACAAATTTGCACAAACTAGATCTATTATCTAGCTTATCTCACTTCTTGTTCTTTACATACGCTGGAGATCCCCATACTCGTAGGTACGAGTACACGGGTGCTTTACCATACCATACTTGGTGCGGCGTTGTTGGCAATGACTTCGAAGGTACTATGTTTAGTATCTTCGAGGCAGTTAATAGGGCTAGGCCCCAAAACGAAAAGGGGAGATCAGCGAAGCTCATCATGGAACGAACCATGTCTAACAAAGTTCGGTTCCTCCACTCAGACACTCCATTGAGTTGGGGCGTCCTAGGGGTAGTTCCCTGTGCGAGAATTCCATTGTTGGTCCCAAGTGGTCAGATGAGGTCTAGAGGGGGGGTGAATAGACCTCTGAAAATTTTTTGAACTTAAAAACTTTTCAGTCTTCTGTCAGCAGACTAAGCTGATGAAGAACAGTAAGCAGACTGAGCTGATCGTGAACAAATCTTGAACAGCAGACTGACCACTCTTCTTACAAATACTTAGTTGTTTTTCAGCAAAACAGTTTTCCAAAGAGTATACTTGCAGCGGATTGTTTGAAAGTGTTTTTCACAAGTAAACTAAGTTCTTAAAAGATTTTATCCCCAGTTTTGAAACTCCTTATAAAATCTTTTTGGAATTCAAAGTGTGTAAATATGCAATCTTTAAAGTATGCAAGAAGACTTAAATGCAAGATAACACAAAGAATTTTTATAGTGGTTATATGGATAAAAATCCTTTAGTCCACTCTTCCAGATCACTTAGATTCTGGGTTATACTATAATCACACATATTACAATATTTCTCCACTTACACCTAAACAACAAATGTAAAGGCTATAAGCTCACAATAGGAAGTCACTCAGAAATCCTATCCTCTAAAGTAGAATCGCTCACAAAGATGGATTCTAACTTCGCACAACACTCAGCTATTACAAAATCACTCAGATAATGTTTTTCTGTTTTCTTCAACTGGGTTTCTGTCAACAGATGACTTCCACCAGACGAGTGAGCTGTTCGAGCTTTGGAGACTTGGATAAATTTCTGCTTCGAATGCAAAATCTCTGATTGTTGTTGTGTGTCTCGCTCGTTTGAAATTCAGCTCTATTTATACTTGGATTTGAATTTATGACCGTTGAAGCAAATCACATCATCAAATCCATAGACTTAGCCCGAAATCAGAACGGCTACCTGCTACAGTACCTTTTCTGCTGTACTTTCCTGTAGCTGCATTAAATGCACTCTGCTGATCCGAGAGTTAATTCCAATCATTTGCCATTACTACCCTTCTCTTTCAGCATTTATTACACCAGGTGCATTTATTACCGTTGAACTAGTCTCATGATCCCTTCTACTCTGCTGATCGAAGCAACCCGTCTGATAGACACTCTGCTGATCAAATACTGAACTAATCTGATTTGAGTCGGCTGATGGTCTACCCTTCTGTTTGCTGTTTCAACAAGAGATCACTAGTCTTCTGGGCTTTGAACTTTGAACTCTTCTGATGTCTTCTTTTACTTGTTCAAAATTCTTCTAAGGGAACTAGGCTTTCCATACTTAGCTGATTATGATGTTTTGGAGATCATCAAAACCTTCCCTTAATAATTAACTTCTTTTCTCTTCATCTTCATCCAACAATTTCCCCCTTTTTGATGATGACAAAACTTCAGCTAAGTACCTGTACCTAAACTAAAGTTCCGATCCTCAAAAATTTCTGAGATAGAAATAGTATGTTGGATTCAAACTTGCAATTTTATAGATAATTGAACTGATTACATATTACAAGTGTTGACAGATGAAGGGTGCAAAATGAATAAAAAGATTACAAGGATTTTTAATATAAAAGGAAATCTAGCCTAGACTAGTCTTCTCCCTTCTTCTCTTCTTCAGCTTCCTTGTCTTCTTTTTCAGATTCTTCATCAGATAGTTTGGAAGTTTCAGCTTCCAATGTTTCAAAGAATCTTTTCCTCAACAGCTCTATCTTCATAAATTTGACATCAGGATCAAGCTGTTCTTCAGCTGAGTCCTTGGCAGCAGCTATTTCTTTATCAGATTGGGCTTTTGCTTTAGCTTCAGCATTGTCAGCTTCTTCATTTTCAGCATTGTCTTCTTCTGTGATTTTCTTACCTGTTGGTCTGCTTGTTCCTTCCATATTTTTATCAGTTTCACCAGCAGATTCTTCCAACACTTCAGTTTCTTCTTGATTTCCTTCTTCCCTTACAAAAGAGGTTCCAACTCTTTTCTGTCCAAATACCCTCTCTTCCCCCTTTTTGTCATCATCAGCAGGGTTGATTGGATATTGTGGCAAGGCAGGTGTAATCTGAAGTGCGTCACAGAGAAGTTTGATGTTTTCTTCCATGGCATTTATTTGAGCTTGTTGTTTGAGTTGATTGGCCTTAAAGTCTTTTACTTCTTTGAGCAAATCCTCTCCTTGATCACCCAATTGAATTTGAGTTCCTAAAATCCAATTTGATGAAGCAGTGAAGTCTTTCATCATATTCTCCAAGACTTCATCTTCTGCTTGGAGGGCCGTTTCAACTGTTTCTTCAATACGTTTCCAACCATCAGCAGTGCTTTGTGTCCTTCTTCTAAGTATGTCCATATCTTGACAAATGGACTTAGCATTTTGAGCAGTATCTTCTATCAGATTGGTCGGAATGGCAGCAACTGTTTGATTTGGTTGACGTACAGCAGCCAACACATCTGCTTTTAACTCCTCCTTCATTTCCTTCAATGATTTGTCCATCATTTGTTGAATAGAATCCAATAAAGATGTTTGTTGTAAGCTCTAAGAAGTAGAAGCAACTTCAGTTTGAGTTGGAGGTAAGGCAAGAACTTCCTTTTCAGTGGATTGTTCTTCTGCTTGAGTAGACTCTTTTGTGGTCTGATCTGCTGATCCAGAAGCAATCTCTTCTTTTCTGGTTTCATCAGCCTGACCAGGAGTGCTTTCCTTCTCCTTAGTCTGATCATCTAGCTCAGCAGCAGCCTTCCTTTCACTAATCTGATCAGCTGGAATGGTTTCTTCTCCCTTTGATTCATCAGCTGTGTCAGACTTGTCACCCTTGTCTTTGTTTTGATCAGCTGGGTCAGATATACCCACCAAATCTTCCTTTTCTTTGTCAGCAGGGGACTTTATCTTCTTAACAGTCTCAACTGTTTTCATCAAACCTTCATTATCTACAGCAGACCTGTGAGAAATCCATGTAAAATTGTCAAGAGGAATAAAAGATGAATATGGTTCCTCAGGTAGCTGTTCAAATGGTTTGATATTTGGACCATAGACGATGTGCTTGATGTTAGGAAGAGGGACCAATGAGCTTGGTTGTCCCATCAGCTTCCTAGACTTCTTTGCCCAGAGCTCCATTGCTTGAGCAATAGCCAACTTGATTGATCTTTCCTTGAGGTCTTCTGAATCATCATAATCCTCAGGGACAGACTCAAACATTTTCTTTGCTTCAGCCTTTACTATGTGACTTATTCTCAATCTTAACCTGTCCAAAAAGAATTCTGAATCAAGTGCTTGAATTAGGGATCCAGTCTCAAGCCACTTTAATACCCAGGCTTCTTCAGCATTGAAGGCTTTCCACTTGGCCATTTCAGCAGGGCTCTTTGTCAGTCTGAATTCTCTCCATCTGTTGTATCTGATCTTTTCAGAATTAAACAACGTCAGATGGTTGATTCTTTCATTTTCAGCATCTAGCCTCTTAAGAAATTCATCAAAGATAGCAGGGTCATCCCTGACAATCTCCAGAGCCAATCTGATCTCCTCTCTTCTTTTAGGCTTTATCTTTGGTGCAGGCATACCTGGTATTGGTTTGTTAGGATCTCTCTGTTCACCAATAACCACTCCACCAGTATGCTGTGGTCCATGAGCATCTTTGGTGCTTGCTTCAATAGCAGCAGCCAATTCTGCTTGCTCAACAGCATCCCTCTGCTCTTGAGTCATTTTGCTGGCTTCTTCTTCCAGCCTTTTTAGCTCTAGGCTTTTCAGCCTATCTTCTTCTGCCTTTTCTGCAGCTATCCTTTGCTTTTCAGCAGCATCCTGTCTTTTCTTTTCAGCAGCAGTTAAGTAAGTTGCAATTTTACCAGTCCTCTTCCTCCTTGATTCAGGACTTTCAACTGCTTGAAGAGGGGTTGCAGCAACTGGAGTAGGATGCAGCAAGAGTGCATTTCCTTCAAATGTTGTACTAGTCTGCTGTGCTTCTTCAATTTCAGCAGATAGTGCAGCAGATGAGTCTTCTGTTGACACTCCAACTGTGGAAACAATTTCAGTTTTAGCAGCAGCAGCTTTAGCGGCCTTGACAGCAGGCTCTTCAATAGTTAGTGGCATTTCTGCTTCTGTTGTTGTTTCTCTTACTGTTGCAACTGGCTCTTAAGAGAAAGTGACCTTTCTCTTGACCTTTGATTTTGCAAGTCTTTTGGCAGGGGGGTTGGCAGTAGGAGGTCCCCTTGCCTCACTTCTTGTTCTCAATCTTTTCAACCTTTGAAGAGGAATTTCTTCTTCAGATTCAGTTCTTTCAGGAGAGGAACCTGTCTCCATTTGTTCAATCTCCTTGGTAAATTCTTCAATTATCTTTTCTGGAACTGCATCTTGAGTTTGTGCTGATCCAGCCACAACAGCAGACTGTGCTGTTGGCTCAGCAGGTTGACTAGTCTGACCCTCCTTCTTGCTCTTCTTAGAAGGGGTCATTTTGGATTTTGCAGTGGCCTTTCTTTTTGGCTTTGCCACCAATTGTTTCACTGGTTCATATAGTTTGAACTCCTTGCTACTGTGGGTTGTCTTTCCTCCACCCATAGGACATTGCAGGGACGCAAACAGATTACTGAGTAAGATGGCGTGAGAAAGCCTCTTGTCACTCAGCAGCTCATAGACGTGAGCAGCCCAGTTAACTTTCAGACCATAGTATATGCAAACCATGGTGTAGTACCTTTTTCTAGGTAACCTATCCAAAGAACTCGTGCTACAATCCAGCACCTTCGCAATGATGTCTGCGAACCTCTGATACTCATCTTTCAATTGAGTTTTCATCAGAGTTCCAGTCATCTCTTCTCCCCTTTTCGCACAGATTGCCCAAAATTCATCCTCCTTTTCTGACCCTAAGCTGGTCACATCTCCTCCCTTATCTGCTAACTTGTAAATTTCACTAAGAACAGCAGCAGAGATAGCAATTTTCTTACCACCAATAACAACCGTCATGACAGTTTCATCATCATTGAACTTCCTGGTCGTGTAGAAGTGATAAACGTCTTCTAAGTAAACCCTATCTTCATGTGCTTCAAGAACAGGAACAAGTGATGCCTCTTTGATCTTTTCCATGATGGAGCGCATCAGATTAGTACCCGAAAAGTGAAATTTGCTGTAGTTTAGGTATCTTCCATCCATAATCTTGTCCATTTCTGAGATTAGTGAGTAGAATTCTGCAAAACCGATAAACTTTCGAACATGAGAGCTTGAGGGTTAGAGAATTTGAGAGTATTTGAGTGCGTAAGACGACTGTACTGTTTCAGATCGGATTTTATAGGTTTCCTTTTGATTTGGTTATCGTGATTAATCTGAAACGTTGATCTAATCTGACAGTTTACTAATCGTGTGGGTGAGAATTGCGGATTTCAATTTTATTATTTTAATGTCAGATGGGCGGGAAACTCTATCGACACTAATATGTTACTTATAAAAGCGCGTTTCTAAGTGTTCGTTTTATGACCATGCTTATATAAGGTATCAGATGAGTAGAGTTTAACTTATCTGACAGACGAGTGATCTGTTATCTGATATTACTAGAGAATGCCAATAGCTAGTAATCTTCCTCTGCTGTTTGTCAATCCAGCAAGATAAAACAATCTTCAGTCTTCAAGAATTAAGAACAGATCTTCTGATAATACAACTTCAACTAACTGTCATTAACAAATTTCATCTTTAGAACAGAAGTACCGCTAGTCTTACACGTTCCCCCTGTCTTTAAGAATTCATAAGTTAACTAGTCTGCTGAAATTTAATTCTTGAGTAGAATAGTGGATAACTAAGCTGTTGAACTCCAGTCTTCTGATGAGTTCCCCCTCAGCTTATGCATCCAAATTTAGTAGTCCTAGCTCAGCTCTTAGAGTTGAAAACCTTACTTCACTTAAAGGGTTGGTGAAGATATCAGCAATCTGATTGTCAGTATGAACATACTCTATCATTACATTGCCTTTTTCAACATGATCTCTAATGAAGTGATGCTTGATCTCTATATGTTTAGTCCTTGAATGATTTGTAGTGTTCTGAGTAAGAGAGATTGCACTTGTATTATCACAGTAGATTGGAATTCCACTGATCTTGATGTTGTAGTCTTCGAGTTGATGTTTCAACCAAAGTATCTGTGCACAGCAAGCTCCAACAGCTATATATTCAGCTTCAGCAGTAGATATAGAAACTGAAGTTTGTTTCTTACTCATCCATGAGATCAGACGACTACCTAAGAACTGACAGGCACCTGTTGTGCTCTTTCTGTCAATCTTGCAGCCAGCAAGGTCTGAATCTGAATAACCAATAAGCTCAAATCCAGATTCTCTAGGATACCACAATCCCAATTCTTGAGTGCCTTTAATGTATTTCAATATCCTCTTGGCAGCTAAGAGATGAGATTCCTTGGGGTTTGATTGAAATCTTGCACAGACTCCAACTGAGTACATTATATCAGGTCTACTTGCTGTTAGATACAACAAAGAACCAATAATGCCTCTATATTTGGTTATGTCCACTGATTTGCCATCTTCATCTTTATCCAAACGAAGACTTGTAGACATAGGAATTGTAGCAGTTGAGCTAGTTTCCATACCAAATTTCTTGAACAGATCTCTTGTGTATTTAGCTTGATTTATAAAGATTCCATCAGGCAGCTGTTTGACTTGTAAACCAAGAAAATAATTAAGTTCACCCATCATGCTCATTTCAAACTTATTCTGCATCAGCTTGGAGAACTTATCACACATCTGTTGGTTAGTTGAACCAAAAATAATATCGTCCACATATATTTGCACAAGTAATATATGATTTTCCCATTCAATTGTAAACAAGGTTTTATCTACCTTACCTTTATGAAATCCTTTAATTAAAAGAAAATCAGATAGGGTATCATACCATGCTCTTGGAGCCTGTTTCAGTCCATAGAGGGCTTTCTTCAGACGATATACCTTGTCCTCTTCTTGATAGACTTCAAATCCAGGAGGTTGTTAAACATATACTTCTTCTTGCAGTTCTCCATTGAGAAAAGCAGACTTCACATCCATCTGATAGACAGTGAAGTTCTTGTAAGCAGCATAGGCTAGAAACAGTCTGATTGCTTCAAGTCTTGCTACTGTTGCAAAAGTTTCATCAAAGTCAATTCCTTCTTCTTGACAATAACCCTTGGCCACTAATCTTGCTTTGTTTCTGGTAACAATACCATCTTCATTCATCTTATTTCTGAAAACCCATTTAGTGCCAATTACCCTTTGATGACTTGGTCTAGGAACTAAGTACCAGACTTCATTCCTTTCAAATTGATTCAGCTCTTCTTGCATGGCTTCTATCCAGAAGGAATCATTTAGAGCTTCTTCAATTTGCTTAGGCTCTATTTGAGATAGAAAGGTGACAAACATAGCATCTTGTGCAGCAGTTCTTCTTGTTTTCACTCTATCTAATGGATCACCAATCACTAACTCTGGTGGGTGATTTCTGAGCCATCTAAGATCAGGTTGCAGGTCTGAACGTTGTCCTCTGTTTTGATCTTGCAACACTACTGTTGGAGTTTCAGTAGTAGTCTGTTGAACATTTGCAGTCTGTTGAACAGTCTCTGGTCTGTCAGATGTTTGCAACTCGTCTGTTAGACAATCAGCACTGTGATTTTGAACAGCACTTGAGTTCTCAGCTGAGTTTAGATTGGGTAGTATGATGGGAACATATTCTTCATTTCTTCCAATGTCTAACTTCTGTAAATCAGTAGACAGATCTTGGTTAATACTTTGATTCTTTTCAGAAGATTGACTTGGCTCATCAAATACTACATGGATAGATTCTTCTATTAGCAGTGTTCTTTTGTTAAAAACTCTATAAGCTTTACTAACAGTAGAGTATCCTACAAAAACAGCTTCATCAGCCTTTTCTGCAAATGCAGTAAGGTGATTTTTCCCATTATTCAATACAAAACATTTACAACCAAAAATCTTAAAGTAATGAATGTTTGGTTTTCTGTTGTTCCAAACTTCATATGCAGTCTTGTTCTGATTTTTGTTGATCATACATCTATTTTGGGTAAAGCATGCTGTATTTGTTGCTTCTGCCCAAAATCTTTGAGGCAGCTTAGCTTCAGCTATCACGGTCCTGACAGCTTCTTTTAGTGTTCTGTTTCTCCTTTCAGCAACACCATTCTGTTGAGGGGTTCTAGCAGCTGAATACTCATGATGTATTCCTTTGATATTACAATACTCTTCAACAGTAGAGTTTGTAAACTCTGTCCCTCTATCTGATCTGATCTTCAATATTTTGATACTCTTCTCATTCTGGATCAGTTCCATCAGATTGGTAAGATGTTCCTTGGTTTCACTTTTCTTCTTCATGAAAATCACCCAAGTATATCTTGAATAGTCATCCACAACAGCTAGGCAGTATTTCTTTCCACCATTGCTGACTGGATCAATGGGTCCAAATAAGTCCATATGTAGTAGCTCCAATATTCTTTCAGAAGATTGATGCTTCTTGCTTTTGAAAGATGACTTGATTTGTTTACCCTTCTGACATGCGTCACAGAGCTTGTCTTTGCTCATGACTGTTTTTGGAATCCCTTCTACCAGATCATTCTTGATTAATCTGTTGATGGTCTTGAAGTTTAAGTGATTCATTCTCTTGTGCCATAGCCAACTAACTTCACTTGGTGCAGATGCTACCAAACAAATACTTGAATTCTTGTCAACAGAATCCCAGTCGACTATGTAGACATTCCCTTGTCGTCTTCCAGATAAAATTACCTTCTTTGTACCAATCTGTTCAACGTAGCACTTATCTGTTGAGAAGATGACTGAATATCCTTTGTCACAAAATTGACTTATGCTAAGCAGATTATATTTGAGGCCTTTAACATATGAGACGTCAGATATCTCTATGTTTCCCTTGATTAATCTTCCTTTAGCTTTAATCTTGCCTTCTTTGCTGTCTCCAAATGTAACACTTGGACCATCCACAGCAACTGCATCAGTCAGCTCATGTATGTTTCCACACATGTGTCTTGAACATCCACTGTCCAAGTACCAAATCTTCTCTACTTTACTCCTACTCCTAATCCTAACCTACAAAACAAAATAAAATTGTTTTAGGCTTCTTAGGCTTCTGAGTTTTAGAAGGAGCATGAACAGTTTCATTTTTATCATAAGTATCAGATAAGTCATGTTGATGATCAGTATGATAAGAATAATGTTCATAAGCAGGGTAAGGTGCATGATATGCAGGATATGCATGCATTGGATGAGCAGGGTAAGGTGCATAGTAACTTGGAAATTGAGGTGCATGATACATAGGATGATATGCAGCAGGTTGCACATAATAAGACTCATTTCCATACCAAGCATTTTGATTTTTCTTATTCTTATGCTTCTTTGGCTTACTAGATGCTTGCTCATTTGATTTTGACTTAGTTTTACCACTAGTCTGGTTGACTTTAGCTTTATCAGCAGACTTCTTAGGACTCTGCTGTTTGGTCTTACTAGTCTGATTTCCTACATTAGTCTCTTTGCTCTTTTTAGCCTTAGGAGTTTTCTTCTCCTTTGATACTTTCTCAGGTGAAGCAGGTTTAGTTGTCTGAACATAAAGAATGACCTTACTGTTGTCAGCTGATTCAAATTTTTCAGTATGATTCAGTTCAAGCTTATCCTGTTCTAAAGGTATCTTCTGTTTAATAGATGTATGCGTGGATGCAACAGATGATTTTTCATGAGACTCAATAACCTTTTCAAGTTCCATGATTTTTCCTTTATAAACTTCACATTCAGCTTTCAGAGACTCATATTCTTGCTCAAGCTGTTTATATTCAGCTGATTCCTTTGGCTTTTCAGCTAAAAGTTTCAGTGAATTATTTTGCTCTTTTAGCAATATCATCTCTTCCTTAAGCTTTTTGTATGCTTCAGCAATGCCAGTATTGTTAAGCATCATTTGTTCAAATGAATTAAATAATTCATCATTAAGAGGAGTTACCTCATCCTCAGAGTCATCAGATTCCTTTGCCATCAGGCACAGGAGAGCAGGTTTTTCTTCATCAGACGATTCTTCATCAGACGTGTCTGAATCTGAATCAGATGAGTAGACAGCAGCCAGCTTTTCTGCTTCAGCCATCATTGCCTTGCCTCTCTGATGCTTTCTTTCTTTTCTCATTTTCTTCTCCTCTTCAGTGTACTTTTCTGCTTTTGGATATGGGCAGTCTTTGATGAAGTGTCCCAATTTCCTGCAGTTGTAACACATTAGTTTTGCTTTATAATCATCTTTTTCTTGAGAAGAAAAGTTAGGTTTAGAAGTAGAAGCATTGTTGTATTTGTTCTTCATTTTTCTTTTGTAGAACTTCTTGAAATTGTTCATCAACAGTGCAACATCTCCAGCAGTGTACTCCTTTTTGTTGAGTAGTGATGCTTCATCAGATGAGTCCACATCTTGGCTTTTATGTGCTGGTCTCCTGATGTTTTCAGCAGCAACTAAGGCAGCTGTGGGTCCTGAAGTTGAGGTTTCTTCAATACCCATCCTAGGCAGTTTATACTCGAATGCCTTGAGTACAGAAAACAGCTCAGTAAGAGAGATTTTTCCCAAATCCCTTGATTCTTCCATTGCTGTCACCTTCATGTTGAACTTAGGAGGTAAGGCCATCAGTACTCTGATGGTTATCTCCTTGTCTGTGAAGGTTTTTCCAAGCTTCAATACTTCATTTAATATTCTTGTAAATCTTGTATCCATCTGATCAATGGTTTGAGAGGATTTCATCTTGAAGTTATCCAGCTTTTCTAGAGCAACACTCAGCTGATGCTCTTTTATGGCGTCGTTCCCTTCGCTCATATCTCTGACTTTGTCCCACATCTCTTTTGCAGTTTTACAATGTTTGACCTTGTCAAACCGATCATTGTCCAGGGCTTTGGTCATGATGAATCTCCCAACTTTGTCTAGATTGTAAAGCTTTATTTCTTCTGGAGTCATCTCATGAAGGTCTTTTTCCACAACCGTATCAACCTCATTGATTTTTATGGTCTTTGTGAATCTGAATGGACCTTTAATGATACATGTGTACATGTTATCATTATAAGCAGCTAGGATAATCTCCATTCTGATTTTCCAGTCCTCAAAGGACATACCAGCAATGTGGGGAACATGGCTGATACAATCCATTTTTCAAAAAGTTTAGATTTTTCAAAAAGATGCTCTTTTGAAAAAGTTTTGAAAACCTTTGAAAAACACTTGGATCAAGCTCGTTGATCAGGCAGCTGATTCAAATGAACCACCTGCTCTGATACCACTTGTTGGTCCCAAGTGGTCAGATGAGGTCTAGAGGGGGGGGTGAATAGACCTCTGAAAATTTTTTGAACTTAAAAACTTTTCAGTCTTCTGTCAGCAGACTAAGCTGATGAAGAACAGTAAGCAGACTGAGCTGATCGTGAACAAATCTTGAACAGCAGACTGACCACTCTTCTTACAAATACTTAGTTGTTTTTCAGCAAAACAGTTTTCCAAAGAGTATACTTGCAGCGGATTGTTTGAAAGTGTTTTTCACAAGTAAACTAAGTTCTTAAAAGATTTTATCCCCAGTTTTGAAACTCCTTATAAAATCTTTTTGGAATTCAAAGTGTGTAAATATGCAATCTTTAAAGTATGCAAGAAGACTTAAATGCAAGATAACACAAAGAATTTTTATAGTGGTTATATGGATAAAAATCCTTTAGTCCACTCTTCCAGATCACTTAGAATCTGGGTTATACTATAATCAGACAGATTACAATATTTCTCCACTTACACCTAAACAACAAATGTAAAGGCTATAAGCTCACAATAGGAAGTCACTCAGAAATCCTATCCTCTAAAGTAGAATCGCTCACAAAGATGGATTCTAACTTCGCACAACACTCAGCTATTACAAAATCACTCAGATAATGTTTTTCTGTTTTCTTCAACTAGGTTTCTGTCAACAGATGACTTCCACCAGACGAGTGAGCTGTTCGAGCTTTTGAGACTTGGATAAATTTCTGCTTCGAATGCAAAATCTCTGATTGTTGTTGTGTGTCTCGCTCGTTTGAAATTCAGCTCTATTTATACTTGGATTTGAATTTATGACCATTGAAGCAAATCACATCATCAAATCCATAGACTTAGCCCGAAATCAGAACGGCTACCTGCTACAGTACCTTTTCTGCTGTACTTTCCTGTAGCTGCATTAAATGCACTCTGCTGATCCGAGAGTTAATTCCAATCATTTCCATTACTACCCTTCTCTTTCAGCATTTATTACACCAGGTGCATTTATTACCGTTGAACTAGTCTCATGATCCCTTCTACTCTGCTGATCGAAGCAACCCGTCTGATAGACACTCTGCTGATCAAATACTGAACTAATCTGATTTGAGTCGGCTGATGGTCTACCCTTCTGTTTGCTGTTTCAACAAGAGATCACTAGTCTTCTGGGCTTTGAACTTTGAACTCTTCTGATGTCTTCTTTTACTTGTTCAAAATTCTTCTAAGGGAACTAGGCTTTCCATACTTAGCTGATTATGATGTTTTGGAGATCATCAAAACCTTCCATTAATAATTAACTTCTTTTCTCTTCATCTTCATCCAACATCCATTCTTTTTCAGATAATCAAGGAATTCTTGGCTTAAGTACTCACCACCTATGTCAGATCGAAGTGCTTTAATACTATGCCCAAGTTGGTTCTCTATTTCCATTCGAAACACTTTGAATTTCTCAAAAGTTTCGGATTTGTGTTTCATAAGATACACATATCCATAACGACTAAAATCGTCGGTGAATGTTACGAAGTACGAGAATCCTCCTCTCGCATTGACACTCAATGGTCCACAAACGTCAGTATGGATTAAATCCAATGTTTGCTTGGTTCGCTCGGGATCCCTATGAAAGGTGATTTGGTCATCTTTCCTTTGAGACAAGATTCGCAAGTCGGGAGTTCATCCAAGTTCTTTATTTCAAGAGCCTTTAGATGAAACCAGCTTTTAAATCCTACTCTTGGAAATATGTCCAAGTCTAGCGTGCCAAAGTTGTGGAGTTTGATTATCATATTTCCTTTTTCTAGATTGAATGTGCATGACGCTGGAATTTATAGGTTCTAGGGAATACATACCATCTATCAAAGTACCATGAGCGTACATTAAACCACCTTTAAATATGCAAAAAGATCCATTTTCAATGGAAAAATTAAAACCATCAATATCTAACATAGGTATAGAAATGATGTTCTTAATTATAGTTGGTACGTACAAACAGTCTCTTAAAACTAAAGTAAAATTCCCTAAAACTAATTACACGTCTCCTGTAGCCTCAGCGGCGATCCTAACTCCGTTTCCAAAGTGCAGGATTCTATCCCCGGGCTTCAGGTATCTTACTGCTCCCATCACCTGCAAATTATTGCAGATATGAGAACCTGCTGCGGTGTTTAACACCCATGTTGCACAGTTAATTGAAATATTAACTTCAACCAAGAAAATACCTTTGGCTACCAGTTTCATCTTTGGGTAGTCTGGGCAGTTCCTTTTCCAGTGCCCTGCTTTCTTGCAGTGGAAGCATTCGTCTTCTGGGCTTTTGCGCTTCTTTTTCGACCACCTTTGTGACTGCCTTCGAAGAGAACACTTTCTTCTTCTTCTTACCTCTCTTGGGCTTTGCAGCCTTCGATTGGTGTGCAATCATCACTGGTTTCTCTTTCTTGAGAGTCGATTCTGCCTGATAGGATAGTGCCCAGCAAGCCAATATTAATTAGCTTGTTGAAGTACTATTTTCTTATGGTTTATAATTAATACGCCCGTTCATTCATAGCACGTGAAATTGAACAATGGCCAACTTCATTTCTCGCGAACTTATCTAACCGATTGGATGAAATCCTAAGGTCAAAATAGACTATGGGACGATTCACTTCAGTACTGAGTGCAATCATGAAACAGTCTCAAAGGTCTTGATCTTAAAACCGTTCCAAGTCATAGATTTCGAACGAGACGGGGTATCGTAGGAATCGCCAAGACTTGTACAAGTATGCATGATTCACATGGAGTGAATTTGTAGCGTTTCATGAGCAAGGCATTTGAGGCCAGTGCATATGAGTAGGTGATTCAATGGAGGATTGAATGCATCGAACGACCCGAACAGAGAAACCCATTGTGGAAGCGCATGACGCATATCAGTGATGGGATGTTTCTCAAGGCTTACAATAGTGTACGATTTAGTCCTCGGACTTGAGGTGCTAGGGCGAATTCGGTGCACAACTGTGCATACTTAGATTTAGGTACTGGTCACGTAGCCTGGCCACAAAGTGCCTAAGTTGGGTGCGTACACAACTGTACGCGAGTGGTTAGTACCAAGAAAGGATCTATGGACTCATCCTGATAAGGTGAGAGAATTTTCTGTACGTTCTTCGATAATATGTTCTTAGAAATCCATGGCCATGGTTGGTGACGAATTTGGAAAGGGGTTTCTAAATTTAGCAGTCACACCGGAATTATTATCCAGAATTAGAAAGTACAGAATCGAGATAATTAGAGGTGCCGATCAATTCACACACCCTAGGTCTCGATCGGGAAATCAGTCGTGGAAGGACCGTATGTACATGGCAGTTATAAGAGGTGAGGTTTACAATTATCAATTCACCTTTGATTGGGCTTCATGGGCTTGTGGCTAGACATCGACCATGAAGTGTGGGTACTCCTAAATTTATAGGGAAATTAATTCTAGGAGTGGTCAATTAAAAGTTGTTTAATTGATCGGAGCATTTAATTGCTCGTTAATTAAATCACGAAAGTCGTGGGCCTGCTGCCAGTTGATGGTGAACCCAGAGGATCACACACAATACAATTGGACGGTGAATGTCTTAAAGGAAAGCAAATGATTAATGTTCAATTAATTAATTAGATATCTAAATGATTAATGTTCAATTAATTAATTAGAGATATCTGATTAATTGTAAAATTAATTAAAGTAGTTAATTAATGAAACTGGAAGATTATGTAATTAACCAATTTTAGGATTGGATAATTATGTGGTTGATTTTGCAATTAACTAGAAATAGGGGAAGGGGGCGATTTTGTTAGATAAAGAAAAGTAGTTTTAATTCTTGAAGAGCAAGCTAGAAGAGATCTATCAAATCTCACATTCCTAGGTTGATAAGGAATGAAGATTTGATAGATAAGGGAAGGAGATATCTTTTGAGAGAAGGACTCTTCTCTTATAAATACTCCTTCTCTTCTCTTCATTAGGGAGAACAACTTGCACAAACCCTGAGAAAAACTTTTGAGAGAACAAAATATTTTTGCTGAAAATTGAGAGAAATATCGATTTACATATTATTGGGCCTGCAAGCCTGTTATATTTTTGGGCCACTTTGAGCCTTTGTAATAGAATAGGGCTTTACTGCTTTCCTAGTCTAGGATGAAGGCCCTTTTACAAGCAAGGTGGGAGCCCAAGAAGAATTGAAGGCCATGTATGCATGGTACATTGTGTAATAGCATAGGTCCTTTGAGAACCCTTTAGATTGACCAATTGGGCCAACATCATTGGCTCGATGATGGCCTGCATAGGAGGCTCCCGATCGAAAACATATTGTGGTAGTATGCATTCTAGGCTTGTATGGCTTTTATTTATTAGTCGATTTATGATTACTTGTGTGTTTGCGCGCTAGAATCTAGATCGTAAATAAAAGATAAAGCATAATTGAAGCGGTGAGATCTCGAGGAGAGTTTCCTTAAACATTCAAAACCGAAAATTCCCCTCTCGAATAAATATTAAGTCATATTGGGTTAAATATAAAATGAAGTTTTATAAATCCAAGCCTTCCATTAATAGGGACTAGTGCATGTTGTTTACTTATTGATAGAGGTGATCCAGAGTCTGGCACCCGAGTCGAAGAAAGGGGCAATGCACGAAATTCCTTGATTCTAGTTTTAATAAAACTTGACAAGGGTAAGGACTGGTCGGGACGTGAAGATCGACCGATAACTAGTTAAGGAGAATTCATGACCGGGCCCGCTGCTTATCATGATTAATGGGTTAGAATTAACGCGTAGTAACATTTATGATGTAGCAGTGCTAGATAAATGCGAAAAACGAGGTAAAATAGCTTGAAGGTTGTGTGGTAGACACAATTGGCAATAAGTATGCCTACCTAGGGAATTAATTGTATGGCCACGAGTCGTGGGTGCAACTAATTGCTGCTGGGACGTCAAGACCTACTAGGAAATAGATTTTTCCCGAAACTAGAAGGGGTTATTGTTTCGATAAAAATAGTGGGAGAACTTTTTCGATAAAAAGTCCAAATTTCGTTAATTATAAGTATTAATATTAAACATGTCTGCTTATAGTTGTCTGTTTTATTGTTAGCCATTTACCATCCACTGTTCCATTCAAACGATGCTTAGTGCGTGTTAGAAACGAACCAACTTTGGGGTCCATTATGCGCAATCACCTTCACGAGACGAGCATGGCTGAGTTTAACAATGTTAGAGAATATTGTTCTTACTTAACCAAAATGTTCAAACGAATCAAAAAGTTTGGAGCTCAATTGTCTTTAGAAGATGAGATAGAAATTACTCTCAATGGCTTGTCTGACATCTTCACTCATTTCATGCAACATTGTATTATTCCGCCTGATGGAATTAAAACAAAACACTTGCATGAGTTATTAGATAAATATGAGGAAGCTCATCTGCAAGGATGGGGTCTGTAAGAAAGGAATTGCCACATGTGTAAGTACGAAAAGAAATTAAGGAGGCTTGCTGAAAAGAAATTCCTGAACAGACTTAACAACGGTATGACTTAAAGTTATACACCTGTTAATTCTTTTGATGTAAGACATCTGATAAACCTTCATTTCTGTAAAAGTGTTTGCAAGTGATGATGGTATTCCCTCTCCACCTAAAAGGAGGAAATTCCTTCAAAGGAAGATGCAAGTAGTGCAAAGAGACATGAGGGGATGTTGCTTCAGGGATTGGGTCAAGGACTATCTGGACCTAGGCATTACTTTTTAGCAAAAGAAGTTTTTTCGTATTAGCATGAGTTTCTAGTTTTAGTTTATTTTGAGTATTATTTCAAATTGTGTACAAGACCTTATTGCTTTACCATTGAGAATGGAATTTATTTAATTAGAGCAATTTAACTTTGTACAAATGTTGATGTTTTGAAACATAGAAATAAACAATGATAAACGAATCAAAACTTCGAAGACTATATGCCGAATCGAAAAACCTGGATAATCGTTCACTGAAATGTTTATTTTGGACATTCTTCCTAAAGAAAGATTCGAAAGGAAAGTTTTTGTCAACTGTTCTTGAATAAGGAACTTGGATAAAACTCCGAACTTTCAAATCTTGTCTTAAAGGAATAATAACCGAAATAAAGGATTGCTAGGCATTCCAAACATTTCAAATCGATTAGAACTAAAAGCACTAGTTCAAAAGGATACTACTTCATATATACTCGCGATTTTCAATCGTTAAAGTATATTTGTACATTGTAGAAGTACAATTCTGAAACTATTGAAGTAATTCAATAGACGTTTTGGAATTGAAGTAACTAGATGCATTATGTCAAAAGCAATTTTATCTAATCAAACTTGCTGAAACATAAGCAACTGAATCCTCGATTATCTAATGGAGAATAGAATTCTAACAAAGCAAATCAAAGAAGAAGATCGAACTTTGATAAAACTTGGTTCGACTCTCGACTGTGATCTTGCTAAATTCCTATATTCACATTAGGGGATAGCCTCCCCTGACTCTTCAAAAATACTTGGTCTAGTATTTTGAAGTAAGTTCTTACACCGCCATGTCATTTAAGACATAGCAACACACCCTTATATGAGAAATTAGATGGTAGATCTGATTCATATAAAGTTTGTGGGGGTATCCGACGAAGTCCATTGGATACCTGTTCTACGACAAAGAGAAACGAAAGTATAGCTTGTTCCTCTGTTGACAAAATTCTTGTCAAAGGAAATAAGGAATGTCATAGAACTTGATGAAGTCCAAGAAACTGGACCCATCCCCACAAACAGTGGGAGTAAACCCTGAAACCCGCTGAACCAATCCATGCACAAATAATGGATATGGCATGAAGCCATAAGATTCAAAATGGAAAGTTTGACTCACCTAATGGCGATAGGTCACTCTTCAAAAGTCCTTCTAGGACCAATGAAAATACCTTCTCCGTTTGCTACGTCAAAATCCATTTCGAAATTATTAGCCATAGAATGGTGGTTTTCACTGCCGAAGAATGACTGTTGGATATGAATCCTGCATCTCACAATTAAAAATTAATGAGAAGATCTCTATTCAAATCCAAAGGTCAATATGTGACTTTTTCCCGAACATAGAACATGAAACTTGATAAGTCAATCAAGAATGTTGAAGTTGTCAAAAGGCATATGGATTCCAATTGTGCAAAAGGATCAGTGGGAGCATAGTTAAATTCGCAACGCAACGAGATGTTGATCTACACATCAAGTACGATATAAGAATATCAGAGAAGCACAGACGAAAGCGTGTTATTCACACAATTTTCCATAATAAGATTTGGGAACTACACCTCACGTACTGGCAATACGTATTTATGGAGATAAAAGCGAAGTAGATGTTGCAAATTCACCAAATCGAAGTACAAAGACAATATATTGATTAAATTCAATATGGAAGAATCCAAGAAAGGATTAGTTCCAAAGAGACAAAATTTCTCTTACTTATTTAATGAGCCCTACATATAAATGAGTAAAGATCTCAAGAAGCCTTATGCTTTAGCATTTGGATTGCATGTAGCATGCAAAGTCTTGTACTAGACCTGACACATCAAAATGTTCTGATAATTCAAAGAGCTGCTGATAGTCGAACACCAGTAAAGTACACTGGACTACCATTAAAGCAATCCTCGAAGATAATTAAAGGATATAATGCTGGTCTGTGGTAGTAGTGGAGAATTGAAAACTCGAAGGATTTAGAATTTCGAGATTTCCGGTCTGAAGTGGATGATTTATTCTGTCTCGATGAAGCGAAGGTAAATTGGAAGAAGTTCCAGTATACCATTGCCGACTCAATCAGAATAATAGCACCATTGTGATGCTGCACAAGAGAAAGTGTTATATGAGAAACATTCGTCCAATGATTGGATGAATTACCTAGCATGACAAAAGCCTGTCATAATCTTAACCGATTTAAACAAGGCGATTGCTCAATGAAAGGGAAATGAGATCTCACCGATGATCTGAACACAATATCATATGATTGAACAAGTCATAGATAACTGAGACGCGTAAAAGTACTACGTTATCTAAATAAGACAAACGTAGCAGATCCACTAATTAAGCTCTTTCACAAATGGGTTCGAGGGACATCTTGGTATAGATGGGTCTTAGAAATGTTGTGATTGGCTTTAGGGCAAATGGGAGATTGATAGGATAGTGCCCACCAAGCCAATATTAATTAGCTTGTTGAAGTACTGAAAAAGCATACCAAATCCACGATACTTCCTCATTCCAAGTCAATATTCTCAATAACTTGGTACGTTAGACATACTTTTAGATAAGGTAATCCATGAATTCATGCTTTAAAATAAGTAGGTTTTCCTCTACAAATTACCTCTAGCTTGTCTCGCGAAGATTTAGAATATAAAGAACAAAATAATAATAATAATAATCTAAAGTTAGAACATTCTTTTTTCAGTAATCGCAATCAGAAATAAGAGTTTGGATGAATAAGCAAACCATGGCAATAGCTCCAACGATGAAGGACCAAAGGTGTTTGAACTCACAAGATATATGATTAAATATGTTAAAGTTATGACCAAATCAAAGATAAAGTACCATTTTTGTGGCTCAAAAGTTACTGAACTTAAAGTGAAATTTTGCTAGCAAGCTATCCAAGTAGCAAACTCCATGTCCTGCCATTATGATGCTAGACCAGTACTACAACAAAACAAATGTATTGTTTAAATAGCTAATTGATATGGTATTCATCTATTGGGAATTTTATCAAACATCTTGCAGGCGTGTAAAATATGACAATCATTATTACAAAAAATAAGAAAAATAAATTGTACAGGAATTAAAATAATTTAATAAAGTGACAACATGTGATATTAATCAGTACCACAGTTAGATTATAATAAAAATCAAGAAAACAAATCTTATGGACTGGGATGCGAAATTGCTTATGATTTTTTTTTTTTGAAAGCCGAAATTGATTATGATAAATGTCTATTTCTCTTTTGCTTGATTTAAGAACGAGAAAGAGATAAATAATGCATATTTTCAAAATCCTTAGAAATCAAAAATCTCAACACACAAATATAATTACAAGTTCTATAAACAATATACTACTTTTTAGAATTTAGGGTATGAAACATTTTACCCGTAGAAGTAAGCTTCAGATTGCAATTGAAGAAATTTGCATCAAAGCCGTCAAATTTTCCTCAATAATATTACTCTTCTTTGCAATCTTTATCAGAATGTGGGTGAATTTGTACTCAGTGATTGCTTGGGAAGTGTAAGAAGAGATTGTGTCCCTTCTCTTTTGATTTTAGGTTTTTTAACGATGAAGTAATTAAGAAAAGCTAATTGCAAAACACTCCCTGTACTTTGTGTAATTGACAAAAAATCATATGTTATTTTTTATAGCAAAAAACTTCAAATATTTTTTTTATTAGCAAAAACTTTCATGTACCAAGATTTTATTAGCTCACTTAACCCCTTAGATTTTTGGCATTTTTTTAAATATTAAACTGTGACATTTTAAGAC